>JAWWQZ010000190.1:2524855-3787283 GCA_033815515.1 Cryptocheilus praepositus
CTTCGACACAAAATCAACAAAATTTCTTCCGGAGGCACGAATGTTCGTGGGCAGGCAATTTTACGAAAAAAAGATTTCTGTTCATCCTCCAAACATTGGGTGGAGTCAATGAATTCGGTGAGTGCGGTATTCCGGGGTGGGAAGTCAAAGTGGCAGCTGATGTTAATTTTAAAGTCGGTAAATATCTGTGCGCGAGCAATTTGACGGCACGAAGTTTTGCGTTAATTTTCAGAAATGTTGTTGAAGTTGGTGAATCGAGTGTGTGACATTTTGTGGTGGTCAAATTATTGCGCGTTTAGGATTAGTAATTGGGAAATGATACGAAGGAAAGTCGACGTTGTGATTGATTTTAATTTGCTCGTAAGGTTTGAAATTGGGACGTATCGGTAAAGATTTGTGCGCGAGCCATTTGACGGCGCTACATTTTATCTCCATTCTCTGAAATTTTGGTGAAACTAGTGGACTGGGTGTGTGACAGTGTGCAGTGACAGTCGAAGTGCGTGATTTTAGCCTGCTTGTAAGCTTGAAAACTGGGAAAAGCGCAGATGAATTATATTTGAATATTTATCTGAGCTACGAGATATTTGGATGACTCTGTTATACTAAAAAATGGATGCATCGATGTGACTAAATGGTAAATGTAAATATTTCGCACGTAATATATGGAATTTTAAGAAAATTACCTAATTTGGCATTAATATGAATTGGGCTAATTTGAAAGCGTCATGAAACAAAAATTTCCTTCGTAAATTGTCGTATCGAACAAACCACCCTTGACATTCGATCGCTTTTTTCATCATACACGTTTCTACAAATAATAGATCCATTTTTATCGACAATTCCTAATTTCTCTCACACATTTCTCGTTAGCCTGACTGATTGCGTTACACTCAACTATCCCCATTTACGCACTTAGCTCCCGTCGCTTTCCTCAAGGAACTTTACCTCCAACCTTCATTTGTACGTGCAATTATAAAAGAACACTTTTCTTCGTCCCGTCACAATCTTAAAAACTTTTTTCCACCCACCCCATTGCACATACATGATATTACACAATGTCTTAATATAATACGTAATAACATATACTAATGTAATGTTAGTATATGCATTAATAATCTAAAAACTTATCGATTGTGCTATTCCACGATAATCGGTCGTGAATGTCATTACCGAGAATTTTTTCGCGTCTGAAAAGTTCTACTCTTACTACCCTCGGCACTCGTTAATATTTAGACAAGCCCCGACATTTTTATCTGGAGTCGAATTTCGATCGATCTAATTTTAAGCCCTCTTTGACAGTTGCGTCGCATTATGGGGTCACTTCTTTTTCCGTTAGATTAACGTGGCAATTGTGCGCGCGCGGACGGGACAGATGTTGGACGTCGAAGATTTCTACCCCTTTCGCTTTCGACGGAGCCCTCGATGCCGCTTTATGGAATTCGATCTCAATCTCTCGACACGAATTTCTCTCGCGATATTATCGTGCGCCGTGCCTTTTTCCGCACGGATTGGCGCGGTGATTCCACAGTGAACGGCAGGGGATTTTAGAGAAAAGGAAACAACGAGAACTCGCGGAATACGCAAGGTTTTGACAGTCGACGAATTTAAACTTGGCTCTAACACAGGAAGAGTTGCGGAATTCATTTGCATTGAGCCGTTACTTTCAAAATAGCGCTGCAAATAATGCGTTGCGTATGCGAATATTAGAGTTGCGGCGTTTATTTGCATTGAGTCGTTACTTTATCATCGCGGTACCAAGTATCATAATTCCGTATATTCCGATTTTTCAAAACGTCGCGCATTTTTAATACTGAAACTCTAAGAACATCTTCGTTTATTTTACGTAATTTTTCTTTTTTCCTGCTCAGGATTCTTATTCCTTCGGTATTAAAAATCGAAACCGGCCGCAAACCCTCCTTTTGATTTCCTACTACCTGTAGGTGATAAAAACATATATGATAAAAGCATCCTGCACAGCATCAACAGATTCGTTTTCACAAATCAACATATGAGCCGTTTATTTTGAAAGTGGCCTAACTTCATTTATCTTCAAATCGAGATAAATAACATTTACTGATAAATAACATGAATTTGTACACGTAACCATGGTAACCGGAAAATATTGAAAAACGGAGTCAAGCCACTTTCAAAATAAACGGCTCATATCGAACAACAATGTAGCTTCGGACGAAGTTGCCGGTCGAAAATACAGTGAAAGATGCTCGTGTCAAAAACGCGATTACTTTCCGCAAATCCTCCGACAAGCCTCTTTTCCGACCAATCGCGTCGCATCGTCCCGACTTTTTCCTCTCCCGCCAGACGTGTTAATTGCAACGAAAGCGACAGCGGCCTGAAAAAAGCCGCGTCCTTTCGCTTTCGACTTAACTAACCCACTCCGACCTTCCACCCTGGTATTCGACCTCGATCTCCCGGCAGGAGAGGAAGCTTTCCACGCGATTATGTCATTTCCGTTAACGCCGCGTCGTGCTTTTCGCTTTTTCCCACGGAAGTTGCCTGCCGTGCGCCGTGCCGCCGCCCACCTTCTTCTGCAGCATCTCGTTTTTGTTGCTGCCCTGCTCGCTCCCACTGCTCACTCTTCTGCTCGCTCTTCTGCTCGGCGTCCGACGTTTCTGCGTTCGAACACTCGCGATCGTGTGCGTTACTTGAATCCATGGCTGCGGGGGTTAGGGGGAAAACGATGGAAATAGGAAAATTTGTGATGTACGTTCTGCACGTCGGTTGGACGGATGAGTAATTTTTTTTGAAAAGTAAACAGATCTGGTGATGGCGGAAAAGGTGTGGAAATGGTCGGTATTGTAATTTACGAGTTTCAGTTGTCATTTTATAGTTGCTGACGGCTGTTGGCTAAATCGCGGGGTAGTTTGATATTGTATTGTATAGTATTATATATGAATAGGGGATTCTTTGCTGTGTTTTAAACACATGTTTCTTGTGTTAACATAAAAAGGTGTGGAAATTGTCGACTTTGTAATTTACGAGTTTCAGTTGTCATTTTACAGTTGCTGACGGTAATTGGCTAAATCGCGGGGTAGTTTGATGTTGTATTGCATAGTATATGAATAGGTGATTCTTTGCTGGGTTTTAAACACATGCTGCTTGTGTTAACAGAAAAAGATGCGAACGGGTAAATTTATAATTGATTCGTTTCACTGTGAACTATATACTACTTGTGTATTGGTCGCTGGTTGAATTGAAAATTAATTTCATATTGTATCGTATAGTATATGAGTTGGAAATTTCTTGCTGCGCTATAAACACATGCTTTCAGTGATTGCGAGAAAGCAGTAGATATGGTCAAATTTGCTGACGGCTGTTGGCTAAATCGCGGGGTAGTTTGATATTGTATTATATAGTATATGAGTAGGGGACTTTTTGCTGTATTAAACACATGCTGCTTGTGTTAACAGAAAAAGATGGAAACGAGTAAATTTATAATTGATTCGTCTCACTGTGAACTATATACTACTTGCGTATTGGTCGCTGGTTGAATTGAAAGTTAATTTCATATTGTATCGTATAGTATATGAGTTGGAAATTTCTTGCTGCGTTATAAACGCATGCTTTCAGTGATTGCGAGAAAGCAGTAGATATGGTCAAATTTGTTGACGGCTCTTGGCTAAGTCGCAGGGTATTTTGATATTGTATTACATAATATATGAATAGGGGATTCTTTGCTGTGTTTTAAACACATGTTTCTTATATTACAGAAAAAGGTGGAAACGGGTCAATTTATAATTGATTCGTTTCTCTGTGAACTATATACTACTTGCGTATTGGTCGCCGGTTGAATTGAAGATTAATTTTATATTGTATCGTATAGTATACATATGAGTTGGAAATTTCTTGCTGCATTATAAACGCATGCTTTCTGTGATTGCGAGAAAGCAGTAGATATGGTCAAATTTGCTGACAGCTGTTGGCTAAATCGCGGGGTAGTTTGATATTGTATTATATAGTATATGAGTAGGGGATTTTTTGCTGTATTAAACACATGCTGCTTGTGTTAACAGAAAAAGGTGGGAACGGATAAATTTATAATTGATCCGTTTCACTGTGAACTTTGCATTACTTGCGTATTGGTCGTCGGTTGAATTGAAGATTAATTTCATATTGTATCGTATAGGATATGAGTTGGAAATTTCTTGCTGCGTTATAAACGCATGCTTTCAGTGATTGCGAGAAAGCAGTAGATATGGTCAAATTTGTTGACGGCTCTTGGCTAAATCGCAGGGTACTTTGATATTGTATTGCATAATATATGAATAGAGGATTCTTTGCTCTGTTTTAAACACATGCTTCTTGTCTTACAGAAAAGGATGGGAACGGGTAAATTTATAATTGATTCGTTTTACTGTGAACTATACATATACTACTTACATATTGGTCGCCGGTTGAATTGAAGATTAATTTCATATTGTATCGTATAGGATATGAGTTGGAAATTTCTTGCTGTGTTATAAACGCATGCTTTCAGTGATTGCGAGAAAGCTGTAGATATGGTCAAATTTATGACTGACTTGTTCCACTGCTACTTTGTCAGCTTCGTTTTTATACGTGTCCGTTGAACTGAGGAGTAATTTAATATTGCGTATACTATATAAATTCCAGTTTTATTCGCTGCACTGTCAGTGCACGTACTATCGGTCGTGCGTGTTATTTAAATGCATAGTTTCATGTGATAGCGGAAATTTATGGTTGACTCGTTTCACTGTGAACTTTGTCCTACTTGCTTATAGTCATTGGTTGAATTAACCGGTATTACGATACTGTTCCGTACGGTACATAAATTGACGTTTCTTCGCTGCTTCGTATGCGCACACATAAAATCGCGCTATTTAAACGCACAGCCTCTCGTGATTGCCGAAAAGCTGTCGAAACGGTCAGTTCTGTGATTGACTCGTTTCACGCCGAATTACTCTTCGATCGCTGAGATTGCCTCGACGTACATTTTCTCGACGAAATTAATTGAACTTCTTGCAAACATCACCGAAATGAATTCTACTTTTTTGCGAGTGTCACTAAATTAATTTTACTTCGTCACATATTCTTAAACTCGCCCGGCTTGTTCTGGGTTTCGCAACGCGCGGGCTTTCGCATGATCGATAACGGGGACGCGTATCGAGGTGGCCAGCGGACAACAATTTTTCGTCTTATCGCCGTATTCGAATCAGCGCGTCGATCGATCATCGACATCCCGCCGCTGTTGACAAGTGTCCGAACCTCATCTGGAATCCGCCAATGTGGGTAGCCGCACAATTCCTCTCCGTTAAATTCAGCGAAATCCGAAAGAGCGTGCCATGCTAATGACACTCTCGACGCTTCCAGGCAATCAATATCGACTCCTCTCATAAATCTACTCTCCTACTTCATACTCCTCACTGACAATGCGACCGGCTACTTTTTTTCTCCGACGCCTCGCCGTCGGGCGCTGCTCATTTATTTCCCGATCGCCGCATAACTTCGAATTATCGCCGTCGTCTATTAAACATGGTCAATTTAAAAAAATAATAACGCGAAACATACATGCATATATATATATATGATTATAGGATAAACAAGATTCTATGCAAGCAATTAATTATACGTGGTTATTAGAAACATTTCGAAATACCATATACATATATACACAGTGACCTTTTGTTTCTTTATTTTAATTATACATGGTTATTAGATACATGGTTATACATTATTAATATATATATATATATATATATATATATGATACATATAACATATATATATATATATATACAGTAACCGTTTGTTTCTCGATTTTGCTTCAATACATTACGCTTAACAGTGGCATACAACAGAATATGGGTTTTTTCATTATATTATCCTACATATAGTTCCTTAACATTTTGCAATACTTTATATATGTATGTAAGCGGCCTTGGATATTCCGTGTTGTTCTAGATTAACGTGAATAATTAATTTCTTGCATAGAATCTTGTTTATTACAAAGAAGTACACTGTCTGTTCCAATGACAGTTATTTTTCGTTTGCAACGAGTTGAAATGCGTACAACACCAATGTTTGTCCCGATTCCTTTTGCTGCATATATAATATTATTATTATTCATACAATATTTATTGTTGCTATAATATTATATAGTACCATATTGTGACGCCAACAGGTAGAATGACTCATCGCGGACTTTGAGTACTAATACATATCAACGCAAAATTTCAATATTACCGTATACTAGTCCCCGATAAATTTTGCATTCACGTTATAAAAAAATACAAATGATCCTACACATTGCTACGTACTGATGTTGATTAATGATTTGTTTCGGCATCGTGTCACTATTTTCTAGCACACCACGTCGGTACATTGGCACTTACGATTTTCCCAACACGGCGCTTTTTGCATACAAATCGCCTGAGCACGGCGCAGCATGAAGGCATGCACAATTAAAATGCGACAATGGCTTCGCGTCCGGTTCTGTGATCAGAGAACGGGTCAGCGATTTTTTCAATAATTTCATCGCGCACCGAAGTTTCGCAGAATTCGCCGTCCGAATATCGAATTCAATTCTCGGGAGCGCGTCGCTAATTATTCTCACCTCTGCCGCGAACTCTCTCACTACCGTATATACTGCGAGTGTGTGCGAGCGTAGTTTTTGCACTCGTCGAAACGAACCGCGGAACACGATAAATCTCGAGGTAACGTTAAAGCGTGAACGCCGTTATGACTGCTCGTATGAATGAGCGTGTATCATTAGCAGAGTCTTTTTCAGCAACTTTATCAATGCGGACGAATGCGCGGTCGCGAAATTGAATCGTTCGTGCGTCGGCCTTCCTCGGCTGCGCGGTACTTTCTTCCTTCTGGTCATGCTTTCCTTTGTCCGCCCGAAACGCCTCACCAAAAGATACCCGGTACCGACGAAAGAAACGTTCGCGCGAAAGATGCGTTTAACACGTTGACTGCCAAGCGTATTTTACTATATTAGAACGGCGATGCTATGAAATACTAGTGTTTGACTGAATTATGCAAAATGTAAATACTGTGCAGGTATTGAAGACCAAAGGATTGCATCACTATTTTAACAACAACTGCATTTAGAAAATAATAATTATTACCCATTGCGACTGTTTTGGAATTTCTTTAAGATATCTTGTGTCGGTCACCGGTGACCATCATGGCAGTCAAAGTGTTAAACGTTTGCACTCGAACACGATTCCGCACGAGGTGACGAATAGCGCAGCATTTTCTATAATGTTGCAGATTCGCAAATAAATGTGCACAAAGTATAATTTGCATGCAACCGTTTTTATGTATTTTGGAGAAATTGATTAAGCCGACCAATAAATCGAATAGGTTTGTTCACTAAATAGCAAATGGCGTATTATTTGATGTAGTAGGGTATTGTTGCAGAAAGAACTACTCTACGGAAATTATATTTCGCATAAACCTTTTAGGCATTTCATCGGTTTTTTTATACCTCCATTCGTATAAGGGGAAAAGATATTATCAATGCAGGCATACGCCAACATTTTCGTTTTTCCCGTCAAGGGATTCCGTGGCGAATATCCTACAGTCCAATTTTCATATTTTCTCAGTGAAAACAATTATAATTTAAAAATGCCAAACGTACGCATACATGCCAACATGCTTGGCGAGGTTAATTGCCTCTACACGTCGCCTATTTTTTGCATCGTTTCTTGTCGCGATCAGCTTCGGTCGAATTAGGTGGCGCTTTTTATCGCTGCACGAAATATATTAACGACGTGTGCGTTATTGTTCTCGTCCGGCTGTAATGTTACTCGCCTTTTTTTCGGGGCGTTTCGCATGTAGATTCGAAATCGCACGAATTCGGTAGCGACTTTTTGCGATGCGCAACTTATTAGCGTGGAACGTGCGTTCGGTCGCTCCCCTGTCGTTGCGGGCTTATAGGTCAATTTTTTGCGCGGTATTCTAGAGAGCCGGTAGCAGTTTTGCGTCACGGCACTTCAGGGGTCGGGGGTCAAGCTTAATGCGTCCAAAAGTCTCTTTTGAAGGAGACACACGACCATTATACGGAACGAGGGTAGAGCGAAAGTCGAGGGGAAGCAGTGCGAGAGCTGATCCGTCCGAATTTCTGCCAGAACTCGTGGAAACAGGGTGTATATAGAAATAGTGTGCAGGAAGAAGAAAGAGAGAATGAGGAAAATAGCAGTTACGAAGTATAAGAGGGAAGTTATTGTCGAAAAATTCATAAAAGTGGAAAGTGGCGAATTATGTAATATGCGAATAATTAAAGTTAAGGAATAGAGGGGATGAGTTCAAGAAAATGCTGAAGGAGTAATGCGTAGGCTGATCCGTCGTAACATAACATAACATGGAAATGACGTATATAGAGGTAGTGATTGAAGGAGCAAGAAAAGACGAGTTCAGGATGAGAAAAGTAGCAGCGATGGATATTAAAGGGCACACTGAAAAGAAATACATTGTGTGAAACATTGAATGTTGAGAAACATTAAAAGTGAGATAATGAGATAACAATTTTATGCAAAAATGGTCGCTTGCAAATAAAGACGAAAATAAAAGTGCTCCTTCATCAGTTGATGGAAGTTTTCAACAATAGAGAAGACGAGTTCACGGAACTGTCGAAAGGAAGAAAGCGCAAGAGGAAATATCCTCCAGTAAGGATGTCGAAAGCAACGGAAATTAAGGGTCACACTGAAAAGAAATACATTGTGTGAAACATTGAATTGTGACCCAGAGAAATGATTCTACGAAAATCACATTAATCATGTGAAAAAAATGAGATAACAAGAACAAATAGGCAGAGACGAAGTAAGAAGGAGCAGAGAGAAAATATCGTGCAGCAACGGGTTTCAAAGAATCGACAGTTGAAGGAATACCAAGAACCCCAAGAAATGTGCGACATTTCTCCAACGAACGGATTTGAACCAATGAAGTCTGGTTGACCCAACACTTCACCCACGAACATTCGAAAACAGGGAAAAAATGAGGCGGAACAGTTTGAAGAGCAGCTTGAGAAATAGGTAGAGGCGAAGTAAGAAGGAGCAGAGAGAACATTTCTTCCAGCAACGGGTTTCAAAGAATCGACAATTAAAGGATCACCAAGAACCCAAAGAAACGTGCGACATTTCTCGAACGAACGGATTTGAACCAATGAAGTCTGGTCGCGTGACCCAGAGAAATGTTTCCTCCTACGAAAAGGCTGCGAAAACCCGGGGAAAAAATGAGGCGGAACAGTTTGCGAAGAGCAGCGAGAAGAAATAGGCAGAGGCGAAGTAAGAAGGGGCAGAGACAATATATCCTCCAGCAACGGGTTTCGAAGAATCGACAATTAAAGGATCACCAAGAATCCGAAGAAATGTGCGACATTTCTCGAACGAACGGACTTGAACCAATGAAGTCTACTCGCGTGACCCAGAGAAATGTTTCCTCCTACGAAAAGGCTGCGAAAAGCCGGGGAAAAAAATGAGGCGGAACAGTTTGTGAAGAGCAGCGAGAAGATATAGGCAGAGGCAGAATAAGAAGGGCAGAGGGAAAATATCCTCCAGCAACGGGTTCCAAAGAATCGACAGTTGAAGGATCACCAAGAACCCAAAGAAACCTGCGACATTTCTCGAACGAACGGACTTGAACCAATGAAGTCTGCTCGCGTGACCCAGAGAAATGTTTCCTCCTACGAAAAGGCTGCGAAAAGCCGGGGAAAAAATGAGGCGGAACAGTTTGCGAAGAGCAGCGAGAAGAAATAGGCAGAGGTGAAGTAAGAAGGAGCAGAGAGAAAATATCCTCCAGCAACGGGTTCCAAAGAATCGACAGTTGAAGGATCACCAAGAACTCAAAGAAACCTGCGACATTTCTCGAACGAACGAACTTGAACCAATGAAGTCTGCTCGTGTGACCCAGAGAAATGTTTCCTCCTACGAAAAGGCTGCGAAAAGCCGGAGAAAAAATGAGGCGGAACAGTTTGCGAAGAGCAGCGAGAAGAAATAGGCAGAGGCAAAGTAAGAAGGAGCAGACAGAAAATATCCTCCAGCAACGGGTTCCAAAAAATCGACAGTTGAAGGATCACCAAGAACCCAAAGAAACGCGCGACATTTCTCCAAGGAACGGACTTGAACCAATGAAGTCTGGTCGTGTGACCCAGAGAAATGTTTCCTCCTACGAAAAGGCTGCGAAAAGCCAGGGAAAAAATGAGGCGGAACAGTTTGCGAAGAGCAGCGAGAAGAAATAGGTAGAGGCGAAGTAAGAAGGAGCAGAGAGAAAATATCCTCCAGCAACGGGTTTCAAAGAATCGACAGTTGAAGGATCACCAAGAACCCAAAGAAACGTGCGACATTTCTCGAACAAACGGACTTGAACCAATGAAGTCTGGTCGCGTGACCCAGAGAAATGTTTCCTCCTACGAAAAGGCTGCGAAAAGCCGGAGAAAAAATGAGGCGGAACAGTTTGCGAAGAGCAGCGAGAAGATATAGGTTGAGGCAGAATAAGAAGGAGTAGAGGGAAAATATCGTCCAGCAACGGGTTCCAAAGAATCGACAGTTGAAGGATCACCAAGAACTCAAAGAAACGTGCGACATTTCTCGAACGAACAGACTTGAACCAATGAAGTCTGCTCGCGTGACCCAGAGAAATGTTTCCTCCTACGAAAAGGCTGCGAAAACCCGGGGAAAAAATGAGGCGGAACAGTTTGCGAAGAGCAGCGAGAAGAAATAGGCAGAGGCGAAGTAGGCCGCGAAAGAGGAACAGCGAGGCCAGGAAAAGGTTGTCGAGCGCATGAGAACGCCGTGGCGAGAGGCAGAGTTCGAGAAAAGGAGAAGAAGACGGCGAGACACGTGGAGATGCCGCGAGAGAGAAGAAAAGCTCGAAACAATTGGAGACGCGGAGGCGGTCGCATTTCATGTTGCCTGGCATCGGCTCCCTTTAAAGAGTCTCTTGCTTTTTGTTAGCTCTTCGAAAATTATGATTGTTTGTCCGCGAGATTTACTGCTCGGGCGCCCCCTCGCAGTTTCGCTCGCGTGCGTCTGCGTGTGTCCGCGTGTGTTCGCGTGCGTGAACGTCCGCAGGATCGTGTACGTGTGCATATCAATGTGTTAGCTCATTCGGAAAGTTCGTGCCGCTCTTTAAACTGCAATTTACCACACTCCCAAGTTCGACGCCGTCACTGCTTTTGAAAGCCGGATTTCGGGAGGTTCGAAGTTTCAGACAACTGCGAAAAGTGGTCAGGGAAAAAAGAAATTCGGCATTGTTGATGGTGCACGTTTAAATAGTGTTGTCGAAAATATGTGAAATATTATTGCCGAAACGGTGCAAAATATTTTCTGTAGTACTCTGCGAAGGAGTAAGTATCGGCGGCATTCGGAAATTTCGTACTAAACTACTTTTTACAATACTATGCTCCGGAGCCTTTTCTACGTAAGCGGAACAAATTTTTTCTGCAACTATTGCAAAATTATTGTATGCAGTAATTCCGTTGGATAATTCAAAGCACTGAATGCCGGAAGTGGAATAAATACTTTCTGCAATCACTGCAAAGTTATTGTATGCAGTAATTCCATCCAATGACACAATGCACTAAATGCCTTAAGTGAGGTTTCTTTCAACCCTCCAATACAGGGATTCCTACAATAAAACGATGAAAAATCAATCGTTTTCATCCACGGAAATGAATAATTCAGCATAATTACACATGATACACGTTCGAAAACTGCCTTTGTACAGTATTCCTACAGATTAACGCTGATGTTTTACCATCCATTGTTTGAACAACGTACCAACTGTGCATATACACAAAGCGGCACAGACTTTTTCGGGCTAATATCTTAGCCCACGAGGTGTCCCGGAAGGGTGTAGAAGAAGACTGTTCGGTTTGCCGAGATTAAAGAATCAGGAATTTACTGCGCTACCAAACCGCGTCTTCCTATCTTTTCGACGCCTTCTTTCTCTTTCTTTCGCGCGTTTACCCGAGCCGGTAATCTAACGCAGCGCTTCTCAAACGATTTTAAGTTCTGCTCCGGCAACATTTTTTCAGAATCCAATAATCGCGTCCACTTCTTTTTGCAATTCCTTTTACGAAGTGACATAGGTACAATTTCATTTATTCGACGATGGCACTCATTTCAACTGCTTTTTTGTAACTGGTTTGATATACCAATTTATATCTACATGAGGATGCTTTTCCCATAAGTGATTTTCTTTGTTTTTTTTCGTTTCTGCACGCACTCGCGATGAAATGTATGTCGAAAATTATTGTACAACAATATTCAGTTGGATATGTACACAACTTGCAAGCGTGTCTTTTGCAGTCAGGTTCCTTTTCGAAAAATAATGAAAGTATTTTCCATGTCACAACGCTTATGCACCTTGTATACGTCTTTGTCATTTATACATGGCTGAGAACAGCATGCAACCGCGTTCATGCATACATTACTGTATGTACTGTACGTTACTATAACAATTCATACGTTACTTCTCCCTTCGCAGCATTTGGCTCTTTTGATTATCTTTTACACGCCGACACGACTCATGCATCTGTAAAAAGCGAACGAAACATGTGCTCGCGCGCACAATTCTTTTCTCTTCAGAAGAGTTCGCCGCGGACCCACATAATCTGCCAGTGGATCACCACTTTGAGTAACACTGTTCTAACAAACGTGCGGCCGGTATCTTCGCCCGGATTAAGAGATCTCCGTTTATACGCGGGACATTCTCGGGAATCGGTGTTTTAATGCTTTTTCGCGCCGCCGCGATTCATTTTTCAGCGATGTTTGGCGGAGATAGGCGGATTAACGTGTTGTGTGGAATACGGGTTGTTAGGGCACTTATTAGAGGCAGAAGCTATTTGTGTTGATTCGCGGCCTGACGATGTGTGCTTTCTTCGCTGGCTTCTGTGCCGCTTTGTAGACGGCGCTGATGATTCTTGGGTTCAGTAGATTGCGTTAAGGAAGAAGTAGAACTTATGCTACGAGTGCGCACCTGATGAAAGCCGCATTTGATAATAGCAATTTTGTCTCTGATTTTTATTTTCGTGAGGTGACATATGCTTTTAGTTATATATGCAGTATACGTTTTAGAACAATTTGCAGGTAGTAGTGCACGTTTATTTGGAAGCGCTCTGCTTAGAATATGCAGGTTTAAACATTCCACGTTTTCACTCGACGTCTAAGACCGTCGCCAAAACAAGTTTCACTGCTCATTAGCAATATAAAGCACCTACCACGTTCTATTTCTCACAGCTATACATAAAGCTGATACAGTTGTATGACCGTTTTTCAATTTAATATGACAAAGTGTATATTGAGTGGCTATATACCGGTCAAAATGTTTTTGTATTTAAATAATTATCTAGAATTCGCGAAAGTCACATATATATAATAATAAATGGTCGTATCACGAGTCACGATAAGAAAAATGCTTGTAGCTGCATTTGAATAAAAAAGGCGAACGTAGTGTTTTCATTTGATTTTCTTATGTTTAATTCCACATATTTATTTCATGATATTTCATATAATATTAAATATATACATAAAAATTATAATTTTGGGCGGTTTGGCAAGCGTCAGATTCTACCGGTTTGGCCTGGATTCTTCCGAAATTATTAATATGGCAAGGGGTTAATATGTATTTTGTTCTATACATATATTTCATGATATTTTATATAATATTAAGTGTATACATAAAAGTTATAATTTTGGGCGGTTTGGCAAACGTCAGATTCTACCGGTTTGGCCCGGATTCTTCCGAAATGATTAATATGGCAAAGGGTTAATATATATTTTGTTCTATAGATATATTTCATGATATTTCATATAATATTCAGTGTATACATAAAAATTATAATTTTGGGCGGTTTGGCAAGCGTCAGATTCTACCGGTTTGGCCCGGATTCTTCCGAAATGATTAATATGGCAAAGGGTTAATATATATTTTGTTCAAGGTATTTTGGTTAATATTCGTATACATAAAAATTATAATTTTGTTCAAGGGAGTATAGATATATTTCATGATATTTCATATAATATTAAGTGTATACATAAAAGTTATAATTTTGGGCGGTTTGGCAAGCGTCAGATTCTACCGGTTTGGCCCGGATTCTTCCGAAATGATTAATATGGCAAGGGGTTAATACGTATTTTGTTCTATACATATATTTCATGATATTTCATATAATATTAAGTGTATACATAAAAATTATAATTTTGGGCGGTTTGGCAAGCGTCAGATCCTACCGGTTTGGCCCGGATTCTTCCGAAATGATTAATATGACAAGGGGTTAATATGTATTTTGTTCTATAGATATATTTCATGATATTTCATATAATATTCAGTGTATACATAAAAATTATAATTTTGGGCGGTTTGGCAAGCGTCACATCCTACCGGTTTGGCCCGGATTCTTTCGAAATGATTAATGTGGCAAGGGGTTAATATGTATTTTGTTCTATAGATATATTTCATGATATTTCATATAATATTCAGTGTATACATAAAAGTTATAATTTTGGGCGGTTTTGGAAGCGTCAGATTCTACCGGTTTGGCCCGGATTCTTCCGAAATGATTAATATGGCAAAGGGTTAACATGTATCTTGTTCTATACATATATTTCATGATATTTCATATAATATTAAGTGTATACATAAAAATTATAATTTTGGGCGGTTTGGCAAGCGTCACATCCTACCGGTTTGGCCCGGATTCTTTCGAAATGATTAATGTGGCAAGGGTTTAATATGTATTTTGTTCTATAGATATATTTCATGATATTTCATATAATATTAAGTGTATACATAAAAATTATTTGGCAAGTTTGGCAAGCGTCACATCCTACCGGTTTGGCCCGGATTCTTCCGAAATGATTAATATGACAAGGGGTTAATATGTATTTTGTTCTATACATAAACACTCAACTCGCTAACGCCAAATTTCCTTGACCATCGAAAAGTGACCGCGTATCCGTTAATCGTAATTACTGCGCGACGATTTAGTCGTACAAGCTCACCCCCCGTCAATTACCGAACTCCGGCGTCCTCGAAATCGTTCAGCCTCGGCCAATTCAGCAGCTTCCCCTCGCTATGGGGTTGACATACAGAGTGTCCTACATAATTGGACCAAGCTATGTCTTTCAATACATTGGGGACAGAGTACAATATCGGACAAAATAAAATGTTATAAAACGGTGCATATTCCTATAAAATCTCCATGCATTTTTGTGCATCGGTGCGGTTGTTTCGAATCAAAATAACGCCAAAGCTAACAATTTGCAGACATCGTATCAGTAACATGTTTCGCTGAGGGCGAAGAAACGATTGTACCTTCCAACTGCACGGATGCAGAAAAACGTATAAAAGCCCCGTAGGCGCCCGGGGCATCTCGTACCATTTTAATTTCGTCGCCCATTTTTCTCCACCCCGAATCCTTCCGAAATTATAGCTCGGGCCAGTCGCGCGTGACACCCTGTATACCGTGGCGCCTTATATACGTTCGCTGGAACGTACGGGCTGTTTTTCAGATTTAAAAATCTTCCACGCCGGCGCTGACGAGCCACGGGATACCGCGAAGTCGATGGTCGGCACTCGCCTGATTTATTTCGACTCTTATTGTGCCTTCGAACTACATCCGCCGTTCTCGGGCCGTCCCAAAAAGCGGCTCTCTCTCTCCTTCAGACCAGCGAAGCTGGCGAAAGAGCGAACGAGCGACAGAGAAAGCGCGTCCCGACGATCGCTCTATAAATTTCGCGAGTCTTTCGAACCCTATATTTTCTCGTTATCCTCGCGTTTTGCACGACACGTTTTATTAAAGTACGATAATTTTACGAGGTCCAGTCCCTTTCCGCCCCTTCCTTCCCGTCCGCCGACGGACTCCACGGGTCTGCCTCCCTTTCGTGTTTCGCCTCGCGCGCTTCTTTTTGCGCCGCCGACGATTTCGCCCGGATCCACCTTTCTTGCGCTTTTTCGGGCGACCGGGAGTTCCTGGGATTTCGGGCGCTTTTCGAGCTGCTTGGGCATTGAGGCTTTTTGAGTATCGCGGGTGCGGGCTGGCTTAGCGGCGCGCGCTCGTATTTTCCTGGGAAAGGCACTGGTAGCGAACGGAATTATTTTTGCGCTGCGGCGGCTCGGGCGGTTATTGCCTGAAACGTAGCAATTTTATTCAAATTACTGTGTTTCAGCTGGATGTATATTATTTATTAGCTGGGCATTCGTTTTTCTGCATAAGTTTACCTGTGGTTTCCGTCGGTATGATATGTTTTAAAGCGATGTTGCAAGTTTGATGTCCAGTCCCGGATTTCTTATGTATTATTTAATTGAAGTGATTGCTTTTGAACTGCGGGTATGTTATTTATTGGCGTGGTATTTGATGTCGAACATAAAACCTATAGTTTCCTTATGTGTGTTCAATTTTATGGAAATTATGGCATTTAAGCTGTGACTATATAATTTATTATCTTCGCATTAAATTTTCTGCATAAATATACTTATAGCTTTCTTTGGTATAATATACTTCGAAGTAATGCCTGATGTGCAATTCCAAAATTAATCACCACTGCTTTGCACATCTCTGCATTAAAAAAAATGCACATAAAGAAAACGGTAAATTTTAGTAACAATGAGTCTGCTGCCCATGCATGCAAGAACAATCTTGAAGAAAAATCAAACTGACTTAAATAACAACTTTCTCCGGGCAAAGGATCCAAGCGTATTCTCTTGCCCGAAACCGCAGTTTAGTAGATTTGCGCGTGTCTCACAGTCGTTTCGCCGTGTGCGCGGACGTGAAATTCGCAGACGTGAAATTTTTTAAAGATATTGTCCCGGGCGATGATCATTTTGAGAGAGAAAGAGAGTGGCTGATTTATTGAGCAGTTTGTTGTAATGAGCTACGGTCGCGTATATGTGAAGTCGTTTGTTGAAATTTGTTGTGGGAGTTGGTAATCTTTCCGAGAAAGATTTATTAAGAACTATTACAGTAGAATTACTGTGGGGCATTATGAAAGTTATAACAAGTATCCAATTAAGCACAGTAGCTTATTTCGCACATTCATAATTATATTCCGCGTTATTGCCTGTAGTTATTTGCATATCGTAAACGATAGAATTCGTACAAACGTTCGATGTGTTAAACATAAGCACGCCATACCTTTGTTTCTCATTTTTACACATTTTTATATAAACACGTACATAATGCCTTGCAATCAAATTTCCATATTTCATTCTATTTTCATATCACTGCGTATCGAACACCACTTCTATTTCCATTAATTTTTGCACATTTTTATATAAACACGTACACAATGCCTTGCAATCAAATTTCCATATTTCATCCTATTTTCATATCACTGCGTATCGAACACCACTTCTATTTCCATTAATTTTTGCACATTTTTATATAAACACGTACATAATGCCTTGCAATCAAATTTCCATATTTCATCCTATTTTCACATCACTGCGTATCGAACACCACTTCTATTTCCAAATTCTACACGCAATCAAATTTCCATATTTCATTCTATTTTCATATCACTGCGTATCGAACACCACTCCTATTTCCAAATTCTACACGTTTCTATAAAAACACGCTCCTAATCTTTTGCAATCAAATTTCCAAACTTCACTCTACTTACATACCACCACCGTTTGAACACTACTTCCATTTCCAAATTCCACACATTTCTACCCAAGCCCGTCGCTACCAAATTTGGCTGAATCTACATATCATCACCCGCCGCTCTAGCAACCTCACTACCAAATTTTTCACGATCAACCCACTTTCCCCCTGGCCTCCCCCGCCGCAGGGCAGGATTTCTCGCGCTCGATTAATCGATTCCTTTGGCCAGGAGTCGCAGACCGTCGTGCAGGGGGTTCGCTCGGGGCCCTTTCGGAGCGCTGGCCGTCCCGGCAGTAAAAGGCCAGCGTTTTTAATACTTTCAGTTGTTTTTATGGCAGCACGCATTCGCTCTTTTTTATTGTTCCCCGCTATCCGCCGCGCCAACCAATACGCACGCGCGTCTGCGTGGCTGACGTCCGGACAGAACGCGAACGATTCCTTAACCGCGAGGAAGAAGGAGGAGGCGAAGGAAACGTGGCGAGCGCACCGAGGCACGATGCTTCGAGAAGGAGAACGTGTATTCTCCGGAGGGTACGGCAAACGGGGGACGAAGAAATGGGAGAGAAAAAGAGAAAGACGCCGGGGGAAAAAGAGAAAGAGCCGAGGGCCGAGCGGAGACGCAGTCTGGGCTGATGTACGACTCGGCGGGCCGCGTGAAAAAAATCCCATAAACCAGTAAAAAAGCACGGGGTCTCTGGGCCAGAAAAGGGCGAGCTGCGGAGCGAGGGCCCGGTATCGCCGAAGGAATTCTTCTTATGACGAACCATGCGTGATTTTCTCTCTCCGACTCCGCACGGCCCAATGCCCGCTGCAACGCGTATTCTATAAGTCTGCGCCTCGGTGCGCTTTCGTTTCCCGTCTACGTTTCTGCGTCTGCACTTCTGCATTCCATATCCTCGGAATTTTCGGGGTATGGTGGCTTTTTGGGTGAGTGTTCGGTTCTTGGGTTGCTTCGATTTTCTTGGCGTATTTTTTATCACGCGTACTAAGTGTGGAGAACATCGTATTTGTGTCAAATACGTATCCTGTAACTCTCTGGGCACGTCCTATTTTTTTGCTTCTCTCGGTGCATTTGCGCTTGTTATCTTTTGCAAGTATGTAGTACATTGTCTTCGAAGCTTTTATTTTTATATTGATTTATTATAATGACGCCATATTAGTTACTATTTATGTGTATCTCACTGTCTTTATTTTTCTACCACTTCAATTCTTTTATTCCACTAGTTCTACTATACGCATCCCCTTCCACTTCACCACCTACTTCTATATTTCTATAATGACACTTCTATAATTCCACTTCAACTATACGCATCCCCTTTCCACTATTTGTCTGCCACAGCAATTCTTCTCTAATTCCACCCCCTCTTTTATATATATCCTCCTTCCTCCTCAAGTTCCTTCTTTTGCCAATTTTCGCCATTCCCCTACTTACATCATCCACACCCTGTTCTTCTAATTCCACTTCTATTCTTCCAGCACACCAGCATTACGCCACCACTCCTCTCTCCATCCTCTTTCCATCCTCTCTTCATCCTCCGAGTATTCCGAGTACTCCACTTGGCCCGCGCACATACCTTTCCGCCCCCACTTCTATATTTCTACCATTTTTGTGTTACACAAATTATTCTCTAATTCCACTACTACTGCTACATCGACACTGCATAATTTCACCACCTCAAATATACGCATCCTCTTCCTCCTCAAGTTCCTTCTTTTGCCAATTTTTACCATTCCACTACGTACATCATCCACACCCTGTTCATCTAATTCCATTTCTATTCTTCCAGCACACCAGCATTACTGCACCATTCCTCTCTCCATCCTCTTCATCCTCCGAGTACTCCATTTCGCCCCCACTTCTATATTTCTACTATTTTTGTGTTACACCAATTATTCTCTAATTCCACTACTACTACTACTACATCGACACTGCTATAATTCCGTCACCTCAATTTCTACTATTTTTGTGTTACACCAATATGTGTTATTTTCTAATTCCACTACTACTACTACTACATCGACACTGCTATAGTTCCACCACCTCAACTATACGCATCCTCTTCCTCCTCAAGTTCCTTCTTTTGCCAATTTTTACCATTCCACTACGTACATCATCCACACCCTGTTCATCTAATTCCATTTCTATTCTTCCAGCACACCAGCATTACGCCACCACTCCTCTCTCTATCCTCTTTCCATCCTCTCTTCATCCTCCGAGTACTCCACTTGGCCCGCGCACATACCTTTCCGCCCCCACCTCCGCAACTACTTCCTCTCTCTCTGCACAACGCACGCGGCCGTGAAACCGCGCAGTCTCAATGGACGAATTAAAAAGCAAAGACAGAAGAATGTCTAATGACAAATGACGGACACATGTGCCACCACCGCCGACTCTTGCCCTCTCTCTCCTTCTCTCGCTCCTCTCTCTTCGAGCGTCCGTCTATTCTTTATGTGCGCCACTTTATGCCCAGCGCGCAGCTGCGACGACTCGGCCGAGACTTTACCTTTAACGCCGCGGCGGTTCGACGTCAATTACGATTTCAATTTTCGCTCGCGGCATTGCGATGGCCCCCGCGGGGCGAGCTCAGGTGATGCGCACGAGGATCTACGCTTTTAGTGCGCCTCGTCATTGACCGCTGCAAGATCCTTCGCACGAATTCCTGCGGGGGCGGCGTGGAAAAGTCCGAGGCCGGTGCGCAAGATGCGACGCGGTTAACACGCTTTTTCGATATGGTAAGACAATGTTTACGGTACGCTCGGGTTTCGTGCTGAATGTTAGGAAAATTGTGGAAACGTAAACGCGTTGGGATGGTCAAGTATAGGGTGTGATAGTATATTTGAAAGTTATATTGAAATTATTTGATATATTAACCGTTTGATTGCTACGCGGCGCAAAAGCGCTGCGTTCATTTGTCTCGAAAACCGCGACGCAGCGCTTTTGCGCTGCGAGTTTCAGTGTGTCTTTGTTGGTCCGTGGGAGTGAACATAGTAAATTCACATCGAAAATTATTGACGATATCGAAAAGGAGTGGATGAATCATAAAAATAGCGTGTCAACACAACCATCTTCATCAACCAAAAAGTTTGCGCTTGAAAAATTATCGGGACGTAACTTACGACAATGTGCGGTGTGTAGCAACAGAAGGAGCGGGATCAGGCGATCCCGCCTTATTTGCGCTTGTTGTAAAAAAGGCCTTCACGCTATTTGTGCGGCAAAACATAGTTGTTATACATAAATTTCTCATGTAAGAGTCAGTGATCTTCCCCTAATCAAAATGATCCTTTACGTGCTGATCATAAGAGAAGATCAATAAACTTTAAATTATCTTTTTATAAATTTTAATTTTCAAAGAAGAAAACAATTTAATGTTTATTTTTTCTTATTCACAACCACAATTAATATTGTTTCTTTATAATACGAAAAGAATGATTAAAATTGATTGATATTTGTCTAAATGAGAGTGTTTTATTTGACAACACCAAGTCAAAATATGTCCCGCAGTTTTCGTGTGTTCTTGCAAGAATTGCTTAGCAGTCAAACGGTTAATGTTTAAAATATATTGATATTAAAAGCGATGGGATGTTAAATGAAATTTATAAACTAATATTAACACGTTGGCTGCCGTGGGGGTCACCGGTGACCGGCGCAAGAGATTTGACTGAAGATCGGAAATATTCGCAATGGGTAGTAATAATTATTTTATAAATGCAGTTATTGTTAGAATAGTGATGCGATTCTTTGTTCTCCAATACTTGCACATTATTTACATTTTTCATAATTCAGTCAAACGCTGTAGTATTTCATAGCATCGCTGTTCCAATACGGCAAAATACGCACGGCAGTCAACGTGTTAAAATTCTTGAACGTATAAAACGAAGTGATAGCAAATTATAAAAATGACAACTGCTTGTATTACAAACAAGACCCGCATTAATATCACTATTTAGGGGCGATTATTTGCCAATTATTACAAGAATTTCACTTCTCAGAACAAACAATTTGCTCTAAATTTTGTCCAACAATTGCATTTTATTAATTTCACACTTTTACGTATTGTGATAAATATGTGTGACCGTTTTCGAGTTTAACACGATAAATTATAATGCACATAATTTAACATTTTCCGTTCAAAATTAGTTGGCACTATAATTTTCCCAAAGACAAACGCACGATGTGACAGAATTGTCGAAGTGCCTCGCATAAGAAACGTAGTCATTCTTCATTCTCACAAACGCAGAAATCCCCCAATTTATTTGCAGCGAGGGGATTCGTCAGTCGTCGAAATGTCGTGAGTTTCGGCCGCAAAATTTTGGCTTAGAGCCTTTACGAGAGCGCATTAGTGCCGAGCGTATGAAGAAAAACGTGCGTCGCCCGGTTCTTAACGAAACAGTTAATGGCGGGTCGCTCTCTATGAATGGTTATGCGCTCGTTTCGCATAAATTAGGCCGTTGGAATTAATAGCTAATTCAGCAGGTTTTCAATTATCGTCGGGGCACGGGGAATTCAGCGGTGCAAAACTTATAAATATGCAGGAGGTGCCAAGCGCAGGCTCCCACGATCGGCGCCGGTTCTGGGCAATCGGGAATTAGACAAGCGGTTTTCGCTTTCGTCTAAATCAGCAAGTCGCCAAGTTGTCATTGACGTAGGAAACACATGCGTAATGCCTTTTCTGCATTTTAAATCTTTGACCGTTATTTACAATTTGTATGACAAATGTTGGTTGAACTTCAGTTCAACTTCAAGGAGTAGTAGTTGAACTTCAATTCAACTTCAAGGAATACTGGTGGAATTTCAGCCCAACTTCACGATTTGTCGTTGAACTTCCGTTCAACTTCGAGAAGTAGTGATTGAACTTCAGTACATCTTCAACAAATAGTCGTTGAACTTCAGTCCAATTTCAAGAAATAGTAGTCGAATTTCAAAGAAAATTGCTTGAACTTCTGTTCAACTTCAGGAAATTATTAAACAATCGTATGCATTTGCCATTATTTCAGAGGTATTTTTCTTCTACATGCAATGCATCTTCAGGCTCTTCTCGTTGGTATATTTTTGTATATTGAGGGTGTATTTACCGTTGCACGCGTTCGGATATACATAAAATGTACACTTCACGATTATTCGGCGACATAAAATCAACAACATTCATCCTAATACTTTACATACCCAGTACCTGAAGTACCCACAACAAAATGAAACACATTTTAAGACGCATAAAAATAATTAACATTAACAGCAAAAGGTTGAATTTGCAAGCAGATAAATCCATTATTTACTCTGTGCACATTAACTACTTGGCGGCTTACATACAACTTTTGGTATTTTTATTAGAAAAATTAACAGAGTACAAAGTGAATATTTTGTGGATAGAATAATTACAGGAAAACCTTAACACCCGTATGAATGGCAAAAAAGACGCTCGCAAAACCTTTCCATGAAAATTACGTCAGTCTGAATAACTATTTCAACAGATTGAGGATTTGAGCGGATGAAAGGGTTGGAAAGAAATTTTTATCATGAGGAATGTATTTGGAGATAACGCATGTTTCACTCGTTACGCCAGAAGCAAAAATGCCAAGGCGACGCATGTCTTCAATGAAATTACATTTCCTTTCACCACAGTTATGGGTTGATACTAAGTGTCATTCACTAAGTCATCATTACCTATCCACCAACTGCCACATTCAGCCACATGTTTAATTCAAAAGCAACCGTATCCCAAATTTAAATAGAAATCACTGAGAACTACTAAAAAAAGGTCATACGCGTCAAACACAATTTTCTCCACTTTAATTACGTTCGTATATTTAATATAATAGCAACTGTATCCCAAAACTACAACGATCTTTCGGTTTGTTCGCAAATGCTACGTGACTGATATATACGAAGGCAAATTACTGAAAATTCTAATTACACTCGCATATTCAATAGAAAAGTAACCACATCCCAAACCCAATTTTCTCCACTTTAATTACGTTCGTATATTCAATATAAAAGCAACTGTATCCTAAAACTACAAGGATCTTTTGGTTTGTTCGCAAATGCTACGTGACTGATATATACGAAGGCAAATTACTGAAAATTCTAATTACACTCGCATATTCAATAGAAAAGTAACCACATCCCAAACCCAATTTTCTCCACTTTAATTACATTCGGATGTTCAATATAAAAGCAACTGTACTAACTATTTCAACAACAACTGCGCGTTCGCGGATTCGCATTCACTCGTCTTAATCAATTGTCTCAATGACTACGCTGCAACCACCAAAGTCCTCAGTACGTACGCTCTCTTGCCAGCAACGAACGGTCTGCGCCCCC
Organism: Cryptocheilus praepositus; assembly: GCA_033815515.1. Lineage (NCBI taxonomy): Eukaryota > Metazoa > Arthropoda > Insecta > Hymenoptera > Pompilidae > Cryptocheilus > Cryptocheilus praepositus. Next base: position 2,548,762 of record JAWWQZ010000190.1, read on the forward strand.
AAAACAACCAGTCTGTCCGTCCGCACAATTTCCGACCGCCACACAAAGCGACCGCGCGCGACAGGACGACCGCAGCTCATCAGTGGCAGGCCGTTCGATTTTTCGAGAATCGCCAACGACTCTGCCGATGAATTATGACCCTCCCGTGGAACGTATCTCGCCGATCTCTCGAATCAGAAGAAAGGGTTTCCGATCGGCCCCGGCGAGTCCGTAATTTCAGATAGAAGTCAGTGCCGGGTGTTATTAAAGCTCGATAGGCCAGCGAGCATTTCTCCCTCGCGGGTGTTCCCGTCTTCAATTTAAATCGGTGACTCTGCTCTTCTGTCTCTCTCGTTCTCTCGTTCGCGCGCGCCTTCGACATCCCTTCTGCCAGCGAGCGCAGTCCCTGCGGGCCGTTTTGGCCGACGACGTCAGCCACGGCAGCCAACAGGCAGCAACGCCGACGGAAAGAAACGGAATAAGATCTACGACTCGTCCGAGGCAGATGAGTGGAGCGAGAGGAGTGAGAAGCTGACTGTGCACTAGCGCCAGACAGAAACGCACGAGCAGCAAACCGCTGCCAGCGGACGACCGCTATTCGTTAGGTTTAACGATAACGACCGGTTATTAACTCACGATAATTATCGATTTTAATTATCGACGCGAGTCCACTATTAACCACCGGTTTGCGCCCACCGCCAGGCCCTTTGTGGCCGCTGGAGGGTGCCAGAGAGTTGGCGGGCAAAAATCGGATTAGACGCTCTGGGTAGGCGGCTTCAAGGGGTATTGTGGAATCGCCAGTGTCTGGGAGTTTGCGACGGTTCGGACGGATGACGGACTGATGAGAGTGAGGTTAGATGAAACGGCAGGGTGGTTTAGTGCTTCTTGATGCGGTCAAGATGTTTCACGTTTTTGGGTAACGCGTTTGAGTCCTGTAGTTTTGTAGTCGGCGTAGACCTCTGTTTGTGGCTTTTAATTATTGCAATAAAATCTGCACAGATGACGATGTGCCGCATTTTAGTACGTTGACTGCCGAGGGTATTTTACTGTATTAGAACGGCGGTGCTATGAAATGCTACAGCGTTTGGCTGAATTATGCAAAATATAAATAATGTGCAAGTATTGAAGACCAAAGGAACGTATCACTATTCTAACAACAACTGCATTTATAAAATAATAATTACTACCCATTGCGAATATTTTGGATCTTCAGTAAAATCTCTTCTATTGGTCACCGGTGACCATCGCGGCAGTCAAAGTGTTAAGGGATCTTTGCGACATTTCTTTAACATTTTATATTTTTAATTTCCATTTCAATTTTATTTCGCATTTTTACTGCGTTCTTTTCGGGTCATGTATGTTCCGGACTTAGGCAATGTAGACATAGGGTAGAAGGCTGTGAGGGGTATTATGAAAAGGTTGCGTCTGGGAGTTTGCGATGATTCGGACGGATGGCGGACTGATGAGAGTGGGGTTAGATCGAACGATGGGGTTGTTTAGTTCGTCTTAATGCGGTCAAGACGTTTCACGTTTTTGGGTAACGCGTTTGAGTCCTGTAGTTTTGTAGTCGGCGTAGACCTCTGTTTGTGGCTTTTAATTATTGCAATAAAATCTGCACAGATGACGATGTGCCGCATTTTAATACGTTGACTGCCGAGGGTATTTTACTGTATTAGAACGGCGGTGCTATGAAATGCTACAGCGTTTGGCTGAATTATACAAAATATAAATAATGTGCAAGTATTGAAGACCAAAGGAACGTACCACTATTCTAACAACAACTGCATTTATAAAATAATAATTACTACCCATTGCGAATATTTTGGATCTTCAGTAAAATCTCTTCTATTGGTCACCGGTGACCATCGCGCCAGTCAAAGTGTTAAGGGATCTTTGCGACATTTCTTTAACATTTTATATTTTTCATTTCCATTTTGATTTCATTTCGCATTTTTACTGCGTTCTTTTCGGGTCATGTATGTTCTCGACTTAGGCAATGTAGACATTGGGTAGAAGGCTGTGAGGGGTATTATGGAAAAGCTGGCGTCTGGGAGTTTGCGATGATTCGGACGGATGACGGACTGATGAGGGTGAGGATAGGTGGAACAGGAGGGTGGTTTACTGGTTGTTGATGTGGTGAAGACGTTTCACATTTTTGCCGTGACGCTTTCACGTTGAGTAGCTTCGCAGTCGATTTGAAAGTGCGGCTCCCGGTTTTTAAATGATTGCAATCAAATCTGCGCAATTCCTTAAGTATCGTAATTTAGACGACTTTTCTTCTTTCATTTATACCTCAATTTTTTTGATTTTTCATTCCAAGCTCTCTTATCTCAGTTGCGTAGCATTTACGTTACCATCTAACTTCCTCCGCTACATTTACGCTCACATCCATGGAAACGCGTCGTTCCAAAAATGTTCACCCAAGATTACCCCTACTAACAGATTCCACCGCGTAAATATCTTGCCATCGGCTCCGCGCCGCCTGCAAAATAACCACAAAAATGAAATACGCCTCAATAAAATACATCTTTACGCCAGCAGCAGTGCCACCTAAAAACATTTCCTCCCAGTAAATCGCCGTTTATTTCGCAATCTCATTTGCGTTCGATATCGCCCGATCGCGGCTTACGAAAAATCGTCCAGGAAGTAGCTGAGAACAGGAAATAACCCGGAGGAGTGTCTCACCTCCTCCTCCCACTTCTTTCGTCGTCTCTGTCTTCGTGCGACCGGTTCTCCTCGTGTTTCCATCGCAAACGACGACTCCGCGTTCTGTCGCACGAGTTCGACCGTTATTCAGGAATTAATTCATAATTAGAGCGGCCCACCTATGGGGAGAGCCTAACCCACATTCCAGGCAACAGCTGTCCCCGCGGCTATAGGCTCGTTTCCGAGCTTTTCTTTTCTCTTCTTTTCCTTTCTGCTCTGCTCTTTTATTTGCGCGTCTCCCTCTCCCGCGCCTCTCGCACTTTGTGTCAGCTATTTGCGCGTACGCGGTTCGTGTCTGGATTATTGCGTCGGTGCGCACGTACGGCAACTGCATTTTTTGAGGAGGCCACTTTGTTTGGAATTTCAAGTTAAAGTTTAAATTAAAGAATTTAATTTAATTTCATATTTTTTTTCTCTTAGTTTTCACTCGTTGTGACCTAGTAAGCGTGCACGAGATATAATTGTTTATTTGCGGGTGTGGTTTACGTGCTAGGCATGGTCGTTGTTTCCATTTTTATACATCTCCGTCAAATTTTTTCGGTAAGATACATTTATGTTTGTCTCAGGTATCTTTTCGGTGGTACCAATTTTCACACTTTTACCGATTATCATCGATTTTCTTGGACGTAGTTTTCTCAGTATACCTTGCTTCTTTTTTCTTGTTTATTTAGTTTTTTTTAATACTTTTTGTTTGCCCTATCTTTGTGTTTACTATCTGGAAGGAACCATTTTCATTATTTTGAACATGTATTAATATATAGAGCATGTGTGTACTTTAAGACTTATTGTAATTTACTTAAACGATTAAGGAATATTCGGCACCGCTTCAGGAGTTTCCAAAAATGGATGTGCCTTATCAAATTTATTTCTTTAATAAATATATACAACGTGAAGACTGAAGCTCACGGATAATAATTATGTCAATTACTGTTCAATAATTAATACAGTAACAAATTCTATAGACAGGCTTTTCAACCAAAAAAGTACGTTCCATTCCTTAATCATTTGAGTGAATGAAATGTAAAATTTGCTCAATTTCAAACCATTTCCATTCTCTGCCGCGTGTTTTCCCTCGTTTCCGTTCTTTGTACGTTTTGCTCCTCTCTTTCAACTTCGCATCTCCCTCCCACGCAGTGACACGTGTGCTATTTTGCATGACAGCGTCTTTCTGGCAAGGTGCGCGCGTCTTGCGGCAAAGTGTCGTGTACGAAGGACTCACAATCGCGTTGTAGCCTCGTTCAGCAGCCGGTATACTCCCGCGGAAGAATGCATAACAGCTCGCAAGTGGATCAGCTGATCGAAGCCCGATCCGCCTGGCATAGAGGAATTCCGCGCTGTACGCATTTCGTCTTTTTACTTTTTGCGTAGGAAGTGTGCAGACTGAATAAGAAAAGTTGTACAAAATGTGTGGTCCCTGGTCGAATGCGTCTGATTTGCGAACTTAATTTTGACGGGACTGCTATTAGATCGATTGTTAGAGACACTTTTCTATTGAGACTTGGGACTATGTGCTAGAGTATTCGATATATGAATGTTCAAGCAATGTGTATACGGATACGCATCGAATGTAATATTTTTTCCGAATAGTTACGTTCACTGATCTATAGCGATATTGAGGCAATAGTATATTTGCATTATAATATATGCAATAATATATGCATTATAATATATGCAATGTAATATATGCATTAGTATATAGTTGTAAAATATTTAATATTAAATTTATTTTATATTAAAATATTTAAAATACTTCGGTCCGATTGCTTTTACAGAACTGCAGGTCATTCATAACTTTATAGAATATTAAACGCTATGCATGGACGCAACGTTTCGAATATCTCAAATCCTTAATTTATAATCACCGTGACCCCAAAATATATTGAGAATTATAGTAACAAATTTCTATATTCAGCATTATCAACGAACACACGGCATTCCTCAATTATTCAAATGAAATGCTTCATAGAGTCAGCGGCTGCATTTTTGCGCCTTTTTGGTCGTGCATGACTCTTCGCCCACAATCGTCGATGCCTGTCGAACTCCGCGACGGCAGAAACCGGTAATGTCGGCGGACGAAAAATGAACGTTATTGTTCCTATGGAAACTCCTCCCGCGGCGAGCACTGTGGGCAGGTTGACTTTTGCGCGTCGAACTATGCGTGCGTGCGTCGACGATAGCAGCGGGAATGGGATTAGAAAGTGGATTGTAGAAATTCGATCTTGCAACGGGAGATGCAGCGAGCTCGATGCCGTCCGGAAGATGCGGGCTATTGTTTTGTCAACGGAGAAGGAAGTTGGATCGATTTCTGTACGGGTACTCAGTCGGCACGGGAATTTTTGCGCGACGATGCTTTGACGTGTGGGAAGCGTATTTATGGAACGATTGATGTTCTGCGTGGCATATCTTTGCTTCCTTCTGCAATGACAGCGGCAGACGATTCATATTATTACACGCATTTTATAATTCTTGTATCTAATTTCACAATTTTTTGCAATTAGGCCCTTATTTGTAATTTTTTGCAATTAGGCCCATATTTGTAATTTTTTGGCGACGATGCTTTGATGTGGGAAGTGTATTTATGGAACGATTGATGTTCTGCGTGGCATATCTCTGCTTTCTTCTGCATTGACAGCGGCAGACGATCCATACTATTACACGCATTTTATAATTCTTGTATCTAATTTCACAATTTTTTGCAATTAGGCCCTTATTTGTCATTTTTTGTAATTAGGCCCATATTTGTAATTTTTTGGCGACGATGCTTTGACGTGTGGGAAGCGTATTTATGGAACGATTGATGTTCTGCGTGGCATATCTCTGCTTTCTTCTGCATTGACAGCGGCAGACGATCCATACTATTACACGCATTTTATAATTCTTGTATCTAATTTCGCAATTTTTGCAATTAGGCGCTTATTTGTAATTTTTTGGCGACGATGCTTTGATGTGGGAAGTGTATTTATTGAACGATTGATGTTCTGCGTGGCATATCTGTGCTTCTTTCTGCAATGACAGCGGCAGATGATCCATAATATTACATGTATTTTATAATTCTTGTATCTAATTTCGCAATTTTTCCAATTAAGCGCTTATTTGTAATTCTTTTGGCGACGATGCTTTGATGTGTGGGAAATGTGCTCATTGAACAATTGATGTTACACTTGGCATATTTATGCCATCTTTTCTAATGGAGGTAATATACGATGCGTACTGTTATATGCGCTTTATCATGTTTTGCATTTTATTTTGCAATTAATATTTTATTAGCAATAATGTTAGAGAATGTCACTGCTATTGAGCAAGGGAATTCTTTTTGATGCGGTGCGTTGATGGGTAGGAAGCGCATTGATGTTACGCGTGGCATATTTATGTCTTCTTTTGCAATGACAGTGGCATACAATGCACACTGTTGTATACATTTATGATTCTTATATTTTATTTTGCAACTTTTGCAATTGATCTTTTATTCATAATAACAGTATGCAATCCGATGCGTTGATGTGTGGAAAGGATATTTATGATACAGTTGCTGTTACGTGTGGCATGTTTATGCCTTCTTTGGCATTGACAGTAGTACACAATGAATATGGTTATATGCATATTGTAATTCTTATATTTTATTTTCCAATTTTTCAATTAATATTCTGTTTGCAATGACACTGTAGAATATCACTGTCATTGAGTGCAGTATTTATTTTGCAACAATGTGTTAATCGGTGAAAATCATATTTACGGTATAGTCTATTTTACGTCTAGTATATTTATGTCTCTTTTGCATTGCGAGTATTATGCTATGTATACCCTCAAATGCATTTTATAATTCTTACATTTAATTTGTCAATTTTGGAATTTAACATATAATTCATAATAACACTATGCCACATCACTCTTATTGCGGTACCATTGTAATTCCTACATTACACGATTATTATATTAGCATCACCATACCGTAGCACTTACGTTATTGCACATTATCAGTGACAGCAGTGCGATCACACTGTTTTCCACGTTATATGAAGCGTTCGTTCGCGCATTCGTGCATTTTATAATTCTTACATTTAATTTGTTAATTTTTGCATTTAACATATAATTCATAATAACACTATATCGCTTCACTCTTATTACAGTGCCAGTGTAATTCCTACGTTACACGATTATTATATCAACGTCACCATACCACAGCACTCACGTTATTGAATTTGATCAGTGACAGCAGTGCGATCACACTGTTTTCCACGTTACATAAAGCGTTCGTTCGCGCAATCGTGCATTTTATAATTCTTACATTTAATTTGTCAATTTTTGCATTTAACATATAATTCATAATAACACTACACCGCATCACTCTTATTGCAGTGCCAGGGTAATTTATATATTACACGATTATTATATCAGCATCACCATATCGCAGCACTCACGTTATTGCACATTATCAGTGACAGCAGTGCGATCACACTGTTTTCTAGGTTACATAAACCGTTCGTTCGCGCAATCGTGCATTTTATAATTCTTACATTTAATTTGTCAATTTTTGCATTTAACATATAATTCATAATAACACTATACCGCATCACTCTTATTGCGGTACCATTGTAATTCCTACATTACACGATTATTATATCAGCATCACCATACCGCAGCACTCACGTTATTGCACATTATCAGTGACAGCAGTGTGATCACACTGTTTTCCACGTTACATAAAGCGTTCGTTCGCGCACTCGTGCATTTTGTCGCGCCAGCAGCGTAACACAATTCCTGAAATTTCGCTGCTCGCAACGTTCCGCTGCTGCCGCTTTAACGTAATCATCTCCTATAACCATCGCCTATTACTTTATCCGCTCGAATGAAAGTACAGGAACGTTGCGCGTATCTTTCGCCCGCGAGAAAAAATGGCAGCTGAGCGCGGCTTAATCGCAAGGAAGGAACGCATTGGCGCACAGCCGAACGGCGTTACGTACGTAACGTTAATCCGATTACTGCACGTGGGAGAAGTTGCGGATTAGTTAACGACCGGTTTCCACGGTCGATCGGTCGAAACACGAATTTATTACGCGCGATTTACACTTGCGACGCGCCGGCAGTAATCAGCGCTAATTAGCAAAGTCGACGCCGTCTTGTCACAATTGTCGCGAAATTAAATGTCGAACGTAATCGATATTGTCGATCTTGTCAGGTGCGCTATGCCGCGTTAATTTTCTCGCTCTGTTTCGCGATGAATATTTGTGCCCATAATTATGAAGGTGGTCTAAGTCAAAATTAAAAAAAAATGAGTTTATCAGTTATTTCATACCACATTATTTTTAACTAAATTTATTCAATGTAATTTTTACGAAATTGTCAAAAATGAACCATTAGATAGTGGTTGTAATTTCAACATTATATGGAATTCATTTAGTTTTAATTATGAAAGTGGTCTAAGTCAAAAATTTAAATAAATTATATAAACAACTTGAAAATGGCACGTGGCCTTCTTTGACGCGTTTCTGAACTACATAATAAAATAAATGACAATCAAATTTTAATAATAACGACAACTTCATTTTTAACGAAATCACTAGAAGAATCAATAACAAGAAGAGTAAAAAATACCGCGGGTGAATCTGTCTCTTGGCTACAAATTCAATGGATGAGATTCTTGAAAAATGAACCTTATAAAATGTTCTATAAAACATCTTTAGATGATTCTAAATTTCACGTTTTGGATCTTTCACCTAAAAAAGGAAGACCAAAAATATACGGAAATATTAAATTACTTCCATTATACACCACCATTAGACCAGTATCGGAAGAAAAACAAAGATATTATGAGTTTACTACCGTACATCCCTCCAGTTTTTCAGGAACATTTTAAGAATCTTAAATACTCGAAATAATGATAAAAATGGATTACTGTTTAAAAATAATTAATAAATGTAATAAATGTTCACGAATTATTTCAATCAAATTATTGTTTCAAATAAAACTCAAAGTTCTTTATTGCTTTAAGTCATTTATAGGACATTCAGTTAATTTTGAAAATGGTCTAAGTCAATTCAATCTTTAAAAATAATATTATCGTATAAAATTCACACAAAATTTCATATTCATAGTAAATTTCCATTAATTAAGACTAATAAAATTATAAATTAAAATGTCGCATAATGTAAAAATATTTTTTAATTTATTCAAATGCAATTCATTAAATATCTCGAAACAAGAAATATATGACTTAGACCACTTTCATAATTATGGGCTCATTTGAAACCTGCGGTCTGTAGTCACGAGAACGAAGTATCCGGTGATGAAAAATTAGATAATGCTCGTGTAAAGAGATTAACCGAAAAGTTCAATATATTTTTGCACACGGTTTTTCGATACATTTTATACACGGCGGTGATTTTTAGTTTATTTTTGCGGTACTGTCGTAGGCGAGGAACATCGAGTGCGGAACGTATATATATTTTATATGTTATTATTTTAACCTGTCGATTCATTTCGCGATGAATATGTAAAAGTTGCGATCTGCAGGGGCGAGGACGTCGTAGATGTATGTGATAATGAAGATATTACGTTATACGCAGTTGTTTCTTTTTAATTTTATTTTTGGATTACTGCCGTACGTAGGAAGCAGCAAGCACTGAATGTATATATATTTTCTACGTACCCGCTCTAACTTCTCGCTCTGTTTGGCGATGCATATTTGAAGCTTGCAATCTGCAGCCGCGAGAGAACGTCATACAGTACAATATGTTTTACGCGTGTATTTTCTGTGAATTTATATCGACGACAGAACGTATATATATTTTACACGCAATCATTTCAATTTCTCGCTTACATTTTATTTTCGCATTACACAGCACATACATAGTTACCTTACATACATTACATCTCACACTTATATTTTATCTACGCACCATATGGGACGAGCACATATGTTCCACGTGTCAATTATATTCATTCGCATGAAGATTTTTCAAATAATTTGTATCGTTCGTAATTTCTAGCGAAATGTCGAAAATCTCGTAATTCGATTTGTGGAAAAACGTAGCTGTCTGCCTTCTCGCTTACATTTTATTTTCGCATTACACAGCGCATAGTTACCTTACACACATTACATCTAACACTTACATTTTATTTACGCACCATATGGGACGAGCACATATGTTACACGTGTCAATTGTATTCATGCGCAGGCAGATTTTTTAAATAATTTGTATTGTTCGTAATTTATACCGAAACATCGAAAATCTTGTAATTCGATTTGTGGAAAAACGTAGCTGTCTGCCATCTCGCTTACATTTTATTTTCGCATTACACAGCACATAGTTACCTTACACACATTACATCTCACACTTACATTTTATTTACGCACCATATGGGACGAGCACATACGTTACACGTGTCAATTATATTTATGCGTATAAAGATTTTCCAAATAATTTGTGTCGTTCGTAATTTCTGCCAAAACGCTGAAAGTCTCGTAATTCGATTTGTGGAAAAACGTAGCTGTCTGCCTCCTCGCTTATATTTTATTTTCGCATTACACAGCGCATACATAGTTACCTTACACACATTACATCTAACACTTACATTTTATTTACGCACCATATGGGACGAGCACATACGTTACACGTGTCAATTATATTTATGCGTATAAAGATTTTCCAAATAATTTGTATCGTTCGTAATTTATACCGAAACATCGAAAATCTCGTAATTCGATTTGTGGAAAAACGTAGCTGTCTGTCTTCTCGCATTACACAGCGCATACATAGTTACCTTACACACATTACACCTACCACTTACATTTTATTTACGCACCATATGGGACGAGCACATACGTTACACGTGTCAATTATATTTATGCGTATAAAGATTTTCCAAATAATTTGTATCGTTCGTAATTTATACCGAAACATCGAAAATCTCGTAATTCGATTTGTGAAAAAACGTAGCTGTCTGCCTTCTCGCTTACATTTTATTTTCGCATTACACAGCGCATACATAGTTACCTTACACATATTACACCTACCACTTACATTTTATTTACGCACCATATGGGATCAACACATATGTTACACGTGTCAATTATATTTATGCGTATAAAGATTTTCCAAATAATTTGTATCGTTCGTAATTTATACCGAAACACCGAAAATATCGTAATTCGATTTGTGGAAAAACGCAGCTATCTGCCATCTCGTTTATATTTTATTTTCGCATTACACAGCGCATACATAGTTACCTTACACACATTACATCTAACACTTACATTTTATTTACGCCCCATATGGGACGAGCATATATGTTACACGTGTCAATTATATTCATTCGCATGAAGATTTTTCAAATAATTTGTATCGTTCGTAATTTATACCGAAACGCCGAAAATCTCGTAATTCGATTTGTGGAAAAACGTAGCTGTCTGCCTTCTCGCTTACATTTTATCTTCGCATTACACACCACGTACATAGTTACCTTACACACATTACATCTAACACTTTCATTTTATTTACGCACCATATGGGACCAACACATATGTTACACGTGTCAATTATATTCATGCGCATGAAGATTTTCTAAATAATCTATATTGTTCGTAATTTATACCGAAACATCGAAAATCTCGTAATTCAATTTGTGGAAAAACGTAGTTGTCTGCCTATACGCAAATGTTATTAGAAGCTGCGCATACTGCCGTCTACCTTGCGATATCGTGCATAAGTCCGGAGTCTGGAGACACTCCCGCGGAAGAATGCACGATCGTTCGCGATCTAGGTCACCGTTGACACTCCAGGTTCTGCTCTCTCGCGTTTAGATCGCGCGATCCTCGGATCTTACGCGCAAGAAGTTGAGCCTTTTGTCGCGCCAGTGCTTTTCTTTCGTCGCCGGACTCTCATGACGGAATATTGATGGCGGCCGATACGTCGCTCTGCTCTGCGAAGAATAGAATGTCAGCGGGGAGAGGCCTAATAAACGGAGAGGAATGTAGCTTGCGTGTAAACTGCGACATATTCGCGTTATTGTCATTTTAATGGATTTTCAGTCACATGCATGCCATTCATTTGACTAAAAATATTGGGTTGGAGGGAAAGTTCTGTCGTATTTTTAATAGGCAGGTAATTTTTCTTGTAAATAAAAGAAACATCTGGCTAGTGAGTCATTCGGATTTTTTTTTGTTTTTTTTTTATAGCTGCTGTATAATATAAATTTTTAATATAAAAGGAGTCCTTTTTTACCGTTCATCATTTACTTGTGATATTTAAAGTGAAAAACATGTCAGTAAATAAAGTGCATTTACGACACTGCATTTTGTATGAATTCCAAAAAGGAAGCAACGCGTCGGTTGCATGTAAAAATTTATGTGCGGTATTTGGAAAAGATATTGTAAATGTTCGTACTTGTCAAAGATGGTTTAGCAAATTTCGTTCCGGGGATCTGAGCCTCCAAAAAAATGATCGATCTGGATCATCCAAGATCAATAATGATGTTTTACGATCCATGTTGGAAAATAATCCACATTTAACAAGTCGAGAAATTGCAGAAGAGTTTGGCATTCATCATACAACACATTAAATGTATTATGATTAATATTAAACACATATTTGTATAAATTAATTCAAATATTTTCTTTAAAATACGACAGAACTTTCCCTCCAACCCAATAGCATGCGAGTAATTTCGAAATAAATGTAATTTTGCGAAAATGATGCACACTAGCGCATAGAATGTCGATCAAGAGTAATCTACGAAATATTCGCGGTATTATCGTAGTTGTTCATTTTGAATTTCGCAAATATGATACACGACTAATTTTAGTATATACACAATTTTGTAGTATATATTATATACAATTTCAACGCAATAGTATGCTATGGCGTGAAAGACAACAGTCAAATAACATTTGTCGTCATACTGAACAATTACCAGTACTCTCCTTTCATTCATATTATCACGGTTGTGTTCAGTTCCGCAAAAAATAATATTTAGCCGCCTTCCATTCGATTCCGTTGTTTACCCGAATGCATTCAATCGCCGCGCCTGTTTACGTTCATTCGTTCGATCCAACCAATTACGAAACCAAATCTGCCGCGTCCGCAAAAATTCTTCCTTTATCAATGAATCTTCTGTGCAATACACACGCGCACTGTCAACAATCGTCGCGTGTATACCAATTGTCCACGTACGCGATCGTTTGTGCGACATGCATCTCCAAAGGGACATCGTCAAAAGTTATTGATCGGCCCCGAAGTTTTTCATCAGCGCGGCATCCACGTCTTTTTCGTACGTGATGAAACGTTCGATTTCGCGAAAGCGGAAATCGCTTCGCTGGCGATCGACTCCGTGCATTGTCCTTCAACTCGACGTCCGTGAAAACGGCGTTTATAACGCTGACTCGTGGAAGTCGACGGGTCGTCGTCCGCGAGTTTCCATTCTCCATTCTTTCCGACGTTCTTTTCCACTTCGTTCGCCGGTCTCCGTTCCTCGTTGATTGCCAAGCGATCCAAGTCGAAATTCGTTGTTGCCGGATGGTAGAAATGTAAGCATCTAACGTGTTAGACGGAGATAGGATTTTTTGGGTTGGTGGGAAAATCGCGGTGGGCCACTTTGCAGCTGCTCGCATTGGCGCATTGTACGGCATATGATGTTTTTTGCAATTTTTCATGCGTTGTCGATGCCGGGAATTTGGGAACATTTATTTATTTTTGATTTCGCAAATCAATATTTTATTTAAACTGTGTAAATATTTAACTTTATATATTAAAAGAGAATATTTTTGATTCATGAATTATGCGTTTGAAATGAATGCTAGTGACGTCACAAGTGGCACGCTAATTTCAATAGGCTAACGGCTCGTATGTTTAATTGGAACGAATAAATCAGAAGAAACTATATCTTTGTAAACCACACAACGATTAATTCATAGGAACAGACAATGTATAGTATGCATGCGTCAACTTTTTGGAGTATGTACCTCTCAAACTGATACCATTGACAACAGCTTATTCATTTTAATAAAAGCATGGTGTAGAATTAATATTTACGCCGTCGAAAATAGTTTCCGAGATATCACGACTTTAAGGAAGTGCAAACAAATTTTTTTTTCATAGTAGCTCATTAGGACATTATACCCTACACTCACGTACAACGCATTTAATACGTCATGTCTTATACGAAACTGCATTGTACGCAATTAGGAAGAAAAGAAATCAGTTACATCGAGAATAACAACCTATACTCCAGTCTATTAGCGCAAACATTGCAATTCCATATTTTACCATCCACTGCACACCCGCGCAGCGCTTTTAACCCCTTGCCGTGCCATTTAACTCAAAAGAATTTGGGTCCAAACGATACCTTGCGACTGCCTACGAAGTGACCGTGCATTTATATACTACATGCGATAGTGCTTTTGCAGAATTCAAACAAATTTTAACCAAAAACGTTTAAAAAACTATTTGATTTATTTATCTTTTGTATACATTTCTGATAGAATATTCACGTATGGCCCGAAATTCTCATCACGAGTCGGACTCGTTAAAGTACAGCAAGGGGTTAATACTCCCCGCATTAAACGCCGCTGCAATGCACAAAATTGCAAGGAGAAGAAAGCGCCCCCGATAAATCTTCCATTGCGATCGTTCCACTCTGCCGAAAAAATAGGCCCGTTTAAAAAATTACTTGATTTGTTTATCTTTTGTATACATTTCTGATACAATATTCACATATCGCCTGAAGTTCTCATCACGAGTCAGACTCGTCAAACTACAGCAAGGGGTTAATACTTCCCGCATTAAACGCCGCTGCGCTGCACAAAATTGCAAGCAGCATAAAGCGCCCCCCATAAATCTTCCATCGCGATCGTTCCACTCTGCCGAAAAAATAGGCCCGTTAAAAAAATTATTTGATTTGTTTATCTTTTGTATACATTTCTGATACAATATTCACGTATGGCCCGAAATTCTCAACACAAGTCAGACTCGTTAAAGTACCGCAAGGGGTTAATACTTCCCGCATTAAACGCCACTGCGCTGCGCGAAATTGCAAGCAGAAGAAAGCGCCCCCCATAAATCTTCCATCGCGATCGTTCCACTCTGCCGAAAAAATAGGCCCGTTTAAAAAATTACTTGATTTGTTTATTTTTTGTATACATTTCTGATACAATATTCACGTATGGCCCGAAATTCTCAACACAAGTCAGACTCGTTAAACTACAGCAAGGGGTTAATACTTCCCGCATTAAACGCCACTGCGCTGCACGAAATTGCAAGCAGAAGAAAGCGCCCCCCATAAATCTTCCATCGCGATCGTTCCACTCTGCCGAAAAAATAGGCCCGTTTAAAAAATTACTTGATTTGTTTATTTTTTGTATACATTTCTGATACAATATTCACGTATAGCCCGAAATTCTCAACACAAGTCAGACTCGTTAAAGTACCGCAAGGGGTTAATACTTCACGCATTAAACGCCATTGCGC
The DNA here is from genome assembly GCA_033815515.1 of Cryptocheilus praepositus. NCBI lineage: Eukaryota > Metazoa > Arthropoda > Insecta > Hymenoptera > Pompilidae > Cryptocheilus > Cryptocheilus praepositus. The sequence goes on from JAWWQZ010000190.1 coordinate 2,563,908, forward strand.
TGCACAAAATTGCAAACAGCATAAAACGCCCCCCATAAACCTTCCATCGCGATCGTTCCACTCTGCCGAAAAAATAGGCCCGTTTAAAAAATTACTTGATTTGTTTATCTTTTGTATACATTTCTGATACAATATTCACGTATAGCCCGAAATTCTCAACACAAGTCAGACTCGTTAAAGTACCGCAAGGGGTTAATACTTCACGCATTAAACGCCATTGCGCTGCACAAAATTGCAAACAGCATAAAGCGCCCCCCATAAACCTTCCATCGCAATCGTTCCACTCTGCCGAAAAAATAGGCCCGTTTAAAAAATTACTTGATTTGTTTATTTTTTGTATAGATTTCTGATACAATATTCACGTATGGCCCGAAATTCTCAACATAAGTCAGACTCGTTAAAGTACAGCAAGGGGTTAATACTCCCCGCATTAAACGCCGCTGCGCTGCACAAAATTGCAAGCAGCATAAAGCGCCCCCCATAAATCTTCCATCGCGATCGTTCCACTCTGCCGAAAAAATAGGCCCGTTTAAAAAATTACTTGATTTGTTTATTTTTTGTATACATTTCTGATACAATATTCACGTATCGCCCGAAATTCTCAACACAAGTCAGACTCGTTAAAGTACAGCAAGGGGTTAATACTTCCCGCATTAAACGCCACTGCGCTGCACGAAATTGCAAGCAGAAGAAAGCGCCCCCCATAAATCTTCCATCGCGATCGTTCCACTCTGCCGAAAAAATAGGCCCGTTTAAAAAATTATTTGATTTGTTTATCTTTTGTATACATTTCTGATACAATATTCACATATCGCCTAAAGTTCTCATCACGAGTCAGACTCGTCAAACTACAGCAAGGGGTTAATACTTCCCGCATTAAACGCCACTGCGCTGCACAAAATTGCAAGCAGCATAAAGCGCCCCCCCATAAATCTCCCATCGCGATCGTTCCGCCCTGCCGAGAAAACGCCATCCGCCCGTCCCGTCAATCAATAGGCCCGGCAACAAGACGAGATCCTCGCCAAACCGACCCGGCCACTTGGTCGTCTAGATCAGGTCGCGGCTCGTCGCGGCCGAGAAATCTTCCCCGCCGGCGATCCGTCTCTCGGAATAGCGTTCTCCCGATTTCGGGAAAGAGGAGACAGCGGCGAAAGACGGGCAGAGCGAGGAGTCTCGGACGCGGGATCAGATGAAGACGGCGAGCGCGGAGACAAGCGGCGCGGCCCGGCGAATCGTAAATTTAAATTTAGAGAGCCGCGCACGTGAGCCGCGGAACCTACGCAAGCGATCTCGCGAAATGGGCAAGGCGAGTCGGCGGCTCTGCGCATTTTTTGTGCTCCCAACTTCGGAGTGGGTGCAGCATCGGGCGATTGGGGACCGAAGGGGGGTGGGGCAGAAATTTGGGGAGAAAAGATAGCGCGGAGGTGTTTTGTCTCGTGCCGGCGGTGAGAAGAAATTTTTTTTTTTTGTTGAATGGAATTTTGAATGGATTGTTTTGGTATTTTTATTAGAAAAATTAACTAGAATATTTCATTTTAATTAACTAGAATATTTCAATTAATTAGAATAATTCACCCAAATACATTACATACCCAATACCTTAAGTACCCAAAACTAAATGAAACACATTCTAAGACGCCTAAAAATAATTAACATTAACAGCAGAAGGTTGAATTTGCAAGCAGATAAATCCATTATTTAGTCTGTGCACATTAACCATTTGGCGGCTCACATAAAATTTTTGGTATTTTTATTAGAAAAATTAACAGAGTACAAAATTAATATTTTGTGGAAAGGATAATTAGAGAAAAATCTTAACACCTGTATGAATGGCAAGCTTGAGGGCGACTGCTGATGTATACGAAATAATATATAGCGACGAAAACAGAAAATATGTAGCAACGGAAACAGAAGGGGCGAGCGACAGATGGACATGCAAAAGACGCTCGCAAAATTCTGCCATGAAAATTACATTAGTCTAAATAACTATTTCAACAGATTGGGGATTTGAGCAGAAGAAAGGGTTGGGAAGAAATTTTGATCGAGAAGAATGTATTTGAAGATAACGCATGTTTCACTTGTTACGCCAGAAGCAAAAATGACAAGGCGGCGCATGTCTTCAATGAAATTACATTTCCCTTCACCACAGTTATGTGCTGATACTAAGTGTCATTCAATAAGTCATCATTACTTATTCATTAACTCCCACATTCAGCCACATATTCAATGCAAAAGCAACCTTATCCCAAATTTAAATATAAATCACTGAGAATCACTAAAAAAATACGCGTCAAACACAATTATCTCCACTTTAATTACGTTCGTATGTTCAATATAAAAGCAACTGTATCCCAAAACTACAATGATCTTTTGGTTTGTTCGTAAATGCCACGTGACCGATACATACGAAGGCAAACCACCTAAAACTCTAATTACATTCGCATGTTCAATAGAAAAGTATCCACATCCCAAACACAATGTTCTCCACTTTGATTACATTCGGATGTTCAATATAAAAGCAACTGTATCCCAAAACTACAATGATCTTTTGGTTTATTCGTAAATGCTACGTGACCGATACATACGAAGGCAAACCACCTAAAACTCTAATTACATTCGCATGTTCAATAGAAAAGTAACCACATCCCAAACACAATTTTCTCCATTTAATTACGTTCGTATGTTCAATATAAAAGCAACTGTATCCCAAAACTACAATGATCTTTCGGTTTGTTCGCAAATGCTATGTGACTGATATATAGGAAGGCAAATTACTGAAAAATCTAATTACACTCGCAAGTTCAATAGAAAAGTAACCACATCCCAAACACAATTTTCTCCACTTTAATTACGTTCGTATATTTAATATAAAAGCAACTGTATCCCAAAACTACAACGATCTTTCGCTTTGTTCACAAATGCTACGTGACCGATACCTACGAAGGCAAATCACCGAAAATTTTAATTACATTCGCATGTTTAATAGAAAAGTAACCACATCTCAAACACAATTTTCTCCACTTTGATTACATTCGGATGTTCAACATAAAAGCAACTGTCTTCCAAAACTACAATAATCTTTTGGTTTGTTCGCAAATGCTGCGCGACCAATACATACGAAGGCAAATCACCGAAAACTTTAATTACATTCGCATGTTCAATAGAAAAGTAACCACATCCCAAACACAATTTCCTCCACGTTAATTACGTTCGTACGTTCAATATAAAAGCAATTGTATCCGAAAACTTAAATACAACAATCTTTCGGTTTTTGAGCAAATGCTACGTGACCAATACCTACGAAGGCAAATCACCGAAAACTTTAATTACATTCGCATGTTCAATAAAAAAGTAACCACATCCCAATAATCGCAAACAATTGCCACAATCTTCTGGCTTGCGAGTAAATTCGCACGCAACCTCATCCCAAGCATCCAAGCAACGCCCCTTGGCGCTCATAGACAAACGCTCAAACTCGCCAGTACACTTTCCGAAGCCACCTATTCGCTATTTCCCTATCGTCCCGCGATTGGCCCAAAAAAGTCGACGCACTCCCCTCGCCCCCTTCATTCGTCACGTTTTTCGTCTCTTCTCTTCCATTCCTTTCCTCCTCGTCTTCCTTCTCCGGCCGTCCGCTGGTGTCTCTTCGTCTACGCGCCCACGTCGCGAACGGGAACCTGCGACGGGCCGATTTGAATTTCAGAATGCAGCGCTGATTGGCCGGGTTTTGTCGTAAATTGTCGTGGGGCACTGGGGCTCGGAAAAAGTTGTTCCGATTTTTAAGTCCGCGCCCGGTGCCTCGTCCAATCGCGGCGCGCCGACGGTCGTCTCAATAAGGAGACGAGAAATCGACCGACCGAAACATTCGAGACGTCGTCGTCTTCATTTCTGTCTTCAGGGTAGGCTGCCGGTGTGTACGTGGTTTTATGTCTGTGAGGCACACGTTTTTCGTGGGTATGGGTCATATGTGTGTGTATATGCGACATGCGTTTTTCATGGGTATGTGTCTGACGTGCGAGAAGCATTTTTGGCGTATGTCGATGTTACGTGGTTGCGGTTGCATTCGACGTACGATTTTGGTGTGTAACGATGATGTGTGAGTGTTTGTGTTCCATGTAAGATGCAGTTTCGGTGGGTATGGGTCATATGTGCGTATATATGCGACATGCGTTTTTGATGGGTACTGATCTGGTGTGCGAGAAGCGTTTTTGACTTATGTTGATGTTACGTGATGAGGGCTGTGTTTGACATACATCTTTAGTGGAATTATGTCATGATTGTGTCTATGTACTGTTATAGGTATTTGTAATGCGAGCTTTCAGTTGTGTATAAGATACGTTTTTAGTGTATATGACCGTCGTCTTCATTTCTGTGAATGGAATAGAATTCTGATGTGTGCTCTACTTTGTATCTATAAGGTGTACATTTATGCTACATAATGGTTGCAAATGCAATTTGTGTCCGTCAAATATTTTTGGTGTATATCGATATCATATGGTTTTGATTATGTTCGATACACGATTTTCGTGTGTATGACGACACGTTATTGTGACTGTGTTTAACAGACATTTTTATTGGACATTGATCTTATGTCCTTGCATTTTTGGTGCGTATGAATGTTGTTGAGACAGTTTTAGTGCATTTGGATATCATGATTCCAAGTGCACGTTTTTCGCGTGCATCTACTTCGTGAATTTATATATATATATGTATATATATAGGGTACGTTTTCGATGTATGCGAAGCTACATGTTCATATGTGCATATGTGTGCATGGGCTACATTTTTGGCGTATGTCCCTGTGGACAGAGCGCCGTAGTAAGAAGCTGTGTGGAACCTGCCTTTATTTCCCTTTTTTGTATATGGACAATCCCCTTTCTGTCTCTTGTACTGGGTTTTGATCTCTCATTCCGTATAAGGATTGCGGCAAAAATTCAGGTTACGATCGTCAGTTCTACGAAAAAAAATCGATCAAAAACGTACCGCCAATATATTTATGTCAATATAGACGCAATGCGACTAAATCACAATTATATACAAAATGACATACACTTCGTCACTGGCAATAATAAGAATTTATTCACGGTCCTCATAAAAACTATGCAAAATTACATATTCATCTAAATGCCATTCGTATAAAATTTAACATACATTTAAACGCTGTGCAAATCACGTTAACTATTTTCTTAGACTATTAATTTAAACGTCGTTCATCTCAGATTAAATATTTTTCCCACGTTACGTATGTACAAACGCATGCTCCACATCCACATGCGTGTTTTGACATTTATCGCTCCCGTTTCTTTCACCCAAGAAACCTTTCATTTTTTACCCTTCTTCGACTCTTCGTTCAATTTTATTTCGCCACTCACATTTATCGCCAAATCACAATTATATACAAAATAACATACACTTCGTCACTGGCAATAATAAGAATTTATTCACGGTCCTCATAAAAACTATGCAAAATTACATATTCATCTAAATGCCATTCGTATAAAATTTAACATACATTTAAACGCTGTGCAAATCACATTAACTATTTTCTTAGACTATTAATTTAAACGTCGTTCATATCAGATTAAATATTTTTCCCACGTTATGTATGTACAAACGCATGCTCCACATCCACATGCGTGTTTTGACATTTATCGCTCTTTTTTTCACCCAAGAAACCTTTCACTTTTTACCTTTCTTCGACTCTTCGTTCAATTTTATTTCGCCACTCACATTTATCGCCAAATCACAATTATATACAAAATAACATACACTTCGTCACTAGCAATAATAAGAATTTATTCACGGTCCTCATAAAAACTATGCAAAATTACATATTCATCTAAATGCCATTCGTATAAAATTTAACATACATTTAAACGCTGTGCAAATCACATTAACTATTTTCTTAGACTATTCATTTAACCTCGTTCATATCAGATTAAATATTTTTCCCACGTTACGTATGTACAAACGTATTCTCCACATCCACATGCGTGTTTTGACATTTATCGCTCTTTTTTGTCACCTAAGAAACCTTTCATTTTTTACCCTTCTTCGACTCTTCGTTCAATTTTATTTCGCCACTCACATTTATCGCCAAATCACAATTATATACAAAATAACATACACTTCGTCACTGGCAATAATACGAATTTATTCACGGTCCTCATAAAAACTATGCAAAATTACATATTCATCTAAATGCCATTCGTATAAAATTTAACATACATTTAAACGCTGTGCAAATCACATTAACTATTTTCTTAGACTATTAATTTAAACGTCGTTCATATCAGATTAAATATTTTTCCCACGTTACGTATGTACAAACGCATGCTCCATATCCACATGCATTTTTTGACATTTATCGCTCCCGTTTTTTTCACCCAAGAAACCTTTCACTTTTTACCCTTCTTCGACTCTTCGTTCAATTTTATTTCGCCACTCACATTTATCGCCAAATCACAATTATATACAAAATAACATACACTTCGTCACTGGCAATAATAAGAATTTATTCACGGTCCTCATAAAAACTATGCAAAATTACATATTCATCTAAATGCCATTCGTATAAAATTTAACATACACTTAAACGCTGTGCAAATCACGTTAACTATTTTCTTAGACTATTAATTTAAACGTCGTTCATCTCAGATTAAATATTTTTCCCACGTTACGTATGTACAAACGCATGCTCCACATCCACATGCGTGTTTTGACATTTATCGCTCTTTTTTTTCACCTAAGTAACCTTTCATTTTTTACCCTTCTTCGACTCTTCGTTCAATTTTATTTCGCCACTCACATTTATCGCCAAATCACAATTATATACAAAATAACATACACTTCGTCACTGGCAATAATAAGAATTTATTCACAGTCCTCATAAAAACTATGCAAAATTACATATTCATCTAAATGCCATTCGTATAAAATTTAACATACATTTAAACGCTGTGCAAATCACATTAACTATTTTCTTAGACTATTAATTTAAACGTCGTTCATCTGAGATTAAATATTTTTCCCACGTTACGTATGTACAAACGCATTCTCCATATCTACATGCGTGTTTTGACATTTATCGCTCTTTTTTTCACCCAAGAAACCTTTCATTTTTTACCCTTCTTCGACTCTTCGTTCAATTTTATTTCGCCACTCACATTTATCGCCAAATCACAATTATATACAAAATAACATACACTTCGTCACTGGCAATAATAAGAATTTATTCACGGTCCTCATAAAAACTATGCAAAATTACATATTCATCTAAATGCCATTCGTATAAAATTTAACGTACATTTAAACGCTGTGCAAATCACATTAACTATTTTCTTAGACTATTAATTTAAACGTCGTTCATATCAGATTAAATATTTTTCCCACATTACGTATGTACAAACGCATTCTCCACATCCACATGCGTATTTTGACATTTATCGCTCTTTTTTTCACCTAAGAAACCTTTCAGTTTTTACCCTTCTTCGACTCTTCGTTCAATTTTATTTCGCCACTCACATTTATCGCCAAATCACAATTATATACAAAATAACATACACTTCGTCACTGGCAATAATAAGAATTTATTCACGGTCCTCATAAAAACTATGCAAAATTACATATTTTTCTAAATGCCATTCGTATAAAATTTAACATACATTTAAACGCTGTGCAAATCACATTAACTATTTTCTTAGACTATTAATTTAAACGTCGTTCATATCAGATTAAATATTTTTCCCACATTACGTATGTACAAACGTATTCTTCACATCCACATGCGTGTTTTGACATTTATCGCTCTTTTTTGTCACCTAAGAAACCTTTCAGTTTTTACCCTTCTTCGACTCTTCGTTCAATTTTATTTCGCCACTCACATTTATCGCCAAATCACAATTATATACAAAATAACATACACTTCGTCACTGGCAATAATAAGAATTTATTCACGGTCCTCATAAAAACTATGCAAAACTACATATTCATCTAAATGCCATTCGTATGAAATTTAACATACATTTAAACGCTGTGCAAATCACATTAACTATTTTCTTAGACTATTAATTTAAACGTCGTTCATATTAGATTAAATATTTTTCCCACGTTATGTATGTACAAACGCATTCTCCATATCCACATGCATTTTTTGACATTTATCGCTCCCGTTTCTTTCACCCAAGAAACCTTTCATTTTTTACCCTTCTTCGACTCTTCGTTCAATTTTATTTCGCCACTCGTGTCTCGCGCGGAGAAACTTTGAGGATCGATGGTTTGCATGCTCGTGAACGCTCAAGTTTTTATCGCCACCGTATTACGATACGCCTGTACTGTCAGCTGCCGCATTATCATTTGTCTCTCGCTAGGTGTAAAAAAGGAAAGGGCGGTTAATTAGCGGAAGGCATGGATTCGCATTTAATCTGCAGCGCGGACCGTAACGTTTCGCGTTAAGTCATTACATATTTATTTCTATTAGGCTAGAGTTAGCGATATTTCAACATCGCGCTGGGAAATGTAATAAGCTAATTGAGCTGAATACTGACACGTTGTACGAGGTGACCAGTAAATTTCGATAATGTGAAGCAGATGTTTGCCTAAAGAAATGAAGGCGCGATTGTAAGACTTTCTTGCGCTTCTTGTCTCCGTTAAACAGTGTGTCACTCGTCAAATTGAATCCTTTATTACATTTGTTCGTGTAAAATTGAAATATCGTAAATTGCATAGCTACGGCACATTTGTTCGTCGTGCAGCATTGGACATATTTTTATTACGTACTGCTTTATCAGTTTTCTTTTGTTTCTGCACGTTTTTTATACTACTTTTGTTAACACATTATCATTTTTTTTTTTATTTCATTATCTTATACCATGTCCATCTCGGCCAATGTAGCATACTTTTATTACGTATTTTTTGCATTACGATTATTATAATTTTTCCCTGCGTTACTTCCGTTACTTTTGAGTTATCGTAATCATTTTATCTATTATGTACGATTTCCTTGCATTACTTCTGTGACTTATGAGTTTTTATCATAATTTCATTATCACATACAATACGTCTTCTTTGCAGCACCAACGCCCACCATTCACGTTTTCCCGACACCCGCTAACGAACATAAAAAAAACGCCTCTCCGTTTCAAGGGGTGAACAAGCACAAAAGTCTTCCGCTTATAAGAATTCGCCATTTTTCAAGCGCGCCACGAACTTCGTCCGCAACGACGTAAAGAATCTTCGGCCGAGCACTGCCGACGATAAAAATTTGCCTAATGAATCTCGACGTTCGCCCGAGAATATATGGTTCGCTCTCCGGCGATAACGAAAATAATCAGGTGCGTTATTTCATTCGCGATCTCGTAGTTCGCCGGCGAGCAGGTAATTGGTCGTGGGGAGAAAACGAAAGAGCAGATCGTCACGGGCACTGGACGCGGCGTCGTCGAAAAATAACCGCGAAAATGTCAGCTAATTTGGAATTCGTGGGACGCGATCCTTTTAAGCCGACGTTTAATAGATTTTCTGATGTTAACGCTTTTATAAGCGTATGAAAGGTTGATTTGGAATATACATTTTTCCGATGGATTCACAACTTTGTGTTCAGTTAATTTACACAACGAATTGCTTGTTTATTATTTAGTCATTTTAATCGCGATGACACGATCACGATGGTTTTATTATAAACTAAAAAAAATTGAATTGATTTGAACACCGAATGATTTATTATTTTTCAATTTCAGCATCGGTTACAGGATTAAGTGTCTTTTGGTATAAATTAAAAAAATAGTTTCGATTTATATTATGGCTTTTGTAAATATTAAAAATTTTAACTGTTTTTAAACAATTCAATTGATTTGACATCTTCGGACATAAGTTCACATGACTTTGTCCACGGTAATCCGTAGCATAAATTTTGTCCCAACCTTTCACATACCCTGTACATCCAAATTCTCTTGCTCTTTATGCAACTTTGTGTTTAGTTAATTTAGACAACGAATTGCTTGTTTATTATTTAGTCATTTTAATCGCGATGACACGATCATGATGGTTTTATTATAAACTAAAAAAAAATTGAATTGATTTGAACACCGAATGATTTATTATTTTTTAATTTCAGCATCGGTGACAGGATTATAGTGTCTTTTAGTATAAATTAAAAAAATTGTTTCGATTTATATTATAGCTTTTGTAAATATTAACATTTTTAACTGTTTTTAAACAATTCAATTGATTTGACGTCTTCGGACATAAGTTCACATGAATCTGTCCACGGTAATACGTAGCAGAAATTTCGTCCCAACCTTTCACATACCCTGTACATCGAAAATCTCTTGCTCTTTACGCAACTTTGTGTTTAGTTAATTTAGACAACGAATTGCTTGTTTATTATTCAGTCATTTTAATCGCGATGACACGATCATGGTGGTTTTATTGTAAACTAAAGAAAATTGAATTGATTTGAACACCGAATGATTTATTATTTTTCAATTTCAGCCGCGGTTAGAGGATTAAGTGTCTTTTGATATAAATTAAAAAAATTGTTTCGATTTATATTATAACTTTTGTAAATATTAACATTTTTAACTGTTTTTAAACAATTCAATTGATTTGATATCTTCGGACATAAGTTCACATGAATCTGTCCACGGTAATACGTAGCATAAATTTCGTCCCAACCTTTCACACACCCTGTACATCGAAATTCTCTTGCTCTTTATGCAACTTTGTGTTTAGTTAATTTAGACAACGAATTGCTTGTTTATTATTTAGTAATTTTAATCGCGATGACACGATCACGATGGTTTTATTGTAAACTAAAGAAAATTGAATTGATTTGAACACCGAATGATTTATTATTTTTTAATTTCAGCATCGGTGACAGGATTATAGTGTCTTTTAGTATAAATTAAAAAAATTGTTTCGATTTATATTATAGCTTTTGTAAATATTAACATTTTTAACTGTTTTTAAACAATTCAATTGATTTGACATCTTCGGACATAAGTTCACATGAATCTGTCCACGGTAATATGTAGCATAAATTTCGTCCCAACCTTTCACATACCCTGTACATCGAAATTCTCTTGCTCTTTACGCAACTTTGTGTTTAGTTAATTTAGACAACGAATTGCTTGTTTATTATTTAGTCATTTTAATCGCGATGACACGATCACGATGGTTTTATTGTAAACTAAAGAAAATTGAATTGATTTGAACACCGAATGATTTATTATTTTTCAATTTCAGCCGCGGTTACAGGATTAAGTGTCTTTTGGTATAAATTAAAAAAATAGTTTCGATTTATATTATAGCTTTTGTAAATATTCAAATGTTTAACTGTTTTTAAACAATTCAATTGATTTAACATCTTCGGACATAAGTTCACATGAATCTGTCCGCGGTAATACGTAGCATAAATTTCGTCCCAACCTTTCACACACCCTGTACATCGAAATTCTCTTGCTCTTTACGCAACTTTGTGTTTAGTTAATTTAGACAACGAATTGCTTGTTTATTATTCAGTAATTTTAATCGCGATGACACGATCATGATGATTTTATTATAAACTAAAGAAAATTGAATTGATTTGAACACCGAATGATTTATTATTTTTCAATTTCAGCCGCGGTTACAGGATTATAGTGTCTTTTAGTATAAATTAAAACAATTATTTCGATTTATATTATAGCTTTTGTAAATATTAACATTTTTAACTGTTTTTAAACAATTCAATTGATTTAACATCTTCGGACATAAGTTTACACGAATCTGTCCGCGGTAATACGTAGCATAAATTTGGTCCCAACCTTTCACACAGCCTGTACATCGAAATTCTCTTGCTCTTTATGCAACTTTGTGTTTAGTTAATTTAGACAACGAATTGCTTGTTTATTATTTAGTCATTTTAATCGCGATGACACGATCATGATGGTTTTATTATAAACTAAAGAAAATTGAATTGATTTGAACACCGAATGATTTATTATTTTTCAATTTCAGCCGCGGTTACAGGATTAAGTGTCTTTTGATATAAATTAAAAAATTTGATTCAATTTATATTATAGCTTTTGTAAATATTCAAATTTTTAACTGTTTTTAAACAATTCAATTGATTTAACATCTTCGGACATAAGTTCACATGAATCTGTCCACGGTAATACGTAGCATAAATTTCGTCCCAACCTTTCACATACCCTGTACATCGAAATTCCCTTGCTCTTCACTTCTCCAAGCTTCAAATTCTCCATGTCGCCCATCCACATATTTTTCGGTGTCTAACATGATAGTTACATCGTTCAAACGATTTTTCAGTCTTCCCCTCGACTCCGCGCCTACATTATTTCCGTCTCCATTTCTTTTTTTCTTCTCACTGCCGAGCTTTCCCTATTTCACTTTGCGCGAACGACTGCTCATTGGCCGTGGACAGTGCTGATTGATAACACCCGTCCTCCGCCGACGAGGCTACTTGTTTTTATTAGAGAAGCGGTCGAGAATTTAGTGGAACACCTCTTAATCGTCCGTGTACAATGGCCCGCTGCGACGCTTGCGACATATTCCCGATTTAATTTAATTTAAGTTAAGTCGCGCGCGCCAACAGGCGACTGGCATTTCGGGACGCGAGAACACGCTGCACGTCGGATTAAATTTGAAAGCGGGCGAGTGGTGACAATGCCTCGAGCGGACCGTGAATTTCGCTGCGAAGACGTCGAGACGTAAGAGAGGTTCAGGCAAATTTTTGCCTTTTCTTCGGTGCTACGGAATCGAACGTACATTGAATGCGTATAGCGTATCTGAGCAGAGAGAATAAGGAAGCAAAGTCGCGGGTAATTATAAAAGAAACGCGATGGTAATGATGCGGATGCTGCGATCTGGTGAAACATGTATGTGGAAATTTTATTGCAGATACGAGTAATTCCGAATTTAATGATAGATACGTATAACTTCGAATTCTATCATAGGTACATATAATGCTTGACTTTAGACTAAATTCCTGTAATTCCGAGTGCAATTGCAGACGCATATAATTTCGAATTTTATTATTTATATGCGTAATTCATTATTTTATTATAACCCGATACCCCTAGCTTACAATAAATTCCAGTAATTCCGAGTGCCATTGCAGATGCATATAATTTCAAATTTCATTATTTATATCCATTATTTTATTATAACCCGATACCCCTAGCTTACAATAAATTCTAGTAATTCCAAGTGCAATTTCAGATGCATATAATTTCGAATTTTATTATTTATACGCATAATCCATTATTTTATTATAACCCGACACCCCTAGTTTACAATAAATTCCAGTAATTCCGAGTGCAATTGCAGATGCATATAATTTCGAATTTTATTATATATATGCATAATCCATTATTTTATTATAACCCGATACCCCTAGTTTACAATAAATTCCAGTAATTCCGAGTGCAATTGCAGATGCATATAATTTCGAATTTGATTATTTATATGCGTAATCCATTATTTTATTATAACCCGATACCCCTAGTTTACAATAAATTCCAGTAATTCCGAGTGCCATTGCAGATGCATATAATTTCAAATTTGATTATTTATATGCGTAATCCATTATTTTATTATAACCCGACACCCCTAGCTTACAATAAATTCCAGTAATTCCGAGTGCAATCGCAGATGCATATAATTTCGAATTTCATTATTTATATGCATAATCCATTATTTTATTATAACCCGATACCCCTAGCTTACAATAAATTCTAGTAATTCCAAGTGCAATTGCAGATGCAAATAATTTCGAACTTGATTATTTATATGCATAATCCATTATTTTATTATAAGCCGACACCCCTAGTTTACAATAAATTCCAGTAATTCCGAGTGCAATTGCAGATGCATATAATTTCGAATTTGATTATTTATATGCATAATCCATTATTTTATTATAACCCGATACCCCTAGTTTACAATAAATTCCAGTAATTTCGAGTGCAATTGCAGATGCATATAATTTCGAATTTTATTATTTATATGCATAATCCATTATTTTATTATAACCCGACACCCCTAGTTTACAATAAATTCCAGTAATTTCGAGTGCAATTGCAGATGCATATAATTTCGAACTTAATTATTTATATGCGTAATCCATTATTTTATTATAACCCGATACCCCTAGCTTACAATAAATTCTAGTAATTCCAAGTGCAATTGCAGATGCATATAATTTCGAACTTAATTATTTATATGCGTAATCCATTATTTTATTATAACCCGACACCCCTAGTTTACAATAAATTCCAGTAATTCCGAGTGCCATTGCAGATGCATATAATTTCAAATTTTATTATTTATACGCATAATCTAATATTTCACTATAACCCGATATCCTAAACTTAGGAATTGCCAGTAAATACGTATTGGGGTTATTTAATTGGGCAAACGTCAGAAACTACATGCAAAGAGATTGTACGGCAAAACTTTGAAAACCTCTGCAACCGCACTAGAAATGCTACCCTCGCAATTTTTGTCTCAATTTTCCACGCTTTGGCGTCTGTCAATATGTCGTTTCCCCGCTCGCGAATTTCCAACGGCATATCATGGCTTGTTCCACCTCTTATCTCCCTCAACCGGCGTTAATTGCCATTCGGTACACCGACCGTCAGCCGCCCACGCGCGGAAGTCGACTTCCTTGTCTAATCTGCCCAGCGCGGAATTTAGTTCCCTTGCGACTCGCGGATTTTCCCGCTTCCCACTTTTCAGCAGGCACTGTCGCGTTTCTGCGCAGCGGATAAAAAGGTTGGAGTAAGTGAGAGTCAGACGTACGAATTGTTCTGCGTAAATTTGCACCTTAATAATTATTGAAAGACTTTCACAAAGACTGTTTTCAGATAAGTGTGATAAGTTAAAATTAGTAAAAGAAGTAAAAAAGCAATCTTTTGTGTTCTTGATTTTATGGAAATGGATCGGCGTTCGTGAATTAAACATTTCGTTACTAAGCCCCGATTATGATCAGATTAGCTTGGTTGATTATAGAGGATAGAGAAAAACAAATAAAAATGGAAAAGGAGACAGCGGTTATTCCAGTATTTTCGCAACAATTTTCAATACAATAATTATCCACATTCTTGTTACATTGGGTATTATTTCAATATGTTCAAATCAATTTTCATTTAAAATATGATGAATATTATTCTATTATTTTCGACGAAACTATCATTCAAAGCATTATCCGTATAGTCTTGTACACAAGTGCACTATGCATTATTACAGTATTTTAACAAATTTGTATCCAAGCACCGGGTCATAATTTCCCATCAAATCATTGAATGCAACGTTTGAACGTCATTTTTACGTAGATCATCCCATCTATCCGTTCGAATAGCAACGCAAACAATCGTTCCCTCGTTTCAATAGAATTACCGAGCGCTTCCTCTCAATCTGCGACCAATTCGTTTGCTACGTACTTAATTTTAATTTCGTCCAGACCGGCCGCACGAAAGTCCGACTTCGTGGCGTGAGTCAATAAACAAAAAGGCAGAAAGTGTAAAAAAAGGGAGTGCGCGCGGTCGCCGCTTTTAACAGCAGGACTCGCACACTTGTGCACAAGTGGATGCGGTCGACGTGGCGGTGATAATGCGCCGCGGCCGCGATATATGCCGTAAAATAATTCAACTTGTCTAATCGCGCGGCGGGAGAATTTAGTTACTTCGGGTTTGAATGCGGTCGCGTGTGTAAACGCGACTATCTGAAAGCGATTTCTCTCGGCAAGCGTGGAATGAAGGGCGAGGCCAGTGAAGAGGGTGAGGGGGGCAAAAAAAGTGAAGTGCAGCTGAGGGTGGCTACGAAAGAATGTTCACGACTTTCGAAGAAACAGAGATAGTCTTTCAAGTATCTGCGACAATGATTTGTTGAGGTTGTTTCGGTTGAGACCCAGTGTCCTTTATATGGTCTTTGAGTATGTTCGGATGTGAATGCGTTTCGTTAAGCAATCGCTTCGAATGTATTGAGAATTTCTTTTTATCGGACACTTAATAAAATCAAAGCGAAGTGAACACCGATCATTGATTACTTGATGTTCGATAATTGTACAAAATTGCATTATTTAAAAGGTTAAAAAAAGTGTAATTGACAATAACAGATAATCGGCCGAAATTAAATTGATTACAAATGTAAAACAAATGTATGTATGTTAATAACTGATAATCCGTGGAAATTAAATGATTTGAAATATTACACCGAAAAAAATTATGTCCGCGCCCTCTTCAACGAAAGAAATTATTCTTAACCCATTTGCATCATCGCTCTAAATCCGCAATCTTACTCAAAAATCGATATTGCGATACCAGCATGCGCAAGGAAGACTTTTAGTGTTTATTCTCATTAGAAATAGTGTTATAGGGTTATTCAAATTATTGTATATTCCTTGTATTTTCCAGAACTATTTTTTGGACTAGTTCCACGTTGAAAAATAATTCGAAAACATCGCGCCTGAACATTCGATTGACGTTGATGGTTACTACTTACAGCAGTAAAATCATGTATTGTTGGCATACAATTTCGTTTTTCCCATAAGAAATCTCCAGTTTCAATAATATCGGCCTGGTCATCGTCACCACTATCTATTAGAGCTATGGCACTTTTACGCTTATGGGGTATTTGCATTTCTATGCTTGAATCCGAATCCGAACTGTAATTCATTATGGTAACCTAATTTTGTTGAATTTTATCATCTACTATTTTTTTTTTAATATTTTATAGTTTTGAACTTATAACCAGAAAAGTAAGAAAAATAATATTTTACACAAAATTCTTTATTGTTTGTTTATCGTACAGACTCTTTAACAATTGCTGATAAGCTGAAAACAAAAATTATTGTGTGCGGATTTATCCGCTCCCGGTGATAATGGTCAGTTTTTGTTTGCGGATTATTCCGCCAAATTATACAAATGGGTTAACTAAAACAAATGTATAATCGTTAATAACTAATAATCCTTCGAAATTAAATGATTTCAAACGTTAAACCGAAAATAAATTATGTCCACGCCCCCTTCAACGAAAGAAATGATTCTTAACACTTTGCGGACCGAGCCTTCTATTGCTAATCGTACCCAGTGGCCGGGTATTTTTTTGCGTCAAATATCTTTAAATTAATGATGATTTGTTAGTAGTTAACACGTTGACTGCCATGGTGGTCATTTGTACTCAAAATGCAAAAAATTGGCAATGAATCCTATTTGCAATTTTGTAAAAGCAATTGATATTGGAACGGCGCTTCAATACTTTGGTTTCTAACAACTGTGCATTACTTTCAAATTTTATACATTTTAATGGGTTAACTAAAACAAATGTATAATTGTAATATTTAATCGTTTTTGCTATCCATATTTCAGAGTTTCAAATAATTCATTTGCAATACAAATTTGAAAAATGACAATTTCAGCAATGTTACCTGTCCCGAACGACAAAATAAGACGATATATGTTCTAGAATAACGAAATACGCAAGACGATATATCTCGTCAATGGTTCCGAACGACGAAATAGCAATGACGAGATATCTCATCATCCGTCCGCAATGTGTTAACTCCTACCATTCGACATATAATCATGCGCCGCATGTGTAGCTACGAAAAAGTTTGGACACTTTTCGTCTGGCCATGCCCCGAAGATTGAGGCGCGCGTTTCGAGTAGGTGTCGGGCGGCAAGGTGTCCGTTAATGGGACGACGTGGATGTAACTAGGCCGCGCCGCGGTTCGGGTGTGGCCGTCGCCGCGCATTGTTTCTGAAATTACGATATTGTCGTTATTAATATTTATAGCGCGCGGAGCGGGCCAGAATCGACGACTTTCTAAAGCGGTCGAACAGTTAACGGCGGCCTGTCGAACGGAGACACGAGAAGACGTCTTGGCGATACAGTGGGAGGCACGTCGAACGGTGAAAACGACGTCGAGCGATTTAACTCCCTGCTGCCAAATGACGTCCCCGACTCGTCATGGTAATTTAACCCTTTGCACTCCGCTGTCCCCTCTCAGGGGACATTAAAGTTTGTTAGAGATTACAGGGAATTAACTTATTCCAGCGCAACTTTTTGAGACGTGCACGTTTGCCTGAAGCTTTCTCTTGAAATGGCACAAGAAATCAAATCAAAGTATAGTAAAAACACTAAGATAGTAAATATTAGTATATATAGTACAATTACTAAGATATATAAAACAAATATCAGCGGGTTTTGTTACGACGTGCAAACCACCGGACCTTGAAAATTTTAATCTCCGCAGGCCATAAAACCGATGTGGGACAAAGAAAACGGGATTCCGTTGTTTGTTTTAATAGAAAAACACCTGGTGGCAGGCGTCGAGCGACTTATTATTGTAAAACGTGCATAAATCACCCTGCAATGCATACCAGGGAGTCCTTTAAAATTTATCATACTGTACAAAATTATAACAAAATAAAATATTGACTTTTTGCAAATATATATTTCTCGATGTCAACCAATTCATTTAAGTCCAATATCATTATATTACGTTACTTGGTTCCAAAACTATACTAAATAATATGAGGAGTGCATGGGGGAATGGTTCGGAGTGCAAAGGGTTAAGATCCGAGTAGTCATTGCCTGGCGAACTATATGACGACGGGCTGCACTCGTCATGACCTTTCAACTACGGCTTCTAGTCTTTCGTACTATGCTGATAGAGCCGAAGAACTTTTTGCGAAGCAGAAGATGCCTTATCATCAAAGTACAAACCCCACTCGTCAAGCTAATTTAATAGCACCGGATAGGATGACGGGTTCCACTCGTCACCAAGTTTGAAGTATGTGTTGTAATGTTGTTTAATGCACTCCAATGTCTGATGGAACCGATGGATTTATGATGTTCGATTATGTCCCGCATAAGCGGAAGTTTTGTTATGAAAATTTGAAACCCTTGTCGTGAGTTTGAAGGTATTATATGTCTGGCAGAAGCGAAGGATGTTTTTTGTGAATGTTCTGGAACCTCCGTACCATAAAACAATGAGTATCACTAGATGACTGTAATTTCTGGCATTGAAAAAACAATCTTTCAAAAATATCGCAACGTAACTTGACAATTAAACTCCGAAACAATACCCGCGATACCTAAATAATGATAGCACACCGACGCAACTATACGTATACCGAGACAAATGAACTAGCAAAAAAGCGCATAAAGCTCCAATCACTAATTCCGAAGGTTCTACCATAAATTTTCCGACGCTTAAACACAGTGCATTAAATTACCAGGACTTCGCGTCTACCTCTCCCCACGGCACCTGCGTAATAATTTGAGCCTCTGCGAAATTACTATCATTGTGGCAACACGTCCCGTGCGCCCATCATCGATCACGCTTCACCAGAACAGAACGGAACTTCCCGTAAGCCGACGTCCGAAATAATTCGCAGTACGCGCTAAATGCGCTCGGCGCGAGGAAAGGCAATTTTTCGCAACACCTTCCCTGCGACGATAAAATCGCGCGACACGCAGTAACGATCGTGTTACAAGAGCGCATATTAAAACTGAAATTTCCTTTCGGCACGCCGAACGAGCCGTGTCATTATGAGAATTGCGTCTGGTGCGCGGCGACATGGTGTCAGGCGGCGAATAATTACGATATTAATATGACGCACGTTAACGGCCGAGCATGAACTTTTCGTCGTCATCAACATTTTTCGAATGCGTCGAACGTACTCGAAGTGAGTGTGTATGGCTATTTATGTAGCTGGAAATACTGTGTAATTTCGGATCGCGACTGCATCTTCTTGTTTTTTGATGACGGATGGCTATGTTGACGGTGCGGTAATTTAGGTTGATTTGATTATTGGGTATCGCTGTGGGTTGTCATATTTTTACATGTAGTTATGCACCGTGGATTTACGTTCGCATTGTATTGTATTTGAAAGACGATAATTAGTTTAGTTACTTTATGGACCAATATTGCGGTTTCGTAAAAAATTACTGAGAAATTTTTTCGACTCTTGAAATCTGCAGATCAATTGTAGTACTCAAACATTTTCCAAATGCGTCGAATGTACTCGAAGTGAATATGTGCGTTTTGGCTTCTAAGCGTGTGTGTATGGCTATTTATTTAGCTGGAAATACTGTGTAATTTCTGATCGCCACTGCATCTTCTTGTTTTTTGATGACGGATGGCTATGTTGACGGTGCGGTAATTTAGGTTGATTTGATTATTGGGTATCGCTGTGGGTTGTCATATTTTTACATGTAGTTATGCACCGTGGATTTATGTTCGCATTGTATTGTATTGGAAAGACGATAATTAGTTTATTTACTTTATGGACCAATATTGCGGTTTTGTAAAAAATTACTGAGACATTTTTTCGACTCTTGAAATCTGCAGATTAATTGTAGTACTCAAACATTTTCCAAATGCGTCGAAAGTACTCGAAGTGAATATGTGCGTTTTGGCTTCTAAGCGTGTGTGTATGGCTATTTATGTAGCTGGAAATACTGTGTAATTTCTGATCGCGACTGCATCTTCTTGTTTTTCGATGACGGATGGCTATGTTGACGGTGCGGTAATTTAGGTTGATTTGATTATTGGGTATCGCTGTGGGTTGTCATACCTTTACATGTAGTTATGCATCGTGGATTTACGTTCGTATTGTATTGTATTGGAAAGAAGATTATTAGTTTAGTTACTTTATGGACCAATATTGCGGTTTCGTAAAAAATTACTGAGAAATTTTTTCGACTCTTGAAATCTGCAGATCAATTGTAGTACTCAAAGATTTTCCGAATGCGTCGAATATACTCGAAGTGAATATGTGCGTTTTGGCTTCTAAGCGTGTCTGTATGGCTATTTATGTAGATGGAAATACTGTGTAATTTCTGATCGCGACTGCATCTTCTTGTTTTTTGATGACGGATGGCTATGTTGACGGTGCGGTAATTTAGGTTGATTTGATTATTGGGTATCGCTGTGGGTTGTCATATTTTTACATGTAGTTATGCACCGTGGATTTATGTTCGCATTGTATTGTATTGGAAAGACGATAATTAGTTTAGTTACTTTATGGACCAATATTGCGGTTTCGTAAAAAATTACTGAGAAATTTTTTCGACTCTTGAAATCTGCAGATCAATTGTAGTACTCAAACATTTTCCAAATGCGTCGAAAGTACTCAAAGTGAATATGTGCTTTTTGACGTCTATCCGCGTGTGTATGGCTATTTATGTAGCTGGAAATACTGTGTAATTTCTGATCGCGACTACACCTTCTTGTTTTTTGATGACGGATGGCTATGTTGACGGTGCGGTAATTTAGGTTGATTTGATTATTGGGTATCGCTGTGGGTTGTCATATTTTTACATGTAGTTATGCACCGTGGATTTACGTTAGCATTGTATTGTATTGGAAAGGCGTGTGTGTATTTGTGTTTCGGGAAAAATTGCTGAGACATTTTTTCGACTCTTGAAATCTGCAGATCAATTGTAGTACTCAAATAAATATTTTCTGAATGCGTCGAATGTACTTGAAGTGGATATGCACATTTTGGTGTTTGTGAATGTATAGGTAGATGTATTTATCTGGCCGTGTACTGCATCTGCATCTTCTTGTTTTTTGATGACGGATGGCTATGTTGACGGTGCGGTAATTTAGGTTGATTTGATTATTGGGTATCGCTGTGGGTTGTCATATTTTTACATGTAGTTATATGCACCGTGGATTTACGTTCGCATTGTATTGTATTGGAAAGGCGATAATTAGCTTAGTTACTTTATGGACCAATATTTGGGTTTCGTGAAAAATTACTGAGGAATTTTTATGACTCCTTTGAAACCTGTAGATCAGTTGTAGTACTCAAACATTTTCCGAATATGTCGAATATGCTTGAAGTGGATATGCACATTTTGGTGTTTGTGAATGTATAGGTAGATGTATTTATGTAGCTGGAAATACCGTGTAATTTGTGATCGCGGCGGCATCTTCTTGTTTTTGATGACGGATGGCTATGTTGACGGTGCGGTAATTTAGGTTGATTTGATTGTTGGGTATCGCTGTTGGTTGCGATATTTTTAGATGTGGTTATGCCATTACGTTGGAACGACGATAATTAGTTTTGTTACTTTACGGATCGATATTTCGGTTTGTGAAAAATTGCTGGGAGGAATTTTTTGATTTCCTTTCACATCCATATATCAATTGGAGTATTAAAACATTTTATACGATTCTTATTTCAAACACTCTCCCACCCACGTCGTCAAAAATGAATTTCAAAGACGAACCCATTCGTCATCGTGTGTTATCTATGAACATTTCGTGCGCATCAGAAAACGTTCATTTATTCTTCCTTTCATTTGTTTCGATCTTCCTGCCAGCCATGAGACCAAGTCTGCAGCCATTCGATATCTCGATACCACCCACTTCAAATTTTGTTCTGTATCAACTAAAATTCGTTCCATCCCAAACGAAGATTCCTACCATTCATTAAAACGTTGACTGCCAAGCGTATTTTGCTATGTTACAACCGCGATGCAATGAAATACTGCAGAGTATAATTAAATCGTGCAAAATGAAGGTCACGCCGAATTGTAAGAAGCCAAAGTATTGAAACACTGTTCCAATAACAATTGCTTTTACAAATTTGCAAATAGGCTTCATGACGAATTTTTTTGCATTATAATACAATTTTTTGCGCCGGTCACCGGTGACCACCGTGGCAGTCAAAGTGTTAAAAAACGAAAAATAATTCCTCTTTCAAACATTTTCCCGCACACGTCGTAAAAAATGAAGCTCGAAGACAAACCTATCGATTCGTCATCGAGCGTTATCCGTGAAGGTTTCGTGCGCATCGGGAAACGTCCATTTATTCTTCCTTTCATTTGACTCGAGGTTCGTGCCACCCGTAAGAGCAAATCTGCAGCCACATCTCGATACCATCCACTTCAAATTTTGTCTATACCAACTAAAATTCATCTCATCCCAAACGAAAATTGATACCATC
Source organism: Cryptocheilus praepositus (assembly GCA_033815515.1). Classification (NCBI taxonomy): domain Eukaryota; kingdom Metazoa; phylum Arthropoda; class Insecta; order Hymenoptera; family Pompilidae; genus Cryptocheilus; species Cryptocheilus praepositus. The sequence continues at coordinate 2,586,872 of JAWWQZ010000190.1, forward strand.
CATTAGAAAACGAAAAATAATTTCTCTTTGGCACATTTTCCCGCACACATCGTAAAAAATGAAGCTCGAAGACAAACCTACCGATTCGTCATCGAGCGTTATCCGTGAAGGTTTCGTGCGCATCGGGAAACGTCCATTTATTCTTCCTTTCATTTGATTCGAGGTTCGTGCCACCCGTAAGAGCAAATCTGCAGCCACATCTCGATATCATCCACTTCAAATTTTGTTCTATACCAACTAAAATTCATCTCATCCCAAACGAAAATTCCTAGCATCCATTAGAAAACGAAAAATAATTCCTGTTTCAAACATTTTCCCGCACACATCGTAAAAAATGAAGCTCGAAGACAAACGTACCGATTCGTCATCGAGCGTTATCCGTGAAGGTTTCGTGCGCATCGGGAAACGTCCATTTATTCTTCCTTTCATTTGATTCGAGGTTCGTGCCACCCGTGAGAGCAAATCTGCAGCCACATCTCGATACCATCCACTTCAAATTTTGTTCTGTACCAAATAAAATTCGTTCCATCCCAAACAATAATTGATACCATCCATTAGAAAACGAAAAATAATTCCTGTTTCAAACATTTTCCCGCACACGTCGTAAAAAATGAAGCTCGAAGACAAACCTACCGATTCGTCATCGAGCGTTATCCGTGAAGGTTTCGTGCGCATCGGGAAACGTCCATTTATTCTTCCTTTCATTTGATTCGAGGTTCGTGCCACCCGTGAGAGCAAGTCCGCAGCTGCTCGATATCTCCGGCGTCTAACCAAATCAGGTGAAGAGCGTCGAGGCAGGAATGTGGCAGTACGAACGGCTTGATTGACATTTCGGGGGCGCTCGTTTGTCACAGAAAAGCCGGAGTCCATTTGTTCCTCGCCGAGAAGGCGTGTTCCTTCCTCGTCTCTCGTCTCCCGCGTTCTCTTATGTCACTCTTTCTCCTTCCCTCTTCTTCTTTCTCCTCTTCGCACGCATTCTCGTCCACCCTTTCACGTGACTCACGCGCAACCAACACCATGCGTGCCTTCGTCTCTCTTGCCCCACACTGCTTTTTTTAATTATGCCGTCTTTTTCACGTGCATTAAGATAGCAGCACACCCCTCGCGCACGGACTATCGGTCAAAGTCACAACGCATGCTGTGCGTGATATGTTCGAAACGAAATGGATCGCTCCTCAGTTCGGTGCTGTTCATTGCCTTCGCGGGGTTGGACTATGATTCGGCTGCGAAGCGTTCGGTCGGTGTGTCGGATGTTGATGCGTACGAAGCTAGCCCAGCTGCTTATTAACACGTTGACTGCCGTGCGTATTTTGCTATATTAAAACCTCAAAGTGATGAAGTACTACAAAATATGATTGAATTGTGCAAAATTAAAATAATGCGAAGTTATCGGAGACCAAAGAATTTAATCACTATTTAATATTAATTGCATTTACAAAATTGTAAATGCTACCGATTGGATATTTTTTGAATTTTTCGTGAGACCTTTTGCGCCGGTCACCGATGACTGCCGTGCGTATTTTATTACATTAAAACCTCAAAGTGATAAAGTACTACAGGATATGATTGAATTGTGCAAAATTAAAATAATGCGAAGTTATCGGAGACCAAAGAATTGAATCACTATTTAATATTAATTGCATTTACAAAATTGTAAATGCTACGGATTGGATATTTTTTTAATTTTTCGTGAGACCTTTTGCGCCGGTCACCGTTGACTGCCGTGCGTATTTTACTATATTAACCACTTGCGCTACGATTTAATTTTCAGCTGCCGCGCTCTACAATATAACATGCCGGCGCAAAAGATTTTACTATAAATGCAAAAAATTCGCCATGAACCCTGGTAGCAGCTATTGATGTAGTAGCAGCGTCTGTGTAAAAGACACGTCGTTTTTGCTTCTGCGACAAATACCTATCGACGTGATATACATGTCGCTCGCGGCTTTGGAATAAAAGCATCTCGACGTGCGTGGCACGTCTTTATAGCGCAAGTGCTTAAAACCTCAAAGTGATGAAGTACTACAGAATATGATTGAATTGTGCAAAATTAAAATAATGCGAAGTTATCGGAGACCAAAGAATTTAATCACTATTTAATATTAATTGCATTTACAAACTTGTAAATGCTACCGATTGGATATTTTTTGAATTTTTCGTGAGACCTTTTGCGCCGGTTACCGATGACTGCCGTGCGTATTTTACTATATTAAAACCTTAAAGTGATAAAGTACCACAGAATATGATTGAATTGTGCAAAATTAAAATAATGCGAAGTTATCGGAGACCAAATAATTGAATCACTATTTAATATTAATTGCATTTACAAACTTGTAAATGCTACCGATTGGATATTTTTTTAATTTTTTGTGAGACCTTTTGCGCCAGTCACCGATGACTGCCGTGCGTATTTTACTATATTAAAACCTCAAAGTGATAAAGTACTACAGAATATGATTGAATTGTGCAAAATTAAAATAATGCGAAATTATCGGAAACCAAAGAATTTAATCACTATTTAATATTAATTGCATATACAAAATTGTAAATGCTACCGATTGGATATTTTTTGAATTTTTCGTGAGACCTTTTGCGCCGGTCACCGATGACCACCGTATTTTGCTATGTCGGAACTGCGATGCGATGAAATACTGCAGAGTATAATGAAATTGTGCAAAATGAAAGTAATGCAGAGTTGTTAGAAGCCAAAGTATTGAAGCACCATATCAATATCAATTGCTTTTACAAGATTGCAAATAGGCTTCATGCAAATTTTTTGCATTCTTAGTAAAATGTTTTCGGATAAAAGATATTCGGATATGCTTCTTTGCGAAGGAGTGAACAACGCATTTCGCATGAAACGGTATGTTCAAATTATATTTTCCATACAACCCTGTCGGTATGTGTCGTGTAAAATAAAATCGAAATGTTATAATCAACGCCCTTCAAAGTGTGATAATGCTAAAAAAAAAATCGCAGTAAATAAATTGTTCAGTTTTTCATTTTTTTTTTGTTCTAATTATTCGGCACGGTATCATCTCCACATTCTCTACGAATTTTCATTCTGGGAACTACTTCCGGTTACGTCCGCCGTCCGATTTTCCATTTTTCACCAGCTCTGCCGCGTTTGCCACAAAATCAGCAATTCCATCCTGAATTCGCCATCAGATCGATCTCCCCACGCAAATGCCGACTCGCAGCTCACCGAAGCAATGATGTCCAGCATTCGTTCTCCTTGGCCAAATTGAATTTGACGCATCACGTCAGAAGTTCGCAGGCCTCGGAACTGCTCTCGGATCCTTCGACGTTGGGTCCTACCTTTTTTCACGCACACCACTCGCCCGACACATCTAACCGTCCGGGGCGTCGTAATGATCGGCTCGCAGGTATTCCGGCGTCAGACGTCTTCGGTCCTTCGGTAATTATGGGATTTGAATTCCTCATATCACCCGCGATCGGCTCATTGACATTTTCGACGAGTTTCGCTCGTTGGAATTCCGCGGCTGCCGGCTGCAATGTTTCTTCCACGATGAATATGCCCTAGGTATACGTACGTGCCGGTATACCCACATATGTAGGTATGGCCGACGTACTGTCGCGCATATGGCCGTGCCACGGATATTCGTAGACATTTTAATCCCTTCCTTTCAAATTGCACCGACGCTCCACACTTTACCGTTTCGTTTTGCCACTCGACGCGTCGCGAGTACGTGTCTAGAACCGGGTGAGCGAACGTATGATTGTTCTTTGCGGACGGCTACGCGTGTTGTTGATTTGCGCACTTTTGGGCGATGCGCTTAACACTTTGCGGACCGGGCATTCTATTGCTAATCGTACCCAGTGGCTGGGTATTTTTCTGCGTCAAATATCTTTAAATTAGTGATGAGTTGTTAGTAGTTAACACGTTGACTGCCACGGTGGTCACCGGTGCAAAACATTTGACTAAAAATGCAAAAAATTCGCAATGAGGCCTGTTTAGATTCTTGTAAAAGCAATTTCTATTGGAACGGTGCATTCTAATAGAGCAAAATACGTTTGGCAGTCAACGTGTTAGAAATCATTGTCCCGTGAAATATTTATTTTTAACAACTTTAAAAATAAATGTTTTTTTTAATATTTTTGAATAGGTAAAAATGTGTTAAAACTAAACATTTTGTAAAGTATGATATTTCGTAAAACATGACACTAAGTGAAGTGGAACACGACAAAGTCCTCACAAATATTCATATTCTCGTCATCACTTGATGTATCCGTTAAACTGTTCGCAAATATTTCTGTAACATTGCTAATCGTTTTGTCGCTATCCATATTTCAGAGCTTCAAATAATTAATTCGCAACACAAATTACGAAAAACTGCGGCTGACAATCACGTAGCAACTGTGTGATATCTCGTCACCTGCCTCAAACGACAGAATATGCAAGACGATATATCTCGTCAATGGCCCCGAACGACGAAATAGCACTGACGAGATATCTCGTCATCCGTCCGCAATGTGTTAAATGTGCGCGGAGCGTGCAGAACGTAGAGGTGATTTGATTATGATGTGGCAAAAATGTTTGGCGTGTGCCGGTCTATTGATTGATATGGCGACGGCAATGGAACGATCGGAATAATATATTGTATAGTATAATAATACGTTATATTGGTATAGCAATGGTATAGGTCGGAATAATGCATTGTATTATAATGTGTTCATTTAATAGAAGTGGATAAACCGAGTCTATGAAATATAAAGCAGTGGAATAATGTATGATATATGCAGAAGTGGATTAATTCAAAAGTATAAAGTATTTGCTACACCCATTTTGTATTGCAAAGCTTGTAGATAATATTAAATTTAAATCACATTTGTATAGAATTGACTAATAGATAATGGAGAAACAGCATTAGTTAAAAACTTGACATACATGATTAAGAAAAATCGCAATTAATTCACCTTCATCCACTGGCAATTACCATGATCCAACATCACGCAAACACACCTCTATTATTTTATTGCAAAACAGTATCAACGGAATACTGATAGTTTCGCAAAAATGCACGTTTCGCAGTTTAACTTGACACGCACCAATTTTCAATAACGAACATTCATTCGCGCGTTGCTGACCTTTCAGCGTTCTGATATTGAATTTATCCGCAACGACGAACGTAATTCCGGTTGCGCAATGCGAAAGTGGGATACCACCCGGCGCGGATTTATGTAGGCTAGAACTGTTATAACAGTCGCGGGACGATATGCACTGTGCGCTCGTCGAATTCTATGACCGGATGCCACCTGTTATCGAGCCTAGACGCAGAAGCTTCCAACGAGTAACATACCGGGGACTGCAAAAAATTCCTATTCTCAATTTCAGGATATGACCATTAATTTCGTATACGCACATTATTAGAATACGCAGGAAATGGTCCGAAAGTGTCGTTCGACAAATTTTAGTCAAGTTTTATTCCAGTGCGTTGCTCTGTATCTTATAGATATTGCTTGCTTGTTGCAAGTTGGGGAGAAGCGAATTCTATAAATTAATTTCTGTGCGAATACTGAGCTTCGTGAGGTTAGGAATTTTGTATGAATTGCTTTAAATGTATGACTGATTGTTGCAAGTTGGGGAGAAGCAAATTCTATAAATTAATTTCTATGCGAATACTGAGCTTCGTGAGGTTAGGAATTTTGTATGAATTGCATTAAATGTATGACTCGATAGCAATTTGTCTGGAAGACGTTCGATTCGGCCCGAAACCATGATAGGCCGCGGCCAGAAGCGTAAATCACGAAATTCGCCAACCGGATGCCACCTGCCACTGAACTCATTGAGATTTCCATCGAAGGCTGCACATGACGTTCGGCGGAACTGCGGGCGCGAACGTGCGTTCTGTGGTAGAGGTCGTCCACGACGACGTGACATTTCCTTCGCAAAATAAAAATGCACGTCCGGTAGCAGTTCCCTCCGCAATTGTCTTGACATCGGTACTTCTGTCCTTAATAAACTGCAACGTAGGTGCCTATACGCTTAATAAACGTTTTGAAATCGGTAATGATAGGTTCAAACATCCTAATGGGGTGCACATACTTGTCAAACATTGGAATATTCCATTTATACGCGTAAATGAGTCTAAATAAATCGTACTTCAACGTCATCGTTCATATACTCAAGTAAAGGACACTTAACAAACCACACTTACCAATATCTGCACCCCGTCTCGTGGCAATTCATGTGTTTAACTAATTTTTCTAATCTTTATACTTATGCACAAATAAATCGTGTCTTAACACCAACATCCATATACTGAAGAAATGTGTATCTAACAAACTAGTCTTAGTAACACTACACAGTAAACAACCCACCCCACATCGCCACATCTACTCTTATCCTCAGTACTCATATACCAAATAATTCAGTACTCACCATCGCAATCCATCCGCTTAACCAACTTCTCCCAAACATCTACACCTATGTGACACCCACGTACTGATGAAGCATACGTTCATTACATCATTCTCACCAATACCCATCCATCAAAAACTGCTCTCCACACCATCCACACCTGCACACAAATAAATCGTACTTCACCACGGACACCCACATACTCGTGCAACATACATTCATTAAATCATTCTTACCAATTCCCATCTGTCAAGAACTGCACTCCACACCATCCACACCTGCACCCAAATAAATGGTACTTTACCACCTACAGCCACATATTCGCCCAACATACGTTTATCAAATCTTACTAATACCTATCTGTCAAATACTTCAGTACTTACGTGTGCAAATACATAGTACTTCGCATAGACATCCACACACTCGTGCAACATACATTCATTAAATCACTCTTACCAATTCCCATCTATCAAAAACTGCACTCCACACTATCCACACCTGCACCCAAATAAATGGTACTTTACCACCTACAGCCACACATTGGCCCTACATACGTTTATGAAATCTTATTAATACCTATCCGTCAAATACATCGGTACTCAGGCGTGCAAATACATGATACTTCGCATAGACGTCCACATACTCGTACAACATACATTCATTAAATCATTCTTACCAATTCCCATCTGTCAAGAACTACACTCCACACCATCCACACCTGCACCCAAATAAATGGTACTTTACCACCTACAGCCATACACTGGCCCAACATACGTTTTTCAAATCTTACTAATACCTATCCGTCAAATACTTCGGTACTCCCGCATACAAATACATAGTACTTCGCATAGACGTCCACACACTGGTGCAACATACATTCATTAAATCATTCTTACCAATTCCTATCTGTCAAAAACTGCACTCCACACTATCCACACCTGCACCCAAATAAATGGTACTTTACCGCCTACAGCCATACACTGGCCCAACATACGTTTATCAAATCTTACTAATACCTATCCGTAAAATACTTCAGTACTTACGTGTGCAAATACTTCGCATAGACATCCACACACTCGTGCAACATACATTCATTAAATCATTCTTACCAATTCCCATCTATCAAAAACTGCACTTCACACCATCCACACCTGCACCCAAATAAATGGTACTTTACCACCTACAGCCATACACTGACCCAACCATACGTGTATGAAATCTTATTAATACATATCCGTCAAATACTTCGGTACTCCCGCGTATAAATACATAATACTTCGCATAGACATCCACACACTCGTGCAACATACGTTCAGCAAATCACGCTTACCAATTCGGCCCATGAAAAAGCCGAGTACTCACCATAGCCCACCAACCACCCAAGCAACTTCTTGCACACAGCCGCAGCTGTGCTGAAATAAATGGTGCTTCGCCGCGAACACCCACACAGCCGCAAAACGTCGCGCTTGGGCCGTTTTGCGGGGCGACTGCGCCGAAAATGGGCAACCCCGGTCGAGGAGACAATGGGCATGAGGCTTATCGAAAAAGGCGCGAAATCCAGAATGCGACGGGACGCCCCTATTTATCCAGCGCGGACACGTTCGGCGCACGTCTCTCAAATAAATTATCAACGGCACGGCATTCGTCGCGAAATCGAGCGTCGACGACGATGTCGGAAAGGCGAACGGACGACGACGGACGACGAATGGCAGGCAGATACGTCGGACTCTTGATATGGCTGCGGAGGACACGTGGAGAACATGCCAACGCCATAAGCTGACGCGTTCGATTCCTCACGTTCGGCCACTTTGTCGTCCGCTGAAGGGAAGAATCATCCTTCGTGCGGGAGACGAAACGATCGCTGGACGATATCGTCGGGTAGTTCGATGCTTCGCAGGGAACGGCCGGACATTATGCGAGTTATTTGCAGACCACGTCACGTCAGACGACGCGTGTGCGGCTGAAAGCGGCAGCGAGGCGATTTTCGATTTTATGATTTGAGCTGTGACAGAAAGTGTCGTTTCCACGCAGGCAGTTATGGAAAAATTCACGTTCGAGAGTAACCGAAACATTATTGTTGGGCAAGTTTTACTGGTTAACACTTTGACTGCCGTGCGCATTTTACTATTGGGTTGGAGGGAAAGTTCTGTCGTATTTTAAAGAAACTATTTGAATTAATTTATAAAAATATGTGTTTAATATTAATCATAATACATTTAATGTGTTGTATGATGAATGCCAAACTCTTCTGCAATTTCTCGACTTGTTAAATGTGGATTATTTTCCAACACGGATCGTAAAACATCATTATCGATCTTGGATGGTCGTCCAGATCGATCACTTTCTTGGAGGCTCAGATCCCCGAAACGAAATTTGCTAAACCATCTTTGACAAGTACGAACATTTACAATATCTTTCCCAAATACAGCACATACATTTTTACGTGCAACCGATGCGTTGCTTCCTTTTTGGAATTCATACAAAATGCAGTGTCGTAAATGCACTTCATCTACTGACATGTTTTTTACTTTAAATATCACAAGTAAATGATGAATGGTAAAAAAGGACTCCTTCTATATTATACAGCAGCTATAAAAAAACAGAAAAAATCCGAATGACTCACTAGCCAGATGTTTTTTTATTTACAAGAAAAATTACCTGCCTATTAAAAATACGACAGAACTTTCCCTCCAACCTAATATATTGAAACTGCAACGTGATCATGTACTACAGAATATGATTGAATTGTGCAAAATGTAGATAATGCGAAGGTATCGGAGACCGAAGAATTGAATCACTATTTGATATTAATTGCATTTACAAAACTATAAATGCTGCCGATTGGGCATTTTTTGAAGTTTTCGTAAGACGTTTTGCGCCGGTCACCGATGACCACCATGGCAGTTACCGGTGACCGACGCAAGAAATTTTACTAAAGATCCAAAATACTCGCAATGGGTAGCAATTATTATTTTATAAATGCAGTTGTTATTAGAATAGTGATGCGATCGTTCGGTCTCCGATACCTGCGCATTATTTACATTCTGCATAATTCAGTCGAACGCTGTAGTATTCCATAGCATCGCCGTTCTAATATAGTAAAATACGCTTGGCAGTCAACGTGTTAACGCGAACTCTGTGCTTACGGCAGGCGAAAGATGTACTGCAGTTGGTGATCCGATTGGTAAAAATCCACATATATTGTACAAGCACGTGGAAACCACGTTTGACGATATTAGACGTAAATAAATTTGAAGCGGCGAATTAAAATACGTCAGAATGCATACGTTCCGTTGATAGCAGCAAACGAGTACACTCAGTAGCAAATTTTACTGAAAATCCAAAATACTCGCAATGGGTAGCAATTATTATTCTATAAATGCAGTTGTTATTAGAATAGTGATGCGATCGTTCGGTCTCCAATACCTGCGCATTATTTGCATTCTGCATAACTCAGTCGAACGCTGTAGTATTCCATAGCATCGCCGTTCTAATATAGTAGAATAGGCTTGGCAGTCAACGTGTTAATATCTGTGCTTACGGCAGGCGAAAGATGTACTGCAGTTGGTGATCCGATTGGTAAAAATCCACATATATTGTACAAGCACGTGGAAACCGCGTTTGACGATATTAGACGTAAATAAATTTGAAGCGGCGAATTAAAATACGTCAGAATGCATACGTTCCGTTGATAGCAGCAAACGAGTACACTCAGTAGCAAGCGTCAGTTCGTAATGTCGTCAGAACATGCTAATATTTTGCACTATGCAGTCCACTTTCCGTGGCTCAAAGTGCCTAACCATTGAACACCTAAATTTTCTTTTCTACTCTAACAGTAAAAAATAAAAATATAGTTTTCATCCCTAAACCTCTCAAAGCCTGACAGCACTAGATCTAATCTACTTCAAAACGGCACTTTCAATATTTGCAAGCATTTACACCTAAATCGATTTTCATTTTCAACCCAAAATTATTGGGTTGGAGGGAAAGTTCTGTCGTATTTTAAACAAACTATTTGAATTAATTTATAAAAATATGTGTTTAATATTAATCATAATACATTTAATGTGTTGTATGATGAATGCCAAACTCTTCTGCAATTTCTCGACTTGTTAAATGTGGATTATTTTCCAACATGGATCGTAAAACATCATTATCGATCTTGGATGGTCGTCCAAATCGATCACTTTCTTGGAGGCTCAGATCCCCGAAACGAAATTTGCTAAACCATCTTTGACAAGTACGAACATTTACAATATCTCTCCCAAATACAGCACATACATTTTTACGTGCAACCGATGCGTTGCTTCCTTTTTGGAATTCATACAAAATGCAGTGTCGTAAATGCACTTTATCTACTGACATGTTTTTCCCTTTAAATATCACAAGTAAATGATGAATGCTAAAAGAGGACTCCTATTATATTATACAGCAGCTATAAAAATAAAAAAAAATCCGAATGACTCACTAACTAGATGTTTTTTTTATTTACAAGAAAAATTACCTGCCCATTAAAAATGCGACAGAACTTTCCCTCCAACCTAATACTTTTGTCCCCTTATTCGCTATAATGAATAATGCTGAAAAACACACCCCACTCGGTATGGAAATATTTGAAAACGCACACGTTGTTTCGCTTCCACTGACAAACACTTTGCAACGAGAGAATCTTCGGCGCAAAAAGTGACAAACCTTCTGACATACCTGATCCTTCGATAATATGATGCGCATTCGACGGAGAATCATTAGCGTCACGTATGGAGGACGTGAAGTTTTATTCAGCGAGCGCGATGGAGGGGAACGGGGGGCGGACGTTTATTAAATCTCAAGATCGTTGGGTTGCGAGGAGTGGAAGATTCGAGACGTGGGTTGGGACGAGGGGAAATGTAAGCAAACGCGCGGCCTGAACTAATAGACAGTGAGCGACATTGTGTTTGAGAAAGGAAGAAGAGAAGAATGCGTGAACGTTCACGAACTATTTACATAATGATCTTATCGCGGGAGAAAGAAATACTTAATTGATCGGGCGATGAGCAAATTGATGCGGCGCGATCAATATTTTAGTTCGGGGACGTAGTTTGAGGAAACTGTTGCTGGGCAGAATGATTAATGGCTCACTATGGGACAAACGTAAACGGTTGATTAACCGAGAGATAAATTAGCAAAATTGAATTCTGTTGAATCGCGAACTTTACATCGTCATCTGCATCTACTTTTTGTTAGTAGCCGATAAATGGCAGGTACAAATCATCGTCAACTCTCAATCAAACAGTTTGATCAAGACCGAAGTTAGGAGAATTGATCGAAACTCTGATGATCCCCAGCCGTCGCGCATAAAAGTCCTGCCGGCCAACCGTATTCTAGTAAGCCACCAACGTCGTATTACAAACTGCGTCTTCCGTTAAGTTGATTGGCATCACTCGAATAAACTTCTGCTTTCGGTGACAAATATAACCGTTGACACTTTAACTGAAAGATAAATTACCGAAATCGGAATCTGTTTATACTGTCAACTGCATCCACTTTTTGCTAATAGGCGATAATTACGTGACAGCTATAACTCAAACATTTTAACCAAAATTGAAATCAGTAGAATTGACCGAAAGTCCAATTATCTCGTTCCATCGCGCATAAAATTCCCACTGGCCAAACTTATTCTGATAAACCATAAACATCGTATTACAAAGTGCGTCTTCCGTTAAGTTGACCATTGACATCATTCGAATAAACTTTTGCTTTCGCTGACAAATATAACCGTTGACACTTTAACTGAAAGATAAATTACCGAAATCGGAATCTGTTTATACTGTCAACTGCATCCACTTTTTGTTAATAGGCGATAATTACGTGACAGCTATAACTCAAACATTTTAACCAAAATTGAAATCAGCAGAATTGACCGAAAGTCCAATTATCTCGTTCCATCGCGCATAAAATTCCCACTGGCCAAACGTGTCTTGATAAGCCATAAACATCGTATTACAAAGTGCGTCTTCCTTTAAGTTGACCATTGACATCATTCGAATAAACTTCTGCTTTCGCTGACAAATATAACCGTTGACAGTTTAACTGAAAGATAAATGACCAAAATCGAAGTCTTTAGATTTGTGAACTTTATACTGCCGACTGTGTCTGTCTTTTGTAATAGACGATAATTACATGACAGCTCTAAATCAAACATTTTAACCCAAATCGAAGTCAGTAGAATTGGCTAAAGCATTAATTATTTCGTATCATCGCACATAAAATTCTCGCCGGCCAAACTTATTCTGATAAACCATAAACATCGTATTGCAAAGTGCGTCTTCCGTTAAGTTGACCATTGACATCATTCGAATAAACTTATGCTTTCGCTGACAAATATAACCGTTGACACTTTAACTGAAAGATAAATGACCAAAATCGAAGTCTTTAGATTTGTGAACTTTATATTGCTAACTGTATCTGTCTTTTGTAATAGACGATAATTCCATGACGGCTCTAAATCAAACATTTTAACCAAAATCGAAGTCAGTAGAATTGAGCGAAAGTCCAATTATCTCGTTCCATCGCGCATAAAATTCCCACTGGCCAAACGTGTCTTGATAAGCCATAAACATCGTATTACAAAGTGCGTCTTCCTTTAAGTTGACCATTGGCATCACTCGAATAAACTTCTGCTTTCGGTGACAAATATAATCGTTGACACTTTAACTGAAAGATAAATGACCAAAATCGAAGTCTTTAGATTTGTGAACTTTATATTGCTAACTGTATCTGTCTTTTGTAATAGACGATAATTACGTGACAGCTCTAAATCAAACATTTTAACCAAAATCGAAGCCAGTAGAATTGACTAAATCTTTAATTATCTCCTATCAGCGCACATAAAATTCCCGCCGGCCAAACTTATTCTGATAAACCATAAACATCGTATTAAAAAGTGCGCCTTCCTTTAAGTTGACGATTGACATCATTCGAATAAACTTATGCTTTCGCTGACAAATATAACCGTTGACACTTTAACTGAAAGATAAATGACCAAAATCGAAGTCTTTAGATTTGTGAACTTTATACTCCCAACTGCATCTGTCTTTTGTAATAGACAATAAATACGTGACAGCTCTAAATCAAACATTTTAACCAAAATCGAAGTCAGTAGAATTGGCCAAAGCATTAATTATCTCCTATCATCGCACATAAAATTCTCGCCGGCCAAACTTATTCTGATAAACCATAAACATCGTATTACAAAGTGCGCCTTCCTTTAAGCTGACCATTGTCAGCATTCGAATAAACTTATGCTTTCGCTGACAAATATAACCGTTGACACTTTAACTGAAAGATAAATGACCAAAATCGAAGTCTTTAGATTTGTGAACTTTATATTGCTAACTGTATCTGTCTTTTGTAATAGACGATAATTACATGACAGCTCTAAATCAAACATTTTAACGAAAATCGAAGTCAGTAGAATTGACTAAATCTTCAATTACCTCCTATCATCGCACATAAAATTCCCGCCGGCCAAACTTATTCTGATAAACCATAAACATCGTATTACAAAGTGCGTCTTCCGTTAAGTTGACCATTGACATCATTCGAATAAACTTTTGCTTTCGCTGACAAATATAACCGTTGACACTTTAACTGAAAGATAAATGACCAAAATCGAAGTCTTTAGATTTGTGAACTTTATATTGCTAACTGTATCTGTCTTTTGTAATAGACGATAATTCCATGACGGCTCTAAATCAAACATTTTAACCAAAATCGAAGTCAGTAGAATTGACTAAATCTTTAATTATCTCCTATCAGCGCACATAAAATTCCCGCCGGCCAAACTTATTCTGATAAACCATAAACATCGTATTACAAAGTGCGTCTTCCGTTAAGTTGACCATTGACATCACTCGCATAAACTTCTGCTTTACGAGCTGGGCTACTTCGTCAGTTCGACTTCGCACGGGCAATCAGAAACGCTGACATCGTGAAGCCACAAAAATGACAATCACTTCTTAGCCACATCGTTTCTGGGAAGTGACGATGAATCGGGATCAACGAACTGGCACACTTCAAGTATCAATTGGCCCGCGAGGGTTGACGTCGCAGCGGCTTCAACCTAGAATTCTCATCACGCGTTCATCGCAGAATCGACAACAGAGCCAAAAGGGGTTGCGAGATTGTTTAGAAAAAGGCAGATTGGCTTCGATGGAAATCTCGTCGAGTGGAAAGATGAAGTTCACGGTTGAGCGTTCAGGTGGAATCGTCATATTGCAATCTATTTCCATCTTCTATGCATCCGTTTCTACTGATTCCCTTGTGCATGCTGTTTTTAGTTCAATGATGGCTTTTTATGATTGTTGCTAAATATTACGGTGCTAATAGACTTACGTCAGCATTCGCGATTGATGCGAGGAATATGCAAATATATTTAATGGAACAAAAGTATTGGTCACATTTGTACTTGAACATTACCTTATCTGCGTAATGACAATTTAAGCGTGCATAATAACATAGCGTTCCAAGTATGTATTATAATTAATTTCTAATAATGCGATTATTCAAATACGTAAATTTGTGACGTTCAACGATCCTTATATCACCCGACCATCAATCTTTTCTAAATTATGGGTACCAAAAAGTCAGACATCAATACTCAAGACCGATTAAAGGCTTCCCCCATGTTACTTCGCCGCAGTTCATTCCTCTCGCCCGAAATTCACTCCACGATATCGCTTTTATTTGTCCTCCTCGCACCGCAGCCAAAGAAAAAACACAGCTCTCGATCACTGCGCAGTTCGATCGTCCCAAAGTATTATAATAAGCCCATGGGGAAAAGTGTAATAAAACGATACTTGTGTTCCAATGTTAGAAAGCCGCATATGCGATCATAAAAGTGTTTTACTCACTATGCGAATTTTATAATTATGTGACTGTTCTTATACGTAAATATGCGCGATGCTCTGCTATTAATCCGCAATCGATCAACTGTAAAGTGCAACTATCAAAAAAATAACGTATCGATTATAAATGCCACCTGCCAAAAAATCGCGTATCACTGTCTAAACCCTTGAACCCTTTCCTCCATATACCCTACCGCGTTTCATTCGTCTCACATCATTCTGACATCGAATCGATTGTCTTTAATTATTATTCATTTCAAAATAACAGTTCCGTATTCCGCGTACTGTAGAACTGTCCGACTATTCATGCACGTGTACTATTCGAATGCTCGCGAATAAGTTCGTATGATATTCGCATGCAATCAATTGCTTTCGTATGATTTCGAACAATTTCATACAATATCGATAGGCTTACGAACGATTTCGTAGCGTTTCACCGGCAATACTCATACACTTCCAAACAACTCCGTACGATATTCGTTACCATTCTCGCCGATCAGCCCTCAATCAATCTAATGTCCCACGGGTTAACACATCGACTGCCGAGAGTATTTTACTGTATTAGAACGGCAATGCTATGAAATACTACAGCGTTTGACTGAATTATGCAAAATTTAAATAATGTGCAGATATTGGGAACCAAAGGATCGCATCACTACTCTAACAACAACTGCATTTATAAAATAATAATTGCTACCCATTGCGAATATTTTGGATCTTCAGTAAAATCTTTTGCGGTGGTCACCGGTAAAGCTTTATAACTGAAAAATACTGAATGTATTGTTGAAAATCCTTTGGTTTCAAAGCAGTGTACTTTTATTGTCATTTAGAATTGCCATAACATCATCTGATATTTATTTTATCTAATATAACCGTTGACCATTTGAAAGCCGATTAATCGGCTACCGGTAAATAGCAGTTGGAACCCAAAAGTCGATTAATCCGCCAGTGGTCGTTAAAGTGTTAACACGTTGACTGCCGAGCGTATTTTGTTATGTTAGAACCGCGATGCAATGAAATACTGCAGAATATGATTAAATCGTGCAAAATGAAGCTACGGCACAGTTGTTAGAAGCCAAAGTACCGAAGCACCGTTCCAATATCAATTGCTTTTACAAGATTGCCAATAGGCTTCATTGCAAATTTTGTGCATTTTTAGTAAAATCTTTTCCGCCAGTCACCAGTGATCACCGTGGCAGTCGATGTGTTAACGTAGGAATCTTTTATCACGCAGATCTTAGATCGGATGTAAAGTACTGCGTTTTAACACTTTGACTAACAAGCGTATTTTGCTACGTTAGAACCGCGATGCAATGAAATACTGCAGAGTATGATTAAATCCTACAAAATGAAGGTAACGCAAAGTTATTAGAAGCCAAAGTATTGAAGCACCGTTGCAATATCAATTGCTTTTACAAGATTGCAAATAGGCTTCATTGCACATTTTCTGCATTTTTATTAAAATCTTTTGCACTGGTCACCGGTGACCACCGTGGCAGCCAATGTGTTAACATAGGAATCTTTTATGACGCGGATCTTACATCGGATGTAAAGTACTGCGCTTTAACACTTTGGCTAACAAGCATATTTTGCTACGTTAGAACCGCGATGCAATGAAATACTGCAGAATATGATTAAATCGTGCAAAATGAAGCTACGGCACAGTTGTTAGAAGCCAAAGTATCAAAGCACCGTTGCAATATCAATTGCTTTTACAACATTGCAAATAGGCTTCATTGCAAATTTTCTGCATTTTTAGTAAAACTTTTTGCGCCGGTCATCGGTGACCACCGTGGCAGCCAATGTGTTAACACAGGAATCTTTTATCACGCGGATCTTACATTGGATGTAAAGTACTGCGTTTTAACACTTTGACTAACAAGCGTATTTTGCTACGTTAGAACCGCGATGCAATGAAATACTGCAGAGTATAATTAAATCGTGCAAAATGAAGGTAAAGCAAAGTTATTAGAAGCCAAAGTATTGAAGCACCATTCCAATATCAATTGCTGTTACAATATTGCAAATAGCCTTCATTGCAAATTTTCTGCATTTTTATTACCGGTGAACCGTGGCAGCCAATGTGTTAACATAGGAATCTTTTATGACGCGGATCTTACATCGGATGTAAAGTACTGCGCTTTAACACTTTGGCTAACAAGCATATTTTGCTACGTTAGAACCGCGATGCAATGAAATTTATGATTAAATCCTACAAAATGAAGGTAACGCAAAGTTATTAGAAGCCAAAGTATTGAAGCACCGTTGCAATATCAATTGCTTTTACAACATTGCAAATAGGCTTCATTGCAAATTTTCTGCATTTTTAGTCAAATCTTTTCCGCCGATCACCGGTGACCACCGTGGCAGTCAAAGTATTAAAAATTGACGCATCACTCGCCAGAGCCCCGCGCCGCGCGTCCGAAGAAAAAACAGCGAGATCCCGATGACGTTCGGTCCGTCCGAAAGTAGTAGCCCCCGCACGTCGAAAGCGAGAAAGCCAGTGGAGCCGAGCTCCTCAAGCCCCGAGCCCTTTCAAGGGGGAGTATTATCTCTCCGGCGGCCAGTGCCATTATCCGTCGCCCATTTGAATTTTCAGCTCTCGTAATAACGACTAATACGAGACAAATGAACGCGGCGCGCGCGACAAAGCCGGCCGCTCCTGCGTTGGAACGAGACGAAAAGCGTGAGGCGCGCGAGCGAAAAACCGAGAGAAACAACGCTCGCGCGAGCAGGATAAAGCCACGGGCCCCGTGATTAATGGAGTCTCCTCTGCGAGCGAGAGCTCGCCGGATAAGATCTCCGATGGAATTCCCGTGGCTTTTATATTGGATTTCTTTTAAATTCGTTACTTTATCCGGCACTATGTTAATAGCGCCCCGATATGAGAGCTCGCGGTTAAGAGGAGTTCATTTATCATTCCGCAGGCTTCGGCCTCTCTCCCTCCCTCTCTTTCTCTGTCTTCGTCTCTTTCTCTCTCTTCCTGCTGCTCTCGCGGCCTCGAACTCCGGCCGCGTTCCTTGCATTAGGCACGATTCAAGGCAGCCCTTGTCCGTGTCTCGAGGAACTGCCGCGGATACAGTCCGTGCGCCGGCTCGCCATTGTCTTCGGGATAAGACGAGATCCGCGCCGGATGTCGCTCGATATTATCTTCGCGGATGCTCGGAAATTCGTGTACCGCCGCTGGAACAATAGATAATGGTCGGACACGGGCTCGATATGTTCCGCGCGACGGGGTTATGTCATTTTGTTCGAGGGGAGGAGGATGCTGAGCTGGAGTGCGCCAGGTTTTGGGGTAAAACGCGGAAAGTGGAAGGTGGACGCTACTGATGGTGGTTGGTGGCTTATGTTAACCCTTCTTTGCACGATGATGGAAATTTCCATCATATTGTTTTTTGCTAAATTTATATTATAAATATATACTAAGATTTTTTTAATTATTTTTCCTTTAATTTTGAACATGAATTATATCACCTTGATTTATTTCACCAATAAAGAAAAAATCATGCAGAGAAGAGTTAACCCTTTCGCTACGGTCGTCCTGTTTATAATTTGAGTTTATGCTCACGCTTATACATGCTCCGATAACAAATTTTTCAGTAAAAGAACATTTTTGACGAAAAGTACGGCTGATTAGTAATAGACACATGCAATAATGCTATGCTGTCTAAAAACTGCGGTTCGGCGACTATAGTCGCTCGTCGTATATAAGTAGCGTATTGTGGAGGGCGACTATAGTCCCATAGTAACAAAAGGGTTATGCAGTTTTATGAATTCTTTCGGCTGAGTGTAGTTTATTTCATGCGGTAGCAGATCTAGACCTTTTGGAGCTTTCTCTGGAATTAAAGGAATATGGAAATAAATAAAATGACAAAATATTGGAATGTAAAACAGAGGGTTAGTAGTTTCTGGAAGAAATTGAATTAAATTAGTAATAAATAAAATAAAATTCTGTACAGTAAGTCAGAGGACGAGTATCTTCCGGAGGACACTTGTGAAAAATCGAAAGATTGAAAAGCCTCGAAAAGTATAGAGTTTGCACATGGTAAAATGAAACGCATTCAACCGAAAGCAGCCATAAGATTGTTAACATTAACGAAAAAAGTAGAATTTGCGATCAAGTCAGATCAATTGGTGACTTATTGTGGGTGCAGGTGATAAACGCAACAGTGGGATTTGCGTTGTGTTCGTCGAGACAATGCCATTGAAGTACTTGAGATGAACGTCACGAAGACTAAACGGTGATAGCATTAGAAGGAGGTCTAGAAGGAACAGTTGTCATAAGTTCGTCATTTGGACGAAAATAGATTTCCGTTTCTGAGCTGCGAGCTTAATTAATGTCGATATGAAGCATCTTATGCTGCGAAAGGAAAAATTGCGATGCAGGCAATTTGTAGAAACATATTTGCAATCATTGTACTGTACGTAAGCATAGATGTATATATAATACCACCTATCGCAATGTACTTCATATACAATTGCATGGCTTGCAAATTTATTTGTGGCAATTTCCACTTTTGTATTATAGATAATACGTAGATAACTTTCATATTCTATGTATATATATTATACATATATATAGAAATTAGTGTCATATCAAAAACGTCTCAAACCTGAAAATTGAAACGTGAAGCCTACAATAAATGATTTATACCCCTACGTACTGTCTGTAACATCAGTGCAAAGTATCCCGCATATCACAAAGTCGCAAATAGTAAAAAATTAATTTGCAAACCTTACATATGCTTATGTCATATCAAAAACGTCTCAAACCTGAAAATTGAAACGTGAAGCCTACAATAAATGATTTATACCCCTACGTACTGTCTGTAACATCAGTGCAAAGTGTCCCGCATATCACAAAGTCGCAAATAGTAAAAAATTAATTTGCAAACCTTACATATGCTTATGTCATATCAAAAACGTCTCAAACCTGAAAATTGAAACGTGAAGCCTACAATAAATGATTTATACCCCTACGTACTGTCTGTAACATCAGTGCAAAGTATCCCGCATATCACAAAGTCGCAAATAGTAAAAAATTAATTTGCAAACCTTACATATGCTTATGTAATATCTGATACGTCTCAAACCTGAAAATTGAAACGTGAAGCCTACAATAAATGATTTATACCCCTACGTACTGTCTGTAACATCAGTGCAAAGTATCCCGCATATCACAAAGTCGCAAATAGTAAAAAATTAATTTGCAAACCTTACATATGCTTATGTCATATCAAAAACGTCTCAAACCTGAAAATTGAAACGTGGAGCCTGCAATAAATGATTTATACCCCTACGTACTGTCTGTAACATCAGTGCAAAGTATCCCGCATATCACAAAGTCGCAAATAGTAAAAAATTAATTTGCAAACCTTACATATGCTTATGTTTATATATGTGTGTAATGATAATATTACAAGCATTCGGGCAGCTTTAACTGGAAGGCTTCAGGTTCTGGCTCAGTGGTCGTTCGTCATCGTCTTCGCAACGAGCTCAATCGGTTGCGAGTACGAGCGAGTGACGCCGCGAGCACGTGTTCACGTCAAGGCGTTAATCCCACGAGAGACGAAGAAACACGTCCTCCACTCCTTTCCTCGCACTCGCTCGATCGAAGCAATCCGGACGAGATCTTCCGACGCACGAGATCTCGATCAAAGACGACACCGTTTTTCGTCGCTCATTTCAACAATCCGTACATGGATCGCAGCGTTTCTGGTAAAATCCGAAGATTCCTTGAAACCTTTTTACTCGTCACTTTACTTGATGGTTCACGTTTTATACGTTAACTACGCTAATTATGTTTTCATTACTGTTTAATTTATATACTCAATACGCGAAAACGTTTCGGAACCTGTATTAAAGACTTGAAAATAGTCTTACGCAAATTAGCACAAACCCTTTGCGGTTTATTTCGATAAATCTTTTTACACGTAAGATTTGATATAGTTATTATGTAAGCATGACGGTGATTTTTTATCATTTATTTTCGTCATATACTTATAATGTCACTACTTTATTCTAATATTGTTTAATGCTTCGTACGTGTGTTATAATTTTATTATCTGCAATAAATTGGATATATGCTATTACTTCTTTGCTGTCAGATCATAGAAGAAGGCGGATCTGACGATTGTTGACTACTAGTTATGGTATCAATTTTCCACGCTACACTACTTGCTCATTTTCTCGACCCATTTGCTTCTGCAACGGATTCAGCAATAAAATCTTTCGCCGCAAGCATAGCGTGACACGTTCCTCGGTATTTTTGAATTCTCGTGCGCCATCAATTGAATTACGAACTCGCGAAGATTGGCTGTGTCTTAATGCTGACGCACTCGCTGCTTCTAGTCTTTCAGCGTTCCACCGTAAACCTTAATTTATCGTTATCTTTATGGCGAATTTAATGGAAACTACAGTGAGAACGGATGTCGTTGGAACATTCGCACTCGTTACGACGAAACATGCGGTTGGTAAACGAACGCGAGCGTTTCCTCAATTTCATCGAAGCGAGCTCCGTGTGTCATTAGTAATAAATAACTGCGAAACCCCGGCGTCTAATCATACGTCGCACACAAACGGTCATCATCTCACGCCCTTATGTACTCCTGCTTTTTTTAACAACAGCATTCTCGGTAACACGACGCAATTCGAAGGTTTCGATACTCAACTGCTACACTTTTTTCAACAAATTACAAATATGCGAAGAGAATCTGTTAGTAGAAATTCGCGGATTGACCGTAATATTTCCATAAACGCATTACTAAGAATTTCAAATACAATCCCTCTTCAAAGATTGACACATATAAAAAAGGCATCAGTCAGTAGAAATTTACAGATCAAGTAGCATATTTTTATGAATAGATTTACAAAAATCACAAAACAAACTCGTGAATTTCGCGGTGCCCGACAGTTTGACAGTGTTTGACTGTTTGACAGTGTCAAACTGTACTTCTGCTTTTTTTAACAACAGCATTCTTCGCAACACGACGCAATTCGAAGGTTTCGATACTCCTTAACTGCTACACTTTTTTCAACAAATTACAAATATGCGAAGAGAATCTGTTAATAGATATTCAGGGACTCACCGTAATATTTCCATAAACGCATTACTAAGAATTTCAAATACAATCCCTCTTCAACGATTGACACATATAAAAACGGCATTAGTCAGTAGAAATTTAGAGATCAACCGGCATATTTTTATGAACAGATTTATAAAAATTACAAAACAAACCCGTGAATTTCGCGGTGCCCGACAGTTTGACAGTGTTTGACTGTTTGACAGTGTCAAACTGTGTGCTTTGATTTCGAGGCTATAAGACGGCCTGCGCACCGTTTTGCAACAACAATTAGCATTATTGGTAAAACGCGACGAACTAAATTCGAAGGTTTCGTTTTACTGCGTCCAAAAAATCTAAAAACTGCTACACTTTTTTTCAACAAATTGCAAATATGCGAATAAAGCATCTGTCCTGCTTGTTATCCTGGAAGTTCACGAGATGTTTGACTGTAATATTTCCATAAACGCATTTCTAAGAATTTCAAATACAATCCCTCTTCAATGATTGACACATATAAAAAAGGCATCAGTCAGTAGGAATTTAAAGATCAAACGGCATATTTTTATGAACCGATTTAGAAAAATTACAAAACAAACTCGGGAATTTCGCGGTGCCCGGTGAGATTGTCAGTTGTGGACTGTTTGACAGTGTCAAACTGTTTTTTTAACTTTTTTTAACAACAGCATTCTTCGCAACACGACGCAATTCGAAGGTTTCGATACTCCTTAACTGCCACACTTTTTTATGAATCAAAATAACAATTTTATATTATTAACT
This sequence comes from Cryptocheilus praepositus, assembly GCA_033815515.1. Taxonomy (NCBI): domain Eukaryota; kingdom Metazoa; phylum Arthropoda; class Insecta; order Hymenoptera; family Pompilidae; genus Cryptocheilus; species Cryptocheilus praepositus. Next base: position 2,609,980 of record JAWWQZ010000190.1, read on the forward strand.
AGAAAAATTTTTTATTTTCAAAACACAAATCCCGTGAATAAAAATGTTGGGTGCCCGGTGTGCAATGATCTTATTTATGTGAATTCACTTACGAATTGGGTGATTTCCATAGTAAATATGTTTTTTTTGTTAAAAATAAACAATATAAAAAAAAGATTTTACTCCTGGGGACCGTGTTCGAAAAAAATCGTCGTCTCGAATGGGTTAACAGTATTGATAATAATTTCAAGAACCTCTGCGTCTTACGTTTTACGTTATGAACTTAGTTACTTTGACACCTGCGGCCATATCAACCAGGCGCACAATTCATAAATTCGACGAACGCCGAATCGAAATGCGAATCCGCTATACATAGAATCGACGCACGTCCCTTCCGCTCGTCTTTTAATTCCATGCGGATCACTTTCGGGCTTACCATTTATAGGCCGGCGATCATTATCTTTACAGTGAATTTAATGGAAAACACGGGGAGAGCGGATGTCGCCAGAACACTCGTACACGTCAAACCGTTAATCCGCTCAGGGACGTAGAGGCATGTGTGGCCTCTCTTTCTCCTTCGCTCTCTTCGTTTCTCATCCACTCCGTCTATCGTTCGAAGATAATTACGGCCAATTTCGGGTCGGCCGCTTGCGGAGGGCAAATTGTTTTCATTGACAACGCCGATGGTCGAACCGTTTGGTACGCGATTTATAAACGGAAAACAGTCGTTCACTGGCCTTCTGGTTAATTATTTAACTGCGCGTCTGATTGTATCAAAATCGTACTCCTGACAATTTACTAAAAGTGTCCTGTTGAAATATTGAAAATGACAGAAACTTTTATCATTATTCTCTAGCAAATTGTGCTGACATATATTAATGGAATTATACGGTAATATGTCCAAATTCACTTCTTCATCAGGCTTCTAATTATTAAATGCCTTCTGGTTAATTATTTAACTGCGCGTCTGATTGTATCAAAATCGTACTCCTGACAATTTACTAAAAGTGTCCTGTTGAAATATTGAAAATGACAGAAACTTTTATCATTATTCTCTAGCAAATTTTGCTGACGTATAATATTAATGGAATTATATGAATACATATCGAAATTCACTTCTTCACCAGGCTTTTAATTATTAAATGCCTTCTGGTTAATTATTTAACTGCGCGTCTGATTGTATCAAAATCGTACTCCTGACAATTTACTAAAAGTGTCCTGTTGAAATATTGAAAATGACAGAAACTTTTATCATTATTCTCTAGCAAATTTTGCTGACGTATAATATTAATGGAATTATATGAATACATATCCAAATTCACTTCTTCACCAGGCTTCTAATTATTAAATGCCTTCTGGTTAATTATTTAACTGCGCGTCTGATAGTATCAAAATCGTACTCCTGACGATTTACTAAAACTGTCATCTTGAAATATTGAAAATGACAGAAACTTTTATTATTATTCTCTAGAAAATTTTGCTGACGTATAATATTAATGGAATTATATGAATACATATCCAAATTCACTTCTTCATCAGGCTTCTAATTATTAAATGCCTTCTGGTTAATTATTTAACTGCGCGTCTGATTGTATCAAAATCGTACTCCTGACGATTTACTAAAAGTGTCCTGTTGAAATATTGAAAATAACAGAAACTTTTATTATTATTCTCTAGCAAATTTTGGTGACGTATAATATTAATGGAATTATATGAATACATATCCAAATTCACTTCTTCACCAGGCTTCTAATTATTAAATGCCTTCTGGTTAATTATTTAACTGCGCGTCTGATTGTATCAAAATCGTACTCCTGACTATTTACTAAAAGTGTCCTGTTGAAATATTGAAAATGACAGAAACTTTTATCATTATTCTCTAGCAAATTTTGCTGACATATATTAATGGAATTATACGATAATATGTCCAAATTCACTTCTTCACCAAGCTTCTAATTATTAAATGCCTTCTGGTTAATTATTTAACTGCGCGTCTGATTGTATCAAAATCGTACTCCTGACGATTTACTAAAAGTGTCCCCTTAAAATATTGAAAATAACAGAAACTTTTATTATTATTCTCTAACAAATTTCGCTGACGTATATTAATGAAATTATACGAATACTTATCCAAATTCACTTCTTCACCAGGCTTCTAATTATTAAATGCCTTCTGGTTAATTATTTAACTGCGCGTCTGATTGTATCAAAATCGTGCTCCTGACGATTTACTAAAAGTGTCCCCTTAAAATATTGAAAATAACAGAAACTTTTATTATTATTCTCTAGCAAATTTTGCTGACGTATAATATTAATGGAATTATATGAATACATATCCAAATTCACTTCTTCACCAGGCTTCTAATTATTAAATGCCTTCTGGTTAATTATTTAACTGCGCGTCTGATTGTATCAAAATCGTGCTCCTGACGATTTACTAAAAGTGTCCTGTTGAAATATTGAAAATAACAGAAACTTTTATCATTATTCTCTAGCAAATTTTGCTGACGTATAATATTAATGGAATTATAATATATGAATACATATCCAAATTCACTTCTTCACCAGGCTTCTAATTATTAAATGCCTTCTGGTTAATTATTTAACTGCGCGTCTGATTGTGTCAAAATCGTGCTCCTGACGATTTACTAAAAGTGTCCTGTTGAAATATTGAAAATGACAGAAACTTTTATTATTATTCTCTAACAAATTTCGCTAACGTATATTAATGAAATTATACGAATACTTATCCACATTCACTTCTTCACCAGGCTTCTAATTATTAAACGCGGTACGTCGCATACTTACATACTTCTTCAAATAATATCATACACCTACATATTTTTGAATTAATCTCGTATTAAACATTTTCCCTCACATCTATTTATTCCAACATTTATTAATAGAATGATATGAATATATATCCAAATTAATTTCCTCCTCCAGCTTCTAATTCTCGAATTCTCTACGTCGCATACTCACATATTTCTTCAGCTAACATCGTGTACCTACATATTTCTCCGTAAATCTACTGTTACGCGCGTTCTCTCTCACCACCAGGCACACTTGTTCGCTGCTACTCACTCTCATTCCAACATATATTTTCACACCAATTTCCACACTATCAGATCATCCCGTACCATGAAAAATGGTAATTAAATGAGCAGCCCCCAACCATTAATTCTGCGCATCATCAAATGACGACCTCAATCGTCCAACACGTTCGCCAACAAAATGTTCATTAATAAAATGCGCAACCTGTAATAACGAATTCGGCCAATAATCGACTAAAATCTTGGGTTTCGATTGTTAGAGCCGCGTTGAACAAACCATTATCCAACTCGGCCCGTCAACTGAACACCGCGACCCGGTAACATAGAGCACGTGTGTCCGGACGGAAGTACTTTCGTTGCGACGAAGCCACGGGACCCGCGTTTCGCCATTTCGCATTTGGATTCACTTCCCAGCGTGATTAATTGGGCCTCATTAACATCGCGCCGAGCGGCGGTCGTTCTTCTCTCCTCGTCGCTCCTTCTTTTGCTTCCCGCTGCTTCTCTGTCCCCTCTGTTCCACCTCGCACCCTCCCCCCGTCGACATAGACGCGAATAGAAACGGCGCGAACTGTCCTTTCGTCCGCGATCGTTAACCGAAATTTTCTTCGGGAAGCAGAATTGTCGAACGTAGATGCGCGTTGTGGGAGTAGACGGTGGTGGGCGTGAAGTGATCGGAATTTTTGAGTGGGGATATTAGTGTTGTAGAGGTATTAGTTTTAGAGAGAAATATAGTGAGGATAACAGTGGTAAAGTACAAATATAATGATAAGAGTAGTAATAAAGTTGAAATATAATGATAGTAATAGTCATAAAGTAGAAACCCGTACGAAAAGAAATATATAATGAAGAAAGAATAATTGGCTGTTGACTTGCGGAGAAATATGTGGTATACGGCGTTATCTGCAGAAATATGTCGGTATGCGACACATGGCATTTGTAAATTAGAGGCCTGAGAAAGAAACTAGTTTGGATGTGGATGGAAAATAATAGTAATACCGTATAAATTTGTCAATTTTGCTCGTAAATCTAGTGTTACGATCGGGAGATAAAAGATTGTCATGAAATGAAAGATTTTGGGGTGATTTAGTTGATGTCTGAATTTTTTATCCTTTTTCAGACTCGTTTTCCACGATTTTTCACACATTTTTGCCGATATCTCCGCAACTATTGCGAATTTCGGGGTGCGCCTTGCATTTTTCCGAATCATTTTGGACCCCCTTTGGTGTGTTAAAAGGGCAACAAAATCGGTGACCCATCATTTTTTCGCAAAAATGGCAAGGGGTATACACATTTTCACACATTTTTGCCGATATCTCCGGAACTATTACGAATTTCGGGGTGCGCCTTGCATTTTTCCGAGTCATTTTGGACCCCCTTTGGTGTGTTAAAAGGGCAACAAAATCGGTGACCCATCATTTTTTCGCAAAAATGGCAAGGTGTATACCTTAAGATTTTCGCGATTTCTTCAAGGCCCTGTCCCGTCTAAACTAGTGATCGAAACCTATAAGTAATACAGGTTTTCTTAAAGCTCTTTGGATGCACTTTCACATGGGACTAATCGCGATCAACCAATTTGAAAAAAAATTTTTTTTGCTTTCTTAAAATCGTCATATCTCGGAAACTGCGAAGAGTTCAGCGCGCGGAAAGTGGTCTATCTTCAGGGCAAATTACCCTCTATCGAATGGTATTGGTCCGAAATAAAAAAAAAATTTGACATTTTTCGCCTATTCTAGGCCATATGTCGAACACGTAACAGCAACTTTTCATTAAGTTTATGATGTGTAATTAAGACGGTTTTAATATTATTTAATTATTATTAACACTTGGCATGCGGGCATACTTCGCCGCCGAATTTCGCGTGCAGCGGGCGTTTCTTCTTGAATCGCGCGGAAGTTTGGTTATTCAGAAAAGTCGCTGTAACTCGAAAACTACTTCGTTTTTATGAACGAAACTTTTTTTATTTCACACTTAAATATATACTGTATGATTATTTAACAAAAAACAAACGATATTTTCACGAAATCATAAAAATAAGCGATTTTTAAAGTTTTCCACACTATCATACGAAAAGTCCGATAATTTGTCAGTGCATATTTCTTCATCATTATCTTTGTCACAACGGCTTATTTGATCAATTTTGTAATCAATAATAAAAAATCAAGCTTCAAATTGATAAAACACGTTCTGAAGCTAAGAATTCCATTGAAGACGAAATAACTCAGCAAAAGATCGAGTAACTCAACAATCATAACTTATGGGAAAAAAATGCAAAGCGTTGCCTAGCAACGCAAATAACACACATATAATGTCACACATTCATGTAATTATACGTATTTAGTAGATTTGTGGTGGATATCCACTAACAACACCAAATCAACTAAATACGTATTTATACGTGACCCGCGCTCCAGTGACAGACTACATAAAACGTAAAAATACGTTGTCCGTATGCCAAGTGTTAATATGTGTTCCTCACGCACACCACTTTCTACTTATCGATCCTATTGACATCGAAACGCAAAATAACCGAACGCACACCGCGCAAATGATGTTCCCGTCAGCACACCGCTCCTCTTTATTATCTCGTGCTACAACCGGCCGCTACGAACGTTTCGCGAAAAACGCATGGAAGAAAAGCGGCCGACTTATAAGAAAATTGCACGCACGTCAGCGGACCTCCATTAAGTCCGCGGGAAACCCGTCAACTGAGACCAATGTAAATCTACATGAGAGCTAATAGCCCAGTCAGTGCCATTACGATTACGTCCAGATCGTCGCTGGACGTCACTTTAGTACGTGGCTGCACATTGTGCGTCGAAGAAATGAGTCCTCGTACCGTGCGAAATTAGTCTTCGTCTTCCATGTCCTGTCCTTTCGTTGAAACATCGGCTTCATTCGCATTGCGAGAGGAATGATCGCTTAATTACGGATTTTGTTGCCTATTAGTTGCTGTCAGCGGTTTGCACTACACCAATGGTTTTGCATATTAGCTGTGCATTTATGACCAGCGACGATAACAGATAAAATAAAGTCATTTTACAAACGTTTAAATAAAGCAGTATTCTATAGAAATGACATGTGTATACAGCACACATTAATTTTTCTTGTCGCAGCTGTGGACGGACATTTATTACATTTGAATGCAAACGCTTTGCCCGGATTTAAAGCGTTAGGTGAATAGTAAAAAAGGTTGTTTGTCATACGTTGCGAACCGAGTTGTGACGTTGCAAGATGTCTTGAGGTTTTCATTATTATGTTGCATGTAAATATGGTTACGGTTGTCGCCTGAATGGAAGTGTTTATTGCTTTATATGGAGCGCAATGTATTATTTTGACGATGTATACAATTTTATAATACTCTCATTTACTTTTTTAACTGTGTCCGACTTTTTTCTGGATCAAGAACGAAAATTATACTTACGTTAAAATCGCATACTTACACCGTCCACGCTGACAAATTAATAAAAGAAAATTTTGTGTGAAAAAATCATTAAGTTGTGTATAATATTAATTCAACGTGTAAATCCATCAGTGTATCGTAGTAACATTTCATCTTTACATGGCGCCAACTTTTTGCAAGCTCTCAACTTTTTATCCGACCCGCGCGTCCGCCATTACGCACTTTGCCTTTTGTAGTAAGCAATTGTTGCGCTGCAATTAGCCGAGTACTCATTTGGTGTTGATTGCTTTATATGGAACGCAATGTATTATTTTCACGATATATACAATTTTATAATACTCTCATTTACTTTTTTAACTGTGTCCGACTTTTTTCTGGATCAAGAACGAAAATTATACTTACGTTAAAATCGCATACTTACTGTTCACGCTTACAAATTAATAAAAGAAAATTTTGTGTGAAAAAATTATTATGCGTAATGCATAATATTAATTTAACGTGTAAACCCATCAGTATATCGTAGTAACATTTCATCTTTATATGGCGCCAACTTTTTGCAAGCTCTCAGCTTTTTATCCGACCCGCGCGTCCGCCATTACGCACTTTGCCTTTTGTATTATAGTAAGCAATTGTTGCGCTGCAATTAGCCGAGTACTCAATTGGGAACTCTCCCCCAGTCGCAATAATAACGTAGTAACCCACTGCGACCCACTCTTGACGATGACTATACCTCTTAATCCAGATTGAAAATATGTAAATAAATCCACTCGCGGGTCTACCGGCGGATGGCCACTCTGTATTCCCCGTCGAAAAAGTATTTTAATAGAAACGATTCATCATTCCGCGGGGCCCCGCTTCTTTTTCTTCGCTCGTCCCTCCTCTTCTTCGCTCCTCCGCGTTTTCTCTCTCGCTTCGGCCCGACTACGCCAAACTCGCCGATCGCCACGGTGGAGGACTCTTTCTCTCCCTTCAACTCTTCTTCCTCCCTCTCCGTGTTCAGTCCCTTTGTCGACCGGCGCACCCCGGCTTTCAATTTTACCGGATTTCGCGGAATTTCGACCGGACGCTTTTGGTTTATCTCCCGGCGACTCGTCGGCTTAAGGTCGATTTACACAAGTGCGTTTTGGAACCTGTCGGATTTCGGCATAATTGTATACATGCGAAGAAATGGCAATTTTGAGTATAGACGTAGTGAGGAAATAGCAACTGTTTGCGCAGTGACGATCTGCCTAATGGAAAAATTACAATTTTTATGTAGCAATTATGAACAATTTATAAATTTCGACAAGCATCAGTACGAAAAAACAACTTTTGGTCTAATAACGAGGAACTAATCGCATAAAAAAAATGGCGATTGTTGTTATGTAATGACGAGTATACTCGTCGGGTTTTAACGGTACACCACCGACTAGAGTCTGTAAACGAAAAGAAGTTAACACGTTGACTGCCACGCGTATTTTATTATATTAAAACCGCAACGTAATGAAGTACTATAGAATATGATTGAATTGTGCAAAATGAAAATAATGCGAAGGTATCGGAGACTAAACAATTGAATCACTATTTAATATTAATTGCATTTACAAAATTATAAATGCTACCGATTGGGTATTTCTTGAATTCTTCGTGAGACCTTTTGCGCCGGTCACCGATAACCCCCACGGCAGTCAACGTGTTAAATTAGTTATCAACATTCTGCGGAATTTGCCAGAAGAAGTAATAGCGTCTTTGGTTAACTAGTTAACTATTGCATGTGTTAAAAGTAGTCATGTATTGCAGTACATCGGTCAGCCAGTGTTTGTCAGGAAATTTGTGTGCCTGATCTCGTTCTCGAGGTATTAAACATGAATGGCGTGCGACCGATTGGATTAGTGCGTCGGCATGTGCGCAGTATTTTTTATTGTACACGCCAAATGTTGCCAACGTGACCTTAAAGTGACTCATCTCGAAAGTCTCTGAAATCGGATTGCACGGAGATAATTAATATGACACCGAACGGCGGATTTGTGTAAATCGACCTTTACGTTCCTTTTAGTTCGCGCCATGCAGAATTATGCGTCTCAGGATTCGCAGGATTTCGCGGAATTTCGTCGGTCGATTTTGAGTGTCCCGCCGCGCTGTCCTAATGTTCTTTTGTCTTTGTCCGTTGCCTCGGTTTTCGACTGGTTAACGATCTCGCGAAACATAAATTTCACAATGTTCGGCGTTCCGAATTCATAATTTATGTCTGGCTTATGCATCAGGCGCATTTGCTAAAATAACTACAACAACCACATACATTTTGCTTGGACATTCCAGAAACATATGAAGCCCTCTTATGTTTGGAAATGCTTGATTTTTAAATATTATTATTAACACGTTGAGCGCCACGCGTATTTTTAAGAAAATCCCCGCTAGGCCACGCGCACTGCTTAGAAGTAGTATATTGAAAGTATAAGACGTATTGCGGTATAAAATCCATTCATCTTTTTGATAAGAAACATATAAATGCATTATACAATCGTCTAATAAATAAATGCATGATATAATCCTCTAATAAATAAAAATTAAGTGAATTTTAAATAAATTTTCAGTAATCACTGACAACAATGTAAATTTTTTAGTTTCATATCATATCTTTCATATCATATCATACGCGGCCTAAACGGAAAGTTCAGTGTCAGCCACCGATGGCTGATGTGGCACTCAACGTGTTAAAAGTCTCTTTCGTGGACCCCTGAAATAGACTCATTCACAGACTCCTGTAGTAAACTCTTTCGCAGGCTTCTACAATAGACTTTTTATCAGACTTCTGTATACGGACACTATTGGTGTCAAACATCTCGATAGTTTCACCAACACAATTCCCAAACCAAGCGTTTTCAACGATTAGAAACCCTTTACACATTCCTTCACCTTCTCAGCACCATCCAACATTGACATACACCGCACCTTCGACACTTCCATCCCAATCGCCACCGATCCGTTCACCACCCACACAGCGCACTTCGCACCGTCTGTTCTCCGCATATTTCTCGCCGTTCGCCGCACCGCGCGAATCGCCGATCCGCAAACGGCCGGGTCAAGTCCCATTCCGGCGGAATTTGTCAGCGGCCCCGTCCGTTTTTCTCACGATCCCGCTCGATCCCCCGCAAGACGCTGGGCCGGCCGAAGCTCATCAATCGGCGGAAAAAATCCTTTGTCGGGTTTACCTAACCGGGTTTCTGCGGGTTTGCGGAATTTCGTCCTTCCTCTCTGTCCGTCGGAGCTGCGCGGAGCATTATCGGGCGGGCGGCCTGCCGGGAACTCGTTCTGCGCCGTTCGCCGCCCCCTTTTTCGCCGGCTTCTTTCGATTTCTTCTTTTGGACGCGCGCGTGCAGGTCCCACGACGCCGCCGGAGTTCGACGTCTCATTATGTCAGAGTAGCCGGGATTTCGGGGGAATGCCGCGGACATGGGACCCGCGCTCGTTTCGTACCGCGCCTTCTTCTGATGCGCGGCGGAACGTTTTCTTGCGCGCACCACCCCGGCTGGTGAACGGACGTGCGGACGTGCGCTCGTTTGTTGCCGGAGGGAAGATGGCTGCATGCCGGCACGCTGCTGATTGTCGGACTTTGACACTTGCGGGGTGCCGCAGGATGGGCAGAAGGGTGGATGGATGATAATGTGGGAACTTAGTGATATAATAGATGTTTATTAACCCTTTGCACTCGACTGTCCCCTCCGAGGGGACACGAAGATTCAAATATTTGTTTCCTTAAGATTTTTCCGGAGAGTTACAAGTTAAGGCAATGAGATACAATTAATAATCTGTGTGCTATTTAACCGTTTGAGTGCCACGGGGGTCTTTCTCATTTCCCGATCGAAACAGCGCGATAAGCGGCGCGATACAATGCAATGCGTCGTATGAATATAACCACAGTTTATTTTTTGAAAACGTATTCGAAGGCGCGATAGCGCTTGTTATAAAGTATAAAACTTGCTAAACGGCGCGATAGCGCTTGAAAAAAATTATATGAAAGATCTCATGGCATTTATATGAATTTTTTATATGAACCTTTAAAACTTTGTAAACTATACAGTGTCAAACAATTTTTGCATATTTTTATCTTTTTTTACTTAAGATTGAAATGGTCACCGCAAAAGTTGAAAGTGCGAGTGGTGACGAGAGAAAGGTTTCCAAAAAAGTTAGAAATATTATTGTGTCTTCGTTCAACAAATTGAGTCGGTTCATCCGACAATATTTGAGGACTACGACAAAAGAGGGAAACGCGATCGCGCCGCTTGGACGCAAAAAAATATTCAAAAGACTATAACATATTGTTATCAATAACCTGATTATGTTTAAAATGTTTTAACGAATGCAAGTAATAAAATATTATATATTTTGCAATAATATATTATATAAAACCAAATATAAGTTATATTTTTAACTTTTTGTTTATTTTATATCATTGTTACTTTCAGTTGTTTAAGCAAAAATGACATAAAACTATCATAAAAAAGTTATTACTGTGATATGTGTTTGAATAAACCCGCAATGCACATCTGGTTAATGAACCAACGTTAATAATCTGTGTGCTATTTAATATTCAGTAAATTCGTTATCAATAAATGTATCAACGAAGTATATATGCAAAACATGATGATTCAGCAGAGTATTGTTTTTTTCGGAAGAAAAAATGACCGTGAAAGATTTTAAACAAAATGTATGATATGTGTTTCAATAAACTTCGTGAAGAAACATGACGAGTGCAGAGGGTATACAATTTCAATTTCGTTTCAACATAAATGTATCAACGAAGTTGTATGCAAAACATGATTTCAGCAGAGTATTTTTTTTCAAAACTGTACCATTTTAAACAAAATGTTGCGCTGTTTGCTACTTCGTGAAGACACATGTCCGAGTGCAGAGGGTGAACCCTTAGCGCTGCGGCACATTTTCGCAGCGGAACGAGTGAAACGGAGTTTTATTTTAAGTGAGAAGAATTACACGCACTATGAAAGAGGTCAAAAAATGATTTAATTGTAACAGTGCAGAGACTAATCACGTTTTAACCACAGTTATCAATTGCCAACGCCGACGATACGGCAGCATTTTAAGCGCAATCGTGTTAAAAACATTCGGCTTCGCAGCGGAGTCTACGGAACGCTAAGGGTTAATTATATTTATTTTATACATATGCAGTTTCTTCTTGCAAATGAAAGATAAATTAAAAATTTTGTAATTCACCATGGTGTGATATCTTTGGAAACAATCTCCCATGTGCATCCTGGGCTTACTTGGGCAAGTGTCACAGTAATCACCTGTTTGACATCTGCCATCCTTTTGTTTCCTTGTAGAAGACACAACACAATCCCTCTATTATGTAGTATAATTTTGGAACTATTATTTAAAGTGTCAGAATTATAATCAACATTGTCTTTCGCAATACCTTTTAAACACTTGAAAATCAAACACGTCTTCACTACCACTCAATTCTAAATTCTCGTCATAATAATTATTTTTCTCCATGTTGGAGAAATTGTAACAATGCAGAGACTGATCACGTTTTAACTACAGTTATCAATTGCCAACGCCAACGATACGGCAGCATTTTAAGCGCAATCATGTTAAAAACATTCGGCTCCGCAGCGGAACCTACGGAGCGTTAAGGGTTAAAATGAAATGAACAAGAAAACAATATAAGATCTTTCGTGTGGTCGAATCGTTTTCCCGTGATGGTTTCCTGGCGACTGACTCTCAAGCGAAGCTCTTGTTCTTTTCTTCTCATAAGCAAATGAAACGCTGGTCACACCATCGATCGCTCATATTATTTACTTCGCTAGCAACCAACTTATTCTGGAATCTTCCAAACGCGTCTCTAATGTAAATACCCATTAACAAATGCTTATTGAGATGATTATTGATCGCACATGCATACACACACTCAATCGGATGTGCCAATTCATATCGCGATACTAAAATAATGTGGCGTTAGGTGGTTGAGACGTGGGTTTGAAGTTGTCTCGTGGGATCGTGTATGCGTTTCTCTAGTAGCGTTGAAGCAAAGGGGTTTGTGTTTATGAGCGGTGTATTGACGTGCGTTGATTAATGTGAGATAAAGCGAAATAGAATGTTGGGTATCTGAGATTTTCTGAATTGCTTCGACTCGTACGCTTAAGGCATCTGCGTACATATATGTATGTAATCAAGTACTTAGTACCGTCACTTTGCAGCGCAAACCGGTATCTGAGAAATAGTGGCGTGTTCGTAGCAGTCAGTATCTTTACGTTCGCAAAACGAATAAGTCTCTAATTAAAACTCTACTTGCACCAAAAATTAAATTGTCACCTATCTTAACTGTTCTCGAAAGAAAACTCGGTGTTTCATGCATCATATTGGTCATGTGATACATAAATAGGATTCAACTACTCGCCAATAACTACTATACCGGAAGGTTTGAATTTAACATAAATTATGCACAATCCCACTTACATCGATTCACTCCACTAAAACGATCTTTCAACGGCATCCGTCCGATAAAGCCGATAAGAGAAAACGAGAAGGAATAAAATAATGACACACGGGAGTACGGACGGAATAGGAACCGGGCTAACGAGTTTGCACGTAATCCAGGAAAGTCTCGAACGTATCATCCCCTCTCACAAGCGATCTGTTCAGCGTCGAAACAGGAGCCGAAAAAGGAGAGCGGATTTTTCCATTATTCATTAACCTGAATCGCCTGTCACATCACGATTGCTTTCTTACCGTCGCTATTAGGAATCAATCAGGCGTGGACGTCTCGAGCTCACTGATCTTTCGCTGTGGACGAACGCCGGGCACTTCTCGACAGATGGGAGTTAGTCGCAAAATTAATGTGCATACTATTCACGAATTCTTAAACAGTCGCACATTTCAATCTAATGTCACCTAGTTTACATCAGCGACGATATTTTTCACAATTTAATAAGGCATACGTGTAACACTGCTGTTGGGATTTGGAGGTGTGTGAAATAATCTTCTACGTTTATTGTAACTTATACTTTAACACGTTGACTGCTAAGTGAATTTTACTATGTTAGAACGGCGATGCTATGAAATACTACAGCGTTGGACTGAATTATGCAAAATGTAAATAATGTGCATGTATTGGAGACCAAAGGATCGCGTCACTATTCTAATAATAACTACATTAATAAAATAATAATTGCTACCCATTGCAAATATTTTGGATCTTCAGTAAAATCTCTTGCATTGGTCACCAGTGACCACCGTGGCAATCAAAGTGTTAATCTTTCAAGAGAGTAGGTCTTTCTTCTTTGATCGTAGGGCTTCGACTGACTGATATCAAAAACAACATCTTTGACCTACCTTTGTTATATGCGTCGCAGCTCATGCCACGCACCAGATTCTCGCGTACAGACATTCGATATGCATTTGTTTTAAAAGAAGGAATCGAGTTTTCATCTCGATATAAAGACTGAGGCGTAGCATAAACAGTTCAGAGGACAGATATTGATTTTTGTCGCATTCCAACAACTGCAAGCAAAGCAACTAATAAAACAGCCCGTCACACGTAGCTGAACTGATGGTCCAATTGCAAAAGGATTATGTGAGATTTTAGCCACTTGCGCTACGATTTAATTTTCGGCTGCCGCGCTCTATAATGTAACATGCCGGCGCAAAAGATTTTACTATAAATGCAAACAATTCGCCATAAAGCCTAGTAGCAGCTATTGATGTAGTAGCAGCGTCTATGTAAGACACGTTGTTTTGGCTTCTGCGACAAACGCCTATCGACGTGGTATACATGTCGCTGATGGCTTTGAAAAATGATTATGTGACATCTCGACTTGCGTGGCACGTCTTTATAGCGCCGTGGTTAAAACGTTCCAATTTATCATATATACCCCGAAAATATCGAATAGCTTGCATTAGTTAAAAAATTATATAAAATTGCCTGATGAAACTTGCTTCTCAATTTTCAACGTTCTTAATTAATGTGAAATTAGCTTGCACGACGTGCGTGCCAACAATACGTCTTTATAGCGCAAGTGGTTAATAACGTTCAAAGATAATCGAGACTTTCGATCGATTTGCTCCGTACCATCAAACTTCGAAATTCCAAAAATTGTCAAGAGTTCCGATCTACTCGTCCCATACTACGAAATTCCACAAGTCTACGCGCTGTAACTTCGAATCTAATATCACTTACCGCGCGTACGTTATTCCGCGCAGCTCTGACTAAACCGAGCCGTCTCACGCGTAATTGCGTTCATTTATACGTTGGGCGACACTTGGCCACGCCGCGAAAAGAAATCTGAAAATACGACAGACACATTAATCCGCAGCGGGACGGGCGCGCATAAGCTCGCGCATCGGGACAGGCAGCGAAAGACAGAGGTCGTAAATTTGCCGCTTACAATCAGTTTCGAAGCGGACCGGACGATTTGCGCTTGTACTTCGCACGGCGCGGAGTTTCGCCGAAACGGAGAAACGAACGGGCCGAGACGAAGGAAGGCGCCTCAAATTAGCGCCGGTCCACGTAACGGCGTGCGAAATAGCGGACGACGCCTTTGGGTCAACGTCGTGATGCTGCCGGCGACGTGCGAAATCCGAATGTTACGGAAAATTGCCCGACGATTACGTGGATCGTGCGCTTTTTTTTTGTGCGAAGTAGAAACGACGAAATCGTGCTTTGTTGGTTTTTTTTATTTCTGGCTAATGTTACGGAAAATTGCCCGACGATTACGTGGAACGTGCGAAGTATGAAATCGTGCGCTTTTTTTTTATGTCGCACTGAGCGCGTGAGCGGAAGTCTAGAAACGAGCCGAAATGTACAAAATTAACCGTCGGAATACACTGACGCTTCGTTGGTTTTAATTATAATTATTTTCACTGATGAACGAAATCCGAATGTTACGGAAAATGGCCCGATGATTACGTGGAATGTGCGAAGTATGAAATCGTGCGCTTTTTTTATGTCGCACGGAGCGCGTGAGCGGAAGTCTAGGAACGAGCGAAATGTACAAAATTAACTGTCGGAGTACACGGACACTTTGTTGGTTTAAATTGTAATTATTTCGACTGGTGAACGAAATCCGAATGTTATGGAAAATGTACACGATGCATCTGTGCAATTTTCGGAGTATGAAATGGTGTACTTTTTTTTAAGCCGCTCTGAGTGCGTGAGCAGAATTTAGAAATATGCTGAAGTGAATGTTACATTACTATTTTCCATTTTTAACACGTTCAGCGATCTTGCACTACATCTTAAGCAATTTCAACTTTGATTCTCACTTTATTATTGATTCATTTAATTCATTGTATCACCGCTTTCGATTTTTAACATTTATTCCGATATATTCGATTTATAACATGTCGAGCAATCTTACGTAACATCTCGTGCAATTTCAACTTCAGTTCTCATTTTATAATATATTCGCTCCATCTGCGATATTATCCTCATACTTCCTATTCCGCCTCTCACCACGGCTTACGACCATTCCAACGCGCTTTATCAAACGCACGAGAGGCGCACCGTCAGAGAAAAGTCGCCTGTCATCAGCGACGCGTCTTCACCAGAATCGCGGTTCGCGCAAGGCAGAGCAAGGCAAGGCAAACTGAAATATGGCCATTCCGACACCCGAGAGCGGCCGAAGAAACGATCGTGTTGCGAGTTGGCCGAAGAAAGCGAGCATTCAGCCACCGGGTCGAAGCAACGAGACCGACGACGGGCCGGAGACGTAAAAAAGAGAGGCCCCCGCGAGTGCGAGCGATCTTCGTGCGATCGTTTCGCTCTTCCTAAGTGTAACGTTTGCGGCCTGGCTCTAATTGGCGTTCGAGGGCGATGCGAGCGAGAGAACGATCCTTCGCTGCGCGTGCTCGATTGTTCCAGGGGTATATGCGCGTCTACGAGCTCGCGGATTGACGCAGAACCGCGCTCAAGTGCGTAGGAGTCGATTGCGAAGTGCGTTGAAACCGCTGGAATTGATGCGGTCCTGAGTAGAAGTCGCTGCGATTGTTTTGGGGTGCGTTGATAGCTGTGGAATTGGCACAGAACGGTGTAGGAGTTGCCAGAAATTATTCGAAGTGCGTTAAAGTCTCCAGAGTTGATGCGTAAATGTGGTGGAGTCGCCAGAATTGATTTAGAAGTACGTTGATGCATAAATCTGGTGGAGTTGCCAGAATTGATTTAGAAGTACGTTGATGCATAAATTTGGTGGAGTTGCCAGAATTGATTTAGAAGTACGTTGATGCATAAAAGTGGTGGAGTTGCCAGAATTGATTTAGAAGTACGTTAATGCGTATAAAATTGATGCAACACTGTGTTGATGGTGCCCGCGCTGATGTGCGCTTGAATTTGCAGTATTGGTTTAAAGAAGCACCGGAATGTTTGAAATAAATCCACGCGTGTGTCGAAGAGTTTGAAATTCTATTCGAACTGTATTTCAATTTTTCTACCATCTCGCACCATCGCATTTACCGTTCACCCATACAACCGTTCGTTAATTCTACGATTCCCCCGAGTTACAGCAACCAAGTTCTCAGCATTTTCAACCGAAAAACGAAGATTACGTAATCATTTAACTGTATTACTAGTTCAAAGTGCAACACGTTATTAACCCTTTGCACTCCACTGTTTTAGGGGACATTGTTTAAGAAATTACAAAATTTATTCCACAACTTTTTTGAGACGTGCATGTTTTCCTGAAGTTTTCTCTTGAAATAGCACAAGAAATCAAATCAAAATATCGTAAAATTGCTAAGATACATAAAAGAAATAGCAGGTTTTGTTACGATGCACAATCCACCGGACCTTGAAAATTTTAATCTCCACAGGCCATAAAACCAATGTGGGACAAAGAAAACGGGATTGCGTTGTTTGTTCTGACAGAAAAATTCCTAGTGGCAGGCGTCCAACGACTTATAATTGTCAAACGTGCATAAATCACCTGCAATACATATTGGGGAGTGCTTTAAAGTTTATCACACTGTACAAAATTATAAAACATAAAATATTGATTTTTTTCCAAATATATATTTCTCGATATCACCCAATTCATAGAAGTCCAATATCATTATAATGTGTGACTTGGTTCCAAAACTATACTAAATAATATGAGGTCCATAAATCATTTAACTGTAGTAGCTGTTAGCTAATGTCCAGAACGTGCAAAGCGTTAACTCTACTCAAATGACTCTACTTCCCGATCTTTGTTCCGATATCAAATATACCCTACCCTCTTACGCTTACTTCCGTCCCCCCAGTTTGATGTCTCCAAACGCCCACCTCGAAGCTTCTCTCACCATCCTTTCCCGGAAATCAGCGAAAAGCCTTCTCCCGTCGATACTCTGAGGTCCCTCGAATCGCACATGCACCCAGGCCGTCCCTCGCGCAGCACACGAGGTTCGCATGCACGCTAATCCCCTCCCAGCGTCGGCGCGTTCTCCTCGTTACCGGCAATATGGCCCCCCTTTTTAGTAGGAAGCCACCCCGAATCCGCCGAGCGCCAGACCAGTCGGCTCTATAAATCTCAGAACTTTTAATGCCTCCCAGCTTGCACGGCAGACCCCCACTTTCTCGTCCCCTTTCTTCCCTCGCGGAGCCACCCTGTCTCCCTCTACGTTTTCACTCGGCCATGCCTTCCACGGCCAACCCTTCAATCCTCCAATCCATCCGTGACCCCGCCATCTCCGTCGCGTATTTGCATACATGCGTAATAACATGCGCCGGCTCCGTACACGAATGCGTGCCGTTTCTCGTGCGCACGCGTATTCTCCTGGCACGGCCAGACGGGAGGGTACCCTTTACTATTAATTTTATAAAATCGCGCGACGTGCCGAACGGGACCCCTCGCTTATTTAAATAACGGATTTTCGAAATCACGTTTTGACGGGTGAGCGGCGGGGGGCTGCTGGCTTTTTTCGCGTGCACGTGTGCGCGAGAAGTGCGAGGGGGTTGCGACCGGGAGATTGTGCTGGATCTTTTCATATCGAGAGGGGAGGTAGGAGCTGAGATGTGTGGAAAATTGTTGTGAATGCATGAAACGGGCGATGAGGTGATGAGTAAGGTCGCGGCAAA
This sequence comes from Cryptocheilus praepositus, assembly GCA_033815515.1. Classification (NCBI taxonomy): domain Eukaryota; kingdom Metazoa; phylum Arthropoda; class Insecta; order Hymenoptera; family Pompilidae; genus Cryptocheilus; species Cryptocheilus praepositus. The sequence goes on from JAWWQZ010000190.1 coordinate 2,628,458, forward strand.
GGAGGCGACGTGAATGGCAGGTATGTGGAATTAATGTATGCCGAAGTTTGAGAAGATTTCTCTGGTGGTAAACCCCTCCGCGGTCTTTGCAAATGCTCTTTGTTGCGGATTAAAGAAACATAGTTTAGTGCAGTTTATGGTATGTTGCGCTTTTTAACAGTCGTGACTATGAAATGTTCACTTTTTTCTAAAATTAACACGTTGACTGCCAAGCGTATTTTGCTATGTTAGAACTGCGACGCGATGAATTATCGCAGAGTATGATTAAACCGTGCAAAAAAGAAGATAACGCAGAGGTATTAGAAGCCGAAGTATTGAAGCACGGTTCTAATATCAATTGCTTTTACAAGATTGCAAATAGGCTTCATTGCGAATTTTTTTCATTCTTAGTAAAAAAAACTGCGACGCGATGAAATATCGCAGAGTATGATTAAATCGTGCAAAAAAGAAGATAACGCAGAGGTATTAGAAGCCGAAGTATTGAAGCACGGTTCTAATATCAATTGCTTTTACAAGATTGCAAATAGGCTTCATTGCGAATTTTTTTCATTCTTAGTAAAAAAAGCTGCGACGCGATGAAATATCGTAGAGTATGATTAAATCGTGCAAAAAAGAAAATAACGCAGAGGTATTAGAAGCCGAAGTATTGAAGCACGGTTCTAATATCAATTGCTTTTACAAGATTGCAAATAGGCTTCATTGCGAATTTTTTTCATCCTTAGTAAAAAAAACTGCGACGCGATGAAATATCGCAGAGTATGATTAAACCGTGCAAAAAAGAAGATAACGCAGAGGTATTAGAAGCTGAAGTATTGAAGCACGGTTCTAATATCAATTGCTTTTACAAGATTGCAAATAGGCTTCATTGCGAATTTTTTTCATTCTTATTAAAAAAAACTGCGACGCGATGAAATATCGCAGAGTATGATTAAATCGTGCAAACAAGAAGATAACGCAGAGGTATTAGAAGCCGAAGTATTGAAGCACGCTTCTAATATCAATTGCTTTTACAAAATTGCAAATATGCTTCATCGTGAATTTTTTTCATTCTTAGTAAAAAAAAACTGCGACGCGATGAAATATCGCAGAGTATGATTAAATCGTGCAAAAAAAGAAGATAACGCAGAGGCATTAGAAGCCGAAGTATTGAAGCACGGTTCTAATATCAATTGCTTTTACAAGATTGCAAGTAGGCTTTATTGCGAATTTTTTTCATTTTTAGTAAAATCTTTTGCACCGGTCACCGGTGACCACCGTGGCAGTCAAAGTATTAAGACACCTAAAGGTCGTCGACAGCTAAATGTTGGCTTTAAGCAAATATCTTAAACATTCCTCTTCCGACAAACTTAAATATTTTCTATAATTAAAGTCTCCAACCTCAATTCGACCACTCTCAAATTCCATCATACCTACTACCACTCATTCCAACAATCCTCAGCTGGCAAAAGTGCACTTTCGGGAATCTCTTAGACATTCGACTTCATCAAACCGAATATTCATCCACCACAACGTCGCGCCTTAAATCTCACCGCACCTACGCTGAAATTCCAACAATCATCGTTCAGTACTGCGCACGAGTTATCCGTCACGATTTGCCGATAGCCAAACAATAACTCGATTGAACGTTCTCCCCCGCGGTCTGAAAAAAGCTCCCCGCGATCGACGCGAAACGCTCGACCGGACGATTTACTTTTGTTGCCAACTCGGAATCCCGGACGGGACCGGTCAACGGGCATCGATTAATTGCTCGACACTCGCTCGTTAATTATCCTCCGAGAGAGCCCGAGGTGCCGCGGCAAAATTCCTATGCGAGACCGAGCGAAAGAAAATTCGCCGACGGACGAGACGAGCGTCTTTTCCAACTTGGACATTAAGACGTTTTAGCGCATTTCGTGAAACCGTCGACGGCGGGAGAGTTAGTTTTTGCGCGAAAGAGAAGTGTGCAGGAAGTGCGGACCAGCGTCTCTCAAACCGCTTGACGTCGTCAAGCACACTGCCGCATAAGTGAACGCTTGCTTTCCTTAAATTCGAATTAATTTCGCTGGCGAAAAAATGGAAATCTGATATTAAATCGTGCAGTACAGAATTTCTCGATAAGAGAAACAAGAATCTTATTATGTAATTGCACTGATAATATTTTTCTCTGTTGTATGGTTGAGAATTTCTATATAAAGACACTACCACATATGTGTACGCTTAGTTTCATTAAATTATAATTGTTTGCACTCACAAAATAACGAGAACTCGATGCTAGGTTATTCAGTACAGGATTTCTCTGCGAGAAAATCAAAAATCTTGACATATTTAACACGTTGGCTGCCGTGGGGGTCACTGGTGACCGGCGCAAGAGATTTGACTGAAGATCGAAAATATTCGCAATGGGTAGTAATAATTATTTTATAAATGCAGTTATTGTTAGAATAGTGATGCGATTCTTTGGTCTCCAATACTTGCACATTATTTACATTTTGCATAATTCAGTCAAACGCTGTAGTATTTCATAGCATCGCCGATCTAATACGGCAAAATACGCACGGCAGTCAACGCGTTAAACATAGCATTCAATATCATTAATACCTTAACAGAATATAATGGTTCCTTCATCAAAACTTTGCGCACAAAGCATCTAATAAACGGCATTCGTTAAAGTTGAAATTAGCTATATGCAATATGCAAAATATAAGAATTCAATTCTGACACATCTAAACATCTAATAAACGGCATTCGTTAAAGTTGAAATTAGCTATATGCAAAATATAAGAATTCAATTCTGACACATCTAAACATCTAATAAACGGCATTCGTTAAAGTTGAAATTAGCTATATGCAATATATAAGTATTCAATTCTGACACATCTAAACATCTAATCACACATGCAAAATATAAGAATTCAATTCTGACACATCTAAACATCTAATAAACGACATTCGTTAAAGTTGAAATTAGCTATATGCAAAATATAAGAATTCAATTCTGACACATCTAAACATCTAATAAACGACATTCGTTAAAGTTGAAATTAGCTATATGCAAAATATAAGAATTCAATTCTGACACATCATGAGAATTCATAAAAACGATACATTTTTTAAAAAGAACTTCATGCATTCAACATCGTTGATATCTGGCAAACATAGACTTCTTCCTCAGAACTCTCCGCACAGCTTCTAAATACTAGACTCTGCACAGCAACAACTGACTAAGATTTTTGGGGAATTTCGCCTCTTTGAGGAACACTGGCATAGACTGAAAACGCGCGAACGAGACGGTGCGATTGGAAACGCTGGCTGCCTAACTACCGCAACCGTATCCAGGTCTAAATAGTTGGAGTTACGCTAAGTAGCCCTAACCAGATTAGTGAGTCGTTGCGTGCTCTATTTTTAACGTTCGCGGACGGAAGAGAGATGAGGAGCGGAGCGTAAGGAAGAGAGCGTCTCGACGTGGTTTGCCTACGTACGGCTTTGCCTAATCCCCGCAAACGAGATGCCACCTCCACGCCGCTCCTTCTTCGCTGGTGAACCCTGTCTGCTTTTCGAACACGTCCACATTCCGCTCCAACTTACGTTTCGCCGACTCCCGCCAGCTGGCCCCGATCGGAAACGCTCATTTGCATAGAGATTGCCTTTACGGGAGCGAATTACGGCGAATTTTCGATCGAAGTTTTCCGATGAACTGCGCGTTTTTGGCTCCTGGCGTCGTGGGGAAAAGAGGTGCGGTGACCAAACCAAATGGGCTAATATAGTATGGGATATTTAATGTGAAAGTACGTTCTTACGGTGTTACGTTTAATATGCCAGTTTTAGTACATGCAGCTGCAGTACGTAATGTGTAATGTACATTATGCATTTGTGGGCCGTAATGTTTATGTTATGCCAAATATTCAGCGGAGGTGTAATCCGGTGCATATGTTTGACATGGGATATTTGATGTGAAATTACGGTTTTATGGGTAATGTACCAGCTTTAGTACATGCAGTTGCAATACGTAATGTGTAATATACATTATATATTTGTTGCGGTATAATATTTATACTATATCAAATATCCAGCGAAGGAATGCGGTGTAGATATTGTGATATGGGATATTCTGTTGTCTAATTAATGAGTCACGGGTTGTATAATGTTGCATTAAAATATATTCCGTTGTACTATGAAACACCTAATCTAAATGAAAATCACAAGCGAGTGTCCCGAAAATTCGATGTACGCCGCTTTACACAATAGTCACAATATATTACAATATTAAGTAATAACCGCAACAACCAATAATATTACGCGCGCGTCAAAAAAAAAGAAAAAATGACAAGCAGCGCGTACATTATGCATTTGTGGGCCATAATGTTTATGTTATGCCAAATATTCAGCGGAGGTATAATCCGGTGCATATGTTTGACATGGGATATTTGATGTGAAATTACGGTTTTATGGGTAATATACCAGGTTTAGTACATGCAGTTGTAATACGTAATGTGTAATATACATTATATATTTGTTGCGGTATAATATTTATACTATATCAAATATCCAGCGAAGGAATGCGGTGTAGATATTGTGATATGGGATATCTGATGTCTAGTTAATGAGTCACGTGGTGTATAATGTTGCATTTATAATATATTCCGTTGTACTATGAAACATCTACTTGTATGAAACATCAAAAATGTACGCGGCTTTACACAATATATTACAATATTAAGTAATAACCGCAACAACCAATAATATTACGCGCGCGTCAAAAAAAATAAAAAATGACAAGCAACGCGTACCGTAATAAGCAACACGCGACAGTAAAAACTGGTTCCGCGAAGTTTCGATGTACGCCGCCTTACACGATAACTACAATATGGTGGAATATATTACAATATTAAGCCATGAGCGCAAGAAGCAACAATATCAGGCGGCAGGTCGAATAAAATGACAAGCAGCGTGTACCGGAATAAGCAAGACGCGAGTGCACGCAACAGTTAAAACTGGTTCGGCGAAAATTCGGCGCACGCCGCCTTACACAATAACCACATTTCTCCATAATTACATCCGCCGGGCGCAGGTCAACGTCACCCACCGACGCGGAGCGCATCAGGAGGCACCCGCGGGAAATCCAAATATTAGAAAGAACATCTTCTGGCAAAGCGCGCATATAATTTATTTGCCTGACGCTCGATCGTTAAACGCTCCACTCGTCGCGCGACGTCGAGAGCCTTTCTTCAAGAGCGGATAGCGTCAAACAACGCGTCCGCGGGAACGTACGCGACGAAGTGGACGGGGAGAGAGAAAAGGGAAGGAATTTTATTTCCGTTCACATTAATTTCAACGACGCAGAAGCGCCGTTGCCACGAGGCGCAGCTTGAAATTACGAATATTATGACTTCAACCAGTTCTCAGAATTCTATGTTTTTCATTCTTTAATCTCAGCCTCTCATGTTTCACACCATATCTTATGAACACATTCTCCCTTCCACATCTTCGGGTTTCTCTCTCTCTCTCTTTCTCTTCTTTCTCTCGCTCGTTCTATTCCCTTCGCGTTTCTTCGTCTCGTCGTCTTCATTTCGTTCCCTTTCTCGACTTCGCGCACATTTACACGCTGGCACGTTTGCGCGGCATGAGAGAGGACGAGTGCAAGGTACCTATATGCTTGCTACCTCTAACGTGCGAAGAAGCACCGTGTGACACGGCAGTGAACACGCTCCGAAACCATGACGGCTTGAGTTGCTCGAATCTGCTTGATTGGGTTTACGGGAGGCGCTTTCTTCAGCGGGTGTGTTTGTGGGAATGACGGGAAAGGTTGAAACTGTTAGCGATTAAATATGATAAGTACACCGTTCGAATGAGTAAATATATAATTTGCATACACAAATATCTGTATTATGAAAATTATATGAAACGTTAAAAGCGTAAAGGATATGCTTTGATAAATATAGCATTTTGGTAATCAAGTATCCATACTGTGAAAATGATATAAAGTATTAAAAGTGTAAGGAATCACATATGATAATTATGTGATTTGAATGAACAGACCTACAACATGAAAGATATATTAACACTTTGACTGCCATGATGGTCACCGGTGACCGGCGCAAGGAATTTTCTGAAGATCCAAAATATTCGCAATGGGTAGCAATTATTATCTTATAAATGCAGTTGTTATTAGAATAGTGATGCGATCCTTTGGTCTCCAATACCTGCACATTATTTACATTTTGCATAATTCAGTCGAACGCTGTAGTATTTCATAACATCGCCGTTCTAATATAGTAAAATACGCTTCGCAGTCAATGTGTTAAACATTAGAGGTATAAAAATGCTGAAGCAAATATTTGGAAGTTTCTTTGTGGTGTTATATGGACCGGCAATTCTTTTTCTAATGGACCGCAAATGATTTGCACCTCTGCATAAGTCTGCCTTTCAATCAACAACAACCACAACATCCACCCTAAATCGCATTCCAAAACATTGTGCATTCTCGATAAAACATTTAAAAGACATTTAATCACCCTCCAACTTCTACGCGACAGAAAAGAACCAAAATTTTCTTTGCCACGCTGTAGAACTTTTCGGTTTTATTCTCTTTGCCGCCCTTTATCTTTCGAAAAGGGCACAGATGATCGACTTGCCGTGTGTCAGAAAGACTTTCCACGAAGAACGAGAAATATTCCGCCACGACGTGAGTACCGTTTCGCGTATTAGACGGTCGCGGCTCGACGTTAATGGGCTATCCCGTTTACGCGCGGATTGATAGATACGGATACGGCGGAACGCAGAATGCGGATATTAGAATAACTCGACGTTAGGATGATGCGGATAAAACTATCCCGCTGAGGTTCCGCTCTGCGAAACGGCGTGTCTGTAAAGTTGTTTGGTACGCGGGCAATTTTCAGTTCAATTACGTTCTCATATGCGACGATGCACATTTTGGTCGTCCGGCCTGAGACCGGTATTGATTAGTAACGATTGCCTTGTAAATACATTTGCGTATTGATAGAAATGTCGGAAAATTGAAGAGACGCGTAGGGTTGTAGTATGTATTGTAATAATTGGTATACCTACTATTTGATAGTATATCAATGCACGGTAATAGTATATATTCGCAGGAATATGAGGTGCATTGTTATACTTATGCATCACATAAATGTTCTATATAATATGGTATATATACTATTTGACCTTACATCAATACATAGTAACAGTACATATTCACATGTATACTACCAATATTACAATACCCACACAAATAAATAAACGCTCTATAAATATATTAAAATTATATTTTATGCATGTACTATCTTACACTACGCAAATACATACCAACAGTATACATTCGCACGTACACCAGTAATATTATGATGCTTCCACGTGACACAGCCGCTCTATAAATTCACTCCCATACATCAGAGAACGCAAGACGCTTTATCGCCGCACATTTTCGCATCACATAAATGTTCTATATAATATGGTATATATACTATTTGACCTTACATCAATACATAGTAACAGTACATATTCACATGTATACTACCAATATTACAATACCCACACAAATAAATAAACGCTCTATAAATATATTAAAATTATAATTTATGCATGTACTATCTTACACTACACAAATACATACCAACAGTATACATTCGCACGTACGCCAGTAATATTATGATGCTTCCACGTGACACAGCCGCTCTATAAATTCACTCCCATACATCAGAGAACGCAAAACGCTTTATCGCCGCACATTTTCGCCAACATGCATCAGAATGTGTCGGATTCGAAGATTGCCTACGTTAAAATCAGCGACATGCTTACACGCAACATTCAGCTCACAGCCCGATCCACTTTATTTCACGATATCATTATCCTCGTTCCTCCTGTCGATATCATTACCCGCCTCCCTCCTTCCACACGCACAGCGAAAGATCCCGCGCGCAGAACATCATCCGGCGAATTATTAATCGCCGGCGATATAGTTGTAGACATCGCGCGCATATATTATGCCTGCCTAATGAGTGCGCGTAATGCTCTACGTGCTCTAACTATCCATATTACGCATACGCAGCGGTCGAAAAGAAATCCCCCGCCGATCATTAATCTTTCTCCGCCTTGCGTTGGAAAAGTGTCGATTATGGAGGACGCGAAGCAGCACGGGAAGAATGTGGACGATTACGCAGGACGCGAATGAAAATGAGGAGAATGTATGCGATTACGCGGAACGCGGGTCAGGGCGAGGGACACGATGATTATTGGAAATGAGGCGGGACGAAGACAATATTTTGTTGCGCAAGCCGCGAGTCGAAATGGAAGAATGGCGGTGAAGACAGAAATCGGAATGGGGAAAGAATGAGAATGGAATGATGGGGATAAGGGGCGAAAGAAGAGAAATGTTAATCGAAGACGGTATAGAATTAGGAAGGTGGAAATTACAGTGAAGGAAACAGGGACAGCCATGGAAAAAGTGTTACCGGAAAAAAATGTCGATGGAAGCCAGGAATTAAAACCGGAAAAATGGAAACTGCAGTAAAGTATGAAGGACCTAAATGATTGAAATATCAACGCAGACGCGTGTTGCAAGGAGAAAATGTTGAAGACGTGAATTCGAACGAGTGAAACAAAAATTTTGTTGTAACAGAATAAACGGACGCGTCTTCGTTAATGCGTTAATTACCAAAAACGACATCGGAGTGAAACGTTTTAACACGTTGACTGCCAAGCGTATTTTACTATATTAGAACGGCGATGCTATGAAATACTACAGCGTTTGACTGAATTATACAAAATGTATATAATGTGCAGGTATTGGAGACCAAAGTATCGTACCACTATTATAATAACAACTGCATTTATAAAATAACAATTGCTACCCATTGTGAATATTTTGGATTTTCAGTAAAATCTTTTGCGCCGGTCACCGGTGACCATCATGGCAGTCAAAGTGTTAAGTATCGTTCAAATACTATTTTGATATTGAATAAAATTGCATTGCTATGCAGTACATGATAATTCGACCGGTGACCACCGTGGCAGTCAATGTGTTAAGTATCGTTCAAATACTATTTTGATATTGAATAAAATTGCATTGCTATGAAGTACATGATAATTCGACCGGTGACCACCGTGGCAGTCAATGTGTTAATTTGATTACAGCAAATTGGCGAGATCGCTTACCGGCTCGTTACAATTTGTCCCGAAACGACGAAAACGTCGATTCACGGTTAAGAGTCGTGCGTCTGGAAAGAGGGCCGCGTTAAATAATATATTTTTAGCCGGTCGCGATGGCGAATTTGAATAATCTGTCGGTATCCAGGCGGTATTCCACTCCAGAAGCCACGAGGCCCCCTTAAGGCGATGCCTCCGGGGTCTGGCAACATTACATTCAAGTGTTTGACGAACGAACGCGTTACGTCGCCGGCTTTTTTGTTTCCTCCTTCTGGCATTGGCATCAGCATCGAGCTATGTCGAGTGTTCGCTTGAGAATATGGAGAAGCGGAGAGAGGGTTTCCGCGCCTGGCTTTTGGCAGATTTCGCGTGCTGGCCGAAGAACCGAAGGAGCGTTTCTTTGCGCATACGCGCCATGATGATTGTTTTTCAAGAGGCATGCATTTTGTGGCGGTTTTATGGAAGCAGCCTGTGGCGTGTTTCGTTTGGCGATAATACCCAGACGTTATAACCCTAAACCTTATCGATCATCCAGACCTGTGTAATAATAGAGCTATTTTGCAATGCATTTTTTCGTGAAGGGAAGATTCAGGCGATTAAAATGGCATGACCAAATTGAATAAAAATATTCTTCGACGGATACTAAGATCGATCGAAACAGCGAATGTAATGGCCCATGTCAAGAGATAACAGCATAAAAAATTGCCATGTACTGATGACCGTATCGAAAATTGTCGCATTACAGGTGGTGATATCACAAATGTCCGCTTACAATCAACAGTACTAAAACTTATCGCACACAGATGACAGTATAAAAAATGACCGCGCAGAGAACAAATATATATTACATATAAACATACTGTATAGTACAAAAAAAATACCGTGTACAGACGACAATGTAAAAATTGACCGCATACAGATAACAGTATAAGAAATCACCGCGTACGGATGCAAATACAAGAACTGACTGCATCGAAAAGTAGTGCGTAAAAAATGATCAGGCACCCAGCAAACACGCGTAAACAAGTGTTCTGAAACTGAATCCTGAAAAGCACGCAGCGAAAAGCGACCGACAAGAAACCGAACCGTTAGATCGGTTATTTTCCATCGGCAAACCGCGCCGGCTGTCGCGGCTTAACAAATTGAGATCGGCCGCCGATTAAGATACTCCCGGTTTTCAGGCCCTCGCCATTCTGACACGCGGAATCGCGCCATCGTCAGATGCACGCAATTAAAGCCTGCCGACGATAACGGAGCATTGCCATCGGCAGGCGTAGGATTATCCGAGGACAGCCCCGTTTAACATTCCTTTTGCATTAAGTAGTTCGTACCTGCGACTTAGCGCCGCGAAGAAAGACTGTTCGAGTCGGTGGACGGGGCCAGGGGTGGAACACGTGTCGAGACACACGCGCCTGTGAAATTCACAATTGCGTGTGTCGCTTCGTCTTGAGTGGACAATCGTGGGCGGAGTCAGTGTTTCACCGGACCTTTGTCGGAGATTTTATTTAGTCGTACGGAAAATACGTAATTGCGCGAGGTCTCATTTTTTGTTAATCGATGAAACATGGTCAGAGTAAATGTTTGAGTGGAGCTTTCGGCAGTCATTAGATTTTGAAGTATATGAAATTGAGAGTTGCTTGTGTCACTTTGTGTTGAGTGGCATTTCGTGTGCGAAGTGAGTGCTTGAACGAAGCTTTGCCGCCCATTTTGTTTCGCCGTGTGGAAAATAGAGAGTTGCAGGTGTCGTTTGCTGTCAGGCGAGCAATCGTGTGCAAAATAAGCTCTTGAACGGAGCTTTATCGGAGATTTTCTTCAGTTGTACGTAAAATAGGTAATTGCGAAGTGTCATTCTTTGCTAATCGATAAAACGTGGTCAGAGTAAATGTTTGAGTAGAGCTTTCGGCAGTCATTAGATTTTGAAGTATATGAACTTGAGAGTTGCTTGTGTCACTTTGTGTTGAGTGGCTAATCGTGTGCAAAGTGAGTGCTTGACGGACCTTTGCCGCACATTTTGTTTTGGCGTGTGGAAAATAGAGAGTTGCAGGTGTCGTTTGTTGTCGAGCGCGTAATCGTGTGCAAAATAAGCTCTTGAACGGAGCTTTGTCGGAGATTTTATTTAGTGGTACGTGAAATTTGTAATTACGCGGTGTCTCATTTTTTGTTAATCGATGAAACGTGGTCAGAGTAAATGTTTGAGTGCAGCTTTCGTCGAACACTCGATTTTGAAGTATATGAAATTGAAAGTTGCTTGTATCGCTTTTTATTAAGTGGCAAAACGTGTGCGAAGTTAATGCTTGACGGAGCTTTGCCGGACATTTTGTTTTGGCGTGTGGAAAATAGAGAGTTGCAGGTGTCGTTTGTTGTCGCGAGAGCAATCGTGTACAAAGTAAGCTCTTGAACGGAGGTTAGTCGAAGATCTTCTTTAGTCGTACGTGAAATTTGTAATTACGCGGTTTCTCATTTTTTGTTAATCGATGAAACGTGGTCAGATTAAATGTTTGAGTGGAGCTTTCGGCAGTCATTAGATTTTGAAGTATATGAAATTGAGAGTTGCTTGTGTCACTTTGTGTTGAGTGGCATTTCGTGTGCGAAGTTAGTGCTTGACGAAGCTTTGCCGGACATTTTGTTTTGGCGTGTGGAAAATAGAGAATTGCAGGTGTCGTTTGCTACCAAGCGAGCAATCGTGTGCAAAGCTCTTGAGCAGAGGTTAGTCGGAGATTTTATTTAGTCGTACGTAAAATATGTAATTGCGAAGTGTCATTCTTTGCTAATCGATAAAACGTGGTCAGAGTAAATGTTTGAGCGGAGCTTTCGTCGAACATTAGATTTTGAAGTATATGAAATTGAGAGTTGCTTGTGTCACTTTGTGTTGAGTGGCATTTCGTGTGCGAAGTGAATGCTTGACGGCGCTTTGCCGGACATTTTGTTTTGCCGTGTGGAAAATAGAGAGTTGCAGGTGTCGTTTGTTGTCGAGCGAGCAATCGTGTGCAAAAGTAAGCTCTTGAACGGAGCTTTGTCAGAAATTTTCTTCAGTCATACGTAAAATATGTAATTGCGAAGTGTCATTCTTTGCTAATCGATGAAACGTGGTCAGAGTAAATGTTTGAGCGGAGCTTTCGTCGAACATTAGATTTTGAAGTATATGAAATTGAGAGTTGCTTGTGTCGCTCTGTGTTGAGTGGCCAATCGTGTGCGAAGTGAGTGTTTAACGGCGCTTTGCCGGACATTTTGTTTTGGCGTGTGGAAAATAGAGAGTTTCAGGTGTCGTTTGTTGTCGAGCGCGCAATCTTGTGCAAAGTAAGTTCTTGAACGGAGGTTAGTCACAGATTTTTTTTCGTCCTATGTAAAACTCGTAATTGCGCGTGTCGACTTTTTTGTTGATCGGTAGAACATGGACAGAGTAAATGTTTGAGTGGAGCTCTCGTCAAACATTGGATTTTGGCATATGTTGAATGCACCGATACGTGCGTCGTTTCTCTTTGACCGGTGAAACGTGGTCGGGAATTAATATTTTTGTGGTGCTTTATCGGACATTGTGAGTCATTTGATGTTGCACGGCCAATCGTGTGCGGCATAAATGTCTGAGCATTGTCATCTCATCGTATACAAAATTCACAATTGCGTGTGTCGCCTCTTGTTGAGTGGCCGATCATGTGCGCAGTGCTTGAACGGAGCTTTGCCAGACATTCTGTCTTGCAACGTGTGAAATTGAGAATTACACGTGTCGTTCCTTGTTGAGCGCTGAATCGTTTGCGGAGTAAGTGTTTGAATAGTGCTTTGTCGGACAATTTGTTTTATCACGTGTGAAATTCAGAACTGCACGTGTCGCTTCTTGTTCGGAGCACGCGTTTGAGCGGAGCTTTCTTGGACACTTTATTTCGTCGCCGACTACCTTGAGAGACAACAGGCTTGTTTCAAGTGTTCGCCGTGGATATTCCGGGAATTGACGGAATCTGGGACAACGATTTCGGAAAGCATTTGGATTAAAAGCGGGGAATTCTTCTGGAGGTTTGTCATCGCGATATAAAGCTGAGGGTTTAGCATAATTGGGTCATTTTTAGGATACCACGGACTTAAAACTTTGTTGTATTCCAACAGCGTCTTAACGTATTCTATTAACGCGTTCCTCTTGCATTCTGCAAAAATTCACGCTCAACCCATTCAATCTTTCAGATTCTCCGAACTAAGAGCAGTTTATATGTACCGTACCGACATACGTACTCTCACACATCGCGTACGACAGAGCCGAGGGTAGAAAACACGCGAGCCGTTTACCGTCGAACGGGACAAATTTCTCAAACTCGCGCGCAAGGTTTTATTCGACTTAAACGAGTCGACGAAGTGGACGTTGCCGAGAAAGGTTCAACCGTTTATCTCTTCCTCCGCAATTTTCTTCCCGTATAAGGCCGAACGAAAGAAAGGGCTCACAGTGTTCTGAGGGCGAACTATTTAGAGCGCGGGTAACGAGACGTTCGACGCAATATCAGAATGAACCGGCGCAGATCGAACGACATTGTCGTCGTATATCACCGACGACCTGCCGTCAGTCATCTTGCTCAGAAAAAACGTTAATGCTCCGAGTGCATCTTCCTGCGAACGAGCGAATGAGTGCGATCACGTTGGGTCGGTGCATTGTTCAAAAATAGACGGTTCAATATAGTGCAGTGAAAAAATAAAAGACAGAATTACGAATGCAAGGACAGTTGCAAAATGAGTACATTTGTCATTGCGCAACTGGATACTGACTTTACTTGTTAAATTTATGTGTTTCGGGACCTCGCAGGCTCCCTCTTCAAAATTATTCTGTTTCTAGTTTTCTGGCAAAGATTTCCCTCGGGATGTGTGGTTGCGTTTACAAATAAAGTCCACGTTTGAAACATAAAAAGCAGTGCATGTAGCAGTACATTGTTAAAGAATATGTAGTTCAACATAGTGCAGAATTTGGAATGTAAGGACAGTTGCATTTGTCCTTGCGTAACTGGCGACACTTTACGAATGCAATCGTAAGAATCCAAAGAACTTCAGTGTCACCCATAAGTGCATGTGCCGGTGCATTGTTAAAAAATCTGCAATTCAACATAGCGCAGAAAGAAAAACGGCCGACTTTCAAATATGATCACGTTGAGTCGGTGTATTGTCAAGAAACATGCGATTACCCATAGTGCAGGTGTTGGGATTTGGAGGTGTGTGAAATAATCTTCTACGTTTATTGTAACTTATACTTTAATCTTTCAAGAGAGTAGGTCTTTCTTCTTTGATCGAAAAGGCTTCGACTGACTGATATGAAAAACAACACGTTTGTCCTACCTTTGTTATATGCGTCGCAGCACATTCTCGCGCACATGCATTCGATATGCACTTGTTTTAAAAGAAGGAATCGACTTTTCATCTCGAGATAAAGACTGAGACGTAGCATAAACAGTTAAAAGCAAAGATATTGATTTTTGTCGTATTCCAACAGCAGGGAATGAAACAAAAGTCAGAATTACAAATCCAATAACAGTTGCAAACTATTCCATCTCTCCTTCTGCAACGACGAACACTCCCGACACAATCATACCAATACAGAATTTCACAATATCAGCCAACCGTCGCCGGGGTCCCCTCAGCACCCGCAGACCTCAAACTGACAAAACCCTCGCGACCATCCTCCATCCGTTCCCAGCACAGGAGAACCCAAAAAAGAAGGAATCGAGTTTTCATCTCGAGATAAAGACTGAGGCGTAGCATAAACAGTTCAAAGGAAAGATATTGATTTTTGTCGTATTCCAACAGCAGGGAATCAAACAAAAGTCGAAATTACAAATCCAATAACAGTTGCAAACTATTCCATATCTCCTTCTGCAACTACGAACACTCCCGACACAATCATACCAATACAGAATTTCACAATATCAGACAACCGTCCCCGGGGTCCCTTCAGCACCCGCAGACCTCAAACTGACAAAACCCTCGCGACCATCCTCCATCCGTTCCCAGCACAGGAGAACCCAAAAAAGAAGGAATCGAGTTTTCATCTCAAGATAAAGACTGAGGCGTAGCATAAACAGTTCAAAGGAAAGATATTGATTTTTGTCGTATTCCAACAGCAGGGAGTGAAACAAAAGTCAGAATTAGAATTCCAATAACAGTTGCAAATTATTCCATCTCTCCTTCTGCAACTACGAACACTCCCGACACAATCATACCAATACAGAATTTCACAATATCAGACAACCGTTCCCGGGGTCCCCTCAGCACCCGCAGACCTCAAACTGACAAAACCCTCGCGACCATCCTCCATCCGTTCCCAGCACAGAACCCAAAAAAGAAGGAATCCATTTTCATCTCGAGATAAAGACTGAGGCGTAGCATAAATAGTTCAAAGGAAAGATATTGATTTTTGTCGTATTCCAGCAGCAGGGAGTCTAACAAAAGTCAGAATTAGAATTCAGTTGCAAACAGATTAATGTAGAATAACATCAATGTAGAATAACAGTTGCAAACTATTCCATCTCTCCTTCTGCAACTACGAACACTCCCGACACAATCATACCAATACAGAATTTCACAATATCAGACAACCGTTCCCGGGGTCCCCTCAGCACCCGCAGACCTCAAACTGACAAAACCCTCGCGACCATCCTCCACCCATTCCCAGCACAGGGAACCCAAAATTTCGCCGGGTCCCAGAATCCTCATCCACCCTGACCCAACCACCTCACCCGGCCGTAAACCACCAGGGCCAACGGCACGCACCAAACCCGCGAACTATCCATCCATACCCGCCGATCCGACAATTCCGTCGCGCATACGTCCGTGCATGTGCAAAGAGGGTGATAATGTATTCAAGGTCCGCCCCGTGACGCGATGGTGGGGTGAAACGGGGCGGCCCGCGCGCTATAGGTACTGTAACAGATGTTAATTATCCCTTCTGTATAGTCGGCAAAAAAAGCCCTCGCGCATTCTCTCTTACGCTTCTCTCCCCCTCCCGGCGTCGCGCGCTCTCCCACTTTCAAACGCGCTCCAACCGCACACTTCGGCAACCGCCGCTGAGGATCGTCCACTCTCGGCAAGTCGACGGTCACGTGGTGCCAGTGCGCATGTGCGAAGCGTCGGGCGCGCACGCCAGTGTCAAAGGACCGAGATCGAATTATTGGAGGCTGCTGCCACGAGGAAATCATTTGTTAGATGTCGATGATCGGTGACAGTGCGAGTGGCCGGAAAGGAAGTGAGCAATGTGAGAATACGCGGATGCGGTGATTAAAACGGGAGAGCAGCGATGTAGGTGTACTGCGATTGAATAAAAAATCGGTGATGTGTGTATATTGAGGTTAAACGAAGAATCGGTGATATGCGTATATTGTGATTCAACAAAAAGTCGGTGATATGCGTATATTGTGATTGAACAAAAAATCGGTGATATGCGTATATTGTGATTGAACAAAAAATTGGTGATATACGTATATTGCGGTTTAAGGAAAGTGCGGAAGGTATTCGGAAAAAGGAAAGGTTTTGGGGGCTGGTGGCAGAAGAAAGTCAGTTGTAGGGGGTTGATTCATAGGGATACAGAGATTGGATGAAGAGTTGGTGACGTGCCTATACTATGATTAAACGAAATATCAGTGATGTACGTTGACGAACTTATATAGGTGGTTGCCATGGTGAAATCGTTGGTTAGGTGTCGATTATCAGGAATACGGCGATTAAACGGGAGGATTTAAGGAAATTGCGGAAGGTACTGGAGAAAAGGAACGGGCGTTTTGGGGCTGGTGGCAAAAGAAAGTCAGTTGTAGGGAGTTCGTTCATAGGGATACGGAGATTGGATGAAGAGTTAGTGACGTGCCTATACTGTGATTAAAAGAAATATTAGTGATGTACGATGACGAACTTATATAGGTGGCTACCATGGTGAAATCGTTGTTTAGGTGTCGATTATCAGGAATACGGCGACTAAACGGGAGGATTTGAGGAAATTGCGGAAGGTACTGGAGAAAAGGAACGGGTGTTTTGGGGGCTGATGGCAAAAGAAAGTCAGTTGTAGGGAGTTCGTTCATAGGGATACGGATATTGGATGAAGAGTTACTGACGTGCCTATACTGTGATTAAAAGAAATATCAGTGATGTACGATGACGAACTTATACAGGTGGCTACCATGGTGAAATCGTTGGTTAGGTGTCGATTATCAGGAATACGGCGATTAAACGGGAGGTCAGTGATATACGTATATTGTGATTAGACGGAAATCAGTAAGATATGTATACCGAGATTGAACGAAAAATCAGTGATATACACACGCCGCGATTAATCGAAATCAGTGATGTACGTATACACGAACACAAATTCCTGGAAACTGCTGTCACGAGGAAATCATCTGTTAAATGGCGATCATCCTATTGCGACTGAACGAAAGTCAGTGATACATATGTGTACATGTGTCATATATGTCGCATTGGGTACGTAGGATTCTACCAGAAAAAAATTGATCGCGACTTCCTAGTGGCTACTGCCACAAGGAAATTATTTATTAGATTCCGACTGCCAGTGACACATGTATATACGTGCATCGGGCCCGCAGGATTCCGTTTCTAAAGACAGAGTACGAATGCGTGGAAACAGCTTCTCCGTGGAAATCACCTGTAAAATCTAATCACGAATGTTCCCGCGGCTAAACAAAAATCAGTGATATGCGTATATATGTGTGTCATGTGCGTTGTGTTGGAAGTATAGGATTCTGTCCCAAAAAATTGATCGCGAACTCCTGAAGGCTACTACCGTGACGAAATCATTTGCTATACTTCGATAATTAGTTACACGCCGAGTAAACATATTATAGTATTAGCGACATACATATATCGAACGCACAGATTGCTACTGCAAATGACCGATCATATATTCGCAAAGGCTACTTCCATTAAAAAAATATAATTTACTACATCCCCATGACAAGATTGCACCCCAAAAGCTACATCTCGAATTCGCGGAGGCTGCTTCAACCAGAAGTTTATGTGTTACACATATATATGTACCTTCCATTATCGCATTAGACGCGCAGAATTCCATAGTAAACAATCGCCCGCGAATTTACAGAAGTTGCTTCCGGGCAAAAATCTTGTATTATACATACTTATGTATGCAGCTTACATGTGTCGCATTGGACAGCAACTTTTACCCAAAAATCATTTACTACTCCCTCATCACCCATAAACCGTCTCTAAACGAAGAATCGCCTTCACACATATGCATATGCGTCGTTCGTCTATTCGCGAGTGAAAGTGTCGGTGCCGATTTTGACGTGGAAAATGATTTTTCGGTAATCGAGAGATGATCGTGTGGCTGTTATGCGCGTCATTCGCGATAGCGTTGCACTCGATCGAACGCGACGAGGTGGGGGCAGCGTGAGTAACTTGGCGTTTGACGGAGATCGAGGGAGAGAGAGAACCGCCTCGTATATCACCTGGCTTCGCTGACAGGTCGGAATTACGCCGTGTATCGCTGCTTTACTGCCGAGATAATGTGCACGGGATTTTGCGTTTTTTTGACTTTTGGCGATCTGGGGAATTGGTGGTTGGTGGGTTTTGGAGTTTCTGTTCGGAAGACAGTGTAAAGGGTGTAGTTGCAAATCTCGGTACGGAATTTAGGGATTTTTGGTAAACGTGTACGTGTGGTATGGCCATAATGTTTGTTGTATCCAATTATAGAAGTGCGAGGAAAGCGGATAGTATAAATGTGTTATATATATGCAAGCTTATATATTAACTTGTTATATATAATTATGTATATAATAATTAATTATGCGTAAGTCAATACGGAATGCGTTGTATGACATTGCAATAGAGATGAGAAACTACGTTAATTATAGTAAAGATATAGATTTGTACGAGAATAGTCAGTGTAGTGTCTAGGAAATTGTAGTGTTTATAAGAAATCGCATTGTAGGAACTCGAGTTACATGAGAGTTTAATATATGACATAACACAATAATTGCGAAGCATTGTGATGCAACTGCAATATCACCATTACCATCGCGCACTCAATATTCCATATTTTAAATAACATGCAAAATTCTCAGGAATCTTTTTTTGCAACCTGCATCCACACACCAATACAGCAAACATTTTTCTTACATCATCGCACATCAAAACTCAGAAAATGCAATATCAATATTTGGAATTACATGCAAACTGCTGAAAATCCTTTTTCCGCCAACGCAGCAAACTCTTCTTCCATCATCATACGCGAATAATCAGATTCCACAAGCAGGCCAATTTCTTAACTCCCACAGGCGAGAGCGCGCGAGTGTTCCGTAGATTCGCAAGTGGAAATTAATGCGCGCGTCTTTAATTGCCGGCGATAGCAATTTCGTGCGGGCCCGTTAAACAATGGTTAACAAACGCGTGCGTGGGCTGAATGACTCGCGAACAGGGAGCGACGATGGGGAATCAACGAAGGAGGGAGATCGGCAGTGCCCGGCAGGCAGTAAGAAGTCATTTTCCAACGGATTGAAATTCCATTCGGCCGTTTCTCATTGCTCGCCGAAGCCTGAGAGACAGTGGGGAGACCGTGAAATGACAGTTAGTGGAAGTATAACCCTCGCCGAGATAAACCCTTCCGATTGGTCGGACGTTTAATGCTTATCACGCTTTATTGTTCCCGTCACGTTTCGACATTTTTCTTAGTTCTTACCTTCGAGACGTCGGGACACATCTGCGATGTCTTCCGGTCTTCGGTCGCGCACTGTTGGCAGGCGCGTGTGAGAAATCATTGGGGAGGACATGTTTGTTTGGAGAGAGTAATCGTGGGATGATTGCGTGTGGAAAATTGTTGGGGAGGACAGATTTGTTTGGAGAGAGTAATCGTGGGATAATTGGGTTTGAGCTGTTTGCGTGTTGATCGAAATCCGAGTGCCGTTCGAGTGCATGTGGAGAGATTGGTGACTGCGAGTGAAGTGCTTTGACAATTTTATTGTTGTGGAACTTGCGCTACGACGGTTTATGGTAACAATGCGGGTTCAGATCTAGTCGCCTGCGATGATGATAGCACAAATAATACGTGCGTGAAACTTATTTAACACGTTGACTGCCATGCGTATTTTGCTGTATTATAACGGCGATGGTATGAAATACTACAGCATTTGATTTGATTGTGTAATATGTAAATAATGTGCAGGTATTGGGAACCAAAGGATTGCATCACTATTCTAACAGTAACTACATTTATAAAATAATTATTGCTATGCATTGCGAATATTTTGGATCTTCAGTAAAATCTCTTGCGCCGGTCACCGGTGACCATCATGGCAGTCAAAGTGTTAAGTATCGTTCAAATACTATTTTGATATTGAATAAAATTGTATTGCTATGCAATACATGATAATTCGACTTGCTATAAAAAAAAAACTTCTGTCATGCCTATAATTCGAGTGATAAGTGTTTCAACTCGCGCAAACAAAATTCATTGGTATGTAATTTAACTACACTTTTCGTGGCGTAATATTTCAGCACTATGCCCTATTCAAAGAAATTAATGTATATAACTCAAGCACTCTTCCTGCGTTAATATTCAGACACAAAAACAATCCATTTCATCCATTCACGTATCTTCCTTCACATTAAATGCACTCAAGCTCATCCGTACACGCATACTTGGGTTCTATCCATAGAACTTTTCCATAGATCCCTTTCTGCCAGACCATGCAAATTATTTGCAAGATGCCAAACCGCATACCAAAGCACGTAATCCAACGTTGCAATCCAATAACCTCTTGTCGACTATCGTTAACGTTATCGTTCGCAAGCAATATAGTGCAGTTAGCAGTCAGACGTGTATCGCTGTTGCCTTCCGTCACGCTGACGTGCCTTTGTTTTCGCCTCGTTTTCGCTTCTTTCCCTTCCGAAACTGATCCGCAACTGATCCGCAACTGTCGGAGCATGACCGAGTATGCCAAGCGATATCGCGGCACTCGCAATTAACTGCCGAATAGCGAACAACGGATGTTCGCTTTGGAAATGTTCACAGTCAATTCACCTCACTTTGTATTCTTGTTACAAGAGACGTCGGCGCACATTTACGTAATTAGGACTGGTCTCGGGCAGATTTCAATGCGATCAGGGTTGTGTGGAATTGCAGGCGTAGAGAGTCATGTTTCTGCAGTCAGGTGCAATTGCACTTGTATGGAATGTCTTCATTTATTTCACCTTCGCTCTTTTTTTATTTACTGTTCTCAAACTTCTGGATTTTTCGGGACCCATCCGTCCTCTACTTAGGATTCTGAGAAACACTTTATTTCAAGACAGTGTTTAAAATATGTGTACAGTTTTATAATTGACACGTATAATTGATGAAGGTCTTTTCTTGAACAACTCGCTTCGGACGTCAACGGTGTAGTAAATCATGCTTTTGCAGTTATGTGCGTTTGCACTTGCATAATATATGTTAATTTATTGCAACCTTCGGTCATTTTTTTTATTCGATGCCTTGCCTTGGTTGAAATTTTATTTATTTTGTCTTAAAATCTCGCGATGTATCGAGACCTACCGATCTCTTCCTTAGGAGTGTAGACATGTTTTACTTCATTGCAATGTTTGAAATGTGTGTATGTGTATGTACGGTTTTGCAATATACACGTATAAATGATGAATATAGGCTGTATGTAGGCGTATTTATGACAACACCTATCATACAATGAAACATATTATATAATCAGCATCGTATTGTTTTACGCGCACGTATCCATTCTTCTACTCAAAGTTTCTTAAATCAGCTCAGCCATAATGCACTTCGCCCCATAGGACAGCCTTGCGTTTCTCTCACGCGTAGTTTCTACAATACGCTCCGTGCTGAATCTCGCGCGATTAGACTGCGATAAAATTGGCCGACATTCGTGATCGTTTCGTCAGTGGGTCGGGGTAACAGCTAGGGAAGTTCGACGGTATATGGGTCGTTCTTCATCCTTTCTAATTCAATCAAATCCGCATCATTACCGTGCTCGCGTTATGCGCGGGGAGCACCTATGACATGCCTCAATTAGACTCGACAGTAAAATCAGCCGTTACCAACGAGAATCCCACATTTCGCTCTCCACGTCTTAACGTCCGCGTTCAATTCTGTTGCAGGATGCACTGAGAAGGAGGGCAGGCTAAGGAATTCGAGATGTCCGCCGTAACGAGCCCGTATGGACCCAGTAAGTTGACAATTTCGTGTTTCTTTATCCTCTGCCCTTTTGTGGTTCAAATTATTTGTGTCGTGTCACTTTAAGCGGCTCGTGTACGCTACGAATTGTCTGCGATATATTGTCGTTTTATAATACGTCATGAAATGCACTGGACAGAATTTTCTTTTTAGCTACGGCATAGAACGCGTTTAACAGAATTTTTTATGTATGTAACAAAACGTGTAAATTAGTAGATTGACAATTTTGTGTTTCTTTATCCTCTGCCCTTTTGCGGTTCAAATTATTTTTGTCGTGTCGCTTTAAGCGGCTCCTGTACGCTACGAATTGTCTGCGATATATTGTCGTTTTATAATATGTCATGAAATGCGCTGGACAGAATTTTCTTTTTAGCTACGGCATAGAACGCGTTTAACAAGATTTTTTATGTACGTAACAAAACGTGTAAATTAGTAGATTGACAATTTTGTGTTTCTTTATCCTCTGCCCTTTTGTGGTTCAAATTATTTGTGTCGTGTCGCTTTAAGCGGCTCGTGTACGCTACGAATTGTCTGCGATATATTGTCGTTTTATAATGCGTCATGAAATGCGCTGGACAGAAAATTTTCTTTTTAGCTACGGCATAGAACGCGTTTTATGTACGTAACAAAACGTGTAAAATAGTACATTGACAATTTTGTGTTTCTTTATCCTCTGCCCTTTTGTGGTTCAAATTATTTGTGTCGTGTGGCTTTAAGCGGCTCGTGTACGCTACGAATTGTCTGCGATATATTGTCGTTTTATAATATGTCATGAAATGCGCTGGACAGAAAATTTTCTTTTTAGCTACGGCATAGAACGCGTTTAACAGAATTTTTTATGTATGTAACAAAACGTGTAAATTAGTAGATTGACAATTTCGTGTTTCTTTATCCTCTGCCCTTTTGTGGTTCAAATTATTTGTGTCGTGTCGCTTTAAGCGGCTCGTGTACGCTACGAATTGTCTGCGATATATTGTCGTTTTATAATACGTCATGAAATGCGCTGCACAGAATTTTCTTTTTAGCTACGGCATAGAACGCGTTTAACAGGATTTTTTATGTACGTAACAAAAGGTGTAAATTAGTAGATTGACAATTTTGTGTTTCTTTATCCTCTGTCCGTTTGTGGTTCAAATGATTTTTGTCGTGTCACTTTAAACGATTCGGGTACTATGTAATAAAATACGTATCACAGAATTGCGTTTTTTATCGCCGGTTAGTCTGAGTAAATATTTATGCCAAATGGCTAAAGAGAAATTTTCTTGTCATTCAAATAAAATTGGCAATTAAACTTACACTTATATCGCTTGTCCTGATGCATTGGTGGCCTTGTTTTATAAGCAGTCGTACTGACATCTTAATGCCTTTTTGGAAACATGTTAACTACCACGCCTCGTATTACCCCGCCCGTACTTTTATTTACTACATAATTGTCTACTGCGCGTAAACCAGATATCGCACGTACTGCCGATTTATGAAGTCAAGCTGAATTTTCTACGACCGTCCATGTGCGCAGCTTGCAGCGCGTGGATTAATTATTTGCGGCCGTTCGCTTCTTATCGTGCAAGGCGGAAATTTCACGGTGCCGTTTGATAATTCCGCGACTCACTTTTATTACGCGTTTCCAAGGCATCGGAGAACGTTTCCGTCGAACCCGCGTGAAAGTAATTATCATTTCCGGCTGGGCACGTAGTGCGAAGTTTGAGTGTGTCGCGGAAGCTAACACGCATTTTCTCATATTAAAAATTCTGGCTTAACCCTTCTTTGCATGATTTTTTCTTTATTGGTGAAATAAATCAATGTGATATAATTCATGTTCAAAATTAAAGGAAAAATGGTTAAAAAAATCTTAGTATATATTTGTAGCATAAATTTAGCATAAAACAATATGATGGAAATCTCCATCATCATGCAAAGTTAGATCAAAGTGAACTTGTTCTTTTATATAATTTTTGGGCATTCAATGTTATGATGGAAATTTCCACCATCATGCAAAGAAGGGTTAAGAAGTACTTTCCTAACGTATGAAAAATGTATTTAACAAATATTTTCGTGCTACTGAGTACTACTTTCCAACAAAGAACTAATACTTTCCGTATTACAAACAAAATATCCTGAAAAATTGTATGCCCACTTCGACAAATATTTTTGTATAACCACATAAAAGTTAATTTTAGAGTCATTTACATTTGTGTCAATTGATGGTGTTCAGCTGGCTAAAATTGTGGATGTAATCGGCGGAATCCAGTTTTGCGAGTTCTCGATCGCTCGTTGTTGCGAAGGAATTGATAATCGCGAAGGAGGGTATCGGGATATTAATCATATTTAATTGTTCGCGTGTTACACGATTTGACCGCTATGCTCGTTCAATGTGCACTTCCTTCGCTGACCTATTATTATTTCGTTTAATCGCCGGAAATCGCCAGCGTAAATCGTTCGGCCGATGTTAATGACAGAAACGACGTATTAAATGCAGGGTTGAGGAAAGTAATTAGCGCACGCGTACGTGAGTTTGGTACAGTGGTCCTTTTAATTTATTGCCGGCGTACTGTTACGTTCGGCAAATAACGTAAAGTATTATTAAACTTTTTTGTGCGCACCTGTCATTGCCCGCGTAAACTATTTCGTTGTGCAAGACGGTATTAGTTATTTCAGACGTTGATGCAATTTTGTCGCGTCAAACGGTGCAATATGTAAAAACGAATCTTTCGTTTTAGCTGAAGCTTGCTTAGCATAAACGTTTCCTAGATCGGTCTGTAATTATGCTATGTGTTACATGCGACTAAACGTTTTAAATATAATTATAATTGCAAGATTGAAAAAGCCCTTTGCAATTCCATCGATCGTTCTCAAAAGTAATTTACGTGGAAACACTCTTTCCGTTGCCACTATTTATTCCACCCTAAAATGCTGGATATATTACACAACCCCATTATCGAAAATGTATAAAAATAAATTCTCATCCCAGCGACTGAAAATAAAAATAATTTGAACCGCAAACGTCCGTCCACTGCATGCATTTGATTATTTACTTTATGTTATTCCATCTTCATTACATCAGATACTTCATACAACCCCAATATCCGAAGCAACCAAAAAGAAATGATAATTGCAAAAATAATGTCAAGTCCAAATGACCCGTTCCTTACCCCATCGATCGCCGCCACAAACACTCTAATCTACATGAAAATGCACTTTTCGCGTCCACTGCATTACTTTGATTATTTACTTTATGTTATTTCATCTCCGTTACGTCAGATACCTCATACAATCCCAACATCCAAAACAACCGAAAAGAAATGATAATTGCAAAAATAATTTCAAGCCCAAATAACCCGTTCCTTACCCCATCGATCGCCGCCAGAAACACTCTAATCTACATGAAAACGCACTTTTCGCGTCCACTGCATATATTTGATTATTTACTTTATGTTATTCCATCTCCATTACGTCAAATACCTCACACAACAGCAATATCCAAAACAACCAAAAAAAAGAAAAAAAAATGATAATTACAAAAATAATTTCAAGCACAAATATCCACCCGTTCCTTATCCCCATCGATCGCCGCCAGAAACACTCTAATCTACATGAAAACGCACTTTTCGCGTCCACTGCATATATTTGATTATTTACTTTATATTATTCCATCTCCATTACGTCAAATACCTCACACAACCCCAATATCCGAAACATCCAAAGAGAAATGATAATTGCAAAAATAATTTCAAGCTCAAATCACTCGTTCCTTACCCCATCGATCGCTGCCAGAAACACTCTAATCTACATAAAAACGCACTTTTCGCGTCCACTGCATATATTTGTTTATTTACTGTATGTTATTCCGTCTCCATTACGTCAGATATCTCACGCAACTCCAATATCCAAAACAACCAAAAAGAAATGATAAATTGCAAAAATAATTTCAAGTCCAAATGACCCGTTCCTTACCCCATCGATCGCCGCCAGAAACACTCTAATCTACATGAAAACGCACTTTTCGCGTTCACTGCATATATTTGATTATTTACTTTCTGTTATTTCATCTCCGTTACGTCAAATACCTCACACAACCCCAATATCCGAAGCAACCAAAAAGAAATGATAATTGCAAAAATAATTTCAAGTCCAAATGACCCGTTCGTTACCCCATCGATCGCCGTCAGAAACACTCTAATCTACATGAAAACGCACTTTTCGCGACCACTGCATATATTTGATTATTTACTTTGTGTTATTCCATCTTCATTACGTCAGATACTTCATACAACCCCAATATCCAAAACAACCAAAAAAATGATAACTGCTAAAATAATTTCAAGCCCAAATATCTCGTTCCTTACCGCACCGATCGCCGCCAGAAACACTCTAATCTACATGAAAACGCGCTTTTCGCGTCCACTGCATTAATTTGATTATTTACTTTATGTTACTCCATCTCCATTACGTCAGCCCTAAATCCCTAATATCCGAAACAACCACAAAAATGATAACTGCAAAAATAATTTGAAACACAAATATCCACCCGTTTCTTACCCCATCGATCGCCGTCAGAAACACTCTAATCTACATGAAAACGCTCTTTTCGCGTCCACTGATTTCTCCATAGCGGAAATGCTCTCTGACTCGGTGTACACTTACGCGGCGTCGCGACGCGGGGGCGGCGCCGACCAGGACAGCGACTCGCAGTACGACGGACAGGCCCAGCTGCAGCTGGCGAGCATGCAGAAGCCGCGCAACAAGCGCAAAAACTTCAAGCCGATAAGCAGTCGGATGGCGGAAGTCTCGGACGAGTCCGAGCGCGACGACGACGAACCGGAAATCGTCGACGACGCCAGCCCCAACGACGTCCTTGAGTACGAACGGAAGACGATGCTGCTGCCCGCGGTCGAGGAGAGGAGCAAGCAGAGGCTGAACAACAACGAGGTCAGCCCCATGGACCTGTCCGTCGCCACGAGGCCACCTTCGTCCGAAGCTGACGACGATAGCGCGGACTCGCTCAGGCACAAGTTCATACTCGAGCAGCTCAGGTCCCAGAAGCTCTACTCGCCCGGGACGGAGGTCAGTGTTTATGCATTTTACGTATTAGACGGCTCCCGGCCTTTCGTAACAGTAACAATAATGTTGGAAAATGTAGGCGCGGCCATTCGTGCGACGCACTCGATACGTTCACGGCGTTTTATGATGTGGAACAGTGTTTGGCTATTTTACGCGTTAGATCGTTCATAGAGTTTCGCAAGAGTACGAATAATTCTCTTTTAATTTTTTTTTATTCGTTTTACATATAATTTTATTTTTAATTTTAAGAAAAAATAGGCGCGATCATTCATGTGATGCATTTGATAAGTTCACGGCGTTTTATGATGTGGAACAGTGTTTGGCTATTTTACGCATTAGATCGTTCATAGTGTTTCGCAAGAGTACGAACAATTCTCTTTTATTTTTTTATATAATGTATTCTGTATATAATTTTATTTTTAAATTTAAGAAAAAATAGGCGCGGTCAATTCATGTGATGCATTTGATTAGGTCACGGTGTTTTATGATGTGGAACAGTATTTGGTTATTTTACGCATTAGATCGTTCATATGTTTCGCAAGAGTACGAATAATTCTCTTTTAATTTTTTTTTCATTCGTTTTACATATAATTTTATTTTTAATTTTAAGAAAAAATAGACGCGATCATTCATGTGAGGCATTTGATAAGTTCACGGGATTTTATGATGTGGAACAGCGTTTGGCTATTTTGCGCATTAGATCGTTCATAGTATTTCGCAAGAGCAAGAATAATTTTCTTTTAATTCTTTTTAAATTTATTTTTCTATAATGTATTTTATATATAATTTTACTTTTAAATTTAAGAGAAAATAGGCACGGTCATTCATGTGATGCATTTGATTAGGTCACGGTGTTTTATGATGTGGAACAGTGTTTGGCTATTTTACGCATTAGATCGTTCATAGTATTTCGCAAGAGTACGAATAATTCTCTTTTCATTTTTTTTAATTTTTTTTATATACAATTTTATTTTTTATTTTAAGAAAAAATAGGTGCGGTCAATTCATGTGATGCATTTGAATAGGTCACGGTGTTTTATGATGTGGAACAGTGTTTGGCTATTTTACGCGTTAGATCGTTCATGGTGTTTCACAAGAGTACGAATAATTCTCTTTTATTTTTTTATATAATGTATTTTGTATATAATTTTATTTTTAATTTTAAGAAAAAATGGGCGCGGTCTTTCATGTGATGCATTTGATTAGGTCACGGTGTTTTATGATGTGGAACAGTGTTTGGCTATTTTACGCATTAGATCGTTCATAGAGTTTCGCACGAGTACGAATAATTCTCTTTTAATTTTTTTTTATGTATAATTTTATTTTTAATTTTAAGAAAAAATAGGCGCGGTCATTCATGTGATACATTTGATTAGGTCACGGTGTTTTGTGACATCGAACAGTGTTTGGGTATTTTACGCGTTCGATTGATTTTTGGTGTTTTACAGAAAGATAAAGAATAATTTTATGGAACATGCTTACGAAAGTCGGTATTCATGCAAAACAGTCAATTGTGCCACGGCGTTTTATGATACGGCTGAATAATATTTGTCGTATGATTGTTACGAAAGTCAGTGTTTAGTTATTTCACGCAGGCGATTACATTCACGTTACTGAGGTGGTTGGAATTATGTTTGGTTGAATAGAAACGTATCTTTGATCTTTCGTGTATAATACCAACGTTTGCCTACATCGCAGTTACCTTCATCAGGATTAGAAAATAACAGCTATTGTAATTCATATGTGTCGCGGCATATGTAGTAAAAAGTAGAGTTGTTCGGCTGGTCGAAAGTAATGAATAAAGAAAATGCTTTTGCATCACAGATGTGTGGAACGAATATTTAATATTCGAGTATTGGTGCAGTCCCATAGAAGATATACAGATTTGAATTACCTGAATTGGCTATGTATCCGCGACAGTAGTCCGTACTGCGGTTGAAAGGTTGAACGTCGTCTTGTAGCTGTAGATTCTTGTTCGCTGTCTGTGTGGCATCCTGGGACGCGGATCTATTGTCTATCTCTTCTCAGATCTCGTCGCGTGGATATTTCTGTAGATTTCAAACGGGATAAGTATCGGGTTCCGGTTCTCAGATGTGTACGAATAGGTTAGATACAGATCAATATGAATAGTCTTTGTGTATTCCTTTCTTTATATCTGTGTAATCTTTTTTGCGGAAAAAAAGTACGTGCGCTTCGAAGCGATTGTGGCAAGTTTCAATTTTGTCATGTCGATCTGGCGGCCATTACTTACTTCGGATATTTCAAAATAGAAGATATAAGATTCCGCAACCCGCTTGTATCGCACTTTTCGGATAATCTGACGTTTCAATCTTACAAAATCATAAAGCAGTTTGTCGAACTGCCATCAGTCTCTTGTATGTTTCCTAACAGCCGTGGTGTCCATTTGCGTCTATACATTTCTAATAAAATAGTACAAGTAAATTTTATCAATTTCAATCTATCCCCTACCGACGCTAAACAAAATTTTCCGAAACGTAGCATTCAACCATTGTAAATACATGAAAACTCAATTTTTTAAAAAACCATTTTTCATCGTTGTTCTATAAACCATCAAAATGTTCAAGTTACTTGTGAATTTTTTTAAGACATTAATCTTCCTGAATTATATACGATTCACCGTCTTTTCCAAATTGCTTTAATTTGGTAACTCATCTCTCTCTTGCGAATTATGTCATACACTTTGTCATACCGAATTAAAAAAGATTCACCCACAGCTTATCGAATAAGTTGTGGAAACGTTTAATTTGGATTTTTCGCTATTTTCTCTGCATAGGCAAGGAGTCCAAACTCGGATTCGTCGGACAAAAGCGGAAGTGGCGTGTTGGACGCGGAGTCTGGGCGATTGGACGATCAGGACACGCCGTTCGAGGACGATCGAGTTCAGGACGTGGACGGCGAGGTCGAATGCGAGGAAAGGAAGCCTTTCGAGGGTATGAGGGAGTACGCGGAGTCGACGATGCAGGAGCTGTTGGCGATCTACGGGCTGGCAGGTGGGGAACTGGCTAAATCGGTCAGCAGGCAGCTACCACCCACCTTCCTGAACCCGACCAGCGGTCAGCAGGCTCAAGGTGAGTGCCTTCAGACGTTTCTATTTTCCTTCGGCGATGCATTTCGAACATTTTAATTGCAAACAATATTGCGAATATTGTGAAATATTTCAAGAGCGCGACGATTGGAAAGATTTCGTCGTGCAGAATATTTTTGGAGTATTTCAAACTTTTAGATATTTTGATGAAGGGGGCGATGATTGGATAGATTTCGTTCTGCGGAATATTTTTGGGACATTTCAAACTTCTGGATATTTTGATGAAGAGAGCGACGATTGAAAAGATTTCGTTCTGCAGAATATTTTTGGAGCATTTCAAACTTTTAGATATTTTGATGAAGGGGGCGATGATTGGAAAGATTTCGTCCTGCAGAATATATTTGGAATATTTCGAATTTTGAGACATTTATACATTCAGATCGTGGCAGTTTTGTTTTGATTGATAGCTAAATGGAAAATTTTGTGGAATAGATAAAAAGGGCGACGATTACAAAGAGTTGCATCATGCGGGATATATTTGAAATATCATGAACGCTTCAAGTAATTCGATCATCTCACACACCACAAGAATTCGACTTAACCCTTTGCGGACGAGAGGCGACTTTCGGTCGCCACGGCATTTCTCGCAGCAGGACGAGTTGCGAGTGAGAAGCTGCAATGTTTATGTTAGATTTCGTTACCTTTAACTGATAGAAAGGCGGAATTACACCAGTCACTTTTTAGCCAATAAATTACATAAATTGAAATGTCATTTGAGTGGGGCAATAATAGCTAATAGAAAGAATTGCCAGCTGCAATAAAAAAACGACGACTTCCAAAAGGAAAATCAATGGTAGTCTATCATGGAAATAATAATGTGATTTTGACGTGGAAAGATAAGAAGATCGTCACGCTGTTGACAAATTATTGCAATGCAGAAATGAGTAGTGTTGAACGAGTACTCCGGCATAGTGTTCAAACTGTGATTAGAAAACCCAATGCTATCACGAATTATACAAAATTCATGGGCGGCCGTATTTTTTGCAAGTTTATATTTTTGAAAGGTGGAAAATAGAGAAACTATCAAAATATAACGTTTTTGTAAGAAAATTTGTATATGAGATACTTTTATTGTATCCTGTAAGACACTCGATACATCTGCCAAAATCGCTTCGGCCTGCTACGAAATGATCTCTCGATCATTTCTTACATTCAGATCCAGCTTCATTTGAACTAACAACCAACCACTGCGCTCCTGCGACAGCGTTACCTCTACCTACAACCTGCCACCCTGTCCCCTTAAAAAATGACACCCGTCCAGACGCCACCTCATCAACCTCCCAGATCTCAACCATACGTTTCCGCAAACCGTATATCATAAATAGCAAAGCGCGACAATTATACCCCCAGCAAGCTAGGCGTCCATAATCAGCGACCTAACGCCTAGACCCCACCAGTGTCCATTGATTGAATAAATTTCGAATGCCGCCGACCGGCTTGCGACTTAACGCGCTCAGTACTAAAAGCACCGTGCGTCGCGACGCGGGCGCACGAGAAAAATAATCGAAGCCAACAATTAATCTCGCGCCGAGCCGCCGCAACGCCTCTCCGCTCATCGACTATGGATCCCGACGAAGGCAATTAACGAAGCGACTTCATGCATGAACATACGTCAGTAAGTGACCGTATCTCTAATTCCGCGCAGCGATACGTCTCGGAACGTTACGACTGTCGTTCGATTCATCGTTCGACGCTTAGGACCGAGTCGACTTCCGTTCAGAGCAGCTTCGCGCTCGAGGTCGCGGGGCCCAGGCTATTAGTGAGTGGGCGGTGCTCGAGGGGCAAGATAAAAAAGCAAACAGGTCGACTTGCTCCTTTAAATCGCCATTAGATTTTCAATCGCTCAAAGACCGAGCTCGTCGTGGCATTTTTCGCCTGCCGGTCTGTAGGGCTTTTATTGGAAGAAGATAAAAGTGTACGGTGCTGTGTTTTTTTGGTGGATATGAAATAGTAAGAGGGACGTGTGAATTTTGCTGGGCAAAATAAAGTAGAGGTTGTCTTGTGGTAGACTTGCGACTCAACACAATGTTAGTTTCGGAAGCTGAGAGTAGGTGCTGTGTTTTTTTGGTGGATATGAAGTAGTAAGAAGGACGTGTGAATTTTGCTGGGCAAAATAAAGTAGAGGTTGCTCGTGGTAGGCTTGCGACTCAATAAAATGTTAGTCTCGGGAGCTGAGAGTAGGTGCTGTTTTTTTGGTGGATATGAAATAGTAAGAAAGACGTGTGAATTTTGCTGGGCAAAGTAAAGTAGAAATTGCTCGTGGTAGGCTTGCGACTCAACACAATGTTAGTTTCGGAAGCTGAGAGTAGGTGCTGTGCTTTTTTGGTGGATATGAAATAGTAAGAAGGACATGTGTATTTTGCTGGGCAAAATCAAGTAAGGGTTGCTCGTGGTAGACTTGCGAGTCAACACAATGTTAGTCTCGGGAGCTGAGAGTAGGTGCTGTGTTTTTTGGTGGATATGAAATAGTAAGAAGGACGTGTCAATTTTGCTGGGCAAAGTAAAGTAGAGGTTGCTCATGGTAGGCTTGCGACTCAATACGATGTTAGTCTGGGGAGCTGATAGTAGGTGCTGTGTTTTTTTGGTGGATATGAAATAGTAAGAAGGACATGTGAATTTTGCTGGGCAAAATAACGTAGAGGTTGTCTCGTGGTAGGCTTGCGACTCAATACGATGTTAGTCTCGGGTGCTGAGAGTAGTATATTGTAAATGTTCCGTGAAATAATGGAAAAGTAAGCCTAAGGGTTCGGCGGCTATATTGGCAAATTTGAAATAATAAGGAAAACGTATGAATGTAATATTTATTGTAATAAAGTGGAGTTTGTTTGTAGTAGACTTGCGACTCAACACAATGTTAGTTTCGGGGGCTGAGAGTTGTGTATTGTAAATGTTGCGTGCAATAATGGAAAAGTGAGTTTAAGGGCTCTATGGCTATGTTGACAAATTTGAAATAATAAGGAAAACATATGAATGTAATATTTAGTGTAATAAAGTGGAGTTTGCTTGTAGTAGAGTTGCGACTCAACACAATGTTAGTTTCGGGGGCTGAGAGTAGTATATTGTAAATGTTGCGTGCAGTAATGGAAAAGTGAGCTTAAGGGTTCTGCGGCTATATTGACAAATTTGAAATAATAAGGAAAACATATGAATGTAATATTTATTGTAATAAAGTGGAGTTTGCTTGTAGTAGGTTCGCGAATCAATATAATGTGAGTTTCGAGGTTTATATCGTAATAATTGCTTTCCACGATTTCACTTATTCTAGTAAAAGGTTTCAAAGTAGGAAATCCAAGGAGGCTCTTACGCTTAATAAATACCACAATATCCGGTCTTCGGATGGTAAATTCCTTGACACCATTCCATACATAATTCGCTACATGAATCAGCTGCGGTGAAACACAATTTTGACCAAAACTCGTATATACTTGTGCATGTAATTGAATGCTTTATCGATCGTTTAATCAAACGTAAAAAAATCTTATCATTGACGTATACTGGTATGAAACTTTTCGTACACTCGTACATGGTAAACCGGAGAAGTTTCTGTATACTCTAACAACTGCTTTCCGCCATACGCTCAATCTCGTGTAAAGTCCACGAAGTCTCAAACTTCATAAACATCAGCGTATCCGGTCTTCGGACGGTATATTCCTTGACACCGGCCTCATGAATAATTCAATCAATCCGTTTAATCAGTCTAACAAAATCACGTCAGCACCCGTTCGTCCGCGTACAACTGAAATCGCGCGCAAACCATTTTTTCCGTTATACCGTTCCTTCGACGATCCTGAGATCGACCCACAATCCACAAAACGTTCGTTCGGCGGCTTTTGCTCCCGACTGTACCGTGCACCAGAACAGAATGTGGCACTTACATATTGCCGGTGCATCGCATATGCGCGCACGTGAATATGTGATAGTTCTCTGGCAAGATGGCCGACTTATAACTCATAAAGTCGGTCGGGGAGTAAGCGAGAAGCTTCGGTACTCGCTGGGTGACGATCGATGGATGCCTTTGAGATCAGTCCGCGCGTCATCGTTTTCCGTTGGCGTACTCGCGCATCGCGTGGGTCGACATTCCCACAAATTCCCCGACGCCGCCGGATTCCGAGTGTTTTTCGACGACCGCGGTCGCATCCGGCAGACTGCCGACGACGGTGCCTGGAAATCGGACGATCGGAGGTTCGAGTTTTCGCGGACAGTTTCGTTTCTGTTATATGCGCACACGCGCCCGGGAAGAGCTAAATGCAGACTTGCGCGTGAAAAGTTTTGATATTGTTGCATTTGTACATGCAGAACGGGGCATTTGTTCTGTTTTCATGCAAAATGGAAGGGCGGATTTGAAAAGTTGCGAAATTAAGAAAGGGAGTGATTTACGCGCCTTACAGAAATATAAAAATAAAAGTGTCAAGCGCTTTAAGCGCAGACATCGGACGATTTCTACGCTCAAGCACCCTTATAGTAAGGATAAATGCGGTATCGTACAAATAATAAATAATACGGGAAATTTGAAAAACTTAAAACGGAAGATTAAGAAAATATACTATTCGCTGCATTTTTGGACATAAACGAATAAAATCGCCAAACGTTTTAGTTTCGCATAGTAAAAAAGCTCCGCATTCAATTAAGTAATAGCAAATTCTTAATTCTATAAAACGACAGAAAAGTGAAAAAGTGACAATTACCATATAATCAATCCTTTCACGTCGCAACACCCCACATCGCCAAATAAATAAGCTCAAATGTGTTCAACCCCCAAAACCGGTGCTACACTTAATTTGCTTCTCCCACTGGCCGTTAAAAATCAATATCATCACTTAGGTAAAAATCGGTATCATCCGCCATTCGCAGGCTAAACATCCGCCAAACGGTTTGCCCGACAAAAAACTTCGAACTTAGCGGGTTCTAAGCCAGGCCGCACTATCGAATTCCCGATCCGTGACTCATGCCGGCAGCGGGTTCCTGAGGCTCCCTCACTCAATATTCATACATTATGTAAGTTAACCTCGCGTCAATGTAAAAGGACCCCAATCCGGCATCGTGTCCGACTCCCATTGTCGTTCGATAGACTCTCTCTTCTCACATCTCTCTCAAAGATTCCCAATGAACGATGGCTTTGTCGTCGACCCAAAGAACGCACGCCGGCGATTATGGGATTATGTACTTTTTCGGAGTACGCAAAATCATTTCATTTTGGTTAGCTGGCGGTAGTACGAAATTTCCGCTTGTTAGTAGCGGGTTCGTTGACGAAGTGTGATGTTTGTTTTTTAATTTCTGCAGATATTTTGCGTAGTTTTTGGATGAGTATGGTTTTACAACGTCTTTTCGGGAGGCGTTGCTGTTGAAACTACGAACTTACATTTTTGTGCTTGTTCCTATTTTGCTTTTTATGTTCACTCGATATTGTTAAATAATGTTAACACGTTGACTGCCAATCGTATTTTGCTATATTAGAACGGCGATGCTATGAAATACTACAGCGTTTGACTGAATTATGCAAAATGTAAATAATGCGGAGGTATTGGAGACCAAAGGATTGCATCACTATTCTAACAACAACTGCATTTATAAAATAATAACTGCTACCCATTGCAAATGTTTTGGATCTTCAGTAAAATCTCTTGCGCCGGTCACCAGTGACCATCGCGGCAGTCAAAGTGTTAATGAAAGCACGTACACATTTTTCATTAAATATTGACAACGCTGTGGTTGCTTTTACAAAAATCAATTTATCCCATACCGTTACAATTTAAATTCCAATTTACACCAAAATTCAACCCTCCTCACACATTGTATTTAAATTGGCATACAGCTACTGCCAGAATGAGAAGTATTGATTTATGCAAAAATTTCACAAGTTGCATTCCAATTCAAATAACACTTCGTCCCATCTCACGCGTCATGATTGAATTGAAATGCAGCTGATGGCGGAATGAGAAACTACGAACTTACATTTTTGTGCTTGTTGCCATTTTCCTTTTTATGTTCACTCGATATTGTTAAATAATGTTAACACGTTGACTGCCAATCGTATTTTGCTATATTAGAACGGCGATGCTATGAAATACTACAGCGTTTGACTGAATTATGCAAAATGTAAATAATGCGGAGGTAATGGAGACCAAAGGATTGCATCACTATTCTAACAACAACTGCATTTATAAAATAATAACTGCTACCCATTGCAAATGTTTTGGATCTTCAGTAAAATCTCTGGCGCCGGTCACCAGTGACCATCACGGCAGTCAAAGTATTAATGAAAGAACGTACACATGTTTCATTAAATATTCACAACGCTGTGGTTGCTTTTACAAAAATCAATTTATCCCATACCGTTACAATTTAAATTCCAATTTAAACCAAAATTCAATCCACCTCACGCACTGTATTTAAATTTTAATACAGCTGGTGCCGGAATGAGAAGAATTGATTTATGCAAAAGTTTCACAAGTTGCATTCCAATTCAAATAACACTTTGTCCCATCTCACGCGCCATGATTGAATTGAAACGCAGTTGATGGCGGAATGAGAATAACTGCTTTTTCCAAAAATGGCACAAACTGCATTCGAACTTAAGCAAAACTCCCATCCGCGAAAAGAGCCGCACACAAAAGGTCCGCCTCCGCAGTATCAGCGTGTCAAAAACGTGAGCAGAGGAGGCAATACCGCGCGTACCTTTCAGCGTCCCCGTCGGCGTGAAATTCGTCGACGCCACGGTTCGTAATCCTCGTAATTCTTCGCTTCTTTCTCCGGACCCGACGAGCGAGAAGATAATGCCGTCAAAACGTGCGCGATAATTTCGTAAGTGCCTAACGACCATGAGAACGAGCGAGGCTGTCAGTTGTCATTTGACGTAACAATGTCATTGGGGAACAGTTAGACCGGTATGAAACAAGTTTAACCACTTAACAGTCGAGTTTTCTAAGTGCCGCGTCGGCCGGCGAATATCGGTTACTACATGTCGCGAGTCCAACGTATTCATTGTGTCTTATTGATGCTGCGGACGGTTGCAAAATCGACGTTCGAAGTAATCGTTCGTGTCTCGCGGATTGCCGGGGCTTTTGTGTATGTGGGTCAATTAGATACGGAAGTAATTGGATGTGCTTGACGCCGGGTCGTATGGTTGTCGACGGCCGGAGAATCGATAATTAAACGAATCTGCTGGCCGTTGACTAAAGTCGTCGCGGCGGAGTTGTCATGCGGCGATGGAAAATTATGGTGCAACGCGAGAAACGGATGTTGCGGAGATTGTTCGGGAATCTTGGGTGTCCGCGGCAGTGGATGGAGTGGCGGCGACGGAAATGTTTCATGAGGATGAAATAGATGTCGAGTGGCAGAGTCTTTATAGAGGGAAACCGGGATTAGGGGAGGGTGGTTGTGAAAAATATACGGCGGCTTTTTAGACGTTTCTGGTGTTTGAGTAGGCGAAGCGGTTGATCGTTGATCATTTACGCAGCGTGATTCTGCTGTCGCAACTTCGACATCTGTTTAGTATGCATCGAAAGCGTTTTTTGCGGCCGAAGAAATGTTGTGGCTGATAACGCGCATTTTCGATGCATGTTAAACAGGTGCCAAAGTCGTAGCAGCTGAATTATATTGGAGAAATGATCAATGACCGCTGGCGCAATGCAAAGAGATCCGGAATGGGAGAAACTATTCGTGAGGCATTTGTAATGCACTTTCATTAAACTAAATTCACTATAATTAATTAATTAATACATTATAATTTTATATAATTCGATACTTTGGTAAGTCAAGCGGGAAACATTTTATTGGCGGCAAAATGCGCTTTTGATAAAAGCAGTTGTGGTAGTGGAATTATACTGCGTCGATCGACAGTGACTGCAGTTGTATCACAAAGAATTGATTCCGAAACGTCAGATTAATATTTGCTTTCTGACTTTCAATAATTAATTATTGAATACATTATATATTTTATATAATTCGATATTTCGGTAAGTGCAACGGAAAACATTTTATTGGCGGCAAAAAGCGCTTTTGATAAAAGCAGTCGGGGTAGTGGACTTATACTGTGTCGATGGACAGTGACTGCAGTTGTATCGCAAAGAATTGATTCCGAAACGTCAGATTAATATTTGCTTTCTGACTTTCAATAATTAATTATTTAATACATTATCATTTTATATAATTTGATATTTCGGTAAGTCAAGCGGGAAACATTTTATTGGCGGCAAAAAGCGCTTTTGATAAAAGCAGTCGTGGTAGTGGAATTATACTGCGTCGATCGACAGTGACTGCAGTGGTATTGCAAAGAATTGGTTCCGAAACGTCACATTAATATTTGCTTTCTGACTTTCAATGATTAATTATTTAATACATTATCATTTTATATAATTCGATACTTCGGTAAGTGCAACGGAAAACATTTTATTGTCGGCAAAAAGCGCTTGTGATCAAAGTAGTCGTGGTAGTGGAATTGTACTGCGTCGATCGACAGTGACTCAGTGGTATCGCAAAGACTTGGTTCCGAAACGTCAGATTAATATTTGCTTTCTGACTTTCAATAATTAATTATTTAATACATTATCATTTTATATAATTCGATATTTCGGTAAGTGAAGCGGGAAACATTTTATTGGCGGCAAAAAGCGCTTTTGATAAAAGCAGTCGTGGTAGTGGAATTATACTGCGTCGATCGACAGTGACTGCAGTTGTATCGCAAAGTATTGATTCCGAAACGTCAGATTAATATTTGCTTTCTGACTTTCAATAATTAATTATTTAATACATTATCATATTATATAATTCGATATTTCGGAAGTGCAACGGAAAACATTTCATTGGCGGCAAAAAGCGCTTTTGATCAAAGTAGTCGTGGTAGTATTATAGAATTGTACTGCGTCGATCGACGGTGACTGCAGTGGTATCGCAAAGAATTGGTTCCGAAACGTCAGATTAATATTTGCTTTCTGACTTTCAATAATTAATTATTTAATACATTATCATTTTATATAATTCGATATTTCGGTAAGTGAAGCGGGAAACATTTTATTGGCGGCAAAATGCGCTTTTGATAAAAGTAGTCGTGGTAATGGAATTATATTGCGTCGATCGACAGTGACTGCAGTTGTATCGCATAGAATTGGTTCCGAAACGTCAGATTAATATTTGCTTTCTGACTTTCAATAATCAATTATTTAATACATTATAATTTTATATAATTTGATATTTCGGTAAGTGAAGCGGGAAACATTTTATTGGCGGCAAAAAGCGCTTTTGATAAAAGCAGTCGTGGTAGTGGAATTGTACTGCGTCGATCGACAGTGACTGCAGTGGTATTGCAAAGAATTGGTTCCGAAACGTCAGATTAATATTTGCTTCCCGATTTTCAAACCTTCCAAATAACTCAATTTTGCTAGTACCACCTTCGCTTTGATTTGACCAAACGGTACATAAAAACAATTCCTGCCAACCCACACAATTCCACGGCACTCGTGCGCACCGAAGTCAGGCACCGGCAAACAAAATTTCGCGCGCGTCTATTTCCACTCCAGCGAATGGTGCGCCCGAAGCATTCCGCGCTCAAAGGAGATCGATCAAAAGCCGTCTTCCCGCAAAGGCGGTCACCGGGTTCTCTTGTAACTGCCGGCACTTCGAGAAAATGCCTGAAACATCAAAAAGCCTGGTCGAGTCTTTTCTCGTGACTGCCGTCACCCCGCCGTTTCGCCACCTACGTGCCTCGCCGAGAACAAAAGCGGCCGACGTAGCCCTCGCACCAATGTATCGCGACGATTGATGCAAAAAAGGCTGAAAAAGGAGCGAGCCGCGTAATTTATCATGTAAAAGCGTGCGGCGCGATGTGGCGGCTTGAGAGAAAGGGAAGACACGCTATGGGATTTCTATCGTGGCCTGTTCAAACGGCGTTCGTCCTTTTATGAAACTTGTCCCGCGCGACGGACGGACAAATGTACGGAATTATGATATACGGGATCCACGAGGCTGATTCTGAAATGGTGTCAAGAAATTCACGACGAATGGTAGCGACGTCGCGTTCCGAAGAAAACGGCCTGAATGAAGAGGAGCGCGGACGTTAGTCGAGAGGTGTTGACTTTGTGCGCGCGCGCGCGGTATGTGAAAGATCGGCTCAGACCGGCGGTGGAGGTTTTCGACGGTGACGTTAGTGTGTCAGGTACGATGCGGAGGAGACGCGGTCAATCAATGTGCCGAGGGCGTGAAATCTATTCAGATAAACCAAGTCTCACAAAATTTCGTTTCGAAAGTTACTTTGCGATCGCCTTAACACGTTCACGCCGGCGTGACCCACCGGTGGGTCACGCTCGACTGTCCTATCGGGCGTGAACATTTGTTTACAAGCCGCTCACCATCAAAAATATAGTTTGTTTAGTTTGTGGACAAAATTGCCGTATAGTTGAAAATTTAAATAATTGAATTTTACATAATTGAAACAAGCAACAATTGTGCGCCACCAAATGAAGTGCTGCATGAATTTGAGCGCCGCCTAACAGCGAAAAACATGAAAATCGGCCCCGGCGTGAACGTGTTAAATCTATGCGTGTAATATGTTAGTACATCAATTATACCAGTTATGCAAATATGTCAACTATAAGTGGAAGTGTAATTATATATAATTAAATTACTTGTTACTTTCAGATTTAATTTGGTTCATATTTAAACACAATTTGAACTGTAATGTAGTGGTACTGAAACAGAATGATATGCAACGAAATATCATCGTGCGTGTTAAATGCAAAAAATATATTTCCATTGATTCTATTTCTTCATAGAAATTCCTCCGTACACTACCATATCGTGTATTATTTATATAATACACGATATATACGATAATACGGTAATACACGATATATATGATAATACGATAATACACGATATAATACGTATACGATAATATACGACACAATTTGAACGGTTAATGTAGTGGTACTGAAACAGAATGATATACAACGAAATATCATCGTGCGTGTTAAATGCAAAAAATATATTTCCGTTGATTCTATTTCTTCATAGAAATTCCTCCGTACACTACTGTATCGTGTATTATTTATATAATACACGATATATACGATAATACGATAATACACGATATATATGATAATACGATAATATACGATACAATTTGAACGGTTAATGTAGTGGTACTGAAACAGAATGATATACAACGAAATATCATCGTGCGTGTTAAATGCAAAAAATATATTTCCATTGATTCTATTTCTTCATAGAAATTCCTCCGTACACTACCATATCGTGTATTATATAAATAAGACACGATATATACGATAATACGATAATACACGATACAATACGTATAATATACATATACGATAATACACGATATAATAGAAACGTGTATTATTTAAAATAATTTAAAATAATCTTCAAAACCTTTTTCATTCCTGAAATGTCGAGCTAACAAATAAAAGTGCCATACATAAAAACATAAATTTTCATTTCTCCCAGACTGATCTAACCCCTGAAGCTCGCTCTCTCTGGAATGCCTCTGAAATTTTTGTTCGTTCCGCGCGCGTGATATTTGGAGAACAGTTTCTCGCCGACGCTCTCGTGCACATGTGCGCGAGTCGATATGGGGAAGGTCGAAGTCGATTTCGCTCGCGGCGAACGGGATCGCGTACTCCGCAGGTCGACGATCGGTGAACTTTGGTCGCGCGGAAAATTGCTCTGCCGATCGTTCAATATTAGCGCACGTGCAGCGAACGGAGGCAAATGTCGCGACGCCGTGCGCGGAGGAGCACTTTCGTCGTGCCGCCTTTGCTTTTGACCGAATGAGAACGAGAGAATGCAGTATGTGTGTTGCCGTGAAAGCCCGGAAACGTAAATTGTCGTAAATGGTAAATATTAGCATTCGCCGCGGTGAGCTACTAAAAGTCGGAAATATGAACAAGCGTTCCATGTGATTACATATACGCTTGTGCATTTGAAAAGTTTGAATTTCGATATGATAAAGTAAATACTTGTTGCAAAATGCACTTTACTCACAAAGTCAATGAAAACGTCAGTTTGTCTGCCAAAAAACACGCAACGTCCTTTAAAAAAAAATAAGAATGGAATGCACACATATGTTTGAAGACGCAGAAGGCAGTTACGGTATTCTTGAAAATCGTACAAGCGCAAAAGCAATATCTTTCACGCGATCAATCGCAGAGCATATTTATGAGATGCACTGTAATCGCGCGGCTGTAAAATGTTTACCGTTTGGGCCGAATGCAAGATACTTTGACAAAAAGCAAGAAAAACAATGGAAAAAACGAAAGTGACCAAAGACGCAGAACGCAGTTACGGTATGCTTGAAAATCGTACAATCGCAAAAGCAATATCTTTCACGCGATCAATCGCAGAGCATATTTACGAGATGCACTGTAATCGCAAGGCCGTGAAATATTTACCATTTGTGCCGAATGCAAGATACTTTGACAAAAATCAAGAAAAACAATGGAAAAAACGAAAGTGACCAAAGACGCAGAACGCAGTTACGGTATGCTTGAAAATCGTATAAGCGCAAAAGCAATATTTTTCACGCCATCAATCGCAGAGCATATTTATGAGATGCACTGTAATAGCAAGGCCGTGAAATGTTTACCGTTTGTGCCGAATGCAAGATACTTTGACAAAAAGCAAGAAAAACAATGGAAAAAACGAAAGTGACCAAAGACGCAGAACGCAGTTATGGTATGCTTGAAAATCGTACAAGCGCAAAAGCAATATCTTTCCCGCGATCAAACGCAGAGCATATTTATGAGATGCACTGTAATCGCAAGGCCGTGAAATGTTTACCGTTTGGGCCGAATGCATGATACTTTGCCAAAAAGCAAGAAAAACAATGGAAAAAACGAAAGTGACCAAAGACGCATAAGGCAGTTACGGTATGCTTGAAAATCGTACAAGCGCAAAAGCAACATCTTTCCCGCGATCAATCGCAGAGCATATTTACGAGATGCACTGTAATCGCAAGGCCGTGAAATGTTTACCGTTTGTGCCGAATGCAAGATACTTTGACAAAAAGCAAGAAAAACAATGGAAAAAACGAAAGTGACCAAAGACGCAGAAGGCAGTTCCGGTATGCTTGAAAATCGTACAAGCGCAAAAGCAATATTTTTCACGCCATCAATCGCAGAGCATATTTATGAGATGCACTGTAATAGCAAGGCCGTGAAATGTTTACCGTTTGTGCCGAATGCAAGATACTTTGACAAAAAGCAACGAAA
Source organism: Cryptocheilus praepositus (assembly GCA_033815515.1). NCBI lineage: Eukaryota > Metazoa > Arthropoda > Insecta > Hymenoptera > Pompilidae > Cryptocheilus > Cryptocheilus praepositus. The sequence goes on from JAWWQZ010000190.1 coordinate 2,672,157, forward strand.
ACAATGGAAAAAACGAAAGTGACCAAAGACGCAGAAAGCAATTACGGTACGCTTGAAAATCGTACAATCGCAAAAGCAATATCTTTCACGTGATCAATCGCAGAGCATATTTATGAGATGCACTGTAATCGCGCGGCCATAAAATGTTTACCGTTTGGGCCGAATGCATGATACTTTGACAAAACGCAAGAAAAACAATGGAAAAAACGAAAGTGACCAAAGACGCAGAAGGCAGTTACAGTATGCTTGAAAATCGTACAATCGCAAAAGCAATATCTTTCCCGCGATCAAACGCAGAGCATATTTACGAGATGCACTGTAATAGCAAGGCCGTGAAATGTTTACCGTTTGTGCCGAATGCAAGATACTTTGATAAAAAGCAAGAAAAACAATGGAAAAACGAAAGTGACCAAAGACGCAGAAGGCAGTTACCGTATGCTTGAAAATCGTACAAGCGCAAAAGCAATATCTTTCCCGCGATCAATCGCAGAGCATATTTACGAGATGCACTGTAATCGCGCGGCCGTGAAATGTTTACCATTTGTGCCGAATGCAAGATACTTTGATAAAAAGCAAGAAAAACAATGGAAAAAACGAAAGTGACCAAAGACGCAGAACGCAGTTACGGTATGCTTGAGAATCGTACAATCGCAAAAGCAATATCTTTCACGCGATCAAACGCAGAGCATATTTATGAGATGCACTGTAATCGCGCGGCCGTGAAATGTTTACCGTTTGTGCCGAATGCAAGATACTTTGACAAAAAGCAAGAAAAACAATGGAAAAAACGAAAGTGACCAAAGACGCATAAGGCAGTTACGGTATGCTTGAAAATCGTACAAGCGCAAAAGCAATATCTTTCACGCGATCAATCGCAGAGCATATTTACGAGATGCACTGTAATAGCAAGGCTGTGAAATGTTTACCGTTTGGGCCGAATGGAAGATACTTTGACAAAAAGCAAGAAAAACAATAGAAAAAACGAAAGTGACCAAAGACGCAGAAGGCAGTTACGGTATGCTTGAAAATCGTACAATCGCAAAAGCAATATCTTTCACGCGATCAATCGCAGAGCATATTTACGAGATGCACTGTAATCGCGCGGCCGTGAAATGTTTACCGTTTGTGCCGAATGCAAGATACTTTGACAAAAAGCAAGAAAAACAATGGAAAAAACGAAAGTGACCAAAGACGCAGAACGCAGTTACGGTATGCTTGAAAATCGTACAAGCGCAAAAGCAATATCTTTCACCTGATCAATCGCAGAGCATATTTACGAGATGCACTGTAATCGCGCGGCCGTGAACTGTTTGCCGTTTGTGCCGAATGCAAGATACTTTGACCAAAAGCAAGAAAAACAATGGAAAAACCGAAAGTGACCAAAGACGCAGAAGGCAGCTACGGAACCGTTGAAAATCGTAGCAGTGCAGAACGAATGTTTATCACGGGGTCAATCGAAAGGTGTACCTCCCCCGTAATTTCCGCGTCTGCTCTTATTCGAGTAACGACCTTAATCATCTTCGTTTGCCCGCGCCGGGACGAGTTCTACAAACGTAGAAACTCACGTATCGTGCCTAATACAGGCGAAAGGGCGATTTCTCCGTAATTTCCACGTCTGCCCGTGCGATCTGGAGGTCGACCTTAATCGGTCCATTTCACGGTATACGGACCGATGTCGCCCACGCAGCTAAAAAGGGAAAAAACCGACGCGGCCGAGACGCGATTAAGACGGAAAAGAGAGTAAGAAGGAGTAGAGAACGGGGAGATTAAAGAGACGGAGCGACAGAAAGGTGGGAACGGAACTGACCCGAAGGAAACACGAGAGAACGGAATGAAAGACGAATGCGTTGAGTACAGTGCAGAAGGTTACATCAAATGTATCGATAGGTAGAGTACGGAGGAAATTAAGAGTGCTTTGGTTAAAAGCGAATGGATGGCAAATTAATGGAATTTGAATAAAATGTAATTTTAAGAATGGAAGATAAATGCGCTGAAAGCCGAATATGCTAAGTGTTATGAAGAAGGTTAAGGCAAATGTGTCGATAGATAGAGTACGAAGAAAATGAAGAGTAATTGTGGTTAAAAGCATATAGATGGCACATGAATAAAAGTGGAATAAAATTCAATTGTAATTTACCATGCGATAAATAAGAAAGAAGGACAGATGGCCAAAATGTCGAGCAATTAGCGAAAATCCTGTAAAACTCAACATGTGCCACGCGAACGTTTATATTCCTATACGACTTAACATTTTAAAAGCCTTCAACCCGTGCACGACTATTTAGTCCGAACACGCATGCAGCAACACCGCAAAAAGACCAATTAAACCGCGCCCAGCACAGATCCCCCTTAAAAAATTGCGGAATTGCAAAGCTGCGTGAAACCCCACAGCAGAAGGTCCTCAACAAACGAGCTTCTGCATTATTCTATAAAATAGAAATACAAAAATGCATCTGATCGAACAATTAACACTTGAACGACCGCTAGCCGATTAATCAACTTTTCGGTTCCAATTGCTATTTACCGGTAGCCGATTAATCGGTTTTTCAGTGGTCAACGGTTATACTAGATAAAATAAATATCAGATGATATCAACACATTTATAAATGACAATAAAATTACACTGCTTTCAAACCAAACAATTCTCGACAACACATTCAGTATTTTTCAGTTATAAAGCTTTAGAAATAGGCACATACACAATTCCTGCGCGATATCAAAAACAGAGTCGGTCGTTAGTGAGTGGCATTTTCAGTCAATAGCGGTCGGTAAAGTGTTAACAAAAATCCCACATAAATCCCAATTTGCCCCACAAACTATTACGAGCAGCACGAACTATCGGACACACATCTAGCTCCATTCCAAAAGATGCTCCATTCCATTGGAGCCATTCCTCAGCACTCGTCCCCTTGAAAAAATCGCGGCGATCCTCAAGCCCAGACGCAGCCTCCGGAGAAAGCACAGTAATTCATCGGAGGGCCTGACGCGAAGAAACGCGCATCGCCAAAAAGCGTCCGCCCAAGAAACCGCAGGCTCGCTTAATCCGTCGCGAAGAAAAGCAGAAAACGGGCTCGCGGGCGTGCGTCGAAACTGTTTGGCCGCGAGGCAAAGCGCAGCAAAGCGAAGAAGAGCCGTGCGCAGCGCGGAGCCTCCGTGAACCCATTAATCATCCCGCCCGGACAAAAGGCAGCCAGGATGAAAAGAGAAGACGGACAGTCGGACGGACGTCGGGCATGCAGGCTCGGTGAATCCTCGAAACGCACGGCGGAAAGTCCTGGTGCGGATCATTTTTTATTTGCTCCTTTTCGAAATTCGTCGGACGCCTCTGCCATTGTCAGCCGTCGAGCACGTCTCTGCGCCTGGCTTTCAGGCACTCGCTTACTCCGGGGGCCCGTCCGGGACCACGCCGGGGGAAGATTCATTAACTGATAGCGTGATTCTTTCTCCGAACGGACGAGTTTTTAAAAATGATACGGCCATTGTCGGGCGCCGGAGAGAATTGGATCGTTACACGCCACCCCGTTGAGACGAGGTGCGCGCGGGGCGCGAAGAATTGATGATTGCGACCGGCGCTGTCGCTCGACGGATTCGTTTGAGGTTCGGCGATCGAATGTGATTGCGTTTAACGAATTGACGGCAGGTGACCGGGGATACGGCGATCGGTTCGGACGATTGTGCGTTGGACGATGCCTGTTTTCTTTTAGCTGAGCTGAGAGTGGCTTTTGTGGGTGAAACGTGCTTAGAAGGGGCTTTGAATGATGATTAGGTGGCGTCGGGGGATTTTCTGCATTTAGAGTGGTGCGAGTCGAACGGTTTTTGGTTATGTTTACTGTGCTGCGGAATATTGTACGGTCAAAGTGCGGGATTATTGTCTCTCTCTTAGTAGCTCGGTTCTCTACAAATCAGACGGCCCGAATTCTGTCGTAAAGTTCGCTGGCAAGCTTCCACAGATGCGGCAATTAAGATTTGCAAGAGACAAAACTCGCTGTTTTAATACGGGCAAACGTAAATGCACTCTTCAGGAATGACTCTTTTCCGCCTCATATCGCAGATCCCGAATTCTGCCTTAAAATTCGCTGATACGCTTCCGCATCGTGCGTCAATTAAATTTCGTAAGAAACATAACTCGTTTTATTACGCAAAACGGTAAATGCAGTCTTCAGAAATGACTCTTTCTTATTTCACCCCGCATATCTCAAATTCTGCCTTAAAATTGACTGACATGATTCTGCACTCTGCATCAATCAAAACTCGCAAAGAATAAAAACCGCCATTTTAATACTGACAACACCGACATCTTCCACCTTAACTCTCTACACCTCATACGTCTCTTCTGCTTTATCTCGCTACTGCCCTTCCACTTAATGTTACAACTTAAATTTCCAAAAAGCAAAAATCGGCCCTATAGCATCGAAAACGTGAAATACCCTCTCAAGCCTATTTTAAATTTCGCTCACACATCCCGATGCGGTGTGCTAATAAGCATTCGCGCAAACTAAAAATCGCATTCTAACACGGTACACAGTAAATAGCCTCTTGCGTGCGAGTAATCTGGATCTGGTAACGCGCCTTTATGTCTCGACGTGCACTCCACTTGAGCACGTACGTGTACCGAGTGATGGGCGACGCGAGATGACGAGGATGACGAGGACGACGACACCGGTGCAAGATCGAAATCGGAGCTCTTTCTTCGGAACGGGAGACAAAAGGCCCCTCACAACGAGGAGAGAGACGCGAAACGTTCGTGCGCGCCTGCCTGCCCTGCCTGCGACCTGTTGAATTTGAGTGCCGCTGGTATATTATCGTTTAACGGATTTCGCTGCCGCCGGATGGGCGCCAATTGTTTCCATCTCAGCGAAAAAGCGAATTGACACGGCTATTTGGTAGTGGCCTTGGAATATGTCCGAGGGATTTTTGAAATGGAATGAAAATGTGATGATACAAGTACCGAGGGGTGGATCACTCTCTATTTCTATCATCATTCTCTATTTATCAATCGAAGTCCCTCCTATACAGGGTGCGGCGCCAAAATCCCGACAAAATTCAATTTAAATTTCCCGTCGTTCTATACCACTTGGAGATGTCGCTATTGGCAACCAAATAATTTGAAGCATGTAATAAACATTCATAACCTCCAAACTGTAACTATGTTAAACGAAAGTGCAGAGTACATATATAATGTGCAACATCTACCGTATCGCCGCGTTGCCGATTTACCGCATTATTTAAACGCAAAACTCATGACGGACATCCACCCAGAAAATTTCCGAGGGATGTTTGAAATGGAAAGAAAGTGTGACGATACAAGTACCGAGGGGGTGGATCAATCATTCTCCATTTATCAATCAAAGTCCCTTCCATATATGCTGCGTAATGTCTACCGTACCGCCGCGTTGCCGATTTACCGCATTATTTAAACGCAAAACTCATGACGGACATCCACCCAGAAAATTTCCGAGAGATTTTTGAAATGGAAAGAAAGTGTGACGATACAAGTACCGAAGGGGTGGATCAATCATTCTCCATTTATCAATCGAAGTCCTTCCTTTTATGCTGCGCAACGTCTATCGTACCGTCACGTCTCCGATTTACCCATTATTTAACACGTTGACTGCCGTGCGTATTTTGCTGTACCAGAACGGCGATGCTATAAAATACTACAGCGTTTGACTCAATTACGCAAAATTTAAATAATGTGCAGGTATTAGAGACCTAACGATCGCATCACTATTCTAACAATAACTGCAATTATACAATAATTATTGCTACCGATTGCGGATATTTTGGATCTTCAGTAAAACGTCAAATTGCGCTTGATTTCTAGTGTCCCTGACTATAACACATAGACTGCCATGCGTATTTTGCTGTATCAGAACGGCGATGTTATGAAATGCTACAGCGTTTGACTGAATTATGCCAAATGTAAATAATGTGCAGGTATTAGAGACCTAACGATCGCATCACTATTCTAACAATAATTGCATTTATAAAATAATTATTGCTACCCATTGCGGATATTTTGGATCTTCAGTAAAATCTCTTGCGCCGCTCAGCGGTGACCATCACGACAGTCAAATTGTTAATTGAACTTGATTTCTGGTAAACAGTCCCTGGCTAGGACCTTCTTTTTTAACACATTGACTGCCATGCGTATTTTGCTGTACCAGAACGGCGATGTTATGAAATGCTACAGCGTTTGACTGAATTATGCCAAATGTAAATAATGTGCAGGTATTAGAGACCAAAAGATCGCATATCACTGTTCTAACAATAATTGCACTTATAAAATAATTATTGCTATCCATTGCGGATATTTTGGATCTTCAGTAAAATCTCTTGTGCCGAACAGCGGTGACCATCACGACAGTCAAAGTGTTAAACGCAAAACTCATGACTGATATCCACCCAGAAAATATACTCTACTTCTCTTCTCTTCTATTACCTTCAATATTCCGGCGTTAGAGCATACTGCGCCGGTCGTTTCCACGGGCTAGAAAGAAGAATCGAGGAATTCGCCAGGATGCCAGAGCAGTGTTTGTTTCCCGGCCGACCCCTCGATCCCTCCTCGTCCCGCGTCTTGCATCCCGAGAGATCGTGAAACGTTTTATGAAAGCTTTTATGAAAGGCTTTACGAGCGACGTCCCGAAGGCAGAGGGCCCAAGCCGCTTCTGCTACACACGTGCTGCCGGGCCTGAGGGTCCCTCGCCCTCCAGCCCTCGCCGCCTCGTCTGCTTCTTCTCAGTCGCTCGTCTACTTCATTTTCTCCGACTCGTCATTTCGCGCGATGCTGCTAATACACGCGTTATTGCGCTACTTTACTTTCGTCCGTCGTGTCTGTTGAATATTCGATCGCTTTGACTGTGTGGACGTTGGTGGGGAGTGAGTGTGTCGGTGGAGGTGAATGGGGAAAGGTGGGGGTGAATGTGGAATTGTGGGGGAGGTGTGTGGGGATTAATAGGAGAGGAGTAATGAAATTGAAGTAGAGGTGGAGTGGTGAAGAGTAGTGGAAGCGTGGAGAAAGATGTGGGTATGCGCGGAATAATGCGAGAGCGGAGGAGCGAAGATAAAAGTAGAAATGCAGTTTAGGAGAACGATGTTTTCGAAGCATGTGAGAATTAGGAGAAGAGGTGTATCGAAATTGGAGTAGCTGTGGAGCGGTGGAGAGTATTAGAAGTCTAAAGAAAGACGTGGGTTGTGAAAGCATGTGGAGAAATTGGCATGGAGATGTGAAAGGATGTGGAGTCGTAAAGAGTGAGGAAAGATGTGCGTATACAAAAGCAGAGTTATGAAAATGAGAGTAGAACATGGGGGTAATGTAAAAGTGGAGTAATGAAAATGAGAGTAAAACAGTGCAGAAGTATAAGTAGAGACGTACACATGCGTATGCCAATTTAAAAAATAGGCTAGTGCAAATAAGCATTAAAATATAGTTACATAAACTAACGTAGAGGTATAAACGCAGCTACGTTTACACCAATGGTCAAATATCTTTTAAGACTAAAACATATTTTTTAAAACCAGAACACCAACAAAATACTTCTAAACCAAAGAGATTTATCCTTTAACCGAATATCTAAATATACTCCTTATATAAATACTCCTACCTACTTCTTCCCAAACCACATAGATTTATATTGTAATCGAATATTTTGTCATTACACCCTAATGTTCCAGACGACTTCCATTAAACATCCGGCCATCCATCAGCGTCTCACCGGACGCGTAACAATGCCTCAACTTCCACAGAAGCTGCACCGCCAGCATCCACCAATTCGCACTTCAACCAATCCCCACACATTTCACCCCAAAAACCACCCCATTCTTCATCTCTCACATTCATCCTCCGGATCGTTTGATGTCCGCTTCCGGGTCAATTGGATCTTCTCGGCTTTTTTGTTCGCCAATTAAGCTCTGACTCAGAGAGTTCGTGAAGAAGTGCGCGTCACAACGGCTGCGGATCGAAAGCGTCGGAAAGAGACAGAAGTAAGCGCGAGAAAGAGTTCGAAAGAGGCGGGAAAAGAAAAAGGCAGAAGAAAAAGTGTGGGTGGCGAGGCGACGGTGGCGGGCGAAGCTATTGACGTGAAACGACGTTTAAACGGTGTTACGTGAAACGTGTCAGCGAGTTTGTGCGCGCTGGCGCTCGCACGTGGGAATCCGGTTTTTTGTAAAATGACGATTGTCGCCGCTAACGATCGATACCAGTGGCACGTGGGCGGACGTAGGAGCCGCTTCTTATAGTCGGCCCGACAATCGTGGAAAGCAGTAAATAACCGAATGCGCTTCGGCGAAAGTCTATGTTAGCAGCGGTGTTTACTGGTTGCATCGTCTCAAGATAAAGGTGCTTTCTTTTATCTTCTTCGACTTTGATGTTATATCAGTTTCTGATAAATGTGATGACATACTTTTAGTTGCCTTTACCAAATTTGAAGAATTTCCTTAGCTCATCTTTTAACGTAAGATGTTCGGAGAAATATGTAAGCCTACAACATTGTTTGATTTGTAAGTTTGTACATGTGGCATTGTGAAGTTCGGTTGTATGAGTGTCTGAAAAATGAGATGACACACTTTGCTTCCAACAAAAGACAAAAAATTGTTTCAGATCGTAATTCAATATTAAATTTACAAAGAAATATGTAAGTACGCAACATAACCCGAAAAAAAAAATTAGGAATACAACATACAAAATTTGAAACATAGAAATCTGAAGAGGAAATTAATGTGGACATATACATTCATATCTCTCCATCAATAAAAATCAGCAAAAGTTGCTAGAACATAGTAGTGATATTTTTTGTAATTTTACTCGTGGAGTTCGTGTTAAGAATAAAGTCTATTGCTCGAAGTTCATTAATCATGCTTGTTAATTAATTAATTTTCACAGTAAAAAGACATGAAATCACTAATCATTAAACATCGCCAACTTGAAGTAGCACAACTTGCAACGTGGTCCATTCAAAATCAGATTAAAATATATAAGAAACGCGGTTTAACGTTAATTCGCGTTTTGTTTCAATATAAACGTCCACTGATTGTTTCCAACATTGTCTTAAAGACGCACCACCACTGTATGAAGGAGTTAACGCTTTTATGCCGTTCGGCTGCAATTGTGCAAAGCATGGCAAGTCGCGTGTAACGATGGAAGATACGACCCGGCTTAATGACGGGTAGTTTATTTTTATGGCGCACGTTGTCGTTTTTGTAATGAAACGGCTGATCTAAATGCAGTGTAACGTGGGGCTCGTTTAAATTGGCATTACACTGTTGACGTTATAATGAAATATCGTTTATGTAAATAGGGCAGATCTAGATTAACATAGACATTTTTATGTGAATATGCGCATAAGACGCATGTAGTGCGTACATGTATGCGACTGTACGTTAAAACAAAAGGAACGCTTAATACCGTATCAAACAATTAGGCGCGCAGAATTTTCTTTTTGCACGGTCTACTGAACATATTCTGCCATTTCATATAATTGGTTCTGCACACTTGTTTCGCACGGTTTTCTCGGAAACTCATTCTACCGGTAAAAAGTAATTTAGGGTATTGTCCCGATAATTAAACGTGTACCAGATTTAGATAGGTTCTGTATGTCATTGTGAAAAATATGAAACTAAAAGAAAAGTATGGTGAGCATAACTTTGAATGTGAGTAGAATAATAATCACGACATGACCATACTCAAAATCACATTTGCATAATATTTATACAGGAAATGTAGCACACTTCAAATTTGTATATATAAGAAAATATGGTCGAATGCAATATTTATGATGTTTCAATTAATTTTGATAATTTGTTGTTTTGTCGACACGTAATATCGACACGTTAGATTGTTAAACAATAAAATTGAAAAACATTAATTGACCTTCTACATCTATTAAATTTGTAACAGCAACGACCAGAATAAAATATTTTAACACTTATATTATTATTCATCAAAGCTTTTTTTTCGAAAATTAATATTCAGTGGCGTGTTACTTTTATCCTTGTCATTAATAGAAGATCCACCAGGTAATTTTTGCATCTTTACGCATAACCCATACTATGAAGTCCTCCCAAAAGATAGCTATTAAAACTATCGATACGTTACTCATATTTCCGGATGAAAAAGAGCACGTATTATATTAGGACATTATCCGCAAATGAAGAAAAGCGCGCGAGGTCAACGAGCGTTCCACGACAGATCGAAGCCTCCGTCGACGTCCGGATCGTTGCTCCTTTCCTCAACATTCCCCTTCCCTTCGAAGCTACCCCGTCCTCCTCCGCGTCTTTCCTCGTTTCGCTTCTTTTTCCCTCCAGCCATCCCTTCCCTCTTATACCCGCGGCATCTTGTTTATTTTGCCCGTCAGCTCGCTGACACTCGGACATTCGTTTAAATTTAGAATTCAATGGGATCCTTTTACCGGCCTCGCTTTCGTGCCTTAACGGATTCCCTCGCTCGCCGAAGATTATTTGTTTAATTCCGAGTCCACGTCGATCTCTCGACGTCTTTCTTTCCTCGTGACTCCTTTACTCCGGATCCCTCGTGCTTTTACGATCTCGCTCCGTCCTCTTCGTTTTAGCTCCGTTTCGCTCCTACTCCTTTTCGAGCTCTTACAGATGTCGCGTCTTGTGAAACACATTTCGTCACTCTTTCACCGTATTACGTTCGCGACGTGAATGACGGCGCGGATGTGTGGCCTGTGGCGTTCAACTATGGCCTGGCAGTATGCGAATGTGCGCGGAAAACCGAATTGGAATGTTTCGCGTGACGTAGTGCAGCGTTCTCCACCTTTTCACACCTGTGGACCGGCGAAAATAAAGATATATCGCGGATCGGCCCAGCCAGGAATCTAATGTTGTCTGATGACAATTTTTAATTACGGGGTTTACTGCTGTTTCTTTGCCAGAAATTTGCAGATACGCGGCTGCAGCGTCGTTTGTGGCAGATAAAACGATGCTTTGACGATCATTGATTTTGTCTTTTTGATTTTTATTAGTGACGCGGTCGGAAAAGTGTTTCACACATTTTTGAGGGGCCAATACCGGTCCGCGGACCATTGGTTGAAACAGGAATCTAACGTTGTCTGCTGATAATTTTTAATTGCGGGGTCTACTGCTATTTCTTTGCGAGAACTTTGCAGATACGCGGCTGCAGCGTCGTTTGTGGCAAATGAAACGATGCTTTGACGACCATTGATTTTGTCTTTTTGGTTTTTATTAGTGACGCGGTGGGAAAAGTGTTTCATACATTTTTGAGGGGCCAATACCAGTCCGCGGGCCATTGGTTGAAACAGGAATCTAACGTTGCCTGCTGATAATTTTTAATTGCGGGGTCTACTGCTATTTCTTTGCCAGAAATTTGCAGATACGCGCCTGCAGCGTCGTTTGTGGCAAATGAAACGATGCTTTGACGATCATTGATTTTATCTTTTTGGTTTTTATTAGTGACGCGGTCGGAAAAGTGTTTCATACATTTTTGAGGGGCCAATACCGGTCCGCGGACCATTGGTTGAAACAGGAATCTAACGTTATCTGCTGATAATTTTTAATTGCGGGGTCTAGTGCTATTTCTTTGCGAAAACTTTGCAGATACGCGCCTACAGCGTCGTTTGTGGCAAATGAAAAGATGCTTTGACGTTCATTGATTTTGTCTTTTTGGTTTTTATTAGTGACGCGGTGGGAAAAGTGGTTCGTAAATTTTTGAGGGGCCAATACCGGTCCGCGGACCATTGGTTGAAACAGGAATCTAACGTTGTCTGCTGATAATTTTTAATTGCGGGGTCTACTGCTATTTCTTTACGAGAACTTTGCAGATACGCGGCTGCAGCGTCGTTTGTGGCAGATAAAACGATACGTTGACGATCATTGATTTTGTCTTTTTGATTTTTATTAGTGACGCGGTCGGAAAAGTGTTTCATACATTTTTGAGGGGCCAATACCGTTCCGCGGACCATTGGTTGAAACAGGAATCTAACGTTATCTGCTGATAATTTTTAATTGCGGGGTCTACTGCTATTTCTTTGCGAGAACTTTGCAGATACGCGGCTGCAGCGTCGTTTGTGGTAGATAAAACGATACGTTGACGATCATTGATTTTGTCTTTTTGGTTTTTATTAGTGACGCGGTGGGAAAAGTGTTTCATACATTTTTGAGGGGCCAATACCGGTCCGCGGACCATTGGTTGAAACAGGAATCTAACGTTGTCTGCTGATAATTTTCAATTGCGGGGTCTACTACTGTTTCTTTGCGAGAACTTTGCAGATACGCGCCTGCAGCGTCGTTTGTGGCAGATAAAACGATGCTTTGACGATCATTGATTTTGTCTTTTTGGTTTTTATTAGTGACACGGTCGGAAAAGTGTTTCATACATTTTTGAGGGGCCAATACCGGTCCGCGGACCATTGGTTGAAACAGGAATCTAACGTTATCTGCTGATAATTTTTAATTGCGGGGTCTACTGCTATTTCTTTGCGAGAACTTTGCAGATACGCGACTGCAGCGTCGTTTGTGGCAGATAAAACGATGCGTTGACGATCATTGATTTTGTCTTTTTGGTTTTTATTAGTGACGCGGTGGGAAAAGTGGTTCATAAATTTTTGAGGGGCCAATACCGGTCCGCGGACCATTGGTTGAAGAACACTGATATAGTGTAAGGATTGATGAGCACAGACCGCCTGTTGATCCGATGCTGACGGAGCGCAAGGCGGTGTATGGGAAGAGATGGGGTTGGAGAAATTGATTGGATGCAATTGGTGGGCTTGTTGAGCTGCGAAATATAGGAACGTTGAATTCTGCAGATACGTGTCCGGTTGTCGAAATGGTGTTATGTTGCATTGTGGGAGAGAGATGAGGAATTTGTGTGTTAGCGTCAGTCCTACCTGTGTCCACTTCAGCTGCAGCGAGGTGTGACTTTTACGACTCTGCCCCCGTGGGCAATATTTCCTGACCGGTAACGACGAGTAGTGGAAGAATGAATACCTTGATTCCTGCTGTGACAAGTAGTGCTATTATATAAAATTCGGAGTTTTATATATATGGTTTTGAGAAACTGTTATGTCGTTAGCAAGATAACGGTGTGTGGGTAATAGTGCCAGAATAATAGCTACTGAAGTATTAATGTTTGGGTAGCGGTACCGGCAGCAGATCCTGTAAGTAATAACTAAGTAGTAGAATACATGGTCGAACGTTAATTTTATCTAAGTAACCGGTTCCTTCCAGATACAAGCATCAAGCAATCAGTGCTGAGAGTTTATTTCTTTGATAAGGGCGCAAATATAGTGCCGGAATGTCAGGTTATAGTTTCAAATAAATTACTTGAACAGATACGCTGGAAATAATTTGAAAATCATTAACAATTACGATCAGAACAAGTAATATGACGTTATACCTAAATCAAGTTGCCAGCCTGTTCATTCCCTACAAAGTCCTAATTTCATACCGTAAAAACTTTCTACGGAGTTCAAACTTCAAACCCTAAAAGATTCGAATTGCAACTCCTACAATGACCAAACTCCGAACCCTACAAAATTCGTACAAAGTCCAAACATCAGAATTTAATAAGTTCCTACAACGTCCGAACTGCGAACCCTAAAAAATGTGCACTCGAAAAAGACCTCTACAATGACCAAACTCCGAACTCCAAAAATTCCTACAGAGACCAAACTCCAAACCTTACAAAATTCGTACAAACTCCAAACATCAAAATTTAATAAGTTCCTACAACATTCGAACTGCGAACCCTATAAAATGCGCACTCGAAAAAGACCTCTACAATGACCAAACTCCGAACCCCAAAAATTCGTACAGAGACCAAACTCCAAACCGTAATAAGTTGCAACAACGTCCGAACTGCGAACCCTAAAAAATGCGCATTCGAAAAAGACCTCTACAATGACCAAACTCCAAAGCCTACAAAATTCGTACAAAGTCCAAACATCAGAATTTAATAAGTTCCTACAATATTCGAACTGCGAACCCTAAAAAATGCGCAATCAAAAAAGACCTCTACAATGACCAAACTTCGAACTCCAAAAATTCCTACAGAGACCAAACTCCAAACCCTACAAAATTCGTACAAAGTTCAAACTCCAAACCATAGGAAGTTCCTACAACGTCCGAACTGCGAACCCTAAAAAATGCGCACTCGAAAAAGTGCATTCACCCCAATTTCCAATGCACACATTGGCCCTCGCGTCCCCTGAGCAGCAATTCCCCGAAAGCCCCAGACTCCCCTCCATCGGGCCGTATCGCCGTCTAACCGCTTCCACCCCAGCGCTTTCCATCATCCACCGGGCGCTTTCACAGTCGCTTTCACAGCCACATCGATAATCTCGGGGAAAAGGTGGCTGGCCATTAGCATTTCCACGGAGCGCGGATCGTCGAGTCTTCGGTCCGGCGAAGGTGGCAGGCGCAAGAAGGCGAGCGACGCCGAGAGGTCCGGAGGCTCGATTAATTTTTCAAACAATCCCACCTCTCTGCTCGCCGATTCGTGAACCGAGATAGGGCCGGCCCGGCCGAGATGGGCCATTAGGCCCCGCGGCGCGGAGGCCACAGGGCCCCTTGTCAGTCTCCGAAAACCAGAAAGTCAGCTTGTCAAATTAATCACGGATGACCAATCCATCAGGAGGCATTCCTAGCGGAGGACCTTCGCCCGTACGTTTCTCTTCTCGCTCGCGCTCTCTCGCACGAGTGGACGAGCGGAGTTTCGGTTGGGCATGCGGTCCGCAGGACAGGCGACCCGAGACGGGACCGACTCGGGAATGATCGCGCGTTTGCCGCGACGTGACAAATCTACGGGATGGAAATGTGCGCTTGGAAAAGGGTAATTAGTGGGGCTTCGGTGAGGGAATTCAGCCGAACGGGTTTTGGGATACGAATATTGGGAATGGATGCTTTCAAGGGGTTGCGGTGGGCCGACGATCTGCTGCGTTAACGGAACATTTGTTATAACCGAGCAATTGTTCCTCGGTATAAGGCGCTCGCGGTTAGGATTCGTTTGATGAAGTATTGGCTTCCGGATGGGTGGTGCGTTTGGATACGGCATTGCGCCGACGTTTCGCAAACATTGCAGTTTGCATGATCATGATTTTACAAATGTTGTGACGTGATGAGAAACTGCGACATGAAGAAGATATGTGTGTTATAAAACAGTATCCTACCAAAACGATATATATGCATATATATGTAATGATAAATATAGATATATATATATAATATATCTATATAATATAAATATAAATATAAATATATATATATATATATATATATATAGATATATATATATATATATATATATATATATATATATATATTGATTTATTTCTCAGAGTTCCGTTGCTAATTGACGACAGTAAATGGATATTTTTGCTCGCCGGACGGATATATGCAGGCAGCAGAATTCGTATGTTGATATGTGAATGACTGAATGGGAGATCTTTTGGGTTGCGACTTTGATTTATGCAGGTTTTTAGACTTTTTTGTTAGTCGTGGGCGAAAGCGGGGAGCGATCAATCATGTGCTAGTGATCGACGCCTTCCAGATTTTTAGATTAAAAATAGAAAGGTGCGATTTTAGGCTAGCGATAAATTATATGCAAACCAGAATGATGTATGTGTTAGTTCCTGTTTATACGACTATAATTAAGTGTAAATCATATTCCTGCGAAAAAATACGAATGTCCTAATAATCACTGCTAAATTATGTTATTATCGCTAATGATAGGGAACAATTTAATTTTCTTCTGTTTTGCTCAGTTTTTCAGAACCAGCTAAAAATATTTGAAAGGAAAAGATGGCTGTTATTATAGCATATTAATACCTGCGTCATGTCAAAAGTATTCCAACAGAAAAAATCGATGCTGTTACAACATATTGGACTTACGTCATTTCAAAAGTATACCAACAAAAAAGAATCGCTGGTATTATAATATATTACACTTACGTCATGCCAAAAATATCTCCACGGAAGAAATCACTGCTATTATAGCATATTACACTTAAAATATCATGAAATACCAGAGTCACCCCACATTATTTTAATTACTACCGCACGTCGATTGCCGTAAAGTGACCCCACGGAAAAAATCGTTGCAAAATTAGAACCTCGTCATTTCTGACACAGACCCGCGTCGCCAAATAGAGCAAAGCCTACCTCCGCTATTATACGATCCACCTCTCGCATTTAGCAAAACGTCCGCAGACGTCAGAATCTATTGAGAAATCGTAAAAGTTCCGGCGATATGTCTCTTCGTCAATTTCGTGACGGGCGTTTCTCGAGTGTTGCGTGTTCGTAAAGAGTTTTTGGCCGGGGCAGAGAAGACAGCGTCTCTTTCTTCCTTTCTCCCTTTCTCTCGTTTGCGGATAGCTTATGCCCGAAAACACATGGCCGCGTACAGTCTTGAAGAAAAAGCCGCTCCGATAATCCAATCGACAGGCATCAAGAGGCAGCACGAAATCATTGAGGAAAAAGCGAAGGAGGAATCCTTTTGACATTTCGTCTTATCGGACGCGCAGATCAAAATTTAACACGAAGGCAGATGGTAGCGACGGTGAAGGTTCGCGCGCAAAAATCTGTAGAAGTGGAAGAGAATTGGTGAAAATTTTTGTTGAATGATTAAGGAATATTTAGTCAGAATTTTCAACTAAAATGGTCTTTATATTTCTTAATTATTTAAGTCAATTTTCACCATTTTTTTCCTTCTACACATTATTTACATATTTTTTGGGTGAAAATGCTGTCTATAGAAACTTATTACCATATCTCAACATTTTTCGGGTATAGTCTGTATTTTCAACCAAAAAGGGCTCTATATTTCTTAAATATGTAAGTAAATTACAACAAGGTTGAAATTAAACACATCACCTAACATTGTCGAAAGTCAACCGTGCAGATATGGCTGACGACAAAAATGAACATGGTTGCCGAAAATTCTGACGCGGGCCTTTCATTGGCCGATTTAGACGTGTTCGCCGCCTTTATTTGGCAAATGTACAAGGCAGGCATTTGCCAACTATTTATTATAGGCAATTGCCAGATTGACGGTCACGCGTCGGTTTTAGCATCGACGAACTCGATGTTCATTGTATCGGAGAGGATTTATATGTGTTCGGACGAATCAGCTTGAGAATTATTTTCGAGGGTTTCTTGGATGAAATTGTGCCACGTCACCTTTTCGACATTGCTCACTATATACGTATACGCGTACATTTGTATGCATGTATCGTGGCATACTTTTAAAGACCGAATACGTAACGAAATTGAATTCTGCGTCACAGATACTTTGTAATATTTATATTAATATTTTCCTTGCTATTATTAATCAATATACCATTAATAAAATTACAAGAATAGTATAAACTGCAAATGTAAACGAACAGACTGTTTTAAATAAATGCAATAAATTAATATTCCTGAATAATATCTGCAAATATAATCTGTCTTTTGAACTAATTAACTTGATAAATAAACGGTCAATAATTATCTACAATATTGACATAACAATTTCAATACAATAATGTATCCATAAACATCTATTAATAATCTTTTAATTTTTCGCACACAAGCTCGACATGTATTTCCGATTTTTCCAACAAAAATCTACGTTACTTCCAAACGATTCTCTGATCTTGCAACAAAGAAACCTGTTCGTCCCTTTTGCGCCGATCTTCTTCGCAACTATCTCGCATCCAGCCCAAAAAAATCGGGCCCATCCGGGGGAACTTTGCATGACGAACGCGCGTAACCGAATGATCCGAAGCTGGCTCGGCAGCGTTCGATGATTGGCGGGCGCTGCGTAGAGCGTAGAGAAATCGCGTTGCTGGAGGGCGACATCGCCAAATAAAGGGTTAAGGGCCATGCCGAATCCCAGGGTCCTTTATCCGCGCCCGATGCCGTGGGGAGAGAAAAGACCCGCGAAAACCAGTTTGTCCGAGCCTAATACGGCTCGCCGTGCATCGGCGGACTCGTATAGAACGCGCCTAATGAACTTCTCTCTCTTCCCGTTTCTCGGTGAACTTCGACGTCGTTGAGAAGGAACTTCCCGTAGGAATGTTCCTTCTCCGCCCTAACGGGCGATCAGTGTCAGCCGGCGTGAGATGTCTATTTAGGAAGACGACCGAACGCGTGCGAGACCCACGATAGATTGCCATTTCAGTTTACACCTAGTTTTAGTTCCTTTACTTTTCGGCAACAAAATCATTTATATTTCAGTGTTTTAACTGAGAATTTTACTGAATTTTATTAATTTGAGACGGATTATATTTATTTTCTTTTTATTGAGATATCGATTAAAAATCATGTTATTATGCTACTTTTGCGTAGCCGAGTTATTGGGTAAGCAGTAGTATGTGTTGTTTGAGGAGTATCAGGAGGATGTTAGGTATTGCGATTGGGTGTGCGGTGAAAAGCGACGGTGTAGAAAATAAGAATTTTGGACTAGCTTTTTTTCCTCGGTGATAATGTAAAATTATACTGGCGTAACCGGTCATTAACACGTTGGTTGCCGTGGGGGTCACCGGTGACCGGCGCAAGAGATTTTACTGAAGATCCAATATATTCGCAATAATTACTTTACAAATGCAGTTATTGTTAGAATAGTGATGCAATTCTTTGGTCTCCAATACTTGCACATTATTTACGTTTTGCATAATTCAGTCAAACGCTGTAGTATTTCATAGCATCGCCGTTCTAATACGGCAAAATACGCACGGCAGTCAATGTGTTAACGTATATCAAAATGATATGCTTAGGAACTATAGACGTACTATATTTCGAAGTATTCCCGGGTATTTTAATTAAAACGCTTCACGTATTGAGAACTTTTCTATGAGACCAGAAAAACTTGGAAGCCGTATATTGCGACGTTCATCCAAATAACCCACGAACACCATCGGCGGCCGTACCGAAACTCATCGACGCTCGCCCGCATTACAAAATGCAAAATTGCACTCTCATTTCCACCAAACTAGCGCGCAATTAACCGACGCCCAAAAAACAACCGCAAGCACCAACCGCTTTTCTCGAAGCAAACCTCTCATTTTCTAGACCGAAAAAGTGGCCGCCGCGCGGAGGGCGCAAAAGGGCGAAAAATCGGCCGCCGACGCTGGCTTCATCCGGCCGTGGAATTTTCGTGTAGTTCTCCGGCGCAAAACGTATCAGGCGCGGAAGGCAGGCGCGGCGGGGTGCGCGGCACACGGGAGAGAGGGGACGGCATTAAAGCTGGTCTAATCTTAATATTCAAATTCTGCGGCGAAGCCTCGGCGGTCGAGTGTAGTAGGCAGTGCGGGGGGCAGTGCGGGGGGTAGTGCGGGGGGCATCGAACAAGCGGCGTCGGCAGGCCGAGCGAGCGAGACAAAGCGCGTCAGGGCCCCAACAGCAAGAGACGCACGGCGCGCATAACCGATTCTCGAACTCATAAATTTTAAATTATGTCAAGCAAAAAGAAAGGACGCGCGCGCGCACTCCGCTGCCCGACCTCGGATGAAATAAGAGCAGCGCCACGGATTCCGCGCTCTCTCGCTTCAGCCGGCGCGGCCCAGAAAAAGGCAGAAAAACGGCTTTTGCCCGGGAACGAGACGAGCGCCGCGGTGTCGGCGAATTATTTTGGGGTCGCCAAATTTCGGGCCCGCCGTTCCACGCGCTCCCCCCCTCGGGCCATTACCCGACTCGAATTTCCGGCATTAATGCGACATTATGCGATATTCAAATGCGGCCGGAGGAATTTTTCGTCTAACGAGTCCGGACCCCTCGGAGCCGGGCGTTTTCTTGCGCTGCGACGTGCGGGCCTTTTCTATACGCGAAACGGGATGACGGCGGTTTTGTGGCCTGCGAGGGGAGGAGGGAATTTGGGTTTGGGTTCGGGGCGAGCGAGAGGAGAGTAGCGCTATTGTCGGATGGTGGGATAGTTCGAGGCGGGCCAATTGTAGATGGCAGAAGTGCGCGGGGAACGGTTGAGGTGGCTCTTGGCGCGATGAAGCCAAGAATGTGAACGATCATGTCGAAAATGTGTAAAATGTGCAAAATATATTCTTACGTCATATTTAAATAATCTGAAGACGTCCATCAAAAAGCGTATGTGGGATCTCAGATACAGGGTCCTCTAGTTGGCGAGGAAAGGCCACCTATGATCCTTAATTATTATATTAATGTATCATAGGTGACGAGTTTATAGAATTGTTGGTTGCTAAGGAGGGAGTTGACGGTAAGACGTGAAGACGATAAGACGTAAAGACGAAACGGCGAAACGACGAAACGACGACAGATTAGGAAATAAGGCGAAAGTGACTTGATTGTTTTGTTATTGTTTATAAATATTATACTCTCTAGTTTCACGTAATAAATTCCTACACGTATTTTAACGGAGAGTTACATAATACGTCATTAACACTTTGACTGCCACGGTGGTCAGGGGTGACCGGTGCAAAAGATTTGACTAAAAATGCAGAAAATTCGCAACGAAGCCCATTTGCAATCTCGTAAAAGCAATTGATATTGGGACGGTGCTTCAATACTTCGGCTTCTAACAACTCTGCGTCACCTTTATTTTGCATGATTTAATTATACTCTGCAGTATTTCATCGCATCGCGAGTCTAATATAGCAAAATACGCTTGGCAGTCAAAGTCTTAAACGCGCATATTCCATTAATTCCTATTTAGTAATTTCGAAAAAGAAGCCCCGCATTCCATCGTTTCTACCGTCATTCCCCTCTTCCCGGCGTCACCCTTAACTAAACGGCCGAAAACGGTATCTAATCTAACCATTAAAAATAAGAGAAAGCCCCTCAGCGCCCGACATCCATTATCCCCAGCCCCGCGCCGCAACTTCCGCGATGCCTCCCACGCACCGAAAAATCTCCATCCGCCGTCGTCCAGACCAGCGTCGTCGAAGTTCATCCCGCTATCAGGCCGCGTTCGTCGAACGTCAGTGGCGCCTCGGCCGGCGAGCTCTCGAGTTCCGCGGCTCTCCTTTGTTCGGGCCCGTTTCATTTTTCGAGTACGGCGGATAATTAATCTTACGCGGGCATAAAAGGGTTTTCGGGTTCGGCCGCGAGAAAAAATGAGCGCAGCTTGCCTCGGCCGCGGCCAGTTGTTCTGCTCACCCCTTTCCCTGGCCCCTCCCCTCCCCCTGAGCACGGCGTATCCCTCGACGTCTCCCCGCGCTCGCCTCCCACACGTTTCGCACCGCGGGACCCTAACCGCCATTCCGTGCGGTGCTTTTTTTCAGAATTTGAGTCAATAAAAAATCGCCTGGAACAAAGGAACGAACGGCCGCCAATTTCTCAGAGGATAATGTGCGGGCCGGCGCGGGGCCCGGGGAGTGGCTAATCACGGCCGGGCATCTTGACTTCTGTTAGGTGTTAAAAATGGGCCCCGCGGGGCCCTGGGCTCTTTATCTCGCGGGCCGCTACTCACGCTCCTACCATCATCCCTCTTGCCGGCCTCCTGGCAACGCAGCTCCGGGCGCGCGTCGTTAAATATTAAAATTTGGAAACGTTACACCCGACCGCGGGGGCATGAAATATTAGGGACATGCGCCGGCGGTAGCGAGTGTCATGGGGCGCGGGCTATTGGAAACGGTACGATCGTCAACGCGGGGAATCAAGTATTGCGCGGCTTTGCCATGCATTTCATTGTTTCGGGAGGTTACGGAGATGCGGACGAATTGGAGAAATTGTCTGAAAAGGGATAATTGTAATTACCGATCGTCAGTTTGAGAAATAAGATGTTGGGCGGTATTAAATTAGGAAATTCGAGAAGGAGCCGTGGTATATAGAACAGAGATCTTGCATACACTTGATTATTTGTGTAAATTATTTAGATGTGCGTGAATTGAATAAATATAAGGAAAAAGGATGATTACAATTGCCAGTTGTGAATTTGAGAAATGAGATGTTGGATGGCATCAGATTAGGAAATCCGAGACGAGCCTGTGGCACATAGAATGGTGATTTTGCATAAACTTGATTATTTGTGTAAATTATTTAGATGTGCTTGAATTGAATAAATATAAGGAAAAGGATGATTACAATTGCCAATTGTGAATTTGAGAAATAAGATGTTGGATGGCATCAGATTAGGAAATCCGAGACGAGCCTGTGGCACATAGAATGGTGATTTTGCATAAACTTCATTATTTGTGTAAATTATTTAGATGTGCTCAAGTTTAATAAATATAAGCAAAAAGGATGATTACAATTGCCGATTGTGAGTTTGAGAAATAAGATGTTGGATGGCATCGGAGTAGGAAAACCGAGACGAGCCTGTGGCGCGTAGAATGGTGATTTTGCATAAATTTTATTATTTGTGTGAAGCATTTAGATGTGTTCGAATTGTATACATATAGTGAGAAGGGATAGGCGTGGAAGACGATCGGGGGTCCGTGGAATGGAAATTAGGTAGGGGTATATTGTAGGAAAGGAAACAAGCCATGGTGCGTGGGATAGCAATTTTGCATGAAATTTGGTTATTTCCTATTTGCATTAATTTACTATGTTTGTTGGAATTGGATAAATATTACCGACGAGAATAATTTCAATTGCCGATTAGTGGTCTGTGAAATAAAATGTTGACCGAAATTAGATTGGGACGTTTTGCAAGCGATCATAATTCTTGATGGTGCTTGTGCATAAAATTAGGTACTTAATCATAAAACGTTATCGACAGTGTTTCAATGCCAATTATGCTAATTATGTGTCAATTATAATTATTTCTAAAATGTCTCATAGAATGCAATCCAGGCTTTCTCGTAATCACGCAATTTTGCATCGTAACTTCTCCTGTACCACCGTAAACTGTACTAATACTGACCGCTTCTACGCTCATTCGATTACCCATTTCACCCTCTGTACCCATTTCATCACATCGTCTCTCCAAAAACCACCGCACATCATCGAGTTCACGTCAAGCGCGCACGATCTTCATTTACTCGAACGTCTAGACTTTGCACCGTCGTCTCATCGAACAATCCTGCGCTCGGAAACACACGTAAACGAAGAAAGGCTCGTCCCATGAAACAGCCCGCTCGTAAATCCTCATCGCGTTCGGACGCGAACGTTTCGCTTTGGCCTGTAAATCGCCGGCTTTTCCATTTTTCACCTCTCTAAGAGGCGAACTCTTCCTCTCGATTCCCAGCGCTCGGCAATACGCGCGTCTCTTTGCCCTCTCCCAGCGCAGCCTTTTGCCGGACGACGCCGAGAAAACCGGCCGTGAGCTTTAATGACGCGAGTCGATTCGTCCCGGTCGATATATCGTCGTCGGCGATGACGAGCCGATGGAGAATCGTCGATTTATTACGGCGGATCGTTCGCTGAGGTCGACTTTTCCGTCCAGGGCATACTTTCGTATCCGCTAGTGATGGCGTGCAGACTGTAGCAGGTACAGGTTTCTGTTTCGTTGGCGAAATTTTACTGCAGACAGCAATTGAAAGTTCAAACAAATGTGAACAAATGCGATACGTCAATTCTATCGCAAAATTAAATAACATTCAGAAACGATATTCATATCGTTTCTTAAAATATGCGATCGTATCACTTGTTTCTTTACATTTCGTTCGAAATTCAGGAGGCGTTCTCTTGCTGAAGAAAACGGAATTACGGGCAAACATAGATACACGCCCGCAAGCGATGTAGTCGCAACGGTTTCATGACGCACATTTCCACGAAACTGAGCACCACATTTCTTATATAGTACGAACTCCTTTACTTAGTAAAAAAAATGCCACATCTGCTAATTTGCTGGCAACTCAGTCACAGAATTCTCAAGCCACTCAAGTCTTTGTAACAGATTCCGCTCTTCAGTCCATTATATCCGACACACTGTAAGTAATTTTAACAGTTTTCTTGAACGAATCGTTGTAAACTATTTGCTGGAACCTTTGTAAGCAAGTCAGAGTGCGCGATTTGTTCGAAAGTTTATATGCAAGCGTCATGAAGCCCCATCACTAGAGTCGAGCTCGTCGGCAATAGGCATAAGCATTGCGGCGTGCTTGATGGATCGGCAAATCTTATCGCGGATGACCTTGAACCTTCGACAGGTGTCGATGCCGTCCGACGAACCGACAAAGTGACCGATCGATCGATCGGTGCAATTTTGTCGGCCGGTTGTCATGAGGCATGGAAAGACTGTGATTTGAGGCGATTCACTTTTCGCGATGAAAGGAACAGTCTGTCACTGCTTAGTTGCTGTCGGTATTAGTGAATTTAATTTTCATTTCTACGTGTTTAATAGCATTATTAATGTTTCGTTGTTAGAATTTTACTAACATTTTTCTCGAGAATCGTGATATTCGAGGTATTGAGATATATCAGGGTATATTATTCTTTAGAGTTTCTAATAAGGACACACCTTTGTTAGCATATAAATTTAGACATATCCGCCTTCTCATAGGAACTGGGATGTTAATTTCTCAACTAACATACGTTATCAGAATAATTATGCTAATCGTTGCCAACCCTTACTCAAATTACCACGTCGTTTCCATCACCATGGCATTATTGACGACTTCATTTATTCAGGACACCATATGATTTAGGTGTATGCCGTTCACTCGCAATACAAAATTACCAAAATAAATACATTTTTATCACGGCGTTAATTTAAATGCTTTTTCTGTCTAATCATGAATATGATATACATAAATTATTTGATTGTTGCATATATAAATAAAATATTGAAACATCTAAAAAATAAAATATTTAATAATTATTGAGCAGAATTAACTAATAGTAAAATAAAAATACTACATAGCAACATAATAATCATTAAATTATTTTACACTATACGTATACCTAACTAAAATAGTTGTTAATGTGTGTATATATATCGTTGAAAATAAGTTGCACCGTCTTATTTATTGTTGCGGTTATAAGGAAAATTAGTATTATATATATATATATATATATATATATATATATATATATATATATATATATATATATAATATAGTTTTTGTCTTAAAAATTGGCTTAATGAACATTTCGTTTCATTTTCATCGTCGGACGAGCGTTAGCAAAATTATCGCGGCTCTCTCCTTTCCACGCTCAATCAGCAATTTTTACGTCCACACCGGGCAACGTAAATTCCGTAAGTGCCGAATTAGCGCCGGAATTACGCGATCGGCAATTAGCCCGCGCGATGAATATTAAACGATCGACGCCGTTGTCGAATTGCCCGCGAAACGAACCGACCTAAATACGCCGATCAGCGCTCCGTGGATCGCACCTTTCGCGCTTTTGCGCACAGATAATTAGATCGCGCTTTTGACATGAATTATTCATGTCGCGTTGTTTGACGGCGCGTCGACGACGCGCGGTTAAAACAGGATAAGGGAGAAAAATGTGAACGTGTGATGCCGGGAGAGGGGAACGGAAAGGAGCCGAAAACAGTTTAGGGATAAATGGACGGTAATGGACGGAAAAGTGAAAATTGAGAGATACAAGGGATATCGGTAGAATAACCGTTTGAAAATGGTTCATGCGGTGTGTTAACGGGAAGATCATTTGCGCGGTGTGCGTTCGGTTATTTTGCGTTTCGGCTATGTCAATAGGATCGATAAGTAGAAAGTGGAGTGCGCGACGGAACACATATTAATAATAATAAAATAATATTAAAACCGTCTTAATTACACATCATAAAATCAATGAAACGTTGCTGTTACGGGTTTGACATATGGCCTAAAATATTGGCTGAATGTTTATCATTCGATTTTCCCTCATACATGAAATGAAAGAGGATTGAATCAGGCTCAAAAATATGAAAACCGCACCTCAAAATTCACAATATTTTTCGATTTATGAGAAAAAATATAGAGAAAAATGGCAATAAATATGCCGAAAATACGCGAAAATACGGGAAAAATGTCAAATTTTTTTTTGTTTCGGACCGATACCATTCGATAGAGGGTAATTTGCCCTGAAGATAGACCACTTTCCGCGCGCTGAACTCTTCATAGTTTCGGAGATATGACGATTTTAAGAAAGTGCAAACAAATTTTTTTCAAAACTGCTGACTGCGATTAGTCCCACGTGAAAGTGCGTCCAAAGAGCTTTAAGAAAACATATATTACTTATAGGTTTCGATCACTAGTTTAGACGGGACAGGGCCTTGAAGAAATCGAGCAAATCTTAAGGTGCCATTTTTGCCAAAAAATGATGGGTCGCCGATTTTATTGCCCTTTTAACACATCAAAGGGAGTCCAAAATGACTCGGAAAAATGCAAGGCGCACGCCGAAATTCGCAATAGTTCCGGAGATATAGCTAAAAATATGCTGAAAAATCGTGATAAATAACAACCGAAAATCGAACAAGAAATGAAAGTTCTCTGCGCCACCGGATCTTTTACATGCAAAAAGTGGGTACAAATAGAGTTAGAAAAATGCAAAACGGATCACGAAATTCGAAGCAGTTTTGGACAGATAGGTGAAGACACATGGGAAAGATCGAAAATATTCGTGTAAACGGAAAGTCAAACAATATCAGCTCCGCATTCAACGTGTCGAGAAGGCACACAAAAAAATGAAGCAATCGCCAATTCGCTACGTACGATAACGAGAAAAAAATTGTTCGCCAAAATCAGAGACGCGCTCTATCGTTCGGCAAAGACGCGTTTATCGAACGTCCGGACGCAGTAATTGCGGTTTATCGGGCCGTTATCGCCGACTTTTCGTGCGCACCCACGTCTTTGTTACGTGTCGATTCGCGATTTCGGCGGCTCGTTCGTTGAACGGGCACGCGGTAATACGAGGAACTATGTAAACGCGCGCGTGTTCTGTTACACGGCGATACACACGTAATACGATTCTAATGAGAAACAGGAAAGCCGAAACTCGACGAGCCTCGCGGCGACGCGAGTTTGGAATTGTTGCGCAAGTGCTTTCGCGAGACGTTATCGCGCGATAGTCTTTTGTTCTCGATCCTCGGGAGGGCGTTCAGAATAATCTGGCGCGATCGACATCAAGCGTCTGTGAATGGCGTGTTATTTTCGCATATGCAGTTTCTTCTTACAAATGAAAGATAAATTTTAAATTTTGTAATTCACCATTTTGTGATATCTTTGAAACAACTGCGGAGCAAGTGTCTAATCACTTGTTTTTATGTAGAACACGCAGCGTGACGGAACCACTATTTGAAGTGTCAGAATTATACATTGTCTTTCGCAATACCTTTTAAATATGATTGGATTGTGTTAAAAATGTCTTATTTTTAACAGCGATATTACAGAATATGATTGGATTGTGAAAAATGAACGATAGTATAGAATAGAATTTTTTTTATCTTGACACGTGGTTCTACACGTGCTTCAACTACATGTGTAATCACTTAACACGTTGACTGCCATGCGTATTTTACTATATTAAAACCGCAACGGGATGAAGTACTACGGAATATGATAGAATTGTGCAAAATGAAAATAATGCGAAAGTATCGGAGACCGAAGAATTGAATCACTATTTAACATTAATTGCATTTTCAAAATTATAAATGCGACCGATTGGGTATTTTTTGAATTTTTCGTGAGACCTTTTGCGCCGGTCACCGATGACCACCATGGCAGTCAATGTGTTAACACAGTGTCTGCTATCATTCCACAAAGCACTCAATAATTTTCTTGCGAAAATATGTATAACTGTGCGTATTTTTTATGGTAATGCGGCAACATACATCATCACTAAACACAAACTGAAAAATGAAAAATGACAAATCGTTAAACCGCCTATTTTTCCGCTTTCATGACGTGGATCACATAGCAAAATTTCACGTAGTATTCCCCAAAATCCCAGATCCCTCCCGGTCTCCTATTACGGCACACACGACTCCAACATTCGCGCGACTCCTTATCTGGTTGAATCTCTCACCGAAAAAAGAAAATTCTCAGCCCTCTCGCGCTCACCCGTTACCTCATCTCCGCTTCCTAATTCTCTCACGCGGTAACCCGAGCAGGTACGCGATGCCAAAAAGAAGAACCTTCTCTATCCTTCCGGGTGCCCCCCTGAAAAAGCCGGCGCAGGACAATTACTCAAATTTCTGCGCGAAAGGAGTGCCGCGTGTCTCGGTTTTCCGATCCGGCTGCATTTACCTTCGCCTAAATCGTTGAAGAGCGAGGGAGAGAGGGGAGAAAAGAAAGAATGGGCGAAAGACGAGGAAACGTAAGCAGGGGGTAAGATCAGGTAAAAAGCGAACGCGCTTCCTTCCGCTTCCGTGAGGCGAGGGGTTCGGATGGTTACTTTCG
This sequence comes from Cryptocheilus praepositus, assembly GCA_033815515.1. NCBI lineage: Eukaryota > Metazoa > Arthropoda > Insecta > Hymenoptera > Pompilidae > Cryptocheilus > Cryptocheilus praepositus. Next base: position 2,700,365 of record JAWWQZ010000190.1, read on the forward strand.
ATCGATTAAATTGAATGCCGTGGAAAGTAATGTAATAAAAAGGCATACTGGTAATAATTTGTTTGCAATCAAGTAATGTTGCTTTGTCACTTTGGTTGAAAGCGATCTGATAAAATGCTGCAATAATAATCATCAATTATTTTTCTAATTTTACAATTCTTTACAATTACTTAGATTATATCAAGTAAATCAGAGAATGATCATCTTCCCGGAGGTATTTTAAAACATTAAAAATTGTTCGCAATTACTAATAGTGTATTAACCCTTCTTTGTATGATTTTTTCTTTATTGATGAAATAAATCAAGGTGATATAATTCATGTTCAAAATTTGAAGGAAAAATGGTTAAAAAAATCTTAGTATATATTTATAGTATAAATTTAGCAAAAAACAATATGATGGAAATTTCCATCATCATGCAAAGTTAGATTAAAGTGAACTTGTTCTTTTATATAATTTTTGGGCATTCAATGTTATAATGGAAATTTCCACCATCATGCAAAGAAGGGTTAAGTAAATCAGAATCGGAATATCATCACGGACATAATTTCAAAAAATCCGTAGCGTTCCCAGAGCAGCATGGGCACAAAATTATTAACATTACAACATCCCTCAGTACCCATCGTTCCGTTTGCAAATTTCCACGCGCCTCGCCCAATGACATCACTCCGGCAGAACCGCAGATCTCACCCTCTTCCACTGCCTGCTCGACCCATACCTCGCAGATCCCAACCGTGGGTCACGGGGTGAACGCCGTTTTACCGACTATTAACTCATTTCTACCCTGTTTTCGCTACCCTCGATTTCCCGCGCGCCGGCCCGTGAAGGGTGCCAGAAAAAGTTAGAAGCTAAGAAGCGGGGTGCGCGCCGAGCTAAAGAAACACAGCTTCCTCCTGGGGTGCGCACGACCGTGTTTTTTTCCGCGATCCATGCCGTATAATCTCTCGCAGGTCTCTCTTCATCTGCCGCCTGGTCCAGGACCCCCTCGTTCGCTCTCTTCGTCGCACGGCTCTTTATACACTTCACTTTCACCCCTTCGCGCTTCTCGGGTCTCCGGACTATTTTTCCCGGCGTTCTTTTTTTCGGAGACGCGTGCAGGTAGAAGGTACCTGCGCGAGACGCGGACAGGGAAGATTGAGAATCGCAGGGCCACGCTCGATTTAACCCCTGAGAAAAATCCCGTGTCCGCGGGGTTAACCGATTTCGAAGTTTGAAACGCGAGAAGCCGGCGAGGGGATTCGGCCCGTTTAAGGGTTTAAGTATCTCGTAAAAATGGGCTGGAGACACTCGACGGGGTCGCTGCGTTTTGTGTCCCGCTTCCGCGCGATGGCGGATGCGGAAGGCTCGGTGACGAACGGGTGTGTGGAAGGCTATGGGGTCGGACGTCGACGTTACGGATTTTAGGATCGAGAGTGTCTCCATCGTTACGGATCTTCGCTACGCGTGTAACACTTGTTTTGCGTTACGGTAGAACATTTTAGAGTAATTTTTTGACGTTTTAATCGGCGGATGCACGATATCATTCACGGGATGCATTATATCATCACTTCTTAGCGCAGTGGTTTGTCGTATTTTACGTGACGACGAAACTTTTATCAGATGAGACAAGTGACAAATGCAAGAAATAGTTGTTACTATTTGAAGATTTTCGTGAAGGCGACGTAACGTTGAATAACGAATAATATGCCTTTTTATTATGAATAATGTTAAGTGGGGTATTATTTTCAATCTTATTAATAATTATGGAGAATGTGATGAAATCCCTTTTTTTGTTAAACGTATGCATTATTGTTAGAAATGTATGTATAATACTTTACCATACCTTCGGTATACCGTATACTTTATTCGAACAGCGGATAGCTTGTTGCTTCCTTCGCAACCGATTTCTCTTGCTTTGAGATTTCCTATAATGCAATTTTAAACATACGCCTTTCGCAGTCAACGGGTTAAAATTGAACGGATTAATAAGGACACGCGTAACATCGCGCTGATAGTACATTCGGCAAGCTGACATTTTTATGTAGCTCTTTCTAGTGGAAATGAAGGAGTTACCCTGTGTGGATTTGTGGAGACTTCGATGCGCGGTGCTTCAAGTTCCAACACCAAACTGAGCGCGAAATAAAATAATTATATTTATATCCACTGTATTAAAAAAAATATATTTCGTATACAAATGCATTATATATATGAGTGTATTTACTCTAAATCAGGTCTTCGCGTTTTATCGACTATAAATTCCAGGCCATTAACACTTTGACCGCCACGATGGTCACCGCTGACCGGCGCAAGAAATTTTACTGAAGATCCAAAATATCCGCAATGGGTAGCAATAATTATTTTATAAATGCAGTTATTGTTAGAATAGTGATGCGATTCTTTGGTCTCCAATACCTGCACATCGAATTACATTTTGCATAATTTATACAAACGCTGTAGTATTTCATAGCATCGCTGTTCTAATACAGCAAAATCTGCTCGGCAGTCAACGTGTTACCTTCATTAACCACGAATTCCCCGGTTTCACTCCCTTAATTCTGCATTCCTGATTTTCAACCCGCTATTTTCTCGAATCCAAGTTTCTACTTCTTACGTCGCTTATGCCAATTTTCGAGTCTCACTTTGCCGTTTGTGAATTTTCATCTTCCATGTTGTAGCTCATATTCGACTCCCCCGGCACAATTTCCATCAAAGCCCCACACACGCCCGCATACGCGTACACCCACCGATTCCTCTCGCGGGAGACGACAGGGAGAGCGTTTCGAGAGTAAGAGAAACACAGGATCCCCGCGGCGCAGGACCTTCCTCAGCTCGGACCTTAAAAATCGACTCGATTTAAGGATCCGGCCCGCGCCACGACGCACAACACGGAAAGTATACGAGAAAGCGAGGGCGAGCACGTTGTAAGCCGCATGTGCGACCCTTGAGGAATTTCTCTCGCAGCGACAAGAATCCATTTGATGCACTCGAGTGTGTATAAAATCATTTAAACCCGGTAATTGCGGCCCTTGTTCCCTGACGTTTCGCTAAATTTATTCATCCCGCCGCCAGCCGCCGAGAATGGGATTTGCTTAAAATTCACTAGCGCGATGACGTACGCGAAATTCGCTTCAGTGTTTGCTGCTCGTTTTCGCTTGTCTCGGGCTGATATGCTGCGCGGGGCGGTGGAACACGAAAAATTTCAATTTCGACGGTAACAGCTGCTGTGGGAAGAGCGAGCATTCCTGGCGGACCGGTGAGTCGCGGTGATAGTGGTTTTTTAGGCAGGCCTGTGTTCTAAAGATGAAGATTATGTTCGGTAGTTTGCGTTGGATAATGTTTGTGACGGGTGGATGGTGGGGAGCGAGTGATATGGTAAAATATCGTGTGCAGTATAATGTACTATGTACCTATATAGTAAAATACGGGGGTGATGAAAAACAATGCTATCGAGTGCCGAATGATGCTGCAAATATTCATTACTTATGCAAAATGTGTTGACACGCAATGACTTTTGCCGGTTTAAAAATTCTTCACAAAATCATCTACTTGGAAAGGCATTAACCCTTCTTTGCATGATTTTTTCTTTATTGGTGAAATAAATCAAGGTGATATAATTCATGTTCAAAATTAAAGGAAAAATGGTTAAAAAAATCTTAGTATTTATTTTATGGTATAAATTTAGCAAAAAACAATATGATGGAAATTTCCATCATCATGCAAAGTTAAATTAAAGTAAACTTGTTCTTTTATATAATTTTTGGACATTCAATGTTATGATGGAAATTTCCACCATCATCCAAAGAAGGGTTAAGCTTCGCTTGTTTTGCAAACATTTCTAGCATCGCCCTTCCCGCAATGTTCAAAACTATATCATTACATTGTATCCATTTAAATATTCCTTAAATATTCCAGTTTGCCAGAAACACATTCACCGCCTTTCTTATGTTCAAAACGTGTCCTGTTCACCTAATTCAAGATTTCTCCTAAACACATCAAATTGCAAAACTTCCAAGCATCACCCTTCCCACAGTCATCAAACAACATCATTACCTTCCGTCCATTAAAAAATTCGTCCCAAGCACCCGTTTGCAAGAACTGCAAAATCCACCCTTCCCACGTCGTTTAAAACGTGTCCTGTTCAGCCATTCTAAGACCTCGCAAACTCATCAATTTGCAAGACCCGCAAGCCTCTCCTCTCGCTTCCCCGATCTCCCGATGAAAACGTAACACTTTCTCACCAGACGCCTTGCACCTTTCCCTCAGCCGGACAGTCATTTTTCATCGTCGAAACGTCGGATGACGAACGCAGATGATGAATCCGACGACTTGCGGTGCCGAGGAAAAAAAAGCTTCCGCTAGACAAAGTGCAGAACGGTTCGGATCGTCTAATGTGCGACTTGGTGGGGAGATGCGCAAAAAAGCGGGAAGCCAAGGGGTTGCGTAATTTTCGGCGACGTCATCGATCTACGCGTTACCCACAGGGGGTCTGAGGGATTCACCGAAGGGAACCCTTAAGCCCTTTCCCCGTTTCGGATCTTTTTCGGTCCTTCTCCTTTTCTCTTTCTCTCTTGCGCTCGATCTTGCACACGTTTCGCATTCGCGCAGACCGAACCTGTCAGGTCGAAAAGCTGCAGGTAAGAGGTCCTGTTTCTTACCCGTCTGTGTTCTACGGACCCGAATTCGGCGCATCGTTTATTTGACGTTCTCATGGAAACGCGCGCATGATTTCGGAGGATGGGTTTATGCGTCTGGAGGATGCTGAGAGCAACCCCTTTATTCCCAGAACACGGTGCGGTCTTTCGCGATTTCTGCTGGCCGTACATATTTCGGGGTGGTCGCTTGTGTGTAGAAGATGGGGTATATGAAAAGATGCGGGAATACACGATTTGCTTTGCTCGAGTGATTGATCGTTGGAACGTTTTATATTATTCGTGTGATTTTATATTATGTGATTTTTTTTTAAATATAGTTTAATTATTCATTTTTTTGTTTCTGTATCATTCGATCTGTTTTTACCTTCGTCCTCTTTCGATTCGTGCGCTCTTTCTTCTTATCCGTTCAATTTTTTCGTCTTTTTCGCCAAATTGTGCAATCTTGCCGTCTTCTTACATATTCGATTTTTCTACCACCACTTATCTCCATCTCTCGTTTTTTCTATTCTTCCCATTCCACTGGACCCTTACCTCTTACGTATTCTCCGATCTTCCACATCTCGATCCGTTTCTTTCTACCTCTCCCCTCAAATCGTCCTCTATCTCTCTCCGCCTTCTCTATTTTTCTTTCTATTCTTTCTACTCCACCCAGCCCCTACCTCTTACATATCCTCCGATCTTTCGTCCACATCTCGATCCGCTTGTTTCTATCTTTCCCCACACATCGTCCTCTCCGCTCTTTCCACTTTCTCTATTTTTCTTTCTACCCCACTCAACTCCCACCTCTTCTTACATATCCTTCGATCTTCCACATCTCGATCCGTTTCTTTCTACCTTTTCCTACGCGTCATCCTCTCCGTCTCTCTCTTTTTTTTCTTCTCCGACTTCCCACTTTTTTCACCCGCATCCCTCTCTCTTCATCTTCCCCGTCAGAGATTCAACCCCGCAGTCACGATGTCTCAATATCGCGCCTTCCCACTGTCCACTCGTAAAAAATCTCCCCTCGTACCTTTCCGTTCCATTCGTATCTTTCCCTCTTCCTCGCCTCTCGCTGCACGCCGAACCGCTTGCCCATTCGTCGTCGAGTCCCGTTGCCTTTCCGTGCTCGACGAATCCCAGACGTTCGCCCCACTTTTCTCACGCGCTTTCTGGAATTTCGGAAAATCTCCGAGTTTCCCGGATTCAGTCTCGCCGGGTGACCGGCGAGGAAGCAGACGCTGCTTTTTTTGGTACTTCGAGCGTTCGGTAGGTTGCGTTGTTGAGAGGAGTATATTTTAGAGTTGTCCGGGATGACGAAAAGTGTTATGTGAAACGGTAGGAGGTTAATGAATTTTGGCTGGATTCTCAACTGCTGTTATGCTATTTAATTTTGGGTGGATTCTCAACCACTGTTATGCTATTTAATTTTGGGTGGATTCTCAACTGCTGTTATGCTAATTAATTTTGTTGGTATAGAATTGTTGAACGACGAAAAGTGTTATGTGAAACAGTAGGAGGCTAAATAGTTTTGGGTGGGCGTTGGGATGCTGTTATGCTATTTAATTTTGCTGGCATTACGATTGTTATAAATGTGAGGCTTAAGGATTCTCAACTGCTGTTATGCTATTTAATTTTGTTGGCATAGAATTGTTGGATGACGGAAAGTGTTATGTGAAACAGTAGGAGGCTAAATAGTTTTGGGTGGGCGGTGAGATGCTGTTATGCTATTTAATTTTTCTGGCATTACGATTGTTATAAATGTGAGGTTTAAGGATTCTCAACTGCTGTTATGCTGTTTAATTTTGTTGGCATAGAATTGTTGGATGACGGAAAGTGTTATGTGAAATAGTAGGAGGCTAAATAGTTTTGGGTGGGCGTTGGGATGCTGTTATGCTATTTAATTTTGCTGGCATTACGATTGTTATAAATGTGAGGCTTAAGGATTCTCAACTGCTGTTATGTTATTTAATTTTGTTGGCATAGAATTGTGGAATGACGAAAAGTGTTATGTGAAACAGTAGGAGGCTAAATAGTTTTGGGTGGGCGTTGAGATGCTGTTATGCTATTTAATTTTGCTGGCATTACGATTGTTATAAATGTGGGGCTTAAGGATTGTCAACTGCTGTTATGTTATTCAATTTTGTTGGCATAGAGTTGTTGGATGACGAAAAGTGTTATGTGAAACAGTAGGAGGCTAAATAGTTTTGGGTGGGCGTTGGGATGCTGTTATGCTATTTAATTTTGCTGGCATTACGATTGTTATAAATGTGAGGCTTAAGGATTCTCAACTGCTGTTATGTTATTTAATTTCGTTGGTATAGAATTGTTGGATGACGAAAAGTGTTATGTGAAACAGTAGGAGGCTAAATAGTTTTGGGTGGGCGTTGAGATGCTGTTATGTTATTTAATTTTGTTGGCATAGAATTGTTGAATGACGAAAAGTGTTATGTGAAATAGTAGGAGGCTAAATAGTTTTGGGTGGGCGTTGGGATGCTGTTATGCTATTTAATTTTGCTGGCATTACGATTGTTATAAATGTGAGGCTTAAGGATTCTCAACTGCTGTTATGCTATTTAATTTTGTTGGTATAGAATTGTTGAATGACGAAAAGTGTTATGTGAAACAGTAGGAGGCTAAATAGTTTTGGGTGGGCGTTGGGATGCTGTTATGCTATTTAATTTTGCTGGCATTACGATTGTTATAAATGTGAGGCTTAAGGATTCTCAACTGCTGTTATGTTATTTAATTTTGTTGGCATAGAATTGTTGAATGACGAAAAGTGTTATGTGAAACAGTAGGAGGCTAAATAGTTTTGGGTGGGCGTTGGGATGCTGTTATGCTATTTAATTTTGCTGGCATTACGATTGTTATAAACATGAGGCTTAAAGATGATAGGACTTGTACAGAGTTGTTGAAAATTAATGATTTTATGCGCAGACATAGATAGAGTGAACGCGATTACGTATTGTGTACAGTGCGACTTGTAGATCAAATCGTATATTAACGCAAATATATCATATAAATTTCGTGTGCATGTCTTTAATTAGAAATAAATAAAATGTATTCCGATGGGATATGAAAGTTTAACGCGATGTGTCTATGCTACGAAACAGTGTGCCGGAAATAAATTTAACAGTAAAATAACGTGGAGTTATTATATATCATAATAAAAGATTATGAGTTATATAAAGTAAACGAAACTGTCTTGATGCTGGTTGAAATAAGTTTTGCGAGATGCTCTTATTCACATTGCACGATTCCGTTAGTGGAGCATCTGCCAGTGGAATTAGCTATGGTTAGTTTGTTAATTACCGCTAATTTGATTTGCGGTTAGCCGGTTTTTGCGATGTGCCGATGATGTTTGTGCGCAGTTGCGACAACCTAGAACGTGCCGGATAACTGTCTTAAACGTGCAAATTGCATTTTACGCCAATTTCTCGCCGTAACGTATGTTTACTGGTGACACGCATTAGTGATGGGCAATTAAGTTAGAACATTGACATTAATAAAATGTCGACCTTTCGTTGCAAAAGTGCTTCAGTACAGTGACAGTGAAATATCCGACGAAAGTTTGCTAATATGAATCACTTACGATTATATTAGAAGGGGGGTATACGTTAACAATTCATCGGATGCCTTGGTTAAATATACTTTAAAGTTCTGCAATACGTTTTGTCATTGTACATGGTTCAAATAAGAATTTTGGAAATTAATTAATTGGAAATTAAACATTGCTTTATGAACTGCGACTTGTAATTATTGAGTGCATTCCCACTGGGCAGACATAAAATATACCCAATAATGATATGAAAGCTCATACGATTCAAAAACTTAGTGCGAAAGTGTTTGAATTACACTCACGACTCTGTTAACACTTTGACTGCCGTGATGGTCACCGATGACCGGCGCAGGAGATTTTACTAAAGATCCAAAATATTCGCAATGGGTAGCAATAAATATTTTATAAATACAGTTATTGTTAGAATAGTGATGCGATCCTTTGGTCTCCAATACCTGCACATTACTTACATTTTGCCGTTCTAATACAGCAAAATACGCACGGCAGTCGACGTGTTAAAACAGTCCCAGTAACTAGAAATAACTGAATACTCGCCAAATACTTTTGTCTCTTGGTTACATTTACTCAATAACTTGTACTAGTCGTTACTACCGGTTTATGTTATCTTTCGCGCCCCGCTCCAATTTTGGCGTCCCGTAGCTGTACTCACGGACAACACGCCAGGCCACCTAAAAACCTAAAACACCTAAAAAAACGAAATGCATTAACCGTACCTGCCCGTCAACCGCAGGCTCATCGCTCAATTGCTAACAAGCCGCTCTCTCTGTTTCAGGGAAGGTCAAGGTAAAAGAGGAGAAGGACGCCTCTTCGATGGCACCAGGAAGTCCACCCACGCCTCCGCACACACCTCAAAGCCCCCCTCGCCAGAACCCGCCTCCCAGCAATCTCTCCCAATCCTGCCAAACGTCGAACGCGCACTCGCCGACTCTCCAGCAGCAGCAGCAGCATCAAACTCACAATCAGACGCAGCAGCATCAGGCCCAGCAACAAACGCAGCAGCTGCAGTCGCATCAGCAATCGCATCAGCAGTCGCAACACGCGCAGGAGCAGCACTCGCTACAGGCCCTGGCGAACTCGCCGTTGAGTCACATCCTGGTGCAGAATCCTGCGCTGGCCCAACTGCTGCAGCAGAATCCTGCGATACTCGCGCAGAATCCGCAGCTCGCGCAACTGCTCCAGCAAAATCTGCAGGTGCAGATGGGCAGCGTGCTGTTCCAAAACGCTGCGCGTAGGGAGGAACCGGAGGATGCGAGGGTGAGTGCTTTTTGTCGATGACTTTCTTTCTTAGCGAGATAGGAGGGAGTCGAGGAACGTGAGATTTGCTTGCGTGAGTGGAAATTGGGGTCGTATATTTGGCGGTTTAACCCATTGACTGCCACGCAAATTTAGCGCGTCTTGCCTTGGGTGCCACAGTTTTATTTTAACCCTTTGCGGATGAGGGGCGACTCTCGGTCGCCACGGCGTTTCGTGCAGCAGGACGAGTGGCGAATGAGAAGCTACAATGTTTATATTAGATTTCGGTACCTCTAACTGATACAATGGCGGTATTACACCAGTTACTTTTTAGCCAATGAATTACATAAGTTGAAATGTCATTTGAATGGGACAATACTAACTAATAGAAAAGAATTGCCAGATGCAATAAAAAAGCAACAACTTCGAAAGGGAAAATCAATGGTAGTCTATCATAGAAATAATAATGTGATTTTGACGTGAAAAGATAAGAAGATCGTCACGCTGTTTACAAATTATTAGAATGCAGAAATGAGTACTCCGGCATGGTGTTCAAACTGTGATTAGAAAACCCAATGCTATTATGAATCATACCAAATTCATGGGCGGCGGTAATTTTGGCAAGATTATAGTTTTGAAAGGTGGAAAATAGAGAAACTATCAAAACATAACGTTTTTTTTTAAGAAAATTTGTATATAAGATCAGTTTATTGTACCCTGTAAGACACTCGACACATCTGCAAAAATCGCCTCGGCCTGCTTCCTTACTCAACCGAAAAAGTCATCGTCCGCAAAGGGTTAACCCATTGACTACCACGCAAATTTAGCGCATCTTGCCCTGGGTGCCACCGTTTTATTTTAAAGAAGACATGAAGTGTTACAAAATATAATGTTATTAAGTTACTGATATAATATTGTAATTGTAAAATTGTATGGTATTTACAGTATTTTTATTGAAAGAAAAACACTTTTGGTACAGACGCTTACTATGAGATATTTCGTAGTTGGCAGTCAATGGGTTAAATGGTTGTGAATTTTGTCAAAGTTGGGTCGTGACTTTTTGACGATTTTTAGCCGATTGTCCCTTCCAAATAAAGATATTGGATGCCATTACTGAAGAACCTGTATGTGAATAGAGAATTTGCATTTGTTTCTTTAAAATATTTTCTTTTTATATGGAATTTTAGTGTAATTTTTGTAAGGTGAGTTTAGTGGGCCTTTTTATGATGCCGTAAAGTTGAAAGTAAGCGTTATGACGGTTTAAAATAAATGACATTTCTTAATAAAATATTAATATTGTCATTATTGATAAAATATTAAAATTGTCATTAAAGACCTGAAAGAAAATTTGAATTTATTATAGAGTATATCAGAAAATTTTCAACGACCTATATCAAATAGAATATACATCTTTCCACGACTATTCTATTAAATTCAATAATATTACTAATCGAATAATCGAAATGGACACCTAAATTCTAGTTTTGACTAGCAAATTTAATATGGTAAAAGATATGCTAACTGCACCTAATATAAAATAACGACACTAATCACCGAACCAAACTCCCGTCTGACAATTTAAACGGCATGCAGTCGAACTCGTGCACAAAGATAATGCAAAACGCCATTTATTAACGTCCGCTAATGGTAACATCTGTTGCAGCAACGTTAAATACGCCCGTCTAATGAGGTACAACGCGATCTTATTTGTAGATCAGAATTAAGGTTACTTATTTATAAAACTGCACGACGAGCGGTACGAGATCGAATCGCGAAACACAACAACCGAAGCGGCCGATAAATCAGACTACGCTCACCGTATCGCAAATTAAAACAAAACGAATCTCACCGTCATAAACTATGCACCGCTTAAAAACGCCATAAATTCCTATCGCGCTTTTTCGCGTTCGACACAAAGTCACGCGTATTAATTCGTAGGCACGAAAGACCGGATAACACGTGTGCCCGTAGGATGTATTTCGAGTACATCCGTCCCTCAATTTATGCGAAGTATCTGTTCCACGTAGATTCGTTTATGCAAATGGAAATCAGTACAAAAGAAAAAATACTGGAAATAAGTTATTTTGTTAAGTAATGATTAAAATAAGTTATTGAGCTGATGTAAGTTTGAGAAACACATGTTTCTTTTGCACGGCTGAACAAAAAAATTATGACTTTTCTAAAGACAAAAGTTAATTTTATTTAGTATTATTATCGCTACTGCAATTTAATCCAATTATCCGTTTCTTCTTAATTGGTCCAAACATAACATGTGCATCACTTGAAATACTTGTAATTTTGATATCATTTTGATTGTTAATGTTCATTTTTTTCCGGTGATTCGTTCTCAACCATCTCTTCATACCGCCTGAACAAAGTGCCGCGGAAATGGTGGTATAGTTTGCCGTCAGAAAAAGAACTTGCGTAAAAAAAGTTCCGCATAAACAGCGATATAATTGCCGCCCAAAAAAAACACGCGTAAAAAAAGGGTTGCCGCGTAAATTGGGGGAGGGGCGTGGTTGTTTGCGTTGGCCTAAGTGCCGTGGCTTAAAACGTATTTAATTGAAATGTCACACGTGTCGGGTTCAAAGACGCTGAGTAACGGTCTCGATGAAAATCGAGTTTACGCAAACGTCGGCGTTTTCCTGACGTCCGCCGACATGTTAGAAAATAGGTGGTGCGTGGAATTTCACAGAGTGCCTCTTCGCGCGTCGTGTGAGGCCACGTGACGCGAAACGGGCCAGATGAACGGGCCAAAGTTGAACCGTATCCAAAGACAATATGTTACGTCGTGTCGACACGTCAGCCCGCTCGACGATGTTCGCCTGTCAACGGGGAACGAACTGGTACAATGTCTTCTTAACGCGACCGCGATGTTCCGCGGTGTCGGACAGAAGAACGCACGTTGCGGAATCTAACGATTCTGGATACGCTGAAGATTTTTCCAGTCAATGCAGAATTATATGCAGTTTAAATGCCGAGTCGGTAAAATACGTGCAAATTAATATTCTACATTTTGATAGCGACAATTTGGTGTTCATATGGTCAATCTAAGATGATACGAATTTTGGGGTCAAACGTTTGAAATGGTAGCAATTTGATGTGTCACCAAATTTTAATGAAAGCGATTTGATGCGTTACACAATTTTATTGTTGCAAATGTGATGCATTGGTAAGGGTTTTAATCATTTGAAATGGTAGCAATTTGATGTGTTGCTAAATTTTAATGAAAGTGATTTGACGCGTTACATAATTTTATTGTTGGAAATGTGATGCATTGGTAAGGGTTTTAATCATTTGAAATGGTAGCAATTTGATGTGTTGGTAAATTTTAATGAAAGCGATTTGATGCGTTACACAATTTTATTGTTGCAAATGTGATGCATTGGTAAGGGTTTTAATCATTTGAAATGGTAGCAATTTGATGTGTTGGTAAATTTTAATGAAAGCGATTTGATGCGTTACACAATTTTATTGTTGGAAATGTGATGCATTAGTAAGGGTTTTAATCATTTGAAATGGTAGCAATTTGATGTGTTGTTAAATTTTAATGAAAGGGATTTGATGCGTTACACAATTTTATTGTTGGAAATGTGATGCATTGGTAAGGGTTTTAATCATTTGAAATTGTAGCAATTCGATGTGTTGCTAAATTTTAATGAAAGCGACTTGATGCATTACACAATTTTATTATTGCAAATGTGATGCATTGGTAAAGGTTTTAATCATTTGAAATGGTAGCAATTTGATGTGTTGCTAAATTTTAATGAAAGCGATTTGATGCGTTACAAAATTTTATTGTTGCAAATGTGATGGGGTAAGGGTTTTAATCATTTGAAATGGTAGCAATTTGATGTGTTGCTAAATTTTAATGAAAGCGATTTGATGCGTTACACAATTGTATTGTTGGAAATGTGATGCATTGGTAAGGGTTTTAATCATTTAAAATGGTAGCAATTTGATGTGTTGCTAAATTTTAATGAAAGCGATTTGATGCGTTACACAATTTTATTGTTGCAAATGTGATGCATTGGTAAGGATTTTAATCATTTGAAATGGTAGCAATTTAATGTGTTGCTAAATTTTAATGAAAGCGATTTGATGCGTTATACAATTTTATTGTTGCAAATGTGATGCATTGGTAAGGGTTTTAATCATTTGAAATGGTAGCAATTTGATGTGTTGCTAAATTTTAATGAAAGCGATTTGATGCGTTACACAATTTTATTGTTGCAAATGTGATGCATTGGTAAGGGTTTTAATAATTTGAAATGGTAGCAATTTGATGTGTTGCTAAATTTTAATGAAAGCGATTTGATGCGTTACACAATTTTATTGTTGGAAATGTGATGCATTAGTAAGGATTTTAATCATTTGAAATGGTAGCAATTTGATGTGTCGCTAAATTTTAATGAAAGCGATTTGATGCGTTACACAATTTTACTGTTGGAAATGTGATGCATTGATAAGGGTTTTAATCATTTGAAATGGTAGCAATTTGATGTGTTGCTAAATTTTAATGAAAGCGATTTGATGCGTTACACAATTTTATTGTTGGAAATGTGATGCATTGATAAGGGTTTTAATCATTTGAAATGGTAGCAATTTGATGTGTTGCTAAATTTTAATGAAAGTGATTTGATGCGTTACACAATTTTATTGTTGCAAATGTGATGCATTGGTAAGGGTTTTAATCATTTGAAATGGTAGCAATTTGATGTGTTGCTAAATTTTAATGAAAGCGATTTGATGCGTTACACAATTTTATTGTTGCAAATGTGATGCATTGGTAAGGGTTTTAATCATTTGAAATGGTAGCAATTTGATGTGTCACTAAATTTTAATGAAAGCGATTTGATGCGTTACACAATTTTATTGTTGCAAATGTGATGTATTAGTAAGGGTTTTAATCATTTGAAATGGTAGCAATTTGATGTGTTGCTAAATTTTAATGAAAGCGATTTGATGCGTTACACAATTTTATTGTTGGAAATGTGATGCATTGATAAGGCTTTTAATCATTTGAAATGGTAGCAATTTGATGTGTCGCTAAATTTTAATGAAAGGGATTTGATGCGTTACACAATTTTATTGTTGCAAATGTGATGCATTGGTAAGGGTTTTAATCATTTGAAATGGTAGCAATTTGATGTGTTGCTAAATTTTAATGAAAGCGATTTGATGCGTTACACAATTTTATTGTTGGAAATGTGATGCATTGGTAAGGGTTTTAATCATTTGAAATGGTAGCAATTTGATGTGTTGCTAAATTTTAATAAAAGCGATTTGATGCGTTACACAATTTTATTGTTGCAAATGTGATGTATTAGCAAGGGTTTTAATCATTTGAAATGGTAGCAATTCGATGTGTTGCTAAATTTTAATGAAAGTGATTTGATGCGTTATCCAATGTTATTGTTGGAAATGTGATGCATTGATAAGGCTTTTAATCATTTGAAATGATAGCAATTTGATGTGCCGCTAAATTTTAATGAAAGGGATTTGATGCGTTTCACAATTGTATTGTTGCAAATGTGATGCATTGGTAAGGGTTTTAATCATTTGAAATGGTAGCAATTTGATGTGTTGCTAAATTTTAATGAAAGCGATTTGATGCGTTACACAATTTTATTGTTACAAATGTGATGTTTTAGTAAGGGTTTTAATCATTTGAAATGGTAGCAATTTGATGTGTTGCTAAATTTTAATGAAAGCGATTTGATGCGTTACACAATTTTATTGTTGCAAATGTGATGCATTGGTAAGGGTTTTAATCATTTGAAATGGTAGCAATTCGATGTGTCGCTAAATTTGGTAAGTTTTGGTTCTAGCAATTTAATGTGCGTAGAAATTTGATATTCTACGAATATCAGGTCCAACCAATAGGGAATCACATTAATTTTAAATACCCTCAAGTCGAAATTATACGAATTTAAAATTTTAATGATTCATATTTAGCGTGTCGCTAATTCGAATCGCAATCAATAGAGATTCCTACCAAAATATTACTGATACATAAACGACAGCATTTAAATATGCCAACAACCCCAAGCGCCATGGTTTTCTCAATGCCACCGATACGGGCGGCCACAACCACAAAACAACAATTCGTTCGCCATCAAGCAGGCCGGTTATCTTTTTCGCGATCCCGTAAGATCCCCGCGCAACTCTTGTTGCATTCAACGAGACCGCAGACGCAATTCGGGCGTCGTAAAGCAGACTTCACAGACGATTCGTTCGCGATTGAATCGGAGGGGGAAAGCGAAATTGCATCGTAAACTTTCGATCGGCAACTGCGGCACGACTACATCCAACGCGCCGGGCGTGCGTTTGCATAATAACATTAGCGTCGAACCGAAATATCAATAAAAAGTAATGACGAGCGAAACATTACAAAAACCGTGCCCGTGTCTACACTTCTATTATAAAGTGCCGAGCCGATTTCTTGACGATCGATATGTCCCGCGCGCAATTCAATCAACGACGCACCCCTGCATTCCGCTGACTAACCATTACGACGAATTATGCCTCATCCGGCGAGACACGAATGGAATTGAGCCTAAATATTTGTCCCGAAACTCATTCGGTTATGCCGCGCAATCACAATCGACGTATCACGATTTCTGTAAAGTTGAAGTTTAACGTACATTTGACGTGGCCGATGCTTATGCTTTGTGATCGTCGGCAGATCGGACGAATTATGGGGGATTAAGGCATTGCAACAAAAGCACACGCCATCGCACAAGCACGTAGGCTCTTACGATTCAAAGCAGGATGGAAGTTCTCAGAATTATATTACGTTACGGCTTATAAATGCGGCGGGGTATCGTGATTTCTTCGAAGCTAATCAGAACCGCGGCAATTCAGAATTTATGTACATTGAACTCGGTAGGGAAATTGTGAGTTATGCTTGGCGGCGATTTTGTAGATTTGTTATTGATACTGTCAATTGGAAGTTGGATACGGTCGATTGCAAGCATCGCGAATCCTCGATATCAGTACAACGCCATCGATTCGCAATACAATGTATCACGATTTCTGTACAACTAATTCTGAAAGAGTTAAATTATAATATATGTCATTTAATAAATGATTATTTTTAATTAGTTAAAATGCTAAAGCGTAAACTTTAAAGCATCCCTCCATACCATACAAAACTACGAATGCCGATTCTCAACAATTTTCTATATTTAAATTATAATATATGTCATTTAATAAGTGATTACCGTTAATTAGTTAAAATGCTAAAGCGTAAAATTTAAAGCATCCCTCCATACCATGCAAAACTACGAATACCGATTTTCAAACATTTTCTGTATTTAAATTATAATATATGTCATTTAATAAATGATTATCGTTAATTAGTTAAAATGCTAAAGCGTAAAATTTAAAGCGTTCCTCCATAGTATGCAAAACTACGAATACCGATTCTCAACAATTTTCCTTATTAAACATGGGTTCCAAGTTCACACAACTCTAATTAAATTTTAATTTTGATAAAATTAGAATTTTTATGTAAGTAAAATGGCGTCAACTTAGAAATCCATGTCACTTGACATAACGTGCCATCGTTGGAAAATCAATGAAATCGCCATGACATAAAATTGAATTCACCCCTACTAATCTAACTAATTATGAAAGCGTTAAATTATAATATATGTAATTTAATGAATGATTATCGTTAATTAGTTAAAATGCTAAAGCGTAAAATTTAAAGCGTCCCTCCATACCATACAAAACTACGAACGCTGATTCTCAATAATTTTCTATATTAAACATGGATTCCAATTCACGCACTTCTAATTAAATTTTAATTTTGATAAAATTAGAATTTTTATGTAAGTAAAATGGCGTCAACTTAGAAATCCATGTCACTTGACATAACGTGCCATCGTTGGAAAATCAATGAAACTGCCATGACATAAAATTGAATTCACCCCTACTAACCTAACTAATTATGAAAGCGTTAAATTATAATATATGCCATTTAATAAATGATTATCGTTAATTAGTTAAAATACTAAACCGTAAAATTTAAAACATCCCTCCATAGCATGCAAAACTACGAATGCCGATTCTCAAAAATGTTCTATATTAAACATGGATTCCAAGTTTACGCAGTTCTGATTAAGTTTAGATTTTGATAAAATTAGAATTTTTTGTAAGTAATATGAGTCAACGTTAGAAATGCATGTCGGGTGGACATAACGTGCCATCGTTGGAAAATCAATGAAATCGCCACGACGTGAAACTATATGCAGTTTCCGCGATTTACAAGCATCGAACAGTGTCCGTGCGTCGTCACAATGACTCTTACAGATCGCAAGGTTGCAGCTTTGGAAAGTTCGTTCGTTTGAGGTGTACAAATGGGGCGCGGATCGTTGAATTTCGCGTGAGTCGTAAAAGTAAGTGGACGGCTTCTCGGAAGAAGGGCGTAACTTTCCGTCGTCGTTAAGAGACGTCGTGACTGCATTGTGTCTAATGAGAACGTTACTGACGTCGGGTGGAATAACGACTGGCTCGTTTGCGAGATTCGCGGTAGCTGGCCGTAACGTGAAACTATATGCAGTTTCCGCGATTTACGGGATTTAGTAGTGTCAGTGCGTCGTCGGGGAATCGCAGTTTCGATGGGTTCAATGAAAAATAAAAGTTGATGAGTAGTGCGAAATGTCAGGACGCTGTCAATTAGAAATACCATCAATCTTAAATATTAGCAATTTTAAATGTCGCCGATCAAGTATGCTAGTTATTTCAAGTAATTCAAGCTACCATCAGTAAAACATAAAATTAAAACAAAACATAGACAAAAATGAAATCAAACAAAATGAATGCTAAATGAAAATGAAATTAAGTACAAATTAAAATTTCATCAACTCGAACACCGAATTGTTGAAACTTAAACTATTCCACGCTAGCCACTTCCAAATGCTACCGCGGAATTCTGCTAATACGACACAAATCAAGTTGCCCATTGAATACAACTTGCACCACACCCACCATTTGTTTTCATCAAGTCGCACAGTATTCAATTTCGATTGCACAACAGCTAAAGTTCGATCAGTTATTTCAAGTAATTTAAACTACCATCAGTAAAACATAAAATTAAAATAAAACATAGACAAAAATGAAATCAAACAAAATGAATGCTAAATTAAAATGAAATTAAGTACAAATTAAAATTTCATCAACTCGAACACCGAATTGTTGAAACAGCAACTATTCCACGCTAGCCACTTTCAGAGCTGCTACCGCGGAATTCTGCTACACGACACAACATTCAAGTTGCCCATTGAATACAACTTGCACCACACCCACCATTTGTTTTCGACTCGAAGTTGCACAGCGTTCAATTTCGATTGCACAACAGCTAAAGTTCGATCCGTATCTTTCGTTTACAAGCCGCCTCGCATCTTTGTACTCGCAAAATTTGACGCTACGCCATTGGCAGTCCTGGCAACGACGGACAACGTTCGTCGCGCAAGATCGACAAGCGGGTTCACCGGGTAGAAGGCAAAAGCAGATCCGATCGACGGCGTTTCCTCGTACGGCCCATTGTTCCAGCGTTAATCGTTCATGGCGAATGAAAATTTAACAGCCCGCCGTTAAACTCCGCGAACAGAAACGAGCAAAACGACCTTCCGTCGGGCGACGCGCGCGATTCTTTTTCCGCCGGCAATTTCATTTCTTCGACTTACGCGGCCGGATTGTGCCACGGTTAAACTTGCGATTATGCTGCGGTCGTTGCGTGAGCGTTTTTGTCGATTGCAGTGGTTGACGTGTTCCGTAAATATCGGTGACGGTGCTGACGATCGAATTCAACGCTGTGTTTTAAATCGAATATTTTACGCGACAGTGTGGCTTTATTTAACCATTTTTGACGGTGTTGGAAAGTGGAGTGATTCGAAGGGTCGTGATTTTCGATTGATTGCTTGTAGACACTATGAAGTTTATATAGTGCTCATACGAAAGCCGATTAGTTGGAAATTAGTTTGGTTACAGTATAATTTTCAGTAGTGCGTATGTAACATTTTTAATTGGACCGATTGCAGGTGGCTAATTTTAAATGCTGCTAATTTCAAATGCAAGTATTTCAAAGTTGATGCAACTAATGTCGGATAGTACGTGTTTTAAATTAAACAAATTCGAAATTTTACCAATTTTGGATGCACCAAATCTACATACTACATGCCAGATCTCATCAATTTGAAATGCTGCTAATGATAACTGCTGCGAATTAAACATTTTCATGTACCTCAAACTGGAGATCTTGTCAATTCCCTAATACCGCCAGTTTTTATATCCATCACTTCGAAATGAGCCGTTTTAAATACTCGAAACTTCTCATGCCGTCAACAGTGCGTGTCACGGATTTCATCGACGATTTCCGGATGCCACTACTTGCAACCGCGTTCTTCAAATAACAGCCATTTCCACCACCACAAATCCCAAATGAATTCCAAGTGATTCGATGCCTCAAATGGAAATATCCGCCAGACCCAAATGCCGACACCAGCCACTCATCACCTCTGAAGAAGCCGACCGCAAACGCACTACAGTCAATAATCCGCGAAGACAAATATGAGTATATTTAGCTGCATCGCGGCATATTATCGGCGACCTTGCCCGCCGCTGCATATTTATACGTTATTATTCGTCCCACGAGAACTCGCGCGCAAATGCGCCGCAGCGATTCTTACGTCAAAACCGTGAAAACCCGACATCGCCGTTGCGCGATATTTTCTTCGACATCGGGCTAACATCAAACCGACGCGAATAAATCGTGCGCGCTCGTGTTCCATTCCGCACCCTCGCCGTTGAATATTCATCCGCGCAACATTTCGCGCGAGACATGCGAAGCCGAGTTGTGCGCAGCTTTAAGTGACTTTCAGGAAACGCACCTTTTTTCCCCACCGTCATTATCCTCGCGCACCGAAAAAGAAGTTCCGAGATAAACGGGCCCTATTGGCGCGTAAATCTTCTACGCGGGAAGCTCTTGCCCGTGGCACAATTTGTTCAACGCTTAATGCCTTCGTCGCGCGCGGATGAATAATTCAACGCTGCGACTGTGATTTTTACGATCTTGCGTTTTATGAAGGCTTTTCTTTTTTTAATTGCGCGCGAGTCCGCGGCCACGCGAGTTCGCGGATATTCTGTTCCCTTCTGCGCGGCGGCGAATGCATTTTCGATTAATCGGTTACCACTTGATGAATGCGCAATGTTTACGTGCGTTTACCTACGGGCGCTTTCCATTGACAAATAAATATGAGTAATGCATAAATTGGAGGTACATTGTAAGCTGACACCTTCCCAACAGCAATCTGGGTATAAAGATTGGATACTGCAAGGAAAGTCTTATTGTTGGCGAATATCGGGCTCCTAGTGCAAGCTAATTTCAATTAATTAAGAAGTTGAAAATTGAGAAGCAAGTTTCATCAGGCAATTTTATATAATTTTTTAACTAATGCAAGCTATTCGATATTTTCGGGGTATATATGAGAAATTGGAACGTTTTAACCACTTGCGCTATAAAGACGTGCCACGCACGTCGAGATGCTTTTATTCCAAAGCCGCCAGCGTCATGTATACCACGTCGATACGCATTTGTCGCAGAAGCAAAAACGACGTGTCTTTTACATAGACGCTACTACTACATCAATAGCTGCTACTAGGCATTATGGCGAATTTTTTGCATTTATAGTAAAATCTTTTGCGCCGGCTGTCAATAGTTAAAATCTTTTGTGCGGCATCAAGGTAACGCCTTACCGCATGTTATATTGTAGAGCGCGGTAGCCGAAAATTAAATCGAGCGCAAGTGGTTAAGAAAGGTTGTTTTCTTAAATTACGCTAAACCGTCTAACCCAGTAAAAGACCGTGAAACTATCTGCACCATAATCAGTAACCGCACCTGCGCTCGATTACACGCAAAAGCTTTCCATTGACAAATAGATATTAGTAATAGATAAATCGCAGATTAATAATGTTAGGAGGCTCAGCAGCTCAGGAAAAGTCTGGTCGCAAGCTTTCGACCGGCCCACCACAAATTGACGCCCCGCTTCCTTAAATCACGCAAAATCTTTCCATTGACAAATGGATATAAGTAATAGATAAATCGCAGATTAATAATGTTAGGAGGCTCAGCAGCTCAGGAAAAGTCTGGTCCCAAGCTATCGATCGGCACACCACAAATTGACGCCCCGCTTCCTTAAATCACGCAAAATCTTTCCATTGACAAATGGATATAAGTAATAGATAAATCGCAGATTAATAATGTTAGGAGGCTCAGCAGCTCAGGAAAAGTCTGGTCGCAAGCTTTCGACCGGCCCACCCCAAATTGACGCGCCACTTCCTTAAATCACGCTAAATCCTCTAACCCAATAAAAGAGCGTAAAACTATCTGCAGTACAATTAGTAACCATACCGAGAGCGGGGTCTACAAGTAACACAACCTCCAAGTGAGCGACCAACCGACACACACGGACACATACCACGACACATCGCATATCTGTGCACACGCGCGCAACTGATGAATAAGCACAGTACAAGTGCGCGTATTCATACGCACATATTCACGTCGCCGGGGCTCAGACACGAAATCGCTGGGGATCGCTGCCGTGGAATCCCATACGGGGAGAATTGAAATTATTCCTTCGATTTTTGTCGTGTCGTTTACATTATTTTCGCCTTTGAATATTAATGGGCATATGCTCTCCGGCGTTATGGCACAAGAAGTAACAACGGCGTATAATACTCGACTCTTAACGTTATTCTATTGTTTGCAAATCAGCTCTATTGTTTTCTCATATACCTCTATACTCTCCGGTTCCCTCTTTGCCTCCTCCTCCTTGTCCACCTCCTCCCCCTGCTTCTCATAGCCGTCGCTGCCCTCCCCCCTCGACCCCCGACTCTTCCCACCCCCTTTCCGTATTCCGTCTCTTTCTCGCCTGCCGGCGTCCTCCTCTTCGGAGCTTGCGTTCCCTTTCCGTGCCGCGACTGTCGCTCTGCTGCCGAGCCCCGACTTTCTCCCGCTCGAATTTTAGACTGTGATTTTAGACGCGGCCGATCTCGAAGAAGCGAGAAGTGGGCGAACCGAAAAGCGCGTAATTTCGGAGAGGGACGCTTTCGAACGGAAGAGTTCAGCTGAGTAACGATTGCGAAGGGAGTGTTCGAACGTGGGTGCATAGAATGTTGGTATATTTTAATGCTGCCAATTCAATATAATATTTCGCTGGATTTAATGCAAAATAATGGGAATTTTGGGCGACGATTTCGAAAACAGCGACTTAAGAGTAGTTGGTCTGAAGTTAGCATGCTGAAAAACGTGTAATTTTGAAAAGGGACGCTTTCGAACGGAAGAGTTCAGCTGAGTAACGATTGCGAAGGGAGAGTTCGAACGTGGGTGTATAGAATGCTGGTATATTTTAATGCTGCCAATTCAATGTAATATTTCGCTGGATTTAATGCAAAATAATGGAAATTTTTGGCGATGATTTCGGAGACAGAGACTTCAGAGTCTAAAGTTAGCACACTGAAAAGCGCATCATTTCGAAGAGGAGCAGGTGTAAAGAAAGAACTGAACTGCGGAAATGCTAGGTGCGGGCAATTTTATGGGTTAACCATTTTTTTATGCGACAAGTTTGGAATAATGCAAATTTTGGACCGCGTTGGTTTTAGAGACAGCAATGTAAAATAATGGTCTTAAAGTGAAAACCCGAGACTCGCGCAATTTGGAATAATAATTGTAAAGAGATAATTGAATTGCGAGAATGTTAAATGCTGCCAAATTTAATTGCCAGTAATTTATTGTTTTAATGATTTGTTGTAGCATCTAATTTGAAACGATACGAATTCTAGGTACCAATGAGTGTAAACGTTATCGGTGAGAAAAAGAAATTGTTTTGAAGTGTTTAGTTGAAATGTACGCAAACGGAAGAAGAACAGTTTGGAGAGAAAATTTGATATGCGTGTAATTTGGAAGAGTAACGATTTCAAGCGCAACACTTGGAACGCCAACTTGGAGTGGCCGACTTGAAATGCCCCTGATTCTAAACGCCAGCAATTTTAACTAATACCAAATTACTCGTTTGCTAAGGTTTCCTGTGCGTTGTTTGAATTATTCAGGCTTGTTGGATTAGTTTCAGAGGCCGGTGATTTGAAATGGCACCAAGTGGAAATGTCACTGATTGCAAATTACTACAATGCGAAACGACGCCAATTGTGAATGCTATCAATTTTAAATGCTGCCGTTGTCGGGTGACTACAGTTTGCACTGTTACGAATTACAAACGCCACCCACTTCAAATGACACGAGGTCTCGCAAATTCGAAATATTACCGGTTTTAAATGGGCGCGGTGCAAAACGGTTGTCGTTCGGATATTGTACTAGTTCCATGTGATAGCATTATGAAGTGGTAACACAATAAAATACAATAATACTATAAGTGTAAAATTCTGTCAATTCCAAATACTGTAAATCTGAATTTCTACCAATTCAAAATACCATAAATGTGAAATTCCACTAATTCCAAATACTACAGATGCGAAATTCCATAAATTCTAAATACCATACATGTGAAATTCCACCAAATTAATATACTACCAACAAAATATAAACATAACAATTTTCGAAGTTACAGATTTTAAAGTGTATATATCTAAAACTTCCGAAAAAATTTGAAAACAATTTTCAGTGAAACCAATTTGACAACAATAAACTTTACGTACTACCAACTTAACGTTACTCGTAACTACGGTTTAAAAATTAATTTCTACAGATTGGCGACAAATTTAGAACGCCACCATTTTGAACTCGTCGAACCGAGCGAAAGGAAATGGAAAAATTCCCTGCGTGCGTTACCGACATCGTGCGATTATTATGCGTGATGCGATGCAATCCGTAATATTGGGCGCCGAAGGTCAATAATTATGAGCGCGGAATATAAATGATTGATTAAAGACTGCGCGGGGCCTTTTAATGGAACGCGATTGTCACGCGCGTGAGTTGAGTTTTATTAGTTTCGGGGGAAAAATCGTCACTCGCCAAGGCCGAAATTGTTTCGAAACGTCAAGAATCGTAAGTGGCGCAAATTAATTGAAACGTCAACCAACGACACGCCTAAACTGCACTCTACCCTCTGTGCTTCTGCATAAAAATAAGCACAACAAACTGTACCGTAAAGTACACTCATTAGGAATATTAATAAAACGCAATCTTTCTAGATTGCATTATTCTAGAAGGTCAATGACACAAAATAATTGACACATCGCCTGTCTCACGAACGTGGACGTTGTCGATGACGATGACGATGTTTCGTCGTTCGAAGGCAGAAAGGAGAGGAGGAAAGACGTAAAGACGACACGATGTGGCAACGAGTTCATAAATTCAACTCGGTACACTCATTAGCAATATTAATAACACGCAATCTTTCTAGATTGCATTATTCTAGAAGGTCATTGACACAAAATAATTGACACATCGCCTGTCTTACGAACGTGGACGTTGTCGATGACGATGACGATGTTTCGTCGTTCGAAGGCAGAAAGGAGAGGAGAAAAGACGTAAAGACGACACGATGTGGCAACGAGTTCATAAATTCAACTCGGTACACTCATTAGCAATATTAATAACACGCAATCTTTCTAGATTGCATTATTCTAGAAGGTCAATGACACAAAATAATTGACACATCGCCTGTCTCACGAACGTGGACGTTGTCGATGACGATGACGATGTTTCGTCGTTCGAAGGCAGAAAGGAGAGAAGGAAAGACGTAAAGACGACACGATGTGGCAACGAGTTCATAAATTCAACGACGCCTGCGATCGGATCTCAGCTAGGGCTTCGGAAATCGTACAGGATTCGAATAATTTGAAGCCCTGTAGGGCTTCGGGCAACTTTCTCGCCTCGGTACAGGCCACCTTTTAGGTCTCTTCGGTTTAATTTCGTAGTCTCTTGGCCTCGGGGTCGTGTCTCCTGCACCCGACATCGATTTTTTTAACGTTTTCTACGTTTCTTGCGACGGGTCTTCCATGCGGCTGTTGCATTTTCATTAGAGGCCGGTTTAGTATGCGGAGGGTACTGGGGAACGAGGTATTGGGGAGGTAGCATACAGTGATAGGGATCACATAAGTGGCACACGATGATGATTCTAAATGCAATTATATGTATTATCATTGCGAAACGCGTAATGTTTTGTAATTCATAAAATTTTGTATCGGTTCGAAGGCAGAAAGAAGAGGAGAAGCACAAGGTCGATGTGTAATTCATAAAATTTTGTATCGGAAGGTCGAAGTGTTTTGAATAGTAAATTCGGATTAAAATGCGATTGCCATGAGAGTGTCGATACTAAATTATGTCAATTTGTAATAGCAGTACTTTTAAACGCGTTATTTATATGTCACAAATATAAATTATAGTGATTTCCAATTACACACCTTTACTAATAGTACTAGTTTTAAACGTGTTATTTAAATGATACAAATTTAAATTGTGGACATATGAGATTGCATACGTCCGCATGATAACAGCTGCAAGTGCTATCAGTTGATAATGCAACCGGTTTTAAACGCTATCAATCTAAAACGCTACACATTCGGTATGCTATTAATTAGAAATGCTGTCAATTCGGAACGTTACCGTACTAGATACCGTTAATTTTTAATTTATCGACTTTTGACGCCACCATGTTTAATTCCCTCTAATTCCAAATACTGCCAATTTGACACGCTATCAATTTGCAGCACAATCGATTATTGATGGTACCCCATAAGAATATTATCAAATCCTAACGCTATCATCTTCCAATTCCATTAATTCGGAAATTATAAAATATAGGCACCACCATACGAGCCACTCATTTGCCAAATCGCATAACTCCACCAAACGCGAAATGTCACGTTTTTCTTTTAAATATCGAAAGTTAAGCATCCGTCACGTGCTTTAGTACTAAAACAAAAACGTAATAACATCACACCGTAATCATCGACTTTTGACGCCACCATGTCTAATTCCCTCTAATTCCAAATACTGCCAGTTTGACACGCTATCAATTTGCAGCACCATCGATCATTGATGCTACCCCATAAGAATATTATCAAATCCTAACGCTATCATCTTCCAATTCCATTAATTCGGAAATTATAAAATATAGGCACCACCATAGGAGCCACTCATTTGCCAAATTGCATAACTCCACCAAACGCGAAATGTCACGTTTGTCTTTTAAAAATCGAAAGTTAAGCATCCGTCACGTGCTTTAGTACTAAAACAAAAATGTAATAACATCACACCGTAATCATCGACTTTTGACGCCACCATGTCTAATTCCCTGTAATTCCAGATACTGCTAGTTTAACACGCTATCAATTTACAGCACCATCGATCATAGATGCTACGGCATAAGAATATTACCAATTCCTAACGCTACCATCTTCCAACTCCATTAACTCGGAATGTATAAACTATAGGCACCACCGTAGGAGCCACTCATTTGCCAAATTGCATAACTCCAGCAAACGTGAAATGTCACGTTTGTCTTTTAAATATCGAAAGTTAAGCATCCGTCACGTGCTTTAGTACTAAAACAAAAATGTAATAACATCACACCGTAATCATCGACTTTTGACGCCACCATGTCTAATTCCCTCTAATTCCAAGTACTGCCAGTTTGACACGCTATCAATTTGCAGCACCATCGATCATAGATGCTACCGCATAAAAATATTACCAATTCCTAACGCTGTCATCTTCCAACTCCATTAATTCGGAAATTATAAAATATAGGCACCACCGTAGAAGCCACTCATTTGCCAAATTGCATAACTTCACCAAACGCGAAATGTCATGTTTTTCTTTTAAATATCGAAAGTTAAGCATCCGTCACGTGCTTTAGTACTAAAACAAAAATGTAGTAACATCACACCGTAATCATCGACTTTTGACGCCACCATGTCTAATTCCCTCTAATTCCAAATACTGCTAGTTTAACACGCTATCAATTTACAGCACCATCGATCATAGATGCTACGGCACAAGAATATTACCAATTCCTAACGCTACCATCTTCCAACCCCATTAATTCGGAATGTATAAACTATAGGCACCACCGTAGGAGCCACTCATTTGCCAAATCGCATAACTCCACAAAACGCGAAATGTCACGTTTTTCTTTTAAATATCGAGAGTTAAGCATCCGTCACGTGCTTTAGTACTAAAACAAAAATCTAATAACATCACACCGTAATCATCTTGGCGTATAACGACTCATATAAAACTATTAACTTGAAGCGTCAACATTACGCTCCACTCGCGATTAAAACAAATTACCCGAAAATTGCGCAATGAGCCAGCGATTGTTCGGAGCAGCGACACGAAATGCGTCATACCGGAAGTCGTTTGAATTCGTTCACGGAATATTGAGTTCGCAAGAAAGGGTCAGCGGTCTCT
The DNA here is from genome assembly GCA_033815515.1 of Cryptocheilus praepositus. Lineage (NCBI taxonomy): Eukaryota > Metazoa > Arthropoda > Insecta > Hymenoptera > Pompilidae > Cryptocheilus > Cryptocheilus praepositus. The sequence goes on from JAWWQZ010000190.1 coordinate 2,728,229, forward strand.
CGATTCGGTAAAATTTCGAGCAGACCGGAAGTCGCATCCGTTCGAGGACAGTCGGCACGTCCGTGCGACGTTCGTCCAATGAAAAGCACGGCGACGGAAAAAGAAGGATGCGAGCGCGAAAATTTCGAATGCGGACAATTCGTGCGCGGCGAGTTAAAGGTTAACGCGACGAATTTCGTGACAATGCCGTGACGATGTTGAAAACGAACAGGACAATCACGTCCCGCGGCTGCAACGTTTGTACGACCCTAACATTGTTTACGGCAAGCGTCGCACTGCATGACAATGAGAGTTTGTTACTAATGTCGTGTAATAACGTAATGGGTCGTGATCTGGTCATGGAAAGCGTGCAGGTCGTTTCGTGTATCGTTTCGTATTTTCTGGTTAGCGCTTCAAGTTAGGGCGAAAGACATTGTTTGGGAAGAGAACAGAGTAGTTGAGCAAAGAAATTGCAATAAAGCGCAATTAACACTTTGACCGCCACGGTGGTCACCGGTGACCGGCACAAAGATTTTACTATAAATGCAAAAAATTCGCCATGAAGCCTATTTGCAATCTAGTAAAATTTCCGTTGATATTGGAATGATGCTTAAAAATGTTTACTTTGTAATGCTGCTAATAACTCTATATTACCTTCGTTTTGCACGATTTAATCATACTCTGCAGAATTTTATCGCATCGCGGTTGTCAACAATGCTCGAAAATACGTTTTCTTGGCATAAAATCAAGCGCGAGTGTTAACGAAAGATTAACGGTTTGAGTGCGGTGAAGCGCTATCGCGCTTCGCTTGTCTTATGCCAAAAATGCGGAGAAGCGCGATCGCGCTTCTCTTATTTACCCAGGAATGCGGAGACGCGTGACCACGCTGCTGTTCGCTAGTATAATTTTATCAATCAATTGAGAACAGTTGTATTTATATCCATTGCAGTTTATTATTAATTTCGTTTCATTGTCTGGTTAAAAAATTAACTGGACTGCAATTTACTTCAAGCATCATTCATGCTATAGACAAGAAATAGTTAGCAACCAAAAATGCAATAGAAAGACTACCAATAAGTAAAAAGATTTATTTAGAAAAATTGCCTGGACGAAACTTGCGACAGTGTGAGATTTGCAGTAAAAAAAATGGAAATGGAATTGAACGATCCAACTTAATTTGCGCTATATGTAAAAAAGGAATTTGTGCAGCAAAACACTCATGTAATAAGTGAGAATAAAAAACATTTTTGTCAGTAAAAATTACTTTTTTTATAACAATTAGAGTTAATTATAACCATTTTTACTATTTTCCCAAAAAAAATAACTACGCATTCCATTCCGCAATTTTAGCATATACATAAGAAAATTCTTCTGCACTCAAACGGTTAACTATTTTAGGTGATTCTTATATTACGCAGTGTGACGAGTGGGATGCAAGAAAATTTGCGCAAAAATTTGCACAAAATAGAAAATAATTGCAAGTTTTCAAAAATACGCATTGTTACGAACGAAGCTCCTGAGGCGCACAGAGAATTCCACTCACGCAAACAATTTCGCGGTACATACAAGTTTAAAGAAAAATCCAATAACAAAGTCTGCGAAGCTATGCATTACCTCATACGAACAAAACTCACGTGGCAAACGAAAAGTCGCGTTTCGGCACAGGTCGTTTCTGCGAAAACCGCCATTTTTACGTGTCACATATAATCGCGAACGATCAAACTCAATCACCGAGTCGACTTTGCGCCGCGTGTTTTAAGATAAGACAGAGATTGACGTTGGCAAGTCAGAAATTTCGTCGCACGGGAGTAATTTATGGCGAGCACGATTCGTCATTCGCTCGCGTGTCATATTGGCGAATGTCAGAATTGCTTTCGCTTATTTACAATGTCCTCGCCAATTATTACGCTCGCTCTGGGCCTGTTGGCGATTCGGGAGGAAAGAAACGTATCGGACGGGCTGCCCGCTGGGACGATTCATCACTTTTCTGCCGGACGGCGAGTCAACGTTGACGGACGAAAGTCGGCCTGCCGCGAGATTGCAAAACTGAGTATTGCCTCGCGTTTTCGCATTTTTTCGGCCCGCCGATATTGGTCCGATAATTAGGTAGCGGGTAATTATATATTATGCCAGGAGTTTTTGGCGTTCGCTGCGTATTGATAGACGCCGAGTGCAATGGTGCGGAAGAAATGTAATATACCGTGACTAATCGTTTAGCTGATGTTATGTAACATTACGATTGTCCGGGTGAGAGTCCGCGAGGAATGATGCCATTGCCAACATTTCAATAATTACGCAAAATGTATTAAATTCAAACACGTGAACTTTGGAGATATTGCGTAAGGACTAATGAGAGTCTGTATAACTCCGACGAATAAAAAATATATGTAATATTAACAATTCTCTACATAATATGCCCATTTATCCGGATATTATTAAATTGTAAATTATTTTATTTCCTTTTTATTGGTGCTTTAATTTATTAATTAAAAAACAATTTTCACGCTACATGTTCCGTGACGTTATGATATTAATAGGCTAAACTAGATGAACCAACCGGAATTAGACATCAAGAAACCAATCAGTTCCTGAACACGTGATCTTATGTGGCCTCCGAGAATCCTACGTAGTTTCGGAACATGTCCAGTAAAAATTGTTTCTTAATATATAAACCAAAGAACCCATTAAAAAAGGGCTTCAGTGTGTAATGTACTCCCATACAAAAGACTGTTTTCACATCATTTACAACGTAACAATATCAAATACGTGTTTCATCACGTTATAACACCGCAAATGTTACCAAACTGGTTAAGCACCTTAAACAGGAAACGTTAAAATTAAATTTTAATTATAATTGACTGTTATCCAATTCTTCAATAAATGTTTTATAAATGACAATCAATAAAAGGTGCTTCAGTTCATAATGTTTCTGTGGGTGCCTGTCGCATCGAGTTGCATAAATCTCGCGTCAGAAAACTGTCACAACGCTTGCGTGGGCGCTGCCCCTTTTTTCGTTTTCGTCAGCATACTTCCCTGCATGCGAGTACGTCGGTGCATTGTACATCGTAAATGTTTCTTTCAGGTACCGCCGACAATAGCCAGCCTGGCGGCGATGAAGGTTGAGGCAGCTGACCCGAAGGTTTCCGGTGAGTTACTATTTCCTCCTCCTCTCTTTCGTTCAGCGGAATCATCGGCAGCGGTAATTAGATTCAAATCGACCGGCCGTTCGACGACCCGGCCGTCGCACGAAACGAAAAAGAAAGCGTCCGGAGGTGCCGCGATCTGCTTGAACGCGGCGATTTAACCTTTCGCGTTTATTAACCACTCGCCGCAATTGCGGGGCCCGCGTTTATTGTGCTGGAAAACAATGGACGAGCGCGCGACAGGCCGCTCGGGTATCGAAGCTGCGAAACGTTCCTGGAACGATTCTGTTGCGCGCGATGGCGGGTACGTGGCCGGGCATGTGTTTCATGGGAGTGAGAAAGACGATGGAGTCTTGAAATTTGGATTTAGAAGAAAAGGCCCGAAAATGGCACCCGAAATAAATACAACTTTTGATAGATTCGATAACAAATCAAAGAAGCATGTGTACCAAGTTTCTGTGCAGTATCTTGTTTGGGAGGTTAAAAAGTGGTGAAGAACGAAAATAGGTTTGCTCAGTTTCAGAGGGAAAAAGTTTAAAATTTTCAAATGTTATGAGTAAACCGGTTGGTTTGCCTTTTTGATAAATGAAAGTGGATCCAACGAGGATCAGAAAAACCCAACCGTACCCCAAAACTTGCAATAAGTCCGTAGTAACGGCCAAAAGTATATAGAAAATTGAGAAAAATCGGCCTAAAATGGGCCAAAAGGGCAAAAAACTTCAAATTTTTTTTTCCTTCGAACTGATACCGTTTGATAGAGGGTAATTTGCCCTGAAGATAGACCACTTTCCGCGCGCTGAACTCTTCGTAATTTCCAAGATATGACGATTTTAAGAAAGCAAAAAAAAAAAATTTTTTCGAAATTGTTGATCGTGATTAGTCTCGTATGAAAGTGCGTGCAAAGACCTTTAAGAAAACCTGTATTACTGTAGGTTTCGATCACTAGTTTAGACGGGACAGGGCCTTGAAGAAATCGCGAAAATCTTAAGGTTGCGATTTTTGCGAAAAAATGATGGGTCACCGATTTTATCGCCCTTTTAACATATCAAAGGGGGTCCAAAATGACTCGGAAAAATGTAAGGCGCACCCCGAAATTCGCAATAGTTCCGGAGATATGGGCAAAAATGTGTGGAAAAACCGTGAAAAACGAGCCTGAAAACGGGGTCAAAAATTAAAACTCTATCGATCGACTTATAATTGTGCCAGATGAAAGGGGGTACAAAGAGACTTGGAAAAATTGCAACCGCGTTAAAAAATTCGAAATAGTTTCCGAGATATGACAAGAAATAGATTGAAAAATCGAGAAAAACGTAAGGAAAACACGGGTTTTTTAACAACTACCAGCTGAAAGTAAATCATTTGACTTTCTCACCTATACGAAATGAAAGAGGGTCGACAGAGACTCGAAAAAATTCAAACCGCGCCCCAAAATTTGCAATAGTTCCAGAGATATGGGGAAAAATGTGTCGAAATATCGTGAAAAAGGAACCTGAAAACGGGCTTAAAAATGAAAACTTTTCCGAACGAACAAAAAATTCCCAATTGCAATCCGGTCACTTTTATCTCCAATCCCGCGATTTCCCGTTGAGTATTTCGTCCAGTTACAAACTGTCCGCCTCGCCCACCACTAGCAAAACGCACAATCGCGATCCTAAAGAAAGTCCACGAACGCATCGGATACCTCCGTCAATACCGACGAAGAAGCTATCGCCTCATAAATCACCGAGAGCGTTCGTCTAATTAAAAATGCATTCCGCGAGGCAGCCAACGAAGCCGCGATCCTTGAAACAGCGGGCCAATTGCGTCTAATTCCCGGCACAATACCTCATTACTGGCCGATTCCAGCGACGTCGCGCCAGATTGCGTCCCAGTAGCGAGGAAAAAAAATAAGAGACACGCCAGCGACTGATTGATACACTTGGCCCGCATGTTTCGAGCAATTCCGAAAGCTTCTCACGGGTCAGCGGGTCATTGTGAATCGTCGATTGTCGTCTCATTGGTACAGCTTCTGCGACACCACGTGTCACTTTTCTCTTTGTCTCTCACGATCTCGCAGTCCGTTGCGCTCGTGTTCGCTGCTTCCCACTCTGCCTGCGCTCCCGCCGGTTATTTATTCAATTCGGCCGGTGCATGTGCGTAAATCGTGTGCAACCTGACGAATCGAGACGTCCCGGACTTTCAGTGTTTTGTGGCCGAGGGCTCTTCCCCCTTTATTGGAATATCCGCCCACAGCATTATGGGAATTATCAAGGAAATAGGATGAGTGCCAGGCGGGTCTCACGAGGGGGCTGGAGGGGATGGAAGGGGTGGTTCGCTCTCGGTCGCGTGTATATGCCGACAATTCTGCGAGACGCGTAATTTTGTGCTATTTTTTTTACGAAAGCACACGTGGTGATGACGATCGACAGGCGTGATGAAACACATATGCCGCTTTCATTATGAAAATTATATTCATTTCTGATGCGTATTCTCAAATGTTGAATGATGTCTTGTGTCTTTGTCAGCTCATATGCATAATTACTGCAACTAAAGTAAACGACGTTTTAGTTATAACGATTAAACTGATTCTTGTTGATTCATACATGTGCATATATATGCTGTCATATATTGTATAACGTCTTGCCTTTATGGACTCATGATATAAATACTACTCTGAAATAAGAGACAAATATTTCGCACATTTTCCAGTTGACTGTCAGACAATTTTTTATGCGTATTCTCAAATATTGTATGATGTCTTGTGTCTTTGTCAACTCATATGCATAATTACTGCCACTAAAATAAAGGACGTTTTAGTTATAACAATTATACTGATTCTTGTTAATTCATATATGTACATATATATGCATACATTGTATAATGTCTTGCCTTTATGGACTCATGATATAAATACTACTCTGAAATAAGAAACAAATATTTCGCACATTTTCCAGTCGACTGTCAGAAAATTTTTTACGCGTATTCTCAAATATTGTATGATGTCTTGTGTCTTTGTCAGCTCATATGCATAATTACTGCAACTAAAGTAAACGATGTTTTTGTTATAACGATTAAATTGATTCTTGTTGAATCATACATGTGCATACATATGCTGTCATATATTGTATAATGTCTTGCCTTTATGGACTCATGATATAAATACTCTGAAATAAGAGACAAATATTTGACAACAAGAAAAACGCGTATTCTCAAATATTGTATGATGTCTTGTGTCTTTGTCAGCTCATATTGCATAATTACTGCAACTAAAGTAAACGACGTTTTTGTTATAACGATTAAATTGATTCTTGTTGAGTTATACATGTGCATATATATGCTGTCATACATTGTATAATGTCCCGCCTTTATGGACTCATGGTATAAATACTATCCTGAAACAAGAAACAAATATTTCGCACATTTTCTACTCGACTGTCAGAAAATTACATGAGCATTCATAAAAAAAATACAATATTGCCCAAGTTTGCCTTTTAAAATTTTAGTATGAATATATTACACTGAATATGTATATATAGGAATATTTATAGTATAGAAGTTTAGAAATTAAAATCAGAAACATCGTAATATAAAAATATATATGGCAGTAAAATAGAAACTTGTGTATACATATATATAGAAATACTGCTGAAGGAATCACAGCCGCGCGAAAACTTCATGGTGGTTGTCCTCCCTTTCGAATTGTGCACGGCTGCAAAATGAAGGGGAGAAAAATGAATCAGCCGCGGCGGAGATTCATGGCGTTGCTTGAAAGAGTTTTGACTGGTTCGAAATCGTTTTTCCGACGCATTGCGCGTACCTAGTGATGAATGGTGGGTTTCGGGGTAATGGGGTTTGATTGGGCTTTCGGGGGTCGGGATAAATTTCCCGTTTGTCATGAACGCATACGTTTCGCGTAGTCGAATGCTGGATTTATGGGAAATTTGAGAACGTAAGGGTAATAGGGTATACGTTTAAACATAATTGGGCACTTTTATTTGCCTCGTATTGTGCGTATTTTACTGCATTATTTTCAATTGTTATTTTGATTGTTTCCTGTATTACGAATTCTTTACTGCCCATATTTATTTCTAACAATTTCCGTAATTACAACCCAACGGTATGATGTTTTTAATTTTTTTAATGTATTTTCCATATTTTTTTTATGATTTAATTTACCACACTTTCTTCGAAGTGGATACTTTACGACGATCGACTGCATCAGTTATGAAATGCTTACGCTTTCGACTCCAATTAAATGAATTACCAATTCTGACGGCTACAATTACATTTAGCCAACTGAATGCATTCACTTCCCAGTATCACGGAATCGTTTCCTTCAACTTTTCCCACGTCTTGCGCGATGCATCAATCTTTCGCATCGTCGGCAGCACATACGCGCAACGTCTAAACAAAAAAGACATAATCCTCAAAAGAACCGCGATACACCGCCGTTTAGCATCTCGCACGTACAAAGTAGCGGCCCGTAATTTATCACCCGACTAATCCACATGCATCTTCCCCGCCGACACAAGACATAAAATCGCACGACCGCGTCGCTATCGAAGGAGTCAGTGACTCGATGGAAATTTCATTAATTACATGCGCCGCAATGCGAGCGCAGATGCGCGGCCTAGTAGTCGTCGTTACGTAATCATGTCGATAGTCGCTTATAAATAAGCACCGTCGATCGCCTCTGAAAGCGCGCACAGACTTTACCATTCCTTTTCTTCCTACCATCGACTGTGTCCCTTTTTAAATTTTTGATTATGTGGCATTGCGAATGATTTCCGTGACTTCATCAAGCACTCTGCCACGTATGTGTACGAGTGTTTCTTTAAGGTACAGTTATTTTCACGGACGAGGAATGAAAAGTCGATGGTAAATTCACTGCGGAATTTCCTATCAGTAGATAGTAAATTTTTATCACGTGGTTGCACTGATAATGTATGTCGTGTATATATGTCTGAAAATAGGAAAGTATCTATACAAAAGATCGCGCCTGAAGAGGCTTTTATGCAAATTCTGTATATGCAAGATGCACTGCTGGTTACCATCGCGGTCATTTGCATCGACTAGTCTGATATTGACAGTGACAAAAACAGAAAACACAACCGCTAATTAACATGTGCAAATCAGATTGCTGCTACTAAGGAGAGTGAATATTCAGTTCGTATTAATGTCAATCAGTATTTGAAAGCACATTTAGATCTACTTTTACTAAAATTCCATGCATGCGTCAGACTACCCATCACTGCTGCCATCATTTGCACTGGTCAGTCTGATATTGAATATAGTCAAACAAAATTTCTTCGACTGAATACACTGAATATTCGGTTCATATTAATATGGATCAACCTGAAGAAACACGTTTATGTCTACTTTTACTCAAATTCTATTCTCACAATAGACACTATAGGTCACCAGCGCAATCATTTGCATCGACTACCTTGATATCGACTGTGCTAAAAATAAATACACAATTGCTGATCAACATGTGCAAATAAAATTGCTTCTACTAAGCAAATCGATTATTCGGGTCATATTAACATCTAAAGTATATAAACTCCTAAAATACCTATACTACGAACCACTACCGCCATAATTTGCATCGATTAGTCTGATATTGACAGCACGAAAAACAGGAAACAACTGCTAATTAATATTTGCAAATAAAATCGCTTCCACTACTATTCCTATACTATCAACCACTATCGCCATCATTTGCATGGACTAGTTTGATATTGACAGCTGCGAAAGCGGAAAACGCAACTGCTAATTAGCATCTACAAATAAAATTGCTGCTACTCATTTGACAGCGACAGAAAGAGAAAACGACTGGTGATTAACATCTGCAAACAAAATTGCTTCCACTAAACACTCTTTCGCTTCATATTTTCTCATAACTAATTCGATGCACACTTTTTCATGTCTCTATTTTCCTCTACTTCCCCTCGAATTCCACACATTTCACAGTGGCAAGCACTGACGTCCACTATTATTTCTATACTATCAACTACTATCGCCATCATTGGCATCGACTAGTCTGATATTGACAGCTGCGAAAGCCGAAAACGCAACTGCTAATTAGCATCTACAAATAAAATCGCTGCTACTCATTCGACAGCGACAAAAAGAGAAAACGACTGGTCATTAACATCTGCAAACAAAATTGCTTTCACTACTATTCCTATACTATCAGCCACTACCGCCATCATTTGCATCGACTAGTATCATATTGATAGCTGCAAAAGCTGAAAACGCAACTGCTAATTAGCATCTACAAATAAAATTGCTTCTACTCATTTGACAGCGATAGAAAGAGAAAACGACTGGTCATTAACATCTGCAAACAAAATTGTTTCCACTAAACACCCTTTCGCTTCACATTTCCTCATAACTAATTCGACTCATACTTTTTCATGTCTCTATTTTTCTCTACTTCCCTTCAAATTCCATAAATGCCACAGTGGCAATCACTGCCGTCCTCATATGCATCGCGAGCCCCCGATCGGGATCAAACCATCGTCAAAACGCGCTTCCACCCATGGGTGAAAAGCCGTAAACAGGCTGCGCCCCGTTTCCCCGCACACGCACATACGCACGTTCTTGCGCGATGCAAAAGCGAAAGCACGACTCCATGACGGAAATTATGATAATCGAGACGGCGGCGAGTGGGCGGCCTCTTTCGATCTCTGTCATCCTGAGACACATTCCCACAATTTCGGATCGGCCAATCAACGTCGTCCGGGACTTGATATTAAACGCCGTGGTGGGATCCGCGGCTGAAACGGAATAAAATAAAATGTTCGTGTTGCGCGCGGCGTCGCTCCGCTGCGAGTCAGGGATGAGGAGAGTGAGAGAGCGCGAGAGAGTGCGTGAGAGGGAGAAAGAGCGAGCGGGAGAGAGAGGAGCGACGGGGGGAGAGAAAGAGAGAGGCCAGCAATCAAAGCTGATTAAGCCCACAACTGGGGAATCTGTGGGGCCAGTGTCTCACGCCAATCTCGCCCAATCAGCCGGTTGGCCGGGGAGATTTAAAAAATAGAATGCCTACTGTCAATTGTCCCATAATTTAAATAAATCGAATAAATGGACAAAGTGGCCAATTAGAGTAGTTGCTGGTTGCTGCTTTAACGCATTATTCTCTCTTTCGCGCAGTGTCTTCGCCCAGTCCGCCCTCCCCCAGTCTTTCTCTCGTTCGATCCTGCGTGTCTTCGTTTCGCGTGTCGCACCAACCCCTTCGGCCGTCGCAAGGGACCTGTTGCGATTCCGATGTTTCGCTGCGCACGTACAAACGCCTCGCAAATTATATTCTTCTACCTCTTGCGATGGCTTGCAGACGATTTAATTGTTAGTGCAATGTAGCTTTTGCAGTGTTTTGTATATGCGATTCGAATTTTTGCTGTGTAGAAGAAAGTTCCTGAAGTCTATATTCTTCCATCTCTTATGATCGGTTGCAGACGATTTAATTGTTGAGGCAATGCAACTTCTGTTGGGTTTTGTATATGCGATTTGAATTTTTACTGCGTAGGAAAAAGTTCCTGAAGTCTATATTCTTCCATGTCTTATGATCGATTGCAGATGATTTAATTATTGATGCAATGCAACTTCTGCTATGTTTTCTATGTGCGATTCTAATGTTTCGCTGCGCACGTACAAACGCCTCGCAAATTATATTCTTCTACCTCTTGCGATGGCTTGCAGACGATTTAATTGTTGGTGCAATGCAGCTTTTGCAGTGTTTTGTGTATGCGATTCGAATTTTTCCTGCGTAGCAGAATGTTCCCGAAGTCTATATTCTTCTATCTCTTATGATTGGTTGCAGACGATTTAATTATTGATGCAATGCAACTTCTGCTATGTTTTCTATGTGCGATTCTAATGTTTCGCTGCGCACGTACAAACGCCTCGCAAATTATATTCTTCTACCTCTTACGACGGCTTGCAGACAATTTAATTGTTGGTGCAATGTAGATTTTGCAGGGTTTTGTATATGCGATTCGAATTTTTACTGTGTAGAAAAAAGTTCCTGCAGTCTATATTCTTCCATCTCTTATGATCGGTTGCAGACGATTTAATTGTTGGTGCAATGTAGCTTTTGCAGTGTTTTGTATATGCGATTCGAATTTTTACAGCGTAGGAAAAAGTTCCTGAAGTCTATATTCTTCCATGTCTTATGATCGGTTACAGACGATGTAATTATCGATGCAATGCAACTTCTGCTGTGTTTTGTATGTGCGATTCTAATGTTTTGCTGCGCGCGGACAAACGCCTCGCAAATTATATTCTTCTATCTCTTGCGATGGCTCGCAGACGATTTAATGGTTGGTGCAATGCAGCTTTTGCAGTGTTTTGTATATGCGATTCGAATTTTTACTGTGTAGAAGAAAGTTCCTGAAGTCTATATTCTTCCATTTCTTATGATCGGTTGCAGACGATTTAATTGTTGGTGCAATGTAGCTTTTGCAGTGTTTTGTATATGCGATTCGAATGTTTCCTGCGTCAGATAATGTTCCCGAAGTCGATATTCTTCTATCTCTTATGATTGGTTGCAGACGATTTAATTATTGATGCAATGCAACTTCTGCTGGGTTTTGTATGTGCGATTCTAATGTTTTGCTGCGCGCGGACAAGCTCTTGGTAATTTATGTTCTTGTAACTCTTATAATGGCTGCAGATGATTTAACTGTTTGTGGAATACAGCTCTGGTGTGTTTTGTTTGTTCGATTCCAATGTTTTGCTGCGTAGGACAAAGGCTTGTGTGTACGTGTTCTTGCACCTCTTATGATCGGTTACAATGTAGTTCTCACGCAGTTTTGTATGTTCGATTCGAACGTTTCGCTGTCTATGGTTAAACTCTTAGCACTTCATGTTCTTGTGTCTATTACGTTGGGTTGCAGTTATTTAGTAGTTTCTGCAGCGCATTTTTTACTTTGTTTTGGACATCATCAAAACTTCACGAGCTTATGTTTTTATGGCTTCTATGAATGATTGTCAATTGTCTACTTATCGTTTTAATGCATTTTTTGCTGTAACCATTTTATAAGCCTCTGTTTTACGTATGTAATCAAGTTTTTACTCATTACGAATCACCTGCTGCGCTTTAAAAGTTTCACTTTATGCGTAGCTCCAGTGAGAACAAATTCTTGTAGTTCTCATTATCGATTATTCAAATTGTTACTTTAATACCATACTCTTCTTCCATTTTATATACCACCGTTTCATATCGTAAATTCCAGTTTCAGCCATTGGAAACCACCTGTTGCAATTCCGACGTTTCGACATTGTCCACTTAAACCCTTGCAAGCGCAAGTTCCATTTCGCACATTCGATTATCGACGCTCAAATACTTTTTACCCGCAACTTCTCACGGATTTATTTGCTGCCGTCACCGAATCATTGACTTGCATATTTGCCGCTTTTTTCCGTTCTTTTCTAACTCGTCTTTCTCACCAGACATTTTCATTAGTCGCTTTGAAGAATGACTGAATAATAAGCGGACTTTGTTTACGAATGTTCGTAGAAGTGATTATCCGTCAACGCGACTCCGCGTTTTACTAATTTCTCGTCATCAGGCCCGTGCTTTTTGCTAACGAAGATTGAATGCAAAGTGCGAGTCGATTTCGTGAAACAACGAGACGGGGTCGAGGGAAGTTGACGTTAAACGTTTATTGAGTCTAATTTGCCGGCGAGAGGGCAGTAATCTGGAATTGTTGGAGATTGATCGTGCCGGACTTTTTAAGCAAGCAGTGACGTAAACTGAATGACGTCCGCACGGGGTTAATGCTTTGCCTGGGAAGGTCGCGCGCGTACGCATCAAATATGGAAATGATATGCGAACAAATTTCAGAAAGGCGCAAAAATTGTTTTGACGCGTACGGCAGGCAACATAATATGTTTTTAATACGCAACAGGAACACGTCGTTGCACCTCTAGTCGACGTGTACAGTCAATAAAATGCACAAGATCATTAATAACAACGGTCGGAATAAGATGTTTTGATTACATATAGTAACAAATAATGATAGACACCATATAGCGACATACCACAAAATGGTAACAAAATCTTGTAAGAAAACAATTGTAATTCCTACAACAAACTTTAACGCTGCCATCTGTTCACATTAAAAAAAAATAATACCTACAATAAATTTTATGTTGCAACCATCTGTTCATACAAGAAAAATTAATTATAATTCGTACGATAAATTTGATGTCGCGGCTGTCTGTTTATCTAAAAAAGTTCAATTATAATTCTCGCATTAAATGTGATATCGCCAACCGCATTTTGCGACATGTGCTTCCGAACGGCGAAAGGGTTGACGAATAAAGCCAAACCTCGCCGGATCCGTTTTCTGATCCCCACCGCGACTTTATCCGACCGTTAATTCGACTCGCTTCGACTTTGAATGCGGGGGAAATTGCCGCGACAATTACCACTTTCAATTTACGAGTGGAACAATTACTACCGACATCCCGTGGCCGGCATGAACCGAGAGCAGCAACACTAACAAGCGAGCGTCGACGATCGCTACGTCGTCCGCGCATTTAAGCGCGCACCTGTTCGGCATTTATTTTCGGCGCGCGTCGTCGCTGATACGCGCACGCTGCCGGACCCGTTAATTAACTTTAAATACAATTTAATTAACGGTTCCTATCAATTTAATCACGAGACTTTTCGCGTAACGTAAATACTGTCAATTAACCGAGCGCGGCGTGTAATTATAAGTGATCGAAGAGGATGTCAAGTAGAGCGGTTGCCACCTGTCGAATTCTGGACAGAAGACGAGTTGCCAAACGATTTTGATGCGACGATCGTCGGGTACTAACGCGTAGCATATGCATTTATGAATTGTCTTAGGCTTGGCGGGCTTTTTATCGGTGGGTGTCGAATGCGGTGTAATTTTGGAAATATTTATTTTTAGGAGGAGGAGACACGTAACATGTGCTCCCATAATATTTTGGAAATTATACTTTAACTGATAACTGGAGATTAACCCACGTACGACATATACGGAAACATATTACCTCCATAGATAATCGCGCTCATAAATACAACAGGAACGAAAACTACATACGATAAGATACTGGCTTCCGGATAGATGCCGCGTTTGGATTCAGCATTGTGTCGACGATCCCAAAGGCGGCATCCACCCGAAAGCCAACCCCTTATCAAACGGATCCCGGCCGCGGGAGCCTCGAAGAAAAAAGAAATGAAAGTAGCTATTATATACAACACACACACTCACAACCTCCGAAACAACGCCAACGAAACGTCCCAAATTAAAAACAACTTGTGAGTTCGCCACACCGCCATTCCCACCGCTCCACCCCGAACCGCAAACACAACGTTCGAAAGCGTCGCAACAAGATGCCTCGCAGACCATAATAACTACAGCCGACCACATCTGTTTTCTGCCTTCGACGGGCTCGCAACAAATACTCCGCTTCTTCGTCAGTTCAGACTTCCTGAAGCGCGCTCCGTGGAGCGCAACGAATCGCGCAAGCGTTTTCAGGTTTCCATATAAAATAGCTAATTATGCGCGCGGAGATTCATCTGGCGCATAGCCGGTCGTCGTCTTCTTCTTCTGCGGTACGCGTACATCCTCAGCGCGTGTAGATAAGCAAGGCAAACCCTTGCCGTGGTCGGTACGTATGCGCTACGTGGGCTGGCAGGCTCTCGGGGCAGGCAGTCGAGCAGGCAAATAACAAATAAAGCATAAACGGGAGCTACAATAAATAACTGGTGCACGGTTCTCTCTCTTCTCTGCATAAACTGCCCGCGGGGCCTTAGACTCCACCGCCCCACTGCCTCGTCTCCTCTACACCCCCACCAGACGCGCTCACGGGGGACCATATACATGCCACGATGCAGACACCGCGGGGCACTGTGCTTTTTCCGAATTGCTCGCGGGACGGTCAGATTTTTAGGGCGTTGCGAATGTGGATATTTTGAATATTTTGTGTAATTGGTGTCGATGGTTGGAGTTGATGTAGCTGGGTAGAAGGTAAAGAAATGAACGTAACAAAGTATATGGATACATGCTAATGTAGGAGACCTTTTCTACTTACTCGTGGGATGGGCAGACTTTTACTTCGCTGCGACTATGCATATTTTCGATATTTGATTTAATTAGTGTCGATGGCTTAATCTCATCTAATCGTAAAAATCTTAAAGAAATAAACATGAGAAAATACGTATACCTAACAGCTCGCAGCTTGACCAGAGTTTCAGATCACTCTGAATATGCATATCTAAGACATTCAATCCACTTACTGTGTCAATCGACACCATCCGAAACTCCCACAATTTCGCCCACCCCCTCACCCCAATGCCAACATTGTCTACACCCCTCACCCCAAATCCATAAAACTCTGAACTCCACCTTTCAAAAAAAATCCATCTCCCCCCACAACCTTCCACTCGCAAACGCACGTGACCCTCGCAACCCGTCCAACCACATCAACGCCGACACAAAACCCCGAGCTCACCCAGCGGAAATCGCGCAAAAACAGAAAATCGCGCACCCGCCTAACTGCGCGATTCCGCAAAAGTCTCCCCACACAGCGCAGCCCGCACCTAGATCCGCGCAAAACAATGGACCGGCCCCCTTGCACGGCGTCTACAGTGCAACAATGCGTATCGCGACCTCGAGTTCCCAGACATCGTCGGCCACTCGGACTGGACCCCTTCGAAACGTGCCCTCGCCTCTAAAACCTTCCCCCTCCCCCTCCCCCCGAAGCATAACCGTCCAGGCAAACTCGTAAAAAGCCTGGGCGTCCGAAAGGCGGCGGATTCGAAATTTTATTATTTATATTTGAAATTTATTATCGCTCGACCCGCCTGACCGGAGAGCGTCCTCCCTTTTTCTCGCCGTCGACCGTGGCCATACGCGAGTGTGTCTCGTTCCGGTGCGCGCCGCTGTTCTCTGTCTTTAGCCCTCGGCAACCCTCACTCCTCTTTCTCGCGCCGGCCGGTCGCCGGCCTAATTTATCGTTCCTCAAGTTTTTATTAATTTCTTACCGCTCGCGGAATCGCGGGCGCATTTAGAGGAACGGCCGATGCCCGAGGAGACGAGAGCGGGCAGGCGAAGTGCATCGGTACACGGACGGAATGCTGTCCCTAATTTTTCGCTGGCCTGCGAACGTGCGGCGGCCTGTGTGGGTGCGCTGGTGAGCAGGACGTTTGACGTTTTCGACGCAGAACTTTGGGATGTGGGTGCTGGGGGGTGGCCGGTGGCGAAGGGAAAGGTGCTTTGAATGTAGGTTTGAGGAGAGGTCGTGGAAAAAGGCTTGGTACGTGTGAAATAAGGTGACGATGGGTTGGATGCGGAAAAAACTGATTTGAATATCGCAATAATCGAGTATCGTGGAAAAAGGTATTGGAACGCGTGAAATAAGGTGACGATGGGTTGGATGCGGAAAAAACTGATTTGAATGTCGCAATAATCGAGTATCGTGGAAAAACTGATTTGAATGTCGCAATAATCGAGTATCGTGGAAAAAGGTGTTGGAACGCGTGAAATAAGGTGACGATTGGGTTGGATGCGGAAAAAACTGATTTGAATGTCGCAATAATCGAGTATCGTGGAAAAACTGATTTGAATGTCGCAATAATCGAGTATCGTGGAAAAAGGTGTTGGAACGCGTGAAATAAGGTGACGATTGGGTTGGATGCGGAAAAAACTGATTTGAATGTCGCAATTTTCGAGTTTCGTGGTAAAAGGTATTGGAACGCGTGAAATAAGGTGACGATGGGTTGGATGCGGAAAAAATTGATTTGAATGTCGCAATAATCAAGTATTGTGGAAAACGGTGTTGGAACGCGTAAAATAAGGTGACGATGGGTTGGACACGAAAAAAAATGATTTGAATGTCGCAATAATCGAATATCGTGGAAAAAGGTATGGAACGCGTGAAATAGGGTGACGATGGGTTGGACGCAGAAAAACTGATTTGAATGTCGCAATAATCGAGTATCGTGGAACAAGGTACTGGAAAGCGTGAAATAAGGTGACGATGGGTTGGACGCGGAAAAAACTGATTTGAATGTCGCAATAATCGAGTATCGTGGAAAAAGGTATTGGAACGCGTGAAATAAGGTGACGATGGGTTGAATGCGGAAAAAACTGATTTGAATGTCGCAATAATCGAGTATCGTGAAAAAACTGATTTGAATGTCGCAATAATCGAGTATTGTGGAAAACGGTGTTGGAACACGTGAAATAAGGTGACGATGGGTTGGATGCGGAAAAAACTGATTTGAATGTCGCAATAATCGAGTATCGTCGAAAAAGGTATGGAACGTATATGATATGCGGTGATGACCGATTGGGTGCAAGAATATCTGCATAAAATGTAACAATATTCAGAGATCATGTAAGAAAACATTGAAATAAAAAAAAAAGACCTTCTGCAAAACACCGAAACGCGTGAACGTTGAATTTCACAACATTCGAAGAACCTACTCTTTCTCAACTGGGTGTCCGTAATTGTATGCGCAATAACAGTTTCGTACTGCTCATTATTCACGATTAGCTCCGTACTAGTAACCACTGACGGTCAATTCCGAAGAAATACGCGTCACGAAACATTTCCGTAGAAACCGACCGCCATGTTTCCTTCGTACAGAATTGCAAAACCTTTCATCTCTAAATCTACAATTATTAACTGATATCTTTTTTACCGGTATTCTACCATTCCACCGCGCCTGCCCTCCATACGCAGCGCGTTCAACAGTAAATTACCGAAATCGACAGCGTTTAATCTACTCTCACACTGTTGAACTTTTCACATCCCATCCCTATGACTAACACGGCGACTCTACTGATTTCTGCACCCAAAACACACGTCCTCCCGCGAATGAAAATAAACAGCGCCGATCACCAACCAACTTCGCACCGAACAAAAGTGTCCGAAGGGTTTCGGCTTATGTGCTTTCCGCGTCGCTGGACAAACATGGCGTCCGAGTTACTTGACGAAAATCGATACTACACTCAGGCCGGGCATGTAAGTGCGCGGAACGAGTAAACGAACGAACGTTTCCTCCGGCAGCAACCGACAGCGCACGGGGGCAGCTGTTAGACTCTTTGACAAATCGCTCTTTCAAACGTTTCCGCGCGGTGAGCGGAGAGGGGCGGCGCACTGTTTGAAAGTTTGCGCATCGTTTAAAGTCGATTTATCGAGGTGCCGTTCGAGAATCCGTACGAGGGAAGATTGACGCGTAAATGGAGACGTCGCGCTTCGGGAATGAGACGTTGGTGAACCGAGAGTAACTTGGTTCGAGACGTTGAGTAAGGTGTGCCTACGAGAAGGCGGTTCATTGACGCCGTGGAAATAGTGTTTTTGGGTTTGCGAAGCTTAGCTGGATTATCAGCTGAATTGTAGTATTTGAATAATTGGAGTCGACGCAAGTTTAATAGTAGATTGATGGAATCAGAGTTCAAATTTCAGATAAGCATATGCAATGTACAAAAATGAATATTGCATTCCCCATTATCATTTCCATAAGGGCACGGACTTTCACAGATTTAATCCGAATTAAAATTTTTGCGTTTTCAGTCAATGGCTTCTGTTCCCGATTTTTTTTGGTATCTTCACACACACAGTCACCTTATTATTATCAAACTGTTAATCTACCCATATACACGCGTCTCCATTCCCCATTTTCTCCGGTCCACTTTCACACACTTCGTTTTGACAAATTTTTGCTTTCGTATTTCCGCACACGCACCTTCGCTCCCCATTTTCTCTCCCGCGCTTTCATAGACGGCACTCGCCGTCCCACATTTCGCTGCTGAGGCCTCCCCACCCGCACTCCCTATATGTCAACCCGCCGCATTCCGTCGCGTCGTTACGATTCTTACGCAGCGCGCATATTGACGAAATTTCCGCCACGACCTCGGCCCGTCACGTCATCCGCTTCCATTCCTGCCAATCTCGCTCCCGTGATCGTGGAATCCTCGCAATGCCACTCATCCCCGGACTCCCCTCGCCAGCCTCGACCCGTCCCGTATTCGACGGATCTTCCGAAGTTGCGCGCGGGAAAAAAGGGCCCCGGCTAATTAATAGAGCAGGATTGAGGACTGCGTCGGTCGGCCGGGACCTCCGACGAGAAATAAAACTCGGCCTGCCGAGCCGAGTAAATTAACGGAGAGAGCGAACTGCCGCGAGCTAATTAATAGAGCGGGGAGAAGATGCGGTTGAGGGAAGGTGATGGGGCGGCCCTCAGGTGGAGGATCGAGCCTCGGATCCTTTCCCTTTCGCTTGCCTGCTCGCGCTGCCCATTTTGCTTCGGCGTTTTATTGCGACCGAGCGCGAACCGTGTTGCCCCAAGTCCTGTTTCCGCGTGTAACGAAGTTTCGGCAGGGACTCCTCGGCCCAGGAAGGTTTCGTGAAATGTTACGCGCGGAGGTGCGCTCGATCGAATGGGACATGAAATTCGGGGGCTTTTGTCGTTTCGGATAAACGGAATGCGAGGCGCCAAGCTATTTGTTTGAGAGCGGTGGGATTTGAGGAGGCAAATTTATTTGATTTTCCTTATTTATAAACTGGAATGAAATTATGCTCGAAGTGTCAAATTGGTTCCGGGGAATTTTGAAGAGCGGAAATTTCCAGCGTTGAATACATTTCTTAGCAACTTGGGACCAAATTTAATTTGAAGAGTTAAGTTCATTTTAGTCAATTTTGTGACTTGTTATTTGAGGCGTTAAATTATCATTTTCCAATTCGCAGCGAAATTAAATTTTCTTTTAATTCACAACAAAATCAACTTTGCACTGTTAATTTTTCTAATAATCTACCAGTCATTTTTTGCCAACTTCGCGAATTGAAATTCGAAGTCCCAATTTTGCGTACCACAACCCATGGGTCATTTAAATTTCAGTCATTCTTAATTTCACCCTGTTGACCCACCAATCTTCCTAACTTGCGCTATCAGATCCGCACCGTCATCAGCAAACATCCCCGTCTTCCGTCGTCGACAAACTCGCAAATTTTCCATCAACTCCCACTCGCTACCGAGCACCTTGAAGGAATTAGTTTAACGGCGAAAAGGCGATCGGCTATAATTAACGCCGCTCGAATATCTGGCAATAAAAGTGGCGGCTTCGAAAAGCGAATTGCGACACGCTGCAATGTGAGTTGGCCGAGCGATTGGCCCCGATCGGTTTGTATCGGGAAACAACTATTGGCAATCGCATGCCGTCCTCGAAACGGAGGAATCCATCGTTGCCCGATCGGTGATAGAACCCACCGCGCACCCCCCCTTTACCCGGACGACGTGTCTTTCTCGTTCTCGTACGCGCGCGCGTCCCAGTTTTTTCCTGGCCGACGTTTCGCGATTTTTCGGTCGCCAAGAATCGACGCGCGATTTCGTTGTATCCTCGTGACGCAAAACGCGGACAGAAGTAACGTGGGCGCTGGCAGGCGGGACGAAAGTATTGGCTGTTATTTTTATTGTTTTCCTTTTTAAATGTGTGTGTAACGCGTGAGGGCGGGAGGAAGCGGATTGGAATAGACGAGAGTGTTTGGGAAGGTGCTTGAAGGGGAATTTTTTGAAATTTGGAAGCAAAGATTTGATGGGGGTCTGAAATTTACGGGAAGACAAATATAAAATGTATTGAAGTGGTGGAAAATGAAATTTGCAGCTATTCAAACAGTTGCTACTAAGTATTTGCGGTGCAAGTTGCAACGCGTCAAAGATTTCGGTTCATTGGCACAAATGCATCAATTTTCAATCGTAAGTTGACGGCGATTTGAAATTTACGGGAAGACAAATGCGAAATATATTGAAGTGGCAACGAATTAAATTAGCAGTTCTTATTAAAGTAGTTACTACCAAATATTTGTACTGCGGATTGCAACCTGTCAACAATTTTAATTCACTGACACAAAATAAATTGCTTGAAAACATTTGTACCTTTACATCCATAACATTTGTAGATTTGATATTTTGTTAAGGCACATTCATACATGTGTATTAGCGGATCAGCTTATTAATGCGTAAATGACAACCTGTATATACCAATACATGTTTCTGAGTCAGGTTATTTTCATAATCAGCCGTGGGTATATCGTTTAGAACGACTTTGTGTGATTGACCGGTCTGCTACTTTGTCGATGTTTGACATTTGACGTCGCCGGAAGGGAATTCGCTTCAGCCGCTGCCCAGCGGCGATTTCGAATGCCACGAGTTTTAGAATAGGAGGGGGGTTAGAAGTAGTCACTCCCGACGATGGTCGGACAAAGCCGGAATTCCCGGATTGCTGTTTTTTTCGTCGTCATCCGAGAGCTATGCGGTAGTTTGATTATTCTTAGGTACGACGATAAGTGTCGATACGTTCTCACGGAAAGTCAAATAAGACGGGTTGCGAATTAAAATAATATGCTGACGCATTATCAATTTTATAACACGAAATTGTATCAAACTGACAGTTACATAAAGTAACTGTTATGAGAACGTCGATTTTTTAAATGACAGTAGTAATAACACTGCAGTAAGTTGAACAATTAGTTAATGTTAATAGTATAACTACGCAATTAACAACAATTCTTAAGAAACAGACATACTGTCACTCGTATTAGTTACATCGGTGTCGCATGTTATTAATATACTTCGACACGCATACCGTTTAAACGCTGCATATTTTATGGACAAAATGAAGTTGCATCGCGCAGAAAAGGGTTAAAGGAAGAAGCTTTTCCTTTCGTTCGCGTATTCTCCCGAAACCGAGACACTCGCTTCTCTCTTTTCGCCGTTTTGGTTTTTTCGTCGGAAAAAGGGTCGCCAGAAATATACGGAATATCCGCGCCGACACTGTCGGCCGGCATCCGGTTGACTATTTCGAGAATATAATCACGAAACGGAGGCGAAACAGAAAGCGACCCGCTGAGCCGGCGAGAAAGAGGGCAGTGCGAGAGTGAGAAAAGGAAAAACGGCGAAATAGGAGAACGAGAGAGAAAGAACGTTGAAATATTTTTTTTTGCAAAGCGCAGAATCGGAGTTTTACGCATATTTTCATACACGATTCTTCTTATTTGTGCAAGACATTTGCGGACAGGTGTGACAGAGACTGGATTGTAATACAGGGTACAAAGAAAGGACGGTAGTTTTGTACTCATCTTTTTGACGTGCGGTGTACATGCTTGGTTATTTTCGGTTAAATGTTCATTACTGTAGAAAGGCATACGTTTTCATGAAACCTTCTACATATGAAATATCTGTTTATCGAATTCAATTTTTTTTCGCATAGCAAACATTTTCTATGAAAGCAAACATTTATAAGATATCTATATTACTATTTACAGCCTACAATGTTTTCCGCTAAACCACCCACATACGAGATGCTATTGTTTACCGAACACAACATTTTATTTTTATTAAATCACCCATATATAAAATAACGATACTAACGTTTACTTTCCGTTTACGTTTTACCGAATACAATATTTCTCCACCGAATTATTCCGTTATGACCTACATGCACATTTTTGCATACAACCCCTTACACGCGCCATACCTATACCACCGCGTATCAAACAACATTTTTCCATCAAATCAACCACACACGACATTCACACCCAACATTTTCGCACCAAACCCTTTACACACAAGACATCTACACTTTCGTTTGTTGATGTCCAAACTTCGACAAACCCACCCACACCGCCTACCAAATTTTTCCCCCAAGACAGCGACACAACCGTCACCCATCCCGCAGCGTCCAGCTCCTCCCCGTATTTTCCATACTTAGAAACTCGGTTAAGCCGAAAGCGCCAAGTGAGCAAAAAGCAATCGGTCGCTCGCGGCCAAGGCAGCGAACACCACGTCGTTCTGCCTTCCAGCGCGTTATTGCATTTCGTCGTCGGCCGACGACGGCGCGCGCGATGTTCTTTATTCGTCTTACGCCGGACGCGGCGAGCGGTAATGGGGCGTTCCGTTCGTTAGAAACACGCGACAACCAGGATAGTCAGCGGAGCGTGCGACGATCCGCGGCGCTCGGCGTTTACGCACTCGTAAACGCGCCGCGAGCCTTTTCAACCCCGTTCTGCGAGCGGCGCAGCGTCCTTTTAAGACGTAAACACGCCGTTGCGCCATGCTAATTCCCAACACGTGTCGCGATGCCGGTTTATCGTCATTCTTCGTCGAGCTGTCACGATGTGCCGCGGCGCTGGCTTTCGACAGATTTATCGGCGCTACCCGCGGATTTGAGAACACGGAACATGGGCGAATTGGGGGGTTATGTTGTGATGCGGGTGCGAAGTCAATTGCGGGCGAGCTTTTTTGGTTGGAAGATCCGAGTATGAGATGTTGGCTTTCCGGAAATGTGTGGAGTAGATATATGAGCGGCATGAATGAATCTGGTGTTGAAGGGCTGGACGGTTAACTGATATCTTGCGAGAGGAAATGAAAAAACATGCTTGATCAGTCCCTCTCATCTAGTGCAGAAAACACTCAGAAACTTTTAGCAAAGACACTGTCGTATCTCATTTCTAAGGAAAATCTATACTGTCTAATAACGAACCAATTAATTTATGGTCCAAGTTCATTTGCATTCCACAAGAGCATCATCGCACTAAGTTAACACATTGACTGCCACGGTGGTCACCGGTGACCGGCGCAAAAGATTTTACTATAAATGCAAAAAAATTCGCCATAAAGCCTATTTACAATCTTGTAAAAGCAATTGATATTGGATTGGCGCTTCAATACTTTGGCTTCTAACAACTCTGCGTTACCTTCATTTTGCACGATTTAATCATACTCTGCATTATTTATTCGCATCGCGGTTCTAACATAGCAAAATACGCTTCGGAGTGAACGTGTTAATAATCGCACGGTTACTTGATAGGCAGTCGCAAGATATCAGTTGTTTCAAGTTCTGACAATACGTCTTAGCCGCTTCGGCACCTTTCCTGACAATTCCAACTCGTCGTTTGGACTCGAATTCTTCCGAGTTAAGTGCTACGGCCAGGGGTTAATTTCCCACAACGCTTGTCACGCAACCACCACTTTCTCACCCCCTTAAGTTCCTCAAGTCCAGCTTCTACCTGAGAAAACTCAGGTTGTTCTAAGTGAAGACCCCGTCGTTCCTCATTCGACCTCCTCATCAGCGACCCCATCGTGCCGTTCGACTTTGCCAAGCAGAATCGGCCAATCCAATTTCTTCGCCAACCGAGAAAACCGCAGACACTCCTCTGCGTCGCGTCGTTAATAAATCGGCCTTTCCTCCTCCTCTATCCCACGTCTCTTCGCCATAAGTCGGCTTAAAGCCGTTGCTCTTCGGCGCTTTAGTAATTCGAGTTAGCTCTTCATACGTCCTCTCTCACTCTCTCTTTCTCTCTCAAACTCCTTTCCTTCCACCTCTTCCCGAACTCGTACGTCTTCTCCGTCTATTCTCTCTCCCTCCTTCTCGCCGTGCGTTTCTCGGGCCGCCCGTCTGTTATTTCGCGCTTGACGAAAAGCGAGAAAAACGAGGAGTCGGCGGTGGAAACGGACGGTGCGCGAGAAAGACGAAGAAAGAGAGGAGAGATGAGACCGGGACCGAGACCAAGACCACGAAGCGCCGATTGTTTTAGCGCTAGGCCAAACTAAAACGGCCGTACAGGCCCGGAGGGTCAGGGCCGTGCGTAACGTTAGTCGCGAAGGGGCGAATAGACGAACGATCAACGTTTCCTGACGGGATGCGAATGTCAGAATTGTGCATCAAGGTGGAATTCGCGGAGTGCAAGTGAGATTGAACGTTGACACGTTGACTGCCGAACGGATTTTACTATATCATAGGAAAATATTGAGGTGTTACTTGTATATAGCTACATATAGTTACATATTGCTATAATCATTATGCTATATACAATTATATATTACCATATATATTATACTATGTATAGGTATGCATTGCTGTGTGCATATGTTGCTATATTGTGTGATGCGATGTGAACGTTAGAATTATGTGTTGAAGCAGAATGCGCGAATCCTATATTATTTGTTACATATTAAACTGTATTATATTTGGCTGTACATAGAACTTGCATTTACAATATTGTAGTCTTTTGTGCCAATCATTGGTGGCGATCACGACAGTCAATATGTTAACCGTTTGAGTGTTGCGCAATCATAATGATTATTCAAATTAGGAAAAATAACACGTTGGTTATTTTTTATAAACTATACTTGCAGAAAAAAGTTATGGTAATAATGGCACAATGCTGAATTCAGTCGCGCATCCTCCAGGAAGCCAACACCTTATCTATAGAATCCTGCCCGCGAAAATAAATGCCATAATACAGTGACAGTTTCTGACGCAATTATCTGTTGCATCTTCACTAAACAATCCATAAAACGCGCATCTTCGAAACTTTGCACGCTCCTGCAGAATAAAGCTCGTTTTGCAAGTACGCAACGTTCTCTTTCTCACTTTTTCTCCCCTCCTGCTCATCTCACCTCATCCCCCTCCCCTCTCTTTACCTCTTTCCCTCTTTCGTCTCAGCACTTCTGCGAGCCGTGCCAAATCATGCGAGCGGAATCGGAGAAATTTAAAAAATATTCTAAATTTAATTACACCACCGTCGACGACCCTCGGTCTTTCGAAATCGGCCAGGCTGCCAATGGTCGGTTGAAAAATAGCCGATTGGATCGAAGACCCGCGTGATTTCTGGCGGCGAGCGAGGTTCACAGATTGTTCGACGAGAAGCGACAGAGAGAAGGATGGAATAGGGTGCACAGAAGAAATGCCGCCGTGTTCGCGAATTTTCACGTGCGCCGACGATCAAAGTATCGTTTCTTACAAAAGTTCCACAGTGCGACTTTATCCCCTTTCATGTTTTCTTCTAATATTTCATATCGTCGTGACATATATCAAAGGGGACGACGCTAAATCTCTTCGAGCATGAATCTTTTCATAGTTATTACCATATTTTCAATTATATGACGGAGACAGATGCTATCAGTGCAGCCACGCGATAAGATTTCTGTTTTTGTTGCTGAAAAATTTCTGAATAATTGTAGTGAATAAAGCATGAAAAAAAAATTTTCTTTGTCAGTGAGAAAACTTATATTGAAGAAACTAAATTTAAATTTATGTGGCAATGTAACACAAGCGCATAAAAAAACACGTGTGCTATACTGGAAAGGTAAAGTTCCGATTATTTTTTTAAAGGCTTAAAAGATAGTAGCCAATGAAAAATTGTAAAATTATGATATTACGCTATAAAATAAGTATTTCCATTAATTTCTGATCACGTTGCCTAATCTTTCGGCTAATTCGCCGCAATTATACGAAGTTCCTAATTATCATGCATATCACTTTGATACGGATTCCAGATTCTACGTTGCCTGTATGTAGCGAACTATGCATACTTTACTACATGTTTCCCACAAACAACAAATAATAACGCGCACTGACCTTTTACCTTCTACACTCTTCACGTGTAACACAATATCTACCTATCACACATATGTACCCCGCAAACATCAGATAATAATCCGCTGGAAAGCGCCGTCTTCTGAGATGAATAATCATCGTGTGGCTCGTTTAATTAAATGAACGCCAAGCGTGCTCTCTGATAGATTCTCAGTGGCCCCATACGAAAAGCAAACTTGTTAATTTGAAAATGCAGGTACGCATTGGTCGGGAGTTTGGGGCAATTTACAAATTTTTCATAAATACATATTACATTCCACTTAACTTTGATAGCAATTATTCTCGTTGACTTTTAAAAACAAGTTCTACCGACAAGATTGCAATTATTTCCTTCGACTTTCAAAACATGCCGACATGATTGCGATTATTTTTTCAACTTTCGAAAAATATTGCGCCAACATCACTGCAATCATTCTCTTCGATTTTATAAACACATTACGTCGTCACGACTGCAACTATTCTCTTCGACTTTTAAGAACAAGTTGTACCGGCACGACCACAATCATTCTCCCCGCCCTCTAAAACACATTGTGCCAGCACGTTGTCACATCAAAACACTAACGACGACATAACGACATCGAAAGTAAAACGTCATCAAACTCTCTCCTGTCAACCGTTCAAAACTTACGACCGGGGGTGTCGTCCGCACTTAAAAAACTTCGATCGTCCTTTATAACCGATCTTGAGTGCCGACTCATCGATGCTTCGATTCGCAGTGGCGCACTTAATAATAGACACCGCGCTCGTTACGCACTCGTCTAACTGCCTTGTTAAGCTAACAGTCGTATAGCCTCGCTCCGGCGAATATTCAAAACTTATTGGATACGCGATCTCGTAAATCACTAGGTGTTATAGGACTTTGTAAAACTTTGAAATACGCGCCCGTCCTATACGTATACGGCGCGGCGTCGATAAGAAAAAACGCACCGCGGGCATATGGACGTGTTCACGTGCGTGCACACGTGCGTGTGCGACGTCAGGAATACGAGGGAATTGAGAGAAGCAGCCTGTATTATATGGAACACACGTACATAGACTCGTTGTGCCAGTTTGTCGTAAATTTTCGTTAACGAGCTCCCCACGCCGACTAAGACGCGCGTGTGTGCTGTTCTCAAAGGAGAGACGAGGACAGATAGACAGTCCGAGAGAGAGAGAGAGAGAGAGAGAGAGAGAGAGATGCGGATAGAGGACAGGAGGATGGGTGGGAAGAACAAAAAACCCTTGCGAGAAATATGAAACTGAGATCCCGTTGTACTCGCCGTCGTAATTTTCTTCGCGGAAATGGAATTGTTTATTAGCGTGTTACCATTAACGCTGAGCAGAACGTTCGCGCTCCGTTTGCGTCCCGCTACGCGATCGTAATTATTCGCGCACCCTGCGCTGTGGGTTCTTCTGGGCGGTTTTTTCTTTGCCTTGCTTCTGTCGAGGGAGTACTTGTCCGCGGGCGATGATCGCTTTCGAGACGATCTTTCAACGATAAGGATAAGCGATGCGCGTCGTTGGAAGCCGAGTTGCCAGGATGCGTTCGGATGTCGGTGTATTAAGCGGTACGACTTTCGGTTGTGGTCGCGGCGGAATTTGGCTGCGTTTCCAAGTATCTGTCAGCTAATCTTTAATTGCGCTCATTCTGTGCTTGCCTTCCAAATATCCGTCACCTAATCTTTAGTTAAATGTATGCGGAGACATAGTGCGGTAGTCGACACCAACGTATGCGGACAGTCGGTTCGGATGCGCGGCAACAAACGTGTTAATTCTATACGTCGTATATTTTGATCTCATGTCACACTTGAACTAATTACGAAAATTCTGGCACATCAAGATATATATTATGTTTGTCATCAATCTGACCAAAAAGAAAAATAAAACTTTGATCAATTTACAAAAAAAAAAACTAATGTCCCTGATAAGTGCATTAGTATTTCAGGATTTGTAAATTCTTGGGATACACGCGAAAATCACTAGAATAATTTTTCATCACAATCATTACAAGCCCCCTAATAATAATAATGTCCCCTAACCAGAAAACTGGAACGTCGTTTCATTACAATCACGACAAATCCCATACATCAACTTATGATACCTATGTCGACAACAATTATACCATCAGCTTTAAACATCATCATCAACGCACCCGTTTTAAAGAACCCCACACAATTCGTTCGCCCTTTTCTCGCGTCCCTCATTACCGACATTTTCGTCGCACGCCGCCTGCGAAAAAGATCGGCCCCCTCAATTTGTTCGCCATAGCTCAGCCCCGACTCTCTTTACCCGGAAAATCCATTGAATGAAAAATCTGGATCGCGCACGCATCGGGGGTCGAAAAAAATGCGAGCGGGCGGTTCTCGATCACCGGAATCGAATTTCTTGTTTTGACAGCGGATCGCCGATCCGTGGCTCTATTTTCTCGTCGGCTTACGCACCTCGCCGAAACTCTTCGAAAGTCGGACAAAGGATAACGCGCGGGACGGAGAGCGTTGCCGAAACGAAGCTGAAAACTGGCTTCCCCCGGCGGCTATTTGAATCTGTCGAAAGGGTTCGATTCTGTTTATTTTCAGGGGCGAGGGGGTTGGAAAAGGGAGTGGGAAGGGTGACGCTAGAGTTGTACGTGTGTTGCGTGTGTGAGGATGTAGAGCATGCGTGGGGAGAGATGAGGTATTGCGGGGAAGGATATCGCAGGGGGAGGAGTTAATCTTATGTAGAGGAGTATTGTGACATGATACAGGGTGAACGAAAGTTGCGGCGGAAGAAAAGTATGCGCTGAGTTGCGGGTGGAGGAAAGAGGGAAAATAAACTGCGGGTATTGAAAAGGCGAGGATAGAGTTGAAAGAGAAAATCATAAGGATATTGTAAGTAGTATGGCAGTCATGTTGTGACTATAATAGAAAACTGGAACAGCAAATGTACGAAGGACGACAATAGTCAGTGCCAATATTGAGTTTATGTATGATAGATTCTCATCTAGAGAATTGATCGAAGCTCGACAGGATCTAGATGGCAATTCAGAACCAGCCAAAATCGCACATTTTATGTGATTAGTACTAGCGGATTCTGGTGATAAAACACAGTATTATTTCTACTCACTCAATAGCACACATTCAGTCTCTAAACCATGACCCCCTGAAGCATCAATTTTCCATAACTACCACTCCTCGCCGCTTCTAAAAGCCGGCTTCTTATACAAGGCTCCCAAACTTGCAACACCAGAGCAACAAAACCATCATCCCACGCGCTAATTTCTCCTCCATCATCTTGCATCCACCCTATATATCACGCTACACGGTGGGGGCTAATGTTACATACAGCGTCCCCCATGAAAACTTTGGACGCCCGTCGTAAGTGAGTGTCGAAGGGGATGCCGCGCGTATGGGGCAGTGTAAAATGCATAGTCGTGGCCGCGATGACGGGGGTGGAGGGGCAGGGGGCGAGTAGAAGGGGCACTAAGTAGTACGTGCATCCTCATATGAAGCGCGCCTTTGTTCTCGTCGCGGGAGGCGGTGCCGTTGAAACTTCCGGCTTTGTTGCCCTCGCCCTGGTGAGAATTACGTCGACAATGTTTCGGTCCACGTTTCGTTTAGGCTTTTCAATGTCGCGATCGATTCTTTCACGGAACTCATTTAATTACGAGGAGAGAATTACGCAGAGGGGACTGGCCCTTTTCGACACTGCGCCACGTGAAAAACAGCTTTGATCGTGGTAATCGGATCTTCGGATGCCGAGGTGTAGAAATAAAATTGCGTTTTGATGAAGTTTACGCATTTGGTCGGATGTTGGTTATGACGAAAAAATGAGGGAAATGTTTTGTATGGGTGCGTTTTGATGAAGTTTACGCATTTGGTCGGATGTTAATTATGACGAAAAAAATGAGGGAAATGTTTTGTATGGGTGCTAGTGGTGTTTAGGTAAGTCACGCGACAGGAGTAAGCCTAATTTGAATCGTGCAATATATATTGGACAATAGCACAGATACCATAAAACAGGAGTTTTTTAGTACGTCATTCAGCAGTTCTCGCAACTACTAAACATCTTACTACTAGTCGCAGGCGTAGCCTTTGCAAGGAAAAACTGCTAATTTTCAACTGTACCCCCGTAACTCTTTATTTCGCGATCGGTCATATTTCCAGCGCGTACATAAATCGAAACATCGGAAGGTGGCACGCGCCGTCGGGAAACTAATGTTTTACCGTCGAGAGACTAACCCCTCGTTAAATTGAAGTCGGCGTCGAAAAGGGGGTTGCCCTTGGCACTGTCGCGAGGGCGGGAGCATGAAAAGTAGTAACACACTGGCCCCGAAAAAAAATCCATACGCCTTGACGTCCGGCGACGGGGGCAAGTCCGTTTAGGAGAAAAAATAATGAAAGACCCCGGCGAACGCCGTCCGAGCGAAATGATACGAGGGCAGGCGACGTTAATGAATGCTCGAGAGAGAAACGGAGAAGTTGCACGAAAAAAGCGGAGCGTCGCACGTGACTTGATTAATTTAGCGATTATTTCGCGTCGGCGCGAGGCAGCGAGGACTGCGACGAAAGAAACGGTTAGATGTGGGATTGTTTCTCTCAGGGTAATTTGTAGAGGGTTAACTACAGCGTAAGTAGTAGATTTAAAATTGCAACAGATTTGTAAAACATTTTTAGTGCGACGAATTTCAGTAAATGTAAGTGGCTATCCACGATCCTTAAATTAATTTTTGAGATATCCTACGTATCTAACAACATCCCCTACCAAATTTATAATATCTAATGCTCAATAACGTCCATATACCAAATGTATACTATTTTAACCGCCGTGTACAACGATAACCAGAAATTCCACGCGGTACCTGTCACATGACTATCATCAATTAATTACCATTGTCCTGCTATTCAGCCAAAAAAATGCTCGCTGTCACCCGAAGACCTGCTAAATAAATTAATTTCTCAATTCACTACTGCTGAATGGAAAGTGACTACGATTCGATTCAATCGCCTCCCGTCCCCGACTTTCTCTCATTGTCCGTTCAAATCCGTCGTTACATCGTAACTTCTTTCATCCGCTCGGCCGAGCTCGCGTAATTACCTGACGCACTTACGTAAGTAGTCGGATCGTTGGCGTTTCTTGGTCGCGCGTCAACTTTAAGAAGCGATTACACGTGTCCACTCCTTCCCGTCCTGACGATCCTTCGCCGACCTCAGCGTCTTCGCACAAAGAGGCGATCATTAACGCTCGCCGCTTTTGATGCGACATGGAATCCGCGCGATTTTACGTTCGTTGAGTCGTAATGTAATGTAATTTCCGACGAGCTCCCGTGCGATTGTACAGAATCACTGAATGTTGGCGGAATGTAGCCTTGGACGAGCGAAGTTTTATGGGCTGGTTGATGGAAGAGTGTTTTTTTTTAATGCGGGTGACAATGATACTGTAGTGCGTAGGTGGTTGCGGATATTTTTTGGAAGTCTGTAAGCCGAACCATGGTTGAAGTGATATTTGATTAAATAAAGAATGCGATGAATTGTGGTGTTAATGAAATTGACATTGCCGGATTTTAATATTTATGTCACTCGGGAACTTGGATCTAGTAGTTACAGGAAGCGGAATGCTATCTTTTGAAAATCGTGAGAGTAAATTTGATTAATTTTGCAGTGATTATTTATCGATGAATTGAATTAATGAAGAAATTTGAGTATTCATAATGAAGCGATTGTTCATCCGGAATCGGCACGCAACGGTCGCGTATTTTAAATTACACGTCGCAACAGGTTGCCTGTGCGAAGATTCAACGCTGGCACCACTTAGTCGGCATTAATTACTCTCGGCATAGCTCGCATTCAAATGCCTACGCGATCCCGAAGACGGAGCTGATGATAAGATCGCACATCTTCTGCGAAATGTATAAATCTCTACTTTCTTAACGCGCTCAAGACTCTCAATGTTCCCAATGTTCTCGACACGACTGACGTTTTCAATATTTAATTTTCGATATTCTTAATATTTTCAATAAACTCGACATTTTCATTTAACTGAATGTTCCCGATGCCCGTAATATTTATAATATTGAAATACTGAATATTACCAATATTTTCAACGTTTTCATTTTAACCGTCATCTTTTCATTGTTCACGGTTCTTTCAGCAGTTGATATTTTTTTCTATTATTAATATCATGCACATTCTCTGTATTCTGACGTTTTCAATGTAGCCAACATTTTTAGTACCTGCTGCTTTCTTAATACTTTCAACAGCCTCCAGGTTTGCAACTTGTTGATACTTTTTTCTATTATTAATATGATGCACATTCTCTGTATCCTGACGTTTCTAATGTAGCCAACATTTTTAATACCTGCGGCATCCTTAATACTTTCAACCGCCTCC
Organism: Cryptocheilus praepositus; assembly: GCA_033815515.1. Classification (NCBI taxonomy): domain Eukaryota; kingdom Metazoa; phylum Arthropoda; class Insecta; order Hymenoptera; family Pompilidae; genus Cryptocheilus; species Cryptocheilus praepositus. The sequence goes on from JAWWQZ010000190.1 coordinate 2,761,094, forward strand.
AGGTTTGCAATGTTTTCACTGTTTTCATACTCTCAATATTTCCAACGCTTTCCTCCTGATTCACACGTTCCCACACTCTCGATGTTCGCCGTCTCGGCATACACCCGCAAGCATTCCGTATCGTTGCTCGCAATCAAAACTGCCCACTGCCGTTCTGTCTCGTTACTCATCCACGGATTCGCTCCGAATTATTAGGAGCGTCGCGTCTGCCAGTGGAAAACAGTTGCGTAGAGGGAAGGAGAGACGAAAGACGCGAACGCAATTATTCGGTCGCACCTCGTCGATCGGCGAACGCTCATAAATATTGCGTAATAAGCTGGGAGCGGACGTGCTCAGTCTCTTCTTTGTACGCGTCTCTTTGGCGATGTCGTTTTCTACGTTTTCGCTCTTGATCGTCTCGTTCTGTTTGTCCGAGCCCGTTTGCTCGTGTACTAGCATCTGTGCGCTCTCGATTTCTCGCCAGTTTTTACAGTTTCCCGTTAAAACTTCGTTTTATCTCAATTAACGCTGACTATGGCTTTCATGTTGTTCTCGGTTACTAGTATGTTTGTTAGTAAAGTCAATTAGCAATGCTCTAATTTATTTTACATTCTTTCATTATTGACCTGACTCCATTAACCCTTTGCGGACGAGTGGCGGATATATTTGCCCAACTCTAGCGCTGCGGCTGGCGTACGTCTGTCATCGTAAACGATAAGATACGCATGACAATTAAATTTGTTTGTTTATGATTTTGTTAGATTTTATGAAAAACTTATTTAAATTAAGATTTAGTTTTTATAACGCAAACGCGCGACGTGAATATTTTCTTTACTGCGCCTGTTCCAATACTTGTCGTCTACAGCGACGCTCGCCCATCCGCAAAGGGTTAACATATGTTGTGTAGTCCACGTCCACACTTTCCTTCTGATTTCCTCCTCCCACGACCCTCTATCATACACATTCTACAATATTTTATATCTTCAACTCCGACTATCTCCCCCTCCCTTTCTGTCCCTCACACTCGCCATTCTCCAAAATTCTGAAACTCTTCTCTCTGTCTCTTCCACCCTCCCAACTCATCTCTCCGCATCCTCCACGTCTATTTCTTCCATTCGCCATTCCCTCAAATTCCCCAGGTCTCATCTCTGCCTCCCGAACCCTCGTCATTCTCCGACTCTCTTCGTCCTCACTCTCCGAAGCCGGAGCGCCGTCATAAATTGGTCGGCCGTCAGAAGGCAGCGGAGTTCGGGAAGTCAAGGCGTGCGTGCGTCTCCTACTCGCAGCCACGCATCCCTGGAAGCCTACGGCCGTGGTCTCGTGCACGAGGCCGACTGACCAAGTCTGCTCGCGGCCTCCCCGGCGTCGCCCACTGCAGGGGGAGCACTAATTATAATGAGCCAGTTCGCCGCGAATGGGAGAACGGCCATAACGACGTTTATTCTCGGCCCGAATGATTCCGCGACGCGGCACGAGGTGCAGGCAGGAAAGGGGTCGAGGGGCTGCGAGGTGGAAGGAGAAGCGTGCTCCAAGGAAGAAGGTGCTAAACGGACGGCACCGTCTCGCGCGCGGGACAGGAGAATGGCGACCATAACGCAATTTTGACAGAAATAACGCCCGCCAAGCTCCTCCGCGAGAGACAATAAGTTCGCGACACGCTCGCGGCTCTTAGAATAGTTTAGTGTCGGGCGCTCTCTCTTACGATGTCTCCCTCCGCACTTTCGCGCGAAACTCTTCCAGCGATGCGGCCTGCGACGGCGAATTTCACTTTCCGCGTATTGCGTCGCTTTGTGACGCGCGACCCACCGGAGTGACGATGCGTTTTTCGGCGGGGACCTGGAATGTGAGGGACGCTGGTTGACCCGGGAGGCGCGGATTTGGGTAGGCAGTTTTGCGCGGCCGGATTGAGGTGGTTGGAAAACGGTGCGAGGGTTGGAGAGACTGAAGCGAGAAGTTGTGGGAAGCTGTGGTTTTGTTGATGAAGTGGTGGTAATTTGGGTAGATGACGCGCAAAGCATTTTGATATGATACGAGTTAAGTGGGATGGTGGAAAACGATTAGCGTGAGATAAACAATATTATGAAACTTGCTATGTCGATCTATATGTGTCGTGCTTAAAAATCTGTCGGACCGTTTAATTATTAAAATCTCGAAGGATGTAAAATGTATTGCGGAAATTGGTAATGCGAGGTTTGCCGAGAAAATGCAATAAATCGCGATTTTGTTACTGAAGTGATGGGATGGAAAAATAATTTGGATAGAGAATATGCAAAGAGTTTTGCTAAAATTCAAAACACAATATGCTGGAAAACGAGTAACAAGACATAAGTGATGTTTAAAATGCCTGATTATTAAAATGACGAACCGTTTAATTATTAAAATGTCTAAGAACACAAAACGACACGCCTAAAATATTCTTTTCGCGCTTTGATCACACGTTGTAGCATACAACTAGTCAAACTGTTCGTTCAGTTTTCACGTAAAAAGTTTGACATTTATCATTTCAATCAATATCTTCATCTATCAACCTAATCATCAGCCATTTTCCAAACTCCATATCCTTCAGAAAACATTAATCTTGTTAAGCCACGCAGTGGTACAAACACGAATCCCCATACGAAAAATCTTCAGGCCAACGGTTCGTTTGCGCCGGTGCACACAAAGGCCTTTGAACTCTCCTCCGATGATCGTGGCAGTCCGCGACCGTCGATTCTGGGTCATTAAGCCACATCTGGTTAGGTCTTTCGCGAGGCCCGTTTTCCGGAAACAATGTTCCGCGACGAGGACCATCGAGAGTCACAAAGAAGAGAAACGTGCGCGACACGGTCCGCCGTGGAAGCAAAATAAAGAGCGTGCAAGAGTGCGCCGTGCGAAAGACGAAATTCAGCCGAGCGAAGGGTTACCTCTACCTTCGCCAACCTTTTGCGCGGTCCGTTACCATTTTTTCGCCCGACTATTAGGACCTCTCGAAAAAAAGGTTCAATGGACCCGCGAACGGCCGAACCTCGAAGCCGCGACGCAGCGGGCACTCCAGGCATTATCCAAACACGCACGTTTTGTAGGACATGTAACCCCTTTGCCTCAACGTGCGCACGAGGGGCGAATGTCTGCGAGTGGGTAGCATATTATGGCCCAGTGTGCGACGATCGCGATGCATGTAGGGCAAACCCGCGCACGCATGTGCGAGAGGGCACGTATAGGGTGGTGCGTAAATGGACTTCGATACTTAAAGGGGTTCAAACGATGTAAATAAAAAAATCGATAACATGTGGCTTTGTTCGCGGAATTACGGGGCGACAAAGAAAATTTCGCGTGTTTGATACCGAGCCGATGCGTACATGCATTTCGGTCCTTTAAGGGGTCATACGGTGTAACTGAAAAAAGTGGTTTCTTATTGAAATTATGAGGTGAATAATTTTTTTCTGGCGCGATACTGAAACAATGCGTAAATGGACGGCGATGCTTATAGGGGGTCCTGCGATATAAATAAAAATGAATCAATAACCTGTGGCTTTGTGCTTGACAATGCGGTATGACAAAGGCAATTTCTCGTGTGATACTAACGCGACGCATATATATATATACATATATATATATACACATTTTGATACTTGAATGGTTCACACAATGCAACTGAAAAATTGTTAATTTATGGGTTTATTATTAAAATTGAGAGGTGAAAAAGAATTTTTCTTGCGTCACACTGAACTGATGTATAAGTAGACTTCAATAGTTAAAGGAGTTCATACGGTTACTTAAAGGGGTTCTTGCGACGTAAATAAAAAAAAATCAATAACTTGCCGCGTTAATCTTAAAACGATAGCCTAAGAAAACAATTTCGTCGTGCTGAGTAATAAGATAACGCATAAACTACTATCGAAATCCAAGCGTGTACTAAAGTTGCACACAATCAAAACAACGTACAGCTTCCTGCCTGAAATTGCCGTACAATAACGCAACTCGCACTACGTATCGCCGATCTCCCTGCCAAACACAAAATCACACACAACCCAACTGGCAACAACCATCCCAAAAAAACACGTTTGCGCACAGTTATTCAATCCAACGACTCTTTCATTCATTGCACAACTTTTAAGCCCGACCTATTTCCGAATCACCCCGTATACATGTACACAACCGAGAACGGGCTCGCTCGTTATAAAGGGTTATTCAGGCGAGGCCTACGGATTAAATGATAAAAAAGGACCCCGCAGTAGGAATACGGGGCCTTTTCAGGTTCGGGCTTTTTGAAAATTTCAAACTCCCCCCTCCCACCTCGGATCAAACCCAAACTCCCCCGACCCCTATCTCGGAGTTTTAAGAACCTACGCATAAAGGGTTCGCCTGAAAGCCGCTATTCTCAATGCGTGGAAGGGAGGTTGTTCCGGAGGTCGTCCCCGTGGGTTTCTCATATTTTTTAAGATTTGCTCTTTAAGCCCCGTCACGTTTCTCGTATTCTTCACTCGGCCTCTTCTGCCGGCCGTGTGGGTGGCCATATTCCCTATTCTGACGATCGTGATGCAGGCCGTTTTAATCTGCGGTTGGACACTTTCCTTCTTCGATCACGCCTGTCGGCCTGCGTTGGGTAATTCTTCAGGGAAGCTGCATGTAAATCGAGATGCTATGACTGGCTGTTGGGAATTTTTCGAGCGCAGGTGCGATGCTGCTTTGGTGGAGTCGAATGATGTTTGTTTGGAGATTTGCGTAATTTTTTTTAGCTTATGACGTATATGAAACAATTTTAATATGCATAAAACGACATTGCATGGTACTATGATAGGTCGTGATCTCGTATTTTTGTCACGCTGCATTTCTTCGTAACTACAAATTTAGAATGTTTTACTGTTCTATTTTTTTTCGGTGTCAGGTATATAAGATGTTATGCGCTTGGCGCTTCTCTCCACGTTTATTGCAGATGCAACATTCGTGTCGGTCTATGAGTATATTCGCGCCTGTTGCTAATCAGACCAGCGACTATTGCCACGTGTAATCATGAGTGATCGGGTTAAATTCGCGGGCCAAACATCGCCGCGCGAAATCGTCCGAATTTTCGATCAACTTATCTTTTAACAAGTTCCAAGGCCGACCCGCTTGTCGGCGCCTTGTGCCTCGTAGTTTTGGCACGATTCCTACATTGCGTTTTATGCAACGCATATAATTGCGTGTCAACGGAATATCTAACGTTGTTCCGACGTGTGAACGTAGAAGAAAGTGTTGGGGCTAATCATCATAATTAACCAAGCAATGCTATAAGTACTCATGTGAATTAAATCGCAGTATTCTTTTTACGAAAAACTAACACAAATCTACAATTTTCAGTATTGTTAGTTCACAGTTCATCATTTTACAATGGTTCCTGCATTTTGTACTTGTCGCGTTAGTAAGTTGTAACTTCGCAGTTTTTAACTATTTTCTCTTAATCCTCCGATTTTGCATATTTTCATTTCATAGTTACCGTTGTTGCATTTTCCCATAAATCCAATTTTAATTTTGCAATGTTCGACTGTAAGTCTTCGAATTCTGCGGCCTCCAATTCCCTACTTTAATTTTCGCCACTTTCGATTCCACGTCTTTAAATTCTGCAGCGTCCAATTCCCTACTCTCAATTTCACAATTTTTGATTCCACGCCTCGAAATCCTGCAGCTTCCAGTTCCCTACTTTAATTTTCGCCACTATCGATTCCACGTCTTTAAATCCTGCAGCGTCCAATTCCCTACTCTCAATTTCACAATTTTCGATTTCACGTCTCGAAATCCTGCAGCTTCCATTCTTTACTTTAATTTTCGCCATTTTTGATTCCACGTCTTTAAATCCTGCAGCGTCCAATTCCCTACTTTAATTTTCGCAATTTTCGATTCCACGCCTCGAAATCCTGCAGCTTCCAATTTCCTACTTTAATTTTCGCCACTATCGATTCCACGTCTTTAAATCCTGCAGCGTCCAATTCCCTACTCTCAATTTCACAATTTTCGATTCCACGCCTTGAAATCCTACAGCTTCCAGTTCCCTACTTTAATTTTCGCCATTTTTGATTCCACGTCTTTAAATCCTGCAGCTTCTAATTCCCTACTTTAATTTTCGCCACTATCGATTCCACGTCTTTAAATCCAGCAACACCCAATTCCCTACTCTGAATTCAATAATTTTCGATTCCACGCCTCGAAATCCTGCAGCTTCCAGTTCCCTACTTTAATTTTCGCCACTTTCGATTCCACGTCTTTAAATCCTGCAGCGTCCAATTCCCTACTTTAATTTCACAATTTTCGATTCCACGCCTCGAAATCCTGCAGCTTCCAGTTCCCTACTTTCATTTTCGCAATTTTCGATTTCACGCGTTCGAATCCTGCAGCTTCCAGTTCCCTACTTTCAATTTCACAACCACCAACCCCCTCTCCGAACTATTCTCCCGCAACCTCAAAACTCACTGTCGCGTCTCTCAATCTCGCGACTTTCAATTTCCCAATTATCCCACACCCCAAACACACGTCTCCCAGCGTGCCCTTGCCCGTCTCACAATGCACACACGCGCAGACCTCAAACACACAATACGCGCCGGTCCTCGTCTACGGACGCAAGACCCACGGCCAAGAGTTCTTCAAAATCCGCCGGCGTCATCCGGCAAACAGTGTCGAGGCACGAAGGGGGACAGGATTGTAAATTCGTGCAAACAATAATTCGCCACTCGGCGCGTTCGTCAAAGGTGCCTCTAGCGGCTACGCAGAAGTGGCGGAAGAAGACGGGATAGGGGGGAGGGGGGCTCGAACAGCTGCGTTATGCAATTACGGTGCCAAAGGATAGATTAATCGTCATAACCGAATGTTACGCAACGAATGCCGCGCGACGTGTTACTTCGCGAGCGCAGACGGCAGCACGAATGTTTCGAGTCGAAGTAGGCGATGTTGCGCGAACGTACGCTCGGGCGAATAATTTAGTTGGGGCAACTTGTCCGGACTTGACCCAAATCAGACTGCCGGTGAAGTAGCCAGCGGGGCAACGGTGAAAGATTGGGTCTTTGAGATGGTAGAAATGTGCAGTGGATAATAGTAATAAGAAGGTAGGTTGTGGGTAAGAAGGAAGCGATTGCAACTTTGTGTTTGAGACGATAGAGACGGGTGGTGGACGTTGACAATAAGATGGTAGGTTCTTGGTAAGAAAGGAGGGAAGGGGAATCGAGGTAAAATTGTTGTAAGATGGTATGTTACGTGTAAGAGACGGGAGATACGGCAATGCAAAGTTGTGGATTCGCAATTTTGTGTACATGTATGGTAATGGATGATTTATAGGTGGTGAGGTGCTAAAATTGTAGAAACTGTTACTATAAGTTTGTAGAAATGTTTGCTGACTTATTGGTGGAATGATACCTGGCGAATAATTTAGTTGGCGCAACTTGTCCGGACTTGACCCAAATCAGACTGCCGGTGAAGTAGCCAGCGGGGCAACGGTGAAAGATTGGGTGTTTGAGATGGTAGAAATGTGCAGTGGATGATAGTAATAAGATGGTAGGTTGTGGGTAAGAAGGAAGCGATTGCAACTTTGTGTTTGAGATGATAGAGACGGGTGGTGGACGTTGACAGTAAGATAGTAGGTTGTGGGTAAGAAGGGAGGAAAGGGGAATCGAGGTAAAATTGTTGTAAGATGGTATGCTACGTGTAAGGGACGGGAGATAAGGCAATGCAAAGTTGTGGATTCGCAATTTTGGGTACATGTATGGTAATGGATCATTTATAGGTGGTAAAATGCTAAAATTATAGAAACTGTTACTATAAGTTTGTAGAAATGTTTGCTGACTTATTGGTGGAATGATACCTGGACATTTCTCTGGACGATGTATACCTGCACATTTCTCCGGAAATCGAGCGTTAAAGCTTGATAAACGAGAAAAGCGCGTGGCTTTGCTCGATATCGATATTGCGCGCAAAAGTAATAATTAACAATTTGTTAAAATATACTGCACCTGATAGATATGATTTCTCCGAAGTTTATTGGCACTTGCCAAATGACGAATCAGCGGCGCCATTGCCACGAGCAAGTTCCAATCGACTAATCTGCAACAGAAAGCAAATCGTTTGCTGTTACGATAAGGTTACCACGGCAATAAACGCAACTGAAGTTTGTTTCGCAGCGTTATCAAACGCGTAATTATCGAAACTGTCGATTAACTGTCGTACCTATTAACAAAACTTATCTACACCGCTTAAAAATAAAGCAAGCATCGTGCAAGCAATGCGTAACGCGGGAAAAGAGGAAGTGGCGTGAATTAATCATCGGTGCAAATCGCGTGCCGCGTTATCTGTCTGAGTGTGCACTCGAGAAAAGTGCGCTTAACAAGTTGCGCACGGCAAGTCCCAAGAGCAGTTCCTGCATACGTTTGAACCGCAAAACACGAGATACCACGCGAGTGATATTAGTCATTTAGACGTAAATTATATGAATTCTCGTTTTGCAACAATACTCTGGTCCAATTTACGGTACTAAAGACATGTAACGCAAAATGTGAAAAATATACGAGCGTATGCCCGTTTCAAAGGCGAAACGAACAGAAATAGATGAGCAAAAGAGGGATTAAAAAACATATCGACTCGACCATCATAGAACGCTCATGCATCTTCCAGATTAATTATTTGAAACGTTTTAATGTAAAGAAATCTAGATAACGATCGCGTTACGTGTTACGCCTTATTTCTTATTAGCACGCAAAACAACTTAACAGGTACATAAAACTTCAGCTACCATCACACAAAAATAAAGTATAAAAAATATGCAGGCGTATACTTGTTTCATTGTCGGAACGAACAAAAATACTAATCAGCAAAAAACCGATAGAAAAACGTATCGTCACGACAAGTATAGAGCGCGTAGGTACTTTCCAGATGAATTATTTTAAACGTTTTAATGTAAAGAAGTATAGATAACAATCGTGTTACGTGTTACGCCTTATCTCTTGTTAGCACGCTAAAAACTTAGTAGGTACATAAACTTCCAGCTTCCACCACACCTCAAACCGCGACTCGTAAACAGGCACGGCGAAGAATTGTGCATGTTGACACGCGTATTCCGTGCAGTGGAGGATCGCGCCGTACGGAAAAACTGAATTGAAAGCGTCGGTCGAGTCATGAATGAAACGCTTTTTGCCTGGAAAAAAGTGAACACGCGCCCGTTACGTGGACTACTTGCACACGTCGTGCGTGTCTGGCGCTAGGTATAAATAATCGCCAGTACAAATCGCGTGCCGCGTTATCTGCGGGAGTGAGAAAGGGGAGTGCGCGCAAGAAATGAGTACTCAGGACGCTTGCGTACCGCAAATTGCCGTCTAAACTATTACGCACCCCTGTGTGCGTCGAAACTGCGAGACGCGAGATATCTGGCTCGCGGCGTGTCTTACTTGTTAACTTTGCACTCGGCACGTAGTCTATTACGGTAATGATCGAGTCGGAGAGTCGCAGATGCGAAGGTGGAGCGACGATGTTGATGTGAGTCTGTCAGGCGACGTGGGTTTTTTTTTTGTTGGAGGCTTGTGTGGGCGTTCACTATTTTTGATAAGTATGCGATGGTTCTAAAATATTTTTACTACTGTACTCGGTGATTACCGTTTATAAGCTACTTTCTTCCACGTCTTCACACCTCAACTGATCACATTCAACTGACGAGGATTCTCAGTAGGAGCGAAACGTTCGGATTGATGTTTACAAACATGTAATGTTTGTAAACCGAGGGCACAATAGCCCTGGGACCGAACTTTTCGTCGAAACCTCTTCGCTATCTTTTCCCCGTATTTCTTACTGATCGACAAAATTTGAACGCAAATGAAAAGGTGATGTGCCCCCACACATCATCAGTTCAAGAATGCTATGCCAGAATGAAACATACAGTTGACTTCGGACTGATGTGTGCAAACATGTGACGACGGATAAGGCGTTGGCTTCCAGATGCACGCCGCGTTTGGATTCAGCATTGTCCTTCCGTTTCGTAAATGTTACAGCTTGCATCACCAGGGCTAGAAAGCTCTGATACCGAAGCTCCCTGAATTCATGTCCTCCTTCGTATGACTCTACACCGTCACCAAATTTCTACCTTATTCCACCCCGACTCAGCTCTGCCCACCTTTAACCCACCACCTCATCAACTCCCCCGCAAACCGTTGATTTCCCGACCGCCTAAGAACTGCTCCGAAAATTTCCATGCGCCTCCGCAGTCCCATAACTCAAACCGGCCCTCATCGGCCCAGGACCCCTCATTCCACGACTGGCATCCTTCACAAAACCCCAAACATCCGTTCCCCTCTTATCACGTCCCTCTCCCCGCCGCCGTCCCACTGGCGTTCACCCAGAAAGGGTGAAATTCATCCGCATCGAGGGACAAGCCTCTCCACGTCGCTTACAAGGAACGTCCCGAAAAAAGAATCGAAGACAACGGGCCGTATCTGTGTCCCTGGGCATATTCGGAGGTCCCGTATGGCTCGTCGGTTATAATGCCGGGACATAATGCTCGCCGAATCCTGCCCCTGCCCTGCACGGTCCCATTCCGTCTCCTTCTTCATCTTTCTCCGGCCTTCTCCTCCAAGCCTCCTTCCGCGCGCACCCACACATCCGTCTGAATGCGTGTGGCCACGCACGGAACCTCCACCTCCGGCCCCCGCACACGAGCACGCCGCTCGCGAACTGGGCCCGGGCCCCGGAGAAATATTCGACAATTTTTAAACTCGTTTCTGAACGCATTCAAACGCGCGCGCGCGCGTGCAGTCGGCAAGTGGGCATTTCTCGGAATCGAGGGTACGCGGCACTGTGTATTGTGTCTGGGGCGTTTGTGTGGCGCGGAACGCGGAGGAGTCCGCATATTTCGTGGCATACCGCGGGCACCCGCGAAATCTCGCGCGACCAAACGGCAGGGAGCGTGTGGGTGCGCGGGAGGAAAAGCGGAAGATGAGTTCGTTTTGAGTCAGTGGCGGGCGGTGGCGACGGTTTTCGGTAGGAGAAGACTAAGGGATTTGAGCGTTTATGGATTTGCGGCAACGAGTTTGTATTCGTTTGAATGCGAATTTAGCCCTTTTAATGCTGAGCGTTTTTCTGGCTGATTCTGGTTGAAGGGGTTTTAGTTTATCATGTGGAAGCTCTAAATGCGCCTCTTCGGGACACTGTTGTACGGATGACTTTATCTTAATTATGTTGTTCGGATGTTTTTATATTACATTTACAGTTTTGAATACCTTAAGCCTCGAAACATGTGGAGCACCTACCGAATAAAATAAAACCGAGTGCAAGCTCTTGGGATTTGGTATTGAAACGAATTTCCTCATTAACCCCTTAACCTACGATTTAGATTCGAAGATGTTGGGCCGAAATTGTATACAAACTCGCGCAGCGTTCGGGACATATACCAGAATGCTTTGAAATATATCATACCGTTACAGATTACTAATTTTGTATTTTGGAGTTTTGTATAAACAAACATTTTGTAATACTTGCGTCTACCACAATTATTGCATCAGACTGTAATTGCGTATCAAATATTCCACGTAATATTCACTTCTGGCCCGATCACCGTACGCGGGCTATGCCCGTCATTGTAGGTTAAGGGGTTAAAAAAACGTCATACATAACGAGTGTCATAATCGTTTCAACCTTTGCGCGGTATTTAGTTTCGCGTCGTGCAACTTCGTACCCCCGCTCTCGCAACTTCCGCTCATACCAGCCGCTCGCATTCTCGCAATCACCTACGCGCCTATCTCGCAATCCACCATAAGTCATTTCCATGCTGACAAGTTCACGAGACCAACCCGAAAAGTTAGCAAAAACTTGATGCCTCAATCGATAGGACCCCGACGTTTACCATTAAACCGACGCAACTTTGCACGAGCCACTCTACCGTCTTAACGCACAACCTTCGACCGTAACAATGCCATTAATCCATCTAGTCAATTTCTGTTCAGTCCTATGCAACTTCGATCCCTATCAGATTTATCGTCGAAAAAAAATCCGTCATTCCTCGCGTATCGCACGAGGCCTTTTTCCTGCTGACAGAAATTTCTGGAAGCGGACAGACTCGCGGAACTCGGGGCTCGGCAGAGAATGAGAATAAGCGAGAGAGACACGACGCTGGGAATATTTCATCGTCGGACGACGATTATGGCAACTGTCCACGTTCGCGAGTCCGCTTTCTTTTGCGTTGTCCTGCACGTCGCTACGTACTCCTGAGACACGAAAGAATACGGGCGGCCGGAACGGTGGACGGAGGATTAGAAATGACGCAATAAGAAACGGACCCGTGTAAATCATGGCGTCGATCGATAATTGATTGATTGACCGCTCTGGGCCGGACCGGGGACCGTCCTTTTGCCTGTTGTTTCGAGCGCTGCTCGAGAGTGAAAGGCGAGGGTGGCGACGAACTGCTGAATTTCTAATGCGCACGTCACGTGGACGATATTTAAGTAGGTTTTCTTTGCCACGCTGCTTAGAATATCTAGAGTGCCGACGACGGAATCGGATCCAATGCTTTGATAATTAGTTATTTTTGCGTTAACGCGCGGTGCGGCATTATGAAGGCGATTCAAATCAGTTTTTGCTCAGACGTGGATTAGTAATCTTTAATTAGATATTCTTGATATTGAATAAGTTATTTCTGTATGATTGCGTGGCGGTGCGTTACGAAGGCGATTGACGTCAGAGTTTTTGCTCAGACGTGGATAGTGATTTTTATTAAGTTATTTTTATATTGAATGAGTTACTTTTGTGTTATTGTGTGGTACAGAATTAGTGAGGCAATTTAAACCAGTTAGGATTAATGATTGTGAATCAGTTATTTTAGTATTATTGCGTGACGCAGCATTACGAAGGTTCGTTTTTGCTCAGACGTTGATGATTAGATAAGGTTCCGTTGCTCTCTACAGGGTACGTGTAAGACCAATCGTCAACCGTCCAGTATGAGTCAGAAAACTGGACATCGCACGCAAACATTCGAATTGCCACTCGCAGCAGTTATCACAACCTATTTGCCATATCATAAATTAACTCACGGCATGCAGAACAGAACCGTTCCACACACTCACATGAGCAGAACAATTTTTTCTATGTCACCATCTACCAACACGCTCCTACAACCCACCCTGATATCACCCATCAACACCCCGGCGCCCATCGCAACCAATCAACGTAAACTTCGGTGCAGCTTCTCACCCATGCAGCATCTAAGTTCCACCGCAAGTGCAGCATTCCGCACGTCCTTTATCAAGCAGCCAATCGCCGTCCCGCTAATTACTCCGAACCGACAAACCGATCGTTCCCACATTTTTTGCACGTGTCGCGCATTTCTTCCCGATCCTTTAGGCGCCAGCGATCCTCTCCGACGCGTTAAATAAACGTTCGCAGGCAAACGCTGTCTTTTTGCATACGCACAGACTCGTCCACTCACTCTCGCATATTGCCGATCGGTCCGATAGTTTTTTGCGCCCAGCCATTCTTTCCCTCTTGCTCTCCTGCGCTCGTCCGCTCTCTTTCTCTCTCTCTTCCTCTCTCCCTCTCTTGTACTGCGTCGGACTCGCCTTTTTTTCCGCGTTCCCTTTATTTCGCGGTGCACCCCGACGCAACCAGTTTTTCGACCGTTCCGCCGAGCTGGGTCGACGAACGGCCCGCGCTCATAACTCGTGATATGTGTATCGGGAAGTCGTGGGACGATGGGCACGTACATGTTCGATGCCGACATCTCGCGGTCGTGGCTTGAAGCGACAGCGAAGCGGTAGAGAACTGTCGAATAAGAAGAGCACTGCTACGTCATCATTTTTGCGGCGCGGACGGAAATGATTGTTTCTGATGAGAGTTTGGATGGGGCAGTTGCGTTGTTCTAATTATTAAAGAAGCGACAGATTAAGTGGAACGATAAATGCGGGGGGAGAGGGTGGTTAATGATTTTTGGTGTGTTTCGTTGGGGGTGTCGAGTGTTGCAGTGCCGACGGTGGGCAAGTGGAGTGTCGGTAGGATCGAGAGAAAAATTATAGTGGGTTTTTTTATCGTACGTTGATGAGTGGGTGTACGGTAGAATGTGTTTTGCTAGAAGTTGTTCGAAAGAGACGCGTCGAAGAGTTAATAGTGATGAAAAACGGTGGGTTACAAACGTAATGTACCTGTAAAAACGGAGGAAGTCGGAACCGTTGATATGTACTAACTGGTTGCAGTATAATGATGTAGGGTGAACGTATAATTCCTCAATATTATATCGGACAATTAGAAAACCTGAGAATCGCCGACAAAATGCCTTCAGTTCTTCGACAAATGGCTGAAAACATAAAAATCGCCAAAACAAGATCTCGACCGATTCTTCTGTCGTTGTGCCAAATAAAAAAGGGTACGAAGCGACTCAGAAAAATCGCAGCCGCACTGAAAAATTCGAAGTAGTTTCCGAGATGTGACCCAAAATAAATGGAGAAATGAAGGAAGACGCGTGGAAAAAACACGTTTCTTTATGACCCGTCATTGAAAGTGTACCATTTGACTTGCTCCCCTGTATGAATTGAAAGAGGATTGAATGAGGCTCAAGAAAACGCAAACCGTATGCCAAAATTCGCAACAGTTCCCCAGTTATAAACAAAAATATATAGAAAAATGACAATAAATATGCCGAAAATACGCGAAAATAGGCGAAAAATGTCAAATTTTATTTTTGTTTCGGACCGATACCGTTCGAGAGAGGGTACTTTGCCCGGAAGATAGACCACTTTCCGCGCGCTGAACTCTTCATAGTTCCCGAGATATGACGATTTTAAGAAAGCAAAAAAAATTTTTTTTCAAAATTGCTGATTGCGATTAATCCCGCGTGAAAGTACGTCGAAAGAGCTTTAAGAAAACCTATATTAGTTATAGGTTTCGACCGCTAGTTTATCCGTGACAACGTTGTGAAGAAATCGCGAAAATCTTAAGGTATTTGTCTTTTTTGCGAAAAAATGATGGGTCGCCGATTTTACCGCCCTTTTAATATATCAAAGGGGGTCCAAAATGACTCGGAAAAATGTAAGGCGCACCTCGAAATTCACAATAGTTCCGGAGATATTGGCGAAAATGTGTGGAAAAATCGTGAAAAATGAGCCTGAAAACGGGGTCAAGAATTAAAACTCTATCGATCGACTTGTAATTGTGCAAGATGAAAAGGGGTACAATGAGACTCAGAAAAATCGCAACCGCGTTGAAAAATTCCAACTAGTTTCCCAGATATGACTGAAAACAGATGAAAAAATCGGGAAAAACGCGAGATGGAAACGCGTTTCTTTACTACCATCGACTGAAAGTGTATCATTTGAATTGCTCCCCTGTATTAATTGAAAGAGTATCGTGTGAGATTCAGAAAAATGCAAACCGCACCCCAAAATTCGCAGTAGTTCCCGATCTATGAGCAAAAATAAATGGAAGAATTATGAAATGTAAGCCGAAAACACGCGAAAATGGGCGAAAAATGTCAAATTTTTTTTCTCTTTTGGACCGGTACCGTTTGATAGAGGGTAATTTGCCCGGAAGATAGACCACTTTCCGCGCGCTGAACTGTTCATAGTTTCCGAGATATGACGATTTTAAGAAGAATTTGATCGCTTGACTATGCCAACACAAGTTCGTATAAGAGTACCTGAGATACGATAAAAAATAAATTAACAATTCCTGTAGATATCATAAAAGATCAGTCTTTTGATTGACTTGCTCCTTTATGGAATTAAATACAGTTCAAAGAGGTTTAGAAGCTTTGGAGTTTTGTTCTTAAATATGCGGAAATATACTTAGCCTCGTTAACGGCCACTCACAGTTACCATACATATCGAATATAACTCGGTCCACGTCTATGGTATATTGCGTCAACAGTAAATACATATAATTCACTACATCACGAATCTGCATACTAAAACAAAGCAACCCCATTAATCAATAACGAAATTTCTGTTACAGCTCTCCTAAGGCAAAGCATGTCTCCCGTCACAGACACATTGATCGGCAGTTCAAAGACGTCCGTATCGCAACCGATAATCGATTACTCCCGATACGTTCGCCGATACACATCCGGCCAGGAGTGCGGGAGTTCGTACTGCAAGGAATTGGGATGCAGGGAGCACTTCCACTGCCTCGACTGCAGTGGCAGGGTGTTCGTCAAGAAGGAAGAGATGATCAGGCACTTCAAGTGGCATAAAAAGCGGGACGAATCTTTGCAACATGGCTTTATGAGGTACTCGCCGACTGACGATTGTGCGGAACGGCATCCAGGAAGGGCATGTCCGCATAACAGGAAGCAAACGCACTATCACTGCATTCACGAGAACTGTGACAAGGTGTACATATCGACGTCGGACGTTCAGATGCACGCCAATTATCATCGCAAGGACTCCGCTATCATACAAGAGGGATTTCAGAGATTTAGAGCGACGGAAAGCTGCGCAACTGAACATTGTCCGTTTGTTGGTCAGAGGACGACGCACTTTCATTGTCGCCGCCCAGGGTGTCGGTTCACTTTCAAGAATAAGGCTGATATGGGTAAGAGTCTTGATAATAAAGTATTTTGGACAGCCCGAGGGTATATCGGCATTTTTATAGCGTTACCTTGTCTAATTTATATCCCCCTCGTTTTTTGAATTCTTGCTATTCGAATCATAAAGCATGAAATAATTAAAATGTTCAAGTTATAACCTTGTGATTTACACTCTTAAAAATTCTACCCTTGCAATTCTCTTACGACTTTTGTGCTTTTTCGATCTTTTTAGAGTATTTAAAATGTTACGAGATCGATGAACATGTTTCGGGACCGTCACGGGTTCGCTTCTCAGAAATCTATAGTATTATTGCATATTATAAGTCTGTAATATTATAGTATATTATACATAGTACAGTAATATGCTACAGACTTCTACAGAAGGAACCCGTGCGGTCCCGAATCACCTTGAATTAACAAACAAACTCAACTTTCAATCCAAAAACGGTGTATCCGTTCAAATTCTCTTACGGTGCCCCATTTTCTAATTACCCCGATACCTCTTTCACAGACAAGCACAAATCGTACCACATCAAGGACGAGCAGCTCTCGCGCGATGGCTTCAAGAAGTTCATGAAGTCCGAAGCGTGTCCGTTCGACCAGTGCCGCTTCTCTCGCGTCTGCAACCACATTCACTGCATCCGGCCGCACTGCAGCTACGTCCTCCACTCATCCGGCCAGCTCTTCTCGCACAAGCGGAAACACGAGCGTCATGAGTCGGAAATGGCCTACCGTAAATACAAACACGCTAGCACCTTGGGTGGCATCCGGCCACCAGGATCCTGGGCGCCGGACGAGATCGGTCCTCAGAGCCTGGCCTTGAGTCTCAACGGCGAAAGTTCGAACGAGGGTCGCGGCTCTCCATCATACTACTCGCTCGAAGACTCCTTCCAAAGTGCCAGCGACCTCGCAATGGACCTGACCGCCACGACAACAACGATGGCCAGTGGCAGCTCGACTGCAACCATGGACCAGCCACTTCAGCAACAACTAAGTCCAGCTGACCTCGCCTACCTTCTCCCAGCGACCGTCGACTGCCCATGTCACCTGGGTCGCGAGCACCACCACTGCGGCCTAGATCGTTGTGGCGCAACTCTGAAAGACCCCCGCGAAGTGAAAGAACACCTCCGGGAGCACGAGACGCAGGAACGCATCACGGACGCCTTCTTCGAGGAAGGCGGCTGCGACGACACCTGCCCGTACTTCGACAAGGAGAAGCACTATCACTGCAACTGGGAGAACTGCCGCGAGGTCATCCTTGCGACCGACAAGCCGTTCCGGCGGCTTCAGCACTACAAGATCCACGAGTACAGTCGCCAACTCAACCTGTCCTGCTCGTCGCACGCCCTGTCCTCGGACGTCACGCTCACGCATCTGACCAACATCGACGCCATGTTCAGGCGGAAGCGGGGTCGGCCGCCGAAGAATCGCGTCATCGAGATCTGGTCGGGCGGCGATCCGGCGAGCCATACCCACGACTCGCCGCAGGCGATCTTCACGAGCTTCAAGCTGCCGAAGCCGCAGACGCCGAACATGGTGCAGAGCACGCACGAGGAGCGGGAGGGTAGCGTCTCGCCGTCCAACAGTCTCGGCGAGCCGGAAGGATTCTCGACCTACAATCCCGAGGGCTGCCCAGATCCAGCCTGCGTCCTGCGTTCCACGCGGCACCATCATTGCTCGCAGCCGCGATGTCACTTCTCCACGGAGCGGCCCGATCAGCTGCTGATGCACAGCAAAGACTTCCACGACAATGTCGACATACCGCCGGGCTTCGCGTTCTTCGACAAGATGGTGGATTGCAGACTGCCGGGCTGTCACAGTAACCGGGTGAATCGGCACTTCCATTGCACGCGACCGAACTGTGGCTACTCGTTCGTTCGCTACTCGACGATGATGATGCACGAGAAGCAGCATGGGGGTGAGGCTGGGAGCGCGCAGGAGTCGACAAGTCAAGAGTGCCAGACGCAGGCGCAGGCGCTGGTGCAGGAGGCGAAGCCGCGGATACAAGTGAAGAACACGGCGGATTTGATCGAGAAGCCGGATGAGAGTCACGAGGAAAATAGATCGGTTGAGGAGAAGGAAGCTGAGATAGCGAGCCCGGACGCGAGTAAGACAACAGGTGAGCTTTGGATTCGCTGTTTTCTCATGGACGTTGCACCCTAGGTTGTTACGAGTACTTGATAGAGCAGAGTCGTTTTGGTAGTGACGATGATTTTTTTTTGGACGCGTGAAAAACGTTCACAGTCGAGAATGCATGCCGTTGTTTTTTGTTCCTTTTTTGCACGTAGTCGCACATTGTGTGTGTATGTGGTCGATACATTTGGTTGTCCCGTTTGATTGTCAGGCATCCCTGTTTTCACAGTCCCTGTCTACGTTGTGTACGTTGGGTGCTCCGGTTTTGCTTGTATGAGCCGTCGGGTCTACGAGTTTGTACGTTGTGCTACATGAGTACGCTTCGGTATGCTTCGTAATTACATTCTCGGCAAATATCATAACGTCGAAGAATAGTAGAGTTAACATTTGATCATGTAAAATTGTCATTTGCAAACATATAAATCGCAATGTCCAAAAGTAGCTAACTTAAAAGTGACAAAGCTGGATAGCAGTTCAATTCTAAACGATCAAACGTCAAGTCAGCAGAATTCTAAGTTGCATAGTTAGAAGCTCAAAAATCCCAAACCGTCAAGCGCCAACTCCGCTAAATCCGATATTACAAACTTGCAAAGCGCTAAAATCCCAAACCGACAAGTGCCAACTCCGCTAAACCTACATCACAGACTTGCAAAGCACTAAATCCCGTTACAATATCATATACTCCAAACATAGCAAACTCCTCACATGTCGCATTCTGCCGCGTCAAATCGCACGTTACACATACGCGGGGATTCAAAAATCTGACAGTCCAGCCCGTATTCGTATTCCACAATATTAAATCCCTACTCCCCCAATTTTTCCTCCATCGATCGCACACGTGTATATCCACGCCTGACGTTTCCATCTCCGAACCAACGTATCTACCGCACACGGTGGTTGTATTTATAGTGGGAGGTACATTTGAAGTGTTGGTTGTTTGGTTGATTGTTGCTAGTGGTGAGGGCGGCAGGCACCTATTATCCGGTCAGCGGACCGCCGAGCGAACCCGCACTTCCGGGCGTCGTGCTATCCATGCGAGCTTCCGTGCACCAAGGTTCGTCTCTCTTTCGACAAAGTTTGTCCTCCGAGTCTCTCTTTTTCTGTCTCTTCCTCTCTCTTGTCTCAATCTTTGTTCTCACACAGGCTGTCCTGAGAGCAAGTATCAAGAGCGAACTCTTGGGGTGGTTGCAAGGAAAACAATTGCGCTCAAATGTTTAGAGGTTGCGAACTAACAGAGGAAGGCGGATATAGATGTGTGAAAAATTCTCTTGTTTGAGTTGGGTCGCCTGATGTCGGATTGATTGTATAACGCGAGCAGAATATGGAATGGGGTGAAGCATAGAGGAATGATGATAGTGGGGAAAACTATATTGTGATAAATTTGAGGAAATCTGTATGGTCCACAAGGTGGTTCTTACTTGTGAGTAAAATGTGTTGTGTAAATTTTTACTGACATGTAGTGTTTCGATCGTTCAGTTGCAAAGACAGGATGTGATTTAAAAAATATATTAACCTGAGATATGGAAAGTATGCATAAAATATTTACAATCATAATCAACAGCTATCTGACAGCGGATGATCCTTTCAAACTTGATAGACAGTAAAGTAAACATCTATATGCAAGCCATAATGAAGACATAGATTGCAATATATTTTACTTTAAACTACCCAAAGAGTTCAATGATGGTCTTGACATTCTCTCAGAGCAGTCTGTACATATCGTTAGGCATATGCAAATAAAGTGTCGTTAGATCGTCCTCACCGACAAGTTTGAATCCTTTCGGCCCTACTAATAGCATTCACGTCGAATTTAGTAAATTCGAACACGTATGTTTTACTACATTATCGTATTTTGCTGTGCCAAACATATTGTTTCTATTATAATGTAATAAAACGCAATCGCTATTTGACGTTATTACCAACAAATATTATTTATTTACTTTCAATTACTATCGTCATACCAAAAACAGTACGAACCGCGCGTTTGCCACCAATAAATATTATAAATAAAATCCACCCACTTTCTATACCAATATTACCGTCATCCGTACAATACGTCTACATAAAATCGTATTAAATCAAACACGCTTAAAACCGAAAAATATCTCTTCTGTAAGTAGAGCCAGCAGGGCCGAAAGGATTACTTCCGCTACCAAAACTCACCCTACCAATTTCGTTCGCAGAATCCATGCTAATGCCGTCGACCAGTACCACATCGCCGCACACCCTCTACGGACCCGAACAAAGTTGCAGTCGTCCATTCTGCAAGCTGAAACGAAAGAACCACTACCACTGCAACGCCTGCAATCAAGCGTTCTCCGAGTTGGACCGTCTAGTCGCCCACATCGCAAAGCACTCGACCGGCGCCATTCTCAGCCAACAACAGCACGACCTAACGAATCAGGCGTCGAACCAACTGCAGCATGATTATCTGGCCCAGCTCTCGCAAAAGCACGACTTCATGGCGCAGAACGCGCAAATGGCGCAGAACATCCAGAACTTCCAGAACCAGATGCAGCGCCAAATGCAGCAGACGTTGGGTCAGATCGGCCAGCAGACGCCAGCGAAGGAAATCAAAATGGAGAACGCCCGCTGCACAGATCTGAACGTGCAGGGCATGGCGAATGTCAAGAGGGAACCTGCGGAGCTGACCAGAGAAGAAAATGCTAATCCCGCTATGGAGAGCAACGAAAATGGTCAGATTCCGCAGCCGGCATTGCCGCCGAATGTTCAGCAGAGTCCCGTGGCGTCGGGCTTTGAACTTGAACTGGCTCACGGCTTCCACTTTCCGAGTCCGGCAGTGATGGCGGCGATGAATCAACAGATCGCACTGATGAACCAAGCGCTGCCGCCATTTTTACAACATGGGGGTATGTACACAAGCGCCCCCGGGCTGATGTTTGCGCCGGGATTGCCGCCCGCGAACTTTTTACCGCCGACGAGGGACGAGAATCCACTTGCTTCGCTGGCGGCGAACTTGAATCTGAACAAACGATCTCTGTCGCCGCCGGATAGCAACTCGCCGGAGGCCAAGAAGCAACGACTGCATCACTCGATGCGCATGCTGAAGGACGAGCCAGTGCCCGAAGGTTACGTTAGGTGGGTATATTGATTAACGGCTTTCATAAGATCTGACTGGACACCTTTTATATGTAGCGAAAGCGTGCAACGATCGTTTAGAGATTATCGATGAAAGTTAGAACGATGAATACCGCGGAGGTCACCGGTGACCGGCGTTAAAACTTTTGATGAAAAGGCGTGAAACGGGCAAACAAGAAATGAATAGTTGTGAAAGTGCAATTAATGTTAGAACAGTCGTCCAACACTTTAGTCTTTAGAAATTGCCTGGCTTCCGGATGGGTTCAGATCAATCCAGTCCCCCCAATTCCACGCACTGTCTAACCACATTCTTTCTCTTGCGCAGATTCAGATTCAACGAAGACTGCAGGTACCCCCATTGCGGCTACCGAGAGCACCAAACGCACTTCCACTGCATGCGTCAAGACTGCGGCTACTCGTTCTGCGACAAGACCCGCTTCGTCCAGCACACAGCTCGCCATGAGCGTCTGGACACCCTGATGGGTGGCGACTTTCAGCAATATCGCGCGAACGTGCCATGCGGCCGCGCGCAATGCGCCTACACTTCCTCCCTGGGCTCGATGCAGAACAAAGCCTCGCACTTTCACTGCCTGAAGTGTGACTTTGTCTGCACCGACACGAACAAAGTGGTGGCCCATCGCAGGCAGCACGCGAAGCTAGACAGCATCGCAGCCGCCGGCTTCCAAAAGTTCACCCCCAGCCAGCCTTGCGGAGCAGTGCAGTGCCAGCATTCAGGCAAGCAGACGCATTACCACTGCCTCCAATGTCAGTACGCAGTACTGGGCTTGGCGCAAATGTCGGCGCACAAGTATCGGCACATGGACACCTAACGATCCCCGACGCGCGTGTTTATCAGAGAAGGCTCAAGAAAGACACTTTCCTGGTCCTCCTAGACATTCCCCCAGCAGAAGGGAACAGAGCTTCGCAACTCTGCCTGGCGCGCTGCTAGTCTCTCGGGGTCCAGCTAGTCAGTTTCGAGGGTGGAATGAGCGAGCTAGTGGCGAGGAGTGGGTTTTGTGCATTGGACAGATCCAGGTGTCTGTCCTGGCAGGATCAAACGGAGCTGAGCGAACTGGAGCCTCGACGGGAGACTGGACGAAGCGACTCTAAGTCATTGTACTTACGATCCGCGCGGTTTCTTGGATGCGCCGTGGATCCGGAGTAACGTCGGCGAGGGAAGACATTGCCTTTGGGGGCCATTATGAAATTATACGTCGGAACGGGATCCGTGAACTCGTCATTAATCGTGGTGCGCCGGAAAAAAAGCGGGGTCTGAGAGGAAAGCAAGAGGCGAAGAAGAAAGTCTATTATCGTCTGGCCGGCGGAGTTCGACGGTCCAAGGTTCAGCAAACGAATCTCGCGCCTCCTAGGGTTTCGCCAATTTTCGTGCGACAACGAAGAGCGCGCGGAGGCGTGGAACGCGACGTGGCGCAAGAAGTTGAAGCAAAAAGCGCGTGCACCGCGCGAGACAATAATACGAGGCGAGGGACGAACATGGCTTGTCGCAAAATAGCTTTAGCGCGAGAAAAAGACAAAACTGTTAATATTTAATAGAACGTGACCCTGTACATTATACCCCCCCCCCCCCCCCCCCCCCCCCCAACCTCACCATGATTTTTCTAGTATGGCTCGTGTACCCTCCGCGTAGAACGACGCAGTCGTTGCGAAAGGCACGACCCTAGATGTTAGGCTAGTTAACGCATCACGACTCTCGAGTCGGTTGACGAAGAGAATTTGCACGAAAACTCGAAGAGCACGACCGTGAGACTACGGAGATGTAATACGCAAATAGATGAAATCAAAATTAGCGAGGAGCGATCGAATCGCCGAGTTGGTCTTATGACGGCTAATGCGAGAACGGAGAAAAGTGCGGCGATGTGAGAGTGTTGAGCATCGGGAAAAGATAGAGGCAACAGATGGAATTTGCTCTTTCACTGTTGCGCTTCTTGTTTTACGTTTAACGAGCGCGAGCGACGGTCGCTTAGACTTAGGAGGGAACAAACACGCGGCGCGCGATTCGCAGCAGATTAGCTTATTTATCGGCTAATGTAACGCGCCCCGACATCAATTGCGAATGCGAAGAAATTGAAAAAAAAACGTGTTAAATAAGACGCGTCGAAGGAACGAAATAATGTAACCCGACGTTTCTCGCGATTAACGTAAGCGTTGATATGAACACGGAGAGATTCGAGGATTCATCTCACGTATGTTCCGACGTATGTCTGAAACATAGATTCTAAACCGTAAATTCGTACTAAATGTTAAACAAAAAAAATTAAAAAACGCGCTTCTCGGGACGAGCCCGCGGCGAGGAGGGTATACGCGTAACTAATCGTATTACGAAACAGTATTGATAGGAAGAGAAGAAAGCGAGAGTTTACGAAAAAGACTGCCAGCCGAGACGCGCGGGATATGTCCAAAATGCGAGAGGAAGGGGAGAGTTGCGTGTTTCGATTTGCGGAACGCTTGGTCTCGCAAACAGGCGACAAGACGACAATATACGTTAAGATTAAAAGATATACGTGCATATGAATATTGTATATGTAGACGGAAAAAAAAGTAAGAAGTATATTCCGGTCATACTCTAAAAAGAGGACGCGGTGTTCAAGCGCATTCTGCGAAAATTCGAATGGTATGTGTGCGTGTGCTTCGCGTGTTATGCGAATTTAATGATCGACCGATCCGTTCGACGGGGGAGGACAGATTTCGCGCGCCTTTTGTTCCTCAGACGATGCTCAAAAAGGAGACTGCGAATCCGTGCGATTTCATTTTTCTTGTATTGAGTGGGTCGCTTGAGATGGCCGTCTCGAAAACTTTTTAAATTACGCATCAGACCCCATTTCTGGCATGAAATTGTACGAGGAAGCTTTAGTCGTTTGTTTTCTCTCTTCGCTTTGTAATAAAACTTCAAAAATACCTACAAGTTTTTTTTTAACAAAGACTACCCTCGTTATTATTTGGACACATCCACGTGGTATATTAGACAAGTTATTCGAGATGGTCGTTTGGAACGAGCCCTTTTACTGTACGTTTTAAGCGAAAATAGACTCTCCGGAAGTTCCTGGAATTTGCACCAACATATTTTTACAAACGTTTTGCTAAACGCCCTGAGGGCGCATTTCGTTTATATTGTCTTTACATGTTTTTAGAAGTGGAAAGCTCCAAGGGCAACGCTTGTTCATTTATCATTAAACCGCGCTCTTTATCGGCACCCGCGATTAACTTTTAACCGGAATTTTTAATTACGCGACCTTTTTGGCATTTGTCAACCGAGTCCGAGATCCGACTTCGCACCGTCGTTGTCGCGAACGATAAGGATAACGAGTCTCATTCCCAACCTAATCTCCGCTGCATCCGGAGGGTCCCCATGCACTGCATTCACACACTCGCGGAACATAGAAAAGACTCATGGTGGCATATTTTCGTCAGCGACGTAATATTTAAATTTAACAAGAACGCGCCTAGGGTGCCTTTAGACGTTTTAGACGTTTTTTCCGAAATTCGTAGGACCGTGCCTTAGCGACTATGATGAACATACAGAAAGAGAGAGAAACTAGAAAAGAATAAAAAAAAAGTTCCTTTGTCATATCAACCCCCAGCGGTCGAAGTTAATTTCATTCTGTCCATTTAAAAGTGTGATACGCTCTTCCAACGTTTTTGCCGTTTTATGACGTACACAAATATTCTTATACTTTAACACCTAATGACTTAATAATTAAAAATAAAAATCACTTCGTCTTCAGAGAGATCCGTTTCAATGTATCTCTATCAATACGTTATTTAATTGAATTCCAACTGAACGAAATTTACTAATTTGCACCTAGTCGTATTGCCAAACATAGCTCTGCACAACTAACTCACCAAGTGTCGAGTTCAGACTGACAAGACCGCAGGGGGTTGAACACAGTGCACCAACCGCACACGTCTGTGTCCTAACACACGTACTCTCGTAAATCTGTGACAGCGAACGTGTTGCACCAAACGAAAATCGCCCCTACCGAGGTCGGCCCAAGAAATTGGTTCTAACGGCCGACCGGAAGATAAGTGAACGTAGTCGAACGAAGTTTAGTGCCTTAAGAAGGACGCCACGCGCGTTTTGTCGGGGTCCAAACTTCGTCAGCGAAGATTCCGCAGACTATCGGCGACGTTGCGGAAGACGGGAGATAGCACGTGGGTGGAGTGAATGTCAAAGGGTGTGAGATATTTTGCGGAGGACTCGACACATTTTGAACCCCGTTAATCGCGCGAGTCCACACCTCTATCGCCGCATTATCTTCCGCCTCGGCGACACTGATTTTTTTCGGGGACGCGTCCCTGGACGATTTCGTTAATGAGACCGGGGCCAATTTCCTTGGTTTACGAGATTGCGGACCAAGCGTTGCGCGAGGGTGTGTTTTGGGTGAGAACGGACGGGATTTGAGAGGTTTGCTTGGCTGGTTGGACTTTGATAGACTGATTTCGAAATGGAATACCACCGTTTGTGACATAAAACCACCACTACTGCCTTGCATATTTGCTTGGCTGGTTGAACTCTAATCGAATGATTTTGGAATCGAATACTACTGTTTGTGGAATAAACGACCATTATTGTTCGGCATATTAGCTTGGCTAGTTGGATTCTGATCGACTGGTTTCAAAATGGTATACAGTTGCTTGTGACATAAAATGACCGATTAGTAGAACGGGTCTCATGGTTAGATGGTACAAAATGACATAGATTGATCCTAATACATTTTTCTGTGGAAGAGTGGCGTTTTTAAATTGAGCGAATTTTATGTGTTACGTGGAAAAAAACTTATTTAGATAAGCGCTGTTTCTAATTAATAATATTGTGAAATATTATTACGGAGCCGGATATGTTTGTCACCGATTAACAATTAATCGTGGCGTGGGCAGTGGACGGTTCCATTGTGACAGGAGATATAAGGTTGGAGGTGACAGGCTTGAAACTTTTCCACTGTCGAGATAGGATTTATAACCATTTGGTCGTATCAGTTGTAATTTCTGGATTGACAAGTACAATCATACTTGACACCATTCTAATTCATATTCTGTTGAAATTCAGACAATAGTTACCATGTTATTAACATCATAAAAAATTGACATTCGATATCTGCGGTAGTTCTCCAGTTTCAATTTATCACACGACGGTTTTTCAGATTCTGCCGTTTGGGCACTTTCTAATTTTCTCCCAATCATGTTTGTCACCCAAATTTCAATCCGTAACCTTCCACGAAATTCCAAAGTTCATTCTTGGGAATTAGTTGATCCGCATTTCTCAAGTTTCAGACTATCTCGCAGATATGTTGCAAACGCTGTCAATTGCTCGTTCCTTGACGCATAATTTCTCGATATCAACACAGTGTAACCGTAAAAAAACGTAGAATGCTCGTGACCCGTAGACAAAGTTCTCAGACAGTTCCGTACATTTTCTCTTTTATCAGTGCCAGACGATAATAACCACGCTCTCGTTCAACAGTCGTCATAGACATTGCGAGGACGAATTTCCAGCAGACAAAACAAAGAGAAACGTGCTGTAATAAAGCCGTCTCCGTTTCGTCATCCGTTCCCGACATTGCGTCTGTCGCTTTAAGACAAAACCCCTTCTTTTTCGGATTCTCAGTGTCAAACGGCTTGCGACATCGACCATGCGATAACGGCTTATATCTTCGGCAACAATGTCAAGTGCAAACGACGGTGTGTCCACGAAATTCTAAATGAATCTAGGTGGCTCAAAGGACAAACATCATTTTTTAAGTGTCAATTTACGAAGGTGTTAAATTGCAATCGATTTTCCTTAACGCGCCATATTCAAAGACACGGGATCACTGAACTTGATTCTACGTCGAAATTGAAAGCTTCACTGTCTCTAAATTTATAAACAAGCGAAATCACTCCACGAAAGCACCAACTTACATTAATAAGTCCCCACAAACGATCATGTCGACGCCTAATTCCGACGCGTCGCCGACTCGACCAGCCAAACACACCGAACACCTCAGCCACCTCTCAGATCCGCCCTTCGTCACCGAAACACAAAGACAAAGCGCAAGTGTGTGAGTTCGTCGGTAGTCTAATCGTTCTAACTAATCTAATAGTAGCATTCCATAGTGAAGTACACGAGTCGATAGTCAACGAGCCTAAAACCCGCAGGCGCCCGGTCTGCCAAGCGTTTCACAACGATCCCAACCACTTCAGCAGAACAGAGCGTCCGACCCGGCAGACTGCGCGACCCGTCAGACTTTTCTGCGGCGGGTGACATGCTCATTAGCCCCAGCCATTTAAACGAGTGCCATAAACGTACGAGGGAGAAGCAGCAGCTGTCAAATTTACTGCACGCTACATTTTTACTGTTAGGGGGAAAGGTGCGTGATTACTGGGCGCGAAGCTTCTGGACTCTTTCCGGGGAAGCCGAGTTTAGTGATAGTAGCGGACGGGCAGACGGTTGTGTGATGTACGACCTGTAATATATTTATTTAGCGTGTAGCGCAGGCCGGCCGATTGACGATGCGAGCCGTGCGGAGGCGAGGAGTGAGTGTCAAGTGACAGAAGGAGAAGATGGAGTGACGAGAGTGGAACGACGGACCAACCTCGAAAATCATCAGAACTTTACGGAGCGTAGTTTTGAGCGACGGTGAACGGAGGTTGCCTTATGATTATCGAGCCTATGTTATATATGCGGTCTAATCGGCGATCGGGTGCGAACGATCGTTGGAGAGCGCGAGATGGTGTGAGAGAGATGAGCGTGCAAGAGAGAGAGAGAGAGAGAGAGAGAGAGAGAGAAAGACGTAAATACGGTGTATACCAGTAGAGCGTACTACTATTTGAATAAAACTAGAGAAAATCTATCGTACGGTCATTAGTATTAAAATACCTGCTGTATGGATGTAAGAGAAAAAAGAAAAAATTATTATATAATTTTATCTATTATTATTATTAATTATTAATTAATATCCTCTATGATTATTATTATATTATTATTATTATTATTATTATTATTATTATTATATTATTATTATTATTATTATTATTATTATTAATGATTATCGAACCACATCTTATGTAGCTGTGATTTTGCTTTCGAGAAGTAAAGATTAAAATTATTTATAGCAACGAATGAAGTACCCTTTTTTTGTTTTGTGAGCGTTTCACGTGCCCATGGAAAAATTATTGAACGCTGTATTTGACTTTGACGGTACACGGTTTTTATAGTCGATAAGACCCGCGATCGGGAAATACAGGTTTTTTTTCCCGAAACGTGAGCGTGTCGTTTAACGCTCGTCGAGAAACTGCGAAGCAGATCATGTTCAATAATGTTGCGATGCTATTTTAGGCGTATACATAATGTTGCAGAATCATGCAGAAATGATCGGAAAATTTCCTGCCTTCGCTACATCAGTACATTGATTTGATCATAATTGCCGAAAGTTCTGCAGGTGAGTACGGATTACACGTATTTTAGTTACTTGCGCCAGTAGATTGAAGCCTGTGTACTGGATAGACCAAAATCAATTTTCCAACCCGCTATTTACGGGGAATATGAGAACAAAATATTTAGTCATACAGTCTCCCGAAAGTATGGAATTTGGAATGCTGAGTTGGTTGCTATGGTCTTATTTGTTCATAATATAATTTGGTAACATACTAAGGGTGAAAATAGAAAGTACTATTCTGCATAATGTAAGCCAGGTAGTCCGAGTCTTAAAAAACCAGTGACAGGGCGTACCTACTTTGCATCAGAAACGTTTACCGTATCAAATATTTCATCAATCAATTATCAATTTCCTCACTACTCGTCTTGTATAACGATGTACGCAAATGCATAAAAAAACTTATCTAAGAAATATCTTACTTCATATCACTCGTGCAATTAGTGATCATTTGATTTTCAAATGAACGCATTTATCACCGCAAAGTTTCCACGATATGTCACAATGTTGCATGTAAATGCATGATCTGATATGTCCACTGTTTCTTGCTACAGTTGTTGCATTAAAGTGCGCAGAACATCCGACAAAGAAGCGTAATATGAAATCAACACGTGCTGACACGGAAAATTCTTTTAGCCGAAGAAATGTTCTCAAGTGATAATCATGTGTTGCCACTGAAAGTCAAGTAGCCAAAGCATCGCGTTTATCGTCTGCTTCAGAAAACTAAACTTCGAAAGAAATCTCGCGATATCCGAAGCCAAACTATGATAATCGCCGATATCGACTATGGTGAAAAAAAACTCGCATTAAGCGCGATAAACAATTTCCATAATAGCTGAAACCACATTTTCCACAATATTGCAACATAAAGTTCATGTAGGTCATCATGTCGGGAAAATCGTAATTAAAATCACGAGAAAAGTGATTCACGAGAATCTCACGTGAACTTGTAATGCTATAAGAAAATTTATAAGAAAACGCAACGCATATTAATCATAATATACTTTGCGTCTGAAACGCATCTGCACCAAAAGACTCCACCCTGCATTCGTGCGTCCAATAAACAAATAAACACATAATCGTGACTATTACATGAAAATACGCAACAGTACGATACCGGGCAATATGAAATATTTCCGCCCGATTAAATCAGTGGACCGCTCTTAGCGAAATTACGAACTGCGCGACAGGATATAACGTGGATAACGTCCGCTACGTTGCACAATTTTGATAAACCCTTGAAAACTGGAAGAAACAAGCGCAACAAGACTCTTTCTTGCCGCACGACTGTACCGCGTTAATCGCGGATAAACACGTAAATACGCGAACAATTTGCTCGTTTACAATTTCGCAAAGGGAGTTTCTTGTCGGGAACGTTGCGCGATAAGACGAAGACGACATGTCGTCCGGAACGAATAAATGCTTTGGCGTATCGCGTAATTCGACATCGAAGACTGGTTATCGACGCGTTGCTTCATTCTCTCGACAAACGAAAGTTGACCGCGCTGCATTTTGGGTAAGCGTTATGCAGGGTGTTCGCGAAGTGTTCGTATTGATTTCTGAACCTAATACAGCAAACAGCGATGTTGGCGGAATGTTGGTACTGCAACAGCTCATGACTCAGACTTAAAAGCAGGTAAACAAAATTAAGTTTACTTAAAGTTTAGAATAAGTAATGTATGCGCCGGACGCAATGCTGTAGTCTTCAGCAATGTTTATAAAGGGAATTGGAACCCGCGAAGTTGATGAAGGTAATAAAATTGAAAACGGAAAGTTAACAATTGTGGAATTAAAAATCACAAATGTGGTAATGCGTACGTTTGTCATTGAATGGGTGGAAACGGGATGCATTGAACAAGGAAATTTTTAACTTGAGAGACGCGAAAATAATAATAGTGAAAATTAGGCTTCTACATTTTAAACGAGGGAAATTTAGGAGCTGCAAATTTTGTAATTATGCAATGGATAAAAATTAAATTTTACACGTTATTAACAAACGCGAAATCAGTTATTACGAAACTGAAGCCTACGAATTTTGTAGAGGCAACATTAAACATGGAGACATTTGAAAGCTAGAAATAATAATAACTGCAAACACGTTAGGAATAAAAATACACATTATAAAATCGGGTATCGCCGCATTTATAAGACTAGAATTGAAATCGTCAAAATCAGCAACACCTGGATCAAGAATTGGATAGTAAAAATTACAGAGAAATCTGTTAATAGCAAAAGTGAAATCTGCGAAATGGTTGCAAATTTAATTATCTTCTAACCACAATGGTGTCCGCAGTTTTACTCCAAGATCGACAAATTCCGAAAACCGTGCCACCCTGTATGCCGTGCAAGGCCGTTAAATTAATAACGCCGATATGACCGCGCGGTTATCAAGCGGCGTTCTAAATTTGTATCACACTGGACCGAAGACACGCGACACCATGCTAGCTCGATCAACGAAATTGGATGAAAATATCACAGAAGGTGAATCTATGTAACGTTCTACAGTAT
Organism: Cryptocheilus praepositus; assembly: GCA_033815515.1. Classification (NCBI taxonomy): domain Eukaryota; kingdom Metazoa; phylum Arthropoda; class Insecta; order Hymenoptera; family Pompilidae; genus Cryptocheilus; species Cryptocheilus praepositus. The sequence continues at coordinate 2,792,735 of JAWWQZ010000190.1, forward strand.
CGAAATACGGTCCAATGCTATTTATAACGGTAGTCGTTTGCATTGAATAAACATAGTGGATGTTTGTAACACGTTCGCCATTGTGTAATCCATAAACAAGCCACAAATTGCTTACAACTTTCATTATGAAATGCAGTACTATGATAGAATATTTTTAAATGCATTATTTGTCGAAATTAAGGTAAAGTACGTAATGTTTTCTGTAAGCAGTAATGCAATGGGAAGTAATTGTGCTTAAAAAAAGGAAGTGTAAACGAATACCAGGTTTTCTCTTTGTAGAAGATTACGATGAAAAAAAGCAAGTTTCATTGTGAAATAGAGTGTTATTGTAGAACATTTATAAGTGCATCGTTTCATTTGCTCGTTTGGCAAATTAAAGTGGGTCCAAAGAGGGTGGAAGAAACGAAAACCGTACCTCAACATTTGCAATAGCCCTTATGATACGGATAAAAGCAGATAGAAAATTAAGAAAAATCGGCCTAAAATCGGCGAGAAAGGCAAAAAACTTCAAATTTTTTTTTTGTTTCGGGCCGATACCGTTTGATAGAGGGTAATTTGCCCTGAAGATAGACCACTTTCCGCGCGCTGAACTCTTCATAGTTTCCGAGATAGGCCGATTTTAAGAAAGCAAAAAAAATTTTTTTTCAAAATTGCTGATCACGATTAGTCCCATGTGAAAGTACGTCCAAAGAGCTTCAAGAAAATCTATATTAGTTATAGGTTTCGATCACTAGTTTAGACGGGACAGGGCCTTTAAAAAATCGCGAAAATCTTAAGGTATACCCCTTACCATTTTTGCGGAAAAATGATGAGTCACCGATTTGATTTCCCTTTTAATATATCACACGGGGTCCAAAATGACTCGGAAAAATGCAAGGCGCACCCCGAAATTCGCAATAGTTCCGGAGATATCGGCAAAAATGTGTGGAAAAGTCGCGAAAAACGAGCCTGAAAACGGGGTCAAAAATTAAAACTATATCGATCGACTTGTAATTGTGCCAGATGAAAAGGGGTACAAAGAGACTTGAAAAAATTGCAACCACACAGGCAAATTCGAAATAGTTTCCAAGATATGATAAAAAATAAATGGCAAAATCGGGAAAAATTACTCTGAAATCAAGTTTAAAAGAATATGACTTGTCCATTAACTTGCCCTCTGAGGAAATGGGAGATAGCACGAAGAAACTGCAAAAAATTCGAGTCATGCTGAAAAACTCACAATAGCATTGAAGATAAAACGATAAAAATGTAAAAAATAAAAGACAATTTCCACTAAAAATGGATCACTGTGATTTCACCCACAGACTTTGCGGGGCAAACAAAAATGTGCAGGAGCAACCTTACAAAAGTTTGTTGATGATTTTCAATCATCATTGAAAACATTTGACCAGTCTAACCTCACTTATCAACTAGCTTCGTTCTTAAACAAATATTTTACAATATAAATATTATATAGATCGTTTCAACAAACTATTTTGCTGAGCAAACGAGAACACTGCATTAAGACGGGACATAATGCACGTAGACCGCCCACATCTGCCGTCGAACATGATTTATGATCGACCGATCATTTCGCGTTCGAATGGAAACGAAGCCGATTAACGTCGTCTGGTCAATTAATAACAAAGGAACGATAAGAGAGAAATCGCCGGTAAACTGAGCGAGAGAACGGCGGTTACCCGAGATGAACTCGTTTCGGGTCGAACGCATGCGCCGCGAGCGTTCTATGAACGGGGGAGAGTTGTTATCGATACCTCGATAATGACTGCGGCGTGCATCGCATGGTTTTCCCGCGAAATAAATATTTTCGACCGAGATGAGTCGAGGAACAAAAGACGATAATGAAGAGGTGTAGTGAACCCTTTCGCGGGAAGGTGTTTATTACAGCTGCTTAAGTACACGAACGAAATGACCTGAACGGGATTATTCGCATCAAGCAGAGTGCTCGAATACTCAGGTAACACAACTGTCTTGGCACGCAGTAAACTAAATGATTGGAAAATGCAACGTTGGAAATTCGAGCGTATCTAAATGTATTGCCGAATGTTGCAACAATCAGAATTGCGTTATTGAACATTTTAGTGTAGAATATTGCAGTGTCAAAACTAGGAAAATATAAGTTGAATGGTTGAAATGTATGATATTCGACATGTGACGATTTCATACTGATCTCAATCATTCATAGTTGAACGCAATGATTAAAAAGTTTCAACACGCAGGTAACAATTTTGAAAACTGCAAGATGTCAGATTCAATTTTCGCATCGTAAGATTTAAAATTGAACGATCGAATGATTAAGATTGAAAATAGCAGCCTTGAATATTGCAAGATTTGTAATTGAATCATCAGAGATCGCAAGCATCAAAATAACGTTGCAAACCTTCTGTGATTGTAAATAGCAACACTCGAAATAACCAGGCCACTCAAAATTGTTCCTTGAATATTCAAGTCCCCAGCTCAACAAAACGATTATTACTCGACTCCACAGTAAGGTGTTTATTACAGCCGTCTAAGTACCTGAACAAAATTACCTAAATTTAATTATTCGCACTAAGCAGGGTACTGCCAAACTAAGTGTTTGCATACTTAGCATAGTCCGAATAGTCAGGTAACACAAATATCTTGGAACGTACCAAGCTAAACGACGAAAAAATGCAACATTGCAAATTGGAGCATTTCTGCATGTATTACTGAACATTGCAAGAATCAAAGTTGTGTCCATAAAAATTTTAGCAGGGCTAGCAGTGCAGTGCTCAAAATAGCAAGATTTGAACATACAATATTCGAATATTTAAATACTTCTTACTGAATGGCAGAAAAGTGCGACATAGAATGTAGCCGCCCTGAAAATATTAAGATTTGTAGGATTGAAAATGACAGCGTTTAAGATAGCCAGGCCACTAAAATTTATTACTCGACTTCGTGGTAAGATGTTTGTTACAGCTCTCAAGTACCTGAACGAAATGACCTGGACTGAATTATCTGCACTAACCCGGGTGCTTGAATATTTACAGTTCCTCGAATATTCGAGGATACAAATATGTCAGCACTCTTCAAATTAAATGATCAGAAAATACAACATTGCAAACTAGAACGCTTCTAAATGCATCATCGAACGTTGCAAGAATCAACATTGCGGTTATGAAAATTCCTGTTGAAAACTGCAGTGTTCGAAACAGCAAGATTCAAAATTGAACGGTTGAAACGTGCAACGTTCGATATTTGACGATTTCAACTCGAACGGCTGGAAAATGTGGCATTGACAATTGGCTGCGGCAGCCATGTCAGCATTTTAACACGTTGACTGCCGTGCGTATTTTGCCGTATTAGAACGGCGATGCTATGAAATGCTACAGCGTTTGACCGAATTATGCAAAATGTAAATAATGTGCAAGTATTGGAGACCAAAGAATCGCATCACTATTCCAACAATAACTGCATTTATAAAATAATTATTACCACCCATTGCAAATATTTTCGATCTTCAGTCAAATCTCTTGCTCCGGTCACCGGTGAACCCCACGGCAGCCAACGTGTTAAACTGAATGATTAAAAACTCCAAGATTGGAAATCGCTGTCTTGCAAATTGCAAAAATTTGAAATTGTATCATCAAAGACCGCAAGAGTCAAAGTTATGTTGGAGAACTTCTATGATTGTAAATGGCGACACAGCTAAGTCATACCGAATTGTTTCTCGGATATTCATTCAAGTCCCCGGTTTAGCAAAACAATATTACTTGACTCAAATGTTAAGCGTCCTCGGACACCTTCAGTAAATATGATAGTATTAAGACCTAACGACGCATATACCTGGTCCTCTCCCGTGTTCCCGAAAGGAATGAACACGTGCTCCGAAGAAGACGGGAACGCGTCAAGCACGTGATCACTCCGTGAACAGCTCGCCCATTGGTTCTGTCGAGGGGTTATATCACGTGCCAGCACTGTGACCTCAAAAACCAACCCAAGCACCCTTCCTAAGAATCCACGAGGTCGGAAAAACTTTCCGCTGTCGTTGAACCATCGCGACAATAACTCAAAGCGATTCCATACGACAATTCGGCATGCAAAAGAAAAATTCGTACCATCTGTAACGCAGCAGTTTGCAAGCGTCTGATTCTTGCAACTCTGCATTAACGTTGATGTATGAAGATACGGCATTCGCTAAGACTTATTGGACGGGAGTGTTTGACTTTAGGATGTCATTGATAATTATTTGAATATGAGCTACAGAACCGACCTACGCACAGACCAAGAACAGATGACAACTGAAAAACATTTCGCTGACATCGAAGCACTGCGATGACGGAAGTGAAACTCGGTGTCTGCAATGATTTCTTTATGCAGGAGTGAAATTCGTGATTTCTTTGATTTAGTAGTTTGTAACGTGTCGGATTCTTCCAACTCTGCATTAATGTTCATCTACAAAGATATCGCATTCGGTAACCCTTCTTTGCATGATGGTGGAAATTTCCATCATAACATTGAATGCCCAAAAATTATATAAAAGAACAAGTTCACTTTAATCTAACTTTGCATGATGATGGAAATTTCCATCATTTTGTTTTTGCTAAATTTATACTATAAATATATACTAATGTTTTTTTAACCATTTTTCCTTTAATTTTGAACATGAATTATATCACTTTGATTTATTTCACCAATAAAGGAAAAATCATACAAAGAAGGGTTAAGACTTGGTGGCCGAGAGTGTTTAATTCCAGGGTGTCGTTTATAATTGTTTGAATATGACCATCAAACCAACCTACACGCACAGACTAAAACACATGACGACGGAAAGACTTTTCGCTGACATCAAAGCACTGCGATGGCAGAAGTGAAAATCAATGTCTGCAAAGATTTTGCGTGCAAAAGCGAAATTCGTGACTTCTATGAATGATCGTTTCGCGTCGTATCATCAGTGTCTAATTTTTTCGACGCTGCATTAGTGCTGACGTTCAAAGACGTTGTCCTTGCGAACATTTGCCAGACCATACTGAATTGAATGACTGAAGAATGCGAGAAAAGTAAAGCCTACCCTACGAAACCTATAAATGCAGGATTTATCGAAAAACTCATTAATATTACTCCAAACTGTTACTTCCAAAAAAATACAAGTTTACATTATCTTCATTTAAGAGACGTTAATATTTCTCACCAAACCAAATTCCGCTTTATACGTATTACCTCAGAGTCGATGTACGTCTTAATAATTCTAATTCAACATGGTTTACATTACGCGCTTAACCATGGAAACTCGTTAGAACGTCGTCAAAATCGTGTCTCGTCCATTCTTCTTTATCAGATAGCCTACTTTTTATACGGATATTACGCCTCTTCTGGGACACACTCAGCAACACATAGTTTACCATGAACTATCTTTATCAATCAATATCGAAGATTGTTAAAGTATGTAAATCGTTCGTAATGCGTCAATGGTTATATCGGATGAATCCTTACTCGATCGGATACGTTATCAGTAACATCGTCTGGCTCATTTGACAGTTTTAACGCCTGGACACGTGCCGCGATTTGTTATTATCGCCTGATGAGAAATTTCGGAACGAAATTACCACGCCGCCAGAACGTGTCTTACTCTGTTTGTCAAAAAACGGCGTGCTTTTCATCAGATTTTTTGCCATCACTCGTTTAAAAACGCTATAAGCAAAAATACCCGGACAATGCGTTATATATATGTTTACGATACTGCCGAACAACAGAAATTGCACAACGGAATCTAAAAAGAAGACGGGCATTTATTTTCGGACCGTGACTTTCTATTTATAATACGCCACATTGACCCACTCCCACATCAAGATTATGTTTTGGTTAATACCACGGCGCTATCAGCTGCGCGAAGATTACAACATGCTTTGACAGTCTGAGCACGTGAGGATTTGGTGATTCTCGACACACGCAGAACATGTGTGTGCGTAACACTGGTGTCAAGTCGAAACCGTGGATTCTCTCACACACGAAACTGTACATAAAATTATCAATGTTAATATTAGGTGCAATGTACGATTGAAAACACCGACAACAGTCCAAATTCCACAAGTTTTGGAAGATTGATGATAAAATGTAGAAAGATGACCAAACTTTGTAGTAATCAAAGCGTAATGAGTAGATATACAAATAACACCGAGAAATACGATTAAACTGTGTAAAGTGTGGATATTGAAACGTGTAGGGTAAATTGATATTTATGTGCACTGCAATGCACACGTTATCATGCCAAAGAACCATAATAATGCACATCTAAAATGCGCAAAATCCTGCATTGTGTCATTTTCATAGGTAGATATAACCGATTAAATTCACCAACTTTGATCGAAGTCTCTGCTGATCAAATATTAGGGTATGCTATGTTGTATTGAACTACTCTACCGAAGCATAACTAATTAAACATACAGAAGATGACGAAATATCAAGTTGTATTGGAGTACTCTACCGACGCACAAATGATTAAACTCGTGCTTTACACTATGCGTTCTAGAACTTTGCTTCATGTATGTAAAGATCAAATTCACGATGATCAAATTCCACAGTGTTTAAATATTAAAGTGAGCAACTGTATGTGACTATATGCATATGTGGCGTTCGTCGACCTGATGACCAGTCTCAGTTGCGGACGAGAACGGAGTACCGAGAAAAAAACAACAAAAACGAGATGGAAACGAGATGCGAACGAGAATAGAAGCGTGTAGTTGTGGAAAGTACCGAGAAACAGCGGAAAACCAGAGATTAGTCGCTCTTCGTGCAAATGGACCACGAGTAAAACCAGATAATTGCACCGAGTTCAACACATACATGGCACTTTGGATGGAAATAAATTAAAGGGCTATCTGCAATTAACGTAAATACTGGTTAACGATAAATCGAGTTTGTTATGAGTCCTGTGCACGAAGCTAGGTACTGTTTCATTTTGTGCCGCCATATTAACGCGCCAAATTATACTAAATGATACTAAGTGCGAAATCAGAAGATAGTCGTATATAACTTAAATGTCGAAATTTAAAATAACATTTTCTTCCGAATCAAATTTCATACTACTGGGGTGAAAATACTAAATAAAGAATTGGCTGTATCTTATGTCAACAATTAAAACTCGCTATTTTTGTGCTGTTATAATAAGGCGTGAAATCATACTAATTGGTACTGAGTGCGAAATCAGAGGAAAGTAGTTTACAAATTACCTGTTGAGTTTTAAATTAAATTTTCTATCGAAGTAAATGCCATATTGCTATGCTGGGAATGCCAAATAAAAGGCAGGCCATATTTTATGCCAACTCTCGAAACCAGCATCAAAACAGAGAACGGTTTCAGTGATGACTAATTCTGTAAACGGCCGATGGAACGATGACTTGGGAATATTCACCTGCCGATCGGAGAATAACTTATGTGCGTACTTTGCTTATCATTATGAAGAGAAAGGCAGACAAATAAAGACGGCGCATGAGGCGTTCGCTTTGCTGGTTTATCACGATCTGCCAGACTGATCGACAAACAGATGTAACTGTGAGGTGACGGTGTGAATTATAAACACGGCACGACGTAATAACACGCATTTAACTATGCCTATGTTGTCATGAAGGGAATCAATGTTGTCTATCAGATAACGAAAGACATGCGGAGTATATTGAACTGTTAAAAATTAAATATCGAATATTGGCTCTTAAACTCCTATTGTGCATCATTGTATGGCAAATGACAACATGAAATAAATTCGCGCGGGTAACTATAAAACTGACATAACGACATGTTTTCAACTCAGAATAAATGATATCTCGGTGATGCTACGCACGCTAACAGATAAAAGCAATAAGAACCGACTTCCTAATTTTGGAACTGTCAACTGTTATGCAAACTTCTTCGATAATTTTAGGTTTTCTATTTTCACAATTTTTTTCATTTCCAAACAGTCCATCTGGTTTCAATGAAACAACGATTATTTGTGTAAACTTCGGTTCCAAAGCTCTCAAACCACCGATCTTCAATCTGACTCATTACTTTCCAATTCCATAATTTTTCGTCAAGCCTCCGCACCTGCATGAGACTACACATCGAACAAATCGATATCCATCCCAAGCGACTCGTCTGCCCATAAAATCCTTTGCCCCAGTTGCATCTCTCCACAAAAGGACTGAATCGTACGCCGATTAAGTTTCAAGCGTGATGCTAGAAACAGCGAGGCGTCCTTTTCCGTCGCCATCCGGCAGTGAACGATAGGGGAGGTCCCGATAGCAGTCCAGAAGCTTTTCTGCTCCGCTCGTCTTCGCGGTCACGCTTCCTGCGCGTGAGTCGGCAACGAATTTGATCCATCGGCCACCACGTGCGGTCGGTGGCTGCCTCTTTTTCCGGATCCGCGACTCTCCGGAGTCTCCCACCGCGCGGGAGCAAGTCTCTCTAACCCGCATTAGCCTTACGTCAGAGATCAATGAAACGTTGCGCAAGGCCCACAATTATCGGACCCTGGACCAGCTGTGACTCTTTACAGCATCCAATTCGGACGCTCTCACCACGTGAAAAGCGCTGTTATCGAATTTACGTTATCGCGGAGGACGATGTTGAACCGTTGATAATGGATGCGGGGGGTGTTGTTGGTGTGGGCAAGCGGTTATCAAGCTCCAGATGCGTATAAGACGTACGTGCGCCAATAATAATGTGGCTTCATGATTTGTTAGTGCATAGTTATGATGACAGGCTTCGTGATTTGACAGTAAAAAGTTGCGGCGATGGTTTTATAATCCAATAATCGTTGCAGTGAATGACCGCGGGTGTTGTACGGCTTTGCGTCAATGATTGGTTTCAGTCATGGTTATGCTAGCAGTAATACAATGTGATAGTCCGATAGAAATCAGCAATGATAATTTCATAACTTCACAATTTCATAATTTAGTAGTTAGGCTCCAAAACTGTAGAATAGATATAACGTGTTAGAAGTATCTTATTTATAGTTATAATTATTCTATTGCATTCAACCACAAAAACGCATTCGTCTCTCCTAATCATCACATGTCATCACTTATAACCCATTCATAGATATCCGGGGACTGAACTTTGCAACCAGAATTCCCATTCACTTAACCGACGATAAGCTAATTGCCAATAGTGACTAACAAGTGGCCCGCATCCTCTGCACTTAAAGTGACACGACAATTTTAGCAATAATTTTTCTAACGCATGGTTAAAGGTAAGTAAAACAGTTAGACATTTAAAGCAACAGCATTTCCAAGCTGTCCCGTCTAATTAGTTAGATATTGATATCTTTTCGAAACATAATTGCCTATTAAAACGATGCTTCATCGCAATCGCAACAGAATTACGAATCACTTCGTCCGTTAACATACTTTACGAAGAATCATCCTATCAATATAAATGTTCTGCAAACACTCAGCATGCAAAGTTCTCACCACAGTTCTTGACGACGTGACGGAACACGCTTAACTGTTGCGTGATTATTATTCTCGAACGCGACTTGGTATTTTCGAAGACTCCCCCTCTGCGTAGAAATGTAAACCGTTCCCCGTTTTTTGATAATTACGCACAGCCTTTGGACCCGGCGCGAATGATATAGAGAAATACGCACTACGATACTGTAATTAACGCGCCATCCACGTTTCCCGGTTACGAAATGATGCGTTCGCCACGTCGGGTACAAATGTTCAATTTTAATGGAACTGCTGAACTATGGACTTTTGCGGGGAAACTGGAAAATAGCGGTACGGGCAAATTATTGCTGGGACCGGAGTTGGGGAAGATTAGTTCGCTGGAATGATCAAGAAGTATGTTAGAAACATGGAAGATTCAGGGTGGCGAGGTATCCAATTTTATAATTAAATAATTGGAAAGTTGGCAAATAATAGAACATTTGAAGTTTTAACATTTTTCACCTATGCGACGTTGTTTCAACTTGCAATACCCGGACCTCAAATTGTACAACTTTCAAATTTACGCTTCACCCTTTCAGAATACGTCTTAAGCGAGTTCTCATTAAAGTTACATACGTTTAAATGTTACAATCTCCCGCATTATACTCCCACACCGTAGTCTCAAACTTGCAAACGTCCTACTTTATAACCATAAACTTTGCAACTTCAAGATACTTCCGAACTTCAAATTCTCGACTCCAGCAACAGTCACTCTACATATCACGTCGCAACTGCTTAACAATACCACCATAAGACAACATGTCAGAATAGACTATTCATAGACCTACGGACAAAACAATAATGTCGCACCCGAACTTCCGTGTGAATTAACGACGAGTTTGCATACTTTCCGGGAAACCCATTCTCGCATTCTCGCGTACCACTTCGGCCTGAAGAACCCGGGCAATACCAATCGTGCGTCAAGGCGTTACATATGACATGCGTTCTCCTCCAATGCCGGCATAAAGTACGCCATAAAAAGGCAATCAAAACGAACGGTTGCGCGTCTGGTCCGAAGACGTGAAGCGAAGGTTGCAACGACTATTTTCCGACCGCCAATGCGCTCATTATCTTTCGCGCCAGCGTTACTTTCACGCACGGTTTGCCGCGAGACGTTGAAACGAGACTATGCGTCAACGTTCACACTAAACAATGCACGACAGAGATGCAGACGTGCACGCGCCCATAAAAGAGAGCGCGTCTTCCAACGGTTCCTCACGGAATTAATTCGCGGCGCAAAAACAAATTTAAAATACCATCCGCGCCTCTCTGCGCACTGACCTTGAGGAACGCCTACCCAACAATTTGCATCCTTGGCAATCGCTCTGTGACCCTGCGGACGTAGAGATTTTGCGAGCGCGCACTTATGTGTGTTGCAAACGTGATCTTTATGACATATCGCACCGCACGATATGGTATTTTTTTCGTATGCGCCCGTTTCATTATGTAGAATAAATGTCTGCGTTGGAATTTGCACGATATGTAACACGTATGACATAATTTGCGTGTAAACTGCTACTTTTTAAGATCTTATGAAACTGTTTTATTTTGTTCTTGTGATATGAATGCTTATTTACGCGAACTTTGATTTATGCCGGTGTGAAAACGGTCATGCGCACATTTGTATTTTCTAATGTTAATTGCTTTTATGTGTGTTTTTCGAGCGAATGGGTATAAATAGATTCTAAGCAGAATTTTGAATGCCACGTAACATATAAGCACACAAACATCACTTCCACGACTACTGGAAGACTCTTATAAGACACCTACTATTTTCTACAGGATAAAGTAAAATGCATTGAACCAAAAACAGAGATAACAATTAATAACATTAACAAAACGGTTGAATTTGCGATGAAGTCCTACCAATTTGTGTTTCCTGTAAAGTGTTTTCAGGAATGCACACGTGCATGGCTAAAATTTTGAGTCAGCGAGGTTTAGTGAACCTATTACTAAAAGGTTCTTACAGAAGAATGAAATCGGTGTCCCCTTTTCTCCTTCCGAATTTCCAACGACCTGAATCCGTAAACAATGGACCCGCTCGCCTACAGATACCGAAACGTTCTATATATACATAACAGTATCTGTGCCTCCTGTAATGACACACGCGATATAACCTACACATCCTCATATGTATTTTACCTACCCATTGTACAAGCACATGCATTGTTAATATTCAGATGTAACGTAGATCATTAAACCTACCAACAAAAGTTGTCACGAAATAGCAAAGTTTACTGTCTTGTTTCGTTCTCTACTTCCAACGAGCTCGACGTAAACAATGAACTCGTCCGCCTGCAGCAACCAAACGCGTGCAGACCAATCTTCATACATAACCCTATACACGTGCTTAGGTCGATGCTTTGAGCGCCATGTCGTCCATATATGAGTAACAATGCACATAACTGTATATAAAGGCTTTGTAACTATTTTATATGTAAAAAACATAACATATTATAGTTTTTTTTATACTCCGGAACAGTTGAAACGAAGTCGTGATATTTCTAGACAGTTAGGAAAATAGGTTACAATTTCTTTAGATTGTCCTCTGTCAGTTTGTTGGGATGGAACATGCCTACTTGTCCCGCAACACAAAATGCTTCTTCACTTAATTTATCTACCTTCGAATTTTTTTATAGCTATCAAATCATTGTAGCATAATAAAATGGTTTTAAATGATACGTCTGGTTATGGTTGAAATGTGGACTTTGTTATCATAAGATGTTTCGGGACTTCACGGGCTCACCCCTCAGGAGTTAATAATATTATAGTGTATCATATATAGTGTAAAATAAGTCTATAATGTTATAGTATATTGCATATAACATAGTAATATACTATAGAATATTATAAATCTATAATATTATGGACTTCCAAGAAGGAAACCCGTAAGATCCATGTAGGTATAAAATAAGTCCATAATGTTACAGCATATTGCATATAACACGGTAATATGCTGTAGTATAATATAAATCTATAATATTATAGACTTCCAAGAAGGAAACCCATAAGGTCCATATAGGTATAAAATAAGTCCATAATGTTATAGCATATTGCATACAACACGGTAATATGCTATAGAATAATATAAATCTATAGTATCATACACTTCCGAGAAGGAAACCCGTAAGGTCCATATAGGTATAAAATAAGTCCATAACGTTATAGCATATTGCATATAACACGGTAATATGCTATAGAATAATATAAATCTATAATATTATAAACTTCCAAGAAGGAAACCCGTAAGGTCCCAAAACGTTTTGCATCAACACAAAGTCCACATTTCAACCATAAAAAGGCATACCACTTCAAGTACTTTCAAATATCGAAAAGCAGGAAGACAATAAAATTACCATCGCCTCCTGTCTGAACGCCAAACGTAAACAACGGACCTTGCGTGCATCAAAATGCACGCTCTCCGTCCGCGCTCATGATCGGTCAGCATTTCAGCACGTGAAACCGAAAAACGTAGACCTTCACGGCTGGTTTCGACACGATCCAGAAGAGTTTTAAGACACGCCGCGCCTACGTGATCGAGCTCAAGTAAGCTTCCATTCAATCGGCCCTTTTCCCCGGCACTCTGGCCGACATGAACCTTCGGCGCTCTCTTCTGATTGGAGTAAACTGGTCGGCGCGCGCCAATTATCGCGCGAGTTCGTTTCTCTCTCGGCAGATGGCGGTAAACTCGCAACGCTAACGTGCTTACAGTGTCAGCCGGTCGCATTCGCAGTCGCTGTTTGTTTCCTCTCGCGCACGGTATCGTTTGCGTCGTCCGGCCAGACTTTATTCCACTCGTCCTGTGGCCCCCGGCGACTTCTGAATCCGCGATAGACAAAAGGCACCGCGCGAAGGACCGTCGAGCAGAACGCTGGGACGTGCCGAAGACTCGACGACGCAGTTTTTTTTCTCGCTGCTCGCGTATCGATTAACAGGGAGCTGAGTGCAGGTCGAGGCACGCGAAGGATGGGCATATTCCGTGAATTCCCGATAGTCTTTAATCTATATAAGAAGTACAGTTAGACGACGGGGTCGAAAGAGTAGCGAACGGTGCTGGTATAACGAGTGCCCGAGGAGAGGAGACTTTCGTTTGGCTGGATTTTCCGATGACGCCGGACGAGTACGTGTCTCTGTAGGGGAACGACGAAGAGTGGGAAAGGTAAGTCGGATTTGTTTTTATTTTGCTCCCTGCGCGGCTACACGGCCGAGTCTGTTTACAGGAGGTATACGGGCGTACCGAGAATTTTGGGGACGATATTCAGTTAATGTGAACGGTTTCGTGGGTGACGCTGGTGGAAATTCAATCACTGCGGCGTAGATGTAAACGCGCCGGCAAATCTATGTCTTCAGTATCGCGGAGGTCTGTTCGCTGAGCATGAAACAAAGTGTTTCTTGGAGTGAAATACTGGCTGAGCGTGAACTGCGTTCCGATTAACGTACGAACTCGCTGTTACGCTTACGTAAATATCCCGCTGAATTCTATCTTGGTATCGGACAAATCTATTTTGTATATCGGAAATCATTAGTATTGCTCACGCGGATGTACCGTTGCGTTCAAAGGCGGTCTAAATCACAAATGCTATTAACCAAGCCGCACGACTCAGCCTGTTCGAATTTCCTACAAATTTCCAATTTCTTTTATAAATTCGTCTTTCATGATCACCGATCCGGATGCGCTCATGGCCCCAGACCCAATCATCCACGTATGACTAAACAATACCCACAATCTTCGTATCACGACGCGCTGATCTATACGTGTTCCTGCGCTGAGTCAATATTGAATAATTTCCGTTTATTCCATATCGGGCGTTGGTACGCTCTTTTAGCCTATCTAGTAACCAAGGTGACCGATCAGTATAAACGTCCACACGGATCGCTTCATCCAACGCACGAAGCCGAGCTCTCCACGATATGAAATGGGTAGAACGTTCCAGTCGACGATTAAAGGGTCGCAGGGAATTGAATTTGCCCGATGACAATTTTCCCCGACAATTGATTCGGCCGTGTAACCGAGTACGATTTACTGTGCTTCCGCTCTAATTGCACCCCGACTGTTCTTTCCCCACCTCTTTGCGTCTTGCGAGCTCTGCTGCCCCGCGCGCGTTGTAATAGAGGGCAATTCGAACGGGGTCGATCGAAACGGTATTCGGAACTGTGCGCCGTGTCCAGCCGCTTCGAACGATTTGTCGTGTGCCCTGAAAAAGTTGCTTCACAATAAAGATTTACTTCATTTACGGCGGCCCGAAACGGCGTTAATTTACATGATTGTGTTGACATTGGTCTCATACATATATTTAAGCGCGACAACGGCGATAGTAAAAGGTGGCAGAATGATATCTCTTGTAATATGTTTCGAGTGTAATGTATTTCGGTCTTTATCGATTTCTATAATATTGCAAACTGAGTGTAACGATTGTTAAGGGGTTATGCCTACTTGGGTTGGTGAAAAAAACCGACTTTTTTTTATTGCATTTACTTAATGTACATCATTTGAGAATATTTTCTCAAAAGTACATAAGAATCGGAGCACACGTTCAACAATTATCAGCGTTTATCTGGAGCGCTACTATGTATAATTAGTAAAGAGCTTGAAACTTTAAACGCGATTATCTCGAAACTGTGTTTTTAAAAACATACGGTTGCGATGACCACGATTTCTCAAAAACTACTTCAGCGATCGGACTCTAATTTTATATACTTATTTGTCATTACAATAGGCAGGGCCTGAACGAAGGATTTTTTATTTTGGTAATAAAAAAAAAGTTACAACATAAAAACGACAGTTAGACCACCTCAAAAGACGGATTTTTTTCGTAAAATTGCTGCCATTCTTGTAAAAATTAAAATCTTTCAAAATCCTTCGTTCAGGCCCTGCCTATTATAATGACAAATAAGTATATAAAATTAGAGTCCGATCGGTGAAGTAGTTTTTGGGAAATCGTGGTCACCGCAAGTGATGAAAATAAACGGACGCTCTAGGAGAAGGGCTATATTGCCTCCATTTTTTAATATTTTCTTATAAAAAAATGTATACAAATTATTTTGCGAATTTTAATTAGTACTCACTAAAACGGCAAAAAAAATCTTGAAAATCATGTCATTTCGCCGAACCCAAGTAGGCATAACCCCTTAATGTAATGTGAGAAGGCAATATAATGATGGTTTGTAGTGTAATTTTATGTTATGGTTGTTTTTATTGCAGAAATTGATAAGGACCGAAATATGTTATGGCCGAAATGTGTTAGAAGAAACTTTATGGGGTTTCGGTAATAATGCTTATGGGTACCCACTACTTATGGAAGATTTAGGAAATTTTGGGAGAGAATTATGAACGTGTGTAGAGGAATCGTGACATTTTTAACTGCGTCTAAATTTACAGATTCTGCGGTGGACATTGTTTTTATCACAACAAAATTAATATTATATGGCTATGTACCGGTCAGAATTTACAGCCACATAATACGGGTTTGTCACATTAAATCCTAAAGAAGTCACATTTATCATATCGCTTTATCAATTCTGTTTGTATAAAATATTCAGGGAGCTGTTCGTTGGAATGTTTTTTCAAATACATGAAACAGTCAACTGTAAGATATACATCATCATGAGCAATATAAGATTATATTAACGCGAATAGTATGAAAAACAGTCCGCCCAGTTTTATATATGTATATATGCAACGTTAAAATTGCCTTTTTTTCGGTTGCCTACGATAAAGTGTTAAACATCGCAATGTTCACTTTTGAAAGTTGATTCGATGACTATCAATTTGATTGCTTTGAATTTGCTTAGTATCAGCTTTACCACTATCAACATTGGACCCTCCGATGTTGCAGCTTTTAGCACATTTGCTTTGAATCTCACATTTCCAACTTTGCAATTTTTAGTTCCAAAACAATTATGCAAAAAAATGTATATGCAACAACAATTACAATTTTGCCGCTTTCAATTTCCCTATTACAAATTCAAATGTCCAACTTTCATCCATTTTTTTTATAATATTGACACCATCTATTTCGCGATTTCTAATCTATGTACTCTCAACAACGCCGTTTTCCACTTTTCACTTTCAACGCTTTTCAGTCCCACCGCGTTCCGCATTGTGTTTCTCAATTTTCCAGATGCCATTTCTGCACTTTCTCGACCGACCCCAAAATCAACAATACCGTCCATCCGGCCGAGCGTCAAATATGGGTTCGCAGTTTAGAAAGGGTTGAAGACTGACGTACTTGTAGCAACACCGACTTGCACTTTTGTTTCACGCACGTTCCCTATACACACGATGGGATAGTAAACTGAGTATAGACTGCATAAAGAGTACAGGGCTAGGGTACCTTCCACAGGTCTTGCTATGCGTGTCGAGGCTCGTCCCATCAACCCATTCCAACTGCACATTTACTGTTCCATGACATTGTAACTTCCAAGCCTGTGGTTGTCATGTACAGGATGTTTCGCAACCGACGGCATTAGCGAACGATGGCAATTCTACGTTAAAAAAATGGGTCGGAAATGTAAAATAATACTTTAGCGTACGAGGCATTGTTCTTGAGAAAATTTACTTCGAATATATCCCCGGCCTATTAAATTGCGGTACACCTTGGACCACGGCGCGTAATGGGTTCTTTTTTGAAGAAAGTATTGAGAGTTCAGCGGAGAGACAATGGTCTATTTTCTGCACAAATTGTTTTCTGTCGAATGATATAGATATGGCGAAGACACTGGTGAAACCTTTGCTCTATTTTTAGTCGTACGTACAGAACTCATTTTGCTGCATGCTCTTATCTTTTCATTCCCCGTACATTTTTTGCCTATCATTCGTAGTGATAGCAGTCTATACGGTGATTCGTGAAGTATTAACGTAGTTAGCTAAATACACATCAAACGGTTGTTCAAAGTTGCCTTACTTCAGGACGGTCCCCCATAAAGGAATATCGTACATAGTCAACTTATTTTAGAGACTTAAAATTATTGTGTCTGATGCCTGTCGCAGACACTCTGCTTTGTTCATTGAGCTATGTGCATTCAACGGCATACGTCTGCATGTCGCTATATCGCATGGAAATTATTTTTACCAGAGAAAAACATCGGGATCGAGCGACAGATCTTAGTTGCGGCACAACGAAAATTTTCGCGCAGCGCCGACTCGCGATACGCCGTGCAAATTGCAATTCGCGGCGGAAAAATCTGCGAAACTGGCAGAAAGATCGTTACAAAGTGCGTACTGTTGCGACATAACAGGTCGTTGCCGGTGTTCGCGGTTCCCTCAACGTGTTTCCCGCCTATCCACTTGCGCACCGCGGTTTCGTCATGTTTTTCTGACTTCCCGGTATATTGAAACTCAGCCGCGCACGGTGAGACGCGGTTCGTGGGAATTCGCTATTAGACGTGCGTGCGTTTTAACTCGATTTCAGTCGTGGTGGATATGTTAAAAAGTCCATGGAACAGAGACGAAATTTCCTAAGGTTTTCTAGATAACACATTAACACGTTGACTGCCAAGCGTATTTTGCTATATTAGAACCGGCATGCGATGGAATACTGCAGAGTATGATTAAATCGTGCAAAATGAAGGTAACGCAAAGTTATTAGAAGCCAAAGTATTGAAGCACCGTTGCAATATCAATTGCTTTTACAAGATTGCAAATAGGCTTCATTGCAAATTTTTTGCATTTTTAGTAAAATCTTTTGCGCCGGTCATCGATGACCACCGTGGCAGTCAATGTGTTAACATAAGAATCTTTTATCACGCGGGTCTTATATCGGATGTAAAGTACTGCGTTTTAACACTTTGACTAACAAGCGTATTTTGCTACGTTAGAACCGTGATGCAATGAAATACTGCAGAATATGATTAAATCCCGCAAAATGAAGGTAATGCAAAGTTATTAGAAGCCAAAGTATTGAAGCACCGTTGCAATATCAATTGCTTTTACAAGATTGCAAATAGGCTTCATTGCGAATTTTTTTGCATTTATAGTAAAGTCTTTTGCGCCGGTCACCGGTGACCACCGTGGCAGTCAACGTGTTAAATATTGTCACTTTGTGCGAAATTTAGATAGCAGCGATTATATTTCAGTCGTGGTGGGTAAATTAAGTACTCCGAGAATTAGGGATGAAGTTGCTAAAATGCAAACGAAGGATTTTCTATATAGCATATTGAATGTTGTCGTTTGGTACGACGGGATCGTTTTAGTTTTCTCAATTAAAAAGCGTTTCCAAGCCATAAACAGTATACCATAAACCTCAACACGTTTGCTCTGAGAGTAAACTACATCTTCTTATTTGGCAAGATACAATAGAACCCCATCTTTTTTCCGGTACCCAGTCACTGCAAACCCACAATCCTCGGTCTCCCGTTCATTTTCCCGCTCCAACTACGTTAGTCCCTCGTCTCACCTTTTTCACCGCTCATATTTCAGATAAGATTACCGAGAAACAATGAAGACCCTCGAGAATCTCGTTTTAATCGGTCGTTTACCTTAATCGGTCAGACTTAGAGCAAACCCGCCAGCTGACAAGAAGTCAAAGAATTTCGCTCATGCGCTCGCACATTCTCATTCAAGGTAGTACCTGTTTCCGTCCCTATAGTTAAAGATCCCAGGTCTACCTGAACGTTGTTGGAGAACGCGTGTCTGCAGACGAATGAGAGGTTTCACTCAAGCAAGAAAGAAGGGGCGAGTAAAGGAAAGTGAGCGAGACTCAGCGTGCAATTCACTCCAGATATTATCCACGACCTGACATACACTGGTCCCTCACATTACGCAGACTACCCGTTCCAAGTGGTTTCTTTACGCGGTTGGGTTCGCGTAGAGGAAGACTATCAGAGAGATCCAAACATCATAAACCGGATGCATCGTTCTTTTAATTGCCATCTGTCCGAAACTGTCTGGTTGTTCTTATGCTAATTTCATACTTTACGAGTGCGTATCACAACTTTTTATTATTGCCAAAGGTACTTCTATTGCTGAAGTGGTAGAAGAATAGCTTTGTCGTTTTATGGGAAACTGAAATGCCGAGTTCGCTGACAATCGGGTGATGAAGAAAGATGGCGAAAATCAGCGATAAAGAAACGTTTAAATTTTCCATATATGGTCCAAAAATGGCGAAACATGTCAATTTTTTTTTTGTTTCGAACCGATACCATTCGATAGAGGGTAATTTGCCCTGATGATAGGCCACTTTCCGCGGCCTGAACTCGTCATAGTTTCCGAGATATGACGATTTTAAGAAAGCGCAAAAAAATTTTTTTCAAAGTTGCTGATTGCGATTAATCCCACGTGAAATTACGTCCAAAGAGCTTTAAGAAAACCTATATTACTTATAGGTCTCGATCACTAGTTTACACGGGACAGGGCCTTAAAGAAATCGAGAAAATCTTAAGGTTATACCCCTTGCCATTTTTGCGAAAAAATGATGGGTCACCGATTTTATTGCCCTTTTAACACATCAAAGGGTGTCCAAAATGACTCGGAAAAATGCAAGGCGCACCACGAAATTCGTAATAGTTCCGGAGATATCGGCAAAAATGTGTGAAAAAATGGTGAAAAACGAGCCTGAAAACGGGGTCAAAAATTAAAACTCTATCGATCGACTTCTAATTGTGCCTGATGAAAAGGGGTACAAAGAGACTTGGAAAAATTCCAACCGCGTTGAAAAATTCGAAATAGTTTCCGAGGTATCACAAGAAATAGATTGAAAAATCGAGAAAAACATAAGAATAACACGGGTTTTTTAACAACCACCAACCGAAAGTAAATCATTTGACTTTCTCACCTATACGAAATGAAAGAGGGTTCACAGAGACTCGAAAAAATTCCAACCGCGCCCCAAAATTTGCAATAGTTCTCGAGTAATAAGCAAAAACAAGGAGAAAAATTAAAAAAATAAGCGGAAACTAGGCGAAAATAGGTGAAAAATGTCAAATTTTTTTTTGTTTCGGACCGATACAATTTGATAGAGGGTAATTTGCCCTGAAGATAGACCACTTTCCGCGGCCTGAACTCGTCATAGTTTCCGAGATATGACGATTTTAAGAAAGCGCAAAAAAAATTTTTTCAAAATTGCTGATTGCGATTAATCCCACGTCAAATTACGTCCAAAGAGCTTTAAGAAAACCTATATTACTTATAGGTTTCGATTACTAGTTTATTCGTGACAAAGCCTTGAAGAAATCGTGAAAATCTTAAGGTACACCCCTTGCGATTTTTGCGAAAAAATGAAGGTCCTCAGATTTAATTGGAATTTTAGTATATCAAAGGGGGTCGAAAATAACTCAGAACGGTGCAAGCCGAAGTGAAAAATTCGCAATAGTTTCGGAGATATAGCCAAAAATAGACGAAAAAATGGTGAAAAATTACCATCAACATTGAGGAGAAAAATGTATGTTATTCAATCGACTCGGGTTTTTGGAAATTGAAAAGGTGTGCATATAGATCCAGAAAAATGCAAACCGGATACAATAATTTAAAACAGTTTCCGAGTTATGCCCCAAAATATACGGAAAATGAACAAAAACTGCACATGGAATAAGTAAGAAGAAATAAATTGCAATCTATGATAACCTTAAGTATGTATTTCCGTGTTTTTTACGTGGATTTCCAAATTAGCAAGATAAACGAATAAACTACAACCTGCGTTTCCCCATTGTTTCGCATTTCAAAGAACTAATTATCAATTCCCAGCAAAAGCAAAGGTGTGATCCCTTACCGCAACTGCGACAATACGACAATCGTAATGGAGTTTTAACACTCCGAAATAATGGGACGCAAAATGCATTAAGTGATAGACCTACCCCTATATTTCATCCATATACATACGCATCTTTTTGTTTACGTATTTAGTACTACAAGTAGAATATCGCCAGTCGTCTGTTTCAAGTAACTGTTGGGAAAAAGCTCTTTTCTTTTGTTGCATCTATGTTCGCTACTAATAAATCCGACGGAAACAGTTGGCTAACCACATACAATTCATTGGCGAACAAAACATCGCGCAAGTCTAAAGCCCCGCGTATAGAAGACCGCGTAATGTGAGGTATCCGTATACAGCACTGGACATGAAGCGTACTGGATACACCGTATTGCCTGGCCAGTAGTGGTTACCGATGTTTTTAATCTCGGGGTCGGTCAGGGCTATCAATTCGTGACGCCGTTTTTTTCTCCGTTTTAACACGCAGCTTCGGCAATGCGCGAGTGGAAGATCTCAGTGTCGTTCGGTACGTTTACTGGTGATCTTCGCGCTGGATCAGGCTCAGCTCAGAGGTTGTGTGTCGTCAGGGGGTATCCCGATAAATCAATCCCAGCTGATAGAAAAGGTCGTGCGAACCCAGAATACAGAGATTATTTCGTGTCCACCTGAATTCAGTGGATTGGTTTACGTTCACCTGCGTCTGGGATTTGCTGTTGCTCCGGGCCTGTTGACGTTCAGAAGTAGGTGGCTGACTGCACCTGTTAATTCAACAGCGTTCACCTGTGCGTTAACATACACACGGTTTCGTCTGTTTACGTACAGTAATCTTGCAGTTACTTTAAAGTGTCCGAATTTTGTGGCAAACAAGAAAAATAAAGTGTCTTTTTTCAGTTAGTTTGATATCGATGAAAGGTTTACTTGTTGCTAGCACAGGTAATGAGAAGCGTGCCAACAGAAAAAAATAGGAAATTGTGGCAAAAAGGTTAATCGTTAAACGGTACATTAATCACTACGACACGAAATAGACAGAACTATTTTCGTATGCACTTCGAAACAAAAACCATATTAACTCCTAAACGAAAACGCAGTAAGCACATTATCTCCATCCAAGTCGCGCGCGCGCTGTTTCATTTGCATTTGTAGAAAAACACGTCCGCGCGTAATCTCTACGTCTGATCTCTGAAAACTGGCCGTTCTCCACCCGTTCGGAATTGCGCAGGACTCAACCGTCCCGTTATTTTTTCAGCAGGCAACAGAACCGCAACCAGCGCCCGTAACGTCATCAACGAAGGGCGTCGCCGAGGCGAGAATAAGCGAGCGGCAGGATTGTCGTCCGAAGTAGTCAAAGCGAAAAAGGCAGAGGTGCATCCAGAGAGTCAGCCTGATATGCTGTTAGCGTCAAAGATGTCGACCGTCATCACGAAGACCGTCGAGGAGGAAGAGGTGCTAAAAGGAAAACCGACTCTCGTTCGGCGGGTTTCCAACATGCTAAAGGGTAAGAGGTACCCAAGGGTTAGGTCGCTTATCAACTAATTAAACGCCTGTTTTGCTCGCCGCCACTCTTACGCCCGTGTTCGCCGCCTGCACACCACTCGGCCTCTCGGTGTTAGTTATCGTCGAGCAATTACATGTTTGGAGTGTGATGTAACAGCGCGGCAAATGTTTTTATGCGTCCGCGCGAGCAGATTAGTTCGCTTTTAACTCGCGCGATACTCCGCAGATTAACACTTTGACGGCCGCGCATTTCACTGAGCGACACCCAAGCCCCGCGGGGTTGATCTTCCAGCATGTCACGGCGCGAAGTATTATTCTAGGCAAATCAGAATCGAGCGTACGTCACAACGAACGTCAGTGTTGAGCATTCAACATTCTTTCATTCCAATTTTACAGATACGATTATTAGTCATCAATTCTTCTGACGCTTTGGCAACCGCCGGCATGTATTATTGCATGTAGACTATTTTTGACAAAGCTACGTCACGACTGCGTGACCCCGGCGGTTAACTCCTGACCATAAATGTTGCGTCTTCGTGACAGCAGCCATGAAACTGTTAACACTTTCATGCTCACGCGTTTCGCTGAACGACACCCAAGTGTTGCGGGGTCAATCTTCCAGCATGTGCTGTCGCGGACGTATTATACTAGGCAAATCAAAATTACGCGTACGTTACAGCGTCTGTCAAAGTGTTCAATATTCAACACTGCCGTCCATTAAATTTTCTCTGCGATTGTTCATCGTTGATTCATTTAACGCTTGGCAATACGCCGGTACGTGCTATAGCATGCGGACTGATTGTGACAAACAAAAGTCACGTCTGCGTGTTGTCTGCAGTTATCTACTGACCAGTAAACTGTTAACATCAACTCTCCACTGATTCTCATGCGCCCATTCTCTCCCGTTGCAGATGGAAATTACAGCGGACCGCCGATGCTGTTCCGGCACTCCTCGATGCAGAAGATCCGCCATTGCTGCCAAAACTTCAACCTCTTCCCGTATCTTCTCTATTCCTTCGAGAACTCGAAGTCGCACCCCCTCGCGCGCAAAGTGAACTGCTGTATCAGCGACCTCGTCCGCGGACTCACCGAGAGGATCTTCGTCCTCTATCAGAGTCTCAGGCAATCCGTCCTGGGTCGCATCCGCGGGAAGATCGCCGGGTCCGATGTGAGCTCGAATTGTGACGAGTCAATCGACGGATCTGACCCGATCGGCGACCCGCTCAAACTGACGTCGAAGTTCCAGCGATTCGAACGTCGGAAACGCAAGGAGAATCCCGTGTTGCTTACGTTGGCTGTGTACTTCGCGCCGCTGATAATCGTCTTCCAGCTGATCGGACTCTTCAGTCTGATGATATTCGGCAAATACACACCGGGCTTCATATTCCTTAGCGCCGCGCTGATGTTCCTCGGCTGCATCAACTTAAAGATTCTCTTCCACGACGCAACCTCCCAGCGCGAGAGCAGGTGCGAGAAGAAGAGGAAACAGAAAGTGCAGTGATTCCGCGTTATCGTAAAATCCGTTTCCATGTACATTGTTCTCTGTATCCGGTAGGCTCGCGACGCCGATTTGGCCAGTCTGTTGGCACCGACAGAACACTTGGCAGCAGTTGTCACGTGACCGCGCATTTCCCAATTTATCGCCTCGAAGCCTTTGTAAAGTAGAAACGCACCGTACCCGGAGACGTTGAACTTGTCTGAAGGACTTTAGCAAGGACGCTTCATTGTCCTGTGTGCGGGTCTGCTGTTCTTTGTTATTTTATGAAATTCATTTTGGGGGAGGGAACATTTTTGTCGCTTGGCGTGCCGTCGCCGTTGAAGTAATCAAAACGCCGTTGCTTGGAATGGTCATTTCATTTGATTCCGAATTTTCTATTTCTGGTGCAAGATTAATACTACCCGACAGCGCATAACGACGAATATAATTCAGATCGAGAGACCTTGAAGCTTTTATTTCGCGTGCGGGCTTTCGCACCTTTACTTCCTCGTATCCTAGCGGAAGTTCTTGCATTTTAAGGTTAAATCCTAGTAGAAAGGCCAAAAGTGGTCGTGCAACCAGATTTTCTTCCATATTTTTGTTTACTATATGTATCGTACTTTTATCCTTCCTATACAGTTCTTGTCTAGTTACAATAGTGATCTTTTTATTTGTTCCAACAGAACAGAGTTCGGCGAGAGTAAGGGCGTTCGATGTAAATATGCATGAACAAATTTGCAAAACGACGATGTTCTCCGCTGTTCTCATCCGCCATTCTTCTCCATTTCTATTCTAGCTAGTAATCTGTCGCGTTTCGTTAAAGCATCGCAATATAGGCGTTCCATTCCCTCATTTCAGTGTCTGTTTTTTTTTATTTTTTATTATTATTCTTTCTTTTATACACATCGTGCCGGAAGATTGAACCGACACACGAACGTATACGTTATACACAGGGCGCAAAGGTGACTTCAGTAGGCTTTAAGTACCATAAACGCACTTAACAAAGCGAGCATAATTCTATACGTTCCGAACGTAATCCTCAAAGAAGAATCCCGCAACAGCCCAACTCTGAGCATTAGGGACTGAGATAACTGAGGTGTAACAATTTTACGATTACCCTGTCCTCTGCAGCATAAGACTGAGAATTGTTTTAACGTACTTGTTTGTAAATAAATGCGTGAGAAAAGGAATATATGTGATTGAGAGGTTTATTGTATCTCGTGTTCGTGCGCGTTGTACTTGTCAGTCCGCTCAATTTATGATGGGACTTGGTTGTTGTGCGCGCCTCTGCCGAGGGTTAATTTTTGATCTGTGATGGAGTGGATCCAAGTGATCGCTTGACGCTAAGTTTAATATCGTAAGGATATAGTCTAATATTGTGCGTGTAAAAAAGACCCGTCTATTCGCTTCTCTTATTTCTTCTATATACGTAGATCGCTTCCGTGAGTGTTTCGCACTTTTATGACTGGCAACGATCGGTGTGTGCTACGTTCGACACAGTCTATTCCTTTCTCTAAGGATTAGTTGTACGTGAATATGCCGATCAAGACTAAAGAGCCGTATATTACGATATTGGTCGTTAAATCGATTCCTTGCTCGTCGGCATTATTAGCATATGGCCCAATACGCGCTGCGTACGCTATCACGTGGGCAACGTAATTCTGCTCGTGAACCGTATGAAAGAGGTGTGCGAATGGTCCTGAAAATGACAATAAATGTTTCAGAGAATTGAACATGCTTTGTCCGTTTGTCGTTTTGTGTAGACCCGTGGAAGATCGAACAATTGGAAAAAGCGTCCGCGATACGTTTAACGACGATTTCTATGAAAGTTTAATTTAAGAATTTTTAGAACTAATGTGAGAGACGTTTCAACATTCAGATTTGAGTCTGTAGCGATACTGAAATACGTGTTTAATTTTACGTCGCAGTTCGGTCGGTTTTATACATGTTCAGGAAGAAGATACAAATACATAAACAATAGATCTGTAGCTAATTTTCAATAAAAAAAATATCATACTATTATACATACACTTATTAATAGATGTATTCGGAAGGATACTAAAACCCATTGCAATGACAACATCGACGTATTTCTATCCCAACGATAAACGAGTATCAGATCTGTATCAATGGCATTCCTCATATCAAACGATCTCTATAACTGACCTAACAACCATTTGTACTTTCTTCCAAAAAACACTCTATACATAATAAAAAAAAATATAACATAAATACAGGTTTTTAACAGTACACCTAGACAATACGTAATATTAAACAAATCTGCACCAAACTACTTTTGCCGCATTTGAACTCCTAAGCTTCGCTACACATATTTGCTTTAAAATGAACCATAGCGTAAATTCTCGAAAAGAAATGAACCAAATGTGTGTCGAACGTATTGCGAGTTGTAAGTTACAACTTAATCTAACATTACCTGTGGCGTAAACGGCAACATCACCACCGCCGTGATGTGCCTCATTCGAGACTATGCCAGCCTGTTGGCTATACCTAAAGTCCAGCGTGTTAATTATTGACGGATCCTCCCGTACTGATTTGTTGTTAACCACAGTGTACGCCGCATTGTTTTCACCACCAGTACTGTAGGTCAACGTTGTGTACGGTATACCGTCGTACTTTGATTTCTGAGCGATTCCTGAAACGCGATTATCTATTCGATTGACGCGCATACCGAAGCCATGATATCGAAATGAAAATTAATTCCAACAAGACGAGCACGTGGAGTACGTGTACAGTAAGGTGCACAGAGTTTGACACTTTCATCGTCTGGAATTCCGCCATGCTCTATGTGCAGAATACTAATCGACGTACATAGTATGTCACGTATAGGGTGTCCGGCGATTGAGTTGGAAATGTGGAATAGATCTAGTGTGTGTCATTATGGTTTGAAGGGTTAGATTGAGAATTGAGTAATTATATGTTGTATGTGACTACCCTTTAGCAAAGAAATGTTGAATTATTAGGTGGAGTTGATAAGCTTGCACTTTTGGAATAATTGGAATAGACGAATAAAAGTCTCTTGAATAGAAACCCATTGTCAAAGACAAGGCTGTTAAATATTGCATAACTATGTGCCATGTACCTTTTGGCAATGACCTAATGTATACTTGCTTCCAGTTCGCCATAGTAACGCGCTTTCGATCACAAATTAGTGTATAGAAGACAGATATACAAATTTACATTTTAAGATCATGTCGCGAAAAGACTAAAAAAAAACGTAATTACCCCTTAAGCTCCTTTCATGATTGAGCACTTCATGTGGGCACTCTACAAGGACTTACCCAAAATCGACGATGTTCGATCGCTGATCCCGTTGAAGCTCATTGAGTGAGTGTGATCGCTCGTAACGATAACAAGAGTGTCATTGAGATTGACCATTTTGAGAGTGGTTTCAATGGCTTCCGATAACCTGACAGTCTCGAGTAATGCTTGAGCGGCATGTCCGCGATGATGAGCATAGTCAATCAGCCCACCTTCCACCTGGAAGTCGACACAGGACATGAATACCCTTTGTGCTATAATGATAGCCTCATCGATTTGTTTGATCAAGTAGGTGGTGCCAAATGAATTTTGTATAACGCGTTATACATGTTATGCGTGTAAGATTAACACGTTGAGTGTCGTGCGTATTTTGCCATATTAGAACGGCGATGCTATGAAATACTACAGCGTTTGATTGAATTATGCAAAATGTAAACAATGTGCAAGTATTGGAGACCAAAGAATCGCATCACTATTCTAACAATAACTGCATTTATAAAATAATTATTACTACCCATTGCGAATATTTTCGACCTTCAGTCAAATCTCTTGCGCAGGTCACCGGTGACCCCCACGGCAGCCAACGTGTTAATAATTGTAGAATTGCGTCCTTAAAGCTTTCAGATTCAATTGCGTTTAGGATGATGGTAAATCAGACGCAGTTTAAGCAAATAACTACTGATCATTCTGTAATTCTTGTTTTATGCTTTATGTATTTAGATTTTTTTTTTTTGCCAAATGGCGCTTTGCTTTTGCCGGGTTTACGTAGCAATACGTAGTATGACCATTTTCGAGTGCACAGACTGACTATACAGCGATCTTACGCGTGCAAACTTTTTAATTTATTTGAATTCTGCCATAAATTAGGATTTATTCTCTAAACGAGTGGCATACCATGAGCACGTAACCATTTTTCGCCTTTTGTAAAATTTTGAGTGCAGCAACCGTCATTTGTTCCAAACTGGGTTGTCCTGTCGGTCCCTTATCTCTTTCCCAATCCATTTTGATATGACTATTTGAAAATATGCCAAGCAGATAATCGATTTTATCGGTATCGACGCGCAATAATTCATCAGTATTCTGCACGACTTTATGGGGTAACTTCCTGGCCGATTTATCACGGGCCCAAACATCGATAAGGTTTCGACCATCCTTACTGTAACAAGCCCATGTGTCAATCGGGTCCGCCTTTGAACCCGTCACGTTTGACATCAGTTGTTGTCTGCCACCGCCCATGATCACCTATCAAGATAAATTTTGCGAAATCTCAGTTGTCAGGATTGTATTCGATGGTTGTCAATTAAGACTTTGCAACAATACTGGTTGCAGTTTTAGTATTGGAAATTTCAGTAGTGCCACTTTCACCAATTCGCTTTGAAATTTTATGATTTTTAATGCTACAAGTCTCAACGTGACAGTGTTAATCTGTTAAATTGGAAAACATTACTATTTTTAACTGTCTAAGTAGTTGTTTTTAAATATCCATATCTTCAATAATGCAACTTTGATTCATGTGACTTGCGACGATAATTTGAAAGTTTTTTAATTTTTAATACTTTAACGTGTAGTAGTACATTTTTCAATAGGTGAATATGAAATAATGCTATTTCGAACGTTGCGATTCTCAACGTCAGAGTTGTCATTAATATAATTTTGGTTCTTGCAAATTGTAATAATTCAGTTTCTGCCATTTTGACAATCACAGTTTTTGATGTTAGAGCATGAAAAAGCGCCGACTTTATTCCGGTCGTTTTTAATATTACTCTCTTCAACCATTCAATACCACAATGTCCTTTCTCATTTGTATTCCCAACGATGATCCGTCTTTCATTATAATTACAACATTTGGTGCAGTGATTAAATGTTTCATGACCAGGTGTTTATCGCACGAGCCAATGACCGCACTATTTCCAACTGGCGAACACACAATCACTGCGTTGCTGGTTGATACCACGGGAATTCGGTAAATATTGGATGAGCACCATTATTACGTCTTTTTATGGCGTGCTTTATGTCAAGACTACCTACGTCAGGGACTAAATTCACTGCTATGAGTTCACTGTTATGTACCTTGATGTTTTTACCCGGTTCATTTTCGATAAGTTGGCGGCCAATGTCGAGACAACGATCATTACTTGAGCCCATTGATGCTTCACATTCCCAACGACGGTCGGGACAATGTGCATATAATGCGGCCGGTGTCGCATGAGTCACTCTGGTTGTTGTCACAAATCCTACGAAAGGACATTAGGACGTTATCAAAAGTCGAAAGGCCCGGTGAGTTGTGTGCTTTTATTTTATATTATACCAGCTATTTGCCTATAGGATTAGTGTATGTTAGTAATGTATGATTTCGTTATCCGAAATAGAGCCATTTGTGAAATGTGAAATTTTCTGGGGTTGAACTTCGTAATTTTAATACTTGAATTTAATTTTTTTGTAATTATTAAAAACGTAATTTGCATTCCACAGATAATGTTGCTATTTTTTCGACGATGCAAATTTCGGTTCTATAATGTACAATGATGCAACATTCAGTAATGAAATACAATTTTGCAAGTTTCAAGAATTTAATTTAACATCTTGTAATTTTCAATGCTGCGCAAAATGTTTAAACATGAGCTTTATATACCCCTACTCAAAAACCCGCTGTTTTTGAATGTTGAAATGCTCAGTCTTCAAACTTTTAATAAGACAGTTTCCACAATCTACCTGAATTACGTTAGTATTTTATATAGAAAAAGTGGGCGCTTCGTAACCATTAAAAATACTGACCTGTGTCTTTGCCAGCCGCTTGTGCCCATGTAATGAACGAATGAACGTAATGGCTTGTGTTCAAACTCGCCGCGCAATTACCCAAAGGCACATGGACATTCAGACCGACAACTTCATAATTAGTTTTCACGCCGCCGAATAGAGCAGTTGCTGTTGACGCGGAATCCGGAACCCGTTTATTGGTATTGTAGGTCTAAACGAAGAATCAAATTACTCCATAGCATTATATTCAAATGAAGCTCGGCGTTATTCAATTTGCGGCAATAACTTGACCAATCTTCAATTGACTTGAAGCGTCATAAATTATTCATTTCAAAGCCGGTTGTGACAAGATAAGATTCGAAACGTCGAACACTTGCTTCCAACGGTTTGCTACTGCTAATTACTAAAATTTGAATTTCAAAGGACCTGCCGTTTGGTTCCTTCACATTATGCTACTTTAAATATATTTTTCTACTTCTTTCTAGTTCGCAGTGCACTACTTTCTAAGAAATATATTTATTCATCGTTAACTAGGATACCTTTGAAAGTTTCAATATACTTAATCACTTTCCTAACTGTGATCTAATCAGTATGTGTGTGAAAGCAATCGTTTCGTGTAAAAATATCCGTGATACGCCAGCTGTACCCAAGCGTGTCTAATCTTAGCTGATTTGGTTATTCTAACAACCCAAATGCTGTAGCTCCTTTTACAAACTTCATTATCGTTTAAGTACCTTGAGCAGTCCAATGTTCGGAAATTTTTCCCAGGCGAGACGACTCGTCTCGCTGGCCCGATAAATTCTGCTCGCTGTTATGGTGTCGGGACTCATTCCGTCACCCACGAAGATAATCACGTTCTTCGCTTTGTTTGCATTCCATTTCTGAGAAAGGGCGTACTTAAGTTCTTCATCGGCGATCTTGTTCCAGTAATGCGTATCTACAAAAAGATACAGCCGCCAATGTTATGAGAGTATAAAATTATTCGCGTTCTTTTTTAATCATAATAGTTCAGTTGATGCATTATGGTGTGTTGCATAATTACCGTGCTCAGCGCGAATATGACTTTAATGCAACACAAGGAAATAAACGTACCGAACGAGTTGGACATTTTCAACTGATATAACGTAAACTTACATTTTATATTATGACGATTGTCGTGTATTTAAATTAAAACTGAGCGACATTGAATTTGTTTCAAAAGAATTCGTGACTAAATGCTTTGATATTTCTATTTTTCGGTCCGTTTTGTTATATTTCAGGTGAATGCGTGAAACAAATATTTGTCATTGCTGGCAACAACACATCAATCATCAATCGGTTACTGACAGACAGTTATGAAAAAAAACATTTGGCCAATCAATCTTTATATTTTTGTCCCCTCCGTTTATCCGTTCGTTAAACGAAAATTTTACTGAACATTTTACGTAAACGTTACACAGCACCCGACGCCAAACTTTTTCGACACTTTAAATGACATCCAATGATACGTTCAATTATTAAATTATATCTACATTCCGTAACTGACACCGTCCAATAATATTTATTCGAATGACATTGCATTAGTTCTCTCACTCGATCAACCATCTACGCAAAGTCTTAACTGCTGCCCACACACAGCACAATTCAAACTTACGCGGTTGTTCGCCCAGCAAATTAATCATCTAAATTACTGCCAACCCGCTGTCTCCGTTAACTTCCAATCTTTCTTATCATGCGAGATCCATCTCGCGTTCAGGTTTTCCTAACCCACGGCAATAGACGTTCAAATATACGATCGATGCTAAGTGTCATCGCGAAGCGTGGGGATAAACGTATTAACAAAAATTCAGTTACCTTCTGTGACAGTCGCTGTTGCCTGCCAGCTAATTAAGCTGCTTAAGATGACGGTCCAGAGTCTTGCACGCCGCATCGTTCTTTCTTCTCCAGCGTCTTCCGCCTTCTCTGATCGTAGTCGATCTGAAATTTATCGGAACTGATCACGAGAACAATGCGGAGTATTTTGTACGATGGTCTTAACGCCACCTGCATGGTCAAACTAATATTACCACAGATGAGGTAGGGATAGATCTTTGTCTAATCTGAACTTGAGCTTCACAAACTGAAATACCGACACGGTTATAAATTAGCGCACTCTACGTCTGCCAACGGCAAAAGTTGAAAGTATATTGTAAGAACTGTTGATAATGAACTGTGGCGATGTTATCAAATGTGTGCAGAAAAAGAGATGATTGTTATTTTTTAGTTGTCTCGGGCTGAATATTGGATCCTACTGTGCTGTTCATAAACTCGGTATGGATAGATGTTATCAATTTATATTTGTTTTCGGCCGTATTCGGTAAGAAACCGCGATGCAACCGTTGGTGAAAATTGATATTCAATTTATTGGTGGCACTTCGTTTTCAAAAGTAGAGATAAAGTAATATGAAGTTTATGACATTTGTTTGCGGTATAAAGCTATAGAATTACGCAAAAGACGAGTTTCTACCCCAAATGTGAAAATATTAGAAGAATCTAGAGTGATCGTATATTTCGGAACAGTTAAAGTTGTTGAAAATAAGTATTTTACATTCCTGGCATTTTGCCAAAACTAGGTAAAAACTATGTCCCAGATCACATTGTACTAAACACCAAAATAAGCGATCACACTATAGAATACAGTAACTACATCATAACTGAAACAGCAAAAATGGTGAATAATAAAAAAATGTTACTGTCGCTTTCATTCCTTGGCCCTAAAACAAAAAACAGACTTATTAATCCATCTGAATGTGTAGTGTATGGCACATTTAAAAATACATATAAAAGAACGGTGAACACCCTGAAACAAGAAACATTATTGATTAAATAAAGAATGATTACACCGAACACCTGTAACAAACAAAATTATAGTTAGTACCCTGGATGTCGACGAACCTGAAACAAAAAGAAAACAGATGTTAGCAAATCCACAATATAACACCGAGTTGAATAACTAGCCACGATTGACTCTTTATTACAATATGCATCAAAAATATATATAGATTTAAAAATTACTAAACGACTTGTAGAACTAATCTCGTATGCGAACCAAATGTTTGTCATGACTTTACAAAGTATTCTACTTCAACACAATTAAAAAAAGTAATAAAAGTCAATCGTGACAGTTAATCGTGCCTGTTATTTTTATATTACCAGAGAAACTGTTACATAATATATACGAGGGCAGTCCGATAAGTACTTAGCCTATAAAAGAAA
Source organism: Cryptocheilus praepositus (assembly GCA_033815515.1). Lineage (NCBI taxonomy): Eukaryota > Metazoa > Arthropoda > Insecta > Hymenoptera > Pompilidae > Cryptocheilus > Cryptocheilus praepositus. Next base: position 2,826,088 of record JAWWQZ010000190.1, read on the forward strand.
AACGAAAATTTTGGAAAATTGACGATTTATTTTTCAATATAGTCTCCTTTTAACTCGATACACTTGATCCAGCGATGCTTCAACTTTTTCAACCCGTTTGAAAAATACGCTTTCTGGAGGTCTGCAAAGTACGCCTCCGTGGCGGCGATAACCTCCTCATTCGACTCAAATTTCTGCCCAGCGAGTGACCTTTTCAAGTTTGGGAAGAAAAAGAAGTCACACGGGGCCAAATCTGGAGAATACGGTGGATGGGGCAGCTGTTCGTAGCCTAATTCAACGAATTTGGCTGTAGCTTGGGCAGAGGTGTGAGCCGGTGCGTTATCGTGGTGAAAGAGCACTTTTTTCTTCGCCAAATGGGGCCGTATTTTCCTTGATTCAGCATCGAATCGGCTCAATAATTCGGCATAGTACAGCCCTGTGACTGTTTTGCCCTTTTCCAGGTAGTCTATGTAGATCACACCTTGTGAATCCCAGAAAACGGTGGCCATCACCTTTCCGGCCGATAGGACAGTCTTCGCCTTCTTCGGAGCACATTCGCCGAGCGCAGACCACTGTTTCGACTGTTCCTTCGTCTCTGGTGTGTACCAGTGGATCCACGTTTCGTCGACAGTCACAAAACGACGTAAAAACTCTTTCGGATTGCGCTTGAACAGTATCAAACACTGCTCTGAAGTGGTCCCACGGATGCGCTTGTTATCCGGAGTGAGCAAACGCGGCACCCATCGAGCAGAAAGCTTTCTCATGCCCAATATTTCATGCAGGATATAACCCACGCGGTCTTTTGAAATGCCTACTGTCTCAGCTATCTCGCGCACCTTCAGTCGGCGGTCTGCCAATACGAGATCGTGGACTTTTGTCACGTTATTCTCCGTGGTAGCTGTTTTTGGGGCACTTGGGAGTGGCTCATCAAAAACTGAAGTCCGACCACGTTGAAACTCGTTAAACCAATTTTTGACGGTCGCCATTGAAGGAGAAGAGTCACCGTACACAGCATCCAAGCGCTCTTTGATTTCGCTGCGCGATTTCCCTTCCAAAAACAAGAATCGAATCACCGACCGATATTGCTCTTTTTCCATTTTTGCAAAATCCGCGGACACGCCGGCTTTCACAAGCGATCAAAACAAAACTACAAATCCAATATGGCTGAAATTTTGACAGTAGTCGTCTACGAGAATGTACTACACGATAGTCATTTTTTTTCTACGATAGTGGCACCATTAGGCGGTGAGGCTAAGTACTTATCGGACTGCCCTCGTATATATACATAATCATGTGTACGATTATATATGTATACCAATTTCCAATATCAATTCCGCCTTTGCCTTGAAAGTGATCAAATGAATATAAAATTTTGATACCTGTTTTTCGTAAGTAATACCGATCACTCAAAATGCGAGTGATTCATTTTACGACCAAGAAATAAAACATGGACACTGCGAAAAACATTAGCAGTGCGTTCATGTGTTCATTTAACTGAAATCCCCAATCAGTTCGAAATACGTACACCACGCTTGTGTACCTATTTCTGCTTAAAATTATGAAATCGCCTTAACTTGTCTATTGCAACCGATCACTACCATGAATACTGGCATCAGCAGTTATACATATATGAGACAACTATATTGTTACATGAAGTAGGATGAGATGATATTACTTTATGACTATGAGAGTATTGACATAAATCTGTTCTTCTCAAACAAGCCGTGTGTAAATCGTGTCAGACAACGTGGGAAACGTTATGGTTGCAATGGTTAAGTGTGTCCCAGGTAAAACGTATCACTTTGACGCCTAATACCTACAACCGAGAGAATAAGTGATAGTTTCACACTGGCCCTACCTACTTAAAATTTATCATTCACACAGAAGTATGCTGCCTGCCTGCCTACACCCTATATTTAAAAATGCAAAACAATCACACCAACACACACACTCCATTCTCACACATACCACCCAGGTGCAAAAAGCCTATTCCTAGAGAGTACCACCCGGGACGTCTCTGACACCTGAGTTCAGCGTACATCATCATTCATTCACTACTGTACGTACCAATTCCTGAAATCGACTGTCAAAGGCTAGTGACCATTCAAGTTATTCGCGAACCCGGTCTCTACTGATTAATATTTCCGCACAACCAACTGTTGCATATATTATAAGTTGTGTCGTGTTAGATCATGATTCTTTACAGCTAAAAGAGCGAGTAGCGATCACAGTGATTTCATAAGAAATCTATCAACACCGAAACGAAATGAGAAGTCAAAATACATGTTTGTTCATCCAACGTGTAATCCATAATACTACCATTCACACAACACACAATGGAAAGCACGTCGGTGGACACTGAACGCAATGACAGTCGCTAATGTATGCATTAATGACATTAAAGTTAAAGTCGTGTTCACCGGCCTGATCCATACATGCAGCACCTGGGCGCATGAATGGTTTCAGACCTTAAATAATGAACACGGTAACTGAAAAGTATACCAACCATTTTGCTGAAAACATCCTAAGCTAGGATTAGTAATATATATGAGTATTGTCGATAAGCGGTCTAATACATCTTTGAATTAATTTCACACATCATTCACGTTGAAATTAAAAAACTTAGATTGATTGTGCTTCTGTTGAAAAATAAATCTGGGCATGCATGAAACTCTACTGGATATAGTCTTTAAAATACACTTGAAACATTCATCATAATCGATTTTAAGACAAACAACAAAATTAACCTTGAGCGACCTGTTTTCAGAGAGATTGTTCTAAATAAGCAATCAGACATTTTCATATCTCGCTGAACTCAGGTACTACTCGTCGCGAAATGCCTCCCGGCACTTTTGATACTAAATCGAATGACGGATGTAGAACAGTTTCTGATTATACTGGAAATTATAAGCAGAAACATTGGTCGGTACAAAACATGATTTTGATACAGAAATTTATTTGGCATTACGTGTACCAATTATACAAAATCTTAAAAGTACAAGCTTCAACTAATGATAGACTTCTCTATGAGCAAAGTGTTCATTCAAGAATAGTATTAATGCCGGTCACGAAACGCGAAACAAGTTTGATACATAAAAATGAGCAAGGGAGGCCTATCCTACTCTGAATACATATTACATACAACAACAAACAAATCGCCACTCATAGGTGAAATCCAGAGTTCACCTGCGGTCACTATACATTCCAAAAATGTCTAAATAATAATTACAACCCACCACCCGTGTCGGTTCGGACCATTCGTCCTGCGACATGATTGAGTGGCCGGAGGGACATAAAATTTGACTCATCGGTGTTGGCTTCTCTGGATACCACAGGAACACGCAGCATCGACGTATCCTGGACCCTCAGTTCTTAGACCTTGTAGATGTTCATTTTGCATTCTGAACTTCCATTCTCTTGCCCAGCATCAGATAGGCAGCGATAATAATTTTCTTGAAGTATTGATTCTGCAAAATAAAAGAAAATGGTATTATGTATTGCCCAGTTGAAATAACTGTATCAATGTGTAACTGTATTATACCATCTAAATACTTACAATGTATAGCAATTTTTCGATAAATCAAAATCCATCATTAGCGTTGAAGAACACTGACTCTAATACACGTTAAAAACTATACTTTATATTGTGATGCAATATTTATATTGATGAGCAATACAGATTCGAATTTGTAACACGAATTACTACATCTCAATGTTTTATTCAAATAACTATGTTGATAAATAATATTGACTCTAATTTGCCATGAAAGTGACAATAATGTGAAGATTGCGAACAAACACTGAATTTATTTCGCGTCATTCTCTATTGTAACATAAAAATGGGGATGAAGCTATTCAATAAGCCTGTGCAGCTGTGAGGGTAAATAGAACTCGTATTCAAACACTGACTCGAAACCGCATTGCACGCGGCTACAAAATCCTGGAAAAAATATAATTAGACACTAGTAAACATTTCATATAAAAACGGAATTTTTAAAAAATGTACGTATTTATATAAGTAAAGAAGTGAAGCTAAATATTTAGTCAAAAACAGTGAAATTTTGAAATTGTTAATATTCAAATAAGTTAAAAATGGAGGTAAAGATTTCAGAAAAAAACTGAGTTTTTAAAAGATTTAAACATTTACACGAGCCAAAGAGAAAAGATAAAGGTTTCACGAAAAACAGCAAAATTAAAGAATTTAAATACTTATATAGGCCGAAAAATGAGCTCGTTACAAGAGCTGACCGCGGTACGCAGCTTTTAGCCCGGCATCATCCTCGATTCAGATTAAAATCCGTTTCAAAGATAACACCGGTTTCCAGATCACACCTCGAGGAGGTTGCCACGCATGGTGATCCATGACAATATAACTTGGGTAATAATGATGCTTAATAAAATTACTATAACCTACAAGGCAATTGAACTTATGTATACATGCGGAGTTCTTATTAAATCTGTAACTAATTAAAAACTCAACCAAATTTAAATGTTTCTCAATCAGATTCATAATTCACCTAAATCTGGAGCTACTAAGTTTTAAAAAGTGCTTCGAAAAATAGAATGAGCCTAAACACTTTTCCGAGTATTAAACAGCAACCATTATGCTATGCGAGTGTATCCTGCTCTAATCAACACAACTACACAAAATTGGAAATTTGGATATCAGATTATTTTAGCACGTGCACAATAAATAAGTCGGATATCGGTCATTAATTGGCTGGGCATGCAGGCCATACTTCAAATTAAACACTTGAATATCGTTGGACTCACCGAAAATGACGTGAAAATCGTGATGTACAATAGTTCCATGCCATGGCGTCCTGCATATTCAACATATTCCGCATAATTCAACGAATCCAGCAAACCCATTGCGGAATATGTACTGCCCCATGTTAAATTAACAGAATTTCATACAAACTGAGTGATGTACAAGAAAAATGGACCGATAAAATTGTATAAATGTGGTAACTCACCTTTTACGGTGTGCACCTCGTCACTGCTAGCCTCGAACAATCGCCGTTATATACAATTCAGGTCTGAATGGCTACTGTGCGGCCAATGGCAACAGCTGGATCGGGATAGTTCAACCAACCAACGATTTGGCGGCAAAGTACCACTGCAAGAATGTGTGCGTGTGCAAGTCGAAGCGTCTGTGTCTCACTCATACAACTACACAAGATCGATGATCTCAATACTGAGCTACTCCGGCACATATAAAATGAACGGACTCAATATGTATCACTAATTAGTTGGGCATGCGGCCTACACATCGAGATAATTGCATGAATAAGATGGCACTCACCGAAAATGATCTAGAAACTACGAATTTCCATGCCACGGCGTCTTGTGTCTTCGTCACTCTCAGGATGCCGAAAATCACGATCGCATATTCCGCGTAATTTGACGGAGTCAGCAAATCCGTTGCGAAATACATATTGCCCCATGCTAAATTAACAGGATTCGACACAAACTGAGTGATGTACAACAAAAATGGACCGATGAAATTGTATAAATGTGGGAGCTCACCTGTTACGATCTGCACCCCGTCACTGCCCGGCACGAACAATGGCGTCGGTCAGAGCTTAGCAGTGTTTGGCTAATGTGCGGCCAATAGCACCATCTGGATCGGAATAGTTCGAAGAGCCAACGTTTTGGCGGCAAAGTACCACTGCAAGAATGTGTGCGTGTGCAAGCCGGAGCGTCTGTGTCTCACTCACACAACTACACAAGATCGACGATCTCAATACTGAGCTACTCCGGCAGATATAAAATGAACGGACTCAATATGTATCATTAATTAGTTGGGCATGCGGCCTACGCATTGAATTAATTGCATGAATAAGATGGCACTCACCGAAAATAATCTAGAAACTACGAATTTCCATGCCACGGCGTCTTGTGTCTTCGTCACTCTCAGGATGCCGAAAATCACGATCGCATATTCCGCGTAATTTGACGGAGTCAGCAAATCCGTTGCGAAATACATATTGCCCCATGCTAAATTAACAGGATTCGACACAAACTGAGTGATGTACAACAAAAATGGACCGATGAAATTGTATAAATGTGGGAACTCACCTGTTACGATCTGCACCCCGTCACTGCCCGGCACGAACAATGGCGTCAGTCAGAACTTAGCAGTGATTGGCTAATGTGCAGCCAATGGCGGCACTTGGAGCTGGAAGATTCAAATAATCACCCTTTTCGCGGCAAAATGCGTGTGGGTATGCTGGAAAAGCGTCTGCTTATCTAACCTTCACAAATGCACAAAACTGAAAATTGCAATATTGGAATAATTGGAAACATGTACAAATAGTTCAAATGTATGTCCCTAATTAGTTGCGCAAACAGGCCATGCAGTAAATAGAACACTTTGATAGAATCATATTCAATGAAAATTAGGCGATAGCTGCAAAACAAAATATTACTATACGACGGTGACCATTGTTTTCCACAATTTTAAGATCATCTGAAATCACAACCGATTGCTCTAAATAGTTCACAAAATCAAGCGAAGCCACATCACAGTACCTAACAGCAAGAATGTGTGCGTGTGCAAGCTGGAGCGTCTGTTCACTCACACAACTATTATCTGTTACAAAATATGTAATATTTTAATAAATGTAGACACTGTACAACTATTTGACAATAAAATAATATAAATGCGGTAGCTCTTTTATGAGCTATACAATATGACTGCCACAAGTATGATTAGTCCACAGACCTGTATATCGAATGGCTAAAATGTCAAACGCATCAGATTCCTAAATTATGCAATTTCATTAAAATCAAATTGTAATATGAAAAATTGATAATTCATATTTTTGTTTCATATACGTATAACAGGCAATAATATTTGTTACTGACTGATCGTCTATTCACCCTATGCACAGAATTTGTATTTTGTTACCAAGCTCAATGAGCATACTATGAAAACTGTCAGAAATCATAGTTGGACATCTTGCTGCGATTGTTTTCCTGAGATGCCAAAATCGTTTAAAGACAGAATTAAATGTTTTAATTACCATACTAAATCAGGCAACGGCATCTAAAAATATGTTTTGCTCCTTGTTTAATTTACTAGTTTATGGCAAATCCAGAGATAGCCCTACAGAAATATTGTAAAAAGATGTTTAGAATGAAGTACTTCATATCTTACGACTTGCACTGAGTTACTATTAGAATCCAATTGGACGAATTCTCTGCAGACGGTGATTTCATACTGTAGAAATAATATCCGAAGATCAAATTCTGTTGATTGATATTAACAAACATGAAGTAACCTCTTTCTAAAATTTCAAATTCATAAGAATTATTTCTATCTAATTGAAAATTGTTGATATTCTTTTCAGTATACAAAAAACCTTCTTAAGTATAAATGAAAAGTGATGTTTATTTGGCATGTTTACAGCATTAATAGTGGTTGCGCATTACTGGATTAATACATAATACTTATCACGGATGCTACTGCATTATCAGCGATCCAGGACAATATCCTTCCTTTTAAAAAATTGTTTACACTCGTTATAATAATAATTTATTACAATGAAGATATTAAATGGAATATTGCATTAAAAGTCAGTGTTGTAGGTTCAGTAGCTCAATGTAAATATTTTTAGTAATGCTCACTAATATTTATTGATCGTGTAATATGCTTGTTGGAAAAGTGTTGATGTTATTAATGTCATATCATAATAGGGTTAGCGGGATTAATTGTGTTTTAAAAGCCCAAATTACAAAAGCTGTTTCTATAAGGTTATATATCTTTGGCTGTCTCATAAATGTGGCAGTAAATCTTGTTAGATTTCTGACGCATGGATAAATGTACATATGTAGTACCAAAGAAACGACACATATAACCTCTACATTTTGATCACAATTAATAAAGCTAATTCTCACTGTAATATGTCACCAGTAACAATAGTATTTGCCCAATAAGAAAGTGATACAACCTGTAGGCATTTGTGCTGAGCTACTGAAACTGCAACATCAACTTTCCATATAACATTCTGTTTGATATCTTCGGTACAAAAACAAAATTTAATATAGTGACTGTAAGCAATTTCCCGAAGTGAGAACATTGACATGTACCGATCACAATATAGCAACATTCATGGCTATTATTATTTACTAGTGCAGCAATGCATAACCATTGTAAACACAATAAATGTGCTCAATAAAGAGGACTTGTAATAGAGCAACAATTATGACAAGCATTATACATCAGTGTGGTAATGAATAATTCCTATGACCGTTGTGAATGAATTTGGGAAAACAAGCACTTTAACACAAACGACAGAAATATAAACGTTCACGACAAGTATTTGAAACCAACGTTGAAACAAATTTTATTATCACGCTTTTCACATACATTTAATATGTAACTTTACATACCAAATAGAATGGGGATAATTCTAAACACCACTAAAATTAATACTATAGTTTTGAGATTTTGAAGAAGGTTAAATTGAATTAAATTTCAGCCACTGGTTATATGGAATATAAGAGGCCACCTGCTGAACATCTTCAGTGTTGGAACGTGGCACTAAAACGATGTCGAACGTAAGAGGTTAGGTATTAGATTTTAACTGTTTCCTTATAAACACACATTTTTTAGTAGCGTTACTTGACTCAATAAATAAACAGAAATATACCACTCTGCTTATAAACACTTTCCACAGTTCACGAAACAATATCGGCACATTTTCCTCCATGGAGTTTGACAGTTCACGTAATGTTCTCGGTGTGCTTGGCAATATTCAACTAACTAGTTGATTACATGGGGTGTATAGAAGATTAATTAGTAGGAAATATAATGCGGATTAAATATATATAAATCGAAAATAGTAAATATTTCATTTTAAATATTGCAATTTTAGTTACATAAATTTTCCATTAGTCGTGACTACTTTGTGAATAACCTCTCAACACAGCAAGTGCCGAAGTCCGGATTCGGTAGTGATATGGTGTTGATCGTGACAGGTAAGCTGTCACGTTTATAGTATTTTATTGTTAAATTTTTATGTTTAATCCTTAAATTGATCGAAATATTATGAATCCAGTCATGGGTAACACGTATTACGGTGTAGCTTTGCTTGACTCGATGAATTATTCAAGATATTCAACTGTGATTTCTGACGATTGTACAGTTGATCGAAATGAAGCACACTGTGATTGTGAGCAACGTATTTCGCAGATTTTGCATAATTTTCGGTAAGTCTAATTATTCTCATGCATCAGTTTCGTTAGATGGCCTGCATATGCAACTACGAAATCACACATATCAGGTTTATTCATTGTATACGCCAAAATAGGCCAATATTGAGATTTTTATTTTCGTGTAGCGTGGTGTGAGAAGAGAACACACTTTTTCACGTACATGCATATCTAATTTGATGCATAACCTGTATGCGTGTATAATTAGTGACATATAGTGGGCATATGCGTCTAATATGTGTCAAAGGAATCCGCTATTGGAATTTTTTATTTTCATTAGAAAAGTTTGAATTAGTCAGATATGAACATAGTCACTGGTCGCATGCCAGTCAATCACCGCTCACTTCAATACAGCCGCCATTACGAGCCGGGAAGCAACGCGGAGCAGGTCGTAATAGGTGAGCTCCCACATTTATGTAATTTAATGGTGAGATTTTTACTTTGCAACATCCAGATTTATCAAAATCATGTACTTTTAATATAGGGCAACACGTATTTCGATGTAGCTTTGTTTATTTCTGTGAATGATTAAAGATATTCGACTGTGATTTCAGACGATCTTCCGATGGAGGAAATCGCGGGACGCCGTCGCATAGGAACATCGTATTTTGCAGCTTGTACATAAATTTCGGTAAGTTTGACCACATCCACATATTTAATACGATGTATATCTCGCATTTGTACATAACCAGTGATGTATATTGGGTTATGCGTTTAATATATGACAAAGTAGTCCGCTATTGGAATTTTTTATTTTCGCGTAATTGTGGGGGTTAGGTAAGTACACGTACGACCGGCTGGCCCATGTCCGTGAATATTGCCGCAGTACCAGTGGCTGTTTGAATTCGTCAGGCACGAACATAAACACTGGTCGCATACCAGTCAATCACCGCTCACTTCAATGCAGTCACCATTACGAGCCGGGAAGCGTCGCGGGGCAGGTTGTAACAGGTGAGCTCCCACATTTATGTAATTTAATGGTGAAATTTTTACTTTGCAACATCCAGATTTATCGAAATCATGTACTTTTAATATAGGGCAACACGTATTTCGATGTAGCTTTGTTTATTTCTGTGAATGATTAAAGATATTCGACTGTGATTTCAGACGATCTTGCGGTTGAGGAAATCGCGGGACGCCGTCGCATAGGAACATCATATTTTGCAGCTTCTACATAAGTTTCGGTAAGTTTGACCACATCCACATATTTAATACGATGTATGGCTCGCATGCATATATAACAAGTGACGTATATTGGGTTATGCGTGTAATATATGGCAAAGTAGTCCGCTATTGGAATTTTTTATTTTCGCATAATTGTAGGGGTTAGGTAAGCACACGTACGACCGGACGGTCTATGGCCGTAAACATTGCCGCGGTACCAGTGGCTGTTTGAATTCGTCAGACACGAACATAAACACTGGTCGCAGACCAGCCAATCGCCGCTCACTTCAATACAGCCGCCATTACGAGCCGGGAAGCGACGCGGGGCAGGTTGTAACAGGTGAGCTCCCACATTTATCTAATTTAACAGTGAGATTTTTACTTTGCAACATCCAGATTTATCAAAATCATGTACTTTTAATATACGGCAACACGTATTTCGATGTAGCTTTGTTTACTTCTGTGAATGATTAAAGATATTCGACTGCGATTTCAGACGATCTTCCGATGGAGGAAACCGCCAGACGCCGCGGCATGGGAACATCGCATTTTGCAGATTTCACGTGATTTTCGGTGAGTTTGACCACATTCGCATATCTAATTCGAGGCATGACCTGCATGCGCAACTAATTAGTGATATATGTTGGAGTCATTTGTCTGAAATGTGTTAAAGTAGTCTAGTAAGGAGAAGAATTTGGTGGTATTGTGTAGGTGAGACAATCACACGGTCTTTCACGCACACGCATTTATTCAAAGATGGCCGCGGTAACACAGAATACAGGAATAATACGCTCTCAGTCGTTCGTTATAGCATAAATGTATTGGTTCGAACACTTAGATAATGTTTTAGCTACCTTTATTTAGCAAATTTTATTTTTAATTCTGTGTTTATGCAATTATAGTTTTGATACAAACATTACATAGTTTTTGTGAAATATTATAAAATATTGAAGGTAAAATAATTTTATTCAAAATAATTAATACGAGTTCTCTTACAAAGAACATTATATTTACATTTCCTGAAAAATTCCAATTTTTCAATAAATCTTTAGCTTCATTCTTTCGCCTCTACATATATACATATATATATATTTTTTTTTTCAACCTTAGATTTTTCCTGTGAAATTGTCAGCTTAATTTCTTAGCCTGTATAAATATATCAATTTTATGAAAATTTCGTTTTCATATAAATCCTTTACTCATGTATAATTTTTTCTTGTTTCAGGAATTTCAGGATTTTGTGGCCGCGCGCAATGCGGTTTAGAATCAGTGTTTAAATTCGATGTATAATTGCCCTTTTAACCATACAGGTTCATTGTATAGTATCAATTGTTCTTTCAATCGATAGTTATTTTGATTTCCGGTTTATGCAAATTTTATTAAGTAATATATCAATTGAACTGGACTTTAAGTTATAGTAGTTTAGTTATAACATAGATTCAGTGTTGGTCGGCAATAAAAATATTTAATCATGATAATAAAATGTAGAGTCCACCGCGTAGTAGAGTCAGTGTTTTCCAACGCCAATGATGGATTTGAATTTCTTGGAGAAATGACATATTGTAAGTATCGTAAATATAGTACATTTTCTAAATAAAGTTGATCATTAATACAGTTGTTTCTACTGGACAATATATAATTTTTTGTTGTTGTTACTTTGCAGAATCAAAACTTCAAGAAAATGTTTATTGCTGCTTATCCGATGCTGAATGAGACAACTTCCACAATGCTGCATCCTGAGCCTGCAGCGTCTGCGGGTAAAGGACTCACCGATGCAGCGTGTTCCTGTGGTATCCTGACAGGCCAACATCGATGAGTCATATTTTTATGTCCCTCTGACCACTCAAACATGTCGTAGGATGAATGGTCCGAAGCGGCACGGGTGGTTGGTTGTATTTATTCTTTAGAGATCTTCTGCGAGAGCATAGTGACCGTAGGTATTCTCTGCGGAGTTTATCTACGAGTGGCAGTTTGTTTATGTTGTATGTCTATTTAGAATAGGATAGGCCTTCTTCGCTCATTTTATGTATATCACAGCTGGTGCACAATTCGCGATCAGAGAAAATGTTATATAGAAACGGAAAATTTGCATATTACCCAGTCTATTGTCAAAGTTCATAACTTTTTAGTTTACACGTTGTGGGTATATAAAGCTAGTCACGAACATGTACCTACATTAAAGTCATATTTTATAATAACCAATGTTCCAGGTTGTACTTGTGGTATAATTTGGAATGGTTCATGTCTGGTATTCGATTTAGTATTAACAGAGCATGGAGGCACTTCGCGACGAGTATTATCTGGCTTCAGAGAGATATGCAGATGATTGGTTGTATTTTTAAAATCATCTCTCTGAGAACAGGTCACTCGAGGCTAATCAAACTTTTATTTCCAGGTATAATTTATGATTCTGACATTTTACAAATTTTGATAGAATTTAAAGTTCATAAAATATAAAGTCGTGCATGCTCAATATTATTTCTTTAGTTAAAAATTAATTAAAATCAATTCTTGTGAACAATTCATATTCATAAATAGTAGATGTATATATATATTTCAATTGTGATGAATATAAAAATGTATTAGCCCGCTTAGTTACATTTATTTTACTAATCTTAGTTTAGGATGTTTTCAGCAAAAATGGTTGGTATATACTTTAATTACCCGTGTTCATTATTTAGGGTCTGAAACCATTTATGCGCCCAGGTGCTGCATAAATGGATCAGGTCGGTGAACACGACTTTAACTTTAATGTCATTAATGCATACATTAGCGACTGTCATTGCGTTCAGTGTCCACCAACGTGCTTTCCATTGTGTGTTGTGTGAATGGTAGTGTTATGGATTGCACGTTGGACAAGCGAATATGTATGTTGAGTTCTCTTTACATAATTCACCGATTTCTTAAGAAATCTGTATGAACACTATTCAATCTTTTTGTCTTATTAGTAGACGACCGAAGTTTAATGCAATATTATATGTAATCTATGCGACAGTTAGTTGCACAGAAAAATGAGTCGATATAGATCGTGAGCGCGATTAACTTGCTTGGTCACTAGCCTTTGACAGTCGATTTCAGGAATTGGTACGTACAGTAGTGAATGAATGATGATGTGCGCTGAGTTCGGGTGTCGGAGACGTCCCGGGACGTACTCTCTAGGAATAGGCTTTTTGCACCCGGGCGGAATGTGTGAGAATGGAGTGAATGTGTTGGTGTGATTGTTTTGCATTTTTAAATATAGTGTTTAGGCAGGCAGGTAGCATACTTCTGTGTGAATGTTAAATTATAAGTAGGTAGGGCCAGAGTGGGGTTGTCACTTATTCTCCCGCGTGTAGGTGCTAGGCGTTATAGTGATGTCCTCACCTGGAATTCACTTGACAATTGCAACCATAACACTTTGCTCGTGATCTGACACTTTACATAATATTTGTTTAAAAAGTACCGATATGTTTTAATACTGTTACAGCCATAAAGTAACAATATAAACATCCTATCATACTTCTTGTGGCAATAAGTTGTCCCGTGCATGACTGCTTTTTCAGCATTCATAGTAGTAATCGGTTGCAATAGTCAAGTGCTAAATTTAAGGCTATTTCATAATTGTAAGCAGAAATAAGTATACATACGTGGTGTACATATTTCGAACTGGTCGGGAATGTCGGTTAAATGTGCACGTGTACGGTCTGTCGAGTATATTGACAGTGCCTGCATGTTAGCCTTTGTTCGTAGTTTCCGAAAAAACAGATATCGGGATTTTATATTAATTTGATCATTTTTCAAGGCAAAGGCGAAATTGATATTGCTTCATGCATATATTAATTTATAAAATAGGTAGGCAGGTATAGGTGCATAATTTCGTTCTCACTTTGCCTTGGAATTAATACTCAAATTTATGTAAAATTTTTGGTCCCTGTCAAACAATCCCGATCAGTGGGGACTTGCATGTGTATGTCCGAAGAAAGAAGAGGCTATTTTGACATAGCTGAAGTGGTCCGATTAAGAGGACTTCACCGTTGGAATAATTTTCCACGATAGTCACTATGCTCGGCATTATTCATATTGCGCATGTAACTTACAACAGTTACTTTTGCAATTAGAATACGATAGGAATCATTAACTGCCTCCATTAACTCTTATTTTGAAGATAAAATATTTCATTTGTGTACTGGAACCACCGGTCCAGTTGTTTATCTATCTTTAAATCGTAATATGCATATCTAGTACAACCTTTAATGAAGAGTTAATGGCGACTAGTTATTCAATTCGGAAATTAATTATTGATCCGCTAACATACTTTTGCTTTTTGTTTCAGGTTCATCCTTGTCCATGGCCGTCGTCATTCAACGTTTATTTTAATTAATTAAATTTCGTTTCTGTTGCAGGTGTTTTATGCATTTTTGTGATGGCTTTATTAATAACATTTGATTCTGTTTCAGTGTTTCACCATATTCTTCGTTTATTATTTCTAAATTTCCCACTTATTATATTGTTACATTATTTTAATCAATCTGCTTTCTGTTTTAGGAGCAACTGATGAAATTACCTCTGTTGTTTGTTGCAGATAAATTATTCGAACGTTTTTTTTCTGTTAATATAATCTCTGCATGCATTGTATCTGTTAAAGTGCAGTTTTAACTTGGTTCTGCTTTCTGTTCTAGGTTCTTCGCTTTTATCGTTCAAATTGACTTCCCACTGTCCCGTTTCATTGTTTCCGGGAGTCATCTATATTTAATTCTATTTTATGAACTTTGTGTAATTTTTGGATTTCAGATAACTTTTTTCCAGTGTTCGAGCAATTGGTCCATTACCATTCTCGCATCTAATTGCAGTTTTCATTTACTGTTTGTAATCTTTTATACAGTCTGTATATTTCACTTATTATTAGATTGATGTGTGATATTGCAGGGCCTTATCTTTTTATTACAGCTATGTGCAGCTATATATCTATTATGTTAAATAGGAGTAATAGGCTATAGCCTATTACTGCTATTTAAAATTATTCGATAACAAAATTCATTTCCTAATCCTAAGGCTGCAAGAATAAATTGCTAAACCTTAAGTAACACATTTGCACGTAAAATAAGTATCGCGTATGGCAGTAACCGTAAAAAACAATCGTTTTCTTGTCATTGATATCGTTAATCTTAGTGACATTTGTACAAGAGCGATAGATAAGCTTTTCTTATCTATCGATCTTCTCAATAGGTAGTTGCCATTTAAGGTCGTTTTGATCATCCAATAGGTTCTAATAGCGAGTGGAACTTATTCGATCAGTATCAATCTGGAATGTATATTAAATCGTCCATATGATGGGCCCATATTGCAAGGCGGGCGGGTCACTGTTCGCAGCAACCTCCACGTGGTGTGACTTGGGCTCTATTATCCATGAATCGGATATTTTTATCTGAATCCTGGATCACACTAGGCTAAGAGCTGCGATTCGCGTTTTAGTACACAGTGATACAGAGAGTCCATTGAGTATAACTGTTAGTATTTTTTTTAATTTGCTCATGAATCTTGTGATATTTAT
Organism: Cryptocheilus praepositus; assembly: GCA_033815515.1. Taxonomy (NCBI): domain Eukaryota; kingdom Metazoa; phylum Arthropoda; class Insecta; order Hymenoptera; family Pompilidae; genus Cryptocheilus; species Cryptocheilus praepositus. The sequence goes on from JAWWQZ010000190.1 coordinate 2,841,980, forward strand.
TTTAATTCTTAAATTTCATTAATGTTCTTTGTTTTTGACCGATTTCCGTAAAGTGAACTGTCATCAGCGGAAATCGTATCATTGGGTACTCAAATAGTTGTTTTGATAAAGTGCCTGTTACTTTTATGTCTTCCTTACACAATATCGTCGGTTTAAGTGCCTCCATTTCTTTGTAAAATTATTAATTTCTCACCGATTTCTCCATAATTTCCCATTTATTTTTTGCCATATTTCTAAAATTATTGTGAATTTTTCATTGTGGTTGCTATTTTTCTGAATTCAGCGGGTGGATAGAGGTCTATTTTCAGGACAAATTAACCTCTATTGAATGGTACAGGTCCGAAAAAAAATAAAAATTTGACATTTTTCCCCTGTTTTCGTATTATCGGTTTTTTTTTTTTAATTTTCCTGTTTATTTTTGCTCATTCCCCGGGAACTATTACGAATTTTTGGGTGCAATTTTTGCTTTTTTTAAACCTTTCTCGATTCTCTGCGAATTCATGCAGGGAGGCAAGTCGAATGATAACTTTTCAATTTGTAGACGTAAGGAAACGTGTTTTTTTCTCTAGGTTCTTCCGTATTTTTATTCCGTATTTATATTGGTCGTATTATAATCAGGCACATGTTAGGAAGTCATCTTCCGTGTAATATTCCAGCTTTGTAACATTAATAAATGTTATAAAATGCGTGTCTCTCCGTTGTTTGCTAGTTTTCAAAACACATTATTATCAAGAACTTTAATATCAATTTTCACGAGGAGTAGCATTGTGGTCTTATGTGAAAGACAGCTTATACCGGTAAAGGTGTAATAAAAATTATCCTTACCTCTTTTGTGATATCACTGCCCTGTTACAGTCCGCGTTGCTAAAGATGTGCTCCATTTTTTTCGCTGCTCTAGAAAATAAGGACACTAATGTCACCGCGGATCTTGAAGTGACTATTTTTTTTCTAGCAAAGAGTGTGGAAATTACTCTCTTGTGGCATTTTTGGAATTTATATACGGCTTGGGAAGATTTTTTAACGAAATTTTTCGTGTTGCAATTGTTATTCCTGCGATTTTCATATTTAATAGAATTGAAGAGCTGAGTCTTAGAATATTTTCAATTTTCTATGTACGTGTTTGCGTTATTACATGTTTGTTACATTTCGTAAGTGTATCGGCAAAGAAATAACGTAAAGGATGGAAAATCGTCGGTCGTTTAAGCTGGAAAAGGGATTATAAATTGACAACGATCGGGATCGCAGATTTTAGCTAACATTCATCATAACGTTTTATTTGGTTTTTTGTTCATATTCACTGTCTGTTCTTACAGATCGTAACACATCGCGTAATATAATCCTTTATACGAATCGTTATTATTACTTCGTCTCTTCCGTCGATTGTTAATCCTTCGAACGAAACTACTAAAAATAGACTCGATAAAATCAACCGCTCAAGCCGTTGTTTGTTGGTTCTCTCCGTTCGTATTTTCGTCGAGCACAAGTTGTTCCTCAAGATCCGAAAGATACGATTTCTTTTCGATTCGTATACATTTCGGATCGCGTCTAAAAATTTCTAGAAAGCGCGCGGTAGGAAAGGAATCGAAACGGGGAGAAAGAAAATCACGCAATACGACGTTCTGTTATTCAGCGGCGAAGCTACTACACGAAAATTCCGTTTCGTAACCTCCATCTTTCGCTTTCGGCGTTTGTATTTTTCATTTCGAACGTAACGTCTTTCGTTTCGGAAACCGTCAATCGAGAGTTGCGTTTCTCTGAATTTTCGACTAGTTATAATTAGTTATAACATAAATTGCAAATAATTCGTTTAACGATATTTTCGAATAATGTAAGCGTGCATCGGATGTATGAAAACGATTTGATTATTGCGCGTTTAATTCTATAGAATATAAGAAAAGTTGTTCTTTTCATAATATAGATTACAGATAGTTAAGATATATGTAAATCGAGCTAGTTAACGCACAGCAAAGCTACTTAATGTTCATTTATGAATTTTAGCACGTTTGCAATTTTTGTTATTTTTCTCTCGACATAGACGGTTTCGTCAAACATATTAAACAGTTTAACTAAACGTCAGCGAAATGGAAACAATTTAGCAAACAAAAGTTATACAATATCTACAGTTTGCGAATCGTCTGTACAAAACATTAGCGTTTCTAGCATTAAAATTGAAGGCGATGGTCGCGCTATTCCTTTAACATTTCGACTAACTTAGAAATGTCTCGATCATTGTTCTCGTAAAAAGACACTCAACCGAGCTTTGATCGTCCACCGACAATGTTTAAAAAGACAAAAAATACAACACCAAATGTTTCATTCCAATTGATCTTGATATCTTTGTTAAATAATTCTAAAAGTATCGACAAGCCTGAAAGCATTAAACGCATGTTTTTTATAGGTCGACATCAAATAGAGTTGAATTTATACTCTGCACGGAAAAGAAATATGTCCGAAACGAATGCAGTCGGGTCGACTCTCAAAGCTCGCAAAGATCGAACTCTCTGAAATCGTTACGCGAGCATTACGCTGGAACTCGACACGTCTTTTTTGTATTTCTGTTATGTCTATAGGGAAAAAATCGCTATAGAACTCTCGCTGTTTCGATTTGCCTAATATAAACTCTCTACAAATTGTCTCTTATACAATAAAAGTACGGTAAAGTTGTCCTCTTCTACGTACTCGATTCTCTCTTCGTCTATTCTCCGCACCTCTCGCCTTATTATATCGGAAATTATTATTGCCAACAATTCAGTTTTCTTCGCTTGTCGTCGGTTCTGTCTTTCTGTCGTCGAACTTCGACGCTTCCGCCGATTCGTCTGTCGATTCAGTCGATCTACCCGTTTTTTGCGCAGAGCTGGGCATTATTCGCGTTGCTTAGAGTAGACTTATGGGATAATTATTGAAACAGTTTTCTTCAACGGAATTATTTTTCGAAACGGTGCGTATCGATTTATAAAGTAAATCATGAATGCATGTTATAACGCGATAGTATAATATTGTAGCCGAACGAAGCAAATTGAAGACAATCATGCCCAACTCTGGATTTCTGTCTCGACACGTTTGTCTTCCCGAATGCAGAGCGTTTCTCATGACATATAAATAGAGGGGAGATGAAATTTGCGCTCTTGAATCGATTCCTTCCCAAACTGGCGAGTTTAAGTCAAATGGTACAGTCGAAATAACCGCCAATGTTAAGTATCAAAGTGGTAAATTGCCAGTAGCCAACGAAAGGTAGCAGTTGCGCGTATTTTCGAGTTGCAAAGTAGAAACGATGATAGAAATTGTTCTGGCACGTACGTCTTCATCACGGATACACAGTCAATCCATATGTTGTCAACATCGATGATGTCTTGCACCGGATTTGCGTGCTTTGTGTTTTTTTAATATCGTTACACTTTGTTACTTCTCTAAATCGCTGTTACTAAGTCGATTTTTCGGCATGATTCCGTCTCCCCTATAAATATACTCCTCGATTTTGTTCGGCCGGCCATGACGTCGAGGAGATCAAACATCTATCGATCCTTCCTCTACGGGCGTCCAAGGCTGCCGCCATCTTGTGGAGGCCGTCGAGAATGCTCTCGCCCTAACGCTTTATTTTTACATGCGGAGAACGCATTTTTGTAATAACTCCTCCGATCCGACAGTCACATAATGCAGGAACGTAGGAACATAATCTTTTAATTAGCAAGCGATCTTATATTCACAGATTTACAAAAGAAACATTTGTCGTCGCAGGAATCTCACATATCTCTTTGCAAAGAATAGAATCTCAAATGCAGGAGTGTAGTAACATAATCTTTAAATTAGCAAGCGATCTTATATTCACAGATTTACAAAAGAAACATTTGTCGTGGCAGGAATCTCACATATCTCTTTGCAAAGAATAGAATCTCAAATGCAGGAGTGTAGTAACATAATCTTTAAATTAGCAAGCGTTCTTATATTCACAGATTTACAAAAGAAACATTTGTCGTAGCAGGAATCTCACATATCTCAGCGCAAGGAATCGAATCTCAAATATTAGTGACAAATACTTGAATCGCAATGAGCAAGGACTCGTCATGTGTTAGTGACGAATACTTTCATTAAATTAACCAACATTTTTGACCAGTTTTAGTGATGAATAATTGTTTTCTTTTTAACGGTAAAATCATATGTAGTCAGACTTAAAGTTCCATCGGATCGTAGGAGTCAACAATATATCGTGAACGTATCGAAACACGTGTCATGCCTGTATCGATATACCTATCAACGTACGTATCAACATGTGCATATTATACGGTATGCATACTCGATAGAAATTGACATCACGATGGCAGAAAACGCTGGACAGAAGACCGCGCCGGTCATTTTCATTCGCAGGATATATCGAGGGAGTGAGAAAGTTTCCCAGGTGAGAGAGTCTCGTTTGTTGCAGGATACAAAATGGCCATTCGTGAGTTTTGATGTGGATAGAATCGGTCGCGCTATAAAATATTCACTGCAGTTAAGGTCTTTTGTCATCGTGACGATGAAAATTTGCTGGGCGAACGTTTTCGGCAGAATTTCTGGTCGAATAAATAAACCTATGGATCTACGGTTTCTAATAACGCAAGTTCAGTTTTGATATATTCTAATCGTATTCTTAAAAACATTTTCTTCTAATCGCACGGCATTAGGCGCTGAATTACAAATCAGAATGAAGGGAAATAAAGCGTGTTACACGGAGATTTTAATGTATTAAATACCACCATGAAATACTTTCAGTGTTTTTACCTGACACATTTTTAATCAACGAACTTCAAAATTGCACATGATAGTTTTTTCTTGACGAATGCAATTTGTACAATTACGACGACTTCTGGTAGATTTTCCATTTCTCTGACGATCGATTCTATATTCTGCGTGCTTTTTGGCCTACGTTTGTATCTCATTTCTTTGTTCCAATTAGTGTGTAACTTGTCGGGCCCGTTGCGAATGAAACTGATGTAAGTATCGGTAATAATTGACAGTCTACGTCGTATCTCTAGTGGACAGTGCCATCGTATCAACTGGATTGCAATAATTTTCCATTTTTCTTGTTTTCACGTCATGTTTAGTTTCGTGGTACTCGTAACTATGTACATGCCATTCATATACGCGATTTCCTTGATTTTGTGTATACTAATTCATGTATACAAAATGTTTTGCAATTGTACGGAATAGTTTTAAACATACATTTTTTCGTGTAAGAAAATAAAAATGAATATTCGGGAGAGTGTTTGTACAGAAAGAAAATAATAAGTAATATAATTATTCGAGAAAATATATAATGCAATTTAATATTTTTTAAATCCAAGATAACGTATACGCGTAACTAAGTGTATAGAAACATAAATTTATAATTGATCATCATATATGCACCAATTCACGGATCACTTCATAAATAATACGTTTCCCCTATACTTTCACATAGCATAATTAGAAGTACCATCATAACGTACAATTTTACGTCATTATGTATAATTGGACACGATCCCATCGCAATCGAGTTAAAACAATGTCACCGTCCGTTAATGGACTAATTACTACTGATATGTGCGTGACGTCGTCTCTCATTTTCAATATACAATAAAATTTTCCGCGAAGAAACACTTCGACCACTTGTCAACTCTCCATAAAACACTTTGTTAACGCTACTTACGATTATACGCGGCGAAACGCGCTAAAAAGTAAAATCGACACGCTCGACACGTTGATGCACGTTAAAAATTTCGCGCAACGGGCACGACTCCTTTCCGTTCTCGATCGTATGCGAAATCGAACGAGACTCTCTCATTCTTGCGCTCCACTCATCCTTAACGAAAGACGTAACGTGGTACAAAACTGATCATAAGAACGAAACGCATAATTCTATGTATCGTATACGGTTACATTGTAAACAATGGGACATCTCTCATAATCGTCGTAAAAAAAACGGTACAATCAAACATATATAGTGGCAGACACATGCAGGGTGTGAACAAAAGTAAGTGCCCTTTTGAAATTTTATTTCACTGCGCTAAACGTCAATGATATTTCCGATATTAGCTTCTACATATTATAGAAAAGAAAGGATAATTTCAAAATAATTGTAAAAAACGGAATATGGGCAGTTCAATTTAGGCACTTACTTTTGTCCCACACTGTACTCACGAACACGTTCACCGACGCAATAGTATTTGTGCTCACTTTTATCTACGGTAATAAACCGATTTGTGGATGTGTATTTTGGACTTGTGAAAAGTACTTTAATGATTGTGACGAATTTTGGCGATTCGTCGACGACGATTACACATGCAGGGTGTACGGTGTTCGTAAGTAAGAATAAAGAAGTTAAACCCAAATAATCTCATCGCTGCGGTTTAAAGATTTGTTGCGATCGCGCTATATAGAAAAATGAATAATAAGAGAGAACATGTTTTTCACTCCTTCACGCAGTTATAGACACACAGCCTGCCAGTCGATAGCTCGCTCCACGCTTTTGTCATCCATTCTCTCAACACTTTTGATATTGCGACTTTTTGTTTAGTCATTGTCGTGTGCGGATTTCTCGTAAAAAATTGCTTTTGATTTTAGGCTGCTGAAGAAAGTCTGAGGATTTGTAGAAGAGAAAGAGAGGGAGAGAGAGGGAGCTTGGGGTTTTTTTAAGGGTTTTTCGGTGGGGAAGATTGCGGAGAGTGGACACTGGCTAATTGCGGGATAATAGAATCGACTTGAAACGAAATCGGGACTTATCGCTTAAGACACAGTGAAGCACGAAATTGATGAAACGTTTTCTTTGATTATCTTTTTGCCATCTTTTCTCGTTTTGCTTCCTATTTGTGTGACAGTAATTAAATTAAACATGTCATGCCACGCCACAAACCATATAATCATCTTTCTCTCTTCGTAAATAACAAGAACCAAAGACAGCATTATATTGCTACAACAGAAAGTGCTACGTAGTATCAACAAAAATTACATTAGGTTGATTTCTCATGAAACAGGAAAGCGTTACATCAGTCAACATGTAATATATAAACGATTCGTATATAATCCCAATCAAACAATCCTCTTGACTAAAGCGTCTTCAACGTGAATCTTTAGCAGCACTCGTGTTTCATCAGCTTCGTATATCACCGCGTCCAATTAAAATCACAACTCTCGGCGCCATGATAATAGTCAACCGCGTTGTATTTCGCAACAGTCCCGCCATTAAAGCTTTTCCTCGCGCGTAGGAATATTTCTATGTAGTCGACGCTGGTAAAGAGTATAGACTGTTTCGCATAATTTATCGGCTAAAGTAGTTTAATTAGTTACGACACATCGCGGCCAGCGTCTCGGCACAGGTCTTTATCGCCTGTGGCCGAGGCTGACCGAAATGGGATCTGCTGTTTTCGTCAGGATGGGAGGGAGACCGAAGAAGAAATCGTCAGCCGAGAAAGATAGTTTTTTTACATCCTACGAGTTCATAAGTAGTGACGAGACACGGCTCTTGAAAATTCCTCTCAACTATAGGTACGTACTTTAACGCGCATGTATACATAGACATACAATTTATACGCGTATACAGGGTGGCTCAGCGACTGTTATCGTTTTAATTACTGGCGATGGGAGAGCTGCAGGAATGTTTGTTGAGCAGTGAACGGAAGAAAAAATATTATAAGTAGACGAATTTTCTGTCAGGTGTGTCAAAGTAGAAGTAAGAGTTATATTGGAAGTTGTAGGTGTATGAGCATTTGAAAAACGAGCGGTGGGTCATGGGTCATCGACCTCACGCAGTTTGAAAGGTGAATGTTTAAAATACCTTTACGGGAAATAAACCTTACATACCATGGCTTCTTCTATACCGTGCAAATTTGCTCATACGAAATTTCAAGTTCTGTCAGTGAAATCTTTGAATATCAGACAAACTATTATCTGAAAAACGGCGCTAGGTCATGTACCATTGACCTCTCGCATATTAAAAAATGAACATCTGAAACACGTTCACGTAGGAAACATTCCTTACATATCATGGCTTTTATATCGCGGAAATTTTCTCACGCAAACCTTCCCTCTATCTCTCGCTTCCGCAAATACTTTATACAGTAATACCTACTGAACCGCTCTGTATACATATATACATGTATGCATATATACTCGCATACGAACGTATACAAACGCGCATCTCTAGTAATTAAAACTATCTCGTATTATAACGTTTACCCTTTCGCAATTTGAATAATCGAGTCTCCTTAGGCTACCTTCGTTATGTCCGATGGCGGTGATCATTTGTCGCGTGAAACTGAAGAATCCGATGTCGCGTTGGGTGTATTTACATGTTTTTGGGAAACGCGATTTCGTGCTGTGGCGGTAGTGAGGATCGAGTGAAAATTGGAGAGCGCCGAAAACTGTGACGAACCGATATGAGACACCGACGTCGACGGGTGTCGGCGAGTTGTGCGCAACAACTTGCGTCATGGCGTTTGTCAAGAAGCAACGTAGCGTGCGATTGCGTTCGGTTTTTGATTCAGTTTTGTCCGCGACGACGGAACCGCCTCGACGCTCTCCGCGAATTATTCGCAAAATTTGACGTGAATCAATCACGTTGTCCGTGAATTCCCCGAAAATCGGGTACAAGTTCGATGCGGATGGCTTACGAGTGTTCTATATTTGTTCCGAAAAATTTTCTTGTAACCGGTTACGAAATGAATTTTAAATCAATCGTGTATTTGGCGGAAATTGTTTGTGAGCTATTTGCAGATTTACGGTAGTATGCTCGATGCTGAACATCTCGCAAAGGGCGGGGAAAAAATGCGTGACGTGCAATTACGCGGAATTTAATAACAGAGGCAGACTGGGCAAGGAAATATCGTAAAGAAAATATTAATACCGCGCGTTGATGAGAATTGCTTTCCGTTAACTGAACGCTGCACATGCGCCGATAAAATTATCCGGTAACGATGATTTATAGTCTGCTCGGGAATTGTACTCAATATTGTCTGTGAGATGAAAAGTTTTAGCCCTTTTGTTGCTGCATATATAAGTGCGCAACATAAATCATATAAAATTGTTGTCAACATTAAAATGAATCGTCACAGAAGTAGAATCAAATGCTTAAATTAAAAATGTTCGACAACGTAACATGCTTAGGAACGTATTATTTAATATTATTGCGCGAAACGTGGATGTAGTGAAAGGATTAATGTTTATTATTTCTTATTATATGTCATTAGTCGTTTATGTCCGTGAAGGGATGGCGTGTCGGGGAGGAAAAAATTGTTGGGTTAGGCGACGTCGACGGGAACGTAAGCTTTTGGCTAGAAAAAAGGTATTTTGAGCGTGACTCGAGTCGCGGGGTCGATGGATGCGGTTTACGCGATTGATGACGTCGGATGCCGATGATATCGAGATGGTGCGGCGATGGACACAATAAATTCCACGCCGCTCGAAATGATTTCTACACGTTAAACGTCATAGTCGAGTTTCTCCTACCGATAAACAAGTATTATTAGTCCGCGATCAACTCGATATGACGGTTTTACTAAGTTTGGCCGCTTCTAGGTATTTTTTTATTTTGTCTTAGGTATACTTTCCTATCACGTTGCTGCGGGTTCTTACGCACATCTCGAGACGAGTCACATGTGTTCCGTTAATCTCGCTTTGACCAAATGAAAAGAAGTTTGTAGAACGCGTTTTGACCACAGGTTATATATATTCGTTTTGAAAAGCGAAATGATAAAGCGCATTTAGCAGGTACCGTTACATTGTCAGCACGTGGTGTTTCGAACATATTTGTCAATGCTCGCTTACTTACCTCTTGAATTTACTATTTATATAGCCGTCCATGATTTTACATCTACAAAAAACTGCACACGGTGTAATAGGCATTCGTCCTTTATACGGTGTGCAGCATTTAAGTAAAAGTCAAAATATTTTTACGATCGTCTGTATTCCAAGCGATATCGAAGAGATGTCGACGCAAAATCTGGTCCAGGAGACACTACTCTTTCCTTCATCACATCTTTGTAAACATCAATCTGGTCAACTGCTGTTGATGGACATACACCTTTTTCGTTCATTATTTTTAATCTTTTTATAGTACTTTCTCTTCCTTTATTTCGAAATGTCCTCCATTTCAATCATTAATCATATTTAATATCTACAATTTTCATCGCCTCTTAACAATCATGCGATGACGGCGAGAGTAGTATCCCTGGCACCGAATACTACGTCCAGACTTTTTCGATATCGATTTGCAATATTCCTTATTTACCGAAAAAAAACTTGAACACAAATCAACAATTCGCATGCTGCCGCCAACTATCACTTTGGGTAGTCCGTGCCAGAGTGTAGCTTTCAGCTGACTTCGGATTGATGCTTGTAAATATGTGAAGGCGAGAGTACTATCCCTGACACCGCATTTTGCGCTGATACCTCTTCGATATCGTTTCAAACTATTCCTCACTCATCGCAAAAACTTGAACTCAAGTTAATAATTTGCGTGCCACCGCAAACTATCACTTCGGCCACTCCGTGCCAGACTGCAGCCTGCAGTTGACTTCGGATTGATGTTTGCAAACATGTGAAGGCGACAATACTATCCCTGACACCGCATTTTGCGCTGATACCTCTTCGATATCGTTTCAAACTATTCCTCACTCATCGCAAAAACTTGAACGCAAGTCAACAATTTGCGTGCCACCGCAAACTATCATTTCGGCCACTCGGTGCCAGACTATAGCCTGCAGTCGACTTCGGATTGATGTTTACAAACATATGAAGGCGAGAGTACTATCCCTGACACCGCATTTTGCGCTGAAACCTCTTCGATATTGTTCCAAACTATTCCTCATTCATTGCAAAAACTTGAACGCAAGTCAACAATTTGCGTGCCACCGCAAACTATCACTTTGGCCACTCCGTACCAGACTGCAGCCTGCAGTTGACTTCGGATTGATGTTTGCAAACATTTGAAGGCGAGAGTACTATCCCTGACACCGCATTTTGTGCTGGTACCTCTTCGATATCGTTTCAAACTATTTCTCACTCAACGCAAAAACTTGAACGCAAGTCACAATTTGCGTGCCACCGCAAACTATCGCTTCGGCCATTCCGTGCCAGACTATAGCCTGCAGTCGACTTCGAATTGATGTTTGCAAACATGTGAAGGCGACAGTACTATCCCTGACACCGCATTTTGCGCTGATACCTCTTCGATATCGTTTCCCACTATTCCTCACTAATCGCAAAAACTTGAACGCAAGTCAACAATTTGCGTGCCACCGCAAACTATCACTTCATTCAGCGTCTCCGTGCCAAACTGCAGCCTGCAGTTGACTTCAAATTGATGTTTGCAAACATGTGCAGGCGACAATACTATTCCTGACACCGCATTTTGCGCTGATACCTGTTCGATATCGTTTCAAACTATTCCTCGCTCATCGTAAAAACTTGAACGCAAGTCAACAATTTGCGGGCCACCGCAAACTATCATTTCGGCCACTCTGTGCCAGACTACAGCCTGCAGTTGACTTCGGATTGATGTTTGCAAACATGTGAAGGCGAGCAGTACAAATTGATGTTTATGCAGGCGACAATACTATTCCTGACACCGCATTTTGCGCTGATACCTGTTCGATATCGTTTCAAACTATTCCTCGCTCATCGTAAAAACTTGAACGCAAGTCAACAATTTGCGTGCCACCGCAAACTATCACTTCGGCCACTTCGTGCCAGACTGTAGCCTGCAGCCGACTTCGCCACACGAAGTCATACGCATCGCGCCAGAGCGAAACGCGACTCGTCTCGAGTTCGCAGACGCGTCCCGCGTTCCAGGCAATCCAGGAACCCGCTCCGCCGCCATTACTGGGCCACAGGACGTTCAGAGCGTCCAGAATGCCTGTCGGTCGAATTCCGGACCGACTCTGAGCCGATCCCGCCGCGTGGCTCCTCGACGTTAGTCCGAAACTACTTGTCCTCCCTGAGGAGCGCCTCCTCCGCTTCCTTCCGCCTCGCCTTCGCCTCCTTCTTCGCTCTCTTCTTTTCCTCCTTCGCCAGCTTTTTCGCCTCTTTCTGCCGAGACTTCTCCGCCTTCTCTTCTTCCTTCTGCCGAGCCTTCTCGGCCTTTTCGCGTTCCTTCTCGCGCTCCTTCTCCTTTTTTGACTTCTGAATCTCCTGCACGACAGACATCTTCGGCGCCGTCGCGAGGCGCTTTGACGTCCCTCGGGTGCCGGAAGAGGATGACGATGTTGATGACGCGTTGCCGGCACCGCTGCGCGGACTCGGGGACGTCTCCAGCTGCGTCACGATCTTCTGTGCGCATCTGGGAAAGGAGAAAGTTGCACAATGTCATTCTTTGATGATGGCACAGTGGTCATTTTGACACACGAGCGCGGGTATGTAAAAGAACACCGACCACCGTAGATCAAACATACATTTTTCTACTGACAAGGTAATGACTGTCAGATGAATGCTCCGTTTGGTTTTAGCATTGTGCATTGGCACATTCTGATACTGTTACAAAACTAATATTAACACTATGCCGTCCGCACGTCTAATTTAATTTTTTTCTTGTCGCGCCGGTAGAACTGTCTTACATCATTTCGCTTATCGCCAGCGGTTTTTTTGAGGTTCTTGTTTACTAATGCTGCCCCTCTATTTTCTTCGAAATTGTGAGAATATACTTATGTAAATAAGTACAATTTTTTTTTGTATGACACATATGTTTATCTATTTATTTACATAATGAATTGTTTATTTTAGCCAAAAATATGATTCTTATATGGTTCCCACATTTTTCTACTGACAAGGTATTGTATACTTATACATTGGGCATTGATCCTGTTACTTATTTTTTTTGTATGGCACCACATTTTTGTGGAGCCACCGGCACATTTTGATACTGTTACAAAACGATAGTTTTCGCATGGCACCAATGTGGAGCCACCGGACGGCATAGTGTTAATATAATGAATTAGGTTTATTTTAGCCAAAAATATGATTCTTATATGGTTCCCACATTTTTCTACTGACAAGGTATTGACTGCCGGATGAATGCTGCGTTTGGATTTAGCATTGGGCATTAGCATGTTCTTATACTGTTACAACACTAATTATAATATAAGGAATTAGTTTCATTTTAGTCAAAAACATGATTCTTATATGGTTCCCACAATGACTCATATATGGAACATGGGCCTGTGAATAGTTCAGTTCACTGAATGGACCGACTTTGTTATATATAGGACATTTATTTTTTATCAAATAGACGATGTGTCCCACATATGAGTCGCGGAAAAAGGGAATACAATATTGAATACGCCTTTACCAGCACTGCACTGGTCTGTCTGAACAAATCATATGGCTCATATATGAGCCGACTGGTAGTGAATGCCTTAAGATTAATAACGGTGATGGTAAAACCAGATGGAAAGAAATTTCTTTTAATTAATTAAACTTTTAATCAGTTATTATGGATTGGATATGACTGTACGTCTACATTATTTATGTTCTAAAAGAAGGCGTGCATGTGTGGAAGAGCTTACCACTTGGGCTGGCTAAACTGTCATTTACTACTGTGAATTATATACAATGCGGCTTTGTACCTATTTATTTTCAAAGAAACTATGTGTGCGCATCCGTGGAATAAGAAGTTTCTATGACCCGTGTGGAGTAAACTGTCGTATACTGTTCTATATTATTATATGTTGTACGCCTATGTTACTTATGTTGCCAAAAACTCCGCGTACCTGTGGGAGAAGTACCTGCTTTGCGTATGTCAAAAAACTATGCTATTCATGTCAAAACACGTCTACTTTGTGAACAAATCAGCCCGGTAATAGTTATTGATAATTCTGCATTTCCTAATTTACTGCATAACTTGGGACTTGAGATTATCTTAATTCTTTTCTGGGCAAAACAAATAATTTTTTTGGTAATATCCATAGTCACTTAGGTTTTCTATCATTTATTCCAACTTTTGCACGGTTAAAACTCTGTGCTAAAAGCACGATTGCAATACGAAATGTAAGAATTCAAAGGTTCTTAGTTACCGTATCCTTGTCGATGCCTTTCCAGCACGGTAATCCCTCTGGAATTCTTTAATAGGCGGCAGTCTACGCTCCCGATTCTCCCTCATGATTTCTTCTTCCTCGGCAACTTGCTGCACAGGATCCTGATATTCCTATAAATGCAGCAAAGAAAAGAAATGGTTCCATTAAATACGATTTATTGATAATGTAATAGGAATACGTACTGCCCATGAATCTATTTAATCTTCACACGTGCCATCACCGCCAGTACTCTTATCTAACGAATGTACAACCACATTTATTGTATAAAAAAGCGAGTGCCACGAAGGCGCAAGAGTTACTTCCGGAAAGATTCCTTGCATTTTCTAGTTTCGATCAATATTAGGAAGATTATTTATCTTGAAACTATCGGAAAACCGTCTTGCAATTCTCTCGATTTGGTGTTCAATACCGACATTCGTTTTTATTATATTTCCAAAGCACTTTGCGATTTTCTCAGTTTTCCTCCTCATTTCACGAAGCACATTTTCTTCTTACTTCCGTCCTTTCTCTATTTATCATCTCACACCGCGAAGACTCTTTACCATTACACTTTCAAAGAATGCGCAATTTTCTGTTCATCGCTCAATGTCGTGTAAAAGGTGTTTGCCGACGCACACTAACCTGAATCCGCATTTTCATCGACTGCGTTTGCGAACGTCTGAGCGTCGCTCCTGTCGGTTGCCTTACCCTTGTGGGCTTACCAAGGGTGGAACTTCCGGTGCTGCTCGCCGACGACGAAGTTGCCGAAGACACGGAAGACACTCCTGTGCAACAAAGTTTCCGTCACGTTAATTAACTTCATCGCCCAAGTCTTTCCCGTCTTTTAATTTCCTCTTGATCCTCGTTTCCCGTAAAAGCCGCATTACGAAGGTCTCGTTAGTTCAGTATTTACGCAACGCTTGGTTTTAACAGTTTCGAGGGCAATAAAAATCGTACCGGACGTATGTGTGATGACGGATAGAGAGTGAGACGTGTAGGCGGTACTATCGAAGATAATCTTGGAGAGGCTTAAGATCGTTTACAATAGAATCGTGTTGTAAGATAGTTGTAGAACATAGGAGAAGTAGAAATAATTCGTCGTAAGTCGTCGAAGTAGATTTTGATTTATTAATTTATGAAAATTTTGTATTCTGCTCATCACATTTTTGAGGAATTGTGTACTCTGAGATAATTTTTGACTCTGCCGAAGGTTAATCTTGCACCGTTCAACTTTGACAGTATTTCACACCGCGATATTCGATGCTCTTAAGGTTCGATTTCGATTTATTATTTTGCGACAACTTTGTATGCTGCCGGCAAATTTTTAAGCAACTTTATACTCTGCCTATGAGTTTTAATCCTGCCGATTTTTAAGTATGTACTATTCAACATTAATTAGATTCGACTTGGCAGACCGTTATCCGAATCTTTCCATCATTGAACGTTGTTTTATTCGAAACCGTAACATTCAATATCACAATTTCGTACACCGTGATCCGTAAACTTCGAATTACAAATTCCGTAATGCTTAACCTAACAATATCCAACTACATCATTCCCACATTGCCATTGTCCAGCCCACTATCTTCGATTTTACTATCTTCCATCTTGCACATTCCATATCAGAACTTTCCATTTCCGAAACGATATGATTCACGGAGGATCAGTAAACGGTGGAAGGAGCAATTTGCGGGGAACAAAACTTCTGCTCCGCGGTTCTGTTTTCTTACCGGAAATGGAGGACGAACCGCTGGCCATGGAGTAAAGAGAGGCAGAAGCTGGCACACTTCCGGTTCCCCACCTGCCGCCGCGTCCGGACACGCCAACAGTCACACCCGTTCCCATGTTGTATTCTGACGCACTTTGTGGCAAGACCCACGATTTGCCCGACATAGAATACTGCAGCAAAATATTTTTCAAGGCATTACAAAGCAGTTTCTATTTAATCCTGCAGGAACTGTGTTTCGTGGCTCATGGGTTTTCTTACCAAGCGCACTACGGATTTTTTGCAAGTTCCTCCGGGACTCATCCCTTGATTCACTCTATATACTGTCTACAATATACAAAGTAAATCAAATGGATTTTTGTAAGTGGTAAAGTAAATGGATTTTTGAAAAAGTTCATAGTGCTTGAAACATTCGCGGGCCATGAGCCATGAAAAGTTTCTGCAGGATTAAATGAAACCACTCAATCATAACAGGCATAACATTTATTAACCCTTTGACTGCTGACTACTTCCGGCCGAAGCGCTTGCTGAGGACGAAACATTTTTCGCTAGTGTGAATTCTATTGATTGATTATATAAGACGCAACTAAGTTCTACTGATAATTCTTTATTTACGCCAAATTTAATAATGCAAGAAAACTATTTGATAAAGAACGCATTTGTATTTGTCTCGTACGTTAATAATTGTGGTTGCAATAGGCAGGAAATCAAAACGATTGGGGACGCATATATGCACCCATAGCCTACACAGATGGATTTCGACGGACGCATATATGCGTCCATAGCAGTCAAAGGGTTAACATGACTGAAAAGTTGAATTTGCAATCAAGCATTGCTACTTTAACGATTAAATTTATTATATTCGTTAAATCCAGAAGCAATTAAATTGATGGGTTATGTTAATATCGTTAATGAATTTACTTTCCGAGGTAATTCAACTGCTTTGCTATGATAATCAAGTTAATCAATTTATTTGCCATTCGAAAAAATCTGACCGCATCGAGACAGATCCTTTGTCGAACCTTGGCGATATCGCCCATTGTAATCGGGGCGCAAAATTTTATTATGCGTGAGTTCCAGTCGAACGGTGCCGGCTAATTTGAAAGTACGCTCCAATTACTCACGATTTTACGGAAACGCGATCACATGCGCCGGGTATCGAGTCTTCGCACACGTGTTTGGCTGTGCACGGATGTGTTTATACGCTCGAACGGATATAACAATGAGAGAAACAAACGAGAATTGAAAAAGAGGGACTACGGTGATGAGGGAACTAATTTGAAAGCTGTGAGCTCAAATACAGCAGGTAATTGAAACGTGCACGCGTGTGTGCGTGATATCTTGATTCATGGAAAAAGGAAAACTGTATTCGCGCGGATGAGATCAGACGATGCATAGTGATTTTTCTCCGGTTCGAAAAAACAAAAGAGTTGTGCGCTGCGATCTGACAGAGTAGTGAGAGTGTATAATGCTTTTGTGCGGTTTTAGTTTCTCGATCTAGTCACGGTGTGCTCGGCAGGTACGTTCTGTGTATGTAGTATTAAAAGTCGTTAGATTATCGTCTTTTTTTTTATACATCGTAGAGTTCGTCCCGTTTGAGGATCGATTATTGATTAATGAGTTGTGGGATAGAGAATATAAGTTGAAAATTCGTAATTAATTCAATTCACATATGTTACTAGCCCTCTGAGAATAGAAGAGCTCGATTATCTATGATGTTTTATATTCGATTTAAATTAATTCTCCGTCTGTTCTTGGCGATATTCATAAGTATTGCCAATTTGGTAATGTAGTTCTTATTTTATCAGTCCCTCCGTTTTCCCTTCGGTTTGTCAAAGTATAAGAGTTTAACTTTTCTCACTTTGTTATAGGATTATATATCACAATTCTTCCATTAATTTTAATCATATTGTAGGATCTATGGTGAAGTTTGAGTTCAATTTTTCTTTGTCAATTCGGACCTATTTTTATTTCTCGAAAAAGTAACACAAACGGTACGTTTTTAACTTGCGTACCTAAAGGAACGTGTGATGTGCTCGTTCCTTCAATATATTTTTTGTCATATCTCGGAAACTATTACGAATTTTTCAACGCGGTTGGAATTTTTCCAAGTCTCTTTGTCCCCCTTTCATTCTGTACAATTACAAGTCGATCGGTTGAGTTTTAATTTTTGACCCTGTTTTCAGGCTCGTTTTTCACGATTTTTCCACACATTTTTGCCGACATCTGTGAAATCTCCGACATCTGTTCAAATTTCCATATTTCCGAAAATATGGAGAGCTTAGCGGGCGGATATCTGGTCCAAAGCTAAATAAAATTCGACATTTTTCCCTCAATTTCATATTTTCCGCGATAGTATGAAAGTCTCATTTTCGTGATTGGGACCGTTTCTAAATATTCCGTCAGCCATCTACAATGACAATATATACGTTCACTCTGTAACGTAGCTGCACTGTAACTAATAAGTATGTTTCCGTTATTTCGATTTCCTTTAATCATCGATACACTCGAACTATTCCGTCCCAAAATAGCTAAGCATAATTCTTCTTCCGCCAGCTCAGAAAATTTCGAAACGCCCCTTTAATGTACTTCACTCAACCCCCTCTCCTATGAAATTCCTTATCGCCACACATCGAAAGCGTGGCCGAAGTTCGCTCGCGAAAAAACTTGCGTCACCCTGTGCACGTCATTCGCAGCCGAAGTGTGTTCAAGTACACTCCGTTGTCCCAGATAATTCTGTTATCGTCCTGGAGCGACTTATCGCAGCGTCATCTCATCCGCTCTTAGAACCCTCAAAGCCCCTATTCAAAAGGGCTGAAGCACGAAATCGGTCGTGTCACTTACGTCCCGGGGGATGAGAGTCTGCTTCAGTCGCAGGATCTTCGCGCGACATATGACGCATCTGAGCGGCAGCAACCTCTGTGACACTGCCATTTGTATCGTCTTGACAAAGCACCGTCTGCGGACAGAAAGTGTCGTAAGCCGATCGTAGTCCGCAGGTACGCAGTAATGTGTGGATACACTGAAATATGTGGGGCCGGCTTCAGGGGTGGGAGACTGAGAATTCGCAATATGGCGAATTTGGAAAGATGGTAGTTTGACGGATGCTGTTGTCGTGGATAATAAATCGAATCCTGTAGTGTAACGACACGGTACATGGCAACTACGATATCGCGAAATTCGGGACTGAAAGTCGGGAATTTTGGAGTCAGGATAAAGGAATCTGTAATATTCGGAATCAATTTGGCTGCCGTAGAATTTGAAGCATGCTAACGCGGATAATGCAAGATATGCAAAGTATAAGTCTGAAAATGTGTGATGTTTTAAAATAAGCAATTTGAAACGCATAATAGATATGCATAATACAGGATTGCCCTGCCGTGATGTGAGTTATACACATATTATGATATTCAAATCTGTAATACTCTTTACCTGCAAACAACGCGATGTCCGCATGGCGCAGTTTGCATCGTTGCCCTCGCGTTGACACATATCACACACTGCAACACAAAACATTTCTATCTTAATGGACCCACCTAATTAAATTCCACATTCTTAGTAAACTTCCATGTTTCCATGATGTTTACAATTCTGTTCTACATATCTAGATATCGTTACACGGCTTCACATATATTTACACATGACCGTTTATCATGTGACAAGTAACATTTGTTTCCCGCTCAGTAATCAGCTAATGCAAGACTTCTGTCTAGATATATAAATTCTCAAAGGAAACAAATCGGAAATAAATTGTCTGTTACCGTTGTAGGATTGTAGCTTTTTAGTTGTTTTTCCAATTGTCGAGCTTTGGCGATTATGTCACGCTTCGTCGCGTTGCATAGTATTTTAAGTAAACAGAAAAATGTCGAGGAAATTATTTGTGGAAGTAAAGGATGACAAATACGGTTTTTAGGTACACTCGTTCACTCGTTCTTAGTGACACTCGTTAGATTGAATACGCAGATAAAATTTTGCATTATGTTTTATTTCAAAGTTGTATGTTATCCTTTGTCAGAGGACAAAATGTTTCGTACTGACAAGTCACAGTGCTGTAAGTGGGTGTTTTGCTGAGTTACGCTCTCAGATTAAACTTCAACCGCAATCAAAACGCAACCTAAAAAAAAAGACAAAACATGTATTTCGTAGAAAATAACGTAAGCTTTCATACTGCTTTAACACGTTGACTTCCGAACGTATTTTGTTATATTATAAATGCAACGCGATGGAATACTACGGAGTATTATTGAATAGAGCAAAATGAAGATAATGCGGAGTTACTGAAGACAAAAGGATCACTACTCTAATACTAATTCAATTTACAAAATTAAAGACTGCTACTGATTGCAAATTATTTGCGTTTTCAGTGATATGTTTTCCGCTTGTCACCGGTGACCACTACGGCAGTCAACGTGTTAAAAGGCTCATACAACATTATTATTATGTTTCAGGAATTATTAACAATTTAGTCCAAGTAAAAAAATATCTATATTCCAGATATTAAAATCAAGAAGATTGTCGTTGAGACTTCTGTAAAATTTCAATTGCCTTCTTCACTGTTTCCATTAACTATACATACGCGTGTCGCCATTTCGTTCGGTAACTTCCGTAAACCATACTGTGATGGATTTGGAGCACCATAGCCTTCCACAGGGCTAGGTGAATTTCGTTTTCGTCGGCTATTCATGCCTGGACCGCCATGGTGTGGCGGTGGACCACGTTCTCCTGGCTGTTCATGATCACCATGATCAGCTAACGCATTTCGTCTTCGTCGACTATTCATGCCTGGACCACCATGGTGTGGCGGTGGACCTCGTTCTCCTGGCTGTTCATGATTACCATGATCAGCTAGTGCAGATCGTTTTTGTCGATTATCCATGCCTGGGCCACCATGAGGTTGCGGTGGACCACGTTCTCCTGGCTGCTCATGACCACCATGATCAGCTAACGCATTTCGTTTTTGTCGATTCCCCATGCCTGGGCCACCACGGGGTTGCGGTGGACCCTGTTCTCCTGGTTGAGCATGATCACCATGATCAGCCAGCGCATTTCGTTTTTGTCGACTTTCCATACCAGGGCCACCATGGTGTTGCGGTGGACCATATTCTCCTGGCTGTTCTTGACCACCATGATCAGCTAGTGCATTTCGTTTTTGTCGACTTTCCATGCCTGGACCACCATGGTGTTGAGGTGGGCCATATTCTCCTGGTTGAGCATGATCACCATGATCAGCCAGCGCATTTCGTTTTTGTCGATTTTCCATACCAGGGCCACCATGGTGTTGCGGTGGACCATATTCTCCTGGTTGTTCATGATCACCATGATCAGCTAGCGCATTTCGTTTTTGTCGACTTTCCATGCCAGGGCCACCATGGTGTTGCGATGGGCCATATTCTCCTGGTTGTAGATGATCACTATGATTAGCCAGCGCATTTCGTCTTTGCCGACTTAGCATGCCAGGGCCACCATGGTGTTGCGGTGGACCATGTTCTCCTTCTTGTTCATGATCACCATGATCAGCTAGCGCACTTCGTTTCAGTCGTCCGTATTCACCTGGACCACCATGGCCTTGACCATAATTTCCTGGCAGTTCATGACCACCATGATCAGCTAACGCATTTCGTTTCTGTCGACCAAATTGGCCTGGTCCACTGTTACGTTGTCCTGGACCATACCCTTCTGGACCATCGTGTCCTTCCGAAGGACCATGTTCATCTCTAGCCTCTGATAACGAAAGCGCTCGTCTTCGACGAACGGCTTCTTCATCGTCATCATAGTCGCCTGACGATGATTCGTAACTAGAACTGCCCGACGATGAACCTTCACTGAAACTTTCTGATCCTGAAGACGCATCCCGTTTTCGCATAACTTTGCTCTGAGTACCGTTTACGTCGAAATTACCGGTTCCTGATGGGAATGGAGTAGACATATCTGTTGGAGGTTCGCATCCTGGCGGTGGACCACGACCATGTGGTGGACCGTGACCCTGTGGAGGACCACGTCCATCTGGAGGACCGCGACCATCCGGAGGTCCATGAGGTGGTGGAGGACAACCATTTGGCGGTTGGGCTTTAGGTGCTGCAGTCTGAACATTGCATAAATATATGATTACGGGGTATCGGCCAAAGATCAAAATTCTATGACGATGACTGCAATATTCAAATGAAAGAATGAATCAAATGTTTTCGTTATTAAATTTATGAGGTGCTGGGGAAAGGTAACAATTCACTAATAATGACTGCCGTAACTAAATGAAAGCGTAAAACAAGGTTTTCGTGTTCTAGGATTATTTTGTTAGATTTATGAAATTTCAGGCAAGGGTAGAAATTCAATGACGATTACTGCAATATTTAAATGAAAGAATGAATCAAATGTTTTTTTTTTTTATAAATTGTATGAGGGGCTGGACAAAGGTAACAATTCACTAATAATGACTGCCGTAATTAAATGAAAGCATAAAATAAGGTTTTCGTGTTCTAGGATTACTTTGTTAGATTTATGAGATTTAAAGCACAGGTAGAAATTCAATGAAGATTACTGCAATATTTAAATGAAAGAATGAATCAAATGTTTTTTTTATTAAATTTATGAGGTGCTGGGGAAAGGTAACAATTCACTAATAATGACTGCCGTAATTAAATGAAAGCATAAAATAAGGTTTTCGTGTTCTAGGATTATTTTGTTAGATTTATGAGATTTCAGGCAAAGATAGAAATTCAATGACGATTACTGCAATATTTAAATGAAGGAATCCATTAAGATTTTTGTGTTTCAGAATTATTGGGTTATTTACGTGTTATTAGATTTATATTTGCTATTTATAGCGAAAATATTGAACGTATAATCTTTAACGGCCGTCCAATAGAAATTTGCTTCCATTATACTCTGCAGTTGTAATGTTATTGTTGCTATATGCGGTATTTCAATATGCAATTGCTTCGATGGTTATATCGCATTGTGTAACTTTCATTAAACAGGCATGTTTGATACGTGTGATGTATTTGACAAATATGAATGTATTTCCGAACGTTGCAACTGACATTTATTGTTACGGTATTACTTATATGCATTTGTGACAATCAACAGTGTCACTGCTAGTCGAGGATATTAATGGATCGGTTGACATTCATTGCAGAGACTGGTATAATAGACAAAATTGTTTCTAGACGATGTAATTATCGATAGAACAACGATGAATCAATTCTCTAATGGATGGTAATCGATTCTTGTTAGAACGGTCGTCGATTAGTGGGCGAATAGTCAATAGACAATTCCCGTTAGTAAATGGGCCGCTGGTTACTGTTTGAGCAACGGCTAGTGATGATTCGCGATAGAACAATAGTCGATTAACAGGCGCGTACTCAATAATCGATACTCTTTAACACGAACTCCAATCGGACAGTATTTAAATCACATCATAGGCTTGCAAGTTGCAGCCGAATTCGTTCTGTTTTCGAAATTTATTCAAATGTCACTTGGCACGAATACTCATGCACTAGACCACTGCCAATTAATCATTGCTGATCGCATTAATCAACAACTGCACGTTTGTCACAATTTTAGATAACGTCCACCAATCTTCTAGCACCAAGTACCACCAGTATATCGAATAATGTCAACTTTGGGTCTTGCTAGAAATTATTACAGTAACAGCTCATCTTTACACACTCTCAATTTTTCACTAGAGCCAATGCTCCAATTCCAGTTTTCATTAATGCACACAATGTACCTTCATCCTAAAATGCCTTATGTCACAAAATCGTACTTACCGATATCGCCAAAATGGCGGCCATCGAAACGAGGACGGCCAGCGGCTTCATGTTTCTTCTTTGTTCGCCGGTCGACACGTAAAATGCGCTGCTCTCTGTGCTTCGGAAGCAAATAAATAGTCGCGGCGATGCTAATCTGGCCCGCGGAAAATTGCGCGCAATTAAGAGGAAAGAGTCGCGTCCATTGTTGCGGACGCAAGGCGACATGCGAGAAAAATTAAGCCGTCGACGCGGGGAAATCCGTTTTCGTGACGAGATCGTCGCCGGCACCGTAAAATTGACCGCATTGTGCCTTATTGCTTCCGTGCGCGTCGTTGTGTGTGCGTGTAAACAGCGTTAATTGTCACAACACTGCTCTTGATTTTTGCGCGTTGCGTCACGAAGTGTTTGTCGGCTGCCTTGATGTTCCGACGAAGCCAAGTCGTGTTCGGCGAGCTGTGACAGGTGACAGAGTAAAGATTTTTGTGTGCATGCGCGAGACGAATTGTGCACTTTGTTACTAACATGTTCGATTGCAGGATGATACCACGGCACTTGACGTTCGTGACGCGTTTGGAGTTCAGTTAAATTTAACTGATATTTTGAGATTAAACGTCAGAATGGAAGATATCGATGCAATGGTAAAAAGTGAAGTATGAGTAATGTAGCGTCAGACTTAATAACGCGGGAGTGTCTAGTTTCATGGATAGAGTAATTAGTGATTCAAACAATTTAACAGGTATTTTGAGATTAATTGTCAGAAGAGAAAATATTTGTGCACAGATAAAAATTAAATATGAGTAATGCAGTGATTATATGTGATTTGCAGGCAGTGTATCTTTTCGTGCATGTAGTAACTATCGATGTAAACGTATTGCAAAATATATTAAGGTATAGTAGGAGAAGTGGATTGTATCTGAAGATATCATCTTATGCGGTGACGTATGTATGGCATAAATGGCATGTTTTTTCAAATGACTTTATTCAGCACATTCTTGCACATATTCGCATTAAGGTGCAGCAAGAGAAATCGAATGAAATAATTACCGTTGAACCCACCAACCATTGATAGCCATTTCAAGTAAAGTTAGAAACCGTGTTCTGAAATTTACATTCTCAACCTGTCAAGTCATCAGTACTGCTAAAGCCTTAAACGTTGGTCCCATGTTTGGTCCTACGTTAAATATTGTATGTTCCCTTGTTATTACTACATCAGCCCCTCAGAAAACGTATTCTAAAATCGCTATTTGACAATGTGTCAAGACATCCGCTCTCCTAACCCCTTAAACCATGTATCCAGTTTAATTACCATGCATCCACACTCTCCCTACCCAAACACATTATTGCTTCTGCCATTCCGTGACCGTTCGGCCGTCTCCATTCTTTAAGCATCCGTTAGAAACAATCGCCGTTGAACCCACCAAGCATCGACAGCCCTTCCAAGGGCCATTTCCTCGAAACGACTCGACCATAAATTCCCCTCAGCAATAAACAACGCCAAGCTAAACTAGCCCCGAATTCCCGCTCGCACTATCCCGCCAACAAACGTCACTACACATTTTACGTTCGGACGGGCGCTCTTTACATTCGCGCATCACCCCATTGGCCGTAAAAGGCAAAAGACACGAAAGCGGACGCGCGCTTTCGTTTGATGCGTTATCCGGCGACAATCGGGTTAATTACTGACGCAACCCCCGCAAGTTTGTACTGAACCGCGCAGGCTATCGATCACGTAGGCGCGTTGTTTACCTTTATCGCGACGGCGGACGGCATCGATAATCGACGTAACCGAATTAAGCCTCGCTTTAATCGGAATATTAATAGGCGCGCCGTGTTGGACGAGCATGTCAGGAATCGAAGGGTTGCGCGGGAGTCACTTTGTCACTCCGGTTAATCGACTTTCGCGACCCATTGAGCGACCAATTCGCGCGGAAATTGCGACTTTTCCGGACTGACGGCCATCTTTCGAGCGGCCCGATGGCCGGCGGGCGCCATTGTAGACGGGCTAACTTCGGACGGCAATGTTCGTGGAACGGCCGAAATCGAAGATCAAGAAATTTGTGAAGTCTTTTAACTTTGACTCTTTTTCACTTTGACTGCCAAGCGTATTTTGCTATGTTAGAACCGCGATGCGATGAAATACTGCAGAGTATGATTAAATCGTGCAAAATGAAGGTAACGCACAGTTGTTAGAAGCCAAAGTATTGAAGCACCGTTCCAATATCAATTGTTTTTACAAGATTGCAAATAGGCTTCATTGCGAATTTTTTGCGTTTTTAGTAAAATTTTTGTGTTCTTTGCTCAAGTGTATTTTGCTATGTTAGAACCGCGATGCGATGAAATACTGCAGAGTATGATTAAATCATGCAAAATTAAGGTAACGCAGAGTTGTTAGAAACCAAGGTATTGAAGCACCGTTTCAATATCAATTGTTTTTACTAGATTGCAAATAGGCTGCATTGCTAATTTTTTGCATTTTTAGTAAAATCTTTTGTGTACTTTGTTCAAGCGTATTTTGCTATGTTAGAACCGCGATGCGATGAAATACTGCAAAGTATGATTAAATCTTGCAAAATGAAGGTAACGCAGAGTTGTTAGAAGCCAAAGTATTCAAGCACCGTTCCAATATCAATTGTTTTTGCAAGATTGCAAATAGGCTTCATTGCGAATTTTTTGCATTTTTAGTAAAATCTTTTGTTTTCTTTGCTCAAGCGTATTTTGCTATGTTAGAACCGCGATGCGATGAAATACTGCAGAGTATGATTAAATCGTGCAAAATGAAGGTGACGCAGAGTTGTTAGAAACCAAGGTATTGAAGCACCGTTCCAATATCAATTGTTTTTACAAGATTGCAAATAGGCTTCATTGCGAATTTTTTGCATTTTTAGTAAAATCTTTTGTGTACTTTGCTCAAGTGTATTTTGCTATGTTAGAACCGCGATGCGATGAAATACTGCAGAGTATGATTAAATCGTGCAAAATAAAGGTAACGCAGAGTTGTTAGAAGCCAAAGTATTGAAGCACCGTTCCAATATCAATTGTTTTTACAAGATTGCAAATAGGCTGCATTGCTAATTTTTTGCATTTTTAGTAAAATCTTTTGTGTACTTTGCTCAAGCGTATTTTGCTATGTTAGAACCGCGATGCGATGAAATACTGCAGAGTATGATTAAATCTTGCAAAATGAAGGTAACGCACAGTTGTTAGAAGCCAAAGTATTGAAGCACCGTTCCAATATTAATTGTTTTTGCAAGATTGCAAATAGGCTTCATTGCGAATTTTTTGCGTTTTTAGTAAAATTTTTGTGTTTTTTGCTCAAGTGTCTTTTGCTATGTTAGAACCGCGATGCGATGAAATACTGCAGAGTATAATTAAATCGTGCAAAATGAAGGTAACGCAGAGTTGTTAGAAACCAAGGTATTGAAGCACCGTTCCAATATCAATTGTTTTTGCAAGATTGCAAATAGGCTTCATTGCGAATTTTTTGCATTTTTAGTAAAATCTTTTGTCTTCTTTGCTCAAGCGTATTTTGCTATGTTAGAATCGCGATGCGCTGAAATACTGCAGAGTATGATTAAATTATGCAAAATAAAGGTAACGCAGAGTTGTTAGAACCCAAAGTATTGAAGCACCATTTCAATATCAATTGTCTTTACAAGATTGCAAATAGGCTTTATTGCGAATTTTTTGCGTTTTTAGTAAAATCTTTTGTGTTCTTTGCTCAAGCGTATTTTGCTATGTTAGAACCGCGATGCGATGAAATACTGCAGAGTATGATTAAATCTTGCAAAATGAAGGTAACGCAGAGTTCTTAGAAACAAAGGTATTGAAGCACCGTTCCAATTGCTTTTACAAGATTGCAAATAGGCTTGATCTCGAATTTTTTTGCATTTATAGTAAAATATTTTGCGCCGGTCACCGGTGACCACCGTGGCAGTCAACGTGTTAATGATGCGCGTTTTTATGGTTGAAACGTGGGTTTTATTTGGTAACTGAGTATGATTTGTGTGCTTGTACAGGAGCACGAGAAGCTGCCGTAGAGGAAATGTTGCCAGAAAATTAAAAGAAGAATGTAAGTTCAAACACCATAAAATAAGAACGCAATACACTAATTTCGGACTAATGCAAGTATAAATATTAGAGGCTTCTGAGGCAGGAACTGATAAAGTCCTGAAATATATGGAGTTAACAAATAAAGTCCATATTTCAATCAAAAGGACGTAACATTTGAATTAATTGTAAATAAAAAAATTTACTTTTGTTTGTTGTCAAATTAGAAGTGTACAAAACAAGTCGTGTATCAAAATATTTTTGTCACGGCAAATATTTGATTTTTCATATTTCGAACATGTACTAGCCGCTTTTATAACAAATAATAATTACTTCGTGGTCTCAGTGAAATTGTTTCGAATCAGGAATTGTTCTAATCACTGCACCTCTGTACATTTGGATTTTCATCTTCTAGCCATGTCTCTGCTATTTTTATAACAACTAATATACCACTGTTCTTCATTTATCTATTTTTCTAACGTTAACTGAAGTCATTGTCTCAAGCCACTCTCTTTCCAACAATGAAATCATATCATTCATGCACCGTACTTCCGCTGCCATTCACGAAAGCCTGAATTGAAAATCAAATGACACGTAACTCAAATCAGTCTTTCTTCCGACTTAAAACGTCGCAATCGCGTCTAACGTTACCGTATCAAGAATTCCGTAACATTTCGCATCAAAAGAAAATTGGGAATTTGCGCGCACCTGATGAAGGTTTTAATTACGTTGACGACGTCGATTAAGATCGTCGGCTCGGGCAATTCGGAAACGAATTCTCGGAACCGACTCGATTCGTCCGGTAATATCGTTGACGAGGCACGGAAACAATCTCCGCGTTTTCAGCGGCGATAATTGAGGACGTTTTCAATCATCGGGTTGGCCATTAGCTCCGAAGGACGCTGCGACACTCTCCGATGCGGTGTTTTTCCTTATGCGGAACTGTCGCAGAACGTCTCCTGCTTTCTCACGTTTTACGTCAATGCTACTTCGAATACTGCATAATTCTTGCTTTAGCTACTGTTGCATAATTTATATGTCAACGACGGATAGGGCTTATCAAAATGAAGCTTACGTGTTGGAAACTTATTTATGTCAAAATTAGTTAGTTTAAAGACTACGTAATGAACGCATTGCTAACGCATTTGAAACGATAGCAATAAACAGTCTACATTTGTCGGATTTTTTAAAGACCTGGTCCTGAACATGTCGCCAATAATTGCATTTAGTACATCAATACGGACACGCATAGCAGCGACAAAAATAAGAATTGCCTATTTTCCTACTTTCTGCCATCTTTACACAATGTTTTACGTGTCACAAAGTTGTTTATGTATTATTTTTCAATTCTCACGGATTTGATCTATACAATTTTTAAAATTCAAAAGACGCCACGGTTCCTTTACTTCGCACAAAATTAAGAAGCCAATCAAAATAATCTCACATTTAACCACGGTCTTGTACAAACGAGCGCAGTTACATAGAAAAATCGCAAAAAGTCCGAATTACCGCTTTAGTCTAATCCTCTTATCGATCACTTTCGTTCATTTCTTTCACCGCCCTTCTTTAGTCTCCCACTCTTCGCCATCTTCGCCAACCTTAATTCGCCGCGAAACGCGGAAATTTCATTTTCTCGCCAATCATCGGCGGCCTTCATTCTCTCCGTGGAATTACGAATTAGGCTTGATTACATCTCGCCTCCTGTGGCGTCGTGGAGCAAGCTAACGAAGTTATCCTTAGCAACCTCAAAGAGGGCGGTAGAATGTAGAATGAAATTAGGGGAAGAGTTGAAGAATGGCGGAGATCGAATAAACAGTTGACCCCAACGCGGATTATTCCTTTGTTTTGCGCACCTGCGAACTAACGATTGAAGTCGCATTAAAGACTTCTCCTAAATTCAAGGGATCTCAAAATGTTTTCGAAGATCTCGTTGAGCAAGTCTTTTAACCCATTCGAGACGACGATTTTTTTCGAACACGGTCCCCAGGAGCGAAATTTTTTTTTGCTTTATATTGTTCATTTTTAATAAAAAAAAACATGTTTACTATGGAAATCACCCAATTCGTAAGTGAATTCACATAAATAAGATCATTGCACACCAGGTGTGCAGCTCGCTCCTCGGAAAATTTTTATTGCGAGGAGCGGATTGAACACCATGTGTGCAATGTAAGGTAAAACGAAAATGCGTCATTAAAAAATGTAGAAACATTTATTTTAAAAATATTTACGTAATATAAAATCGTTATTTTGCTTTCAATAATAAAGAACAGAATATAATGCAAAGAAAATGTTTAAAAAGTAGTAAAAAGTTAAGAAAAATAAGTTGAATAATGAAAAAAATAACATAAACGAGAAATAAATTTTTAGAAAAATGTCTAAAGATAATAAAGTAATGTAACTCAGTAATAAAAAAAGTATATAATTTTTCTAAATACATTTTTAGGAAATAGTACACTGATCGTAAAATAATTACGTGTATACATTAGTTGGGTGATGGTAGCGCTTGAAACATTTTCCCAAACATAATCCAGGATTAGCGACACAAGCAGGACAAGAGTAATTACTACGCTTATATTTTCCTTCTTTGTAGCACTGTCGGCAATTCATAATATTTTACTTGTAAGAAAGGCTACAGATAATTTTTAGATTTTTTGGTACACAGTGAAACCAATGCCAAATTTTGTTTTCCTGTACTTTACAGATTTCATTAGTTCAAGTAAAATCTTGTTTCGTTTACTCAGAATAACTGATAATTGCACATTACTGTTATTGCACACACGGTGTGCAAGCCGTCTTATAGCCTCGGAAATCAATTGCACACACGGTGTGCAATCGGTCTCGAATGGGTTAAAGGTTAGTTTAGAGGATTTTAGTAGCTGGAAAGTCACATTCTGTGTAGCGAAATAAGCAATATGTTTTATATTCGAAACTATGGAATTTGCACATAAAATTTATATGGTACCTGAAATGAAGAAATTTGGATATAAATCTTATATAATATCAGAAACGTTATCATTTGGATATAAAATTTGTTTGATATCAGAAATGAAGAAATTTGGCCATCAAATTTGTATAATATTAGAAACAATAATTTTCGCCAAGTGTGAAACTGTTCTTCGTTAGTGTAACGCTGCGAATGCCAGATGTGTTTGGCGTCACACTTCATCAAGGGCTATTATTTGCTGATAGCTTGGTCACGAAACCGTCAAGTCTTTCAGGTCTGTTGTAGTCTGAAGACGTACTTAGACTGGCTGAGACCGCAATGTGCTGAGTTTGTTTGAAATGCAAGCAAACGTTGTGAAGTTCCATCATTAAGCACTAGTGATGGCATTTAAGTTGTTTCAAGACCTCTTCGCTTTCATTTCTAAATTTAACAGGTCTCAAGTAATTTCAGAAGAATTCTGTAACGGTTTTAAAAAGTGAATGGTTTTAGAGGTTTTAAGTGCTTTGGGCATCTTGAATGTTTTGCAAAGCGTTAAGAGTTTCGTGTAGCAGTAAAACGCCGGTTTCATCATTAAACTTTGTATTACCGAAGACATTGCCCTTAACGGATATCACCATATATTAGTCGTGAATATTAATCGAGAAATATATTGTTGACATTAGTTAAAATTATTTATTCCTTTGAAGAGGGCATGCACCTAATATCGAAACATCGGATAAGATACGATTTAGTTTCTAACTTCTAACTATTTAATTAACTTAAATTCAGTATCATTATCAGTGATCGATGTACGCTAGCATCAACAAGATTTTTTCCCACATTTGATTGAACTATTTGCTACAATTTGACCGAGCACTCGAAAATTACCAGTATTCAGTGGACTTCATTGAAACGTTTTCCCTCATTGTCCGCCAATCTGCTTCAATATGCTTATACTTCCAACCCGCTTCAAGTGCAATCGATATCTCTCTGACATCCGTTAAATACAAGTGCAGCAGCTATTTACCGTCGGCCGCTAAATTATTCTCATCGCTTTCTACGCGATGCCATTCCAAACACACAGCTGCAAAAACCACACATCTTCATCAGCGAAGAAAATATCCAACTATTATTGTCCAGGAGCAAAAAAAAGTTTATTTCAGTCAACATCGAGTCCTGACTCGAAAAAAACACAATCAATACTGAACGACCAAACACTTTCACGTTCGGTCATTATTCAATACGTCGCTAATTTACGATAATTAGTCGGCCGAACGTCAATGCCTCATAATAGGCGTAATATGCTGCGTGCCAGTAATTTCTCTTTCATGTACGTTCTCTATGCACCGTAACACATGCCACTGTCAGTCCGATTCCAGTAATTTGCGACACGCAGCCTTCGCATGTACTAAAAGCTCAGCTCGTTAGTCCTACAGACTGTAATTTCTGAACGGCTGCGTGGAGGGCGGTTTTTCTGAAAAACTCTTCCCGCACTACGTATTCGGTTTTTTGGGACAATTACTCACCTCGTCTTCTTGCGACGACGCAAGTTCCGGCTCGTTTTCTTCCAGCTTTGTCAGCAGCTTATCCTGAAACAGGAAAAGCATGTTTTTAGCTAACAGATCTTCGCAGCTGTATATTTGGTGAGAAAGACAGAAATTGCTGAGTGGGTTGGTAAATTGAAACACGATGCAAGTGTCGGAGGCATACATAAAACTTTAATTAAGTGTGGCGTGTCATTGTTAATGGCACAGTTGCAATGCGATATTCGCAATTATGTTTAATTGTCAATAATCCAGGTTGCAGGTTGTAGGTGTGAATAAGATTTTGTAGGTGATGTTGTTTCCCGGATTGGGCTACAGTAAGAATGAGTTTTCAAATAACGAGTTTTCCGTGTTATGCTCTGGTTAGATTGCGGTCAAATGTGTTTTGATACGTTTCTTAGATTGTAAGAGAATGGGTGCAGAAACGATAAAACTGTAACTTGTGAACTTAGAATATGATAATGGTAATTGCTACTAAACGGTTACAAACTGAAACACCGTAATTTCAAAAACGATAATTATTGTTACAGTTCGAAAAAATGCCATCTTCGTTATAAATATAAAAAAAAGTGGAAGTGGTAGAGTCCAGGAAAGGCACATGGTCACATAACGTTAAATGGGTACGCTCAATTGCGCGTAGCAAATTCTTGGTAGAAAAAGGGCTTTATATCTCAAACCTTCTGAAATCAGAACGAATCAAACTCTCAATTCTCGAACGTGTTCCGTCCCATTTCTCGCGCAGACGTTTCGTTTCCACCGACCAGCGTTAAAAACATGGCCGATTTCCAACGTCTCTTCCTCAGTCCATAAATCCGCGCGGTTCCTTTTTCCGCTGAAAACGGCGAACGAAATGTTCACCCTTCGCTTGCGCGCATTCTTGACGGGTGTATCTGGGTCAGGGTGGCTTTCTAGATATTAGGGGGATGATGCGCTAAATATCTCCACTACCGAATGAAACTCGCTATCGCACATGGAGCAGAGATTTTTAACGCTGTCGATACGAAACCGAACTATTACACATTTTTACATGTAAGCTGCGATTATTAATGATATTGCGATTTTCTGGCGTATCCGGTTGATTAATATGTTTGAAAGTATATCAGTGTAAATTTATTTTAGCTTCGTAACGAATTTTGTTATTTTTCAAACTTAAACATTATCGTTGCCGAGGCGGATAAGTTTCACGCCGAAAGTTCGACGTCGAACGATTGGAAAATAATATTTGTTTTGTGTCGCGGTACGTGTACGAAGATCCGAACTCTTGCGGCTTTACTTTTAAAAGTGGAAAGTTGTGACAACTATACTACACGAGTATCGGTTCGATTTGTATTAAGAATTCGAGAGCGTGTCGAATGCGGAACCGACGAAACTGTGTCAAGTTGGAGCCATTTGATCCCTTAACACAAAACATCAGCAAGCCTCCGGTACCTACGGGGTGGACGGTAATGGACGATGGTGTAAAAGGTGGTGATAAAATCGTCTAATAAAATCAATCTTCGTATGCAAGACTGGGTACAGTAAACTGACTGGTGACAGTTTGAGCGATTACGAAAGTAATTGTGGAAGCTACTGAGAGATAGACTCCA
The DNA here is from genome assembly GCA_033815515.1 of Cryptocheilus praepositus. Lineage (NCBI taxonomy): Eukaryota > Metazoa > Arthropoda > Insecta > Hymenoptera > Pompilidae > Cryptocheilus > Cryptocheilus praepositus. The sequence goes on from JAWWQZ010000190.1 coordinate 2,875,569, forward strand.
GAGACTACGTATATGGAACTGAGAAAATTGGAAATCATAGATACCAACGACGAAAGATACGAATGGAAATATTGCATATTTCGATATCGGCGAGATGAATATCGCAGAATTATAATTTGCAACCCTGAAAATTGCGAGCGCAAGTATTTCTGCGGTGGAAGCTGTAGAACTGAAAATCCCAATGTCAAAAGGACTGGCTTTCAAAACTATAGTTTATAGTGTTAAAAAATGACAAGCAAAGAAATCTCGAAGTTGCAAAATTCCAAGGAACAAAACATCAAAATAGAACATCTCCGTGCCGAGACTAATAATATTTTCCACGACGATTACAACAAATTGACCATTGCAAGATTATGAAAAACGGAAATGTTCCAAATGGTATGACCACAAATCACTCTCCCAACCGACGTTTTTTCAACTTGATTTTAAACTGCTAAACATCTCGAACAGAAGATTCTGGCGTCCGTTCGCGGTTTAATTTTGACGTGCGGCGAAAGTGATTCACTTATTTGTTTCTCTCCAGCGAACTGCGAAATTTTTTCCACCCGTCTTCACTTTTTTTCTGGTTTCAATCTGTCCAAGAAGTTCCCATGTTCGGAACGAACCGTCTCGTTCCGATCTCACAGCGACGCAAACATTTCCATGCTTTGCGATTCTTCTCCACGCGAGTTTCGAAAGTTTCGAGTCCGTCAAAGGCGACAGGAAGATTGGTTATCGATAAGTTTCCGCTGACTTTGCGTAAAATTATCGCGCGAAGATCACTTTTCCGTATCCAACATCATAATTCCGCTTACGTCGTCGGTAGTTCGAAAAAGCAAGTAGTGCGAGTCAGATATTGCAAGGAATAATTTTTTTATTTATTTGATTAGAATTTTATTTTAGCGATTTTATTGGAATTTTGTATTAGCGACTTTGTAAAAATGTTCTTTGTGGTCGGAAAAATTTTCGGCAAAACAAGTAGTGTGAGTCGAATACCGCAAAAACACACGTTTTTTTTAATAATTTTATTAGAATTTTATTTTAGCAATTTGATTTTAATTTTATATCAGTGGGTTTATTAGAATTTTCTTTACAATCGGAAAAGTTTTCGAAAAACACACCTTTCGGCTTCTGAGCAAAATTGCGTTGTTCGGGAAATTAAGAAAAATTTTGGACCTCTTGTATCATGAAGTGCTTAGGTGTTATTAAAGGCTACACGAATGGGGAGTGCCGATAATGACGAAATTTATGTCGACCGGGCTTAGTTAGGGAAACGTAGCGGATAAAGAGATAGAAGCGTGGGCGGATGCTTATGATAATTTATAACGCGCTTAATAGGAATAACAGGCGATTCGGTAAAAGCTGCCGGGTATAACGACGCACCATAAAGTACTGGCATTTTGTTAGACCGGTAACCGAATAAATAGTAGAACGACGCTTAATTAATCGTATCTGATAAAGTGAGGATTAATTCCCAGGAACGAATGTTGATAATACCAATTATTCCGCGGCATCGGACATAAATGATATTCGCAGCACAAGCGTGGCATAAAAAACGGGGCCATAATTGCACAAATCGCATTACGCGAAAATCTTATAACCGCGTGCGAGATTCTGGCAAACAACGTCGACGTTATTGCGTGCCAATTAGAAGATTAGCAGCGTCAGAATCGGCGGATATTGTAACTCAATTATCTGGCTGGAGGATTTACGAGGAATGAGCGATAAAGTTAATCGATTGCCCGATCGTCAATTGGTAAACACATTTCCATGTAGCGCACCCGATTTTAATGATAGTGACGGCAATGTTGTTTTTGTACGCAAACTGGTTTGTACTATTTCCTTGCTTCCTGCAAATTACGTAATCGCGTTCATATAATGTGTCCCGGAGGAATGGATAAAATGCATAGAAAGTGTCTTGTGTATGATAGACTATACAGGGTAGATGTTCTCTGGTCCATAGTGCATTGAACTGATACATGGTAGTTGGTATGTTGTGCATATAAGAGCGTGGTCTGCAATACTTGGTACATGGTACATTATATCATGTAAGGAATTTCATGTACACACGCATAGCGAGTGGTGCACGCTACTTGATATATTCTGCGGCATGAAGCACGGCACGTCATACACGTGCAATTAACAATGTATTCATGGATAAATATATAAACATACGCGATTACTTGAAGAAGTTCGTAATACGGTATATAGAATTTCAAATTTGGAATCTCCAGGTGGAAGTGAATTTGGATATATTTGTATCGTTTCATTAACCCTTTAACTGCTATGAACGCATATATGCGTCCGTCGAAATCTATAGTGTCGACTATGGGCGCATATATGCGTCCCTAATCGTTTAGAATTCTTACCAATTGCAGCCACAATTATCGATGTACGAGATGAATGCAGATGCGTTCTTTATCAAATAATTTTGTTGCATTATTTCGTTTGTCGTAAATGAAGGATTATCATTAGAACTTAGTTGCGCCTTGTATTATCAATCAATAGAGTTTACACTAGCGAAAAGTGTTTCGTCCTCAACGAACGCTTCGGTTGGAAGTATTCAGCAGTCAAAGAGTTAATGAAGGTCAGCAAAAGGAGAGACCATTAATTTTTTTCTTTACTTGGCGCATTTCAAACAATTTAATTTCGCCTCAACAATTAGTGACCAGTTTCCGGCAATAATAAAACCATATTCGCACCAGTGGTCCATGCTATATTTTATACACGTCAACGCGCGTCACGTTTTACACGGCACATGCCATAAGATCGCAAAAACCACCCCGACAAATCCACAAAAAGTACCTCCTCCCGCGATTCAACCGTGTCGACAAAAGTACAGGCGCGAAACTTGCAACGTCAGAGGCCGCGTTATTCATCGCGGCACATCATCGTCGTCATCGCCGTCGTCTTCCTGGTTACACCTGCACGTGACGCACGTCACTTCCTGCACGGCAATTTTGCAACGCTGCACGTGCAAGATGAACGAGCGTGTTTATTCTCGCGCACGTCCCCAGTATTTATAGCGGCCAGTCGGTCTCGCGCGCTCCTGCATAATTTGCGACCGACGACGGAAACGAGAAGAAGCGAGTCAGGAGTTTCTCGGTTCTGTTTGCAACCTCCAACCCCGTTGTGATGTTCGATGTGGGCGTGGGTGAAGTAACAAAGGTCAGTTATGGAGTTTGACTGAGCGCTACTACGAGTGTTTGGTATCAGGAATACGGTCCGTGACTAAGAATTTTGGTGCATGGGAGAATTTATTTTTATTAACTGTTTGATCAAATGGAAGCAAAGCTTTATTATTGGTTAATAGTAGAGAATGACTTCAGTTAAATAGTGTTGAACTGTCGGATTAATTTTGTAGCTTTTCCCTCTATTTTCAACATTTTAAATGATTACGTTATGTTCGATTATCAATTACCAGTTTCTGCCAATAGTAAAACATTACTTTTATTAGAATTTGTATATAACGCGTGATTTGGTGTTAGGGATTTAAGGTTAGATTTTGGAAAATGAAAGACGCGCTTCTATCCTAAAAACTGCAGACTCCCCGAGTTGACGATTTTATAGACAGTACAAGCTAACTGCTCTTTCTTAAAGCACAGTTAGCTGATCATACCTAATAATCATAAAAGGCAGAAATCATTCCGACGTGTCCAGTTAACACTTTACCGACTGCTATTGACTGAACATGCCACTCACTAACGACCGACTATGTTTTGGATATCGCGCAGGAATTGTGTATGTGCCTACTTGTAATGCTTTATAACTGAAAAGCAGTTTAATTTTATTGTCATTTATATATCATCTGATATTTATTTTATCTAATATAACTGTTGACCACTGAAAAGCCAATTAATCGGCTACCGGTAAATAGCAGTTGAAAGAGAAAAGTCGATTAATCGGCTAGCGGTCGTTAAAGTGTTAACGCGTTGACTGCCAAGCGTATTTTGCTATGTTAGAACCGCGATGCAATGAAATACTACAGAGTATGATTAAATCGTGCAAAATGAAGCTACGGCAAAGTTATTAGAAGCCAAAGTGTCGAAGCACCGTTCCTATATCAATTGCTTTTACAAGATTGCAAATTTTCTGCATTTTTAGTAAAATCCTTTGCGCCGGTCACCAGTAACCACCGTGGCAGTGAAAGTGTTAACATAGGTATCTTTTATCACGCGGATCTTACATCGGATGTAAAGTACTGCGTTTTAACACTTTGACTAACAAGCGTGTTTTGCTATTACATATCGCCAAAATCGTCAAATGCCAATTGTCAATAAACGCATTTGCCACAAACTGAACATCACGCGCCACAAGTCCCCATACTTGACACCCCACTACCTTACATCGCCGTGCTTCGATTTTTCAATTTCTATCTTACAGCCGCTTAAGGGGTTATGCCCACTTGGGATCGGCGAAATTACAAGATTTTCGACTTTTTTTTTGCCATTTTAGTGAGTACTAATTAAAATTCGCAAAATACTACCAAAAAGTACGTATTTAGTGATACTTGTATACATTTTTTTATAAGAAAATATTAAAAAATGGGGGAAATATAGCTCTTGTCCTAGAGCTACCGTTTATTTTCATCACTTGCGGTGACCACGATTTCTCAAAAACTGCTTCACCGATCGGACTCTAATTTTATATACTTATTTGTCATTACAATAGGCAGGGCCTGAACGAAGGATTTTGAAAAATTTTAATTTTTACAAGAATGGCAGTAATTTTACAAAAAAATCCGTGTTTGGAGGTGATCTAACTGTCGTTTTTATGTTGTAACTTTTTTTTTATTACCAAAATAAAAAATCCTTCGTTCAGGCCCTGCCTGTTGTAATGACAAATAAGTATATAAAATTAGAGTCCGATCGGTGAAGTAGTTTTTGAAAAATCGTGGTCATCGCAACCGTATGTTTTAAAAAACGCAGTTTCGAGATAATCGCGTTTAAAGTTTCAAGCTCTTTACTAATCATACATAGTAGCGCTCCAGATAAACGCTTATAATTTTTGAACGTGTGCTCCGATTCTTATGTACTTTTGAGGAAATATTCGTAAAATGATGTACATTAAGAAAATGCAATAAAAAAAATCGATTTTTTTCACCAACCCAAGTAGGCATAACCCCTTAACACTAGAACTACCGCACCAGTCATTTTGACTGGTTTTACAATTTGATTTAAATATTTCTACTTTATGTTACATTTTTTTTCCGAAATGGTCTAATGACTTTTGCGGTCATAACTAAAGAAATGGTAAAATATATTTTTTAAATGTTTTATTTATTCTGAATCAAAATAAATTGATACTATGGTTACTTATACCAACAGCAGTCATTTCGACTGGTATTTATTAAGGCGTTCATTTAGATCTGAAGTCGTAAAACATTTGAAGATTCTGTTAGGAATGTGTTATTGTTTTGTTTTGGAATTTGCTCGCTTGCCACATCACAGTATTATATCAGGCAACATTGTAAAAACAACCATCAAATAGAGAAGTTACTGCATTCAATCAGTGCGTTTATAACAGCCGCTGGAAGACCATCATGGTCTTGTTCATATAACAATATATTCAGTATACAACATATTATTTCAATTAGTATAAGATGAGAAAATAAATACAAATATTATATACTCATTTTTATAATAAATAGTTTTGTTCTAGTCTTTCTAAGCCCTGAAAATGGCAAAACGATTGAAAACTTGTGAAGTATTGCAAAAATTGAATGATATACCAATGGAATGCTCTGATATAGAAGATGGTGAACTTTATGACTGTGAAGATGAACCAGAAGAAAATGAAATCGTGGGGTATTCACGATAATCTTGTTGATAGTGACAGAAGTGACAATGATGATTTAGACAAAGAATATGTTCAGGAATCTTCAGAAAGCGAATGTGAAAATAATTCAAATTTACGTAGAAGTAGATGTGTTCGAGTGTTTTTAAGTTCTGAAGATTCTAATGAAAGTATTTTACTAGAATCACAAAATGAAATTGCTGCAGACGGAACCATGCGCGAGCAGCATTCTATTTACTAATGCGTAAGGGATAATCCTAACTCATTAAATTAGTTAATAATACCAAAAATGTATTACATAAAACATGGATTTCCTTTTGTAAGAAAGTAATGGAGCAACAAATTTAAAAATATTCTATTATTAAGTATTTTTTAAGACCAGTCATTTTGACTGGTTTTGGTAGAAGTAGGTTTGCTGAATTGTCGATAGTTCTAGCGTTAAACGAATAGTCGAGCCAATCATCACTCTCATCCGCAGATCGTTACGTCCCGCGGCAAACGAAGCGTGCAACGTGACAGATCGTAAGAGTCTGCGTCATGCTCGACAAAGTTACGATCGACTCTACAAATGCGATCGGTCGCGATCGAATCTCGGCAGTTTCCTTTCGAGACGCTCGGCCGACGGTACGGAAAGTTCGTTCTGAGTCGCAGTGTGTGCGGGCATCGGCGTTCAACGCGGGTGAAATGATTCCTGTCTTTCTGGCCTCCGTAGTCTGTCCGTTGTTCGTCGTGCCGGGAGGTAACGTTTACAGCAATGTGTGTAATTGTCGTCAGTTGTTGTAGATTCTCGTAAATTGTCGTGATACGCGGTCGACGTTCGGTGTGAAAATAGTCGGGGGATGCGTGCGATTAAAAAATGGGGCGCAAGGCCAAAGTTCGGAGGAGAGTGGCGAGTGACGGATAAAGCACTTATGAGCGTAACGTATGATGCGTATGGAAGATTCGTGGGAATAATGCGACGTGATGTTCGGTGGTAGGTTACGGGTTTGAGAGAAATGGTGAAACGTCGTGTGTGTACATATCGCGGGAAAACGTGCTATGGAAGCAATGAATGGCAAGGGGGAATTGTTAAGTTTCATTGGAAGAGAGTGTTAAAGTGCTTGGTGCAGTATTTATGAGGACAATATATGACACGTATGAAAGTATTAAGGAAAATAATTTTACATGATATTTAGTAATTCGTAAGAACTTTATTAAATATACTAAACCAAATTGACGACCAATTAAATGTCTAAAAATATTGACTGCGTTCAGTGATAAGAGAATTTCTGCGGAGAAAAAAACTTCGGCAAAATTATATCAGCGAGAGGAATCGTGGAATCAAAATGTTCACACTCCAACTTCGCGAATTAACTTCAATAAAACAGGATCGTCTAAAATTTACATTCAAAATAGCACCGAGTACAAATTTCAAACCATTGCTAGCCGCGAATTTTTATATTTCAATGGCAAACCATCGTGCGACAAAATCTGTCTACAAATTCGCTAATAAACGAATGAACCATCGAGAAAACCGGTCGTGAAAATATGGAGAAAGGCGGCGTCTGAAAATATCAATCGGGTTCACACGGAACAAGTTAAACGATAATAAAGTGGAAAAGTGGAAAGGCAGGGCAGATAACACATGCATACCGACTTAAATCGCCAAGTATGTAAACAGCCGGCAATGTAACCAGTCGGAAGTGAACGAATCGGGACTATGACAAAAGCCTGTATAAATATAATGAACTAAATAAAGATCTGGCGCGCGAACGTTCTATGTCCAGGAGAAAAGAAATCAAAGGTCGGCAGAAAAATGTACGACTTAAAATAACGCGGAGTCAGTCACCTCGGAGGATCGTCTAACATTTCCGGCAGAATTAAATATTTGATAACTGAACGTGCGTCCTTCAAATTGGACGGTTTCAGCCCGGTGTAGAACTTGACACGTTGAGTTAGAAATGCATGTGATTTTCCATACACACCGCGTGGATCAGCTATCGCCCATGTTACTGCGTTTGTTGGATACGTTTTTGGACATGTATAAAATTACAGAAACAATTGCTTCCATAAAAAATTCTCAACTCATATTCGCTAGATTGTGTGGTTCTAGTACGATGTAGATCTCGATGCATTCAGTGTTCCACTAAATGCACGTGACTTTCCATTCACGCCGGGTGGGTCACTGATCGTTCATGTTACTCTACCGTATACGCTTGCGATATAGCTTTTATCAAATTCATAAGAAATTGGTATTAATGCAATATTAACTAATCACTAAAGTACTGCCAACAACAATATTCACATTCGTGGGTCATTGTAAGTACAATGTAACTACTATGGAATAGAATATTTTATTCCGGCTGTTGCTATTAATGATGTTGTAAATTGACTCCTTGTATACAGTTAAATAATCTACTGACCTTAAAACTCTGACGACCACATGGCAAGATGTGATGCGTAAGTAATTGATCGGGCACGATAATAAATTAGAGTCAGAAAGTTGACTAACCTCGAATACGTTCAAGAAAGACTGGTTATCTGAACGTCTTTATATGACGGTCGTGTTCCGTTTAGTTCCTACTTATGGTGTCAGCTCAATACGTAACTGGTGGTGAGAAAAATACCATACATCATCATAAACGATATGTACTTCTCAAAATAATACGTTTTACGAGGTTCTACGTATCATTATCGTGAATACATATAATTGTTTGCGAAGAAAGTGGTATGCAATGTTTCGTTCAGACACGTTGATTGTAGAGCAGTGCTACTTTTAAAGCGTGAAACTTTCTCCGCCTCCATATTTTTTGTTCAATTAGAATTCTTTCGTAATTGAAAAAAAAAAGAATAATCAGCTATCACGTGCATCGCTTAATTTCATGTCGAAATGCAGACAATCTCACACTATTTTTGGAGACCTCAGGGATCGAGACTTAAAAATGTGAACACTTCCAGATGTCTAATGGCTTGAAAATCTTGAGTAGAATAAAGAGCATCACAATAGATGCAAATGCATACACATCCATAACCAAATAAAAATCTCCAAACATTTTACGAAACTGGGCACCACGCTTTATATATGCGCGCAAATTCTTATTACTCAATCCAAAAGTGTAAAGCTATTTCTTCAAGTACGACCGTTTGCCCTCAACTTGCTCAGCACCCTCAATACTTTTTCAATCTTCAAAACACTCAACCCTCTAAAAACTGTTGTAGACCCTCAAGTCTTTCCGACAAAACCCATCCATTCACAAACCACGAACTCAATTTGTTTGCGTCTCCACAGACAAGTCTCATCCCGTCCCATCACTACAGCAAACCAGTCTAGGTCTTTGAACTAGATCACTTCTTTGGCCGAACATTGAAACGTGCAACGCCGCCGGTAAAAGTAGTCGCGCATATTTTAGCAAAAATTCACGGCGTTCAGCGTAGCGTAAAGAAAGCATCTCACGTGTTTCTCCGCGCTCTTTGGGAGCACAAAGTCACTCCGTCGGGTAGGGAGGGTACAGTAATCGAGTGGCCGGCAAATGTTTGCGAAACCCAACGCGGGTCCATTGTTGCTCAAAGAGAAATGGGTTCATATGTTTACGCTACGCTACGATAAATTCCGAGTCATGCACCAGGCATTCCGCACTGGCTGGATAAAGCGAGATGCTCGTTGTTCGTTAAATGCCAAGCTTGTAGGGCACGACGTGAGTAGCGGAGGATTTAGTTACAGACACGGCTGCTGCGATGATGTAAGCGATGTTCGAGAATTAAGGGTGTTTGCGGTGGGTTTTGTTGTAGTGCGACGGGCTTTTAATTAATGTGCTACCAATGAGCTCGTCAAAGAACTCACTGACGATAGAATAAAAAATAAGAGTGTTAAGGGTTAACAGTAAAATAGAATTTGTAACGTATTTAATGTATGGTAGCACGATTCGCATATTTGATCAGAAAAAAATCAGCCGGGGGCGATAATATTTTCCTGATGTTTTAATGCACTTTTATAGTGACCAAAATGTATTCGCGGCCACATACGCGACGGGCTTTTAATTAATGTGCTACCGATGAGCTCGTCAAAGAACGCAGTGACGATAGAATAAAAAATAAGAGTGTTAAGGGTTAACAGTAAAATAGAATTTGTAACATATTTAATGTATGGTAGCACGATTCGCATGTTTTATCACCAAAAAAAAATCAGCGGGGGCTGCTGCGATGATGTAAGCGATGTTCAAGAATTAAGGGTGTTTGCGGTGGGTTTTGTTGCAGTGCGACGGGCTTTTAATTAATGTGCTACCAATGAGCTCGTCAAAGAAGTCAGTGACGATAAAATAAAAAATAAGAATGTTAAGGGTTAACAGTAAAATAGAATTTGTAACATATTTAATGTATGGTAGCACGGTTCGCATGCTTTACCACAAAAAAAAAAATCAGTGGAGGCTGCTGCGATGATGTAAGCGATGTTCAAGAATGAAGGGTGTTTGCGGTGGGTTTTGTTGCAGTGCGACGGGCTTTTAATTAATGTGCTACCAATGAGCTAGTCAAGGAACTCATTGACGATAGAATAAAAAATAAGAGTGTTAAGGGTTAACAGTAAAATATAATTTGTAACATATTTAATGTATGGTAGCACGATTCGCATGTTTTATCACAAAAAAATCAGCGGGGGCGATAATATTTTCCTGATGTTTTGATGCACTTTTATAGTGACCAAAATTTATTCGCGGGCACATATGCGTCGGGCTTTTAATTAATCTGCTACGAATGAACTTGACAAAGAATTCGGTGACGATGGAATGAAAAATATGAGTGTTATGGGTTAACAGTAAAATAGAATCTGTAACGTATTTAATGTACGGTAGTATGAATCACATATTTTGTAAAAAAAAATCAGCCGAGCGGCAATAAATTTTCCTGTTTTGAAGCATTTTCGCAGTGGCCAAGAGTTATTCGCAGGTACATGTATGTCACGCTTTTAATTTATGTGCTACGAATGAATTTATCAGAGAATTCAGTGACGATAAAATGAAAAAAGGCTGTTGTTGCTGGTTAACAGTAGAATAAAATGTGCAACATCATTAATTTCCAGCGGTATGAATCAGATATTCTATCACAAATAAAAAGTCAGAGGAGCGGCGGTAATATTTTCCTGATATTTTGATGTACTTTCACGGTGGCACAGATTTAGTCGCAGGAACATGTATGTCGGGCTTCTAATTCACGTGCTATAAAGGAACTCGTCAAATAACTCAGTGACTATCGAATTAAAAGTATTTCACTACGTACAGCATATAATTCATATGCTATGAATGGAAAATAATGGCGTTGTGAACTAATAGCAAAATCGAATTCATTTTTCATTAATAACAGCGAGTGAAATCGGATACATGACCACGAATAAAAAATAAGTGACGCTACCGCTAAAGTAAAAAACCGGGAGAACAGTAGAATTTTATTATTTTCGCATATTTTAATGTCTAAATTTGCAGTGCGCGTCCTGTCAAGCGCACAAACGATACCAATTTTGAAGAAAATAATTTCCCGCCACCTTTTTCATTCATACAATGTGTCGCTTTCTTGCATTAAAAATGATCAATTGCAAAGTGTACAAACATATCGATATCAGAACAAGCGCAAGGTCATCGGCATTGGATATAGTAGGTTTGTAGGTTAAATCGCTTAGTATGTTCAGTCCCGGCTCCATAGATGTTAGTTACGTTCTAGAGGTGTGCCTTGTACAATGCGGGTGCGAATTATTGAGTGCAAGCCGACGCGAGTATTGAATTCCGAAAGATAAGTAAGTCTCTATCCTCGTCAAGAACTTTCACTCCAAAGTGTAGCAAGCTAGTCTTGCTTCGGTGATCATCACGAAGTATGTCGAAATTTGGTGTAAATTGGCCAAATTACGTAAACTCAACTGAGTTCCAACCAATGAAAACGATAGTGTATCGCAATAATGGTGTAATGTGTTTTATGCAATAACGTCTATGAACAGTTTAATGAATCATTTGATAATGCTCACAATACCGTAATTACATCGCAACCATGAAAGTCACGAAAAAAGACCTATGATTAAATTCAATAGCAAACCGTTTATTACCTGAAACTTTCTATTTATCATTGCTTACATTTTTTCGTTCTGGCCTCAGTTTCGTAAATATTTTCACCGTTGAAACTTCTACGCGGAAAGGGAACTGAGCGATAAATAGTACCGACGCTAAAAATCGCCCGTAATTGTATTGCTTATTTGCGAAATTGACACTCTACGCGATTGGGCATAAAAAGCCAACCGTCCGATCTCGGAATAACGAAGCGGATAAAACAGCGTCCGGAAAGAAAGTCGTGACGAATTTCGACGAAACGATACGTAAAGTCGCCCAGGCGCTACATAATTCCAGAATAATCGACATTGCGACAGACGTCGGAGAATTTTTGCTAAACTTCATGATGGCTGTTACGGCATTGAGAAGTTTATCGGGAAATATCTCAACGTCAGACGTTTGCAAAACGCCGAACAGTGTTCGGTTGTGACGCTATGCGGATTTATCCGTAGCAATTCTTATGCGACTGCATCTGTTGCGACCCGAGCAAAACTGCTGGCACAGAATGCAAGATGCAAGATGCAACTGTGGACGCGCACCATTGCGTACACCTGAAGAATGAATCTAATAAGATGGGACGCGGCAAAGAAAACCGGCATTGAAATGCTGAATGCGCTGAGTTTGGCGGTTGGTTGAGAATACGGTGTGTCGGAGGAGGCAGGTCTATTTTTTTACGTGTAGTTATGGCGTGTGTGGAAAAATTATGTTGGAAATTTAAACAAATGTATATTTAATGAAATATGATATTAAATGCAACTAAAATAGTGCACGCAAAATAACAGGAACTTTGTATGCAACCTGGATTGCACGCAATCAGACTAGTCAGATGACAGATTAAATAAAAAAGTTATGAAACCTAGGAAAATATCAAATCTTAAAACTTCGGAAAGAATGTTTATAGAAAGTACAAACCGAATAAATGCCTAAACTGGAATCGTTAAACACATACAGCATGTTTATCAACACTTTGACTGCCGTGATGGTCACCGGTGACCGACGCAAGATTTTACTGAAGATCCAAAATATTCGCAATGGGTAGCAATTATTATTTTATAAATGCAATTGTTGCTAGAATCGTTTGATCTCCAATACCTGCACATTATTTATATTTTGCATAATTCAGTCAAACGCTGTAGTATTTCATAGCATCGCTGTTATAATGTAGCAAAATACGCTTGGCAGTCAACGTGTTAATGAACGAAAATTGATTATGGTACGATGTTGCTATGTGAGAATTATTTTTTATCGGCCGTAGAATCAAATGAAAGCAAGACTTTATTATTGGCGACTGTCTGTTATATAATTATTTCAAATCCACATAATATAAAAGTATATTGATCAATATAATTATATGATCAATACCCATTGCAATGGGTAGCAATTATTATTTTATAAATGCACTTGTTGCTAGAATAGTAATGCATTCTTTTGATCTCCAATACCTGCACATTATTTATATTTTGCATAATTCAATCAAACGCTGTAGTATTTCATAGCACCGCGGTTCTAATGTAGCAAAATACGCTTGGCAGTCAACGTGTTAATGAACGAACATTGATTATGGTACAATGTTGCTATGTGAGAATTATATTTTATCGGGCGTAGAATCAAATGAAAGCAAGACTTTATTATTGGCGACTGTCTGTTCTATGATTATTTAAAATCCACAGGATATAAAAATATATTGATCAATATAATTATATACCATTCACCACATTATTGCGAACGAATCCAACTTTGTGCAATTATCATTTCCACCATTGTATGACGTTCTGGCATAGAATGTAAGACAACTGAGCGCATCGCTGTGCGCGTCTGGCGCAACGATGAATGTAACATGATCGAGCTCCGATAAGGAAAACCGGTAATAGTGGTGAATGCACTGAATTTGCCGGCTCCGGCTTATGGCGAACGGATAAACGGGGTTATGGAGTTACATAGCGTAACTGAAGAGGAGCCAATTAAAGGCTCGCACTAGTCGAGACATAAGAACGCAGATAAGTGAAGATTTTGTACGCGATGATGTAGACGTTATGAAGAATGCGAATAATTTTTTATTGACGTTTAATGACTCCTCTCAAGTTGCCGCGTCGTACCTGCATATGTATAATTGGGCTAACGAACTCAAAGAGCGTGGTTAGAAAGGTATTAATTAGAATCTTCTTGTAATTAGGACAGCGAGATACGAAGTAAAACGTCGAAGGCTATGGCTAAAATTATTTAGCGCAACAGTTGTATTAAGGTGAAATTGAGGTTGCTTTAATTATTTTCTTACGTAAAGTCAGTCTGCATACTCACAGTTTTCTAAGCATGTCTGATGGTTACGTGTAATTTTTAAAGTACGGATCTCTACACTTTCTTTTAACGTAAACTAGAAATTGATTTTATCAGTTTTTATCAATATTCAAACTCATGAAAATCGTCGCACATTCATAACATTATCTGACAATGTCTAACCCGATTACCACAAAACGCAGCAGACTGTCTTCCCGTAAGAAATTTCGCAGACTTTGTAACTGCACTTTCCTTGCACACTGAATGCAGTTCTTATGAGTTGTCATACTTTACGCGCGGTCTTCTATTCAGCTTCTCAACGACTATAGGCTTTTTGCTTCTACTTCTTCGGTCGGGACGGTGTTTACGCGCTATAAATTCCGGCCAACTGAGAATGAGTCCCCTCGCGCGATGAAAGTGCACCTGCTCTCGGCAGGTTTAACCTTCCAAATTACGCGGCTTTAATTTTTCACGCGACCGTTTCCGTATGCCACGTTTTTGTGAACGGAATGAATGAAAAAGTAGCTAACCATTTTGTTGGGCAGCCGGATTATTTCTGCGATACGTTCATGTAAGCGATAGTTTGAAGTGAACGTCTGAATCACGAAAGTTTACTAGGGAGCGAATGGACATAAAAGGAACTGAATATTTTGTAGGGCATCTTGATTATTTCTATGATAAATTCGTGAAGGCAATAGTTTGAAGTGAACGTCTGAATTACGAAAGATTATTAGGGAGTGAATGGACATAAAAGGAGTTGAATATTTTGTAGGGCATCTTGATTATTTCTGTGATATATTCGTGTAGTTCATAGTTTGAAGTGCATGTCTAAATTATGAAATTTTACTACGGAGCAAGTAAACAAAAAAGCAGTCGATCATTTTACAGGCCAGCTTAATTATTTCTCGATACGTTCATGTAGATACGCGATAGTTTGAAGGGAACGTCTGAATTAGGAAAGGTTACTAGGGAGCGAATGGACATGAAAGGAACTGAATATTTTGTAGGGCATCTTGATTATTTCCATGATAAATTCGTGTAGGCAATGGTTTGAAGTGAACGTCTGAATTAGGAAAGGTTAAGGGAGTGAATGGACATTGAATATTTTGTAGGGCATCTTGATTATTTCTGTGATATATTCGTGTAGTTGATAGTTTGAAGTGCATGTGTAAATTATGAAATTTTACTACGGAGCAAGTAAACAAAAAAGCAGTCGATCATTTTATAGGGCAGCTTAATTATTTCTCGATACGTTCATGTACACGATAGTTTGAAGTGAACGTCTGAATTACGAAAGTTTACTAGGGAGCGAATGCACATAAAAGGAACTGAATATTTTGTAGGGCATCTTGATTATTTCCATGATAAATTCGTGTAGGCAATAGTTTGAAGTGAACGTCTGAATTAGGAAAGGTTACTAGGGAGTGAATGGACATAAAAGGAGTTGAATATTTTGTAGGGCATCTTGATTATTTCTATGAAATATTCGTGTAGATGATAGTTTGAAGTGCATATCTAAGTTATGAAATTTTACTACGGAGCAAGTAAACAAAAAAGCAGTCGAACATTTTACAGGCCAGCTTAATTATTTCTCGATACGTTCATGTAGATACACGATAGTTTGAAGTGAACGTCTGAATTACGAAAGTTTACCAGGGAGCGAATAAACAAAAAAGCAGCTGAATATTTTGTAAGACCGGCTTGATTATTCAGGTCGATGGTAGTTTGAAATGGTGGTCTGAATTACGAAATTTTACTTGGGAACAAATTGACAAAAAAGTAGCTATATGTTTTATAAGGTAGCTGGATTATTTTTGGGATACGTTTATAGATGATAGTTTGCAGTGATTATTTGGTTACGATTAAAGAATAAAAAAGTTAATAAAAAGTTAAGATTAATTTAAACGATAAATTTAAACTATTATTAATTGCTGAGTAAAAATAAAAATTGAAATGTGTGTGAATTATCATAATCACGAAAAGTTCTAACCCTTTGATATCGGCACACATAGTACCGAAACATCAGGTTTTAAACAATAAAATTTGAACACATGAATTGACCGTGCGTGCCAATTAAATTTGCAACATGATTAATATCAACGGTCGTAATAATTTTATCACATACGTCAAATATTTCTATATTTTCTCGCAATCTCCCTTTTTATTTCGTATTTATTATTAATACGAAATTAAATAACACAATTTTAATTTAATATTAATTATTGTTTCACGTATTTAATTTAATATTATTTCAATTCTCAGAACAACGGAATTAGCAAAATTTCTCTTATCTCGTATTATGACGCACGAAGGTTCGCGAGGTTTTCTTCAAAGGTCCTCCCCAACGCGTCCCTTCATCTGCCAATTTGCATATTAATTTCGATGCAAAATGGCCGCTCGTCACGTATTTCCCATTCTGACGGTGCATGCGACGATAGATTATCGCTACGTTATACTCGCCAGGGCATAGATCGTCGCATGCTGCAGTTTTGTCCGCGACCCTCGACTCTCGATTATTCGAGCGGCGAGAGTTGCCTTCGCTTATTTGTGTCTAAAATGTCGCTGGGCGATTTTATCAACACGCCCATGTCGTTATGTCACTCGCTCGGCATCGGAGTAGTGTTTAAAATACACGTGCAATGATTATGGTATTCTTTATGTTAGCGTGTATAAGGTTATATTATGCAGAGCGTATTCGATGCTACAATCGTTATTACATCAAGTTGAGAGGTTGTACGGTGTGTTTCATTCTTCTTTCAACAAAACCTTTTTGTACTCTACATGTTACAGAACCGTTGGTTCCATTTTCGGGAGTTTACACGTACATAAAATGGAATACGTTACAAGCCTTTTAGGCTTAAACCTATTTTATGAATTCTAAGGTGAGGTTGTAATTTAATGTGAAAAAAATGTTTTTGTACACATATATATAAATTTCTACATAAAAATATTTGATATGTATATGTATGCGTATATATATATTAATCATGTAACATTAACACAGAAAAGACACACAACTATACAACATAAACTTCCTTCTTTGATGTGTCATTGTTTCTGCTATTTCTACAGTTCTATATATGTATAAAAACATTTTTCATACTGAGTTATAACTTTACGTAACCCACTTATACATACATAAATCTAGAGAAATAAAAGTGTTGAAATACAACGCGGATATAAATTTTCTGATCTGATTGCATCGAGCGTCCAAATACTCATCCGCGGTACTGTACGTGTTGCTACCTATTCATAAATATATGTGTGTACCGTACAATGTATTTATTACGTCAAACATATCTTTCGCTTGCTGTCAGTGAGCAAAGCATTTTTTATGCCGTCTCCGTCTTTCTCAATTTTGTCATACAAAGCACACGTTAACATTTTGACTGCCAAGCGTATTTTGCTATGTTAGAACCGCGGTGCGATAAAATACTGCAGAGTATGATTAAATCGGGCAAAATAAAAATAACGTAGAGTTGTTAGAAGCCAAACTATTGAAGCATCATTCCAATATCAATTGCTCTTACAAGATTGCAAATATGCTTCATTGCGAATTTTTTGCATTTCTAGTAAAATCTTTTGCGCCAGTCACCTGTAACCACCATGGCAAAGTGTTAACTTCCCATGTCCTCCGCCGCTCAGTAAAATGCGCTTTCGATAAAAACACATAAAAACATTTTAGGCGCACGTCGCATTAAACGATCAACATTTGCGCTCTGGAACGTCTCGCATCCAAACATAGACGAGACTACCTGCACCCCGTCATAACCGACACGTGGGATGAAATACGAAATGGGTAAAACAACGCGAACGGAGCGGCAAAATGACTTGCGGTCTCGTCGTCAGCTTGACAGCAAACGTCGTCGGATTTACTTCGCGATCGTGCACGGCATTCGCCGACGATCGGTTCGAATCGTGACCCACTCGTCGGCGTGTGTCACGATCCGGGCATTTGCATCTTCCATTAGGCTGCATTGCACCGAGTGCACGCAGTCGATATTTCAATTTCGACGTGAGCCGATATAACCGCGGCGAGATGATTCGACGCTTATTTGCTTTCAATGCGGAGAGCCTCGGCGTGATTCGATATCGAATATGTTTGCCCTTTGCGGCGTTCTTCCTCAAATGCTGCGCCGGTGAACGTGAACATTTCGTGTCAAACGCTTACTTTGAAACGTTCGGTTAAGTTTAGTAATCAAGGGCTTGGTGGGATGAATATCCTGCGCGGGCTAGGGTAAACTCGAGATGTACAACAGAGGCTTACGAGAAGAGAATGTTTTAAGTCTGTACGTTGTGCTCATTCCATAGCGTTTTCAAAAGTATTATTTGTAATGTGATTTGTAGAAGTATTTGTAATCGAATTTTTGATTCTGAAATATTCGAAGTATTTCATTAGTCGAGGCACCGCGTCACTTTTATGAATTGCGCAAGACTGGAGTAGTCGAACTGATTGAAGTTTGAAAGGGAATTCTGTGTTACTTCGAAACGTTCAATTAACGTGGTGTCTATTAGGTCGAAAGCATCGTGCGCGGCTTGTGATTCAGTTGAAATTTGCAATGGGGTTTGTTAGGAGACAAATGTTGCTGTGAACCTCGTAAAATATGCACATTTTGAGTGAAACGGAGTTTTATTTTATGTGAGAAGAAAACGTGCTATAAAAAAGGTCAAAAAATGGTTTAATCGTTGCAGAGACTAATTACGTTTTAACTACAGTTATATTGCCAACGCCGACGATACCGCAGTATTTTAAGCGCAATCGTGTTAAAAACATTTCATATTTCATTTTGCCACCTTTCATATTCATATAGAGTGTATTATTTTAAATTTCAATTCGCATAATTAATTTTCATTTAAATGTATACGTCACAATTTATTATATTATTTTTAATTAAGTGGTTAACTTTCGAATATTCGAACTTCTTCAATTTTATAAATACGGTACGCCTTTTATGAACAGTCAAGGACTGAAGCGGTCTTTTATTTTTCAACTTAATCTTATTAGCCACAACGTTTAAAACTTTTCACTAAATCGTCGTTGAATACCCCGTAATCACGCTTTCATCCGGCCAAACACGTTATGTCACATCTGCCTTGGGCTTCTCTTTCAAAAAACCGTTGCCGTTCAAGTTCTCGGAAAGCCACAAAGGTGGGTGACATTGTTATCCACAGTACGGTGTCCGTTAGAAACGTTCAGCTTTCAACGTGATCGCGCATGTACGATCAAGATAAAAAGCGCAACTTTTTATCTTTCGCGAGCCGCATATCCGCAATGTTTCGCTCGTCCCGTGACAAGGTGAACCTTCCGTGGCAAGCGGGACTTGCGAACAGAAGTTGTGTGTGTGAAAGGAAGGAAGAAAGAGAAAGAGGAAGAGAAAGAGGGAGAGTCGGTGCACGCGACATGACGTGAGCATTGTCAGGTTCAATGACGACGACCGGGCACGATCGCTATTTTTCCGTTGGGGTGCGTGAAGAAAAATCAGCTGTCGCGTGGAAACGTATTATGGATCAAGTCGTGCTGATATGGGGTTCGATAAAATGCACTGCACAAAATAGTGCGTGTGTCGAGATACGCCGAATGTTACTGAAATGTTATGTATTAAACACACGTGATTTCTGAATTCAAGAATGGGTGTGAAAGCTGAGAATTTTTAATAGGCGTAACATTATTTTCGATATGCCTGTATTCATGAGAGGAAACAAAGTTATGGGACAATGATCGCATGTACCGATGTGGTGTAGTGGCGCAATGGCTGTTAAAAGAACGGTAATATCACACGCATATTAATCACACACGCGGTTCCTTGATATAAAGTTTATAAAGTCGAATGTTGTAGCATTTTGTAGCATTGTTGATGCAATGTAGTTATAATCACATCTATTAGTTGTCAAAACAAAATTTGTTGTTGATAAGTGTAACATTTATCAGGTAATACAACATACAAGCGCACATACTGATTTTCGAAAGAAATGTTGTGATAAAAATATATGACACACACGGGGTGGCAAAGCATATAATCAGATATGCTGGTTATTGGAATAAATTTTGTGGTTAAAAAGTATAGCACATATTGAGTCGCACAGCATATAACAATCGGTTATATGTTGTCGGTTATCGAAACAAAATTTGTGGTTGTAAAGTATAACATTTATCAGGTGACACCACATGCAATCACACATGTTGATTATCGCAACAAAATCGATGGTTATTAACAAGTATAACGCGTACCAAGCGATACAACCTATAACTCCACGCGCTGGTTGTCGCAACAAAATCTGTGGTCAAGAAGTATAACATGTACCAAGCGATACAACATACAATCAGACACGCCGATTATTGTAACAAAATTTGTGATGGAGAAGTATAACATATATTAGGTGATGCAACGTATAACTGCACCCGCTAATTATTTAAACAAAATTCATGGTTATTAAAATGTATAACTTGCATTAAGTGATACAACATATAATCACACATGACAAAAGATGTAATCATACACACTGATTAACTTAACAAAATTTGTGGTGAACAAGTATAAAATATATCAGGTGATTCAACATATACCTGCACGCGCTAATTATCTAACCAAAATCTGTGGTTATTAAGAACAACATATAATCGCTCACGCTGATTGTCGTAACAAAATTTGTAGAGTTAAAGCATCTAGCGCATAACAGCTGACACGCGAATTCTGTTTAAAGCAAACGAGTTCAACACTGGATTAAAATATCTGCGATTTTCGTTTCGCTGATTGTCCAGTGGTTGAAGCCTTGATATTTTCCTTTTTTCTGTCGACAGCCGAGCATCCTCTGCACGTCGCACCCTTTCCTGCCGGTACGTGCGCCTTTTGCTGTCCAATCAATCTCGATCGCGACATCGAGTATCAGCTCTACACGAGGTATTCTGCCTCTCTTCATCTCCTTGTTTTATTTTTAACTGGGCAACGCGTCAAATGTGCATTTTAATTGTTCATTAACATTTCTATCGCCCAAACGTCATTTATTCAGACAGGACACGTTCGACGCTTTATTTCAAATCAAACAGAACAATCACCGTAGACAGTTTGCAGTGAGAATGTTACAATTTTTAGTTGTGTTTAGAGGTGTACAGTATATTTCGAGATGTTGGACAAAAGTTTGGGTAAAAAGTAATTTGATAGCAGGTGTTCGACGCCTGTACGTTACAGTCAAATACTTCCAGCATTTGCCATGACTTGGTTTAGGTAGATGTAGTTGAAAGGTATTAGTTTCCGAATATATGTCTGGTTGAACTATTGATCTTCCGATACGTACAATTCGCGTCTAAACTTTTGCCACAGTGTAATCTATCGAGGATCTTTGAATCAAATAACGTAATTTCTGCAATTTCCTCTACAGTTACCGAAGCACACGATTCTTCGAACGGTCCATACCTTTCACTCATCCCACTACATTTTGCAGCATTGCAATTGTGCATATCTGAGTTAACCCCTGACATAACATTATTCATCCCGTGACGGACGAACACGACATCCGCTATCGTTGAATATTAATTTCACTCCGAACTTCCCTGGTGTTTCATATTTTGTCTTCGTCGGCTGACAGACGAAATCCGATGAGTCCGCAAGTGTTGAAGTTTCGAAATGCGGCCTCTCTACGGATGAGCAATTTCGACGCCCGCAATCCGACCGTCTTTTACATCCACGGCTACAGCGAGGGAGCGCCTGAACGAAGTGGATCCGCCATTCGAGACGGTAGTTTACTTTACACTCACTCCGATTTTCTTTCCTCCGCCTTCTAAGTCCCCCCTAGCTGTCGAATAGAATTTTAAGATCTCCATTCTGTCCCTCCGCTGATATCAGCTATCTTGCGGATTGCGGCAGTTAATCTCACGACCCTCGGGTTCTTGTCGCAGGGTGTGTGGATGAGCGTTTAAATTAACAGTTGCGATGAAAAATGTGTTTATGAGGTTCCAGTATTTTTCGGCGTGTTCGGGCCAGTCAAATTACGTATTCTTGATCTCTGTGTTTTGATCCTTATTTTTAGGTCCTCGTCAGGAACTACACAGTTAGAGTGGGGTGAAAAGACGGTTTTAATATTGAATTTTGTGGGAGAAAAATGTATGGGTGTTGTATATATATATGGCAATGCTGTAGGATACTGTTTCATTATAGTGCGACAGAGTTGTTTATATGTTCTCTTTCGTTTCGGCTGTAGTTCCGTGTTGAGACTCCGTATGTTAAGGTGTTTGTAAAATTACATTATAGCTTCGGTGTGTGGTGCAGTTCCGTGGTGGGATTCCTAAAATTACGTTACTGTATTGTAATTAATGTTCAATTAGTGTGCAAAACGACGCAAAGTCGATTAAAGTGTCTAAAGCTCATCAATCCGTACAATAGACTATCAACCTTGACACACGAGTCGCTAATAATTCATACAAGAAGTTGATGCAACTTCAAATAATTAAATAGAAAATAAATAAAATAATAGGGGTTATTGCCTTTTCTTGTGTCAACATATTTTTGAGACTACTACTTTGTGCAGGAGTCTATTGTGCATATAAATCTACCTTAATTATATTATCGCGGGTTTTTATGTTACAAGAAATTTAAAACTTTGCTTAGAGTCTACTTACACTATGGACTTTTCACAAATTTTTCGGCTGGATGTTCTGCCCGTTTACATTTTTCAGAGTAGCGGTATCTGTCGGTGTTAACATTAACAGTTATACTTGAATTCATACGTAAGTTAATCCAGTTAATATACATTATTCAACATTCTATATATAAAAAAATGTGTTTATTTTGGCATTCTCGCTTTACACTGCACAACTGCGCCACAATTTTAACCCTACGCCGCACCCTTCCCTGCCTTGCACTTTGCCGCAGCGTGTATTCAACTTGTGCAGCTACGAGCGTAAAGCGGAAATTTACTCGCGCAGCCTGCACAGCGATCGACTCGGCAAACTTTCGTCACTTCTCGATCCACTTGAACGCAACAATCCGTTCATCCCGAAAATCTGCCTCGCAGCGAGCTCGTCGAAGTGCACACAGCAGGTGAATTTTTGTCCGCGGCGAATCGATGCACTCGCGCACTTCAGGGCAAACTCGTAGGGAAACCCGTTGGTATTCACGTGCTCAGGGCAAAATTCGAAGGGAGACCGCGTCGAAATTCACGGGCTCCCGAAGATGGGCCATTCGTATGTAAGACGCGTCGGCCGCAGAGTTCACCGAAATATCATCGCTCAAACAGTCGACTAGGATTTGTCCTAGTTGGATGATGCGATGTACCGAGAGACCAGACTCCATTAGCGAGTGGAACAGATACACGTGACGCTCGCTGGGAGATTTCGCGACACTGTGACTGGATGATGAATTGCCGTGGTCGCGTTCGTGTCTTTTGCGATAAGGAAGATCTTGTGTCAGGGACGCGTGTCTTTCGGTTGAACTGTTACAGTGTGGTGAGATTCGGGTGGCAGATGTATATTGAGTGAATACATTATGTGATTTTGTTTAGTGGCGGTTTTATTGCTGAACTGTGCGATAAATGTAAATTCAAGAATCGGTTGTGATGGAAATAATAATTACTCTGAGTAATGCGATAGATTGGAATTATTGATTGGAACAATTACTGTGAGTAATGCGATGAATTGGAATTTTTATCTTTCTGTTGAACAGTTACAGTGCGGTGAGATTCGAGTGGCAGATGTATATTCAGTGAATATATTATGTGATTTTGTTTAGTGGCGGTTTTATTGCTGAACTATGCGATAAATGTAAATTCAAGAACCGGTTGTGATGTGAGTAATTATGTGAGTAATGCGATAAATTGGAAATTTTGTCTTTCTGTTGAACTGTTACAGTGCGGTGAGATTCGGGTGGCAGATGTATATTGAGTGAATACATTATGTGATTTTGTTTAGTGGCGGTTTTATTGTCAAACAGTGCGATAAATGTAAATTCAAGAATCAATTGCGATCTGAATAATTATGTGAGCAATGCGATAGATTGGAATTGTTATCTTTCTGTTGAACAGTTGCAGTGTGGTGAGATTTGGGTGGCAGATGTATATTCAGTGAATACATTATGTGATTTTGTTTAGCGGCGGTTTTATTGCTGAACTGTGCGATAAATATAAATTCAAGAACCGGTTGTGATGTGAATAATTATGTGAGTAATGCGATAAATTGGAAATTTTGTCTTTCTGTCGAACAGTTGCAGTGCGGTGAGATCCGGGTGGCAGATATATATTCAGTGAATACATTATGTGATTTTGTTTAGTGGCGGTTTTATTGTTGAACTGTGCGATAAATGTAAATTCAAGAATCGGTTGTGATGTGAATAATTATGTGAGTAATGCGATAGATTGGAATTTTTATCTTTCTGTTGAACAGTTACAGTGTGGTCAGATTCGGGTGGCAGATGTATATTGAGTGAATACATTATGTGATTTTGTGTAGTGGTGGTTTTATTGTTGGACTGTGCGATAAATGTAAATTCAAGAATCGGTTGTGATGTGAGTAATTATGTGAGTAATGCGATAGACTGGAATTTTTACTTTTCTGTTGAACAGTTGCAGTGCGGTGAGATTCGGGTGGCAGATGGATATTCAGTGAATACATTATGTGATTTTGTTTAGTGGAGGTTTTAGTGTTGAACTGTGCGATAAATGTAAATTCAAGAATCAATTGCGATCTGAATAATTATGTGAGCAATGCGATACATTGGAATTGTTATCTTTCTGTTGAACTGTTACAGTGCGGTGAGATTCGGGTGACAGATGTATATTGAGTGAATACATTATGTGATTTTGTTTAGTGGCGGTTTTAGTGTTGAAATGCGCGATAAATGTAAATTCAAGAATTGGTTGTGATGTAGGTAATTATGCGAGTAATGCGATAGATTGGAATTTTTATCTTTCTGTTGAACAGTTGCAGTGCGGTGAGATTCGGGTGGCAGATGTATATTGAGTGAATACATTATGTGATTTTGTTTAGTGGCGGTTTTATTGTTGAATTGTGCGATAAATGTAAATTCAAGAACCGGTTGTGATGTGAGTAATTATGTGAGTAATGCGATAAATTGGAAATTTTGTCTTTCTGTCGAACAGTTGCAGTGCGGTGAGATTCGGGTGGCAGATGGATATTGAGGGAATACATTATGTGATTTTGTTTAGTGTCGACTCTATTGTTGAACTGTACGATAAATGGATATTCAGGGGCTACTTGTGATGAAGTATGTAATTAGGGTCTTAGTACGATAAATTGAACTTCTTGTCTTTTGCGTTAGATTGTTGCAATGTGGGGAGTTTCGCGTGGCAGGTACATATTGGGTGAATACTTGGCTGAGGTGCGTGTAAATTCAGCGACTGCTTGCGAAGATGTGCATAATTATATTTGTGTCAGATTGTCATTTTTTGAAGGATAATTCTATTTATTACGTATGTGTGAATATCCTGTTTACTGTACGTCATGGCATACTATATGCAATTTCAGTAGCTGCTCTTGTGCAAGCGTAAGCTTTTAAATGATGACAATGTTTTCCAACGACGAGTCCTGCCTAAGTGACCAGGCAGACTTCCTCTTTCATTAGAGATAATAAATCACGCAAATGCAGGACACTCTGTCCAGATGATAAATTGCTGGAATCAAACATTTGCGCTTCTTTTACGCTAGAGAAGAGCAGGTAATTGATTCGAGACCTTCGTGTGTTTCGTCCTGATGACGAACAAGCAGTTAATTGCAGTTCTACACATACGGTGTACACGGATAAAGTTAGTCAGTGTTTGATGTCATAACTACGCAAATGGGGTTCTACGTAAAAATGTATAAACACTTTCAATCACAGTCCTGCAAAATACTTTCGCAGTCGTTGCACATAAAAAACAAATTCAATCGTTTGTGTAGTTATGACATCAAAGAGGGATTGATCAATTTTATTCGCGAACAAGATTCATGTAATTACAGTTATATAATTAGAACACAATATAAATATTACATTGTTATTCATATTATACATAAATTCTTATTATGTGTAAACTATAATTACACAATGTAATTTTCTCAAAGCAACCGATTATTCTGCATATCATCCGATACTCAGTACTTGAAATTCGAATGGACATTCATCGGTTTCCATTTTTTCAGCTTATTTGCGACGCGGTAACTACAACATGATTTTGGTAAACTGGGCCAGACTATCCACATTGCCATGGTACTCCATTGCAGTAAAGAACACAAGAGTCGTCGGACCGTACATCGCTCGCATGGCAGGTTGGCTGGACTCTTTAGGTGCCGTGCCTTTAGCAAAAATTCATGTAATCGGCTTCAGTCTGGGCGCCGAAGTGGCCGGGTTCATGGGCAAGGCGCTCGCACCACGAAAAGTAAGAGCACGCACAGTATATACAATTCATTTACACGAGAGTGGATCGTAAGTTCACCAGTTTACGACTGGATCTCATGGCAAGTAGTTGCGTGCACTTTTGCTGCAGAATTTCACGTTATTCTGTCGGAACTGCTCGCGTACAATTATTTATTTTGATGTGTTGTACATATTGTACAATATTACATGTACGGTAACCTGCATTTTATACTCATTTTATACGGTATTGTTTTTTGTCAGGAAGTACGTAATTGAATGATCATTCATCGTCGATGTCGTCAATGAAAAAATACTATACATCCGCTATATGATAGAATGTCGTTTTTGTTGGATGTATATGGGTCCTTCAATATTTCCTATATCTTCGACATTGCAGATTTAGTAAATGCAGGACCAATTCTAAGGAATTGCAGATGTGTCTATCACACCAAACATAAAAATTTCAGAAAATGGCAAATATCGTAGAGACAAATCTTTCTTTTAATAATTTCACGCAGATCATAACTTCCGAGATTTCATTCGATGTTTGTTCAGTTCAGCTCATTCACTGTGCATACCTCCGTATCTAGAAAAAAATTTTAATAGGACGTTTACCGGTCCCTGGTAATGAAAATGAATTTAACCCGACCGACCGACATGTTAGAGATTGGCAAATCACATTTTCCGCATACTTGCTTCTTAGTTTCGTCGCGCACAAATCCGCGTAACCTGGTGATTTTTCGGAAATCCTTGCCGCATTGTACGGGAGTTACTTGTACTCTCGCCGGGAAGAAAAATGGCCGTTCACGAACAGGGTCGATCTGTTTAGAAAGAGTGGAAAAAGGCACGGAAGAAGAATAGAGTGCGGCGGGATATAAAGCATGCGTTATTTACGAGCGAAATGCAATGTCGCCGGTTATCATCGGCTTAGCCTTGCCACCGGACTCTGTCTACGTGCTAACCGTGAAATATGCCGCGGATTAGAATCTTTATGGCGCTAGGTGTTATCCGTCTGCCGTTCTCGTGTAATTTAGACGCTCCGCGGATGCGAAGTGCTTTTCTGATTAAGTTCTGGTGCAGGGGACTTCGAATCAGAGTACGTTCAGATACTAGCGTGATAACGTTGGCAGCAGAAGTATGTCGTGCGTTTGGAATGATGTTATGTGTGATGTAGCGTGTCATCGATGTCGTCGATTATTGACTGACGGTTGGAACGAAGATACGCTGTCGTCCCGATGTTTAATGGCAATCATCTAGTTTAATCGATTATTTTCATGTAACTTTCATATTACGCGTAAGCTACTTTTTATGGCTGGATCATTCAATTTGCGGTATTTGTGAATGTGTTTGGATACTCTTGCAGTTGATGTTCGAAATTTAGGATACTTTGTTACGGATCGATTTATTATAGTGCGGGTATTTTAATATTTTTTAAAAGATGCGCGCTTATGAGAACAATTAATTTTGCATAAAATCGATATGTTACATATATCCGTTTGCCGAACTTCGACCGTTGGTACAAAACAACTCTACCAACCTATAGGTTAGCATTCTATAACAGCATTCTACAAACATTCTAATATAGCGAATCTCATCGTATCCATGTCGTTTTAATCTGATTTTTATTTTAATTTTGAGACACGTTGAGTATACAACGAAAATTTGGCAATAACTTATGTCTCAAACACAAAACAGGGCATTATTTCTCAATCATCGTAAATGTTCAACAAAGCAGTAAAAATACGATCTACATCTATGCAAATACGTCTACACGCCAATCAACATTTCATCTGCCCTATAAACATCAGATTTGTACAAAACAACTTTACCAACCTATAGGTTAGCATTCTATAACAGCATTCTACAAACATTCTAATATAGCGAATCTCATCGTATCCATGTCGTTTTAATCTGATTTTTATTTACATTTTGAGACACGTTGAGTGTACAAAAGAAAATTTTGCAATAACTTATCTCCAAACATAAAACAGGGCATTATTTCTCAATCATCGTAAATGTTCAACAAAGCAGTAAAAATACGCTCTACATCTATGCAAATACGTCTACACGCCAATCAACATTTCATCTGCCCTATAAACATCAGATTTGTACAAAACAACTCTACCAACCTATAGGTTAGCTTTCTATAACAGCATTCTACTATAGTGAATCTCATCATATCCATGTCGTTTTAATCTGATTTTTATTTTCATTTTGAGACACGTTGAGTATACAAAGAAAATGTGGCAATAACTTATCTCTCAAACACAAAACAGGGCATTATTTCTCAATCATCGTAAATGTTCAACAAAGCAGTAAAAATACGATCTATATCTATGCAAATACGTCTACACGCCAATCAACATTTCATCTGTCCTATAAACATCAGATTTGTACAAAACAATTCTACCAACCTATAGGTTAGCATTCTATAACAGCATTCTACAAACACTCTACTATAGTGAATCTCATCATATGCATGTCGGTTTAATCTGATTTTTATTTTAATTTTGAGACACGTTGAGTGTACAAAAAAATATTTTGCAATAACTTATCTCCAAACATAAAACAGGGCATTATTTCTCAATCATCGTAAATGTTCAACAAAACAGTAAAAATACGGTCTACATCTATGCAAATACGTCTACACGCCAATCAACATTGCATCTGCCCTATAAACATCAGATTTGTACAAAACAACTCTACCAACCTATAGGTTAGCATTCTATAACAGCATTCTACAAACATTCTACTGTAGTGAATCTCATCTTATCCATGACGTATTAATCTGATTTCTATTTGCATTTTGAGACACGTTGAGTGTACAAAAAAAAATTTTGCAATAACTTATCTTCAAACATAAAACAGGGCATTATTTCTGAATCATCGTAAATGTTCAACAAAGCAGTAAAAATATGATCTACATCTATGCAAATACGTCTACACGCCAATCAACATTTCATCTGCCCTATAAACATCAGATTTGTACAAAACAACTCTACCAACCTATAGGTTAGCATTCTATAACAGCATTCTACAAACATTCTACTATAGTGAATCTCATCATATCCATGTCGTTTTAATCTGATTTTTATTTTCATTTTGAGACACGTTGAGTATACAAAGAAAATTTGGCAATAACTTATCTCCAAACATAAAACAGGGCATTATTTCTCAATCATCGTAAATGTTCAACAAAGCAGTAAAAATACGATCTATATCTATGCAAATACGTCTACACGCCAATCAACATTTCATCTGCCCTATAAACATCAGATTTGTACAAAACAACTCTACCAACCTATAGGTTAGCATTCTATAACAGCATTCTACAAACATTCTACTATAGTGAATCTCATCATATCCATGACGTATTAATCTGATTTTTATTTACATTTTGAGACACGTTGAGTGTACAAAAAAATATTTTGCAATAACTTATCTCCAAACATAAAACAGGGCATTATTTCTCAATCATCGTAAATGTTCAACAAAGCAGTAAAAATACGATCTACATCTATGCAAATACGTCTACACGCCAATCAACATTTCATCTGCCCTATAAACATCAGATTTGTACAAAACAACTCTACCAACCTATAGGTTCGCATTCTATAACAACATTCTACAAACATTCTACTGTAGTGAATCTCATCATATCCATGTCGTTTTAATCTGATTTTTATTTACATTCTGAGACACGTTGAGTGTACAAAAGAAAATTTTGCAATCACTTATCCCTCAAACATAAAACGGGGCATTATTTCTCAATTATCGTAAATGTTCAACAAAGCAGTAAAAATACGGATCTACATCTATGCAAATACGTCTACATGCCAATCAACATTTCATCTGCCCTATAAACATCAGATTTGTACAAAACAACTCTACCAACCTATAGGTTAGCATTCTATAACAGCATTCTACAAACACTCTACTATAGTGAATCTCATCATATTCATGTCGGTTTAATCTGATTTTTATTTACATTTTGAGACACGTTGAGTGTACAAAGAAAATTTGGCAATAACTTATCTCCAAACATAAAACAGGGCATTATTTCTCAATCATCGTAAATGTTCAACAAAGCAGTAAAAATACGATCTACATCTATGCAAATACGTCTACACGCCAATCAACATTTCATCTGCCCCATAAACATCAGATCCACCACGTTAGCGTCCCACAACAGCGACACGCGCCATTAACGTAATGTTCAACGAAACACTGAAAATTCGATGTATTACAGCTACTGAATGACCAAGCCCGCTTCGGCATTAATTAGCACTTATACGCAGCTCGGCAGGATTACGGGATTGGACGCCGCTTATCCTCTGTACATGAACACAGGGGCGGATGGGCACTTGAATGCGCGGGATGCAATGTTCGTCGACGTTATTCATACGGACGGCGGCATCCTGGGATTCCCGAATCCTCTTGGACATGCGGATTTTTACCCAAACGGCGGCAGACCCCAACAGCCAGGCTGCAATTTGCTTAGCGTCCTGCGGAGGCACTTGACGAGGCTCATCAACCAGTACAGTGGGTTCTTGTGTCAATTAATACGTCATGAAGCCGTGTCGACGTGATTGATTAGTACGAGTTTATTTTTGCCCGGCGTAGTTGCGACATCAATGGCTGTTGGAATAACATGAATAAGGAAGGGGTCGTACGAAATATTTGGTAGGCGGATGCTTTGTGAGTAGTTAAATTTTGAAGATGGAGTATTGTGATGAGGTGTTGCAGATTAATATGCAGGTTCATGGACTGTTTAACTTTCGTTCATCGAGTACTTCATTAATTGAATATTCGTGTTACATAGCTAAACTGTCTGATTTATTGAGTACTTAAATTATACTCGTAGAAATAGTTTTGTCGAACTTCCAATTAGTCAGGCATTCAAATTACATTCTTGAAAGATGGAATATTGTGGTGAGGTGTTACAGATTAACATGCAGGTTCATGGAGTGTTTGACTTTCATTCGTCGAGTTTTTCATTAATTGAATATTCGTGTTACATAGCTAAACTGTTTGCTTTATTGAGTACTTAAATTATACTCGTAGAAATAGTTTTGTCGAACTTCCAATTAGTCAGGTATTCAAATTACATTCTTTAAATATTCGATCCGTGAAATATTTAAATTACCTTCGTCGTATTTTCGATTCGTCAAACACTCAAACCACATTCGTCAAATATTCAGTTATTCAAATATTCAGATTATCACCCGAGCATCCGACTATTCAAATATCCAAATGACATTCTTCAAACTCTGGTTTCCTCAAGCGACATTCCACGAACATCTGACAACCGCTGTACCCGATACCGGACAATTCAACATTTCCAGTCCCCACAAAATCCTGCATTATTAAATTAACGTCCCACTCGTTAAATCAAAACCGTCAAATATTAAATTACTCAGAGTATCGCAGGAATATTTTTGAACGAATTCGTTAAATTAAACCCATATTCAGCACTTGCACACCAAAGAACGGCTTTACATTCCTTACATCGTCTAAGTAAATGCCACACCATCAATCGTCACACCCGTCAAATTCGACTATTCAAATATCCAAATGACATTTTTCAAACTCTGGCTTCCTCAAGCGACATTCCACGAACATCTGACAATCGCTGTACCCGATACCGGATAATTCAACAACCCTAGTCCCCATAAAAGTCCTGCATTATTAAATTAACATCCCACTCGTTAAATTAAAACCGTCAAATATTCAATTGCTCAGAGTATCGCACGAATATTTTTGAACGAATTCGTTAAATTAAACCCATACTCAGCACTTGCACCTCAAAGAATGGCTTCCTTACATCGTCTAAGTAAATGACACACCATCAATCGTCACACCCGTCAAATTCGACTGTTCAAATATCCAAATGACATTCTTCAAACTCTCGTTTCCTCAAGCGACATTCCACCAACATCTGACAATCGCTGTACCCGATACCGGACATTTCAACATCTCCAGTCCCCACAAAAATCCTGCATTATTAAATTAACATCCCACTCGTTAAATTGAAACCGCCAAATATTCAATTCGCTGCATTCGTTATTAAATTAACATCCTTACATCGTCTAAGTAAATGACACACCATCAATCGTTACACCCGTCAAATTCGACA
The DNA here is from genome assembly GCA_033815515.1 of Cryptocheilus praepositus. Taxonomy (NCBI): domain Eukaryota; kingdom Metazoa; phylum Arthropoda; class Insecta; order Hymenoptera; family Pompilidae; genus Cryptocheilus; species Cryptocheilus praepositus. The sequence goes on from JAWWQZ010000190.1 coordinate 2,908,157, forward strand.
GTTGTCTGCGGACACAATCCACGAACATCTGACAATCGCCGTGCCCGATACCGGACAATTCAACAACCCCAGTCCTCACAAAAATCCTGCATTATTAAATTAACATCCCACTCGTTAAATTGAAACCGCCAAATATTCAATTACGCAGAGTATCGCACGAATATTTTTCAACGTAATTCATTAAATTAAACCCATACTCAGTACTTGTACTCCAAAGAATGGCTTCTTTACATCGTCTGAGTAAATGACACACCATCAATCGTCACACCCGTCAAATTCGACAGTTGTCTGCGGACACAATCGCGCTTGGCGCTTCTACGCGGAGACGGTGATAAATCCTTTCGGATTTCCGGCCAGCCGTTGTCCAAAATGGCGACCGGGAATCCGTGCGGCCTGCACTTGGACGCCCGATGCTCTCATGGGATTCGCCGTTGATCCTCGCACTCGGGGGATGTTTTATTTGCGGACGAACGCGGAGTCGCCCTTCGGCCGAAACATTACCGGCTACAATATTCAATAGACAACCTGGATAAGAGCAGAAGTTGCCCACCTCCGTACCTGCTGGATTACATGAAGATGGGTGAGTCCCCGTTAAACTTTGATGGTCCGTTCTTTCACGAGAAACCGCCGACTGGCGGCGCGGCTGGGCTATTTTGAGCGGAAAATTTGTTTTGCGCTTACCGGCAGTTCAGAAGTTCGGTTATGGAAAAGGACGTTGCTGAGTGAAATTATCGACGATGTTTTGCAGGTTTCCCCGGGGATGGCTTAAGAAATGGCTGCCGAAGTGACTTGCAAGTTCCTACCTCTTAGCGCGCTGGGTTTAAGTTATTTATAATTGTGAGTTGTTAATGTGCACGTCGTGGCGAGAAACAGACAGCTCGACGATGCCGGGTGATATTAAGTATAAGTAATGATGGAACAAGGAGGGTAGGCCGTTTTGTTGGTTACTTACGCGAGTTTCATTTGATCGTTTACATGCCTTGGGTGTCCACGCGTCAGGTATCCGTAATAACAGAATGCGTGTGTCAAGGCGGGATTTAGAGAAATGTGGTTTGATGATGTGCATTCGTATAAAATTTGGTTTTTGCCAAGTGTTTTTCCGCATTACGCAGAGAACAATGTAAAATACGAATTTCGTACAAATATATATAATCGAAACACATCTGCGTCTGTACGAAACGTGTCTTTGTTCAAAATCTGGACTCTTCTCATTTTTTCGGATTATACAGAAAACAATCTAAATGCAAATTTTGTACAAATATATATAATCGAAACACATCTGCGTCTGTACGAAACGTGTCTTTGTTCAAAATCTGGACTCTTCTCATTTTTTCGGATTATACAGAAAACAATCTAAATGCAAATTTTGTACAAACACATTTCTGTGTGTATGAAACGTGTGCTTGGACAAATGTGGTCTGATGATGTGCCTTTCTACAACATTCGGGTTATACCAAGAACAATGTGGAATGTGAATTTTTTACAAATACACATCAACAAAATACATTCGTCTCTACACGAAACGTATGTTTGAAGAAATGCATTTTGCTGATTCGCATCTGTACAAAAAATGGACTAATGTGGTCCGATGATGTGTCTTTCTACAACATTCGGGTTATACCAAGAACAATGTGGAATGTGAATTTTTTACAAACACACATCATCAAAATACATTCGTTTCTACACAAAACGTATGTTCGAAGAAATGCATTTTGTTGATCCGCATCTGTACAAAATTCGCGTTCTACTCAGTTTGTTCGGTTTACACAGAAAACGAATTTCGCGCAAACAACCAACAAACGAACTCACCGATCCTCATTTTTCAAGGTACAAGATTGCATAAATATATCATTTAATGTAAGTAATACAACACAACATCAACACAGCAACGGCCACGTACAAATAAATTTACAGTCGTCCGCGCACCATCCAACATCCCGCAATTCTCTCAACGCATCTCAAAGTCCCGGCGCGAAATTAAATTCGCCCCGACCCCCAATTATTCCTCTCCTTCGCCGCACGGCAAGTTGCATCGCCGCCGCGATTTAATCCGCCGCGGCGGTCATGCGAGAATAAAATATTGGAGCGGCGCAATATTCGAGGTCAATTCCGTCAGATACGATAAGAGGCCCAATCGCCGCGATACGTCGCGACGGATTAAACGAACGATCGAAGCGCGGAAGGAAGTAGGCCGCCCCGGAAACGACCGCGCAATTTTCGTTCTATTTCAGTGCGACGCGCCTGTGTCCTCGAGATATGGAAATTCCAAGGTCAGCCGCGTTTAATATTTCCCATTTCGCGTGATCGATAAAGGATACCTGGAACCGCCGAGCATCCGCGGAACGTGACCGAGTCTTGCGAGGCGAAATGTCTATTATGACGAAAATTTCAGGGGTGGCACGTAGACGTGCAACGCGGGGAGACGATATGTGGCATGTTACGGGCAGACATAATGAACTGCGGGGATCTTCGTTATAGTATGGTGCTGTGGGATGTGGGGGGTGCCGGTGAAAGTTGTGTAACGGTGACGCGAATAAGTGCGGATTGATGCGATTACCAAATCTAGTGTCTGGTAACGTGAACATGACGTACGCGAAGAGTAAATAGAATATTGGATAACGAGGGAGTGTAGCGAAGGAAGGGATTGAAATAGAAAATATGTAATGGTTAAATGGCTATGTGTGGCCCTTGTAGGTCCTTCAGGTGGTCGGGGATAGTTTAAATCGCTGGAAAGAGATCTTCACATTTTGACCTATGGACAAAAGTAGGCGAAAAATTGAAAACAAATAGATTGAAAAATCGAAAAAAACATAAGAAAAACACGGGTTTCTTAATAACAACCAACTGAAAATAAATCGATTAACTTGCTCACCTACATGAAAAGAAAGAGGGTCAACGGAGACTCAAAAAAATTCAAACTGCGCCCCAAAATTTGCAATAGTTCATGAGTTATTAGCAAAAATAAATTGATAAATAACGAAAAATACGGCAAAAATACATAAAAATAGGCGAAAAATGTCAAATTTTTTTTTTGTTTTGGACCGATATCATTCGATAGAGGGTAATTTGCCCTGAAGATAGACCACTTTCCGCGCGCTGAACTCTTCATAGTTTCCGAGATATGACGATTTTAAGAAAGCGAAAATAATTTTTTTTTCAAAATTGCTGATCGCGATTCATCCCACGTGAAAGTATGTCCAAAGAGCTTTAAGAAAACCTATATTAGTTATAGGTTTCATCCACTAGTTTAGACGGGACTGGGCCTTGAAGAAATCGAGAAAATCTTAAGGTGCCATTTTTGCGAAAAAATGATGGGTCACCGATTTTATTGCCCTTGTAATATGTCAAAGGGGGTCCAAAATGACTCGGAAAAATGCAAGGCGCACCCCGAAATTCGCGATAGTTCCGGAGATATGGGCAAAAATGTGTGGAAAAATCATGAAAAACGAACCCGAAAATGGGGTCAAAAATTAAAACTCCACCGATCGACTTGTAATTGTGCCAGATGAAAAGGGGTACAAAGAGACTTGGAAAAATTGCAACCGCGTTGAAAAATTTGAAATAGTTTCCGAGATATGACTGGAAATAGATGAGAAAATCGGGAAAAACGCAAGATGAAAACACGTTTCTTTACCGCCATCGACTGAAAGTGTATCATTTGACTTGCTCCTCTGTATGAACTGAAAGAGGATCGAATGAGGTTCAAGAAAACGCAAACCGCACCCCGAAATTCGCAATAGTTCCGGAGATATATTCGAAAACAACCGAAAAAACCGTGAAAAATGACGTCCAAAACTGGGCCGAAGAATAAAGATTTTCTGATCAACTGGATCTTTTGTATATTAAAGGGGGTGCAAAAAGACTCACAAAAATGCAAACTGCACTTCAAAATTCGAAAAACTTTCCGAGTTATGGCCAAATATAAGTGAAAAATTAACGTAGATTATAAATGAACAACTACAAGTACGTAAATTATATCTGGCCCAACCTTATATCATCATGCCACCGTCTCCTACATGGATCTTGACATTAGCAGCGCAAATAAAAGTTTCCCAGCCTTCTCCACTTTCGTAAATATATCATTATTAACAAACCACTATCAGTTCTCATAAGGCCTAATGTTTGATCTTACACCGCATCCAGCCGATAACATTACATACAAAACGAACACACCAATCGGTGCATCCCGTCTCAAAGCGATGCAACAAATACATTAGTTCATAAATCGACCCTATACTTCTACAAACTACTGTAATGCATTGTCAAGAGGTGTTGCAAATGACAGCAGAAGATAATAACTTCCACCAGGATGCGGCATGTCATAAGAACATGCTGCGAATTATCGCGAAATGTAGCGTGATGTACCGAGATGTAGCGAGATGTTTGGCGAGAAGCGACATGAAACGACAATGGACCGAAACGGACTTGGGTTGGCAGGTTTCCAAGAGATGGTCTTATTGCTCTTGCACTGCGGCGATTTTGCGAACGGTCAGGATCCCGCAAGTTTCGCAGCGGGCGCCTTCGTTATGCTCTTGTACTTCTGAACGTGGCCAACTAACATTTGCGTTGCGCATAGATAGTACTGGTAACGAGTTGATGAAATAATCTACAGTGTACATTTTGAGATATCGTGGCTAAACGTGCAGTCTTGAAGCACGCAAAATAATTTTGTGCATCTGACGGTTAATCGGTTAATTGTTATGACCTTTGTGAAAAGAGGGTATTTAACACTAAATATACCAAGTGGGGTCAAATGACCCCTTTCGAAATTTACTTTAAAATTGTACATTCATTGTTATTTTTTTCCCTCATTTGACTTTCTATAAATTCTTACGTCATCTGATTATTCAATTTCTCGCTTTATTGATGTAGGAATTTCCTTCTGAAAATCAACATTTATTTCATACGGGGTCAACTGATGCCTCATAGTAAGAATAGGTAGGTATAAAGTACCGGTACGTTTAGTGTCAAAATGTGTCGCAAGAAGTGAGTGATGACGAGTACACTCGTCAAGTGCAGAGCATATGTGGTTGTTAGAACATGGACATAAGATGTAATGAGATGTCTGTATTATTCTTTCATTTTATTACTAACAGGGCTTTCCGTTAAACGCCCTGTGGTGATGAATGCGGGACAAGGAGATTTATTTGAGGTAACGTGGTTTGTTGAAGTTTGTTAAAGAGTCTTACAATAATAAATTACTGCACCGAGGGTGTACGTGGGATAATTATTCTAACCGAAAAAACAACTTAAGTCCTTACACTATATACGGATTTTATAACAATTATTCACATTTTTTATTTTTTGCTTTATTTTGCCTTGGCTTCGAAGCATTCAAATAAACTTAAAATTTACGAATGTACATTCGTTTTCGTTGGAATTGCAATTTAAATGGCGGCTTGCAACTATTTTTTACGCACGACGACTATAGTCGTTATTACACGAAATATCGCATTTTTTTGTCAAAATAACGCCATTTCTTCATGACGAATATATTTTTCAACGATAGCAAACTGAATGGTGACGTTGTGGCGTCGACGATTTGTCAATATAGTTTTTTTTTCCACGATTAACCTGCACGCGTGCAAAATTCAATAATGCACCGCGTGCTTTTTACGGCGTGTTTAATAGGATATAGCTTTACGTCGCTGCGTAAAAAATGTAAGAGCGAAGCGATGTGGCGGTTGGCAGAAATGGGCGGGATGTTTACGTGAATATCTCACGTGCATCGCTCTGTAGTGTGAGTCGGGTGCAGGAAAATAATTACGCGTGGCTGACTCGTTAGCGCAACATTTTTCAGACAGCAATTTTAATCGCGCCATACCGCTGTGAAAGATTTCGTTCTTTTCAACGTCGAAAAGGTACGCGCGCCTTTCGACATATTTTTCCGATACCTGTCAACTGCTTCGTGTCCTTACATTTTTCTGTGAACGTGCATACGCGGCGTCGATGAAATCCGTAGGAAAATTATTTCCCCATCAACTCGCTGCGTGAAGAACGTTCTTTTTTAGCGAAAGTCGGACAATTTTAATCGCGGCTTTTGTCGAAAAGTTTTTCTACTTGGCAACAAAAGTAATACATCGCCTGGCTTTACGAAACTTTCGTCGGAGAACAGACTGTCTAAGAGGGAAGAATTTGTCTCATCATCGTAATAGCCGACGACTTTTTAATTCGTAAGCGAAATCGAGGAATATTCATCTGTCCGTTTTACCAAAGTTTCTCGTTTCCTGCTTTTTTGCTTAAGTACAGAATGCGCTTTGCTCTTATGCAAATACTTAATTGCGAAGATAGTGGCAATCTGTGAGACTTTGATTTAAACCTCATATGACAAAACTTGTAAATTCGAATCATTGTCATATAACCTTATTCACCTTGTTAAAATCTCCCATTTCCACGTTAAAAAAAAAACGTTTTTCTGTCTTCTTGTACACAGCCCTTCATTTTAATGCCCGAGTCAAGGCCAAAGACTTTGTCTTGTCTCTCTCACCCAATTTATCAAACTTTCCTCATTCTCAACTCCCTGTTACAATAACTATAGATTCTAATAATTCCCATGCGGTCCCACCCATCTTATCAAACTCTCTCATTTGCACGTTGCCAAAAAATACACTCCGCTATCTCCTGTTACACAGTACCTCCTTTTTAATACCCGCCGCAATACCGAAGGCTTTACCTCTTGTCCCAACCCCGCCTGACAAAAATGATAAATTCTAATAACTTCCATGCGATCCCACCGGTCTTATCAAACTTTCCCATTTCTACATTACTTCAAAACACAATCCGCCGTTTTTTTCAAAGACCCTTCATTTTAAAGCCCGCCACTTTTAAACAGACCATTTATTTTTGCCTCCATCTCTGTATTACGTAAATTGTACATTCCTGTCATTTTCATCCGATGTCACATGTCTTGTCAAACTCTTCTATTTCCACATTAGCAAAAAGCACTTTCCTGTCCTCCTTTACTCAGGACCTCCATTCGACCACTTGCCCGAGCGCCCAACTTTCAACTTTTGCATTTAAGGCTTCCGCGGCCAGAACCATGAAAATTGCAGGCTTCCGGATGTTCGCCGCGTTCATACTTAACATAATGTCCGCATCTCCACTTTTGCAACCTCTGTTCCTGAGGTTGTTCCTAGTTATTAACACTTTACCCACCGCTATTGACCGAAGATGCCACTCACTAACGATCGACTCTGTTTTGGATATCGCGCAAGAATTGTGTATGTGCCTACTTAAAAAACTTTATAACTGAAAAATATTTAAGGTGTTGTTGAAAATCCTTTGGTTTCAAAGCAGTGTAATTTTATTGTCATTTAGAATTGTCATAATATCATCTGATATTTATTTTATCTAATATAACCGTTGACCACTGAAAAGCCGATTAATAGGCTACCGGTAAATAGCGGTTGGAACCGAAAAGTCGATTAGTCGGCTAGCGGTCGTTAAAGCGTTAATTGTTTAATCAGATACATTTTTGTATTTCTATTTTAGAGAATAATCCTTTGGTTTCAAAGCAGTGTAATTTTATTGTCATAATATCATCTGATATTTATTTTATCTAATATAACCGTTAACCACTGAAAAGCCGATTAATCGGCTACCGGTAAATAGCAGTTGGAACCGAAAAGTCGATTAGTCGGCTAGCGGTCGTTAAAGCGTTAATTGTTTGATCAGATGCATTTTTGTATTTCTATTTTAGAGAATAATCCTTTGGTTTCAAAGCAGTGTAATTTTATTGCCATAATATCATCTGATATTTATTTTATGTAGTATAACCGTTGACCACTGAAAAGCCGATTAATCGGCTACCGGTAAATAACGGTTGGCACCGAAAAGTCGATTAATCGACTAGCGGTCGTTAACACTTTGACTGCCATGATGGTCACCGGTGACCGACGCAAGAAATTTGACTGAAGATCCAAAATATTCGCAATGGGTAGCAATTATTATTTTATAAATGCAGTTGTTATTAGAGTAGTGATTTGATCATTTGGTCTGCAATATCAGCACATTATTTACATTTTGCAAAATTCAGTCGAACGCTGTAGTATTTCATAGCATCGCCGTTCTAATATAGTAAAATATTCTTGGCAGTCAACGTGTTAAAGTGTTAACACTGTGACTGCCACGGTGGTCACCGGCGACCGGTGCAAAAGATTCTACTGAAAATGCAAAGAATTCGTAATGAAGCCAATTTGCAATCTTGTAAAAGCAATTGATATTGGAACCGGACTTCAATAATTTGGCTTCCGACAAGTTTGCGTTGCTTTCATTTTGCACGATTTAATCATACTCTGCGGTATTTCATCGGATTGCAGTTCTAATATAGCAAAATACGCTTGGCAGTCAACGTGTTAACGTATTTTATTATATTAGAACGGCGATGCTATGAAATACTACAGCGTTTGACTGAATTACGCAAAATGTAAATAATGTGCAGGTATTGGAGACCACAGAATCGTATCAACGTGTTAACACGTTGACTGCCAAGCGTATTTTACTATATTAGAACGGCGATGCTATGAAATACTACAGCGTTTGACTGAATTATGCAAAATGTAAATAATGTGCAGGTATTGGAGACCAAAGAATCGCATCAACGTGTTAACACGTTGACTGCCAAGCGTATTTTACTATATTAGAACGGCGATGCTATGAAATACTACAGCGTTTGACTCAATTATGCAAAATGTAAATAATGTGCAGGTATTGGAGACCAAAGAATCGCATCAACGTGTTAACACGTTGACTGCCAAGCGTATTTTACTATATTAGAACGGCGATGCTATGAAATACTACAGCGTTTGACTCAATTATGCAAAATGTACATAATGTGCAGGTATTGGAGACCAAAGAATCGCATCACTGTTCTAACAGCAACTGCATTTATAAAATAATAATTGCTACCCATTGCGACCATTTTGGACCTTCAGTAAAATCTCTTGCATCGGTCACCGGCGACCATCACGGCAGTCAACGTGTTAACATGCAAGCTGCAACATCTGCGCAACGTCTTCATCAGTATCCCTCAGCTTCCGACTTTCAACTCGCACTTGCCACGTCTCCGAACACGAATTCGCGGTAGCAGGCTGAGAAAGCAGAGAACTCGCTCCGTCTCTCGCCACGATCGTATCGGCTGATGGATACACTCTAATCCATAACGCTGGCGCGTGCGCCAAGTACTCGCGAAAACAATGGATTCGTGGTTTATTCTTCCGGCCGCTTTCTCGCCCGCCACCCCCGCACTCGGTGTCGCTCCTCTGGCACACGACGACCCATGCGATCCGAGTGCAAGCCGGGTACCGGCCGCGCGCTTTTCCATTTTCCTCCTGCCGGCCATTGTTCCCCGAAGTCGACAAAAACCGAGCGATTGTCCGTGCCGCAACGACAAAGGGTTGAGTTCTTTTTCCCGGCACGATTCGCGGGGGTCCGTTCTGTATCCGCGCTGGCGAAGTCGGTCGCCGGGAGGATTTGAGATTTTGCGTGGTTCTAGAGGGATGAACAATTCAGGCCTCCAGGAGGAATGCATACTTGGGAAGACTCACGCGCAATATGATTCTGGTGTGTGATTTTAACACTTTGACTGCCAAGCGTATTTTGCTATGTTAGAACCGCGATGTAATGAAATACTGCAGAGCATAATTAAATATATTCTTATATAATATAATATATATATATATATACATATATATATATATATATATATATATATATATATATATGACATTAAATAAAATAAAGCCAACGCGTATTTTGCAAAGTATTGAAGTTCGTCCCAATATCAATTGCTTTTATAAGATTGCAAATGGGCTTCATTGCGAATTTTTTGCGTTTTTAGTAAAATCTTTTGCACCGGTCACCGGTGACCACCGTGGTAGTCAAAGTGTTAAATGGCACACGGTAGAATGGTAATTAACGACGTATGTTTTGAATGTAGAAAACACATGTATATGTATATGCATATGTATGTGGGATCTGAAATACAGGGTCCTCTAGTTGGCGAGGAAAGGTCACCTATGATCCTCAATTATTATATTGATGTATCATAGGTGACGAGTTTATTGAATTGTGTTATTTTGGTTGCTTAGTAGTCAGTTGACGATAAGACGTGAAGATGATACGACATAAAGACGAAAAGGCGAAACGGCGAAACGACGAAAGACTAGGAAAAAAGACGAAAGTGTCTTCATTGTGTTGTTAATGTTTATAAATATTATACTATCTAGTTTCACGTATTAAATTCCTACATGTATATGCATATGTATAGGAATATGTGAAACTCAAGTTGGGAATGTAGAGATAGTGCGTTGCAGGTCCTCATGGTTTTCACACTTTATGAAATACCTGGGATTTTACTGGTCTGAATATTTGTAATTTGACGTACGGTGAGGCAATTATGGATGCTTAATGATTGGGTAGTTTTGAGAAGGGGAATGTTTTGGAAGGATCGATCTGGAAACAATGTGTTCCCGGATAATCTGTTCATTGACGCCTCAATAATCGCGAGGTTGGGTCGTACCGATTATCCGTCGTAAAGGATTACCGCAAAATCGTCAAAAGTGTCTTCATTGTGTTGTTATTGTTTATAAATATTATATACTATCTAGTTTCACGTATTAAATTCCTACATGTACATGCATATGTATAGGAATATGTGAAACTGAAAATGGAAGTGTACCAATAGCGTGTTGCAGGTTGTCACGGTTTTCACACTTAATGAAATACCTGGAATTTTACTGGTCCGAATATTTATAATTTAACGTAGGGTGGGGCAATTATGGATGGTTAATGATTGGGTAGTTTTGAGGAGGGGAATGTTTTGGAAGGATCGATCTGGAAACAATGTGTTCCCGGATAATATGTTCATTGGCGCGTCAATAATCGCGAGGTTGAGTCGTACCGATTATCCGTTGTAAAGGATTACCGCAAAATTGTCAAAAGTGTCTTCATTGTGTTGTTATTGTTTATAAATATTATATACTATCTAGTTTCACGTATTAAATTCCTACATGTATATGCATATGTATAGGAATATGTGAAACTGAAAATGGAAGTGTACCAATAACGTGGTACAGGTTGTCACAGTTTCCACACTTAATGAAATACCTGGGATTTTACTGGTCCGAATATTTGTAATTTGACGTACGGTGAGGCAATTATGGAACATGATTGGGTAGTTTTGAAAATGTTGTGGAAGGATCGATCTGGAAACAATGTGTTCCCGGATAATCTGTTCATTGACGCCTCAATAATCGCGAGGTTGGGTCGTACCGATTATCCATCGTAAAGGATTACCGCAAAATCGTCAAAAGTGTCTTCATTTTGTTGTTATTGTTTATAAATATTATATACTATCTAGTTTTACGTATTAAATTCCTACATGTATATGCATATGTATAGGAATATGTGAAACTGAAAATGGAAGTGTACCAATAGCGTGTTGCAGGTTGTCACGGTTTTCAGACTTAATGAAATACCTGGAATTTTACTGGTCGAATATTTATAATTTAACGTTAGGGCAATTATGGATGGTTAATGATTGGGTAGTTTTGAGGAGGGGAATGTTTTGGAAGGATCGATCTGGAAACAATGTGTTCCCGGATAATCTGTTCATTGACGCCTCAATAATCGCGAGGTTGAGTCGTACCGATTATCCGTCGTAAAGGATTACCGCGATATCGTCGACCGCGAAGCATTGTACTGTATTTACATATTATTTTATGAAACATAACAAGGGGAAAAGTGAACATTGGGTGTAGGGCGAACATTGTCCGGTAATTTTCTGTTCTGTTAACTTTCGCATCAAAACGTCGAGTTTTGCGTTTTCTACACAAGTTATTTAAAGATAAGCAATTTTGACCGGTGTGCAGCCAAAAGTATATATTTTCTCCTAACAAATTTAAAGTATTTGAACACCTTCCTTTCGACATCTGTTTTTTCTCTTCGATATATCACAAATCACATCAGATTGCACCTGCAACCACCGATTTTCTACGTTGAGACGTTTAACACGTAACGGACAATTAAGTAAAATTCGCTGAGAATCACCACTATCGATAACATGTGGATCTGTAAAGCTCGCACGTCTAGTTACTTCAGTGACTTCAGCACATCGCTCTGCCCCTGGGATTACATCGACGTCTCGAAAGCACTAGCCAAGCCCTATCGTTTCTCTCCGGAACTCCTGCAGGAACTTCGTCGGCATCAGTCAAGTCACCGCAAGCTCGTGCTAATGGCAAATTTTGTGGAAGCGAGCCACGTTTCGAAAGAGAAATAAACGATATTCAATTACAGAACTTCCGACGAAGCTCTTACGTGAACGCCAAATATAAAGGAAAATCTTGACAACCGATAAAATGATGTTGAAAGACGTTGTGTAGGAAAAACTTAAGATCTGCGATGGCAGCAAATAAGATGAACGGGAGTAATTAATTTCAGATGAGATAAATGAATGCCTTTCGTATGAATAGCATAGAAAGGCGTACAAACAATTGTGATAAAATTATATATGTGTGTTTAGTAATATCAGATGTATGAATTTGATTACTACTGGTAAGGGTTCGTAAACCAGTTTTTTTTTAAATATCATGTTGTGACTAATGATGTTGCAAATTTGAATTGTCGTATACGGTCAATTAATTTGACGAATTATATTTCTTTCTCGAAAATCAGTACAACAAAACTAGTCCATCAGTAAGGATGCTTGTACAATGTCGAAACGTTATATTCATAGTCATTCCACATTTGATCATACTGTGCAGTATATGACATGCATAGAGTATCTTTCGCAAATCCGTTATATATACAAACACTCTGCTCTCACGTTTTGCATCGCAACAGCATTCGTCATTGGCAAGGGTGCGCATGTATGAGATATCGCTAAAACTCACAGTAGTTTCAGTCGTTGGAAAGTTGTTCGAGGAATGAGCGTTATCGTAAAATATTCAACCCGCCTTATCCGAAGCATTTCCTATTGTCTACGCCGGATGATACACGTCAAAAGCGCGGGCAAGAAACTAGATTCCTGCGATAGCGCGGGTAGTTTGTCTATAAGAGATGCGCCAGTGAACGATCTATACTGAGTATGTCTGTGTGCATGGGTGTAATGAAAGCAGAACGCGCAACTATAGTCATCGAAGATATGTACGGAAAGTTATATAATGGAAACAGTTTATCCGAGAGTGTAATGTGGAAGCTCTAAACTGTCAACAAAATTGCACGAGCGTCGACTTCATATTTTACATGTTGGGGAGCGCGGGAGCAAATTTAGCGTGCGTGATTGATGCGAAAAATGAAGAATGTAGACACTACGTGCGACAACTGGTCGGGACGAGGGGTTTGGACAGTGCTGGTGAAAGTTTTAGTTTAAATTAAATTGCAAATTTCTTTATAACATTGTGAACATTTTAATTTATATGTATCAGACAGTTGTTATGGAGATTCTGTTTATTAACACGTTGACTGCCATGCGTATTTTATTATATTAAAATCGCAACGTGATGAAGTACTGTAGAATATGATTGAACTGTGCAAAATGAAAATAATGTGAAGGTATCGGAGACCAAAGGATCGCATCACTATTCTAACGATAACTGCATTTATAAAATGATTATTGCTACTCATTGCGAATATTTTAGATCTTCAGAAAAATCTCTTGCGCCGGTCGCCGATGACCATCATGGCGGTCAAAGTGTTAACAATTTGACTGCCATGCGTATTTTACTATATTAAAACTGTAACGGGATGAAGTACTACAGAATATGATTGAATTGTGCAAAATGAAAATAATGCGAAGTTATCGGAGACCAAAGAATTGAATCACTATGTAATATTAATTGCATTTTTAAAATGATAAATGCGACCGATTGGGTATTTCTTGAATTTTTCGCGAGACCTTTTGTGCCGGTCACCGATGACCACCATGGCAGTCAAAGTGTTAATCACATGAATGATCGTAATTATTCGTTATTTTCGACGAGTTATTCAATTCTCGTATTTGAATAATGTAGTTGACTGAGTTCGAGACGTAAAAACAAAACGTCCAAAAATTTGCATCACACGCCAAAGAACGTCAGAGCCAGAATCGAGTATTTCACTCAAGCCTTCGAATGAACTCGTCGCATGCGATGGCGTATCTTTTGGGATTCCGTCAGTCACGAATTCTCAGCTGAAAAAATTGGCGCCACGCCACCGGCAGCGCCTGACCAGCCTCCGAAAATCCTAATAGTCCCTTTGCAGAATTACGTGTACGTTCCAGATTCTCGAGCAAGTGCGAGCTGCAAGGTGTGCGAACGCGATTACGTAAGTGGCGAGGCGAAAAGTGTGTTGGACTTTGATGCAAGTCAGCGATACTCTCCGGAGACATGCTATAGCAGCTGTCTACTACATTCGATGAAAGGAACATAGTACAGGGATCAATAGAATGACGTGTGGAAGAAAGCGATGCTCCACTGAGTCATCTTAAAGACGGACATCTAATCATACGTGGACTGAATCGGATCGCGATGTTCAAGGAGGCTTAGGGAGGCTTTGTCGGCAAAACGCTGGACACGGGGTGTAAAGCTGTGTTTGGGATGAATGCTTGTTGCGTGCAGAGGGTAGTCGTAAAATGAGGTGTCGGCGTTAAGCGTGTAATTTATTACAAAGTCGCTGGGGAGTATTGTTTGGCGCACGCTGCTTCAATTGTTGCCTTGCGGTAGTTGCGATTGTGCGAGTCGTTAATTAAAATTCTTTATGGCGAATTTTTGGGCGTCGACGCTGTCGGTGCTGTACGCCAGAAGTATTCGTGTGTGATTGATTCTGTATTAAATTATCTTTCGATCGTGCGAATCGAATGTACTGATAGTGGTCATTTTGGACGTTATGGCAAATTTCTCGGCGTCGACGATTTTGGTACGGTTTGCCGGAAATATTTGTTTACGCTTGCTTTTGTATTAAATTATCTTTTGGATGAGTCGCTTGTTGCGTGCAGTAAACTGTGTTATCGGCGCTAATCTGTTTGTAATTTATTATCTGTTTGTAAAATGTTTGTAATTTATTACAAACGCATTGGACACTGTTATTTGCCGTACGCTGCTTCAATTGTTATGGCAGTCCGGGATTGTGCAAATCGTGAATTCGAATATATAGCGACATCGTTAAATGTAGATTTAATGGAAAATGTGTTAGCATCGACGTCTTCGACTTTAACGCGTTGCCATCTGTTTCTGCTCAAATAGGTATTGGGAACAAACTTATTTGACACAGGATTAATTTCGTAAGAAACTCGATTTAAGAAGATGATCATTTCAGTAACGATTTAATGAGTACCGATTTTAGACACCTCATTCGTTTATAATTTCGTGCACCGGAAATTGCATATTTCAATGTAATAAGTAAGTTGCACAGCATACAAGCAGACACCCATTCGATTTCATTAAATTCACTCGATGTCACGTATAATCCATTTAAAACACTCAAATTTCGAGAATACTTCAGACGAAATTTACTTTATGTACCCCGCACTACAACATTTCTTGACAACATTTATGTTTGGTACCATCGCTAAACAATGCATCCCCATCACTCACACCCCATTCGCAAACGCTGTCGTTCGATAAATTACGATCGCCAGAAGTATTCGTGTGTGATTGATTCTGTATTAAATTATCTTTCGATCGTGCGAATCGAATGTACTGATAGTGGTCATTTTGGACGCTATGGCAAATTTCTCAGCGTCGACGATTTTGGTACGGTATGCCGGAAATATTTGTTTACGCTTGCTTTTGTGTTAAATTATCTTTTGGATGAGTCGCTTGTTGCGTGTAGTAAACTGTGTTATCGGCGCTAATCTGTTTGTAATTTATTATCTGTTTGTAAAATGTTTGTAATTTATTACAAACGCATTGGCCACTGTTATTCGCCGTACGCTGCTTCAATTGTTATGGCAGTCCGGGATTGTGCAAATCGTGAATTCGAATATATAGCGACATCGTTAAATGTAGATTTAATGGAAAATGTGTTAGCATCGACGTCTTCAACTTTAACGCGTTGCCATCTGTTTCTGCTCAAATAGGTATTGGGAACAAACTTATTTGACACAGGATTAATTTCGTAAGAAACTCGATTTAAGAAGGTGATCATTTCAGTAACGATTTAATGAGTACCGATTTTAGACACCTCATTCGTTTATAATTTCGTACACCGGAAATTGCATATTTCAATGTAATAAGTAAGTTGCACAGCATACAAGCAGACACGCATTCGATTTCATTAAATTCACTCGATGTCACGTATAATCCATTTAAAACACTCAAATTTCAAGAATACTTCAGACGAAATTACTTTATGTACCCTGCACTACAACATTTCTTGACAACATTTATGTTTGGTACCGTCGTTAAACAATGCATCACCATCACTCACACCCCATTCGCAAACGCTGTCGTTCGATAAATTACGATCGGCAGCCGCATGCTATGATTATTAATCATAGGACATGACAAATTCAAGCACGCTGATTTCTTCGTCCTGCTTCATGTGTCATCAATTCCGCATTGCCGCAGACATAAATCTTTACGCCGATGACGAACTGCAAATACGTACAGTAATGAGTAAACTGCACTGATATGCTGCCATTATCATCTTACGGGCAAACGCGTTCGTACGATATCAGGTTACGCATTGGTCGCGCATAAATTCAATCTTTGTTATCTGTACGTGCCCGCACTAGCCAATGTAATGAATTCAATAACCATCGGCTGTGTCAAGTCTAATTAATTAGTCCGATTGGCCCGATCACGCGGACTATTTGCTGTAGAACGTAAATTGGATTAACTTAATTGGAAAATCATACTTTTTTTTTGTTAAAATTAATGATTTTTGTGACTTCATTTAGCCTAATGGAACTCTTCTTCAGGGGCCTATTGTACTAATAAGTTTACCTGAATTTTTTTGTGTGTTTTATGTTACATGATATTTTAAATTTTGCTCAGAGTCTACTTATGCTATGGGTTTTTCACAAGTTTCCTCCGATATTACCTTATATTAATATTATATTCAACAATATTATATTAATGTCATGTTATATACTGTATCCTTATCTGTTTATAGTAGATCAAATAGATTACAAGATGTGTATCATCTGTAGGAAACTTGTGACAAATCTGTAGAGCAAATAGACTGTAAGGACAATTTTAAATTACATGTAACATAAAACGCGCGAACAGCAGAATTAAGATAAACTTATTCGTATAATAGACCTCCAGACAAAACTGCTACAGGATAGAACTCATTCAACGGAAAGCGGGAACAAAAATGATTAACGTAAATGCCGGAATGCGTGCTGCCCTCGTGACTATAAAATCGCAAGATAGCAGATTATAATAGAGCATAGAAGATTCATCGTGACGTTATCGTGGGAAAAGCTGTGAATGTCCGTTTTGTCTCTTCAGTATGCTCCGCAGGCATGAATGCTTGAATCGTGTAGAATGTCAGCGCAAATTATGAAACCGCATAAAACATCGGTATGCGTGGACCTGCTTAGCACGTGGAATGTGCTACGGAATACTGAGAATGGCGGAATATGGGGATTGATATCATAAGTGGCGCGAGAATTCGAGATATTGTAATAACAGTTTGTCTCTTTAGAATAACAGAAATGGGCGAAATGTGCAACATACAGGGTGTTTGTGAAGGTTGGAACCAAACTTATAATACTTATTATCGAGGTCAAACGTTTTTAGACACCCCGTAGTTTATGATGTGTATAAAATACATATAGAGGGAAGAAATAGAATGAGAGTATAGGAAAGAATATAATGATCACATCTAAAGTAACTTTTAACATCCGTGCATACACGCATATTAATATTTTTGGTAATTACGCCAAAATCGAAGAAACATATCACTCAATAAACCGGCGTATTATCTCAAACGGAACATTTTGTCACGTTCGGCGTAAAATATCGCGTTCAACCTGGCAAAAAATATCTGCATGGAGCTGCACGAAACAGAACACCCCGTGGGGAACATAGCCATGTATAACAGCAGTCTCTTTGGTCTTGTCTATCAATCTCCGCGGGGATCAATGGGGATCAGGGCAGGAGGATGAATTTTCCAGAATCCGAATCGCTAGATCGTGGAGAACGCACGCGACATTAACTTTCCGGCGAAGCAGGCGGTCAATCACTTGGGGCAGGTGGTCTGAAAAATTCAACAACGACGCGTCGATAATGATCGACGACCTATGGACGACGTTATAGATTGACCCCAGACTTGAAAGCCACGAAAGCTTCGGCGAGAAAAGCCACGGCGAACGTATATGTGTGGCTGAGGAGTGCAGGAGTGTGCGGTGAGGAATGGGAGAACGATAAATGCGTGGAAGGAGAAAGAGACGGTAACGGGAAACAGGGCAGTTGCCGTCTTCAAGAAAAGCGAACGAAGAAATAGGTGCAGGTACGTGTAGAGCAGAGAGAAGAAAGTGGTGGAATATTGAAATGTTACGACAGGAATATTGTAAGATGCTGTACAAATTTAGATGTCATAGTATGACCGTTTTGCAGTAACTATGCATGTACAAGAAAAATGAACGAAGAAAGAAATGGAAATAAGTGCAGAGCGGAGAGCAAGAAGGGATTTGGTGAAATATTGAAATGTTATAAGGGTATGGATAGTTATAATCGTATAATTGTCGTGCAGCAATTATGCGTCTACGCTGAAAAAGATCGGAGAAATAGATGTGGATAAACGTAAAGCAGGAAATTGCAGTATCGGTGGATGTGCCAATATAATCGTTTCGGTTGAATTAGAAACTGTTGTACTCCATGTTCCAAAGTTCTTCTAATAACTGGCCCTGATCATATTATTGCAATTGAAGATATACTAAGTACCTATTATTCAATGACCCCCGAATTTTTTGAGTCAATCATTTCGAAATGATTGAAATACACATCAAAAGCCATGTGTTCCTATGAAACACCTGTTAACGTATTTAAAGCAACCATTAGTAAATAACATAAAAATATTAAAAATTAATTTTAAACAAATTTCTAAAGACATTAGCTCAAAACTGTTGAATTTTGGGCAATATAGGTGACCCAAGCGAACTTACTAAAGACACCTAAGCCCATTGGCACAGCTGCAAGAAATTGCTGCCAAAAGTATCGAAATCTTCCGGGATCAAGACACGCCAATAGGTATCGAGACTCAAATAGTACTGTTCGGCAAGAGAAACAGACAGAAGGTTCGTGCTCTGCTAAAATGCTAATGTTACAAATGTGTCGTTGGTTGTGCCAATAGTTCCGGTTGAATTAGAAATTGTTGTACCCCATGTTTCGAAGTTCTTCTAATAACTGGCCCTGATCATATTATTGCAATTGAAGATATACTAAGTACCTATTATTCAATGACCCCCGAATTTTTTGAGTCAATCATTTCGAAATGATTGAAATACACATCAAAAGGCATACGTTCCTATCAAACACCTGTTAACGTATTTAAAGCAACCATTAGCAAAAACCCAAGCGAACTTACTAAAGACACCTAAGCCCATTGGCACAGCTGCAAGAAATTGCTGCCAAAAGTATCGAAATCTTCCGGGATCAAGACACGCCAATAGGTATCGAGACTCAAATAGTACTGTTCGGCAAGAGAAACAGACAGAAGGTTCGTACTCTGCTAAAATGCTAATGTTACAAATGTGTCGTTGGTTGTGCCAATAGTTCCGGTTGAATTAGAAATTGTTGTACCCCATGTTTCTAAAGAAGTTCTTCTAATAACTGGCCCGAGATCATATTATTGCAATTGAAGATATACTAAGTACCTAACTGGCCGCGACCATATTATTCAATGACCCCCGAATTTTTTGAGTCAATCATTTCGAAATGATTGAAATACACATCAAAAGGCATACGTTCCTATCAAACACCTGTTAACGTATTTAAAGCAACCATTAGCAAAAACCCAAGCGAACTTACTAAAGACACCTAAGCCCATTGGCACAGCTGCAAGAAATTGCTGCCAAAAGTATCGAAATCTTCCGGGATCAGGACACGCCAATAGGTATCGGGACTCAAATAGTACTGTTCGGCAAGAGAAACAGACAGAAGGTTCGACGTTGTCGGCCTGGCACGTTTGACGTCATGTCATTTTGTTCGTCGCAGCCGCGGATCGTCCCCAGAGGGTTGTTCCCCACGTTATGTTCTCTTCTCCACTCCGGGGAAAACTCGCGAGGGGTTAGAATGCGCAGAACAACGGTTGAGACGCACGCAATCGAAATTACAGCAACGCGGAAGCGGGGGCCGCGATTAAAGGCGCTCGACACGAAATTACATCCATTTCCATTAAGTCTTTGCGGACGAAAGGGCTCGAAGTCAAGTCGGCGACGATAGTCATTTCAAATGTGTGCTGCTTTTTTGCCTTTCTGTCTTGCACTGTATGATTGTGTGATTCTGTTGTCCTTTGTTTTATTTCAGAATTTATTGATGTAGTATAACCACTTTGGAACTGTTTGTACTGCTATTTTCCGGATTGATTGACGTTACAAAACAAAAAAATTATGTAGTGGAAAAGAGTATCATCAAAAATATGATGCATAATAAACATGTAATGGATGTTAGTGTATGTTACAGTGATTTTATGGTAATGGGGATGGCTTGAGGAGCGAGGGAGTTCTGCGGTATAAATGCCGGTGTTTATATGGTAACATAAAACTTGACGCATATCTGTATTCGGTGAAACCAGTCAACGCAAGCATATATAAGCGTATTTAACAGAAACATATTGTTACAATAGACACCCGCATAACGCGACTTTTTTCAAAATTTAAAAATACGGAATTTCACAGTTTACCTCAGTCGTCCGCGGCATAGTTCGTTATCTCCATTGCAACCGATTTCTTTTGTTTGCAATTTCGTATCGATTTCCTTGGCGTTTGCATTTATATTTTCACAGCCCGCATTCTTTTCTTTTTCTCATTTACATTCATTCTCTTCTTGCCCAGTTCACTTTCCTTCCACTCACTTCCTCACACATATTCTCGCTCTTTGTCTTTTGCTCCCCTGCGATTCACTCCCTGGCATTTTTTAGCTCGCACATTTTTCTTAGTTTTAATCTCATTCTCTCTGGCTTTCTTTATCTCTCTCTTCATATTTCATCACCTTCAACTTCCTCTGTTCCTCTTCGCTTTTGTTCTATACGTCGGCTCTGCTCATTATAAACTCACACGAAACCATTCTGGCTCGCCGAATAGTTGAGCGCAGTTTCGACAATGGTATGCCTGCATTGGTCTTCGGTCGAACTTGGACGGAAGTTCTGGAGGGGTCGGCTATGTTCGATGATCGTGGAATCATTGGAATTTGGGATGTTGGGGTTACTCATTTACCGTTACTGAAATTAATTACGTGTTCCCTATCAATTGACGTCAAAATACTTCCGTTCTAATAAGTAGTATTATACTGTCCGATAAATCGTAGTGTAGTATCACTTCAAATACTTGTGTTTAAGAAGTGTATGCGCCTCGTTATTAGTAAATAACTTTTAAATAGTGTTAAATTACACAACCAAATATATCAGATGTAAAATGATCAAATTATCAAAAATCGTGATATCACATTCACTGAATTTTGAACTGTTGAAACATTACATTTCATCGTGTTACTATAGACATTTAGTATATTAAATTTAATAGCGCTCCTTCCCATGGAATATAAAATTAGTCAGTTATTTATTCGTGCTTCTTCGAGGCCATAAGTATTGCTTGATTAAAGCTGGCGCTTATTTATATCAGTGTGTTTCTAAAGACAAATCGAACAAAGTATATACAGTACGCATATATTTATTTTCGAGCGTCACAGATATGCATATTTAAACTTTAAAAATGTCTTCCAGTTTATCCCTCAGTCTTGTTTTTAGATTTTTTCCAACTAATAGTGACGCCACTTTTGCCCCTGGCAATCAGGGATGCCATTGCACAATGGAAAGGTAGAAGCATGCGATTCGATCAGAAGAGTAAATATTCAATACCGTGTTTGCTCAAATAACTTCTTAAAATTGAAATCATTATATTGCTCGCAGTCATAGAAAAATCGTATGGCATCCATTAGAAGCAAAGCAAGCAATCTTTAATATCGCATAAATTCTACCTAAACTCCACCTAAGTACCAAAAATTCGTTTTTCCTCTTTTAGAAACAATAACATGTGAAATAATACAAAATCTTGGTAAAACATCGGTTTGAAGAGGGGGTGACCAGAAATCTGTCCCGCACGAAACCTGTTAACACTAAACGTACCGGTAATTTACACCTACTTTTCCTTACCATGAGGGGTCATTTGATCCCTTATGCAATAAACGTTGATTTTCAGAAAGAAATTCTTAATTTATTAAAGCGAGAAATTGAATAATCAGGCGATATAAGAATTTACAGAAAGGCAAATAAGCGTAAGAAATAAAAATTAATGTACGATTTTAAAGTAAATTTTGAAAGGGGTCCTTTGACCCCGCTTGGTACGTTTAGTGTTAAACACATGCGCATAAAAGACGTACTCCCGAATCTCGCTGTTCGTACATCAATCCGCGCGCGCGATTGCATAACAGCAATCCCGCTCGATAATAATATTCATTCGCTCTAACCTGCGCGAGCCTTCGAGCGCCAAATGGAATCCTCCCGCACAATCTCGCCAGAGACTATCGAAAAGCGGCGCGTTCCTGTGTTCTTCGTCTCCCTTCCTCCTTCAGTGACCTTCCCGTCGCGGCATTAGCAATCGCCGGCCGATTTTGCATGAATGACGAATCGATCCGCGCATGAAACATTCAGCGGTAGCCAATAAGGCACGCCGAACGTTCGTTTTCGCTAAAGCTTCACCGCTTCTTCGATGTCAACTTCGAGATTTTATGTTAGGCAATTGCATTACGCTGATTCGTCGTGCGTTAACCCATTCGAGACGACGATTTTTTTCGAACACGGTCCCCAGGAGCGATTTTTTTTTTCTTTATATTGTTAATTTTTAATAAAAAAACATGTTTACTATGGAAATCACCCAATTCGTAAGTGAATCCACATAAATAAGATCATTGCACACCAGGTGTGCAGCTCGCTCCTCGGAAAATTTTTATTGCGAGGACCGGATTGTCCTAATGTAAGGTAAAATGAAAATACATCATTAAAAAATTTATGAACATTTATTTCAAAAATAGTTAGATAATATAAAATCGTTATTTTGTTTTCAATAATAATGAACAGAATATAATGCAAAGAAAATGTTTAAAAAGTAGTAAAAAGTTAAGAAAAGATAAGTTGAATAATGAAAAAAATAACAAACGAGAAATAAATTTTTAGAAAAATGTCTACAGATAACAAAGTAATATAACTCAGTAATAAAAAAGAAAATATAATTTGTAAATACACTTTTAGCAAATAGTACACTGATCGTAAAGTAATTATACATTAGTTGGTTGATGGTAGCGCTTGAAAGATTCTCCCAAACATAATCCAGGATTACCGACACAAGCAGGACAAGAGTAATTATTACGTTTATATTTTCCTTCTTTGTAGGACTGTCAGCAATTCATAGTATTTTACATGTAAGAAAGGCTTAAAATAATTTTTAGATTTTTGGAGCACAGAAAAACCAATGCCAAATTTTGTTTTCCTGTACCTTGCAGATTTCATTAGTTCAAAGAAAATCTTATTTCGACGACTAGTTTACTCAGAATAACTGATAATTGCACATTACTGTTATTGCACACACGGTGTGCAAGCCGTCTTATAGCCTCGAAAATCAATTGCACACACGGTGTGCAATCGGTCTCGAATGGGTTAACAGAAGCTACAAGGTGCTTGCTGAATCGCCTAACAGCACCAGTTTAAATCTAACTAAACAACAAACAAAACACCGTCAAGATAAAAAGTGACGCGCAAACGCTGGATAAGCGTTAAGTATAAAACATTGCCCAAGTATGTGTTTTTCGCGCAATTTACACAAAAGCGGAAAAATTCTTCAGCATTCCGCGCGTGCCATCCAAATAGTTCAGTCTCCACATAAATAAGATCATTGCACACCAGGTGTGCAGCTCGCTTCTCGGAATATTTTTATTGCGAAGAACGGATTGAACACCATGCGTGCAATGTAAGGTAAAATGAAAATACATCATTAAAAAATTTATGAACATTTATTTCAAAAATAGTTAGATAATATAAAATCGTTATTTTGTTTTCAATAATAATGAACAGAATATAATGCAAAGAAAATGTTTAAAAAGTAGTAAAAAGTTAAGAAAAAATAAGTTGAATAATGAAAAAAATAACAAACGAGAAATAAATTTTTAGAAAAATGTCTACAGATAACAAAGTAATGGAACTCAGTAATAAAAAAGAAAATATAATTTGTAAATACACTTTTAGCAAATAGTACACTGATCGTAAAGTAATTATACATTAGTTGGTTGATGGTAGCGCTTGAAACATTCTCCCAAACATAATCCAGGATTACCGACACAAGCAGGACAAGAGTAATTATTACGTTTATATTTTCCTTCTTTGTAGGACTGTCGGCAATTCATAGTATTTTACATGTAAGAAAGGCTTCAAATAATTTTTAGATTTTTGGTACACAGTAAAACCAATGCCAAATTTTGTTTTCCTGTACCTTGCAGATTTCATTAGTTGAAGAAAAATCTTATTTCGACGACTAGTTTACTCAGAATAACTGATAATTGCACATTACTGTTACTGCACACACGGTGTGCAAGCCGTCTTATAGCCTCGGAAATCAATTGCACACACGGTGTGCAATCGGTCTCGAATGGGTTAAGTGAACATTTGTTCTAATAGGGTACAGTAATTTTGTCGACGTCTTGACATAAGAGAATACACAAGAAAGAAAGCCACAGGCCTCAGTCTAGAGATGAGTCTAACTGCAGAAACTCTGCCTGACAATTAACAAGTTTTACCGGTTTAACACTTTGACTGGCATGATAGTCATGCGCAATGGGTCGCAATTATTATTTTATAAATGCAGGTGTTATTAGAACACTGATGCGATCCTTTGGTCTCCAATACCTGCACATTATGGACATTTTGCATAATTCAGTCGAACGCTGTAGTATTTCATAGCATCGCCGTTCTAATATAGTAAAATACGCTTGGCAGTCAACGTGTTAACAGTAATTCTATCAGTAGTTTTAATTGTTTTAACCCTTTGCGGATGGGCGACGCATATGGGCATTCAGCGTAAACCATACCTGCAGCCATTCAACGCATATTTGTGTTTGGCGAAAACACCTGATAGAGCCGAAAGACACAAACACCCGTTCAGTGAAAGCAAACGATAGAGCAGCCATATGCATATATGCGTTGCATAAATGTCAGATATTAAAGGTGAGCTCGTATGTCAGACAACTATTGTCAGCTTCAAGTCGTTCCCGCCCACATAAGGTTAATAAATTGTTCGTGTATTTTACAGCATTTTATTGACGGAGTTTAATAGCTCTAGCCAACCAGAAATCGGGCGGTTTTCCTTAAATTCCTCCGAGCGCAAGTGCGCGAATGTTCGCAGCAATATGGAGATTTACGCGATTCTCCGGTGAGCGAATCGAGGAAAGAAGGCGAGAAGATTCGGCCGACGATGAAATTCGATTTCCACGTGACGTCGTTGGCCAACCATTCGAGGAAACTGGCGCAGACACTTTATGAAGTTATCGCGGCTGTCGATACTGGCGAGCGTGGCCCGCAGATGATAGAGGATTTTAGCGGCGAGTGGCGCTTTTGTGATCCTTGCGGCAGAAAACGACAGGTTGCCGAAGGCTAGAAGAAGCTTGGGGCTTGAAGGGGTTGAGGGTAGAGCGTTAGCGGATAATTATTAGATGACGCGTTTCGTTTCAACCTTAACGCATCAATTGGATAATAATGAAGCGTTAAAAGCCCTTTTACGGTTGAGAACTATTGACTTTCTAATTTTGTTACGGAATGGTTGCGTTGGTACTCTGTCATCCTTGAGCGTTGCAGGTCACTTTGCTAATTTCGAAAATGATGTGTGACATGTCATTGTCGCATGTGTTCGCGAATTTCCAGCACTTTGCGCGGCGGTTTGCTAGTTTCGAAAATGAGATGTGACGGGTCGCTTTTTTTTTAAATTGTTGGGGTGATGTACAAAGTGCTGGGATGGAAGCGTATGGGCACAACCATGATCCAGAACTAGGGAAGGGTCATCAGTGAACCCAAAACATGTCGCAAAGTTCTAATTTTGTTACGGAATGGTTGCGTTGGTACTCTGTCATCCTTGAGCGTTGCAGGTCACTTTGCTAATTTCGAAAATGATGTGTGACATGTCATTGTCGCATGTGTTCGTGCGTTTTCAGCACTTTGCGCGGCGGTTTGCTAGTTTCGAAAATGAGATGTGACGGGTCATTTTTTTTTAATTGTTGGAGTGATGTGCAAAGTGCTGGGATGGAAGTGTATGGGCACAACCATGATCCAGAACTAGGGAAGGGTCATCAGTGACCCCAAAACATGTCGCAAAGTTCTAATTTTGTTGCGGAATGGTTGCGTTGGTACTCTATCATCTAAGCGCTTTGCAGGTCACTTTGCTAATTTCGAAAATGATGTGTGACATGTCATTGTCGCATGTGCTTGCGAATTTCCAGCACTTTGCGCGGCGGTTTGCTAGTTTCGAAAATGGGATGTGACGGGTCGTTTTTTTTTTTATATTGTTAGGGTGATGTGCAAAGTGCTGGGATGGAAGTGTATGGGTACAACCACGATCCACAACTGGGGAAGGGTCATGAGTGACCCCGAAACATGTTGGGAAGTTCAATAATAAAATTTGAAAGACAATATTTTTCAACTATAAACGGACTTTTAACGCTTCTTTGTTATCCAATGCAAATTAGGGGATAATGAGGTAACAAGCCTTTTTTTTATTGAAAATGAAAATGGGGTGAAAGCTTTTATTTGAAAGTTTTTACGTGTTAGATAGTCAGGAGATTATATTATTTCAATAACGACCAAATATTACGTCTAGATGAACCATTTTTTCAGAGGAAGAACAGTGATAATGGTGGAGGTTTGAGTTGCAAAGCATTAGAGTGGGTCATTGAACAACTTAAAGGTGGAGAATATTAAATGATGCACGCTGCATGTACCCGAAAGTAGGGAAGCGGAAATTTGCGAAAATTCAGAATACGAAGACACAAGGGTTCTAAGTACAGAGCGGCTTTTCCAGGAAAGGTACCATATCTAAAAGGTTGAGGATTGACAACATCAAAGGTTTCATATTGCAAGTATCACGATGTGGTGAAGCTGAAAATATGAAAGGTTCAATATTTCAAGTACTCTAGATTACAAAAGTTAACGATTTCCAAGCTATAATATTTCAATAATCATAAGAATCACCGATAAAGGCAATCAAGAATTTCAAAGGTTCCATACTTCCCGTACTTCAAATTAAAAAACCTGATAACATCAAAGCTCCAGTATTTCAATACTACTGAAAGAAGTCGTAGTTACAAAGCTCCAATAATCCAATACAAACAAAGTAACTCGCAAATTTCAGTGTTACAAAACATTTAAAAATTTCCAATTTAAAATATACAAACTTCAAAGCTCCAGTATTTCAACACAAAGGAACGAAGTCGCAAATTCTACCGCTTTAACGTTTTAATTACACCAAATAAAAGTGGTAAATTCGAAGCTCCGATATTTCAACACAGACGAAAGACGGATTTCAAACGCTTCGTATTCCAACTTTCCAGTAAATAAACGTACCAACAGCGCATATTGTCGGAAAGCCACTTGCCGCCTTCCGGCATCGCAAGCCACAAAATGTCAACCGTCTCCTAACTACCTCCCTTCGTCGCACCGATCGCACAGCAGGATTCATTAACCGCGCAAGCATGCACAAATCGCATTACCTCCTAATCTCCCACGCTCGCGCGGCCAACAAGCCGCAATCCGTGCCTGGCAGAGATCAGACATGCACGTTGGCCAGCATTTTTTAAGCCAAAAAAGAGAACAACGCCGGTCTTATTATTTTTTAAACTAATACGTAAACTTCACTTCCATTAAGGAAAATTATTGGCCTGTTTTGTTCGAATGGTTTTTCCTTGTGGTTTTTTTTATTGTGGTTCTTCGTCGAAAACTCGACGGGTTGCGAGACCCAAGGGCCTCCTCACCAGGGGTATTGTTCGATATGGAACGACCGCCGTCGAAAGAAATTTTCTTTTATTTCGAATATGATGAGATTTGAGTTTTCTCATATTTATAATTATCGAGTGTAATATGGTGATATTATTGAAGGTTTTCAAATCTTTTAATGTTTCACATATTTTCAAATAATTGGTATTGTTTATTATAATAATTTGGTATTGTTCGATATGGAACGACCGCCGCCGAAAGAGACTTTCTTTTATTTCGAATATCATGAGATTTGAGTTTTCTGATATTTATAATTATCGAGTATAATATGGTGATATTATTGAAGGTTTTCAATTCTTTTAATGTTTCACATATTTTCAAATAATTGGTATTGTTCGATATGGAACAACTGCCGCCGAAAGAGACTTTTCTTTTATGTCGAATATCATGAGATTTGAGTTTTCTGATATTCTAATTATCAAGTGTAATATGGGAATATTATTGAAGAGTTTCAAATCTTTTAATGTTTCACATATTTCCAAATAATTGGTATTGTTTATTATAATAATTTGGTATTGTTCGATATGGAACGACGGCCGCCGAAAGAGACTTTCTTTTATTTCGAATATCATGAGATTTGAGTTTTCTGATATTTATAAATATCGAGTACAATATGGTAATATTATTGAAGGTTTTCAAACCTTTTAATGTTTGACATATTTTCAAATAATTGGTATTGTTTATTATAATAATTTGGTATTGTTCGATATGGAACGACCGCCGCCGAAAGAGACTTTTCTTTTATGTCGAATATCACGAGATTTGAGTTTTCTGATATTTTTAATTATGGAGTATAATGTGGTAATATTATTGAAGGGTTTCAAATCTTTTAATGTTTCACATATTTTCAAATAATTGGTATTGTTTATTATAATAATTTGGTATTGTTCGATATGGAACGACCGCCGCCGAAAGAGACTTTCTTTTATTTCGAATATCATGAGATTTTAGTTTTGTGATATTTTTAATTATCGAGTATAATGTGGTAATATTATTGAAGGTTTTCAAATCTTTTAATGTTTCACATATTTTCAAATAATTGGTATTGTTTATTATAATAATTTGGTATTGTTCGATATGGAACGACCGCCGCCGAAAGAAACTTTTCTTTTATTTCGAATATGATAAGATGTGAGTTTTCTGATATTTATAATTATCGAGTGTAATATGGTGATATTATTGAAGGGTTTCAAATCTTTTAATGTTTCACACATTTTCAAATAATTGGTATTGTTTATTATAATACTTTGGTATTGTTCGATATGGAACGACCGCCACCGAAAGAGACTTTTCTTTTATGTCGAATATCATGAGATTTGAGTTTTCTGATATTTGTAATTATCGAGTATAATATGGGAGTATTATTGAAGAATTTCAAATCTTTTAATGTTTCACATATTTCCAAATAATTGGTATTGTTTATTATAATAATTTGGTATTGTTCGATATAGAACAAACGCCGCCGAAAGAGACTTTTCTTTTATTTCGAATATCATGAGATTTGAGTTTTGTGATATTTTTAATTATGGAGTATAATGTGGTAATATTATTGAAGGTTTTCAAATCTTTTAATGTTTCACATATTTTCAAATAATTGGTATTGTTTATTATAATAATTTGGTATTGTTCGATATGAAACGATCGCCGCCGAAAGAGACTTTTCTTTTATGTCGAATATCATGAGATTTGAGTTTTCTGATATTTATAATTATCGAGTGTAATATGGTAATATTATTGAAGGGTTTCAAATCTTTTAATGTTTCACACTTTTCAAATAATTGGTATTGTTTATTATAATAATTTGGTATTGTTCGATATGGAACGACCGCCGCCGAAAGAGACTTTTCTTTTATTTCGAATATCGTGAGATTTGAGTTTTCTGATATTTATAATTATCGAGTATAATATGGTAATATTATTGAAGGTTTTCAAATCTTTTAATGTTTCACATATTTTCAAATAATTGGTATTGTTTATTATAATAATTTGGTATTGTTCGATATGGAACGACTGCCGCCGAAAGAGACTTTTCTTTTATTTCGAATATCATGAGATTTGAGTTTTCTGATATTCTAATTATCAAGTATAATATGGGAATATTATTGAAGGGTTTCAATTCTTTTAATGTTTCAC
The DNA here is from genome assembly GCA_033815515.1 of Cryptocheilus praepositus. NCBI lineage: Eukaryota > Metazoa > Arthropoda > Insecta > Hymenoptera > Pompilidae > Cryptocheilus > Cryptocheilus praepositus. The sequence continues at coordinate 2,938,460 of JAWWQZ010000190.1, forward strand.
ATATTTTCAAATAATTGGTATTGTTTATTATAATAATTTGGTATTGTTCGATATGGAACGACCGACGCTGAAAGAGACTTTTCTTTTACGTCGAATATCATGACATTTGAGTTTTCTGATATTTGTAATTATCGAGTATAATATGGTGATATTATTGAAGGTTTTCAAATCTTTTAATGTTTCACATATTTTCAAATAATTGGTATTGTTTATTATAATAATTTGGTATTGTTCGATATGGAACGACCGCCGCCGAAAGAGACTTTCTTTTATTTCGAATATCATGAGATTTGAGTTTTCTGATATTTATAATTATCGAGTATAATATGGTGATATTATTGAAGGTTTTCAAATCTTTTAATGTTTCACATATTTCCAAATAATTGGTATTGTTTATTATAATAATTTGGTATTGTTCGATATGGAACGACCGCCGCCGAAAGAGACTTTTCTTTTATTTCAAATATCATGAGATTTGAGTTTTCTGATATTCTAATTATCAAGTATAATATGGGAATATTATTGAAGAGTTTCAAATGTTTTAATGTTTCACATATTTCCAAATAATTGGTATTGTTTATTATAATAATTTGGTTTTGTTCGATATGGAACAACTGCCGCCGAAAGAGACTTTTCTTTTATTTCGAATATCATGAGATTTGAGTTTTCTGATATTCTAATTATCAAGTATAATATGGGAATATTATTGAAGGTTTTCAAATCTTTTAATGTTTCACATATTTTCAAATAATTGGTATTGTTTATTATAATAATTTGGTATTGTTCGATATGGAACGACCGCCGCCGAAAGAGACTTTTCTTTTATTTCGAATATCATGAGATTTGAGTTTTCTGATATCCTAATTATGAAGTATAATATGGGAATATTATTGAAGGTTTTCAAATCTTTTAATGTTTCACATATTTTCAAATAATTGGTATTGTTTATTGTAATAATTTGGTATTGTTCGATATGGAACGACCGCCGCCGAAAGAGACTTTCTTTTACGTCGAATATCATGAGATTTGAGTTTTCTGATATTTGTAATTATCGAGTGTAATATGGTGATATTATTGAAGGGTTTCAAGTCTTTTAATGTTTCACATATTTTCAAATAATTGGTATTGTTTATTATAATAATTTGGTATTGTTCGATATGGAACGACCGCCGCCGAAAGAGACTTTCTTTTATTTCGAATATCATGAGATTTGAGTTTTCTGATATTTTTAATTATCGAGTATAATATGGTAATATTATTGAAGGTTTTCAAATCTTTTAATGTTTCACATATTTTCAAATAATTGGTATTGTTTATTATAATAATTTGGTATTGTTCGATATGAAACGATCGCCGCCGAAAGAGACTTTTCTTTTATGTCGAATATCATGAGATTTGAGTTTTCTGATATTCTAATTATCAAGTATAATATGGTAATATTATTGAAGGGTTTCAAATCTTCTATTTCGTATATTTTTAAATAGACGAGCAGTGTCTTCTGGCGGACGCCTTTCAACATCAAACAATATTTTCAGTTTTTGAAGAAAAGCCACGGTAGAAAGGGGTCTCATTATTTTCCGCGCGCACCTGATAGGCCGAGGAGGCGGGGTGCAAATAAATGTCGCGCTCAATCCACCTGCATTCAAATCGCGGATCGCAACTCGATTCAGCTGCGAAACCGACGGTACTGTGCGAATCTGTATTGTCCTGCGCGGAAATGGAAAGCGAAACACGAAATGTCCACCCGCGCCACCCTTTCGCGCTGGTCATATCGATTCTTCTTTGTTCTGCGTTGTTGGGGTTATGGTCGTGTGTATATTGGACGCGTGTTCGAGAATGAACGGCAAATGTCGAGTTGCGGAAACTGAAGGGAAGCGACTGAGAATGACGAAGGGTAAGGGGTTGATGACGACAGAAAGTCGCGGTAAGTGGGGTAAAACGAAGGAAATGTGAATGTGGGAATGTCAGAGTATACTTGTCATAAAAATGCCTATCGTTCACGTTGAGTACGAATGTGAACAAGGTGTATGTTCATTCATTGAATAATTCTCAAGGAAATATAAAAAAATTTAGCCGCGCCCATTTTTCGCAAGTAACGCGGACTGATATTCACTATTTGAAATCAAAGAAGTCTGAAATTATTTAAATGGTCAATTATATCTTGCGGTAACAATTTCGTTTAACGATTTCTAATATAGTTTATACAAAACATGAAATTAAAAGTATATAACAATTATTATTTGTAAGTTGTTCCAAAGGTATAGGTATAGATGACTAAAAATAAATAGTATCATTCAAACGTGAAATAAAATAATAGTAATGTGTTTTAATATTTTTCGAGAGTATCGTATCGTTCATAGCATACCAGTTTATACGGTGGATTGTGCATATTTTAATATTTACTTGCCATATCTCATATCGCTATAACTTTATTTATTAGTCCAAACTGATTCTGTAACTTTTTAAGTCATTTTCACCACTAAACTCCAGACAAAAGTAACCGATAATGACAGAAAAAAGGAAACGCGTTACTAAGGTCAAAGTGGGAGATCTCCCCGATTGGTCGGCTAAGTGCTAATTTTAATTGGGGCGCGAGATTAATGAAATAAAATGATCCAAAATGGAAAATCCGAATAGACGCAACGCAACAAAACGATCATTTCATGAATCTGTGCTCTACTCAGCACAAATAAAATAACGTACGGTCTGTCAAAGAGTCCTTCCCGCTCGCGTGTCCAGAACGTAGAACATTCTTCTCAAAGACAACGATGACGTCGCCGTTTCTATTTTTAGCCGGCAAAAAGGCGAGAGATTGTACGTGCGCCTTATGTGCGTCCAGAAGTGACGCCCCAGGCGTTAACATCTCATTAACACGCGCGGCAAATGACGCGATCCTCTGTCACGTAGCGGCACTCGCCATTTGCATCCCCTTCTCGAGCCATCCCAGCCACATTTCGCTCTCACTTTTCACCCTGAAACCAATATGCGCTCGAGGACTCTCGATAATGACGAGTTCCGACGAACTCTCGATCAGATGAGTTTTTCCGAGCTGGCCTCCCGAACCAAACGGAAATGCGAGTTCGTTGACTGCTGCAGTGAACGTACGAGCCAGATTTTTGACCGGCGGCTTGCTAGACTGATGTAGGTTTCCGGGTATACAGATTTGTAAGTCATCTGTTTTGGAGTGTGTTCGATTTTAGTTGGGAGATTAGTAAGAATTATTATTTATTTGAAAATATGCAATTATACAATGCAGATTTTCGTAGTATAGTGTACTGTAGCACTTTACTGTAGTGTAGTGTAGTATTCTTATTCTAATGTGATTCGATTTTAATTAGAAAATAAGTAAGAATTATTATTTATTCGAAAATATGCAATTATACAATGCAGATTTTCGTAGTGTAGTGTACTGTAGTACTTCACTGTAATGTAGTCAAGTATTCGTACTGTAGTGTGAATCGATTTTAATTGGAAAATAAGTAAGAATTATAATTTATTCGAAAATATGCAATTATACAATGCAGATTTTCGTAGTGTAGTGTACTGTAGTACTTCACTGTAGTGTGATTCGTTTTTAATTGGAAAATAAGCAAGAATTATTATTTATTCGAAAATATGCAATTATCAATGCAGATTTTCGTAGGGTCGTGTACTGTACTACATCACTGTAGTGCAGTGAAGTATTCCTGCTGTAGTGTGATTCGATTTTAATTGGAACATAAATAAGAATTATTATTTATTCGAAAATATGCAATTATACAATGCAGATTTTCGTAGTGTTATGTACTGTAGTACTTCACTGTAGTGTAGTGAAGTATTCGTACTGTAGTGTGATTCGATTTTAATTGGAAACTAAGTAAGAATTATTATTTATTCGAAATTATGCAATTGTACAGTGCAGATTTTCGTAGCGTAGTGTACTGTAATACTTCACTGTACTGTGGTGTAGTATTCGTACTGTAGTGTGATTCGATTTTATTTGGAAAATAAGTAAGAATTACTATTTATTCGAAATTATGCAATTATACAATGCAGAAATTCGTAGTGTAGTGTACTGTAGTACTTCACTATAGTATAGTGTAGTATTCCTGCTCTAGTGTAATTCGATTTTAATTGGAAAATAAGTAAGAATTATTATTTATTCGAAATTATGCAATTGTACAGTGCAGATTTTCGTAGCGTAGTGTACTGTAATACTTCACTGTAGTGCGGTGTAGTATTCATACTGTAGTGTGATTCGATTTTAATTGGAAAATAAGTAACAATTATTATTTATTCGAAAATATGCAATTATAGAATGCAGAAATTCGTAGTGTAGTGTACTGTAGTACTTCACTATAGTATAGTGTAGTATTCCTACTCTAGTGTAATTTGATTTTAATTGGAAAATAAGTAAGAATTATTATTTATTCGAAATTATGCAATTCTACAGTGCAGATTTTCGTAGCGTAGTGTACTGTAATACTTCACTGTAGTGTGGTGTAGTATTCATACTGTAGTGTGATTCGATTTTAATTGGAAAATAAGTAAAATTATTATTTATAACATTCGAAAATATGCATTTATACAATGCAGATTTTCGCAGTGTAGTGTACTGTAATACTTCACTGTAGTGTGATTCGATTTTAATTGGGAAATAAGTAAGAATTATTATTTATCCGAAAATATGCAATTATACAATGCAGATTTTCGTAGTGTAATGTACTGTAGTATTTCACTGTAGTGTAGTATTCCTACTGTAGTGTGATTCGATTTTAATTGAAAAATAAGTAAGAATTATTCTCTTTTATTCTATTCCAATCTGTTTTAATCTATTTTTTTCCACTTTATTCTATTTTAATCTATTTTATTTTATTCTACCCCGACACCACAACTTGTCCGAACCGCCCGAAATTCGGCTGGTCGCGTCGCCGGCGCGGAACATTCAGCGCGTAAATCCCGATAAGCATCCGAATTGGCCATAGGCACTCACGTCCCGAAAACTTTGACTGAATGTAACGAGCGTCTGGTCCGGGGGGCGCGCGTGAAAGATGTCTGCCAGACAGAGGAGAGTAGAAGAGATCGAGACGGGCCGAACGGCTGTAGGCAGATGGTCGGAAAGTTGGTGTGAGGATTAGAATGAGCGTTCACGGCGAAGGATGAATCTCTCGCGATAATGCCGGCGGATAGACCTTATCGCGCTGCTTTGCATAACGCGCCCGGATGGTTCGCCTGCGAACGCGGTGCCGCGCTCGAATTTATCGTCCCGCCCGCGAAGCCTGTTAATGAAGATGCGATGTTGCGAAGACACGGCTTCGCGGTGCGAGACGCTTTGAATCTGATACCGATCGCAGGTGCTTTTGAGGAAGCGGCGGAAACACGGAGATTGTGGGGGTATATGGGTAGAGTGTGGGGATAATGGAAAAATGAGAAAAGTGGCGTTCGGCGATTAATACAACAAAATGTGTAGAGTAATATTAACCCTTTGCGCTCGAGGTGCTTTTCTCTCGGGCGAACCAGCAACTCGAGAGTAATCAGCCGCTGTCGCCGGCTTGTATTTTGTGAGGGTATTGTCTTGAGGTGAAGTCTCCAAAATATTTAACAAAATCTTTCTTCGCATTCTGTGCACACTGTCCATTCTGAAGGTTCAGTCTCTTCTGTACAATCACTTTGGTTTTCAGATTTACTATCGATTATTCGGATTTTTGTCTTCTTACACCTCTAACGTCGATAGAGTAGTAGTGATGTAATTTTGTTCGTTATTGCCGAAAAATTGAACTTATCTTCACTAGAAGTAATTTCTTCGTCGTGTTTCATACTTATTGGGCTCAGTAACTTTGAAACAAATATTGCGATTGCCAAGAAGGTTGAGTCGGAACTAATGTCGAAGGCAGAGTCCAACTCGCGGTCGCAAGTATTTTTGAGATAAGACATCTTTATAGCTATGTAGACACCTCATAAAATGATCTACAAAATGCCAAGTAGACTTGTCAAGCGATATTCGTTAGGCCAAACACAAATAAACACCGTTACCGCTCAATTTACCGCATTGATTCGGGTGCCTGAGAGGCACCGCTCGAGCGCAAAGGGTTAATTGTATTGCAGTTGTGAAAAAACGATAAAAACGAGCTTAATGAGCTTATTTAACCTTTTAGGTACGGCTGAATTCTACGTGTGGCTATTTCTCTGGACGGCAGAGTCTAACGCGAACTAAGTTAAAAAATTTTTTTTTTTTTCAAACGATACAGCACTGCAATGTCTGACGGACAATGCCGTTCTCTACATAAGTACATTGGAAAGAAGTATTTGTTGATTAAATGTTTATTTTTCTTAAAAATATATTGCACGTACTCTAATTTTAATAATTCTCTTTAAAAATGAATGATACAATTGGGTATTATGTGTTTTAAAACATAGTACGACATATAGACCCATGTCACAATCTTCACACACATAGCTTGATCGTCGTCTTATATCGTTTTTTGAACATACCATACAATTTCGTAATGCAATTGTAGATTTTTTGGATTTGCAATACGATTGAAAATGTTTTGTGGTTAGTCTGAACGGCTGATCAACGATATATTTGCGGCAGTTAACGTGAAAGATGACATCCACGAAAACCACTATAGTGGCGCGTCGTCCTAAAAGATGATATTCGCGAAAGCCACTATAGTGGCCTGTCGTCCTAAAAGATGATATCCGCGAAAGCCACTATAGTGGCACGTCGTATCTAAAAGGTTAACTGTGGTGGCGATAGGTACGGAATTGCAAGGGTAGTGTCAGATTGGGAAAGTGGGATTTGATCAATGCGGCACAATTTTTATGATGCTCGGAAAAATGACAAAGGTATACATACAATTTTAAAGTATCAAAACTCTGACTTATACGTCGACAGAACGATAATTTTAATCGTCCAAAGACATTATTAATGCACAGTTCTGTGTCATGTACATATTCCTACACACACCAGTGATCTATTGGGTTGGAGGGAAATTTCTGTCGTATTTTAAAGAAAATATTTGAATTAATTTATAAAAATATGTGTTTAATATTAATCATATTAGGTGTACAACTTTGCTTCCGCCGTTTTGCAATAGATGGCTGTAGCGGTAAGTGGTAGTCGAAATAAATAGATCGTAGATGTCATACAATAAGCTTAGGCATTTGTAAACATAACGCCATCGAAATATTAGTCGATTTGTGTCTGCATCATAAAGTCATTCTCGATTAAACATGTCAGCTTACGAGCCAAATTCTCGTCATTTGCGGGAGGTTTTAATTTTCTGCTTTAATATGAAGAAATCTGCGGCTGAGGCTCATCGAATGCTCTCAAATACCTATGGTGAGGCCGCTATTAGTGAAAGAACGTGCCGAGAGTGGTTTCAACGCTTCAAGAACGGTGATTTTGACGTCGAAGACCGGCAAGGCGGTGGAAGAGAGAAGGTTTTCGAAGATGCAGAATTGGAGGCATTACTTGATCAAGACTCGTGTCAAACGCAACAAGAATTGGCAGTATCATTGGGAGTGACGCAACAAGCCATTTCAAAACGCCTGAAAATCATGGGAATGATTCAGAAACAAGGAAATTGGGTGCCGTACGAGTTGAAGCCGAGAGATGTTGAACGGCGTTTGTTTGCTTGTGAACAGCTGCTTGCAAGGCAAAGACGGAAAGGATTTCTGCATCGCATTGTGACTGGGGACGAAAAATGGGTTCATTACGATAATCCCAAGCGCAGAAAATCATGGGGATATCCCGGCCATGCTTCCACGTCGACGGCCAAACCGAATATTCACGGTTCCAAGGTCATGCTCTGTATTTGGTGGGACCATCTCGGCGTAGTGCATTATGAGTTGTTAAAACCGACTGAAACAATCACAGGCGATCGTTATCGAACGCAATTAATGCGTTTGAGCAGAGCATTAAAAGACAAACGGCCGCAATACAACGAGAGACATGATAAAGTGATTTTACAGCACGACAATGCTCGACTCCATGTTGCGAAAGTGGTCAAGACATACTTGGAAACGTTGAAATGGGAAGTCCTACCCCACCCGCCGTATTCTCCAGACGTTGCTCCCTCGGACTATCACTTGTTTCGATCAATGGCACACGGCCTGGCTGACCAGCACTTCCGGTCTTATGAAGAAGTAAAAAATTGGATCGATTCGTGGATCGAAAAGATGACCAGTTTTTTCAACGCGGGATTCGTACGCTGCCCGAAAGATGGGAGAAAGTAGTGGCCAGCGATGGACAATACTTTGAATCATAAACGTATAACCAGTTTTTTACAATAAAGCCTCGAATTTCGGAAAAAAACGGCGGAAGCAAAGTTGTACACCTAATAATACATTTCATGTGTTGTATGATGAATGTCAAACTCTTCTGCAATTTCTCGACTTGTTAAATGTGGATTATTTTCCAACATGGATAGTAAAACATCATTATCGATCTTGGATGGTCGTCCAGACCGATCACTTTCTTGGAGGCTCGGATCCCCGGAACGAAATTTGCTAAACCATCTTTGACAAGTACGAACATTTACAATATCTTTTCCAAATACCGCACATAAATTTTTACATGCAACCGATGCGTTGCTTCCTTTTTGGAATTCATACAAAATGCAGTGTCGTAAACGCACTTTATCTACTGACATGTTTTTCACTTTAAATATCACAAGTAAATGATGAACGGAAAAAAGGACTCCTTTCATATTATACAGCAGCTATAGAAAACAAAACAAAATCCGAATGACTCACTAGCTAGATGTTTTTTTTATTTACAAGAAAAATGACCTGTCTATTAAAAATACGACAGAACTTTCCCTCCAACCCAATAAATACTGAAAACCCGTTTGAACTAACGGCGGTCGAAATGACCGTCCCACTCATATCGATAGGAACAAATTGCAGACGTTTTTGCGAAAATACGAAGACGTTCGTGCCAACAACACTTCGACCCTGATATCACCAGCGCGCGCTTAATCCGGCTAAATAGCTCATTAACAGGGAAAAGTGTGGCCATTGCGATAGTGAATCCGGTGCCAGTCACGTTTAAGAAGCGGCGATTAGCGTTTCTCGCGTCTTATGAGTCTCACTCGTCAAGTCGACCGTCTAGCACCTCGCCCGACCTACTTTCCGCCACCTACGTCCTAAGAATCTGCAGCGAATTTATGTAACGCTCCGAAGAAATTTTCGCGACGCAAAGCAACCCCGTGAAAAATGCTGACTCGCGTTTCAACGAGAAAGACTTTTAATTTTGCCGTTTTCCGTCGCGTTTTCTGACGCTTTGGGATATTTAATTTTATCGCTGGTAGTCTGTGAGTTTACGATCAATTTTGCAGCGCAATTTATAGCATACGGCACATGCCTGTTAGAGCATAACGTAGCATATATTCATTTTAGTATTGAATCGGCAAAAGTGGTCAATGTTACGATATTATATCATATTACTATACGATATTATATTATAGAAGCAACTTTTCTATCTTCAACTCCGCCGTTTAATAAGAATAATTTGGCAAAAGGCTGTCATCCACCGATTAAAAAATAATCGACCGCTAAATTACACCTTCAACTTCTTATTTTACTTTATCTTAGCATCAAGCTGTCAGGTTTACCAAAATCTCAAACCTACAGACATTTTGCTTGAATTGCAACATGCACTTCGGCTGAGTGCTTATTGAGACTTAAATATCGCATTAGACTTTCTGCGCGTCGTGCATAGTGCGGGTTTTAGTCGAGAACTCGTCGAACGTCGAGGAGCGAGGTGGCGAGGAAAAATGAAATTCAGGACTTATTTCCGCGACTTAATTGAAGAGAGCTTTTGTGCACGCGTTGAATCCGGAATGAACTCGTTCTTACTTCGACATGAATTCGGAAAACAACAGATCTGGTGGGTTCGAAACTGTCAAGATGCCAGGGTAACTTAAAAGTGCATAAATCAGAGATTTTTTTTTTATCGAGTGTTTAATAAAATAAAAGCAAGACTAATATTTGAGGATATCGGTCAGTGATAATTGAAGTGAAATTGAAATGTTGTGTATGAATGGGAGCATTAAAAAAGGACAGGTTAATTGAAAAGTGTATAATTCCGTACAGAGGAAATAGGTAATTGAGCAGAAGGTATAGATACGTTGTTATAGAATACTGTATTATGCCGGCATTGTGATTGTATTGTAGATTTAATAGAACACTATTATCGCTGATGGGTGGAAGCACTCAGAAACAAGAGGATAATTGAGAAGTGTATAATTCTGTACAGACAAAGAGAGAAATTGAATCGAAAAAGTTGATACCACGTCAATACTCTTTATGTCAGTAATTCTATCGTAGAATGCAGTTTACAATGTTATTACGCAGATAGCAAAAGCACGTAAATTCAAACAGTATCTAATATTTCATCATTATGTTGTTTAACACTTTGACTGCCACGCGTATTTTGCTGTATTAGAACGGCGATGCTATGAAATATTACAGCATTTGATTGAATTATGCAAAATGTAAATAATGTGCAGGTATTGGAGCTCAAAGAATCGCATCACTATTCTAACAATAACTGCATTTATAAAATAATTATTGCTACCAATTGTGAATATTTTGGATCTTCAATAAAATCTCTTGCGCCGGTCAGCAGTGACCATCACGGCAGTTAAAGTGTTAACACTTGGCATGCGGGTATACTTCGCCGCCGAATTACGCGTGCAACGGGCGTTTTTTCGTGAATCGCGCGGAAGTTTGGTTATTCAGAAAAATCGCAGTAAATCGAAGACTACCTCGCTTTTATGAACGAAACTTTTTTTATTTCACACTTGAATATAATTGAGCCGGTTAGTTTGAAAGTGGCCTAACTCCATTTATCTTCAAATCGAGATAAACAACATTTACTGATAAATAACATGAATTTGTACATGTAACCATGGTAATCGGAAAATATTGAAAAACGGAGTTAGGCCACTTTCAAAATAAACGGCTCATATACTGTATGATTATTTAACAACAAAAAAAACGATATTTTTACGAAATCATAAAAATAAACGATTTTTAAAATTTTCTACACTATTATACGAAAAGTCCGATAATCTGTCAGCGCATATTTCTTCATCACTATCTTTTTCACAACGGCACATTTTATCAATTTTGTAATCTATAATAAAAAACCAAGCTTCAAATTGACAAAACACGAATTGTACGTTCTGGAGCTAGGAATTCAATTGAAGACGAAATAACTCGGCAAAAGATCGAGTAACTCAACAATCATAATGAAAAAATGCAAAGCGTTGCCTAGCAACGCAAACAACAGTCACACATTCATGTAATTATACGTATTTAGTGGATTTGTGGTGGATAGACACGTAACCACCACAAATCTGCTGAATACGTATTTTTACGTGACCCGCGCTCCAGTGACAGACTGCAAAAAACGTAAAAATACGTTGCCCGCATGCCAAGTGTTAATGATAGACTGAAAACCATCGAATATGCAACACTCTTTTATCAAAACTCCTTCTACTTCGACAGTATTCGCAACATACGTATTACTCATTTTAAAGCGTACCTTCAATTGTTACCGAATTCGTCCGAAACACAGTTTCTTGAAACAGTTGCAAGAAACGTGATAGGACAGATGAAACGGAATATCGAATGGAGACATGGTCTGTGATGGATAGATAAACAGATAGATAGGTACGTTGATAGATAGGCATATTGATAGGCCGCCACGTGAATCCGGATGGGCAAATCGCTCGGCTGTTACACAGATAGACAGACGGACTGATACGGATTGAAAGCTCCCCTCGATTTACGAGAATGTCGGCGAGAGGAAAATCGAAATGGTCACGTTTTTTTACGGTTATTGCCATAGTTGGCTGGCGACACGCGAAGAACTTTGGTTAAGTGTTTCATAGGATGTTAGATAAATGCAATCGTAATGAAATTTGATAATGATTCAACGGTCTGATATTCTGAGCGGCTGGCGAGCGATTGTCAGTATTAAAAATTACAAACTATGAATGTTCATTCAATTTACGTGCAAATTAAATAATTAGTGCAGATGAGGCTTGATGTTTTGCGTTTAGGCTGAGAACTTTGACAGATTTTTGGAACTATTGTTTATTTAACACTTTGACTGCCACGGTGGTCACCGGTGACCGGCGCAAAAGATTTTCCAAAAACGCAAAAAAATCGCAATGAAGCCTATTTGCAATCTTATAAAAGCAATTGATATTGGAACGGTGCTTCAATACTTCGGCTTCTAACAATTCTGCGTTATCTTTATTTTGCACGTTTTAATTATGCTCTGTAGTATTTAATCGCATCGCGGTTCTAACATAGCAAAATACGCTTGGCAGTCAACGTGTTAATTTAAGTTTTGCAGAGTAAAAAACATTTGTAGTGACTCCCACCATTCGCCCGCTGTACAAATTTAGCAGGTTACGCAATCTATCTGTAGTCGGGACAATTACCGATCCTTCTTTGAAACCGCCGCCGACAGATGGCGCTAGTTTCTACCATCGTTTTAGAAAACGCGCGTCGTGTTTTTGTTGCTCCGACAAAAATTGTTAATTACTGTCGTTTTTTTACTTCGCAAGTTGTGCTGTTGAGTGACTAACTTCTGTTACACACACTGTAACTATCAACTGCTGAAACTGTTCGAAAACTGCACAGTGGAAATGGTCCACAACCTCTTTTGACTTGTAGTAAGTTCGACAACCTCAAAATTTACGTTTTATTAATGAAACTGGCTACATTTGTTTATGTCATGATTCATAGTGGCAGAATTTTGTGTCGGCAACCGAAGCTGTTGCTGCTTGGACTTTGGCAGGAATAAATGGTGTTGCAGAAAGCTGCCGAATGATAGGTGTCTATAACCTGTGACGACATATACAATCGTGGCGGTAAGTCTGACCAAATTTGCTTTATTCATGAAATTTACTTTTATTGGAATCATAATTATTCGGTGAAGTATGCAGAGATGTAATTAAGAATAGATCGTGCATGTAAAGTGTCAGTCGCTTATGATTTCTTGATGAAGTACCTTCGAATTGAGGTTATTGTATCTGTTTCTGTGGGTAGGGGGACACACATACAGCGTGTCTGTATGCGTATGTGTAGAATGGCATCGGGATGTCTAACTGTGGAAATTTTCGAATTTTAAATTGCATTATAACTATATTATTAATATTTATTATTATTAATATTATTCGTCGGACTCATATTAGTGAAATTGTATGTGATCGAAATTGGAAAGATAGGATAAATTGAAATGGTCGTCCAAAATTATATTTGAAAATACTTCATTTTCGTCAGATTGTTAGACAAAAATTTGATGTCAACATTACTAATGTGCTATCATTCGCTTCATTCTCAAAAAATCTTCCGCTCTTCTTCATTCATTCCCAATTCCTCGTGCATTATCGACTTTCCACACTAAGAAAACACTACAACGATCCCTCGCTAAGGAATCAATAAACAATCAGCAAATTGTCCTTTGCCCGCGGAAACACAACTTCACCCGGCCGATACGTGCTAAGTATCATTCGCTCCATTCGTGAAGAGCCTCTGCTCTTCTCTTTTCACTTCCCGGTCGCCCTCGACTCGCGTCCCTTGCCCTCCACTTCCCTTTTGTACCAATTTCGTAACGAGACGAGACACTCGAGTGCGAACGGCTTAACGACTTCGCTTCGTTATCTTCAATCGCCTCGCTCTCATACCTAATGAGGGATGAAAGGCAGATTTCGACGAACTTAGCGGTCCGCTATTATTAGGCAGCTGATAATGTCGTCCGCGGCTTCTCATCTTGTTGCCGCGTTGCCGCTTCGTTTAGCGCCTCGACGCCCGCGGCCAGTAAGTACAGGGTTCGATGATGAAGGCAATTTTATTTGATGACGAAAACCCTGAGAGGGTGAAGATCGTGGAGCCCGAATTTTAAGGCGGATGTGCGGCTGGAAGTGATAGTCCGCGGAATGGTGTGCGAAGTTCTTCGAGGCGAGATGGGGTGGGAAATGGTGAAATTGTCAAATTGAAAAGGGCGGGCTTGCGGAGGATGCTATTGAAAAGACGGCAGATTTGGAAGGCTGCGTCATTGGAAAGCGGAAGGTGGAGAATTTGAATGTCGCGAACTGCGTGGTCGGGTATTGCGATGCGGGAAACTGCGTGGCTGGGGGCTTCGACGTTCGAAACTGCGTCGGTGGAGATGGCAGTAACGATAACGAAAGAATGGGAAGTTGCTGTGATGGAAACTGGAAGCTGAAAAACTGGAATATTGGAGGCTGCGTAATTGGGGACTGCGACATTGGAAACTGCGTGTTGGAAAGTGCGCTGCTAGTGATAGGAGTAGTGATAAAGAAAGAATAGGAGGTCGATGTAATGGAAATTGCAGGTGTATATAATAGCAGCGATGAAAACTGGAAGCTAGAATATTGGAATTTGTGTAATTTGAGTTTGCATATATAATTGCAAGTGATGTACAAAATTACATGATCGTAATGTTGCTGCAAAATGAGAATATTGGGATTTGTGTACAATATCTGAGTTTGCAATGGAGACTGCAAATCCGAAGACTAATATCGAAAAATTCACCGCTAGTGACAACAGTAGTGATAAAGAAAGTGATGATATAATGGAAATTACAGTAATAAGCGAGTGATGAAAACTGGAATAGAATATTGGAATTTGTGTAAATGGAAACTGCGTCATTGATGATTACAAATGGCAATGCTCATAACAAAATAGTACTATATAATTGTAGAATTGTACAATATCTGCAAGATTAAACCTTCCATTATTGGAGCAGCGAAGAATCGAAAAATGGGATTTGATAAAGAAAGAATAGGATTTGATGTAATGGAAATTGCAGGTGTATATAATGGAAAAGTTTGCGATGTTGGAAACTGCTATTGATGATTAACAGTAGTGATAAAGAAAGAATAGGAAAGGTTGATCGTAATGTTGCAAACTAATGGAAATTGCAGGTGTATATAATCGCAGTGATGCAAACTGGAAGCTAGAATGTTGGAATTTGTGTAATTTCAGTTTACGGTGTTGGAAACTGCGTGATTGATGATTACAAATGGCAATGCTGATAACAAATTAGTACGAAGTTGCAATAAGGGAAAGTACAAAATGCTGCAAACTGCAAAATGAGAAATCCTATTATTGGCAAGCGTAGAATTAAGAAGTACAATATCTGAAACTCCAAGATTAAACCTTCCATTATTGGAAACGGCAGAATCCGAAGACTAATATCGAAAAATGCACCGCTAGTGACAACAGTAGTGATAAAGAAAGAATAGGAAGTTGATATAATGGAAATTGCAGGTGTATATAATAGCAGCGATGAAAACTGGAAGCTAGAATATTGGAATTTGTGTAATTTGAGTTTGCGATGTTGGAAA
Source organism: Cryptocheilus praepositus (assembly GCA_033815515.1). Taxonomy (NCBI): domain Eukaryota; kingdom Metazoa; phylum Arthropoda; class Insecta; order Hymenoptera; family Pompilidae; genus Cryptocheilus; species Cryptocheilus praepositus. The sequence continues at coordinate 2,953,834 of JAWWQZ010000190.1, forward strand.
CTGCGTGATTGATGATTACAAATGGCAATGCTGATAACAAAAGAGTACGAAGTCCCAATAAAGGAAAGTACAAAATTACATGATCGTAATGTTGCAAACTGCAAAATGAGAAATCCTATTATTGGCAAGCGTAGAATTAAGAAGTACAATATCTGAAACTCCAAGATTAAACCTTCCATTATTGGAAACGGCAGAATCCGAAGACTAATATCGAAAAATGCACCGGTAGTGACAACAGTAGTGATAAAGAAAGAATAGGAAGTTGATGTAATGGAAATTGCAGGTGTATATAATTGCAGTGATGCAAACTGGAAGCTAGAATGTTGGAATTTGTGTAATTTGAGTTTACGATGTTGGAAACTGCGTGATTGATGATTACAAATGCCAATGCTGATAACAAAAGAGTGCGAAATTGCAATGAAGGAAAGTACAAAATTACATGATCGTAATGTTGCAAACTGCAAAATGAGAAATCCTATTATTGGCAAGCGTAGAATTAAGAAGTACAATATTTGAAACTCCAAGATTAAACCTTCCATTATTGGAAAAGGCAGAACCCGAAGACTAATATCGAAAAATGCACCGCTAGTGACAACAGTAGTGACAAAGAAAGAATAGGAAGTTGATATAATGGAAATTGCAGGTGTATATAATCGCAGTGATGCAAACTGGAAGCTAGAATGTTGGAATTTCTGTAATTTGGGTTTACGATGTTGGAAACTGCGTGATTGATGATTACAAATGGCAATGCTGATAACAAAAGAGTACGAAGTCCCAATAAAGGAAAGTACAAAATTACATGATCGTAATGTTGCAAACTGCAAAATGAGAAATCCTATTATTGGCAAGCGTAGAATTAAGAAGTACAATATCTGAAACTCCAAGATTAAACCTTCCATTATTGGAAACGGCAGAATCCGAAACTAATCGAAAAATGCACCGCTAGTGACAACAGTAGTGATAAAGAAAGAATAGGAAGTTGATATAATGGAAATTGCAGGTGTATATAATCGCAGTGATGCAAACTGGAAGCTAGAATGTTGGAATTTCTGTAATTGCCAATCCGCCGATGTTGGAAACTGCACATGATGCCGATCATTACAAATGGCAATGCTGACAACAAAATAGTACGAAGTGGCAATAAAGGAAAGTACAAAATTACATGATCGTAATGTTGCAAACTGCAAAATGAGAAATCCTATTATTGGCAAGCGTAGAATTAAGAAGTACAATATCTGAAACTCCAAGATTAAACCTTCCATTATTGGAAACGGCAGAATCCGAAGACTAATATCGAAAAATGCACCGCTAGTGACAACAGTAGTGATAAAGAAAGAATAGGAAGTTGATATAATGGAAATTACAGGTGTATATAAGCGCAGTGATGAAAACTGGAAGCTAGAATATTGGAATTTGTGTAATTTGAGTTTACGATGTTGGAAACTGCGTCATTGATGATTACAAATGGCAATGCTGATAACAAAAGAGTACGAAGTCCTAATAAAGGAAAGTACAAAATTACATGATCGTAATGTTGCAAACTGCAAAATGAGAAATCCTATTATTGGCAAGCGTAGAATTAAGAAGTACAATATCTGAAACTCCAAGATTAAACCTTCCATTATTGGAGACTGCAGAATCTGAAGACTAATATCGAAAACTGCACTCGGTAGTTTCTAGTAGCAACAGCATTGCTGCCAACTGCAAGACCGGACGTTGCCATATTATTATGTTATTATACCTACAGCATTGCAGCTTGCACTATTGCATTTGCACATTATTAACATAAAATTGGATAAAACAATTCTACGCTATCGTTTGCCAAGTGATCCATGTCAATTGCGCATTCTTTCCCCAAAATTCAATAACAAGTAAAATAGCGCATACAATTCTGCCACATCTTTCGCAAGACCAATCAAAACCGCCAGAACTTCGTGACACAAAGCTCTAAATTGCCAATCCGCCACGTGCCGCCCGCACATCTGCCTTCATCAAACTTACAATGCTGACAACAAAATAGTACGAAGTGGCAATAAAGGAAAGTACAAAATTACATGATCGTAATGTTGCAAACTGCAAAATGAGAAATCCTATTATTGGCAAGCGTAGAATTAAGAAGTACAATATCTGAAACTCCAAGATTAAACCTTCCATTATTGGAAACGGCAGAACCCGAAGACTAATATCGAAAAATGCACCGCTAGTGACAACAGTAGTGATAAAGAAAGAATAGGAAGTTGATATAATGGAAATTGCAGGTGTATATAATCTCAGCGATGAAAACTGGAAGCTAGAATATTGGAATTTGTGTAATTTGAGTTTGCGATGTTGGAAACTGCGTGATCGATGATCACAAATGGCAATGCTGATAACAAAAGAGTACGAAGATTAAACCTTCCAATAAAGGATAGTACAAAATTACATGATCGTAATGTTGCAAACTGCAAAATGAGAAATCCTATTATTGGCAAGCGTAGAATTAAGAAGTACAATATCTGAAACTCCAAGATTAAACCTTCCATTATTGGAAACGGCAGAATCCGAAGACTAATATCGAAAACTGCACTCGGTAGTTTCTAATAGTAACGGCATCGCTACCAACTGCAAGACTGGACGTTGCCATATTATTATGTTATTATACCTACAGCATTGGAGCTTGCACTATTGCATTTGCACATCAGCTAATTCCAGCATCGCACATTGCACCACACATTGGTCCTAGACACTGTACAGGGACCCTCTCATCAGTGTCACTTTTCCATAATCATTTTTTACCCTACCCACCAACTTCTAATCTTCCATCGTATCCAGCAGCGCATTACAACACATAAACAATGAACACTTCCGACATACACGTAAAACGAAGTTTACACTGCCTGCAGATAATGCCATTTCCTTAGCAACGACATTACGGCCAAGTAACTCTCCTAACATCGGACTGCAAATTCTATCAAACGGCGAAGGAGTTGGTGCTCAAGCCGGAAAATTGGGCTCTACGTCGCTCTTACTCGCCATCCACTCACTTTTACTCACTTTTCCTGCGTTTCACTCAGTCGACGGCACTCTATTTTACTACATCTTACTTTATCTCACTCAGTACGCTCGACTGTACATCGCTTCGTTGGAGTCTTGTTCCTTTCGGTACGGTGCAAATGGTTAGCGAATCTTCTTATGGAAGTTGTTTCATATTTTTTTCAATGCTAAGAGTAGCGGGCGCAGGATGATAGGCAGTTGGAATTGTAATTGGGAAAGATTTGTTTGATAAAAAGAATTAAGATGTGCATAGTTAATCTGTAAAATAAGAGTAATACTTATAGTTTGTTTGATATAAAAAGAATAATGTTTGTATGATAAAAGTGGATAGCGTTTGATACCGTATAAATTGCAGTGGGTGGGTGGGTGTTTTATTAATACGTGGTACTTGAGAGCAAAGTAAGCAGATATTATAATGAAACTCGCTCAACAATGCTTATTTTAATTTTGGTATGACCTAATAGCGTCTGCGGGAAAAATGTAGTTTGCACAGGTAAAAATTATATACATTTGAACGGTACGCAAAGCGTGTACCGTAACGTAATTCATGAGACTGATTAATTCGGTTGGACTAATTTATATTGTAATTACACCACATTATAATTGCCATAATAATTAAATACTTTTTGCCCGACCATTAATATGAATATATTCATCAACAGTTTGGAAAACCAATCATTCTACGAAATAAGAGAAAATATCAAGCAAGCGCAATGTACATTCGAAGTCCATTTTGGTATAAATAAATCTCAGGGCGATCAAATTTTTTTATCTACTGCCCTCATCTTTTCTTTAGTAAAATATTTATAGTACGCTCTGTATGTTCGCAACGTGTATTTTTCATCTCCGATCACTTTTCTGTTGACAAAAATACCAGCATTTACGATACGTCCCATACATTCGCAAATATATCTTCTCTGTTTCCTCTGACTAATTGATCTACTGGTAGTGTATATTTAAATTCAGTCTTGCTAGAATCAAATTCGCATGCAAATAATTTTTTTCTCTAGATACTTCTGTTTTTTCCCCGACCAAAGTTCAGATATTTACAATACACCCTGTGTATTCGCGGGGCTATTACTTTTGTTTCCTCTGACTGATTGATCTACTTGCAGTCTATATTTAAAGTCAATTTTCTCAGGAACACATTTTGCCGTGATTAATTTTTTCCATCTGCTACCGAGATCTTTCCGTTACCAAAATAGCAACATTTACACTACATCCTGTATATTCACGAGACTATTTTTTCTGTTTCTTCCGACTAATTGATCTGCTTGCAGTGTATATTTAAACTAAAATTTCTGAGAACCAATTTTTGCCGCGATTACATTTTTTCATCTGTCATCGCCGTCTTGCATTTAGCAAACTAGCAACATTTACGGTACACCCTTTACACTCGCGCGGATATCTTCTCTGCTTCCCATGACTAATTGATGCACTTGCGTGGGTATCATGCCCTCCACTACTTCTTACCGTCGCAGGGGTCGATACGCGTAACGTACGGGAAACTCGTAATGCAACGTTTGCTCTAAGGTCCGTTGCTCTTCTGGGGTGGAAAACACTTCTTGGAACACGCGGTGTACACGTCATCGAGTCGACCACTGGGGTTCCGTGAATATGTATTGATTTCGCTTGTCCCTCTCTGTCTTTAGACTGTCGTGCAACGTGTGGCATGAGTTAGCCTGGTTCCGATCGACAAGTCAAGGAGTCCGGTATGAGCCTCTGTGTTGTTGCATTATGCGGAAGAGAGGTGAGTTTAAGGAAACCGCGTGTGAGAGTTGATGAATGGATGGGAATTATTGGAGATTATAGACAAATGGCGGATGAAGACGAGGATGGTCAAAGGTGAGAGTGGGATGTTGAAAGTAACGTAATTGGCGGATGGAAAATTGAAAGTAGTGACATTGAAGATTGCGTAAATGGGAGTAGCTAAAGTTGGGCAAGGATTAAATTTAGTTAATTTATTAAATTTACTTTTAAATTCTTTTTAATTATTATTTAAAAATGTGAGAGTTGATGAATGGATGGGAATTATTGGAGATTATAGACAAACGACGGATGAAGACGAGGATCGTGAAAGGTGAGAGTGGGATGTTGAAAGTAACGTAATTGACGGATGGAAAATTGAAAGTAGTTACATTGAAGATTGCGTAAACGGGAGTAGCTGAAATTGGGCAAGGATTAAATTTAGTTAATTTATTAAATTTACTTTTAAATTCTTTTTAATTATTATTTAAAAATGTGAGAGTTGATGAATGGATGGGAATTATTGGAGATTATAGACAAATGGCGGATGAAGACGAGGATAGTGAAAGGTGAGAGGGGATGTTGAAAATAACATAATTGACGGATGGAAAATTGAAAGTAGTGACATCGAAGGTTGCGTAAATGGGAGTAGCTGAAGTTGGGCAAAGATTCAATTTAGTTAATTTATTAAATTTACTTTTAAATTCTTTTTAATTATTATTTAAAAATGTGAGAGTTGATGAATGGATGGGAATTATTGGAGATTATAGACAAATGACGGATGAAGACGAGGATGGTGAAAGGTGAGAGTGGGATGTTGAAAGTAACGGAATTGACGGATGAAAAATTGAAAGTAGTTACATTGAAGATTGCGTAAATGGGAGTACCTGAAATTGGGCAAGGATTCAATTTAGTTAATTTATTAAATTTACTTTTAAATTCTTTTAATTATTATTTAAAAATGTGAGAGTTGATGAATGGATAGGAATTATTGGAGATTATAGACAAATGACGGATGAAGACGAGGATGGTCAAAGGTGAGAGTGGGATGTTGAAAGTAACGTAATTGACGGATGGAAAATTGAAAGTAGTTACACCGAAGATTGCGTAAATGGGAGTAGCTGAAGTTGGGCAATGATTCAATTTAGTTAATTTATTAAATTTACTTTTAAATTCTTTTTAATTATTATTTAAAAATGTGAGAGTTGATGAATGGATGGGAATTATTGGAGATTATAGACAAACAACGGATGAAGACGAGGATCGCGAAAGGTGAGAGTGGGATGTGGAAAGTAACGTAATTGACGGATGGAAAATTGAAAGAAGTTACATCGAAGGTTGCGTAAATGGGAGTAGCTGAAGTTGGGCAAGGATTCAATTTAGTTAATTTATTAAATTTACTTTTAAATTCTTTTTAATTATTATTTAAAAATGTGAGAGTTGATGAATGGATGGGAATTATTGGAGATTATAGACAAATGACGGATGAAGACGAGGATGGTCAAAGGTGAGAGTGGGATGTTGAATGTAACGGAATTGACGGATGGAAAATTGAAAGAAGTTACATCGAAGGTTGTGTAAATGGGAGTAGCTAAAGTTGGGCAAGGATTAAGTTTAGTTAATTTATTAAATTTACTTTTAAATTCTTTTTAATTATTATTTAAAAATGTGAGAGTTGATGAATGGATAGGAATTATTGGAGATTATAGACAAATGACGGATGAAGACGAGGATGGTCAAATGTGAGAGTGGGATGTTGAATGTAACGTAATTGACGGATGAAAAATTGAAAGTAGTTACATTGAAGATTGCATAAACGGGAGTAGCTGAAATTGGGCAAGGGTTCAATTTAGTTAATTTATTGAATTTACTTTTAAATTCTTTTAATTATTATTTAAAAATGTGAGAGTTGATGAATGGATAGGAATTATTGGAGATTATAGACAAATGACGGATGAAGACGAGGATCGTGAAAGGTGAGAGTGGGATGTTGAAAGTAACGTAATTGACGGATGAAAAATTGAAAGTTGTTACATCGAAGGTTGCGTAAATGGGATTAGCTAAAGTTGGGCAAGGATTAAATTTAGTTAATTTATTAAATTTACTTTTAAATTCTTTTTAATTATTATTTAAAAATGTGAGAGTTGATGAATGGATAGGAATTATTGGAGATTATAGACAAATGGCGGATGAAGACGAGGATGATTAAAGGTGAGAGGGGGATGTGGAAAGTAACGGAATTGACGGATTAAAAATTGAAAGTAGTTACATTGAAGATTGCGTAAACGGGAATAGCTGAAATTGGGCAAGGATTCAATTTAGTTAATTTATTAAATTTACTTTTAAATTTTTTTTAATTATTATTTAAAAATGTGAGAGTTGATGAATGGATGGGAATTATTGGAGATTATAGACAAATGACGGATGAAGACGAGGATGGTGAAAGGTGAGAGTGGGATGTTGAAAGTAACGTAATTGACGGATGGAAAATTGAAAGTAGTTACATTGAAGATTACATAAATGGGAGTAGGTGAAGTTGGGAATGATTCAATTTAGTTAATTTATTAAAATAATTCTTTTTAATTATTATTTAAAAATGTGGAGTTGATGAATGGATGGGATTGGAGATTATAGACAAATGACGGATGAAACACAAAGGTGAAGTGGGATGATTTTAACGGATGGAAAATTCCAAAATATTCGCAATAGGGGGATTCAAGTAATAATTATTTTACTTTTAAATTCTTTTTAATTATTATTTAAAAATGTGAATGATGAATGGATGTTATTCGATTTGACAAATGGCGGATGAAGACGAGGATGGTCAAAGGTTGGGATGTTTACGTAATTGATGGATGGAAAATTGAAAGTAGTTACATCGAAGATTGTGTAAATGGGAGTAGCTGAAGTTGAAAGTTTGCAATAGGGCGGAGTTGAAATAATAATTGAATGGGGATTGTGTAATTGGCAGTCAAAGTGTTAAAAAGGAAATATTTGGATGCGATTGTATGGGAAATATCAATATTGAAAATTGTATAAAATTGGTTAAAACAATTCTACGTTATCGTTTGCCAAGTTATCCATGTCAACTGCGCATTCTTTTGCCAAAATTCAATAACAAGTAAAATAACGCATACAATTCTGCCACATCTTTCGCAAGACCAATCAAAACCACCAAAACTTCGTGACACAAAGCCCTAAATTGCCAATCCGCTACGTGCCGCCCGCACATCTGCCTTCATCAAACTTACAAACGACGAACGTGATCGTTCGCGTCCGCGACCCTTCAGACGTGCCATCAGAATTTCGCGGAGCCATTCAGCTGGCCGACGTCCCCGTGATTTATCGTCAGGTCTCGATCCTCTCCCGGACTCCCAGAAACATCGGTAGAACAGGGTTACCCTGTCTTCGCCCCAATTCCCCATTTCCCTGCGACGACGAGCGTTCGTAGGATGAGCTCGACCAGGGAACTCCATTTCACTTGAATTTAATTCGGATGATCTCTCACGAGGGTCGGGAATAGTTCCCTCTCGGCTATCGAGGATCGCAAGTCCACGGACGGGGAAAAGTGTCCTGTGAGTCACTTCGTCGAACATTCCTCGAGGAGTGTGTTCCCGGTTATAAGGAGAACGACGGCAGGGAGATGAAGAGACGGCGGATACGCTGAAAGTGTGACTTTATGTGTGAGAATGACGACGGAGAATTACGTTGAGTAATATCATGTTAAAGTGATGAGTTAAGAATGATAGTAGATAGAGATTTTAAGCGCACTGTTATTTGTACGAACGAACATTTGCACTAGTGAGACGAGAATCAACTATGTACACGGCAGAATACGTGTAGGTATTGGATTGAAGAATATTTTTGCAACTTCGTACTTGGAAATGAGGATATATTATTCTTAAAGTGATGAGTTAAGAATGATAGTAGATAGAGATTTAAAGCGCACTGTTATTTGTACGAAGGAACATTTGCACTAGTGAGACGAGAATCAACTATGTACACGGCAGAATACGTGTAGGTATTGGATTGAAGAATATTTTTGCAATTTCATACTTGGAAATGAGGATATATTATTCTTAAAGTGATGAGTTAAGAATGATAGTAGATAGAGATTTAAAGCGCACTGTTATTTGGACGAAGGAACATTTGCACTAGTGAGACGAGAATGAACTATGTACACGGCAGAATACGTGTAGGTATTGGATTGAAGAATATTTTTGCAACTTCGTACTTGGAAATGAGGATATATTATTCTTAAAGTGATGAGTTAAGAATGATAGTAGATAGAGATTTAAAGCGCACTGTTATTTGTACGAAGGAACATTTGCACTAGTGAGGCGAGAATCAACTATGTAGACGGCAGAATACCTGTAGGTGTTGAATTGAAGAATATTTTTGCAACTTCGTACTTGGAAATGAGGATATATTATTCTTAAAGTGATGAGTTAAGAATGATAGTAGATAGAGATTTAAAGCGCACTGTTATTTGTACGAAGGAACATTTGCACTAGTGAGGCGAGAATCAACTATGTAGACGGCAGAATACGTGTAGGTATTGGATTGAAAAATATTTTTGCAACTTCGTACTTGGAAATGAGGATATATTATTCTTAAAGTGATAAGTTAAGAATGATAGTAGATAGAGATTTAAAACGCACTGTTATTTGTACGAAGGAACATTTGCACTAGTAAGGCGAGTATCAACTATGTAGATGGCAGAATACCTGTAGGTATTGGATTGAAGAATATTTTTGCAACTTCGTACTTGGAAATGAGGATATATTATTCTTAAAGTGATGAGTTAAGAATGATAGTAGATGGAGATTTAAAGCGCACTGTTATTTGTACGAAGGAACATTTGCACTAGTGAGACGAGAATCAACTATGTACACGGCAGAATACGTGTAGATATTGGATTGAAAAATATTTTTGCAACTTCGTACTTGGAAATGAGGATATATTATTCTTAAAGTGATGAGTTAAGAATGATAGTAGATAGAGATTTAAAGCGCACTGTTATTTGTACGAAGGAACATTTGCACTAGTGAGGCGAGTATCAACTATGTAGACGGCAGAATACCTGTAGGTATTGGATTGAAGAATATTTTTGCAACTTCGTACTTGGAAATGAGGATATATTATTCTTAAAGTGATGAGTTAAGAATGACAGTAGATAGAGATTTAAAGCGCACTGTTATTTGTACGAAGGAACATTTGCACTAGTGAGGCGAGAATCAACTATGTAGACGGCAGAATACGTGTAGGTATTGGATTGAAAAATATTTTTGCAACTTCGTACTTGGAAATGAGGATATATTATTCTTAAAGTGATGAGTTAAGAATGATAGTAGATAGAGATTTAAAGCGCACTGTTATTTGGACGAAGGAACATTTGCACTAGTGAGGCGAGAATCAACTATGTAGACGGCAGAATACCTGTAGGTATTGGATTGAAGAATATTTTTGCAACTTCGTACTTGGAAATGAGGATATATTATTCTTAAAGTGATGAGTTAAGAATGATAGTAGATAGAGATTTTAAGCGCACTGTTATTTGCACGAAGGAACATTTGCACTAGTGAGGCGAGTATCAGCTATGTAGACGGCAGAATACGTGTAGGTATTGGATTGAAAAATATTTTTGCAACTTCGTACTTGGAAATGAGGATATATTATTCTCAATGTATTTTATCAAGGCGATTGGCATTGTCAGGCGACAAATTAAAAAAGGTAGTCACAGAATGCTACTAAGAAAAATTATCGAGACCACGGCTTAGTCTAGCGTGGATAGTAAAGATTGATATTAGTGGAAAGTACAACAGATCATAATTAACAATCGAAATACGAAATGTTTTCCGATACCTACTCCATCCATTCAACGTTTTAGATAAAAACGCATTATATACAAAAATTTCGTTGTTAACACGTTGACTGCCAAGCGTATTTTGCTATGTTAGAACCGCGATGCAATGAAATACTGCAGAGTATGATTAAATCGTGCAAAATAAAGCTACGGCAGAGTTGAACAGCCAAAGTATCGAGGCACCGTTCCAATATCAATTGCTTTTACAAGATTGCAAATAGGCTTCATTGCAAATTTTTTGCATTTTTAGTCAAATCTTTTGCGCCGGTCACCGGTAACCACCGTGGCAGTCAAAGTGTTAACTCACAGTACGCGCAATAAAAGCACAAAAACGAAAATGACTCTCAGAAGCTTTCCAAATGAAACCACCATGGTAAACGGTCTCACATAACAGAAATTACTTGAAAAGCGGGCGCACGGCACGTGTTACATTCAAGCGCAGTGCAGATTAGCAAAATAATTTCTTCCCACGCGAACCGCTACGCGCGATAAAAATGTTGCAATTACCGCGCGAAAAAAGCAATACCGCGGCGCAAATAAACGGTAGCGATCGACAGAGCAATAAAGATCGCGACTTTCAATCGTGGCAATCGCGCCGAACTGGAGTCCGCAATAAATTCTCGTATCTGCCGACGGCTTCCATAAAGACGATCGCTTCGACGTCTCGATCTCGCGGGCGTATCTCGATTTCCAAGGCGCGGCTGGATCATTTCTTAGCTGTGGGCGGTTTAATCAGGAAAGTCGGCACGAATGGCCATTTTAAAATTGCGTCGTAGCGTACAGGACGCGGCAAAAATGCGTCCCGTTGAGAGTCATTTGGTTTGAAACGATAATTAAAAAGTGAACCGTTTTGTGTATGTGCGATGCAAGCAAAAGAGGACTTTTTAACAAGAGTGCTTGCCGTGATTACATTAATGAAGTATGAATTGAATTTAATTCCTGAAACGGCAATTCGCGTTGAAAATGAGGGATACAGAAATATGGTTTTAATATGTCAAGGTATATAGGAGAGTCGGTACGAAATAGTAAAGGTGTGTATTCTTTTAACCTTTCTCCTCATGTCTAATACTAAGTTAATTTTTATATTCCACGTCGAATTACTTCATTATGTGTCGATTCATTACGAATCATTTCATAATGTGATGTGAGAAAATCGAATTGCAGGGTTTAAAACGGAATTGCGCATGACGTTTTAATTTTGGCCAATTTATTTGTTAATACATGGGCAGAGTAGGGGCAAAATAACACATTTTTGGCACGGTAATAATTTATAATTGCTCAATGTCATAATAATGTAAATTTAACGTGTAACAACAAACATTAATTTCATGTTTATCTTTAGCGTAAAATTAATTCATGCGACCGTACGTCACTTGAGAAAACTCGGACGACAAACTGTCAAGTCAAACTCCCGCACGGCGTTTCACTTTTCGTAAACTTTTTGCAAAACAACAGCAAAACACAAAAGATTCAAAATTTACTAAAGACAATATAGATCCAAAAATGATTGAACTAGGCGATAATGTATTATTACGCAAATCTGATATGTGACAATAAATAATCTTCTCCCGCCCATTCCTGGCATTAACACGTTGACTTCCAAGCGTATTTTGCTATGTTAGAACTGCGATGCGATGAAATACCGCAGAGAATGATTAAATCATGCAAAAAGGTAGATAACGCAGAGTTGTTAGAAGCCAAAATATTGAAGCACCATTCAAATATCAATTGCTTTTACAAGGTTGCAAATTGGCTTCATTGCGAATATTTTGCATTTTTAGTCAAATCTTTTGCGCCGGTCACCGGTAACCACCGTGGCAGTCAACGTGTTAACTCACAGTACGCGCAATAAAAGCACAAAAACGAACATGACTCTCTTTTCAATGAAACCGCCATGGTAAACATCTCGTTTAAAAGTATAGTTTTGAAAAGCGAGCGCACGGCACGTGTTACTCAAAGCGCAGTGCAGTTTAGCAAAATACAACTTCTTGCTGATACGCGCGATAAAAACAAAAGTGAAATTTTACCGCGGCGCAAGTAAACGGTAGCGAATGCGTCATAAAGATCGCGACTTTCAATCGTGCATCGCGGGTTTATTCAAACACATGTCGCAGTAGTAGACTTGTTCGATGTTCGATCTCGCGGGCGTATCTCGATTTCCAAGGAGCATGGATATTTCTTAGCTGTGTTTAATCAAAAGTTGCACGAATGGCCATTTTACCATTCAGTCCTATTGCAGGAATATAAAAATGCGTCCCGTTGAGAGTCATTTGGTTTGAAACGATAATTAAAAAGTGAACCGTTTTGTGTATTGCGATGCAAGCAAAGAGGATTTTAAGTGCTTCGTGATTACATTAATGAAGTATGAATTGAATTTAATTCCTGAAACGGCAATTCGCGTTGAAAATGAGGGATACAGAAATATGGTTTTAATATGTCAAGGTATATAGGAGACTCGCTACGAAATAGCAAGGGTGTGTATTCTTTTAACCTTTCGCCTCATGTCTAATACTAAGTTAATTTTTATATTCCACGTCGAATTACTTCATTATGTGTCGATTCATTACGAATCATTTCATAATGTGATGTGGAAAAAATTGCAGGGTTTAAAACGGAACCATGACGTTTTAATTTTGCTCAATTTATTTGTTAATACATGGGCAGAGTAGGGGCAAAATAACACATTTTTGGCACGGTAATAATTTATAATTGCTCAATATCATAATAATGTAAATTTAACGTGTACAACAAACATTAATTTCATGTTTATTTTTAGCGTAAAATTAATTCATGCGACCGTACGTCACTTGAGAAAACTCGGACGACAAACTGTCAAGTCAAACTTGTTTATGGCGTTTCACTTTTGTCATTTTTTGCAAAACAACAGCAAAACACAAAAGATTCAAAATTTACTAAAGACAATATAGATCCAAAATGATTGAACTAGGCGATAATATATACGCAAATCTGATATGTGACATAAATAATCTTCTCCCGCCCATTCCTGGCATTAACACGTTGACTTCCAAGCGTATTTTGCTATGTTAGAACTGCGATGCGATGAAATAGCGTATGATTAAATCATGCAAAAAGGTAGATAACGCAGAGGTGTTAGAAGCCGAAGTATTGTAACAGGGTTCCAATATCAATTGCTTTATAAGATTCAAAAAAGGCTTCATTGTGAATTCTTTGCAATCTTAGTAAAATCTTTTGCACCGGTCACCGGTGACCACCATGGCAGTCAAAGTGTTAACCCTTTGCACTCGGACATGTTTCTTCACTTAGTAGCGAATAGCGCAACATTTCGTTTAAAATGGTATAGTTTTGAAAAAAATACTCTGCTCAAATCATGTTTTGCATCCAACTTTGCTGATACATTTATGTTGAAAGAAAATCGAAATTTTATAGCCTATTATTTTCGAATGCGTCATAGTTCATTCGCCAATGTGCATTGCGGGTTTATTCAAACACATATCGCAGTGATAACTTGTTTATGATCTTTCACGTGTCATTTTTTCTTCCGAGCATATACAATGTTTATACAATAACTTGCAGTTTACCATTCAGCCTATTGCAGGAATATATAGAAGGTTGTTCTTGCAGTCGCTAGAATTCTCCTCTCAGTTTATTGACCACGAATTTACTAAATATTAAATAGCACACAGATTATTAATTCTATCTCATTTCCTTAACTTGTAACTCCCCGGAAAAATCTTAAGGAAACAAATATTTGAACAAACGTTTTCTGTACATACATTTTCCTCAGTAATAACACGAAGTATCTTCGTGTCCCCTCAGAGGGGACAGTCGAGTGCAAAGGGTTAAATTACCTCACGCCACCATACATCACTTGAGCAAACTCAAATGACAAATTGTCAAGCCAACTTCGCACTCGTCGTTTCCCTTTCGACCAACTTTTTCCAAAGATACTCGCGCCGTTCAGCAACCCAATGATTTTTGCTGCACCCTGTACGGTCGCGTGATGCTAAACGATGGTCTTGAAGATTCGCGAGCACGTGGCGCGGGAGGTCGACCCCGACCTTGACATTAGCTGTATATGCTTAAATGTAAACAGCCCAGCCGCGGCCGGTTCGACGTATCGAGCAAGGCGTCTCGTCATTGTCGCTAACGACGCAGGGGGGTTGCTATTTCTGCAGAGCCTCAGACGCGCGACGAAATTCGCGGCGCATGATTACGCGCGGGCGCAATATAATACATTTTTTTACGGCCCCTAAGTGGCATGCACTCCGACGGCAGTCTGGCTCGAAATTCGCTGTGCGCGCTTTTACGATGCGGCAAAACATAAGGAAGCGCAGTGTGCACGGTCGTCGGCGCTAACAGACGACGGAAGGTGTGTAAAGAATATATTTCAGGTAAAGAAGTATGGAGGGTGCTTCTGAAAATGTCGGCGTAACGTCGGGGATAGGTCGGGTATGCTAAAATAAGAAAAGATAATCGTATAGACATGTGGTCGATATGAAATTGTTTCTGAATTATAGCGGTTTTTATATGAAACCTGTTGTTTAACCCATTCGAGACGACGATTTTTTTCGAACACGGTCCCCAGGAGCGAAATTTTTGTTTTTTCTTTATATTGTTCATTTTTAATAGAAAAACATGTTTACTATGGAAATCACCCAATTCGTAAGTGAATTCACATAAATAAGATCATTGCACACCGGGTGTGCAGCTCGCTCCTCGGAATATTTTTATTGCGAGGAGCGGATTGAACACCATGTGTGCAATGTAAGGTAAAATGAAAATACATCATTAAAAAATGTATAAACATTTATTTCAAAAATAGTTAGATAATATAAAATTGTTATTTTGCTTTCAGTAATAAAGAACAGAATATAATGCAAAGAAAATGTTTAAAAAGTAGTAAAAAGTTAAAAAAAATTAGTTGAATAATGAAAAAAATAACATAAACGAGAAATAAATTTTTAGAAAAATGTCTAAAGATAATAAAGTAATGTAACTCAATAATAAAAAAAAATATAATTTGTAAATACATTTTTAGGAAATAGTACACTAATGGTAAAGTAATTATACATTAATTGGTTGATGGTAGCGCTTGAAACATTCTCCCAAACATAATCCAGGATTACCGACACAAGCAGGACGAGAGTAATTACTACGTTTATATTTTCCTTTTTTGTAGCACTGTCGGCAATTCATAGTATTTTACATGTAAGAAAGGCTTCAGATAATTTTTAGATTTTTTTGGTACACAGTAAAACCAATGCCAAATTTTGTTTTTCTGTACTTCACAGATTTTATTAGTTCAAGAAAAATCTTATTTCGATGACTAGTTTACTCAGGATAACTGATAATTGCACATTACTGTTATTGCACACGCGGTGTGCAGGCCGTCTTATCTTATGCACACACGGTGTGCAATCGGTCTCGAATGGGTTAAACGTTTTCGTAGAAAGTGCTCGGAGACTGCATTTTCAATGTAACTTATCACTCAAATTATCACTGTTATTTAATCGTTTCATAGAGAATGTTCGAAGACAACGTTTCCAATGTAATTTATCACTAATAATTACCACATCCGATTTTTGTGAAGTGTATTAGCAAATTTTCATACGTGCGCTTATAACCGAGGTCATATATAAAATTAATTGAAATATGGGTTACCCACACGAACGCGATGTATATCGAGTCATGTTTGAAAAAGTAACTTTTGTTTCTTGGAACTGCAAAATTCCCAAAACATACACATAATTTATTTGCTCCACTTTATGTACATTCTTAGACTCTCGAAGGGGGAACTTATCGTCCCACAACATATAAAGTATAAAAGGTTTTGTTCGACGAAGAATAAAGAACATCGTAAAATCTCATACCAAGAAGAAGTCAGGGCTTCATTTCAATATATGCGGTTTTTGATCGTACGCTTTTTTTCAGGGGAACCGGAGCGGGTAAAATGGGGGCGAATAAATTTAGACGCCGTCGCACGCTTTTATTTGATTGAGGAAACGGTTTGAAGAGCTTAAATTTACCTGGCAAAAATCGAATAAACGTCAATTTAGGCGCTTCGAGTTTTCGCGGATTGAAATAACGGTCCGAAGCATTTCAGAGGTATACCCGAAACAGACCCATTTAAGTTTAACCGTTTGCATTTTTCCAGGGAGCAAAATGGCGTTTTTAACATTTCGAGACCAAACCAAACTAAGTATAGATATTCGTTCCGTTTAAATTTCCAATAAAACACATTAACCTTTGAAACGCTTCCGCCATAAACCAAACCGCGGTGTTATTACTTTCTGATGAATGTCAATATTTCAGACACTTCATCGCTACATCTAAATAAACTTCTTTTACATTTTCTCACCTTAATTTTCTTTCACAAAATATAAAGTACTTCACATACTTCAAACCTACTGGATTAACATTAGGCGCTTCCATTTTCTTCCAAAATAAGGTGAGATCGTAAAATAATCTGCTGTATCAAATACCATATTCTCAGCAATACACTTCTCTACTAATCCCACAAAATCGCAATTATTACCCAAATAAAATGCACTTCCATTTCTTTACAAAACGTAATAATTTTATTACTTCAACCGACCCGTAATCGACTCGATTAAAATCGGTTCCTTTCATTTTCCATCGAGATAAACTAATATCATAATATACCCATCCCTATCAAATATATTCTCAACCGTAGGCTTCTGTAATGGTGCAACAAAACAGAAATCAGTACCTAAACAAGATACACTCCAATTCTTTCACAAAATGCAACAAGACTTCAAACCGCCCCGATTAAAATCGGTCTCTTCCATTTTCCACCAAAATAAACTAATATCATAATATACGCATCCCTATCAAATACCACATTCTGAGGCGTACGCTTCTGTAATGATTCAACAAAACAGAAATCAATACCTACATAAGATACACTCCAATTCTTTCACAAAACGCAACAAGACTTCAAACCGCCCCGATTAAAATCGGTCTCTTCCATTTTCCACCAAAATAAACTAATATCATAATATAACCATCCCTATCAAATATCACATTCTCGGGCATACGCTTCTGTAATGATTTAACAAGACAGAAATCAGTACTTAAACAAAGTACACTCCAATTCTTTCACAAAACGCAGCAAGACTTCAAACCGCCCCGATTAAAATCCGTCTCTTCCATTGTCCACCAAAATAAACTAATATCATAATATACGCATCCCTATCAAATACCACATTCTGAGGCGGACGCTTCTGTAATGGTTCAACAAAACAGAAATCAATACCTAAACAAAGTACACTCCAATTCTTTCACAAAATGAAACGAGACTTCAAACCGCCCCGATTAAAATCGGTCTCTTCCATTTTCCACCAAAATAAACTAATATCATAATATAACCATCCCTATCAAATATCACATTCTCGGGCATACGCTTCTGTAATGATTTAACAACACAGAAATCAGTACTTAAACAAAGTACACTCCAATTCTTTCACAAAACACAGCAAGACTTCAAACCGCCCCGATTAAAATCGGTCTCTTCCATTGTCCACCAAAATAAACTAATATCATAATATACGCATCCCTATCAAATACCACATTCTGAGGCGTACGCTTCTGTAATGGTTCAACAAAACAGAAATCGGTACCTAAATAAGATACACTCCAATTCTTTCACAAAACACAACAAGATTTTAAACAGCTCCAATTGAAATTGGTCTCTTCCATTTTTCACTGAAATAAACTAATATCATAATATACCCATCCCTATCAAATACCACATTCTCAGCCGTACGCTTCTGTAATGGTTCAACAAAACAGAAATCAGTAGCTAAACAAAGTACAATCCAATTCTTTCACAAAATGCAACGAGACTTCAAACCGCCCCGATTAAAATCGGTCTCTTCCATTTTCCACCGAAATAACCGAATATCATAATGTACCCAACCCTATCAAATACCACATTCTCAGCCGTACGCTTCTGTAATGATTCAACAAAACAGAAATCAATACCTAAACAAGATACACTCCAATTCTTTCATAAAACACAACAAGACTTTAAACAGCCCCTATTAAAATCGGTCTCTTCCATTTTCCACCGAAATAAACTAATATAATATACGCATCCCTATCAAATACCACATTCTCAGGCGTACGCTTCTGTAATGGTTCAACAAAACAGAAATCAGTACTTAAACAAAGTACACTCCAATTCTTTCATAAAAGGCAACAAGACTTCAAACCGCCCCGATTAAAATCGGTCTCTTCCATTTTCCACCGAAATAAACTAATATCATAATATACCCATCCCTATCAAATATCACATTCTCGGGCGTACGCTTCTGTAATGATTCAACAAAACAGAAATCAATACCTAAATAAGATACACTCCAATTCTTTCATAAAACACAACAAGACTTTAAACAGCTCCAATTAAAATCGGTCTCTTCCATTTTCCACCGAAATAAACTAATATCATAATGTAACCATCCCTATCGAATATCACATTCTCAGCCGTACGCTTCTGTAATGGTTCAACAAAACAGAAATCAGTACCTAAACAAAGTACACTCCAATTCTTTCACAAAATGCAACGAGACTTCAAACCGCCCCGATTAAAATCGGTTTTTTCTATTTTCCACCGAAATAAACTAATATCATAATATACCCAACCCTATCAAATACCACATTCTCAGCCGTACGCTTCTGTAATGATTCAACAAAACAGAAATCAATACCTAAATAAGATACACTCCAATTCTTTCACAAAACACAACAAGATTTTAAACAGCTCCAATTGAAATTGGTATCTTCCATTTTCCACCGAAATAAACTAATATCATAATATACCCATCCCTATCGAATATCACATTCTCAGCTGTACGCTTCTGTAATGGTTCAACAAAACAGAAATCAGTACTTAAACAAAGTACACTCCAATTCGTTCACAAAATGCAACGAGACTTCAAACCGCCCCGATTAAAATCGGTCTCTTCCATTTTCCACCGATATAAACTACAATAATATCATAATATACCCGTCCCTATCGAATATCACATTCTCAGCTGTACGCTTCTGTAATGATTCAACAAAACAGAAATCAATACCTAAATAAGATACACTGCAATTCTTTCATAAAACATAACAAGACTTTGAACAGCTCCAATTAAAATCGGTCTCTTCCATTTTCCACCGAAATAAACTAATATCATAATATACCCATCCCTATCAAATATATTCTCAACCGTACGCTTCTGTAATGATTTAACAAAACAGAAATCAATACCTAAACAAAGTACACTCCAATCCTTTCACAAAACGCAACAAGACTTCAAACCGCCCCGATTAAAATCGGTCTCTTCCATTTTCCACCGAAATAAACTAATGTCATAATATAACTATCCCTATTAAATATCACATTCTCGGGCGTACGCTTCTGTAATGGTTTAACAAAAAAGAAATCAATACCTAAAGAAGATACATTCCAATTCTTTTACAAAACACAACAAGACTTCAAACCGCCCCTATTAAAATCGGTCTCTTCCATTTTCCACCGAAATAAACTAATATAATATACGCATCCCTATCAAATACCACATTCTCAGGCGTACGCTTCTGTAATGGTTCAACAAAACAGAAATCAGTACCTAAACAAGATACACTCCAATTCTTTCACAAAACGCAACAAGACTTCAAACCGCCCCGATTAAAATCGGTTTTTTCTATTTTCCACCGAAATAAACTAATATCACAATATACCCATCCCTATCAAATACCACATTCTCAGCTGTACGCTTCTGTAATGGTTCAACAAAACAGAAATCAATACCTAAACAAGATACATTCCAATTCTTTTACAAAACACAACAAGACTTCAAACCACCCCGATTAAAATCGGTCTCTTCCATTTTCCACCGAAATAAACTAATATCATAATATACCCATTCCTATCGAATATCACATTCTCGGGCGTACGCTTCTGTAATGATTTAACAAAACAGAAATCAATACCTAAACAAAGTACACTCCAATCCTTTCACAAAACGCAACAAGACTTCAAACCGCCCCGATTAAAATCGGTTTTTTCTATTTTCCACCGAAATAAATAATATACCCGTCCCTATCGAATATCACATTCTCAGCTGTACGCTTCTGTAATGATTCAACAAAACACAAATCAATACCTAAACAAGATACACTCCAATTCTTTCACACAATGCAATGAGACTTCAAACCGCCCCGATTAAAATCGTTTTTTTTTCTATTTTCCACCGAAATAAACTAATATCATAATATACCCAGCCCTATCTAATACCACATTCTCAGCCGTACGCTTCTGTAATGATTCAACAAAACAGAAATCAATACCTAAACAAGATACACTCCAATTCTTTCACAAAACACAACAAGATTTTAAACAGCTCCAATTAAAATCGGTCTCTTCCATTTTCCACCGAAATAAACTAATATCATAATATACCCATCCCTATCAAATACCACATTCTCGGGCGTACGCTTCTCCACTAATCCCACAAATCGGCGTCCCTATTAGAGACCACCACCGTCCATCGTCCAATCCTCCATCCAATAACAGACACGCAGCTCACCATCCACTTGGTTGCGAAAGGAGCGTCTAATCAAGCAAGAACGTTCTCGCTAACCACTGATCGCGCAACAGAACGATTCGAAATTCCACTTACGCCCACCCTTCTATCCCTCGGCCATCAGCTTGTTCTCGAAGTATTATCAATATCATCGTATAAACGCGGTTGCGTGAAGTTAAACGATCGGGCCTTGAAAGTCGGAGGCCTTGCCAAGTGAGATGGCCAGCCTCAACCTTGGCAAGAAAATGTGAAGAGAAAGAGTAACAGTGCTCGACGTTTTGCGAACTGTCCCGAATGCATTTTTAGTTGTCCTCGTGCGCGACGTGTGCCTAAAAACTGGCGGGATCTAGGAAAATGTGTATACGTTTTAGCAAGTTCAGCGTAGCAGTGGTCACCGGTGACCGGCGCATAGGATTTCACTGAAAATGCAAAAAAAAATTCGCGAGAAGTAGCATTTATCATTTGAGCCGTATTTTGAAAGTGGCCTAACTCCGTTTTTCAATATTTTCCGGTTACCATGACTGCATGTATAAATCATGTTATTGATCAGTAAATGTTATTTATCTCGATTTGAAGATAAATGGAGTTAGGCCACTTTCAAAATAAACGGCTCATTTTATAAAAGGATTTCGGAATGAACTAGTAATTCAAACCTTTGGTCTCCAATACCTAAGGATCGTTTTCGTTTTGGACCATTCAATGATTTATTCTTATGGCGCAAATTGCAAGCTACTTTTGAGGAGTGCTAATTCAATAATGCTAATTAATATTCAGTTTAAATGTAAACAAAATTTACCGGTATGTAGCCAGAGATACATTTTGTCGAATTAAACTTAAAAGCAGCCGCACACATTCATCACTTTCAGAAGATATACAGAAAAGATCAATGAATTAAATTAATATTATATTACAGAAATGATTGAAATTGTTAAAATTATTAAAATTATTAAAATTATTTTTATACTGCCTTTCCAGCTGAAGCTTCACGTTTGGTGAGGTAAAATGTTTGCCTTGCAAAAATGAATGTGGTAAAAAATCGAGCGTGTCTGCCGTATCAATGTATCTGAATGGACGGATGAAAAACCCGATTCTGCACAGCTTCGACGGTTAAGATAATCAGAGCGTGATACGAAACGTCTCGGACTTGACGAGTTATCGCTTGCGGAGCTTCAAAGTTTTCACATTTTGTTATCAGGAGCGCCCAAAAGGGCATCTGTTGGGCAAACCAACTTGAGAGACTTGATTTTTCTATGTTGACATTGCGCGACTGTACGTCAGCATTAAGGTTGAACTTTTTTATCTTAATGTTTAGTAGTTGCTTATTACTGCGATAGATTAAAGTATGCGCTTTCGCATTAAAAAACGTCGCCACAGACTTACGATCGTATCTGTCGGTCGATAAATAAATGCTATTAGTACACTGCAAGAGTGCAACTACGTTTTCTTTTGCCGAGATCTTTAGTGGTTTGAACGTATTAAGCTGAATGTATGCATGTATACATTTATTATATATGCGGGAGGTATTGTGGTTCTTTCGGTAGAAACTGACGAAGTCGGTAATTTTTGTGTTTGCCTTTCCGAAACAGTAGGGAATTTTTTTCCTTTGACCCTTGTGAAGCAAACACAGAAAATGTCTGCATTAAAATTATATGTTTGTTAATTGAACATTGCGTGCCATCCATAAACAGATGCTGGTGCATAAATATAAAAGCCTCTCGACATATGCCATTCGTGCCAGAAATAATCGGGTTTCCAATAATTGAACTTTTCTGCGTCGAGCGAAGAGATTGGACATTTTTCAGATGTTACGAGTAAACATAGGCATTTTATGTATGGATGTTATATATTCGTTAATTCACCGCATATTTCT
Organism: Cryptocheilus praepositus; assembly: GCA_033815515.1. Classification (NCBI taxonomy): domain Eukaryota; kingdom Metazoa; phylum Arthropoda; class Insecta; order Hymenoptera; family Pompilidae; genus Cryptocheilus; species Cryptocheilus praepositus. The sequence goes on from JAWWQZ010000190.1 coordinate 2,976,926, forward strand.
AACTGACATTCTGCGACCTGTGATAACACGTGCCATTCATAAATGGATATTAGTCTATAATTAGAGCCAATATTTCTCAGCATCAGCCATTTTCATCGGAGTCAGATGCGTTTCCAATAATTGAACATAATTTTTCCGCGGCTAATGAAACGGTCGGAAATAAACGCAGAAAATTTGTACACGGCTGCTATATATTAAATAATTCAATATTTCTAATTTTCATATTTTGTGACCTAATGCATCACGTATTCTGAACGAACAGACGTTGATTCACAAACCGGCTAACTATTTCTCAGTACCGGAAGCAATCGCGTTTCCAATAATTCAACACATTCTACTCGTGTCAAACGAAGCGAACGGAAATCTACACAATCGGAAATTAATTTAGATATTTTCTACTCTGCTACTATATATTTATTATTTCGATCTCTATAATTTTCACAGTGTCTGATTTATTTAATCGCATATCCGACCGGACAGATCAGACCGCAAATTTATTCTCAGTACCAAATAAATGCAGACATTTTCTGCGGTATTACTACATATTTCCTAATTCAGTATTTATTATATAAACACATTTTTCCCGTGAAAACCAGAGTTATCAGAAATCTGAGCAGCTGGAAATAAACGCGACAATATTTTTACCGTCCTATTACATATTTAGTAATTCAATATTTCTAGTTTCCACGTTCCGTGACCCACAACATCGTAGATCACGCATAAACAGATCACGGTTTATAAACACACTAACTATTTTTAAAAACCGGAGACAATCGCATTTCCAATAATTGAACACATCCTCCCCGTGTAAAACGAAGCCATCAACAATTTAAGCGCTTGCAAATAACCGCAGAAATTTTCTACCGTACTACTATATATATACTAATGCAATGTTTCTATTTTTCACATTCTGTGACCTACAATATCGCTCTCCACGCATAAACAGCCATTGGTCCATAATAGACTGATTATTTCTCAGCATCAGCCATTTTCATCGGAGTCAGATGCGTTTCCAATAATTGAACATAATTTTTCCGCGGCTAATGAAGCGGTCAGAAATAAACGCAGAAAATTTGTACACGGCTGCTATATATTAAATAATTCAATATTTCTAATTTTCATATTTTGTGACCTAATGCATTACGTATTCTGAACGAACAGACGTTGATTCACAAACCGGCTAACTATTTCTCAGTACCGGAAGCAATCGCGTTTCCAATAATTCAACACATTCTACTCGTGTCAAACGAAGCGAACGGAAATCTACACAATCGGAAATTAATTTAGATATTTTCTACTCTGCTATTACATATTTATTATTTCGATCTCTATAATTTTCACAGTGTCTGATTTATTTAATCGCATATCCGACCGGACAGATCAGACCGCAAATTTATTCGCAGTACCAAATAAATGCAGACATTTTCTACGGTATTACTACATATTTCCTAATTCAGTATTTATTATATAAACATATTTTTTCCGTGAAAAAACAGAGTTATCAGAAATCTGAGCAGTTGGAAATAAACGCGACAATATTTTTACCGTACTATTACATATTTAGTAATTCAATATTTCTAGTTTCCACGTTCCGTGACCCACAACATGGTACATCACGCATAAACAGATCACGGTTTATAAACACACTAACTATTTTTAAAAACCGGAGACAATCGCATTTCCAATAATTGAACACATCCTCCCCGTGTAAAACGAAGCCATCAACAATTTAAGCGCTTGCAAATAACCGCAGAAATTTTCTACCGTACTACTATATATATACTAATGCAATATTTCTATTTTTCATATTCTGTGACCTACAATATCGCTCTCCACGCACAAACAGCCATTGGTCCATAATAGACTGATTATTTCTCAGCATCAGCCATTTTCATCGGAGTCAGATGCGTTTCCAATAATTGAACATCATTTTTCCGCGGCTAATGAAGCGGTCGGAAATAAACGCAGAAAATTTGTACACGGCTGCTATATATTAAGTAATTCAATATTTCTAATTTTCATATTTTGTGACCTAATGCATCACGTATTCTGAACGAACAGATGTTGATTCACAAACCGGCTAACTATTTCTCAGTACCGGAAGCAATCGCGTTTCCAATAATTCAACACATTCTACTCGTGTCAAACGAAGCAAACGGAAATCTACACAATCGGAAATTAATTTAGATATTTTCTACTCTGCTATTACATATTTATTATTTCGATCTCTATAATTTTCACAGTGTCTGATTTATTTAATCGCATATCCGACCGGACAGATCAGACCGCAAATTTATTCGCAGTACCAAATAAATGCAGACATTTTCTACGGTATTACTACATATTTCCTAATTCAGTATTTATTATATAAACATATTTTTCCCGTGAAAAACAGAGTTATCAGAAATCTGAGCAGTTGGAAATAAATGCGACAATATTTTTACCGTACTATTACATATTTAGTAATTCAATATTTCTAGTTTCCACGTTCCGTGACCCACAACATCGTAGATCACGCATAAACAGATCACGGTTTATAAACACACTAACTATTTTTAAAAACCGAGACAATCGCGTTTCCAATAATTGAACACATCCTCCCCGTGTAAAACGAAGCCATCAACAATTTAAGCGCTTGCAAATAACCGCAGAAATTTTCCACCGTACTACTATATATTATATATACTAATGCAATATTTCTATTGGGTTGGAGGGAAAGTTCTGTCGTATTTTAAAGAAAATATTTGAATTAATTTATAAAAATATGTGTTTAATATTAATCATAATACATTTAATGTGTTGTATGATGAATGCCAAACTCTTCTGCAATTTCTCGACTTGTTAAATGTGAATTATTTTCCAACATGGATAGTAAAACATCATTATCGATCTTGGATGGTCGTCCAGATCGATCACTTTCCTGGAGGCTCAGATCTCCGGAACGAAATTTGCTAAACCATCTTTGACAAGTACGAACATTTACAATATCTTTTCCAAATATCGCACATAAATTTTTACATGCAACGGATGCGTTGCTTCCTTTTTGGAATTCATATAAAATGCAGTGTCGTAAATGCCCTTTATCTACTGACATGTTTTTCACTTTAAATATCACAAGTAAATGATGAACGGTAAAAAAGGACTCTTTTTATATTATACAGCAGCTATAGAAAACAAAAAAAATCCGAATGACTCACTAGCCAGATGTTTTTTTTATTTACAAGAAAAATTACCTGCTTATTAAAAATACGACAGAACTTTCCCTCCAACCCAATATTTTTCACATTCTGTGACCTACAATATCGCTCTCCACGCGTAAACAGCCATTGGTCCATAATAGACTGATTATTTCTTAGCACCGGCGACAATCATGTTTCCATGAATTGAACATGTTGTTGCCGCGTGAAACGGGGAGATCGGAAATTTGTACGGAGTCGCGAATAAACACGGAAACTCGGCGCCGCGGCGACGGTTCGTTAAATAATGTATCGAGCAGCGTCGGGCCGATGACCCCGAAGCCAGCGGACAGGCTTAGGGGTTGATAATACTATTAGGAACGACCGCACGAACCGCCATAATGCGCGCGGACCCTAGAAATGCCGATCGATCGTAGGTTTCCTCTTCCGCGCGATCGCGTGAGCTCGGATCCCGAGGATTTCCTGGCCACTTCTTCACTACCCTCGTCCAGCCCTTTCGATTGATGTCTCGCGGTTTAAGCACGCGCGGAAACGATATCGCAGCGGAAGTCTGCCCCAGGCAATTTCGGCACAATGGCGTAGACGGGTATAATAGAAAAAACGTATCAAATGCTTTTGATAGTTCACTTCAGCCGATGCATTGTGTAGAATTTTGTCGCAAAGTTTTTAGGCAGCATCTTTTACCAAGGAAAATTGATTTGTGCAAGAAGGCAAATAATAATCAACGATTAATTATATTAATAATAAAAGTGAAATAAATGAAAACTGAAAACTGTAAAATGTACATAAAAGAAGATTTTAAACCTTGTTCTTTGGTATACTTCGTGAGCACATTTTCAGGGGGTTGATTATATATAATTTAAGTACCGCAGCGGAAGTCTGCCCTAGTCGATGTCGACACAATAGCTAGAGACGTATAACAGAAAAAACGTATCAAATTTCTTTGGAGGTAAATTTTAGCCGGTACATTATGTAGAATCGTGTCACAAAGTTTTTAGACGGCGACTTTTACGGAGCAAAATTGAGTGATATAAGAAAAGAGAATAAACCATCGATTGGTAATAAATAACGATAGAAACTAAAAATAAAAATGAAAGTGAGAGAAAAAGTGATACCGTATGTAATATAATAATGTGAATAAATACTCGAGGCGCTGAATAGGCAGTCTGAACAAAAGAAGAACCAGCCGATGAGAATACTGCCGCGTCACTCGATATTGATTGAATACGCAGTGATACCGAATAAAGCTTCGAGCACTCTTCTACGGTCCCCTAAAAAGCTCAGCGTCATTCGCAACAATCGTGAGCAACGAACCGACCCAGCGGGGGTGTTAGATACACTCGAACGAAGAAATATTCTTCACGCAACCCTCTCGTTCCGTCATCCATCAAAATCGCCTGAGCAATGATCGAATTTATCACTTAAGCGGCCAAAGGCGTTTAACAGTTCTCTTAATGGGTCCAATTAAAGTTTTTGCGCGCTGATTTCGATCGCTTCGGTGCTCGCTCTTTGTCGTAGGAAAATTGAAGAAAAGAGAATTAAATAAAGTAATGGCGAGTCGACTAAAAGTGTGCGCAACTTTTAATGCCAACCGTATTTGTGTAGAGGTTGATATTAGTGATTTATGTAGTTTTGGTAGGTATGGTTTCTGGCGTATGTTTTGTTGCGGTATCTATTTGCGTATATTGGACATATGGGATCGTAGCGGTAAAGAAAAATGTTAGAGTTGCGTTAAAGAAATTCGGAAAGATGTAGTATGTTTTCTTAGGTATTCGAAGTATTGGAGTGTACCGGTGATGAAACATTTTGGAGTTGCGCTAAGAAAATTCGGAGTTTGATAAATCTGCTAATTCTCCTGAGTTTACCATTGCCGTTTATTACAAAGCTTTAAAACATATTGATGGAAATTATCATTTTTATAACAAGTTCTAAGATGTTAACCGACGAAAAAATATGTTGGAATAGACATTTGGTATCCACGTTATGCGAATGCGTAATGTCATACAAAAATTAATTGGTTCAGAATAAGTTGAATTACCTTGAAGTAAATTCGACATTAAGCAAACGAAATTCCATTCATGTAAATGACAATAATCATTTAACATTATTTAATGTACACGCATTCACAGCGTTGATGCCAAACTTGCGCCAACAAATCAACCCCCCCATCTAAGCGGTTTAATTTCTATCATTTCTATAATAGGTTCTGAGTTGTTAACCGACGAAAGAAATATGTTGGAATATACATTTGGTATGCACGTTACATGAATGCGTAATGTCGTAACAAAAATTAATTGGTTCACAATAAGTTGAATTACCTTGAAGTAAATTCCATATTAAGCAAATGAAATTGCATTTATGTAAATGACAATAATCATTTAACATTAATTAAAGTACACGCGTTCACAGCGTTCATGCCAAACTTGCGCCAACAAATCAACCCCCCACCTAAGCGACTTAATTTCTATCACTTCTATAATAGGTTCTGAGTTGTTAACCGACGAAAAAATATGTTGGAATATACATTTGGTATGCACGTTACACGAATGCGTAATGTCATAATAAAAATTAATTGGTTCACAATAAGTTTAATTACCTTGAAGTAAATTTTATATTAAGCAAATGAAATTGCATTTATGTAAATGACAATAATCATTTAACATTAATTAAAGTACACGTATTCACAGCGTTCATACCAAACTTGCGCAAACAAATCAACCCTCCACCTAAGCGGCTTAATTTCTATCATTTCTATAACAAGTTCTGAGTTGTTAACCGACGAAAAAAATATGTTGGAATATACATTTGGTATGCACGTTACACGAATGCGTAATGTCATAACAAAAATTAATTGGTTCACAATAAGTTGAATTACCTTGAAGTAAATTCCATATTAAGCAAACGAAGTTGCATTCATGTAAATGACAATAATCATTTAACATTAATTAAAGTACACGCGTTCACAGCGTTCATGCCAAACTTGCGTCAACAAATCAACCCCCCACCTAAGCGGCTTAATTTCTATCATCTCTATAACAAGTTCTGAGTTGTTAACCGACGAAAAAAATATGTTGGAATAGACATTTGGTATCCACGTTATGCGAATGCGTAATGTCATACAAAAATCAATTGGTTCAGAATAAGTTGAATTACCTTGAAGTAAATTCGACATTAAGCAAACGAAATTCCATTCATGTAAATGACAATAATCATTTAACATTATCTAAAGTACACGCATTCACAGCGTTCATGCCAAACTTGCGCCAACAAATCAACCCCCCACCTAAGCGGCTTAATTTCTATCATTTCTATAACAAGTTCTGAGTTGTTAACCGACGAAAAAAATATGTTGGAATATACATTTGGTATGCACGTTACACGAATGCGTAATGTCATAAAAAAAATTAATTGGTTCACAATAAGTTGAATACGCTTGGAAGTAAACATATTAAGCAAATGAAATTGCATTTATGTAAATGACAATAATCATTTAACATTAATTAAAGTACACGTATTCACAGCGGTCATACCAAACTTGCGCCAACAAATCAACCCCCCACCTAAGCGGCTTAATTTCTATCATTTCTATAACAAGTTCTGAGTTGTTAACCGACGAAAAAAATATGTTGGAATATACATTTGGTATGCACGTTACCCGAATGCGTAATGTCATAATAAAAATTAATTGGTTCACAATAAGTTGAATTACCTTGAAGTAAATTCCATATTAAGCAAACGAAGTTGCATTCATGTAAATGACAATAATCATTTAACATTAATTAAAGTACACGCATTCACAGCGTTGATGCCAAACTTGCGCCAACAAATCAACCCCCCACCTAAGCGGCTTAATTTCTATCATTTCTATAATAGGTTCTGAGTGGTTAACCGACGAAAAAAATATGTTGGAATATACATTTGGTATGCACGTTACCCGAATGCGTAATGTCGTAACAAAAATTAATTGGTTCACAATAAGTTGAATTACCTTGAAGTAAATTCCATATTAAGCAAATGAAATTGCATTTATGTAAATGGCAATAATCAATTAACATTAATTAAAGTACACGTATTTACAGCGTTCATGCCAAACTTGCGCAAACAAATCAACCCCCCACCTAAGCGGTTTAATTTCTATTATTTCTATAATAGGTTCTGAGTTGTTAACCGACGAAAAAAATATGTTGGAATATACATTTGGTATGCACGTTACACGAATGCGTAATGTCGTAACAAAAATTAATTGGTTCACAATAAATTGAATTACCTTGAAGTAAATTCCATATTAAGTAAATGAAATTGCATTTACGTAAATGACAATAATCATTTAACATTAATTAAAGTACACGCCTTCACAGCGTTCATGCCAAACTTGCGCAAACAAATCAACCCCCCACCTAAGCGGCTTAATTTCTATCATTTCTATAACAAGTTCTGAGTTGTTAACCGACGAAAAAAATATGTTGGAATATACATTTGGTATGCATATTACACGAATGCGTAATATCGTAACAAAAATTGTGTTCACAATAAGTTGAATTACAATGAAGTAAAGTTTCATATGAGAGAGAGACGAAGTTGCATTCATGTGAGAGATGACAATAATCATTTAACATTATTTAAAGTACACGTATTCACAGCGTTCATACCAAACTTGCGCCAACAAATCAACCCCCCACCTAAGCGGCTTAATTTCTATCATTTCTATAACAAGTTCTGAGATGTTAACCGACGAAAAAAATATGTTGGAATATACATTTGGTATGCATGTTACACGAATGCGTAATATCGTAATAAAAATTAATTGGTTCACAATAAGTTGAATTACCTTGAAGTAAATTCCATATTAAGCAAATGAAATTGCATTTATGTAAATGACAATAATCATTTAACATTAATTAAAGTACACGCGTTCACAATATATCAAATTGCGCCAACAAATCAACCCCCCATCTAAGCGGCTTAATTTCTATCATTTCTATAACAAGTTCTGAGTTGTTAACTGACGAAAAAAGTATGTTGGAATATACATTTGGTATGCATGTTACACGAATGCGTAATGTCGTAACAAAAATTAATTGGTTCACAATAAGTTGAATTACCTTGAAGTAAATTCCATATTAAGCAAATGAAATTGCATTTATGTAAATGACAATAATCATTTAACATTAATTAAAGTACACGCGTTCACAGCGTTATTGATCAAATGCGCCAAAAAATCAACAAAAGCGGTTAATTTTATCATTTCTATAACAAGTTCTGAGTTGTTCGACGAAAAAAATATTTTAAAATACATTTGGTATGCACGTTACACGAATGCGTAATATCGTAATAAAAATTAATTGGTTCACAATAAGTTGAATTGTTGAAGTAAATTCCATATTATTAACAAAACATTTGCATTCATGTTGACAATAATCATTTAACATTAATTAAAGTACACGCGTTCACAGCGTTCATGCCAAACTTGCGCCAACAAATCAACCCCCCACCTAAGCGGCTTAATTTCTATCATTTCTATAACAAGTTCTGAGTTGTTAACCGACGAAAAAAATATGTTGGAATATACATTTGGTATGCACGTTACACGAATGCGTAATGTCATAATAAAAATTAATTGGTTCAGAAGAAGTTGAATTACCTTAAAGTAAATTCCATATTAAGTAAACTAAATTACATTCATGTAAATGACAATAATCATCTAACATTAATTAAAGTACACGCGTTCACAGCGTTCATGCCAAACTTGCGAAAACAAATCAACCCCCCATCTAAGTGGTTTAATTTCTATCATTTCTATAACAAGTTCTGAGTTGTTAACCGACGAAAAAAATATGTTGGAATATACATTTGGTATGCATGTTACACGAATGCGTAATATCGTAATAAAAATTAATTGGTTCACAATAAGTTGAATTACCTTGAAGTAAATTTCATATTAACACTTTGACTGCCATGATGGTCACCGGTAACCGACGCAAGAAATTTTACTGAAGATCCAAAATATTCGCAATGGGTAGCAATTATTATTTTACAAATGCAGTTGTTATTAGAATAGTGATGCTATCCTTTGGTCTCCAATACTTGCATATTATTTACATTTTGCATAATTCGGTCGAACGCTGTATTATTTCATAGCATCGCTGTTTTACTCTAGTAAAATACGCTTGGCAGTCAACGTGTTAAGTAAACTAAATTACATTCATATAAATGACAATAATCATTTAACATTAATTAAAGTAAACGCATTCGTAGCGTTCATGCCAAACTTGCGCCAACAAATCAACCCCCCACCTAAGCGGTTTAATTTAAAAATGCATATTCCCTTATTTACGTGCCCGCCATTGTATAAATTCTCGCGCACCGACTCAAGGACCTAAAGAATGTTCTCTTCTCATTTCCTTCCTCGACCCCAATGAAACGACGGGGCCTCGTGTCGGCCTTACGTTTGCCTCTGCGCGCCGACAATACGTATGTATGAGCATGATGTCGACTCCGTTGTTCGTGCCTTTTGTCGAAACGCGAGCTCCACGAAAAATTTTTCCGCGAAATTTATACAACTTTTCTACGATAACACGTCCCTCTCGGCTTACTTATATCCCGGTTCAGTGCCTCGGAAAATTCCTGTGGTCTCGGACCTTGTCATTTCGGAGATGGAATTTTAAGGTGGCTCTACATACAATTCCGTAAGAAACGCTTGCCGGGCTGGCGTGATTTTTTAGACAAAGCTCGAGTTCGCTGAGAATTTCTGTATAATTTGGCACGTGGATTCGCGCGGCGGGTCGACGGTGAATTTTTTAATGGCGTCTTGCGAGAATGGTGTACTGAGCTGACGTCTCTGGGAAATCAGGCATAATTGCGGTGATGGGATTTTCAGGTGGCACGTAGTAGCACGTCGTTTTCTAAGGTTTATGCATTGGGCTGGATTTGGTTTTCAAGTAATATATAATTCTGCACTGTTCGTTCAGAGACCTGACATATTAGTGTAGGATGTGTGATTTTGTATGAACGAGCAATGAGAAAGTGTGCGTATGAGAGAGAGAAAGCGAGAGTGAGAGAGTGAGAAAGAATGCATGTATCTATATTTGTTATTAGGAATGTTCTCGAAACCAAACAGTATAAAAGCGTTGAGCGCGATAGAGAAATAAGTGAGTCTTTGCGAAACCTTCAAGACTAACAGTGTGTGCATCTTAGTGAATATTTAGAGATTATCAGCGAATGCGTTTAGTGAGTTTTGAGCGAACCTTTATTAGCATTTAATACAGAGTGAAGTGCGAGAAACATTACAACCATTGCTTTTGTGTTTAAAACCGTTTAATATATCATTCCAATCAAAAAATCCTACATTAGTATTTCATGACTGTAACTCTGTAGAAATTTGAGTTTTCTCCGAGATCCTTGTTAGATTTGTATAATTTCCTGACTAGCATCTAAGCCCGTAGTAATAGTTGGGTGGTCTGACGGATTATTATTACAAAAGTGGAATTCTCTAGGGGTATGCATGGAATTCTGTAGAATATTTTTATTCTTTCATCTAATTCCGAACTGCTGGCTTATTGATCTAATGTACCAACATTACAAAAGTGTAATTTTATAATAGCCAATACAGAATTTCGTGAAAAATGTTTGTAAAATTTATACAATTTTCCAGATAACATCTAACCCCACACTGCTGCTATGTCTTCACTGTCTAAAACATTATTACAAAACATTTCAGTTTTTAAATGTTTTACCTGCAATGTCACGAAAATTCTCAGACTTCCGCCACTTTTCAAACATATTCAACTGCATACTTCTGCTTTACCATCTAACACATACTACCGAGAAATACAATTTTCTAATGCCTTGCCTGCAATTTCACTCTGTAGAAATTTGAGTTTTCTCGGAGATTCTTGTTAGATTTGTATAATTTCCTGACTAGCATCTAAGCCCGTAGTAATAGTTGGGTGGTCTGACGGATTATTATTACAAAAGTGGAATTCTCTAGGGGTATGCATGGAATTCTGTAGAATATTTTTATTCTTTCATCTAATTCCGAACTGCTGGCTTATTGATCTAATGTACCAACATTACAAAAGTGTAATTTTATAGTAGCCGATACAGAATTTCGTGAAAAATTGTTGTAAAATTTATACAATTTTCCAGATAACATCTAACCCCACACTGCTGCTATGTCTTCACTGTCTAAAACATTATTACAAAACATTTCAGTTTTTAAATGTTTTACCTGCAATGTCACGAAAATTCTCAGACTTCCACCACTTTTCAAAACATATTCAACTGCATACTTCTGCCTTGCCATCTAACACATACTGCCGAGAAATACAATTTTCTAATGCCTTGCCTGCAATTTCACTCTGTAGAAATTTGAGTTTTCTCCGAGATCCTTGTTAGATTTGTCTAATTTCCTGACTAGCATCTAAGCCCGTAGTAATAGTTGGGTGGTCTGACGGATTATTATTACAAAAGTGGAATTCTCTAGGGGTATGCATGGAATTCTGTAGAATATTTTTATTCTTTCATCTAATTCCGAACTGCTGGCTTATTGATCTAATGTACCAACATTACAAAAGTGTAATTTTATAGTAGCCGATACAGAATTTCGTGAAAAATTTTTGTAAAATTTATACAATTTTCCAGATAACATCTAACCCCGCACTGCTGCTATGTCTTCACTGTCTAAAACATTATTACAAAACATTTCAGTTTTTAAATGTTTCACCTGCAATGTCACGAAAATTCTCAGACTTCCGCCACTTTTCAAAACATATTCAACTGCATACTTCTGTTTTGCCATCTAACACATACTGCCGAGAAATTGCAATTTTCTAATGCCTTACACGTGAATTCTTAGACTGCCATTACTTGCCAAAAAAGATTCACCCTCACACTTTTTCTTCACCATCTACTTCCCTACTGCTTAGCATCAGCCCCATCTCCTTCCCCACGGATCTCTTCCTGCCCACCCACGCTTTCTCCAGCGCCATTTAATCCGCGCCACCCACCGCCAAACTCCAGTGTCCTCCACGTGCAACTTCCCGCTGCCTTTGAGAGTCTCAAGCGCGTTTCAAACAATGTCCAATCCCGGCCGCGAAAAACATCAATACCCTTCCAAGATAATAGCTCAGTCTGCGCGGTTGCGGGATCTGCGCTCAGAACGCAGCTTGGATCTCCTGCCTGACGTCGCTAGGGCATTTTCTTATTGGACGCCTCGGCGACGGATCTTCGCCTTTTTCGGGCTTTTTCGAGCGCGGGACCCTCGTTGACGAGATATATCGTTCTTGCATATTCTTCTTTCAGCCGACAGGTGGACCATATCACACAGTTCCGGAAATCGTCGAAGCGGAGTTTCTTCGCTCGAATTTGGCCGCGATGTGCGAAGTGCATGCGGAAAAGCCGGAAAATATGAATAGCGACAAAGGCGCGGATTGGAATATTACAGAAATCTTTGCGGACAGTTTGAAACGGATATGTCAAAGGGTTATCAACAACATTAGCCATCTGTGTTCGAGGCCGAATTTGCGGATTTTTAAGTGACGGTCAGGTTAAAAAAAATTCATACTTTAAAAAATAGTCTTAGTTGTAATCACATTTTCATTTAGAAAAAATATTAAAAAATTAAGTTGAATTTTTAAAGTTGTTGAGAATACAATAGCGTGCAAAACTCTTCAAACAATAGCGTAGAAACGGTCCGAGGGTTATCAATAACAACCATCGTCGAGGCCTAATTTAAAAATTTTTGACGGTCAGGTTAAACAGGAAAATTCTCTGTCGTAAAGGGTGTAGTTCTTCGTTCGTAATCATTCATGTCTTCACATGAGGAGAAAAGGAGGAAAGCAAATAAAAATTAAGAATGAATTTGGTGGATACAAAAGTACACGGCACTACATTAGGTTTAGCGTGCAAAACTCTTCAAACGAATAGCGTAGAAACGGTCCGAGGGTTATCAATAACATTCACCATCTTCGAGGCCGAATTTGCAAATTTTGAAGTGACGGTCAGGTTAAATAGGAAAAATCCTGTCGTAAAGGGTGTAGTTCTTCGTTCGTAATCATTTCATGTCTTCATATGAGGAGAAAAGGGAGAAAAGCGCAAAAGCGAATAAAAATGAAGAAAGAATTTGATAGACACAAAAATACACGGCACTACATTAGGTTTAGCGTGCAGAACTCTTCAAACGAATAGCGTAGAATCGGCCTAGCAGTGATTAACAGGCCTGGCCATTTGTGTTGGAGGCCGCATGTGTGGATTTTCAAGTTAGATTCAGGTTAAAGGGTAGGATTTTCTGTTGGATAAGAGTTCTTGGTGGTTTTGCTGCGGGATCATTGACGTCTGCACATGAGGAGCGGAAAGGGAAAAAGCGAGGAATGAAAGGGATGAAGACAAAGATCGACGGCGCTATAGTACGTTCAGTGTGGAGAACTCTTCAAACCAACATCGTAGAATCCGCCTGAGGGTTGTTAACAGCACTGGTCATTTGTGTTGGAAGCCGAATGTGGGATTCTGAATGTAGATTCAGTTTAAAGGAGAGACCTTTCTGTCGGGTGAGAGTGTAGTTCTGGGTGACGCTGTTTTATTATTATCGATGTCTGCGTGCGAGGAGGAAATTGAGGAAGGGGAGTGAAAAGACATGAAATAAAAGATGTAGTGCGTTCAGCGTGGAGAACTCTTGAAACGAAGATCGTAGAATCCGGTTGAGGGTTGTTAACAGCACTGGCCATTTGTGCTTGAGGCCGAATATAGCGACATTGAATTTTGCTTCAGTATAAAGGGGAGAATTTCTGTCGTGTGAGTGTGCCAGCTTTGGCGATTCTGTTTTATTATTATTGATGTCTGCATGCGAGAAGGAAAAATGAGAATTGTGAAGGGAAAAAAATGGGAAAGCAAGGAACAAAAGGAAGAACGTAAAGGTGGACGGTGCTATAGCACACTGAGCGTGCAGAACTCTTCAGACATCGTAGAATCGACCTGAGTACTGTTCAGTACCACTGGCCATTTATACACGAGCCCGAATGTGGCAATTTCGACTTTAGATCCCGATAAAAAACGCAAATTATCGCACCCACCCCATTAAGTTCCCGGTAACTACTACGTACATTAATCAACGTATGTTTCGTCACGCAGCAATTTTCTTAATTCCTTCCTCCTACCCAGCGGTTTATTACCAAATAAATCCAAAGTTCTTCTATTTTAAACCTTTCAATAAAAATTAATCAACGTATGTTTCGTCATGCTGCAATCTTCTTAATTCCTTCCTCCTACCCAGCGGTTTATTACCAAATAAATCCAAAGTTCTTCTATTTTAAACCTTTCAATAAAAATTCTAATAATAATTCTATTTCAATTGAAATATTTTGCTATATCGTTTATCAGTGATACATGCCATATGTACCCCAGACTGTAATCACTGATGTTCTTTCAACCGTTACAATTTCCATTTCGCCCGTTCTCTCTCCGTTTCTATCCGACCACCCGACGACGGTTTCTTCGAGCATGTCGGGGCAATAATACCGGCGTTTCGCAGGGAATAATCGCTAGCATTATCCCGACTGGGAGAGATAAGTCCACGGATCGATAAGTCGGAGTCTAGCGTGTCGTCGTGGTCACGATCCTCAACCTCAGAGCTAACTGCACAAGTGCCGTTGGCCCGAGTTCATTTAACCCTTTCGCTATGTTTGCTGTTGCATACCTTATGCAACTCTGCTGGCCAGTGGTTCTTACCTGCCCGACTCGCGAATTTGTGAACAACTGCGTTCGACAATTTTTTGTTGCTATTGATATCCTCTGAGGAAAATGCTGTTGGCAATTGATTTCTTACATGGAAAATGGTGGAACATGTAAAACCAGATTATGTTATGTATTCCTTCATTTTTCAAACAGTATAAAAAAAACAAAGAAATTGCTTAGCATATGTATATGGTTATATTGTGATTATCAGTAATTTGAGCTGTTTGTCCATTTGAATACTCAACAGAAATCACTTGAATACTTTTACTCATTGATTGATATGCCTGATAGTGAAATAGTATGCGTGCACATGTGCACGAATGAAAAGTTTTCCAATTTTTTGACGTTTCTACGATTTCGGGACATTTAGAATTTTCATGGTTATTGATCCGTGCATTCTCGAGCGTTAACAATTTAACTTTATGAAATTTAAGACGATTTCGTGACATACGTGATTTAATTGCGACTATTAAAGCCATCACGCATCGAATATCATCCACCTGCGCAGTTTCAATTACCTACGTAATTACTTCGTCAACGCGTACCTACACACGTGTACGATTGTTTAACGCAACACGTCACACACTTGCATTGTGCATTTCATTTGTAATCAACATGCCGTATGTCGTCACGAAGACATTGTTTGAGTTCATCCCACACACGTTGCCGCGATCAAGTCAGCCGTGCGTGTTTTCCTTGTCCCGGAAATTCGGAACAGCTCCTGGGGAATTGATAGTTCCGATCGTACGTATACGCAGCGTCAGATATCAGTTCGTTAGGAACGACGATATTAGCAGAGCCGATATTCCGAAGCTAAATCTCCCGCGACACGAATCAGCATCCATATCTGTTCTGATAGTCGGCCGTTGTTCGGATTGTCTCGAGTCCGCTTTTATCGGGGATTATTATGCAAAGCGATTCTTATTGCTCGGTCGCTTCGGCTGAGTAGCGATTATTCGTAGATTGCAAAAAATTGTTCTGTGCGAGCATCCGAATAATTCGCAGCGACGTGGATAATGGTTGAGTGGTTCATAATGCGTTGCCTTCCGTGGTCAGTGAATATCCGTTGACATGTATTTGAAATTAAACGTATAGAAAATAGTAGGCTATAGAGGATAGTAGTAATAATATACGTGGGCAGTCCGATAAGTACTTAGCCTACAAAAGAAAAACGAAAATTTTGGAAAATTGACGATTTATTTTTCAACATAGTCTCCTTTTAACTCGATACATGATCCATATATGAAAAATACGTTTTCTGGAGATCTGCAAAGTCCGCGGCGGCGATAATTTGACTCAAATTTCTGCCCAGCGAGTGACTTTTTTAAGTTTGGGAGCAAAAAGAAGTGCCAAATTGGAGAATAGGGTGGAAGCTGTTCGTAGCCTAATTCAACGAATTTGGCTGTAGCTTGGGCAGAGGTGTGAGCCGTTGCGTTATCGCAGTGAAAGAGCACTTTTTTCTTCACCAAATGGGGCCGTTTTTTCCTTAATTCGGCGTCGAATCGGCTCAATAATTCGGCATAGTGCAGCCCTGTGACTGTTTTGCCCTTCTCCAGGTAGTCTATGTAGATCATGTGGCCATCACCTTTCCGGCCGATAGGACAGTCTTCGCCTTCTTCGGAGCACATTCGTCGGGCACAGTCCACTGTTTCGACTGTTCCTTGGTCTCTGGTGTGTACCAGTGGATCCACGTTTCGTCGACAGTCACAAAATGACGTAGAAACTCTTTCGGATTGCGCTTAAACAGTGTCAAACACTGCTCTGAAGTGGTCTCACGGATGCGCTTGTTATCCGGAGTGAGCAAACGCGGCACCCATCGAGCAGAAAGCTTTCTCATGCCCAATATTTCATGCAGGATATGCCCAGATTTCATTGCTGGATCAAATGTATCGAGTTAAAAGGAGACTGTGTTGAAAAATAAATCGTCGATTTTCCAAAATTTTCGTTTTTCTTTTGTAGGCTAAGTACTTATCGGACTGCCCTCGTATATGAACAGTGATAATTTGAGACGTGTTTGATTAAAAATCGAGAGGTAGGTGCGGCGTTGGACTTTCGACGACAATAAAGAAATTAGATACGAATCACTAATTTTGGTAGCGGAATTATTTTTTTGTGATTTAATCAGGATTATACTTATTTTTGTCAAATAAACAAAAACAGAATATATTTTTTATATATTCCAGAATTCTCGTAGTTAATTCAAAATGTGCCATGAGCGTGACAAATTAAAAATCGCTGCATCGTCCGAATAACATTTTTCCAGCATTACCTGGTTACCATTAGTCTCCGCACTGTCAGCAACAAAACGCAATTCATTTCCATTACGGTAACGATCGCCGCAATTTAAATTTTTTATTGCCTTTAGCATTATTCCAGGATTTTCAACTACAGGCACTTTTAAAACAAGCAATGTCTGACCTTCTACTCAAGTTAATTTTTATTGAAAACACCACCTGATACCAATAGTTTCTACCGTCAAGGTGCAATAAACACAATTAATTTCCGTTGCAACAATGCAAGCCACAATTTAAGTCTTTTCCTGCTTTTAGCATTATTCCAGGATTTTCAACCGATGTACTTCAGGCACTTTTGAAACAAGCAATGTCTGATCTTCTACTTAAGTTAATTTTTATTGAAAACACTGAAAATGACTGCGTCGCCCCATTAAAATTTAGCTCAATACCACCTGATACCACCAGTTTCTACTGTCAAGGTACAACAAACGCAATTAATTTCCGTTGCAACAATGCAAGCCGCAATTTAAATCTTTTCCTGCCTTTAGCATTATTCCAGGATTTTCAACCGATGTACTTCAGGCACTTTTAAAAGAAGCAATGTCTGACCTTTTACTCAAGTTAATTTTGATTGAAAACACTGAAAATTCCTGCATCGTCCCATTAAAATTTAGCTCAACACCACCTGATACCACTAGTTTCTACTGTCAAGGTACAACAAACGCAATTAATTTCCGTTGCAACAATGCAAGCCGCAATTTAAATCTTTTCCTGCCTTTAGCATTATTCCAGGATTTTCAACCGATGTGCTTCAGGCACTTTTAAAACACGCAATGTCTGACCTTCTACTCAAGTTAATTCTTATTGAAAACACTGAAAATTCCTGCGTCGTCCCATTAACATTTAACTCAATACCACCTGATATCACCAGTTTCTACTGTCAAGGTACAACAAACGCAATTAATTTCCGTTGCAACAATGCAAGCCGCAATTTAAATCTTTTCCTGCCTTTAGCATTATTCCAGAATTTTCAACCGATGTACTTCAGGCACTTTTAAAAGAAGCAATGTCTGACCTTCTACTCAAGTTAATTTTTATTGAAAACACTGAAAATTCCTGCATCGTCCCATTAAAATTTAGCTCAACACCACCTGATACCACCAGTTTCTACCGTCAAGGTACAACAAACGCAATTAATTTCCGTTGCAACAATGCAAGCCGCAATTTAAATCTTTTCCTGCCTTTAGCATTATTCCAGAATTTTCAACCGATGTACTTCAGGCACTTTTAAAAGAAGCAATGTCTGACCTTTTACTCAAGTTAATTTTGATTGAAAACACTGAAAATTCCTGCATCGTCCCATTAAAATTTAGCTCAACACCACCTGATACCACCAGTTTCTACCGTCAAGGTACAACAAACGCAATTAATTTCCGTTGCAACAATGCAAGCCGCAATTTAAATCTTTTCCTGCCTTTAGCATTATTCCAGGATTTTCAACCGATGTGCTTCAGACACTTTTAAAACACGCACTGTCTGACCTT
The DNA here is from genome assembly GCA_033815515.1 of Cryptocheilus praepositus. Lineage (NCBI taxonomy): Eukaryota > Metazoa > Arthropoda > Insecta > Hymenoptera > Pompilidae > Cryptocheilus > Cryptocheilus praepositus. The sequence goes on from JAWWQZ010000190.1 coordinate 2,995,628, forward strand.
CTACTCAAGTTAATTCTTATTGAAAACACTAAAAATTCCTGCGTCGTCCCATTAAAATTTAGCTCAATACCACCTGATACCACCAGTTTCTACCGTCAAGGTTCAACAAACGCAATTAATTTCCGTTGCAACAATGCAAGCCACAATTTAAATCTTTTCCTGCCTTTAGCATTATTCCTGGATTTTCAACCGATGTGCTTCAGGCACTTTTAAAACACGCAATGTCTGACCTTCTACCCAAGTTAATTCTTATTAAAAACACTGAAAATTTCTGCGTCGTCCCATTCAAATTTAGCTCAATACCACCTGATACCACCTGTTTCTACTGTCAAGGTATAACAAACGCAATTAATTTCCGTTGCAACAATGCAAGCCGCAATTTAAATCTTTTCCTGCCTTTAGCATTATTCCAGAATTTTCAACCGATGTACTTCAGGCACTTTTAAAAGAAGCAATGTCTGACCTTTTACTCAAGTTAATTTTGATTGAAAACACTGAAAATTCCTGCATCGTCCCATTAAAATTTAGCTCAACACCACCTGATACCACCAGCTTCTACTGTCAAGATACAACAAACGCAATTAATTTCCGTTGCAACAATGCAAGCCGCAATTTAAATCTTTTCCTGCCTTTAGCATTATTCCAGGATTTTCAACCGATGTGCTTCAGGCACTTTTAAAACACGCAATGTCTGACCTTCTGCTCAAGTTAATTCTTATTGAAAACACTGAAAATTCCTGCGTTGTCCCATTAAAATTTAGCTCAATACCACCTGATACCACCAGTTTCTACTGTCAAGGTACGACAAACGCAATTAATTTCCGTTGCAACGATGCAAGCCGCAATTTAAATCTTTTCCTGCCTTTAGCATTATTCCAGGATTTTCAACCGATGTACTTCAGGCACTTTTAAAACAATCAATGTCTGACCTTCTACTCAAGTTCATTTTTATTGAAAACACTGAAAATTCCTGCGTCGTCCCATTAAAATTTAGCTCAATACCACCTGATACCACCAGTTTCTACCGTCAAGGTACAACAAACGCAATTAATTTCCGTTGCAACAATGCAAGCCGCAATTTAAATCTTTTCCTGCCTTTAGCATTATTCCAGGATTTTCAACCGATGTGCTTCAGGCACTTTTAAAACACGCAATGTCTGACCTTCTACTCATGTTAATTCTTATTGAAAACACTGAAAATTCCTGCGTCGTCCCATTAAAATTTAGCTCAACACCACCTGATACCACCAGTTTCTACTGTCAAGGTACAACAAACGCAATTAATTTCCGTTGCAACAATGCAAGCCGCAATTTAAATCTTTTCCTGCCTTTAGCATTATTCCAGGATTTTCAACCGATGTGCTTCAGGCACTTTTAAAACACGCAATGTCTGACCTTCTACTCAAGTTAATTCTTATTGAAAACACTGAAAATTCCTGCGTCGTCCCATTAAAATTTAGCTCAATACCACCTGATACCACCAGTTTCCACTGTCAAGGTACAACAAACGCAATTAATTTCCGTTGCAACAATGCAAGCCGCAATTTAAATTTTTACTGCCTTTAGCATTATTCCAGGATTTTCAACCGACGTACTTCCGGCACTTTTAAAACACGCAATGTCTGACCTTCTACTCAAGTTCATTTTTATTAAAAACACTGAAAATTCCTGCGTTGTCCCATTAAAATTTAGCTCAACACCACCTGATACCACCAGTTTCTACCGTCAAGGTACAACAAACGCAATTAATTTTCGTTGCAACAATGCAAGCCGCAATTTAAATCTTATCCTGCCTTTAGCATTATTCCAGGATTTTCAACCGATGTACTTCAGGCACTTTTAAAAGAAGCAATGTCTGACCTTTTACTCAAGTTAATTCTTATTGAAAACACTGAAAATTCCTGCGTCGTCCCATTAAAATTTAGCTCAATACCACCTGATACCAGCAGTTTCTACTGTCAATGTACAACAAACGCAATTAATTTCCGTTGCAACAATGCAAGCCGCAATTTAAATCTTTTCCTGCCTTTAGCATTATTCCAGGATTTTCAACCGATGTGCTTCAGGCACTTTTAAAACACGCAATGTCTGACCTTCTACTCAAGTTAATTCTTATTGAAAACACTGAAAATTCCTGCGTCGTCCCATTAAAATTTAGCTCAATACCACCTGATACCACCAGTTTCTACTGTCAAGGTACAACAAACGCAATTAATTTCCGTTGCAACAATGCAAGCCGCAATTTAAATCTTTTCCTGCCTTTAGCATTATTCCAGGATTTTCAACCGATGTGCTTCAGGCACTTTTAAAACACGCAATGTCTGACCTTCTACTCAAGTTAATTCTTATTGAAAACACTGAAAATTCCTGCGTCGTCCCATTAAAATTTAGCTCAACACCACCTGATACCACCAGTTTCTACCGTCAAGGTACAACAAACGCAATTAATTTCCGTTGCAACAATGCAAGCCGCAATTTAAATCTTTTCCTGCCTTTAGCATTATTCCAGGATTTTCAACCGATGTGCTTCAGGCGCTTTTAAAACACGCAATGTCTGACCTTCTACTCAAGTTAATTTTTATTGAAAACACTAAAAATTCCTGCGTCGTCCCATTAAAATGTAGTTCAATACCACCTGATATCACCAGTTTCTACTGTCAAGGTACAACAAACGCAATTAATTTCCGTTGCAACAATGCAAGCCACAATTTAAGTCTTTTCCTGCTTTTAGCATTATTCCAGAATTTACAACCGATGTACTTCAGGCACTTTTAAAACACGCAATGTCTGACCTTCTACTCAAGTTAATTCTAATTGAAAACACTGAAAATTCCTGCGTCGTCCCATTAAAATTTAGCTCAATACCACCAGTTTCTACTGTCAAGGTACAACAAACGCAATTAATTTCCGTTGCAACAATGCAAGCCGCAATTTAAATCTTTTCCTGCCTACTCCATCGCGCTTCCGCAGCTCTGTCCGCTTCTGATAATCCCGGAGTATCAATGTTGGCACAGTCGAAAGGAAAGGCGGGGGGTTGAGTCGTCAGAGAGCTGCGCGAAGCAATTTCGCTCCGCAAATTGATACACGCGGAGCACGGAAACTGCACACATGCCTGCGGCTTATAAAACGGTCGCTCAGAGCGATTAAACAGGGGACAGCTGCAAACGTCAGTTTACATCTTGTAATACGTTACGTCGCCGGTCCCGCGCGCTGCGCGTCGAGAGCTTGTGCTTTTCGTGTAATGACATTTTCGTGACGTGGAATGCGCTGGGCTTGAATGTTGGGAACGTTTGACGAAAAGGCGGGACTTGCGTGGGTAGCCGGATGGATGTAACATGGTTTAGAGATGTTGCGAACTATTTCGAGTGGGCGGTGTGTGGGCGACATTTTCGGGAATATATTGATCATTTACGGAATGTATCAAATAAGAACGAAGTTTTAGTGAAGTCATATAAAGGAAATATTAGTTTATAAAAGAAATGTGGATAGCATATCTCGGTGATAAGGAATAGGCTGGAGTGTCACGTGAAATTTTCGGAGCGTGGCGAATAAAAGGTGGGAATGGCGGATTTGTTAAAGTAAATCCTTATAAATAGAGGGACTACTGAATTTTTGCAAACCGGAAAAATGTCGAGTAATATGATAACAAGTTACAATATTAATTACATGCTTTTTTTTTAAGTGAAAATGCACGATACTTAACGCAGTGTTCCATATTTCATGAAATTTTTGTTAGACAACAAATGCAAATTTGTTCATGATATCAGTCGTTAACTAAACTATGATTGAATTATAACGGTTTTATTGCTATTTTTAATTTGACTTCAGACCCACATTTAAATGCCCAAACAGTTTCACTTTGCTAACTCCTGGACACAGGGAACATTTCTGACCTAAACAAAAAATACCCTAATTCATCGTAGAGCAAAGAGCATCACATGCTTCGCTATGTGTATAAATAATTGCTTTCTAATTGAAAGTATGCGCGAATAATTGCTTTCCAATTTAAATATTCGAATAATCGCCAACTCTCACAACGAGTCGTTCCGTGGAAAGGGGAAAGCCTCACACAGGTGCAGCGATGGTACAATGCGTTTTAGGGCTTTTAATCAATACGTACACAGCCACCGCCAATAACTAAAACGTATATATAGAACACTATATATAGCGTAAGGGTGTGTTAGTTTAAGAATATTCGTGACGCAACGAGCATTTTCAATGCCTCGTCCGTTAACGCACAATGCCCACGCTTCCACGAAACACTGAACCGCGCGTCACTTTAAGAACTTCAACGCACTCGAAACTTCTCCCTGTCATCGTCTCAACTTAGATAATGTCGCCATTTTGCAAGCCACCCCCGCGCCAAACATTTTTCACGATGTCGCACGTATGAACGTTAAATGCACTTCAATGGGGAACTTTTAAATAATATTTAATTATACATATATTAAACAGTGTATGTACAAAAGGAAAAATGATTGGAAATATTATTTACAAGTACTCATATATACTTTATGCAATATCCCAAAGCAAACCACATATGAACGATCAGTACTTCAATATTGAATAAGTACTTCGTAATAAATATTTTACAAATAAGTATTTCTATTCTGTGATTTGGTATTCACAGGATTATTGCCTGTATTTAAATTATTTATATTTTAAAGTATTGATTGTTCACATTTTGTTTGTTCACATAGGTACATATATTATATACAGAAGTGCCAAAAGCTATTGAGATTGCTTAGGGTTTGCCCGGTGTCTCCATAAAAAAATACCTACTGTCTAATATTATAGTCTATTCTTGATACTACGAATGGGACACGCGATATTCATGTTTAAGCCGAAATTGTTATCACGCGTCAGACTTGTGTCATTCACGTTCGGCCCAAAATTATTATCACGCGGCAGACTTGTATCATTCACGTTCAGCCCGAAATTATTTGCACGCGTCAGACTCGAGTTATTCACGCTTGGCCTGAAACTATTGTTACACGTCAGTCTCGTATCACTCACGTTCGGCCCGAAATTATTATCACGCGGCAGTTTTGTATCGTTTACGTTCGGCCCGAAATGATGATCACGCGGCAGACTTGTGTCATTTTCGTACGGCCTCAAATTGTTTTCACGCGTCAGTCTCATGTCGTTCACGTTCGGCCCAAAATTATTACCACGCATCAGTCTCTGTCATTCAGGTTCAGCCCGAAATTATTTTCACGCGTTAGACTCGAGTTATTCACGTTTGGCCTGAAACTATTGTTACGCGTCAGTTTCATATCATTCACGTTTGGCCCGAAATTATTATCACGCGACAGACTTGTATCATTCACGTTCGGCCTGAAATTATTATCACGCGGCAGACTTGTATCGTTCACGTTCGTCCCGAAATTATTACCAAGCATCAGTCTCTGTCGTTCACGTTCGGCCCGAAATTATTCTCACGCGTCAGACTCGAGTTATTCACGTTTGGCCTGAAACTATTGTTACACGCGAGTCTCGTATCATTCACGTTCGGCCCGAAATTATTATCACACGGCAGACTTGTATCGTTCTCGTTCGGCCCGAAATTATTATCACACATCAATCTCGTGTCTTTCACATCTGGCCCGAATTCGCTGTCACGCGTCAGTTTCATCAAAGTACAGCAAGGCGTTAACCTTTTGTCCGCTCGAAACTTCGCCTCCTGCATCGCCTATGCATGGCATTATACATACACGCGTCAGGCGGCTGTTTCCACTTTCCTCGGGAAAGTTCCGCGCGCCTTTCATCTTTGAAAATTTGAAACGGCGCGAAAATAGGCAGAGTGCTCGACCCGCACTCCCGACTGGGACGACACTCGAGTCTTCTGAGGGTAGTATCATTATTTTAGTCCGACGAGTACGGCCGGTTAATCCTTCGTTCCGCGGGCCCTCAGAAGCGCCGCCTTATTTGCATGTCTTTTCACTCTCGGCCGACGAGGACGGCAAAGTACGCGGAGAAAATAAGCCAGGTACCTTGCGCGGCTTCCTGTCATTCGTCGAGGGCTTTCTTATTGGACGCAGTCGGCGCCCACTTCAGCCGCGACCTTTGCGACTGACGACCGGATGTTTAATACATGCTCGTCGGGTCTTCGGCTTTCGACACTATTTATTTTCGGAGTTAATTGCTGCTTTCGGCGCTCTCGGCTAATTACTGCCGGTAGTTTGTGGATGGCGGCGGCGTGAGGAAGGCTCGAGTAATTGTGTGAGGTGAGGCTCTGGAGAGTTGAGGCTCGTGATGATTTTTCAAAGTATTCGTTTTTATGCGTTGCGCAATTTTTCGTATTGTGAGCAATATATGTATGGGAGTGGGGTGAAAAAGGGAGGTTTGAAGGTTGTGATCAAAGTATTCGTTTACATGTATTTTTATCCACATCAAACATAAGTCGAATATTTTTGTCTACGGTCCGATATTCGTAATATCCAAGTGGTACGTGTATATACCAGGTTGTTCAATAAGTTTTGTTTTGTTTTGTTGAGGGCGTTGCTACTAGTCCAAATTTGTTTTTGTTTTGTTGGTTCACTCTTCTTATCAACGTATGTGAAGGTTCATTTCAATCAGTCAATTCATTCTTTGTTTACAAGCCATTTAGTGTCGCCGTGTCACAGTATTTTCGACAATGGAAAAAATTGAATATCGTGCAGTGATAAAATTCTTATTTTTGAAAGGTGTAGCACCAAAAGAAATTCACGAACGAATGTTAAGAGTGTATAATGAACGTTCACCTTCAATTAGAACAGTAGAAAGATGGGTTGCTCAATTTAAACGTGGTCGTACAAGCCTTGAAGACGATCCACGTGAAGGACGTCCAAAAACCGCATCAACACCAGAAATCGTAACCAAAGTACATGATATGGTTTTGGAAGATCGTCGATTGACTGAGAGGGATTTAGTAGAGGCTCTACACATCTCATTAGGCAGTGTGAGTGATATTTTAAATGAAATTTTGAGTTTTAAAAAGCTGTGTGCACAATGGGTGCCGCATTCGCTAACAATTGAACAAAAACACATTCGAATGCGACTTTCTCAACAACATTTGGAGCGTTTTAAAAAGGATAAAGTGGATTTTGTGCGTCGATTCATCACTATGGATGAGACTTGGGCCTATCACCATGATCCTAAATCAAAACAAGAGGGTAAAGACTGGTGGGAACCTGGTTGTTCGGCTTCGAAACGAGTTCGTGTCCAGAAATCGGCCAAGAAGGTTCTGGCATCAGTTTTTTGGGATGCGAAAGGAATTTTATTTGTGGATTAACAAACTGGTAAAACAATTAATTCTGAATATTATTGCAACCTTTTGGACCAGTTGAAGGAAAAAATTCGTGAAAAAAGACCCGGTTTGCAGAAGAAAAAAATCCTTTTTCATCAGGACAACGCACCGTGTTACAAGAGCATTTTGACAATGGCTAAAATCCATGAATTAAAGTTCGAATTGTTGGAGCATCCGCCGTATTCACCAGATTTGGCCCCCAGCGACTTCCATTTGTTTCCAGAACTCAAAAAATGTATGCGTGGCAAGCGTTTTTCGTCAAATGAAGGGGTCATAACGGCTGTTGAAGCGTATTTTGCAGACCTTCCGGAAGCTCACTTCAGGGATGGGATCCACAGATTGGAGGATCGTTGGAGCAAGTGCATTAATGTTCAGGGAGATTATACTGAATAATAAAGTGTATTTTGAACCATAACATTGTGTTTTTCTTATCGAACGACAAAACTTATTAAGCAACCTGGTATGTTACAAACACCGAAATCTGGAGAATGTCGACTTTCACCGGTCAATGTCAACATTCACATAATCACTTGGTGTATGTCCGAAATATTTACTAAATACCCTTATTTCTGACTTACACCGGTAAATATTGACATTCGCTATATAAATGTAATTCTAGAATTACATTTACTAGAATTAGATTAATTAGAATTACATTACATTTTTTAGAATTACATTGACATTCACCATGCACTAATTCTAAAACTAAGTCGACACACACCGGAGAGGGTCCGAATGTACAACAACGTAATGAAATATTCGATCTTTCACCGACGTATTTGGTATCTGTTGATATTCACCGGTGAAAGTTGACATTCCCCAATTTAGGTCATTCACGGTAACATATGTACATACACGAACGAAAAATTGTTCACTATTCACGCACCAAATATTTTCTTTTCTTCTGTTTTTTCGCTTGAACTTCCATCACATGTCCACACAGCATTCCCCAATACATCAAAACACCATCGAACACAACTTCCCCGCGTTTTGTCTCCGGTACTCCACACCTTCGCCCTTTCCATTTCCAAAAAACAATCAAATGCCCTTCCCATTCCGTTGACATTCACCGGTGAAAGTCGACATTCTCCTATTTCGGTCATTCACGATAACATATATACATATACGAACGAAAAATTTTTCACTATTCACACACCAAATATTTTCTTCTCTTCTGTTCTTTCGCTTGAACTTCCATCAAATATCCACACAGCATTCCCCAATACATCAAAACACCATCGAACACAACTTCCCCGCGTTTTGTCTCCGGTACTCCACACCTTCGCCCTTTCCATTTCCAAAAAACAATCAAATGCCCTTCCCATTCCGCGTCCTGTCGACCCCTGCGATTTCTCCGTCCACCGCCGCATCAAAGTCAACGACCGCCGACTGTTTCCCCAGCCAGCGCACCCGCATTTTTCCCGCTTAAAAATGCAGCACGCAAACAGGCGAGAATTCGTGCCGACATCGAAACGCGCATTCGATACGGCGTAATGCGCGAAACGGATCCATTCAGTAGAAGACTCTCCGTTCGCCGATAAGAGCCGTGCGGGAGCGCGATCGTTGAAAAACACCGACTCACAATGGGCGATTCGTGTTCGTTCACGCTCGAGGGCATAATTCGATGCTTCCGTCACGACGGCCGATTGCAATTTTAACACTAGAACCACCTCAGTTAAGACGAAGCTGCTCCTACTAAAACCAGTTAAAGTGACTGGTCTTCGATAGTACCCGGTAACAGAATATTTATATATTTCTCGGTCTATTACTTTCTTACCAAAAAAATTGCACGTTATATATAGTACATTTTTGGCGTTATTAAGACATCTTGAAGTTTTGTCGTTTTGTCTGCGCGAAGTCAAGGAGGAATACACTATCTCTTAGATTAACACTAGGTTTACGGGACCCGTCAATTTGACGGATTCCAAACTTTGAAATGAAACATGCAAAAAACCGTAGCAATAACCTTAACTACTTTGCATCGTAAATTCATAATTTCATTAAAAGAGTTTATACACACAATTATTATTTCCTTAAGCTGTCTAAATTTTGAAATTTGTATGTGGTATACCTATTTCTACGAAACCCGTCAAATTGACGGGTTAGCTGATTACGTAAACAATCCTTATATATTTGCTTCGTTTGTAAAATTATTCTTCCAATAGTAAATGTTTCAATAATTTGAATAAATGTATGAGAGAGTATAGTTTTACTTAAACTTGTCAATACTTAAGTTAAATTGTATTCGTACTACAACTTGACCGTATATTAACACTTTTACCGCCATGGTGGTCATCGGTGACCGGCGCAAAAGGTTTCATGAAAAATTCAAAGAATACCCAATCCGTCGCATTTATAATTTTGAAATGCAATTAATATTAACACTTGGTTTACGGGACCCGTCAATTTGACGGATTTCAAACTTTGAAATGAAACATGCAAAAAACCGTAGCAATAACCTTAACTACTTTGCATCGTAAATTCATAATTTCATTAAAAGAGGTTATACACAGAATTATTATTTCCTTAAGCTGTCTAAATTTTGAAATTTGTATGTGGTATACGTATCTCTACGAAACCCGTCAAATGGACAGGTTAGCTGATTACGTAAACAATCCTTATATATTTGCTTCGTTTGTAAAATTATTCCTCCAATAGTAAATATAAGAATGAAAGAAAAGTTTAAGATGCCCCCAACTCATTATCTCAACAGCGCCTCGATAATGTGACACAAAGCGAATTGTGTGGCAAATTGGGGTGTCATGTTACTTCATATTGAACGAACTCGCTTACAAGATTAATCCTCGCGTCATTCGAAACTCAAAGCATGCAGCAAACTAAATGTCGTATCGAAAAGATATTCGGACAAAAAATCTTGACTTATTAATATTTTATTTTTACGTGAAGCCTTATACTGTTCAAGTCAGACTTAGTTTGAATAAATTGATTTTTTAATGTAAATGCGTATTTTCATCTACCCGTCAATTTGACGGGTGCTCGTAGAGATAGGTATATAAGAAACGCCCGTAAACCTAGTGTTAACCGTAGTTTCTATCCGCCCGTATCACCCCTCGATCAGACAATACAATATTTACATGAATACAATTAACAATTTTATAACAAGACATAAACAGGTTGTCGGACTCTTTTACGTTTTGATAGGTACCAGTCATTTTAACTGGTGTTTGCATAAGTAACCACTGTACAGCATTATTTTGATTCCGAATGAATGAAAAAAATTAAACGCATTATATTACTTCTATAGTTATCGTTGCAAAAGTGATTACGGTGTTACGGGGAAAATGTAACGTAAAGTGGGAATTTTTGAATGAATTTTTTAATTAAATTGTAAGTCATTTTGCCTGGTCTGATAGTTCTAGTGCTAATGACAGCGCTGGAACTAAATTCCGAGGTCTGGTCGTTTCATGTTTTGCGTTTTCGGTTAAATAGATACGCAGATAAAAGATGGGATGCATTGCGGTTTGGACCATAACAGAAAGTACAGAATGGTATTCTGTAGACTGGTCGTTAATGTTATTTTCTCTTTCACGGTTTCATTTAGATACGCAGAGAAAAGGCGGGATGAAGGTATGTTTCAGGAACATAACAGAAAATGCAGAATGAGAGTTTGTAAACTTGGGCCATGTTGATAAAAGCAGGGTATTGGTTGTTTGTTCTCCGTTAAATTTATGCGCAGGAATGTGTTGCTAAGACGTGATGCGAATAATAAAAAGATAACATACAATGGGAATTTGTGTTTCGTGTTTTTGCTTAATTAGACATGGCGAAGAAGACAAGATAAAGTTGCATTTGGGAAAATGCAGAATGTATTATAATTTTGTAGACTTGTGTCATGTTGGAAAAAGATCAGTACTGATGATTGTTTGTTTTATGTTAAATTCGTGTACAGAGTAAATGTATTCCTGAGTTGTAATACGAAAAACAAATAGATAATGTATGCTGATGGTCGACGCCGTTATTTTGCGTTTCTCGTTTTCGTGTAAACAGACTCACGGACAGAGCGCGGTGTAAAGGTAACAGTGAAGTTGCGTTTCAAAAGATAAACAGAAAATGCAGAATGGAACTTTACACACTCGTGTCATGGAAACGAAACGCGTAGATGGCTGTTTGTTTTCGATTACATGCATTCGTGTACAGAAAGAATGCGATACTGAATGGCAATTCGTAGAATCAACAGCTTTTCAAACTTCTGTTACATTGGAGATGTGGAATACAAAGAGCGTGAACGTGAATCGATTAAAATAGTTTTCCATTCCGCATTCGAAATAACCGATGGGCAGACCACATTTGTTAATTATAATATAATAGAGTGATTGAAATTTGAAAGAATACTTTGCCATCAACAATGCGATACTGAATTGCAATTCGTAGAATCAACAGCTTTTCAAACTTCTGTTACATTGGAGATGTGGAATACAAAGAGCGTGAAGGTGAATCGATTAAAATAGTTTTCCATTCCACATTCGAAATAATCGATGGGCAGACCACATATGTTAATTATAATATAATAGAGTGATTGAAATTTGAAACAATACTTTGCCATCAACAATGCGATACTGAATTGCAATTCGTAGAATCAACAGCTTTTCAAACTTCTGTTACATTGGAGATGTGGAATACAAAGAGCGTGAACGTGAATCGATTAAAATAGTTTTCCATTCCACATTCGAAATAATCGATGGGCAGACCACATATGTTAATTATAATATAATAGAGTGATTGAAATTTGAAACAATACTTTGCCATCAACAATGCGATACTGAATTGCAATTCGTAGAATCAACAGCTTTTCAAACTTCTGTTACATTGGAGATGTGGAATACAAAGAGCGTGAAGGTGAATCGATTAAAATAGTTTTCCATTTCACATTCGAAATAACCGATGAGCAGACCACATTTGTTAATTATAATATAATAGAGTGATTGAAATTTGAAAGAATACTTTGCCATCAACAATGCGATACTGAATTGCAATTCGTAGAATCAACAGCTTTTCAAACTTCTGTTACATTCGAGATAATCGATGGGCAGATCACATTTGTTAATTATAATATAATAGAGTGATTGAAATTTGAAAGAATACTTTGCCATCAACAATGCGATACTGAATTGCAATTCGTAGAATCAACAGCTTTTCAAACTTCTGTTACATTGGAGATGTGGAATACAAAGAGCGTGAAGGTGAATCGATTAAAATAGTTTTCCATTTCACATTCGAAATAACCGATGGGCAGACCACATTTGTTAATTATAATATAATAGAGTGATTGAAATTTGAAAGAATACTTTGCCATCAACAATGCGATACTGAATTGCAATTCGTAGAATCAACAGCTTTTCAAACTTCTGTTACATTGGAGATGTGGAATACAAAGAGCGTGGAGGTGAATCGATTAAAATAGTTTTCGATTCCACATTCAAAATAATCGATGGGCAGACCACATTTGTTAATTATAATATAATAGAGTGATTGAAATTTGAAAGAATACTTTGGCATCAACGTGTATGCGTGTAAATGTTTGAATGGACGCTTATTATTTAGTCTGGATGATAAAGTTTGACGCCATTGATGGGAAATATAATGAATATGTCACGATGAAGGATCATTGCAAACGAAGTCTGTCGGGTTGATTGTAAAAATTTAATATAATAACGTGATGCGCGCGAACGTACAAAGCATCAATAAACCGAGCAAATTGGAATCCATTAAAGTGAAAAGGTACGTTAAAGGAAAAGTAGTACAGTTATTCGCAAAGAATGCCTGCCTTATCTCTGCGCAGTAGTAATATCTTACAGGATATGAACATCGTAGATGTGTCGTCACGAGTCGTTGCGGAAAATGAGATCCGTTTGATATCCTATAAGGATTCTATAAAGCGAACTAATACGATTTGTGATCGCGTATATGCGGAGTGACTCACGAAATAGTAAGTCGACAAATTGGAAACCATGAAATGACGAGGTTATACACTTCGGAGCTGCAGGATTGTAGGTCGTACGAATGGAAACTGATAACTTGGAAATTGTAAAACTAGAAACTGCAAGATATAAAAGTACGCGAATGGAAAATGGGCGGTCAGGAAATTTTAGAATGAAAATTTGCTGAATTTAAGAATTGCACAAATTTAGACTGGCAAGCTGAAAAATTAAAAAATTGATAATCCCAAGAATGGTCATTTGAAAATGCCAAAACTCATTCTTTCAAGAATAGAGACTTCGAAATTTCAAGCTGAAAATGGCAAGAACGAATATTTGACAGTGCCAGAATTGAAACTTACAAGAATCGTGACTTGATACTTCCAGAATTGAAAATTACAAGAACGCGGATTTGACAGAGCCAAAAGTGAAACTCTCAACAACCGAAACTACAGAAATATTGCAACACTCGTCCGTATAAACCAGCACTGCACATTGGAGTGCGTTTCGCAATTCATCGCACCGGAGTAAATTGCAAAACGTAAACTTTACTTCCTCTTACCCCAAAATAACGCATATCTATACGGTAAAGAAAAACGAAACAATAGGCAGTTCTCCATATTTTTTTTTAAACAGAACCTGTCATTTTCAGTACCGGAAAAATGACTGGCGTGTCAACGGCTAATAATCCCAACGTTCGAAATCGCATTGACCATCGTCCGGCACCTCGTCCGTGGGTTTCGTTCGAGTAATCGCGTTTCGAATTGCCGTGCCGTGCATTCTTGTTATTTCGCCGGCGGCTTTGGGTCGCGCGCTGCGCGAATCAATTCGGCGTATTCTCGTGGCGCCTATTTTTACGAGTACGTATTTCGGTGTGCGGCGAGCGGGAATTGTTTGCGGGGTATAAATAAGCGACGGTGCGTGCACGAAGCTATCCCCGAACGAGTTCTATTTGGGGAAGCGTAGGGGCTGCTTCTCTCACTCCAAGTGCAGAAAACTGGAGCGGTGTCGTAACAACAGGTGGACCGCGGCTGATGAACAACGACGTGGAGCCGTGGCGGTAGAAAGCATTGTTCTTTTAAGTGAATGGTCGAAATCCGACCGTTTCTTAACATGATGTTATAGGATAGTCATACTTCGCGGATCTTGTATAAAGATACGCGGACTTGTGTTAACCCTTAACGGACGACGAGTTTTTCGACCGGGTGAGGTAGCAGGACGAAGCGATTTTTGCGAATGCGTTGGGTGACTTACATAATATAATAAAATTATCATACATATAAATGATCTCATAAAAACTTTATATTTCGATTGTTTATCTATATTTACACCATTAAAACTTTATTTTTACAAAACTTATGTTCTGTACTTTCGCTGTGTGCTAAGTTGTATTATCCCCATATTTACAATCACTGCAATAAACGCCCACAATTCATTCTTTGTGAGATTGTACCAAGTTTGCCAGAGAGACCTTGATGATAGCGCCTTTCCCTCTAATTTTTTTGTCGCATAGTTGTTTGTATCGATTATTGTTCGATCGACTAGCTCCTCGGTAAAGAACAACTTAAAAAAATCCAAAGGTTCTCTCACATTGGACGGTACGTGTGGTCCTGCAACTCTTTCGCCCGGTGTGAATTTTATTCTGGGTGGTAGTTCCTTGGAATCGTCACACTCTATCCATTCTGATTTATCGGAATCAGTATCACTCTCGGATCCGCTATCTATCACTCTGATTTTTCGAGTTCTTACGCCTACTACTATATCGTCATCTTCATCCGTTATGTCACTTTCCATCTCACTAACTTCTTTATGAATACGTCGGATTTCGTCATGAACCGTATCAAAACAAAATTCGTCTTCACTAGAGCTGAGTTCATTTGTGGAATCCATTTTTGCAGGGGTTCACACAAGATCACGTTAAAAAAATTTTTCTGATGCTTTTCGCCACGCTTGCCAAGTCTTAAATGATGTCGGAACCACTGTCAGAGCTACACTCATCAAAGAATGTTTCAATATCATATCTGTATTATGGTATGTCATTTCATACATTGTACAAGAGACCATCGATAGCTAAGGAACCTTTCCCAGAACCAATAGTGCGATCCTGTTGTTTGGAGATAACAAAATCTAACATATACACCGAGTGTCGCCTCTCACTCGCCACTCATCCTGCCGCGCGGAACACCGTGGCGACTGAGAGTCGCCTCTCGTCCGTTAAGCGTTAAACTAATTTTATTACATTTTATTAACACACCTTTCACCGACAATTTTACGCAAATGCTGTCCTGCTGAAAGTTGACCGTTTCTTACCATGATGTTATAGGATAGTCATACTTGGCGGACCTTGTATAAAGATACGCGGACTTGTGTTAGACTAATTTTATTACATTGTATTAACACATTGTTCACCGACAATTTTACGCAAAAGCTGTCTCAAATCATCGGCTATTATTTCGCATTTGAAGGTGGAGGTGAAACAATCAAAATAACCTTCAATAAAGTCTATTTATACATAATTAATTAAAATTAAACTTTGGACATATGTTTTATAAAATTTTTAACATTTTTTCGTATGATTAATTTTACGCGTAGTAGTACCCAACAGGTTTTGCACATATATCTTCTTTCCGTGCGCTTTCCATTTAAAGAGCTAGATTATTCAATTTATTCAAAGCTGAGTTATTCATTTCGAACTTGATTAATTTCCAATTTCCTACTGTCTCCACTGATTACAAGCTACGTTTCTATCAAGCTTGGTACACGAGTCTTCTCACCTTCATCTTTCCACTTTAACAAATATATCCCGCTGCGGAGGATCATTACGGTTGGACAATACAGAAAAGGTGGTGAAGCATAGAATTTCTGTTGACCGAAGCTTGCGCCGACACTTTCTGAGAACCGGACAAACTCGCAACGTTTTGCCGTAGAAAGTATCGTCCGCATCTTTGCCAACTCTTCTTGTTTTAAAATTAAACCGGGAGACCCGAATGCAACATTCCGGGCAGCGCGTTTTTCGGCTAACTACCTCTGTAGCTTTTCACCCCGCCAGCGAGAAACGAAAAAGCACTCACGATTTTATGATGAAGATGTTGAAGCTCCCTCTCGGTGACTCTTCTGCGCGAGAGCTCGCGCTGTTCCCGCCTGTATTGACTGTACTTGTAGAAGAGGTACATGCCGGGCAGGGCCAGAACGACGAGGGGCTTCATCAGACCTGCCCTTCCGGCTGCACCCCGGACGCGCGGTTCGGGTGGTTCGTCGAGTTCGTCCAATTGGCCCGCGGCCTCGGCCACGGCCGGCACGGCTGCACCAGCCGCTGGCATGATTTCTCACCTGTAACATGAAACATCAATAGTATTGTTTATTTTTGCTCCGTAGAAAATGTCATTTTATGCATATCGATGCATCATAGGAGTCGGTATTTATACATATCGGTGTGTTGCAGGAAGGTTTGAACAATGCAAATTCTGGATTTCTCATCTGCAACACGCAGTGGCAATGGTGTCGTTTATTTTTGGTCTATAGAGTACGCGGAAGGGAATCAATGTATTTGTATTAAAATTATATTTTGTATGTGTCGATGCATCATAGGAATCGGTTCGGTAATATAGATAAGCAAGCAGGTGCGTATTTATATATATATCGGTGCGTTGCAGGAAGGTTTCAATCATGCAAATTCTGGATTTATCATGTGCAACACGCAGTGGCAATGGTGTCGTTTAGTTTTGGTCTATATAGTACGCGGAAGGGAATCAATGTGTTTGTATTAAAGTTATATTTTGTATCTGTCAATGCGTTATAGAATTCGTTTGGATAATATAGCAAATCAAGCAGGTGCCTGTTTGTATATATCGGTGCGTCAGAGAAAGCGTTTCTATAGTGCAAAAAAGTAATTAAAGCGGTTTTGTCGATTATAATACGCGTATGTAGCATAGATTGTGGCGTTATTATATATTTGTAGATGGAAAACCACGGCCGGCACGGCTGCACCAGCCGCTGGCATGATTTCTCACCTGTAACATGAACCATCAATAGTATTGTTTATTTTTGCGGTTCGGCAATATAGAAAATGTCATTTATATATATACATATCGATGCGCTCATACAACACGCAGTGGCAATAGTCGGTTCGAATAATGTATTTATATTCATATTATATTTTCTATGTGTCGATGCGTCATAGGAATCGGTTCGGTAATATAGACAAGCAAGGATGTGGTTATTTATAAATATCGGTGCGTTGCAGGAAGGTTTAATTTTGGTCTATATATGAAAAAATGTGTTTGTATTAAAATTATATTTTTATATGCGGCAGGATAATTCAAATCACCGTTTGCATATCGGTGCGTAGCGTTTCTATAGTGCAGAAAAGTAATGCGGTTTTGTCGTTTACGCGTGTGTAGCATAGATTGTGGCGTTTTATATATTTTATATAGTACGCCAGGCAGGGGACCATCAATAGTATTGTTTACCAATGTATTTGTATTAAAATCATATTTTGTACGTGTCGATGGGTTATAGGAATCGTATTTGTATTAAAATTATTTTTTGTATGTGTCGATGTATCATAGGAGTCGGTTCGGAAATATAGGCAAGTAAGCAGGTGTCTATTTATACATATCGGTGCATCAGAGAAAGCGTTTGTAAAGTGCAGAAAAGTAATTAAAGCGGTTGTGTCGATTATAATACGCGTATGTAGCATAGATTGTGGCGTTATTATATATTTGTAGATGAAAAACCTGCCTGGTGTCTATTTATACATATCGGCGCGTTGCAAGAAGGTTTATTTTTGTCTATATAACAATTTATTTGTATTAAAATTATAATGCAAAAAAGGAATTAATGCGGCGTTATTATATATTTGTAGATGGATGTTTCACATATCTTGAACAACACGCAATGGCAATGGTATCGTTTATTTTTGGTCTATATAATACAAGGCAGGGGAGCAATGTGTTTGTATTAAAATTATATTATACGCAATATTTATATACGCATGTATAGCATGGATTGTAGGCATTATTATATATTTGTAGATGGAAAACCTCAGCCACGTCCGGCACAGGTGGTGCACCGGCCGCTGGCATGATTTCTCCTCTGCAGTACAAATCAACAATGGTATCGTTTATTTTTGGTGTATACAGTACGAGACGGGAGTTTAATGGGTTTACGTAAATCGATGCGTCACGGCAGTCTTTTATACAATATAAAAAATCAAGCTGGTCTCTTGCTATATATATCGTTTGTACAGTGCAGAAGATGAAGCAGGTGCTTACTTACACATATATATATATATATATATATATATATATATATATATATATATAATTAGCGCAACTGCATAATTTCTTACAACACGTGTACAAATATAAGGTGAACTGTCGTGTTATTATATATTTATACGCAAGAGACGTCGATATAGGATGGACCGGGGTTCAATTATTTATGATATTTATATACTTCCATATGGAAAATCTCGGGTAGGGCCGGTGCAATTGTACCAGTGGCTGGCACGATATTTTATATATGTATAATACAAATGTACAAACCTATCGTCTATTTTCGATGCACATTGTGGGGGCGCAGGGTTTTAGTCTACTAAATCGTTTATAAATTCTAAAATATCACCGCTCGTAATACACCGATCGCGTATCGTGTATACACGATGAATTGTGCTATTATTGCATAATATATCAGTAAAAGGAAACCCACCCGTTGGCCTGATTTTTCGCCGCTGACACAAACGAGTAACCCTATCGTTTATTTTCGTTATATACAATCAGTACGGATTTAACCATCGACCTGTCAGAGAAATCGTTCCTGCATTGTACGAAATCAATCAAAGCGGCTGCATTGCTTATAATGCATGAGTTGTGTACTGGATTGGCGGTAGAGTCGGTTTTGATACTATTTTATATTTCGGAATAAAAGGCCTGGAGCACCGACGCTGTTCGTTTATTTTCGATTCATACGACAACTACGGATTTGGCCCCGGCTTACTTGCATCGACATGTCGCTGGAATCATTTATGTATTGTATGAAACGAACGAAAGCGATTCAGCGGCTCACAATGCATAATAGCTGATTATATACAATGCAAAAATGTTCTGTGAAACGCACGAAAGAAATCTTTGTGTCACGTCGTGTTTCTGAAAAGTTGCAGACATATTCATCTTTCTGCTACGGTGAAGTTTGGTTCTGATGTTTGGAGTTTCAAATATAAATGCGCTTTATCGATTCGTTAATCGGCGGTTCAAAGGTAGACGATGTTATAACTTAAACGGGACACAATTGGACATGCGAATGAAGTGAACAGTAGTAAGAACTTTGTTTGATCGTACACGTATGCTGCAAGCAGCGAACAATTTAGCCAGCTTACTACTGCAAACCGAAGTTAGGCATGACCTCATTCACAAAATGGCTTTATAACTACATGTGCCACCATTTTAAGATAACTTGAACGGTACTAAGAAATTGCTTGAATAGGCAATGTCAAATCGCAGAACCCATATTAGAAGATCGGAAATGCAGTTCACTAAGAACATTAGTGTTTAACTAATTACGAAATGTTGAAAACTTTTGTACAAGAACCCATAATTACGACAATATCACAGAAATTATCAGATCTCTCCTTGCACACCAAACTTTTAAAGAAGCCACACCAGTACTAACTATACGAGTATCGATGCAATTACCTAAAATTCGGAACCATTTTCCGCGATATGCGACAACGTATAAAAATTTTCTCACGGAGAACGGAACTATATCGAAGTAACCAAACCCTTACAGCTAATAGTATAGAACTTACACCGTCTCTGATACTACATCGAACATCAAGTTACCAAAATCCGGTATACGACATGGTATAAAAATGTTCCACCAACATTAAAGAACCTACACCGTCTCTGATACTAATTACCCGAACATCAACGCAATTACCTAAAATTCGGAACCATTTTCTCCGATATACGACATCGTATAAAAATTTTCTCACGGAGAACGAAACTACATCGAAGTAACCAAAACCTTACAGCCAACAGCATTAAAGAATCTACACCGTCTTTGATACAAATTAGCCGAACATCAACGCAATTACCTAAAATTCGGAACCATTTTCCCCGATATACGACGTCGTATAAAAATTTTCTCATGGAGAACACTACATCGAAGTAACGAAAATCTTACAGCCAACAGCATTAAAGAACCTACACCCTCTCTGACACTAACTAGCCGCACATCAGCGCAATTATCTAAAATTCGGAACCACTTTCCCCGATATACGACATCGTATGAAAATTTTTTCACGGAGAACGGAACTACATCGAAGTAACCAAAATCTTACAGCCAACAGCATTAAAGAACCTACACCGTCTTTGATAGTAACTACCCAAACGTCAACACAATTACCTAAAATTCGGAACCATTTTCCCCGATATACGACATCGTAGAAAAATTTTCTCACGGAGAACGAAAATATATCGAAGTAACCAAAATCTTACAGCCAACAACATTAAAGAACCTACACCGTCTTTGATAGTAACTACCCGAACATCAACGCAATTACCTAAAATTCGGAACCATTTTCCCCGATATACGACATCGTATAAAAATTTTCTCATGGAGAACGGATCTACATCGACATAACCAAAATCTTACAGCCCACAGCAGTAAAGAACCTACACCATATTTAATACTAACTACCCGAACATCAACGCAATTACCTAAAATTCGGAACCATTTTCCCCGATATACGACATCGTATAAAAATTTTTTCACGGAGAACGGATCTACATCGAAGTAACCAAAATCTTACAGCCAACAGCATTAAAGAACCTACACCCTCTCTGATACTAACTACCCGAACATCAACGCAATTACCTAAAATTCGGAACCACTTTCTCCGATATACGACATCGTATAAAAATTTTCTCACGGAGAACGGATCTACATCGAAGTAACCAAAACCTTACAGCCAACAGCATTAAAGAACCTACACCGTCTTTGATACTAACTATCCGAACATTAACGCAATTACCTAAAATTTGGAATCATTTTCTCCGATATACGACATCGTATAACAATTTTTTCACGGAGAACGGAACTACATCGAAGTAACGAAAACCTTACAGCCAACAGCATTAAAGAACCTACACCATATTTGATACTAACTACCCGAACATCAACGCAATTACCTAAAATTCGGAACCACTTTCTCCGATATACGACATCGTATAAAAATTTTCTCGCGGAAAACGAAAATATATTGAAGTAACCAAAATCTTACAGCCAACAACATTAAAGAACCTACACCGTCTTTGATAGTAACTACCCGAACATCAACGCAATTACCTAAAATTTGGAACCATTTTGCCCGATATACGATATCGTATAAAAATTTTCTCATGGAGAACGACACTACATCGACGTAACCAAAATCTTACAGCCAACAGCATTAAAGAACCTACACCCTCTCTGATACTAACTATCCGAACATCAACGCAATTACCTAAAATCCGGAACCATTTTCGCCAACGTACGAGATCGTACAAAAATAACACTCTCCTTCGTGAGAAGACCCCCGACGAGGCCACACCGCCGGCTAATTACTCATCATCCGCCCACACGACGCTCCGTCCACAATACCACCCACACGCACGCCCGGGCATTCATCAGGCCAATTATCCCGCAAGCGGCACAACAGACGCAACGACCGTTCAACAGTTCGAAGCTCCGACCCACGCGCGCACAATTAATAAACCGAGCGACGCTAAAATCGTCCGCCATTTTCCCGGCGCGGAAAGTCAGCGCGACGGCCCCCGTTTCTTTGCCATTGTCGCGCGGCGATTGTTTCCCGGGTTCCATGGGATTTCCGTCGCTGCCGGGGAAGCGCGCCTTAGCGTTGATTAATTAACGACGCGGCATTCAATTATTGCGCCGCGCGGCAATGACTCGCCGGGCGTATTGTGCCACATTGAGGATATTGAAACCGTACGCCGCGGCCGTTGCGATTGTCCGGCGAGCATAGAGAGCCACGTTACGCCTCGAGGATCCGTTATAATAAGCCATTGATTGCCTCGCGACCCGACTTGAGCCGCCTGTCAAGACGCGGCGACCCTCTGTCGTCGCTGGAGGCGTAATGCGATGCGTCGTGGGATGTGTGTCTGGTGTCTATATACGGTTTTTGGTGTAAAATGAACTGGGATTTAATCGATTTACGCATGTAGATTATGAATGGATTACGTTCCAAAAATGATTCCAGCGCGTGAATGAAAATTATGATGCTAATTTGATGGTCAACGACGGCTGAAGATCCAAAATATTCGCAATGGATAGCAATTTTTATTTTATAAATGCAGTTGTTATTAGAATAGTGATGCGATCCTTTGTCTCCAATACCTGTACATTATTTACATTCTGCATAATTCAATCGAACGCTGTATTATTTCATAGCATCGCTGTTCTAATATAGTAAAATACGCTTGGCAGTCAACGTGTTAATGTCCATCATTATTGAAAGTGTAATGCGATGGGCCGTGTGATGCGTCTGTGGTGTGCATGTACGGTTTTTGGTGAAAAATTAACTGGGGGGGGGGGGGGGTGAACTGATTTTCGCATGTGAAGTGTGAATGAATTTTATTTCGAAGGTGAGCATTGGGGTGCATTTTTTAGAATCAATCATTGCTGGACACGTAATGCGATGCATCGTGGGATGTGTGTCTGGGGTGCACAAACGGTTTTTAGTGTAAAATGAACTGGGATTTAATCGATTTACGCATGTGGGGCGTAAATGGATTACATTTCAAAAATTATTGCAGCGCGTGGATAAAAATTATAATGCTAATTGTGAACAGGCGATCGATTCTTTAATGTCCATCATTATTGAAGGTATAATGCGATGGGCCGTGGGATGCTTTTGTGTACATGTACGGTTTTTCGTGTACAATGATCTAGGGTTTAATCGATTTACGCATGTGGAGTGTGAATGAATTACATTTCAAAGATGATTGCAACGCGTGAATGAAAATTATGATGCTAATTGTTAACAGGCAATCGACTCTTTAGTGTCTATCATTATTGAAAGTGTAATGCGATGGGCCGTGGGATGCGTCTGTGGTGTGCATATACGGTTTTTGGTAAAAACTGAAGTGGGATTTAATCGATTTACGCATGTGGAGTGTGAATGAATTTTATTTCGAAGGTGAGCATTGGGGTGCATTTCTTTAGTATCAATCATTGCTGGAGATGTAATGCGATGCGTCGTGGGATGTGTGTCTGGTTTGCATGAACGGTTTTTGGTGTAAAATGAACTGGGATTTAATCGATTTACGCATGTGGGGTGTGAATGAATTACGTTTCAAAAATGATTGCAGCGCATGAATGAAAATTATAATGCTAATTGTGAACAGGGGATCGATTCTTTAACGTCCATCATTATTGGAAGTGTAATGCGATGGGCCGTGGGTTGCTTTTGTGGTGTACATGTACGGTTTTTGGTGAAAAATGAATTGGGGTTTAATCGATTTATGCATGTGGAGTGTGAATGAATTACGTTTAAAAAATTATTGCAGCGCGTGAATGAAAATTATGATGCTAAATCTTAACAGGCGATCGACTCTTTAGTGTCTATCATTATTGAAAGTGTAATGCGATGGGCCGTGGGTTGCTTTTGTGGTGTACATGTACGGTTTTTGGTGAAAAATGAATTGGGGTTTAATCGATTTATGCATGTGGAGTGTGAATGAATTTTATTTCAAAGGTGAGCATTGGGGTGCATTTCTTTAGTATCAATCATTGCTGCAGGCGTAATGCGATCCGTCATGGGATGTGTCTGTGATGTGCATACAGGGGTTTTCGCAAAAAATGGCATTGGGGTTTAATGAACTTTCAGCACTTAAATTGTGGATTTTATTTTTGTCGAACGTTACAGTGCAAACGTCAGAATCTCGCAGACATGTTAATGTTAAAGGTTGTCAAGATGCAACGACCATTTGTGATTAGATGAGGTACATTCGATGCACCGTGGAATATTTTTTCAACTTGCAATATTCGGTTGTTCAGAAAATAATACGACAGAATATTTATTATTCGTACGTTGGTCTACTTTCTGCGAAAAATATGACTGTGCAAATAATCGACTTTTATCCGTGACATATATATTTGTATGGCGAATGAGTCTTTTTCTGAAAGCGGAACGTTGCGCCGCACACGCCAAAAGTCGTGCACACGAGTTATTAATAATCATTTTAGCTAATAATAATAAGCCAATACAATTAGCCACCCGCCTTTCCCTGGGGTATCAAAACTCATTGACCCTCCTCAATTAAAGAGGGTGTGCTCTAGTATGTGATCAAGTATGGGAGATGGGTCACTGTTCACGTCAGAATAAATCAAGCGCGCAAGATAACGCTTTT
This sequence comes from Cryptocheilus praepositus, assembly GCA_033815515.1. NCBI lineage: Eukaryota > Metazoa > Arthropoda > Insecta > Hymenoptera > Pompilidae > Cryptocheilus > Cryptocheilus praepositus. The sequence goes on from JAWWQZ010000190.1 coordinate 3,020,260, forward strand.
CCGTGCAGCATTCCCTGTTTTCCACAAAAAGTATCGGCAAAAATTTATTTAGACTTTTAATATATCATTCCGGGTCAAATTTTTGTCCCGATGTAGAACATTACGCTGTAAACTTGAATTCTTCTAATTGTTGGATTTCTCGAACTATGGCATTATATTTATTTTCCGACGGAAACTCTATTTTTCACAAAGCGACGAAGGATAATCCGCATTTATCTTCGAAGTAAATTCCTTCTGCTTCGACAACCTTTTGCACCAAATTCAATTGGCAAAGAAACTTACATTTTCTTTAACAGGATAACTTCCGCGGATTTTAAACTAACGGCATTTTCCGTTTAACACCCGGCGGATTAGGTCTATGTTAATACAGAAATTGGTTTGTCATTATATTTTTTACAACAAACACAAAAAGTGCCATTTCCCACGTAAATAGAAAAACAATTCGGGCAAAATTGCACAAATAATTATTATACCTGTCAACATTATTAATACAGCACTACTAATCTCATTGAATAAACGCATCGGTCGCGAGCTAAATGAATTACTATTACCGGACGAAAGATAAGTTCGGAAAATATCACTCGACGACGTGCCGACACGTATGTCTTCCAGCGCGTAAAACGTTTGATGAACGTTGGAAGCGAGGAAAACTAATAAAGGCCGGAGAAGAGAAAGGGAGGACGAGGGAGGGTTGGATAATAGTTTAGCCCTGGGCTTCGGCAGGTGAGCGAGGATTTTTAGGCCGACGAGGGACGACTATTGGTTATTGGTTTCTCATCAGATCGCTTTTTTTTTACAGTTTTCCCTCGGTTGACGAGGGAGCCCTGTCACGTGCTGCATCGCGCAGCGAACTTTTGCCGAAAGCGAAATGTTGCTCCAATTCGACGCCCCGCTCGTTTTTCCCGACGTTTACTATCCTCGTTAATGTCGCCTGGAAGGAGGCCTTCGGTGTCCGTTGTTTTCGATACCCGCGATATTCGAGAAGCGTTCTTCGACAAAGTACGGTTGTTACTATCAAATTTTTCAACGCGGGTTTATGCATGGAGGGTAATGCAAAACTATCGTGATATTAGGTGTACAACTTTGCTTCCGCCGTTTTGCAATAGATGGCTGTTTTTCGAAATAAATAGATCGTAGATGTCATACAATAAGCTTAGGCATTTGTAAACATAACGCCATCGAAATATTAGTCGATTTGTGTCTGCATCATAAAGTCATTCTCGATTAAACATGTCAGCTTACGAGCCAAATTCTCGTCATTTGCGGGAGGTTTTAATTTTCTGCTTTAATATGAAGAAATCTGCGGCTGAGGCTCATCGAATGCTCTCAAATACCTATGGTGAGGCCGCTATTAGTGAAAGAACGTGCCGAGAGTGGTTTTTCAAGAACGGTGATTTTGACGTCGAAGACCGGCAAGGCGGTGGAAGAGAGAAGGTTTTCGAAGATGCAGAATTGGAGGCATGACTTGATCAAGACTCGTGTCAAGAATTGGCAGTATCAAGTGACGCAACAAGCCATTTCAAAACGCCTGAAAATTGAATGATTCAGAAACAAGGAAATTTTACGAGTTGAAGCCGAGAGATGTTGAACGGCGTTTGTTTGCTTGTGAACAGCTGCTTGCAAGGCAAAGACGGAAAGGATTTCTGCATCGCATTGTACTGGGGACGAAAAATGGGTTTTCGATAATGAAAATCACGATTCGCAGCTTCCACGTCGACGGCCAAACCGAATATTCACGGTTAAGCATGCTCTGTATTTGTGGGACCATCTCGGCGTAGTGCATTATGAGTTGTTAAAACCGACTGAAACAATCACAGGCGATCGTTATCGAAAATTTCAGCATTAAAAGACAAATCAATACAACGAGAGACATGATAAAGATTTTAAAATGCTCGATGCGAAAGTGGTCAAGACATCTTGGAAACGTTTTTCGTTGTTTTCGACTATCCTTGTTTGATCAATGGCACACGGCCTGGCTGACCAGCACTTTCTTCATGACAAAGTGGATCGATTCGTGGATCGCTATCAAAAGATGACCAGTTTGTTCAACGCGGGCTGCCCGAAAGATGGGAGAAAGTATGGCCAGCGATGGACAATACTTTGAATCATAAACGTATGTTTTTTAAAACTCGAATTTCAAAGTTGTACACCTAATATATGAAGTTTTCTAGAGAGTAGGGTTCAAACTATCGAATTGTTCGATGTGAACTTTGAATTAAGTACAATTTCATGCGAATATTGACTTTTTCGATGTCACGTTCGCAGAGGGGAATAAGCGTGTTGTATGCGTAGGTAAGGATTGTGGTAAATTTCAGATAAATCAATCCCGGAATTAAGTTAAAATTGATGCGAATATCAAATTTTTCGTTGTTTTCGATACCTTTGATATTCGAGACGCGTTCTTCAACAAAGTACGGTTGTTACCATCAAATTTTTCGACGCGGGTTTATGCATACCACTATTCACGGGGAGTAATGTAAAATTATTGTGATATATGAAGTTTTCTAGAGAGTAGGGTTCAAACTATCGAATTGTTCGATGTGAACTTTGTATTAAGTGCAATTTCATGCGAATATTGACTTTTTCGATGTCACGTTCGCAGAGGGGAATAAGCGTGTTGTATGCGTAGCTAAGGATTATGTTAAATTTCAGATAAATCAATCCCGGAATGAAGTTAAAATTGATGCGAATGTCAAATTTTTCGTTGTTTTCGATACCCGTGATATTCGAGAAGCGTTCTTCGACAAAGTACGATTGTTACCATCAAATTTTTCGACGCGGGTTTATGCATACCACTATTCACGGGGAGTAATGTAAAATTATTGTGATATATGAAGTTTTCTAGAGAGTAGGGATCAAACTATCGAATTGTTCATGTGAACTTTTTTCAATTTCATGCGAATATTGATTTTTTCGATGTCACGTTCGCAGAGGGGAATAAGCGTGTTGTTCATGATTATGTTAAATTTCAGGGAATGGTTAAAATTGATGCGAATATCAAATTTTTCGTTGTTTTCGATACCTTTGATATTCGAGAAGCGTTCTTCAACAAAGTACGGTTGTTACTATCAAATTGTTCAACGCGGGTTTATGCATGGAGGGTAATGTAAAACTATCGTGATATATGAAGTTTTCTAGAGAGTAGGGTTCAAACTATCGAATTGTTCGTTGTGAACTTTGAATTAAGTACAATTTCATGCAAATATCGACTTTTTCGATGTCACGTTCGCAGAGGGGAATAAGCGTGTTGCATGCGTAGCTAAGGATTATGTTAAATATCAGATAAATCAATCCCGGAATTAAGTTAAAATTGATGCGAATATCAAATTTTTCGTTGTTTTCGATACCTTTGATATTCGAGAAGCGTTCTTCGACAAAGTACGGTTGTTACCATCAAATTTTTCGACGCGAGTTTATGCATGCCACTGTTCATGGCGGGTAATGTAAAACTATCGTGATATATGAAGAGTTTTCTAGAGAGTAGGGTTCAAACTATCGAATTGTTCGATGTGAACTTTGAATTAAGTACAATTTCATGCGAATATCGACTTTTTCGATGTCACGTTCGCAGAGGGGAATGAGTGTGTCATATGCGTAGCTAAGGATTATGTTAAATTTCAGATAAATCAATCCCGGAATTAAGTTAAAATTCATGCGAATATCAATTTTTCAATGCTTTAGTTGTCTTTAAATCTTGAAATCTCCCGGGATCTTTTGTAATATTTGTATGCAAACATTATGGATTTGTGTTATTTACAGAGTATGTTTTTCGGTACAAATAATGAAAAAGCGAAAAATTGACAAACGCAAGAAAACACACGATGTTTCAATCGTTGCTTACGTAAATTTTTTCATTAGGTATAAATACGCGCATGTACTATTATATACCAACTAACATTGTTGTTGTTCACTAAAATTGCATAATTCCAACGAAACGCCATGGTTCCCATTAAACTGCGTGATTCCATGAACTGCTTTCAAATTCGCACAAATAAAAAAACTCTAATCGCGCTTTCCTTAACACGTTGACGGCCAACCATATGTTCCTGTACCAGAACTGCTACGCGATAAAACATTATAGGCCATGATCAAATTGAGCAAATTAAAAATAATACGAAGATATTGGCACCCGAAGACTTGAATAACTGTTGTAATATGAATTGCAATTGCCAAGTTATAACCGCTATTGATTGCTAATTTGTTGCAATTTTAATGAAATTCTGCGTCGGTCACCGGCGACCACCGCGGCAGTTAACGGGTCAAATTTCTTTACTTCCGCACGTGCACCCAAATGATCAGGATTACACACCGACATCCCGCGATGACGCATGGAATAAAGCGGCTCATCGGATTTGCATAATTTCAACAAAACGCCGTGGTTCCGCTAATAGCTTCCAACATCACGCAAGTGAAGAAGCTTCAACCGCGCTCTCCTCAAATTTCTTTATTGCGCACGCACGCACATTCACCATTATACCCCCACACCTGCCGTTTACACGCGAAATGCAACGTGCGCCGCGGCGTTCCGTGATTTCAATGAAATTTCGTAATCTACTTGCGGGTCGTTCACCGGCTATATTTAATTCAGGCGTCTACTTGCGGTTCTATTCTTAACCGGCTGCTCTAGAAATACACGCGGTCCGCTCTATATCGCCAGCTCGCCACGAGTCCAGGTCGTGCACTCTCTTTTCCACCCCTTTCCACCCCTACCTGTCTCGCACTCCGTCCCTCCTTCCTGCCGTACGTGTCTTTGTCCTCGTTTGTCTTATTCCTTCCTCGCTGTTTACTGTCCCGCGCACATTCGCGATTCTCGGTCATTTCCTTAACCCTTTTCGGACGTATTAAAGTTGGTCATGGGTGTCGTATTGGTCGGAATTAATTTCCGTTGAAAAAGCAGTGATACACAACATGCAAGATTATGAAAAATAAACAAGATTTATGAATTTTTTTGTCAACTTTAGTTATATGTTTACACAATAATGTTTTAATGTCATGTTTTCATGTAAAAATTATATTTTATAGCTCTCCATTGTGTGGTATTTTTCAAAACAGTAAACTTCTGTCGTTAACTTTCATTTTGGTCATATTGAAATATTATTTTGAAATATTGTAAGAAGCGGAAATGACTAATTACAGTTAAATACAATTTGGGAAATATTATTTGGAATTTTGCGTAACAGCTATTGTTCGCACTGGATTTCATTATCTCCAATTGATAAGAGCACCGCATAAGTTCGTCAATAGGTCCATTAGATATTTATGATTGTACAGATAAATTGTAAACTGATACATGAATGAATACAGTATAAGATTAGTACGGTTTCTGTTGTGGTGGCTGAGAGCAGACATACGACCGGAACGGTAAAAAGGCTTTGGTGTCTGAGAGTAGACATACGACCGCAAAGGGTTAATTTCCCGTCGCCACAACTTTGCTTCCCGTTTCTTCGTATTATTTTTCTGCACCTCTCTATTGATTTTTTTGTCTTTCGGTCGTTTTGTCTTTTTCCGATTGTTTTTCGTCATCGGTGCAATTGCCTCGTGCGCGTCGCTGCTTGCGGATGTTTTTTGGCGGGTGCAGCTATTCGGTACGTTTTTCGGTCAGGTGCTTCGTTAGCCGGTCGGACATTTTTTGACGAGCAGGCGCGTCACGAAGAAATGGCAATGTTTTGCGTTTCCACGAGTACAGTCGGCATGCGTGAAAAGCAGTGGCAAGTTATTGTTTAGATGGGTTTGATGAAAGGTACGATGTATGAGAAACTTTAAGGTGTATTAAACGTTTGGAGGCCAGAGCGAAATAAAGCGAGCAAATAAGAAATGTGAGGAATTGTTGAAAAGGTATTGTGTACAGTGTAGGGATTGGATTGGTTTATCGGTTAGAATAATTATTAGGACAACAAGAACATACTTAACAAATTTGGTCGAACATTACGTTTAACCCATTCTGAGACGACGATTTTTTTCGAACACGGTCCCCAGGAGCGAAATTTTTTTTTTCTTTATATTGTTAATTTTTAATAAAAAAAAACATGTTTACTATGGAAATCACCCAATTCGTAAGTGAATTCACATAAATAAGATCATTGCACACCAGGTGTGCAGCTCGCTCCTTGGAAAATTTTTATTGCGAGGAACGGATTGAACACCATGTGTGCAATGTAAGGTAAAATGAAAATACATCATTAAAAAATTTATGAACATTTATTTCAAAAATAGTTAGATAAGTATAGTATATAAAACCGTTATTTTGTTTTCCATAATAAAGAACAGAATATAATGCAAAGAAAATGTTTAAAAAGTAGTAAAAAGTTAAAAAAGATAAGTTGAATAATGAAAAAAATAGCAAACGAGAAATAAATTTTTAGAAAAATGTCTACAGATAACAAAGTAATGTAACTCAGTAATAAAAAAGAAAATATAATTTGTAAACACACTTTTAGCAAATAGTACACTGATCGTAAAGTAATTATACATTAGTTGGTTGATGGTAGCGCTTGAAACATTCTCCCAAACATAATCCAGGATTACCGACACAAGCACGACAAGAGTAATTATTATGTTTATATTTTCCTTCTTTGTAGGACTGTCGGCAATTCATAGTATTTTACATATAAGAAAGGCTTCAAATAATTTTTAGATTTTTGGTATACAGTAAAACCAATGCCAAATTTTGTTTTCCTGTACCTTGCAGATTTCATTAGTTCAAGGAAAATCTTATTTCGACGACTAGTTTACTCAGAATAACTGATAATTGCACATTACTGTTATTGCACACACGGTGTGCAAGCCGTCTTATAGCCTCGGAAATCAATTGCACACACGGTGTGCAATCGGTCTCGAATGGGTTAAGTGAACATTTGATCTAATAGGGTACAGTAATTTTGTCGACGTCTTGACATAAGAGAATACACAAGAAAGAAAGCCACAGGCCTCAGTCTCGAGATGAGTCTAACTGCAGAAACTCTGCCTGACAATTAACAAGTTTTACCGGTTTAACACTTTGACTGGCATGATAGTCACCGGTGACCGATGCAAGGGATTTTACTGAAGATCCAAAATATGCGCAATGGGTCGCAATTATTATTTTATAAATGCAGGTGTTATTAGAATACTGATGCGATCCTTTGGTCTCCAATACCTGCACATTATTTACATTTTGCATAATTCAGTCGAACGCTGTAGTATTTCATAGCATCGCCGTTCTAATATAATAAAATACGCTTGGCAGTCAACGTGTTAACAGTAATTCTATCAGTAGTTTTAATTGTTTTAACCCTTTGCGGATGACCTTTGCAGATTTCATTAGTTCAAGGAAAATCTTATTTCGACGACTAGTTTACTCAGAATAACTGACAATTGCACATTATTATTATTGCACACACGGTGTGCAATCGGTCTCGAATGGCTTAACAGAAGCTACAAGGTGCTTGCTGAATCGCCTAACAGCACCAGTTTAAATCTAACTAAACAACAAACAAAACAGTTAAGATAAAAAGGGACGCGCAAACGCTGGATAAGCGTTACGTATAAAACATTGCCCAAGTATGTGCTTTTCGCGCAATTTACACAGAAGCGGAAAAATTCTTCAGCATTCCGCGCGTGCCATCCAAATAGTTCAGTCTCGAGTTTTTTCGTAATACGCGCACTATGCACTATTCCGACATAACGTCGACCGAACGATTACTCGGGGCGGAACGAATTCGATTAGACACAGTCCCGACACGCTAGCATTTCCCAGCGAAATTCAGTTTCAATGAAGCGCGGCCTGAATGAAACTTTCGAAGCCCGGCCAGCGTCGCCGGGCACGTTTACTCATTGAAGCTGCAAATTAACGCTGTCGCGGTTGACCGACAATAGGCGACGCGGGAATGTAAATCCGGAGACGGGCCGTTAGACGACGTGAACTCATTAGAAACGACCACCACGATACCATCACGCTGATCTTTTGTCGTGTGACGGCATAAAAGCGGCAGTATCGAAAAAAGTGCAGTGTCGGAATGCTAATGACGCGCAAACGCTGTTGTGCTAGGCTCACAGCTTTTTTTAAGTATTGTTGCACATGAGGTATAAGTGAAAGGATTGGAAAAATGAATGAAAAACTTTGTGGTTTGCGGTGTTTATTAAATTGAATAATCGTGTCAATCGTTAATTTCATTTGTAGAATTAACTGTTCATTCATGAACAGAATGAGAACAGGGTTAACAGAAAAGAACTACGACGATTATTATTACTTAGAAACGAGGGACGTATACGCATTTTCCATTCATTTTATCCGATTTACTGTGTAGCATCAGGAAAACGGCCGTAGATGCGTCGCATAAAACTGTCGCGGGGCCATTGGGCCCTACTGGATTAAGATAAGGCGGTAGAGGTCCGTATAAATGCTGACCCGATTTGCGACACGAGTTCAGTTAGTCTCAGTTTAAGATCAGTCTTAGTCTCAGTCTTAGGTCAGAGTTTACGCAGTTGAGATCAGTCAAGTTGAGAGTGTAGTTCAGTCCAGTATAGATGCGTTTTCTTGCCGTTTACCGAATCGAAGACGAATTGCCGTAGTTTTACTTTTATTTTATATTAACATTTATATATTAGTGCTTTCATTTATCTTTAACACTAGGTTTACGGGACCCGTCAATTTGACGGATTTCAAACTTTGAAATGAAACACGCAAAAAACCATAGCAATAATCTTAACTACTTTGCATCGTAAATTCATAATTTCATTAAAAGAGTTTATACACACAATTATTATTTCCTTTAGCTTTCTAAATTTTGAAATTTGTATGTGGTATACCTATCTCTACGAAACCCGTCAAACTGACGGGTTAGCTGATTACGTAAACAATTCTTATATATGCATCGTTTGTAAAATTATTCCTCCAATAGTAAATATAAGAGTGAAAGAAAAGTCTAAGATGCCCCCAACTTATTATCTCAATATCGCCTCGATAATGTGACACAAAGCGAATTGTGTGGCCCGGGTGTCATGTTACTTCGTATTGAACGAACTCGCTTACAAGATTAATCCTCGCGTCATTCGAAACTCAAAGCATGCAGCGGACTAAATGTCGTATCGAAAAGATATTCGGAAAAAAATCTTGACTTATTAATATTTTATTTTTAAGTGATGCCGTATATCGTTCAACTCAGACTTCGTTTGAATAAATTGATTTTTTAATGTAAATACGTATTTTCACCTACCCGTCAATTTGACGGGTGCTCGTAGAGATAGGTACAGTAAAACATGTTTTTGTGCGGTCCTTTTTTGTGCGATTTTGTTTTTGTGCGATTGGTTTTGTGCGATTTTGTTTTTGTGCGATTGGTTTTGTGCGATTTTATTTTTGTGCGGTCCTTTTTTGTGCGATTTTTTTTTATGCGGTATATGAATCTAAGCGGCGTTTGCATCAGTATAATGTTTCCTATCAATGTACATATACATGTTGTGGACGAAATATATGCATGTGTAATTAATCGAAACGTTACCGAAACCGCGTCAACGTTATTATCTGAAATTAGTGCGCTCGCACATAACATCGGCGGAGAAGGCTTTGATTCTTTTGGCGATAATGACCTGGACGAGATGATTGAGGACCAAACTGTCGATGATAGTGACATTATCAATCGTTTGATAGATTATGAAAATGGACAAGAAGAACCGGAATCTATTACAGCAGATAAAATATATGCAGGGATCCAAATCTCGAAAAAATTGGAAACGCATTTTCTTAAAATAGATACCAATGCGGAAAGACGCTTAAAATTCCAAAAAGAACTGAGATCATGCATGTCTCACTATCGTGGCGTTTACAAGCAACTGACCAGTCGACCGTCGTCACAAAAACTGATCATTGAGTTTATGGTACCAAAAAACAAATCAATTGAAATCCTATCTTCAAGCGACGAAAGCGATTTTCAACCAATGCATCACAAGAAGATGCGCGTTTTGGATTACGACGAGTAGCAGCAAACTGTTTAATGTATAATGTGAAAACTTCTCCATGTATATGTACAATGAAGAATTAAATATTTTTACAATTTCTTTAGGTCTAATTTAATTATTTAATTTAACCCTTTGCACTCGGCACCGTTTCTACCTCAACTCGACGCCACTTTTTCGAAAACATTACCCTTGGAAACGTGATATTATAGAGTATAATTTTAGGACCAAGTAAGGAATTGTAATGAAATTTGGTTTATATGAAGCTGTGGACATTGAAGAACACATATTGGTCAACTGCTTCACAAGACTTTTCACAAACTTGTGGTGTGTCATTGGTTTTTGCTGTTTTCTTTCTTCTGAGATTCGAATTGCGAACTGCGAACTGAGATCTTGTAAATTTCTTCTCTCAGTTTTCGGATTTCTTTATTATCTTATCAAGTTTTCCATATCATTGATTCATACCCGTGTAATTTGTATGCCTAATCCAGTAAATCTACAAATTGCTCAACGGATTAGAGAAGTGTATAGTCCGTCGTGAATGCACTTGGCACGTTCTTTTTTGACGTGTAAAACGGTTGATTTATTTGTCATGCATCTTGTTAATTTTATCATATTTCGATTTGTCTTTCGTGCCATTTTAATAGAAAACTACAGGAGAACACGTGTTTCTTAAAAAATTGCGGTGGAATAAGTTCATTCTCCGTAATCGCTAATAAACTTTCATGTCCCCTCAGAGGGGACAACCGAGTGCAAAGGGTTAATGGAAAGCATTCTCTCATCTATTTCATAAATCATTGATGTATTTTCTAAGTCCGACTTTTTTTATGCGGTCCCTATCCACCGCATAAAAAAAAATTGTAGGTACTATATCGCACAAAATTGTTTACTATATGTAAGAATTTATAAAATTTTCGAATATTTCTTTGTACGATTTCTTTTATGCGGTCCCTATCCACCGCACAAAAACAGGCTTTACTGTATATAAGAAACGCCCGTAAACCTGGTGTTAAATAAAATTTATTCAACTTAATATAATTCCGCATCTCGTTTCGACCACATCTAACATCTTATCCACTACAACTGTATATTTGTAACTATTTCGTTTATTTAATAAACACTTTAGCTAGTCTTAAACAGACTACACGGCCTGTACACGTTTGTGCACGGGCAGCATGAGTGAAACAGTGGGAGACGGGTCGGACGTTATCGTGTTGGGACGGTAATATATTATCGGAAATGAATCGATATACCGTCGCGTTGCCGTACACTTCGCACTTCGCCGCGAAAACATACACCACCTGAGGGACGCGGGAGAACACGGCAACGCGATGTAATATCGCCAAGGACAAGGTCGATCGAACGCGATCCCCTCTCAGATTTTTCTTCACGTCGTGGGAGATGACGGACGGATAGCGCCAGGGGGAAGAAAGAGAAACTGGCCAGAAATCTAAAAGGCAATCGTCAGGGCTGCGAGCAGAAACGCGACGTACGCCTTGGATTTACGTTAGATGCCTCACCTCTTTATTTTAATACTTAGCCAACCGCGTACGTCACTTCAAACTGTCTGCTTAGCATCGTGCATTTTTCATAAGTAGTGCAGACTGACTTTAAATACTTGAAAGACGGGAAGATGGTATAAATATTATTTTAGCAGTTGAGTTATATTTGGTGATAATGATCCTGCACTGAGCGCAATACAAATGACGCGATAAAATATTTCTTGGTATTTATGCAAAACCTGAAATTAACGGAAAATTATATGATTTACATATGAAATTAAAGGAAGAAAGAGAAACTGGCCAGAAATCTAAAAGGCAATCGTCAGGGCTGCGAGCAGAAACGCGACGTACGCCTTGGATTTACGTTAGATGCCTCACCTCTTTATTTTAATACTTAGCGAACCGCGTACGTCACTTCAAACTGTCTGCTTAGCATCGTGCATTTTTCACAAGTAGCGCAAACTGATCTTAAATACTTGAAAGACGGGAAGAGGGTATAAATATTATTTTAGCAGTTGAGTTATATTTGGTGATAATGATCCTGCACTGAGCGCAATACAAATGACGCGATAAAATATTTCTTGGTATTTATGCAAAACCTAAAATTAACGGAAAATTATATGATTTACATATGAAATTAAAGGAAGAAAGAGAAACTGGCCAGAAATCTAAAAGGCAATCGTCAGGGCTGTGAGCAGAAACGCGACGTACGCCTTGGATTTACGTTAGATGCCTCACCTCTTTATTTTAATACTTAGCCAACCGCGTACGTCACTTCAAACTGTCTGCTTAGCATCGTGCATTTTTCATAAGTAGTGCAGACTGATCTTAAATACTTGAAAGACGGGAAGATGGTATAAATATCATTTTAGCAGTTGAGTTATATTTGGTGATAATGATCCTGCACTGAGCGCAATACAAATGACGCGATAAAATATTTCTTGGTATTTATGCTAAACCTAAAATTAACGGAAAATTATGTGATTTACATATGAAATTAAAAATATGTAACGTACTTTAATATTTGTTTTAAGAGTAACAACGTTCGGTGAAATTATTTTAAATAAAAGCATAAAAGGCGACATGTTGTTGAGGAAAAAGTGAGAGATCTCCCCATTCGATTATGCAGTGACTTTCTTCAGAGTAAAGAGATCTGCCCATTCGTTTGGCTTAGTGTTAATACACGCATAGAGTCAGTTTAATGAAAATAATGTTGCCGCGATTCTATCGGCATGGTTTACGGTTGTGCATAGCTCAGTTAACGTGAATAGTGGGTACTTGGTTGACGCCGAGTGGAAGTACGTGCCGAGCGGTGTTTCTGATGTAACGCGTGAAGTTAAGGAAAAATGCGGCTGTTATTGGGGCTGGTGGAAATGAGGCGCTATTAGATAGCCGCCCGCAGAGTTCTTAACATTTTCGGAAATATTAAGAAAGAAAGGGTCTTGGAAAAAAATGTTTCTTTATGATGACCGAACGAAAGTGTATCATACGACTTGCTTCTCTGTATGAACTGAAAGAGGATCGAATGAGGCTCAAGAAAACACAAACCGTACCCCAAAATTCGCAATAGTTCGCCAGTTATGAACAAAGATATAGAGAAAAATGATAATAAATGAGCCAAAAATATGCGAAAATAGGCGAAAAAATGTCAAATTTTCTTTTTGTTTCAGACCGATACCATTTGATAGCGGGTAATTTGCCCTGGGGATAGACCACTTTCCGAGCGCTAAATTCTTTATAGTTTCCGAAATACGACAATTTTAAGAAAGCAGAAAAAATTTCTTTCAAAATTTTTGGTTGCGATTAGTCCCGCGTGAAAGTACGTCCGAAGAGCTTTAAGAAAACCTATACTAGTTATAGCTGTCGACTTTCTTTAAGAAAACCTATACTAGTTATAGCTTTCGAAATCTTAAGGTATACCCCTTGCCATTTTTGCAAAAAAATTATGGGTCACCGATTTTATTGCTCCTTTAACATATTAAAGGGGGTCCAAAATGACTCGGAAAAATGCAAGGCGCACGCCAAAATTCGCAATAGTTCCGGAGATATGGCCAAAAATAGACGAAAAAGTCGCGAAAAGTCATCTCAAAAATGGGGAAAATAAATAAATCTTTTGAAATCCACTTGAGCTTTTAGAAATTGAAAGACAGCACAAATAGCATTCAAAAAACGCAAACTGCACTCCAAATTCGCAAAGGCTCCAAAGATAAAGCGCAGAATAGATGAAAAGATCTGGAAAATTTCCTTTAAAATAAGGCATAAACACAACTGTTTCATATTGACTTTCTCTCTTGAAGAATGAAGAACCGTAATGGAACATCTGCTAGAATAAAGTACGTCTTATCCCTCCAAATTAATATTTCGCTTTATCACTATTTGTAGCTTTTGCAATTGCAGTAACCAGTCACAACTAGTCACCGATCGTTCATTTATATTATCCGTCATCTCATGCCTGTTTTTTTTTTCAATTTCTCTCTTCGCCACAATGTACAATTTAAATTCCGATAATGTTAGCGATGTTCTGCCAAAAAATCGTCAGGCGTAACATGACTTCGCGAAAGTGGCGAATGTCAACGGAATTCTCGCGTGTCAATTCTGCGTAACGCAATAAACGCCTTCCCTTCTTATCGCCCCGACGTTTTTACGCAGACGAAAAAAATGCCGCACCACGTTCGTTCGGAAAAAGCTCACGGTGATTATCCCGGCGGAGTTCGAGTGCGTCACGGTCCTCCGTTTCAGCAGAAGTCGTATTTTTCCTGGTGCGCAAAAAATCGCGGACGGCACGATGCGAGAGTGTGGACGACGGGACATCGAAAAAATGATCGTGGGTGGACCGTTCTGTGCGAGTGCAAAGGCGCTCACCGTTGGATCCTCTCAGCGTTACGTTTTTGTGCGCCGACTAAGAAAACGTTGGATAACGTTTTTTTCTTGCTCAGAGATCGCTGGGAGCGTCGTGTGATAAGTTTCGGCATTCCTGCTCAGTTATTGAGGAGGAATTAATTTTTTTACTGTCGGGTACAAAATGGTAGATTACGTGTGAGTGATATGATTTATAGGCAAAAAGTAAGGCGCAAGTGTTGGCGCGATAGAATTGTCCGATTGCATCTTTACGGTGTTCTTTGGGAATGAGAAAGCTGTTACAGAGAAAGCGAAATTAAAACTCGATAGCCTGAAAGAATTACTTTCGGGGAGATAGAATCAAATTATTACTCCTACGGGGAAAAAGTGTACGGCATTTTGTTGAAGACGCGCCGTATAACATACTCCTCGTCTACATCAGCTTCAATTAAATAACAATTTTATTATATCCACAATGAATTCCACCCCGCCGTTTGCCACCTCGGAATTCATTTGCATTCATCTTCCACATCTATCTTTGAAAAGTAGTTTCAATCGCGTATCGCTTTGGAAAAGCAGCATGCAGCATTTCACCCGAGACACTTAATATAACACACCCCCCATCTACATCAGCTTACTCTAGATAACGATTTTACTATATCCGCAATAAACTCGGCTCCCACTGTTCGCCACCTTGAAATTCGTCCAAACCCATTCCCATTCATCCTCTAAGCTACCTCTACTTTCGGAAAATAAGATTTCAACCGTGTATTGCTTCTGAGAAACAAAATGCAGCATTTTATCTAAGACACTCCGTATAACATACTTCCCATCTATATCTACTACTATTAAATAGCAATCTTTGCAGCAAAAGCAATATGCAGCATTTCACTCAAGACAATAAATAACCACTTTTTCTGTATCCCTACTATTCCACCCCAGCTTGCCACCTCGAAATCATTCACGTTCACCCCCTACGTCTACCTTCTAAACTAAACAGTTTCAATAACAACCCCTTTGTAAACGCATATAACCAAAATAACCATTTTTTTTAATCCCTCCTATTCCACCCTAGCTTGCCACCTCGAAATCATTCACATTCACCCCGTACGTCTACCATCTAAACTAAACAGTTTCAATAACAACCCCTTTGCAAACGCAACATTTCATCATATAACATACTTATAACTATATACTCCATATAACATACTTCCCATCTATATCTACTAGTATTAAATAGCAATCTTTGTAGCAAAAGTAATATACAGCATTTTACTCAAGACCATAAATAACCATTTTTTCTATATCCCTACTATTCCACCCCAGCTTGTCACCTCGAAATCATTCACATTCAACCCCCACGTCTACCTTCTAAACTAAACAGTTTCAATAACAACCCCTTTGCAAATGCATATAACCAAAATAATTATTTTTTGTGAATCCCTACTATTCCACCCCACCTTGCCACCTCGAAATCATCCACGTTCACCCCCTACGCCTACCTTCTAAACTAAACAGTTTCAATAACAACCCCTTTGCACACGCATATATCCAAAATCACAATTTTTTCTGTATCTCTACTATTCCACCCCAGCTTGCCACTTCGAAATAATTCACGTTCACCCCCTATGTCTACCTTCTAAACTAAACAGTTTCAATAACAACCCCTTTGCAAGCGCAACATTTCATCCAAGACACGCCATATACAACACTGCTAATCCACGTGACCCTGCATTAAATAACAATTTCTCTACATCCACCCTCCTCCACCCCAACTTCCAGCTCGAAATCATTGAAATTCTCCCCGAAGATTTCTCTCCCGCGCACATTTTGGCCTTCCCATCCGGAAGCCCATGGGTTCGGCCCTCGGAAATTGAACTCCGCGTCGGTCTTGCCGAAAATCGCGTCGGATCGTTTCGCATTCCGAAAGCGAGTGTTATTAGCGTCGATGCCGGGAGGAACGTATCGCGGCGATCTGATGTTATTACGTGTTACACGTACCACCCCGTACGTATGCGTTTCGCCTTGACACGGCGTAATGGCGGTCGCCAGGAACAAGGACGCCCGCCACCTGCCAGGATAACATCGTTCGCGATAGGCTACGGCCAAGTACGCGCGGCCTGTCTATTTTTAAGTCCTCTCAGTAGTGCCGTCGAGTCCTCTTCGATTGCCGTACGATTAGAATCGATCTGGCCACTTTCGCCCGGCGACTTTCTCTTTCTGCGTCGCGCCGTTTATTTCGCGCGTGTTTGTTTTGGCGCGTTGCGGGATCAGCGAGGTGCGAGTCGATCGATCGAAATCTTCGCTGCGAGTGCCTGATTGCGGACGGTCGGGGGAGGTTGACCGGAAAAATCACGGTCGATCCAAATGGTGCTGGTTTAGTTGCGGTTGGAAAACGATAGGATTCAGGTGCGGTGTTCTGTTGAAATTATGATTTGAGCGGCGTTCAAAGCGAGGTGCGAGTCGATCGATCGAAATCTTCGCTGCGAGTGCCTGATTGCGGACGGTCCGGGGGAAGTTGACCGGAAAAATCACGGTCGATCCAAAATGGTGCTGGTTTAGTTGCGGTTGAAAAATGGTAGGATTCAGGTGTGGTGTTCTGTTGAAATTATGATTTGAGCGGAGTTCAAAGCGAGTTGCGAGTCGATCGATCGAAATCATCACTGCGAGTGCCTCATTGCGGACGGTCGGGGGAGGTTCACCGGAAAAATCACGGTCGATCCAAATGGTACTGGTTTATTTGCGGTTGAAAAACGGTAGGATTCAGGTGTGGTGTTCTGTTGAAATTATGATTTGAGCGGAGTTCAAAGCGAGGTGCGAGTCGATCGATCGAAATCTTCGCTGCGAGTGCCTGATTGCGGACGGGGGGAGGTTCACCGGAAAAATCACGGTCGATCCAAATGGTACTAGTTTATTTGCGGCTGAAAAATAGTAGGATTCAGGTGTGGTGTTCTGTTGAAATTATGATTTGAGCGGAGTTCAAAGCGAGGTGCGAGTCGATCGATCGAAATCATCGCTGCGAGTGCCTGATTGCGGACGGTTGGGGGAGGTTCACCGGAAAAATCACGGTCGATCCAAATGGTGCTGGTTTAGTTGCGGTTGGAAAACGATAGGATTCAGGTGTGGTGTTCTGTTGAAATTATGATTTGAGCGGAGTTCAAAGCGAGGTGCGAGTCGATCGATCGAAATCTTCGCTGCGAGTGCCTGATTGCGGACGGGGGGAGGTTGACAGGAAAAATCACGGTCGATCCAAATGCTGGTTTAGTTGCGGTTGGAAAACGGTAGGATTCAGGTGTGGTGTTCTGTTGAAATTATGATTTGAGCGGAGTTCAAAGCGAGGTGCGAGTCGATCGATCGAAATTTTCGCTGCAAGTGCCTGATAGCGAACGATCGGGGGAAGTTCACCGGAAAAATCACGGTCGATCCAAATAGTGCTGGTTTAGTTGCACCTGAAAAACGGTAGGATTCAGGTGTAGTGTTCTGTTGAAATTATGATTTGAGCGGAGTTCAAAGCGAGGTGCGAGTCGATCGATCGAAATCTTTGCTGCGAGTGGCTGATAGCGGACGGTCGGGGGAGGTTGACCGGAAAAATCACGGTCGATCCAAATGGCGCTGGTTTAGTTGCGGTTGAAAAATGGTAGGATTCAGGTGTGGTGTTCTGTTGAAATTATGACTTGAGCGGAGTTCAAAGCGAGGTGCGAGTCGATCGATCGAAATCTTCGCTCCGAGTGCCTGATTGCGGACGGTCGGGGGAGGTTGAAGGGAAAAATCACGGTCGATCCAAATGGTGCTGGTTTAGTCGCGGTTGAAAACGGTAAGATTCAGGTGTGGTGTTCTGTTGAAATTATGATTTGAGCGGAGTTCAAAGCACAATAATTGTACATATGTAAGTCCAAACACGGCATTCGACCGGAAGCCAATATCTTCTCACGTATATCTCTACATTATTGCTTTCGGATTGAGTTTGCAGTTTGGAAAATAAACATTTTGCACAAACCAACGATATATGGAAAGACTGATTAATTAAGTACGATTGGCGGTTAAAATTAATCTAACATGAAAATGCCGGTTGATTTAATCGATTAATATATTTAACAGTTTAGTATTTAATATAATGAATATGCAATTGAAACTCCATATGTCGTATTATTATAATGATTAATTGCAAAAATCGGTACAAATATTGTTAAATTCTGATCAGCGTCATGAAACGTGGACGACTGAATTTAAGACAAAATTGGAATTTTGTGGGTTCGATTAGTATAGCAGTGTGATTCGGTGTTGTTATCGATATTTTTTCGCATTGTGCATTCTTTCTCAATCGTGCTGAACACTTCGACGCCTGATTGAACTTGAAAGTGCAGTCTCCCATTTTTACATATTATTTCTCGTTACGTAAGAGATCCGTGCTCACCCACTATACCATATCAATCGCCATTAAATTAATCCCGACAACTGCAAAGCTTGCACGGACGACATTACCGCATATCGATGATCTAACGGGATTGCCCGCGATGCGTCAAAAGTAGACACTCCCCTAACCGTTTCAGCAATAAATCGCTTTATGTCGTTATGCAACGACTGCAGAAAATCGTGCACTCATCGAGACTGACGGCGGTTATGTGTGAATAGTTAGCGACGGCAAATAAACCCGTGATTCAGCAGCAGAGTCGGCCATTACCCGAATTGTCTCGAACGAATATTTACCCGAAGCAATTATCCGAACGCATTCTTCCCATGCAAATATTTTAACCGGATAGCAATTATTCGCCGCGCGCGACAAATTGTTCCGCCTGTTTATTCGCGCAGCAAAGTAAATAACGCGCAAGTCTGCACTGCCCGGTGGCCTCTTTTGTCGCTAGCTTCTTCATCAGAATGCATGTTATTTTTTCCTGCCGCCACAAAATATCGATGCAAGCGCGCACTTGAAACAACGAACGGGTCGTATCTCTATAAAGCTCATTTTACGAACGCTTCGGGTTATAATTAAACTTTAACATTTGACACCAAGCAACAAATTAATTACTCGCGTAGCGAGCAATACCGCATTCGGGAGATTATTTGTTCGTCGGCACAGCATTTTATTCGGTGACGCACAATTTTGTTTGAGTAGCATCACATTCGAGTAGCATCACATTTTTTTTATTCTAGGCAATATTGCGCGTAAAGTTATTAGTGGCGAACATTTACAACAAGATGAATATTTAAATCATTTTCTCGAATAGTGAGATCTCTTTTATAAAGTGTAACAGATGCTGGATAGACGTATAGTTATTGAGTTTATCTCTTAAGTTGGGTTCTAGCCTAGACCCGATGTCTGAGCACTTTGAATATTCCAGTTGTGAAACAGCTACAGTTAAACTGCATAAATCATGTGGTGGGGAGATTTCTTTAAATAACAAATAGGAATCGTGAGTCTCGTTTGTCGAATTCGATTTCTTGATATCATCGCATGTTCCCTTCTGGTTAGGTGTGTTCCTGATCAATTCTCGTTAAAAATTTGTTTCCGATTCCTCGTATTAAATGAAATCTGTTGCCGGGAAGAGAAATTCGATGAATGGTTCATGGTGGAAATTTCGAGTTTATTGACACTATTCTTGAAAACTCCTTATTCATTTAATTTTCATATTTGTTCATTCTGCAGCATAAATTCGTTTTCGTTACTTCTACTGTTTTCCGCGATCCGCAGAATAGTTCGCTAAGCGCTGCTCAGATTAAAATGACCCCGATCGGCCGCGCACAGTTTTTATTTGTTGCGAGGTGCGTTTAATCCGGCTCGTGATCGTTGATTAAAATCGAGAGCGTAAACACGCGGAACGTCCCATGACGGCGTGCGAGACTTCATTAAATTAATAAGGCGAAAGTTTAGCGGTTGGAAGCGGTCGGGATTGAACGCGGACGCATTTTGCACACTGGAATGAAATTACGACCGCGTCTGCGTGTGTGCGCGGATGTATGCATGGTCTATTGGCAGAGTTTCTAGTGGACGTTTTACAAGTCGTTCGCGGCTTATGCGCAGTGCTGAAAGCGTATTAAAATGTAGAAGCACGACGCGTAATTAAAATGGGGAACAGATATTGCCGAGCGGGCGGAAATTCTTCTGCGGACGATGGGAGGGGGTGTGGCGTGTGTCATTAAAAATTGGTTACGCGATTCGTCGACGTTGCACATCAATCCTTGTGAGAGTAAACACATGTAAACGTCGCGCTTAATGATCTGATAATGAGGTGTTGAATGATTCCGTTAATGTGTTGTCAGCAGTGACAATTTTTATGTGACGCCTAATTTGTTCAGTGTTTAAATACAGAGTCAAATGAGCGATAGAAATAACAATGAATGTCGGATTTTAAAGTAAAAAAATATCATGCGCATTTTTATGTGACGCCTAATTTGTTCAGTGTTTGAATATATTATGGGGTAGAGTAAAAATATCATGCGCATTAGGACGATTTTAACCGACTGTGTATATTGTCGGAAACTATCAAGAGGGTTGTTTTGTGTCGTGCACGCGGATTTCTGCGCGGAATTAAAATGTGGACATTTCTGAAGTGGAGTTTGCAGAGCGCGTGACGCGTGTCATGTAAAATTAATTATGAATTTTGTCGGTGACACGTATGAATTTTTTTAAAGAGTTAACGCACTCTGTACATTAGAAGCTTCGATATCCAATATAGGGTGGTTTTATTTATGTTGTGTCTGGCGTTGTTCCGTTCATAAAGAAACTTCAATTTACAGATTATGGAATACTCGTCTACTCCCGCGAGTCTAAGAAGTCAAACGCATCGAAACAACGCGCTTGAGCGCATTTCACCCCCAACACAGTAAACGATCACGTACACACACCAGCACGCACCAGTATGTCTACCCTGCCAACCTGCCATCCCCATAAACTTGTTCGCAATTACCGTAACTTCGTAAATCAGCTGTTTATTCAAAAGCACCCCGGAACTCTCCGCGTCGCAATATTAGCCACATTCTCCCCGCATTCCACGCATTCAACTGCACCCAACGTATCATCTATCCTGACACGCTCTCTACCACTCTCCGTACAGATGATCGAAAAACGACCAGACCGTTTCCCGTCGTTTGCCTTACGCCGTCAGTTTATTCTCTCGCGTCCGGCCACTCTCATAAAACGATATTTCTCACGCCACGTAATCTACACCCTCGGAGCGCGAAATGTTTGCACACTCCGCTATCGTCATGGAAGATACTACGTCCCGACACTCGATCCGCCGTCTTGCGCGCGTTCCCTCGGCCAGCAACATCAATCACAGACACAGCAGTACCTTTTCACGTCAGTGCCCGCACAAAGCGTCCTTCATCGAACGCAAGAACGCACACCACCACGCGTTCGTGTGTACACCCTCTCCGAATTTCGTGCCGTACGAGACCTTGTAGTGCTTCGCCGCTCCCTCCCCGAACGGAAAGAAACGTATCTATCATTCGACTCATTCCCGCCACCACAATGCGTCAAAAGGCGTGCGCGCGTGCACGCGTTCGCGACCGGTACTTGCGAGTGTAGGGTAAACAAAAAAATTGCCTGACATTTCAAGAGACTTCCG
This sequence comes from Cryptocheilus praepositus, assembly GCA_033815515.1. Taxonomy (NCBI): domain Eukaryota; kingdom Metazoa; phylum Arthropoda; class Insecta; order Hymenoptera; family Pompilidae; genus Cryptocheilus; species Cryptocheilus praepositus. The sequence goes on from JAWWQZ010000190.1 coordinate 3,042,095, forward strand.
CATCGATGAAGATAACGATCGGTTGCAAGCAGCAAAAGTGACTGCCACTGCTCCTACATTATAATTAATAAATGCACGCGTTCCGTTGCTCACAGAAGTAGCACAGATTTTATATTTGACGTCTGCCATGGACGTGCGTACATCGTAATTGCTGAAAACTGTCTGAGATCTCAAGGAACCCGGTTCTGCGTCGATGAAGATAACCATCGGTTTCAAGCAGCAAAAGTGACTGCCACTGCTCCTACATTATAATTAATAAATGCGCGCGTTCCGTTGCTCACAGAAGTTGCACAGATTTTATATTTGACGCCTGCTATAGACGTGCGTACATCGTAATTGCCGAAAACTGTTTGAGATCTCAAGGAACTCGGTTCCACGTTGATGAAGATACTGATCGGTTGCAAGCGGCAAAATTGACTGCCACTGCTCCTACATTATAATTAATAAATGCACGGGTTCCGTTGCTCATAGAAGTTGCACAGATTTGATATTTGACGTCTGCCATAGACGTGCGTACATCGTAATTGCCGAAAACTGTGTGACACCTCAAGTAACCCGGTTCCGCGTCGATGAAGATAACGATCGGTTGCAAGCAGCAAAAGTGACTGCCACTGCTCCTACATTATAATTAATAAATACACGCGTTTCGTTGCTCACAGAAATTGCACGGATTTTACATTTCACGTCCGCTATAGACGTGCGTACATCGTAATTGCCGAAAACTGTTTGAGATCTGAAGGAACTCGGTTCCGCGTCGATGAAGATAATGATCGGTTGCAAGCAGCAAAAGTTACTGCCACTGCTCCTACATTATAATTAATAAATGCACGCGTTCCGTTGCTCACAGAAGTCGCACTGATTTTATGTTTCACGTTTGCCATAGACGTGCGTACATCGTAATTGCTGAAAACTGTCTGAGATCTCAAGGAACGCGGTTCCGCGTCGATGAAGATAACCATCGGTCGCAAGCAGTGAAACTGACAGTCACTGCTCCCATATTCTTATCTTACACGCAGTAACAGCTAATTCACGTCTGACATTGGCGTGTATAGAATAAAGGCGTTCCGTTGCTCATGAGAGCTGCATAGATTTTATACGATCGCTGCCGCGTGTACATTTCAATTGCCGAAAACTGTCTGATACCTCAAAGCACCCGGTGCAGCAACAACCAGTATAGCGATCTGTCGCAAGCACCCAATATCCAGACAACTTTGCCTTTGAACACTCCTTTTCTACATTCCCATCTTGGCCTGGGTACTATCAGATTCGCTCCATATGGTCGCGTGTACAGAATAAACAGATACCTTCCGTCGCTGGCGAAAGCGGAAGCGAATTTTTGAAGATCGCTAAACCCAGTGCACAAGCGCGTGTACGGCCAAAAAACTGTCAACAACCGCGTGACACTGCAAAGCACCCGGTTTTGCATCGACCCGCATAGCGATCCGTTGGAAGCACCATCACTAACCGTTTCTGCCCCTACATTCCCATCCTTGCCCCGGTACTACCAAATTCACACCACACGCCCGCGTGTACAGAATAAACAAAGACTTCGGTCCCTCATGGAAGCTACATAATTTTCCCAAGATCCCAACTGCGCATACATGCCAATTGCCCAAAACCGCCTGACACCTCACAGCACCTCCATAGCGACCCATCACAAGCATCGAAAATCCACTGACCACCTCTGCCCCCATGTACCCATCCTTCATTCGGTACTACCAAATTCGCTGAACACGCTCGCATGTACAGAACAAACAAACGCCTTCCGCCGCTCACCCACGCTCCATACACATTCAAGATCGCAGTCACGCGTACATTTCAACTGCCGAAAACTGCCTGACGCCTCAAAGCACCCGGTTCCGCATCGACCCGCGTAGCGATTCATTGCAAGCACCGAAATCGGTCACCCCTGCCTCTACATTCCTTTCCTCGCCGCGGTATTACGAAATTCACTCCACACGCTCGTGCGTCCAGAATAAACGCGTGCTCCCGCCGTTCGCAAAGCCTGCACCCAATTTTCCAAGATCGCAAAACCCCGATCACACGCGCACACCCTAAACTACTCAAAACCGCCTGTCATCCAAAGCACCCGGTTCCGCATCGTCCCACACCACAATCCGCCGAGCGCACCAAAAACCCACATCGCATGCACCTAAACTGACCACCCCTTCCCCACATTCCCATCCTCCGCCGCTCCTATTAAATTCACTCCTCACGCGTCTAGAACAAACGCCACTCTCGAAACGTGCACCCAATTTCCGAAAACCCATCCACAACTACCAAAAACCGCCCGCCACCCACAGCACCCATCCGCATCGACCCACACGAGACTCCGCCGAACGCAGCTAAAACCCACATCGCATGCATCTAAACTGACCACCCCTTCCCCACATCCCCATCCTTCCCCGGTCCTATCAAATTCACTCTACACGCGTCCAGAACAACGCACGCTTCCGCCGTTTTCGAAACCTGCACCCAATTTCCGAAAACCCATGCACAGCTACCAAAAACCGCCCGCCATCCGCATCGACCCACACGAGACTTCGCCGAACGCAGCTAAAACCCACATCGCATGCACCTAAACTGATCACCCCTACCACACATTCCCATCCTCTCCCGCTTCTATCAAATTCACTCCACACGCGTCCAGAACAACGCACGCTTCCGCCGCTCTCGAAACCTGCCCCCAATTTCCGAAAACCCATCCTGACGACCAAAAACCGCCCGCCCCCGCATCGACCCACACGAGACTCCGCCGAACGTAGCTAAAACCCACACCGCACGCAGCCAAACTGACCACCCCTTCTCCACATTCCCATCCTCCCTCGCTCCTATCAAATTCACTCCACACGCGTCCAGAACAAACGCACGCTTCCGCCGCTCTTGAAACCTGCCCCCAATTTCCGAAAACCCATCCACACTACCAAAAACCGTCCACCACCCACAACCCCCATCCGCATCGACCCACACGAGACTCCGCCGAACGCAGCTAAAACCCACATCGCATGCATCTAAACTGACCACCCCTTCCCCACATCCCCATCCTTCCCCGGTCCTATCAAATTCACTCTACACGCGTCCAGAACAACGCACGCTTCCGCCGTTTTCGAAACCTGCACCCAATTTCCGAAAACCCATGCACAGCTACCAAAAACCGCCCGCCATCCGCATCGACCCACACGAGACTTCGCCGAACGCAGCTAAAACCCACATCGCATGCACCTAAACTGATCACCCCTACCACACATTCCCATCCTCTCCCGCTTCTATCAAATTCACTCCACACGCGTCCAGAACAACGCACGCTTCCGCCGCTCTCGAAACCTGCCCCCAATTTCCGAAAACCCATCCTGACGACCAAAAACCGCCCGCCCCCGCATCGACCCACACGAGACTCCGCCGAACGTAGCTAAAACCCACACCGCACGCAGCCAAACTGACCACCCCTTCTCCACATTCCCATCCTCCCTCGCTCCTATCAAATTCACTCCACACGCGTCGAGAACAAACGCACGCTTCCGCCGCTCTCGAAACCTGCCCCCAATTTCCGAAAACCCATCCACACTACCAAAAACCGTCCACCACCCACAACCCCCATCCGCATCGACCCACACGAGACTCCGCCGAACGCAGCCAAAACCCACATCACACGCATCCAAACTGACCACCTCTCTCCCGTGTTCCCATCCTCACCGCTACCGCGCAAACCCGTTCCCACAAATGCACTCCACACGGCCGCGTACCTTCTCCGCGTGCACTCACTTCTCACCAGTCCTAGCAGGGGGTGGACCCTCGCCTACCCCAAGCATCCCCATGCCAACGCCGCAAAGCTACCATCCCGCATGATCGCACTCGCCACACTCTGCGCACTTACTGCTTCACTCGGGCGACACTTACTGGTTCTTGCTGCCTTTCGTGGCTGGCGTGCTCGTGGTCTGTGTGCGTGCTGTCGAGTGCGCGGCGGCACGCGTGTCCTCGTGCGCTCAGCTCAGACGTGACATCGCCGAGGCGCGCGACCGTGCTGGCGGAAACCGGCGGGTGCACTGCGCGCCTGCAGCCAGGCAACCCGTGCAGCGCTCGGGAATGGCGGGCCACGGCGGCTGGTGGGGGTGGTTGTGGCTGCTCGGGGGTCGTGCGGGGGTGGCGGGGGTCACTCGGCTACGCTCGGAGCGAGCTTGCGCCGCTTGGTCGATCCCGCGCGCCCTCCGGCGAAAGCTCGGCCCGAAGCTGCCTGCGTGACGCAATGCGTGGCACCGGCGAATCACGGCTGCTTGGCGGATTGGAGCCGGTGACGGGCGAAGCCGAGTCGCAGCGACCGGATCAGCGGCGGCTGTGTCACCAAATGCGGGGGAGGCGAGAACGTGTGCCTAAGGTATGGTATTTGCATTTCAGGTGGTGGCTTCAAATGCAAGTGAGTATTGGGGGTGTTTGGCGACGTGGGGATTGAGTAGTTGAGTTAAAATGAGCAGAGTGATGATGAGGTGTTCATATTGGGGCAAGGACGTGTGGGTAAGTTATGATATTTACGTTTGGGGCGATGGGTTCAAATGCAAGTGAGTTTTGGGGGTGAGCATGGTGTTTGCTGACGTGGGGTTTGAGTACTTGAGTTAAAATGGGCAGAGTGATGGTGTGGTCGTTCATAGTAGGGCAAGGACATGTGGGTAAGGTATGGTATTTGCACTTCGGGCAGTGGGTTCAAATGTAAGTGAGTTTTGGGGGTGAGCATGGTGTTTGCTGACGTGGGGTTTGAGTACTTGAGTTAAAATGGGAGAGTGATGATGTGGTCGTTCATATTAGGGCAAGGACGTGTGGCTAAGGTATGGTATTTGCATTTCAGGCGGTGGGTTCAAATGCAAGTGAGTATTGTGGGTGGGCATGGTATTTGACGACGTGCAGGTTTGAGTACGTGTGTTAAAATCGGCGGAGCAATGATGTGGTCGTTGATATTGGAGTGGGGACGTGTGGATAAGGTATGATATTTACGTTTGGGGCGATGAGTTCAAATGCAAGTGAGTGTTTGGGGGAGAGGCAGATGGTGTGGTTTTTGACGTCGTGGAGGTTTGAGTACTTGTGTTAAAATCGGCAGAGTAATGATGTGGTCGTTGATATTGGAGCGAGGACGTATGGTATTTGGCTGCGTGGAGGTTTGAGTACGTGAGTTAAGATAAGCGGAGTGACAATATAGTCGTTCGTATTTGGTGAGAAAGGACGTGTGGGTAAGGCATGATATTTAGCGGCGTGGGAGGTTTGAGTCCGTGAGAGAAAATGAAATGAGTGTCAGTGCGTGGAGAGTGCGACGGGTGAGAGCGTGTGGGTAAAACAGAGTATTTGCGGAACGAGGGGCAGGTGAGTTGAAGTAGGCAATGTGATGATGAAATGCTCGTTAGTATTTGAAGGGTGCAGGGGGCGAAGCATGGTATTTAGCGGCGTGGGAGGTTTGAACCCGTAAGTTAAAATGGACAGAGGAATGATAAAATAGTCGACAGCATTTAGAGGCTGTGGAAGAGGTGAGAACGTGTGGGCAAAGCATGGTATGAGCAGCGTGGGAGGTTAGAGTCCATAAGTTAGAATAGGCAGAGTGACAATATGGTGAGGGCGTGTGGATAAGGCATGATGTTCAGTGGTGTGGGTGGTTTGAGTCCATCAGTGAAAATGAAATGATCGATTTGAGGCAGTGAGTTTACATCGACAAACGAGTGATGACGATATTGTCAGCATTTGCAGGGTAAGGCATAGTAAGTTAAAGGTTACGGTGAATTAAAATGGGCAGAGTGATGATGACGTGGTCGTCAGAATTTGGAGAGTGAATGAGTGGCGAAGATGTGTGGTGATAAGTATGAGTCTGTAAGTTCAAAGGGGCAGCGTGATAAAATGATCATCAGCATTTAGGTCGTGCGGGTGAATTCAAAACGCATGTTGGAATAAAGTATGGTATTAAGCTGCGTAATATTAGCGAATTGAGTCTGTAAATTGGAATGTGCAGAGAAATGATGATGAAACCGTCGTCAGCATTTAGACGGTGCGAGGGCGCTAAGTACCTGTGGGAGAGGATGTGTGGGTGATGGTATTAGCGAAACGGGTGATAAGCTTGAGTCTGTGAAATGAAACGAGCACAGGAGTAATGAAGGCATCATATTGATGGTTAGGTCCGGGCGGACAAGGCGAAGTTATTCTTTCGACGATATACGAGAATCAGGTTGATGCCTGGTGAGGGATTCCTGTATCTAGCAATCGGTATCTCCTTTATACGATACCAGCCAATTATTAAGAAATTATCTACGAAATCAAAAAGATCTTGCAAAACATCTGCAAATCTACGTGACTCTAAATGACAACAAGCAGAATTCCAGTCTCAACGAAGCTTCTCCTTAACCCCAACAACATCCACCTTTCTACATTCTCCAATTGACCACAAACAACCCCATCACCCAACCTCAAAGTCGTCCTTATCTCCGCCCAGCATCTTTCCACATTCATTCTCGTCGCAGCATCCAGCGAGCGCACAGCCCCAAATTTTGAGCAGCACTTCGACCGCGCAGTAACTGTCTGCCGGCGTCCAGAACGCGTAACAATGAAGTTTTGAGGCAGGACTGCGCCGGCTGCTGGAGGTGAGTTGGGGCGAGTGACAACGAACTTTTGAGTCGAGTTGAGTCGGCGTGCTGGCCGGGCAGGCACTGAGGGTGAACGAGCAACAAGAAACGTTCGTGGTATCCTACACTCCTCTAGCTGTCTGCCTGCCTGCCTGCCTGCCGACCGACGATGTGGACGAGTACGACGACGCTAACGCCGCTGCTGTGCCGTCGGAGGAGGATCGATAAAAGGAGAGAAGGGACGCGCGATGGGGCCACCCGGGAAGAAACCAGCGAGGGAATCTGTACGCTTTCTTGGGTGTAGTTTTGGACACAACGTCTTTTGGAACTACGATTTTTTGGGTGGTGGCCTGTGGGTCGTCGGGGGACTATGTACAGGTGCAAGAAATCATCCGGGAAAATTCGTGATTTTTTGGGTGGAGGGATATAGGCTAGCTGAGGGTTACGTAAAGACAGAAGTAATTAGTATGCGAATCTGTGCGCTCCTTTGGGTGTACTTTTGCACGCGGCGGTTTTTGGAACCGCGACTATTTGAGTGGAAGGATTATGGGCAGTTGGGGTTATTTAAAAGTTGGACGGAGCCAGTAAGGAAATCTCTGCGATTACTTGAGTGTAGTTTTTGCAACGGTTTTTTGAACTGCGATTTTTTGGGTGGTGGCCCGTGGGTCGTCGGGGGACTATGTACAGGTGCAAGAAGTCATCCAGGAAAATTTGTGATTTTTTGGGTGGAGGGGTATAGGGTAGCTGGGGGTTACGTAAAGATAGAAGTAATTATTATGCGAATCTGTGCGCTCCTTTGGGTGCACTTTTGCACGCGGCGGTTTTTGGAACCGCGACTATTTGAGTGGAAGGATTATGGGCAGTTGGGGTTATTTAAAAGTTGGACGGAGCCAGTAAGGAAATCTCTGCGATTACTTGAGTGTAGTTTTTTCAACGGTTTTTCGAACTGCGATTTTTTGGGTGGTGGCCTGTGGGTGGCTGGGAGACTATGTACAGGTGCAAGAAATCATCCGGGAAAATTCGTGATTTTTTGGGTGGAGGGATACAGGCTAGCTGGGGGTTACGTAAAGACAGAAGTAATTAGTATGCGAATCTGTGCGCTCCTTTGGGTGTACTTTTGTACGCGGCGCTTTTTGGAACCGCGACTATTTGGATGGAGGGATTATGGGCAGTTGGGGTTCTTTAAAAGTTGGACGGAGCCAGTAAGGAAATCACTGCGATTACTTGAGTGTAGTTTTTTCAACGGTTTTTCGAACTGCGATTTTTTGGGTGGCGGCCTGTGGGTGGCTGGGAGACTATGTACAGGTGCAAGAAATCATCCGGGAAAATTTGTGATTTTTTGGGTGGAGGGGTATAGAGTAGCTGGAGGTTACGTAAAGATAGAAGTAATTAGTTTGCGAATCTGTGCGCTCCTTTGGGTGTACTTTTGCACGCGGCGGTTTTTGGAACCGCGACTATTTGAGTGGAAGGATTATGGGCAGTTGGGGTTATTTAAAAGTTGGACGAAGCCAGTAAGGAAATCTCTGCGATTACTTGAGTGTAGTTTTTTCAACGGTTTTTCGAACTGCGATTTTTTGGGTGGTGGCCTGTGGGTGGCTGGGAGACTATGTACAGGTGCAAGAAATCCGGGAAAATTTGTGACTTTTTGGGTGGAGGGATATACGGTAGCTGGGGGTTACGTAAAGATAGAAGTAATTAGTATGCGAATCTGTGCGCTCCTTTGGGTGCACTTTTGTACGCGGCGCTTTTTGGAACCGCGACTATTTGGAGGGGGGGATTATGGGCAGTTGGGGTTATTTAAAATTTGGACGGAGCCAGTAAGGAAATCACTGCGATTATTTGAGTGTAGTTTTTTCAACGGTTTTTCGAACTGCGATTTTTTGGGTGGTGGCCTGTGGGTGGCTGGGAGACTATGTACAGGTGCAAGAAATCATCCAGGAAAATTTGTGATTTTTTGGGTGGAGGGGTATAGGGTAGCTGGGGGTTACGTAAAGATGGAAGTAATTAGTATGCGAATCTGTGCGCTCCTTTGGATGTACTTTTGTACGCGGCGGTTTTTGGAACCGCGACTATTTGGATGGGGGGATTATGGGCAGTTGGGGTTATTTAAAAGTTGGACGGAGCCAGTAAGGAAATCACTGCGATTATTTGGCTGTAGTTTTTGCAACGATTTTTTGAACTGCGATTTTGTGGATGGAGGGAGTATGGGGTAGTAGGAGGTTATATAAAGATAGAAGAAGTCACTAAGGGTATGAGTAGTTGAGGTGGAAGAACCTTTACGTGCAATGTTGCTTTTGTGGGATGGGAAGGTAAGGAGAATGAGACTTTGGTTAACGTAAAGGATGTTTGGAATAATGTGTCCGAGGTTGAAAGAAATTATCTAGACCAGCATGCGAGCATTTACGATGGCCTCGATGCATGTCTCACATGTTCTATTTCATGTTAAAATCGGAAGGGTTCCTGAAAAGCATTACGCCACTGCGCGCATAATTCGAGAACTCCGTATGCGTGGCAACGCACGCCGGCACCTCGCCAGCTGCATAGCTTGATAAATTTGAAAGCCACCTGATCCACCTCAATTTATCAGCCAGCAATTCAAGAGGTCAAGTAATCCAATAGTTCATCAACCTAATACTTTTATTAGGAGAACAATGCGAACGTGCCCCGGCCACTCTAGGAGTGCGCCCACACCGGCGTGCCGTAACAAAAATCCCAGTATCAAGACACACGGCCCGCACCCACATACTTTTCATACGGCCATTCGAGATATTCAAAGTATCCGCACTAAATCTCCACTACACGCCCGACCGGGACGTAGTTGTCAGAATGGAAAATGTCCGGATAATCCCATCCCGCCGTGCCCCCTTCCACTTCGCCCTATCTCTGTAAGCACCAGTCCCTTCCCCGTTCAATGCCACCCCTTCTTTTGCCCTAGCCACCCTCCCACCTTTCCACCTTCCCATTGTGCCCGCAGCCCGCGCACTACTCCGCTTCGAGACTTTGGCAGCGACTGTCCACCTCTCTCGTCACTTTGACTCCTCTCTTGTCTGTCGCACACCCTCGTTGCGCCGAGGTCGGCGAACTCTCAATGCAAAGGACGCGGGGGAAGAATAGAGAAGACGAATGCACCGACACGGGGTGCATTGACGTCAGAGAAATCCTGGGTACCTGGCCCCGGCCATGTTTGTCTTGACTTCCAGAAGAGTAGCTTGCGGAAATTTCGAGGAACCGAGGAGGGTGTGTTATGAGTTGCGCTGATGATTGGTTGTGTTTGGCACAGATGGTAAAGCCTTGGTATAAAAAAAATATATCGACATGGAATGGGTTGATGTCATATAAATTTTGACTATGCGCCTTCGGCCATGTTTGACTTGAGTTCCAAAAGGGTAGCTTGCGGAAAATTCGAGGAACGGAGGAGCGTATTTTAGGAGTTGCGCTGATGATTAATTATGTTGACACAGATATTAAAGCCTTGGTACAAAAAAAATACATCGACATGGAATGGGTTGATGTCATACAAATTTTGCCTATGCGTCTTCGGCCATGTTTGTCTTGACTTTCAGAAGAGTAGCTTGCGGAAATTTCGAGGAACGGGGAAGGGTGTGTTTTAAATTGTGCTGATGATTGGTTGTGTTGACACAGATATTAAAGCCTTGGTACAAAAAAAAAACGTCGACATGGAATGTGTTGATGTCATAAAAATGTTGGCTATGCCCTTTCGGCCTTGTTTGACTCGACTTCCAGAAGAGTAGCTTGCGGAAAATTCGAGGAACGGAAGAGGGTGTGTTATGAGTTGCACTGATGATTGGTTGTGTTTGGCACAGATGGTAAAGCCTTGGTACAAAAAAATATATGGATATGGAATGGGTTGATGTCATATAAATTTTGACTATGCGCCTTTGGCCATGTTTGACTTGAGTTCCCAAAGGGTAGCTTGCGGAAAATTTGGGGAACGGAGAAGGGTGTGTTATGAGTTATGCTGATGCCTGATTAGGTTGGCGTAATTTTCAAAATCGTGGTAGGGAATGAATTCATCGATATGAAATGCGTGGATGTTATATAAATTTTGGATATAAGCTTTCTGTCATGTTTCGGTAGAGTTCCAAAAGAGTAGCTTAACAAAAGTTCAAAGACTGATGAACGTCACGGGTTTTGCTAATAATTAGTTAAATTGGGGCAAGATGTTAAAGTAATGATAAAAAAAGTACATCAACATGGAGTGCGTGGATTTGAACAATATATCTTCTACGAACTTCGCGAACCGGCTGAGTAAATGTTATGAGTTGCGCTAATGATTAATTCGATCGGCGCAGATGTCCAAGTTGCAAGAGAAAAAACACAACGTGGGCGGATAGGAAGAGCAGTTTATGGAAAACTCGTGGAAGGTTCACAGGTGTTCGAAGTTAGTTTGATGGTTACTTTAGTTGATGCCAAATTGAAATATTCCTAGAGAGAAAGGGAGAGGCGTGTTGAAAAATAAAGCACGTAAAAATAGGCCGGTATTGTGTCTAGGTTTGATAGTTACTTTGGTCTACGCGAAAATCGATGTGTCGCTAAATATAGAAGTGTGTCAGGAAATAATGCACGTAAAAATAGCTGAGTCTTAAGATTTCGTTTCTGTGTATTTTAGCGGGTGCAATAATAGCACTATTTCCCAGAAGGGAACGATATTGGAAAACATTAGACGGGAAGCAGAATAATTTGACATTGCCGTCGTCGCATCGGTCGTTGCAAACAATGCTCTCGCACAACAAACAATCGCTACAAACAAACACGTCCTGTTAAGCCATCGATCGACGCAAACATCACATTACCGGCAGTACACAAAAATGTTTTGCGCCAGAAGACACGGACCTTATGTTCCTTTTCTCAGTGTGCTCCTACTTTGTCGTATCAATGGGCTCGCGATAATCGATTTACCACGTACACGTGCCTGTCCTCCTTACAAACGTGCGCCGTAGGGTCGACGGGACGTTTTCAGTTAATTGCTTAACCCACACAAACCGGCGTGTCGACACTTGCGTGAAGAAGTCGGCCCATGGATCAATTACGGCAGCAATTGAGTGCTTGCATAAATGTAGCCGTGTCGTGACAACTTTGCTTATAGATTTTGAGTCGAGTATCCATCTAACGGTATCGTTAAAATTCATTTACCCAGGAAACGTTGCAATATTCTATATACGTCATAGATACTCTCCAGCAGGCTGAGTGGCGGAATAATTTAATGTATACAATATTCTAAATGTATGGCGATGCTTCAAGGACTGTATAGAGAAAAGTCGATCGTTGCTTGTATCTTTATAATACCGTGAGACGCATTCTATATTTGTCGTACCTTCCACGTTTCTACTCTGCTTGACTTCTTGTTGATCATCGATAAAAATGTCCGAACGTCATCCATTCCCAACCGTTTAAACGATATTCTCTCATCTCTGGTTTCCGAGATATTCTCATTTTCGTCGGTATCCTGTTTTCAGCTCTGGGTGTTTTTGTGTCTCATCTTCATTATGTCATTAAGAAAAATTCTTAATTTTCTGTTTCACGCGATTTGGACGAAAGAATCAGGCCATCCTCCTTTTACAAACAAATAAAAATGGAAAAGTATACAATTTAAGATATACACAAAAAGTTATCATTACATTATTATGTACATCTTAAGTTTGTCTTAAATTGTATGCCTTTACACTTTTATTTATCATTAAAAACAAAATTCTTTTTCGTGACATAACGAAGAAATTATATAAAAACGCTAAGGATTGGAACAAGGTTACCGATGCAAATATAATAACCCATAATATATATATGTGTTATACATAAAATGTCATAACAATGCATTGTGTATATCGTAAGTGTATCTTAAGTTTAATACTACATCATTACCCATTATTTGACTGTATATTAAAACTCTCGACGGAGCAGACGGCAACACGTTGAAATTTGTCACCGCCGACACCGCTGCACTGTATTCAGAAAATGTTTAGAATATCACGTCACGCCGGGGGAAACGACAGCCCACAATGTCGTCTCCCCTTTCCGTATATGCGGTTTCGAGAACTTTTATCCCGGCAAGCCCCGAGTCCGAGACCCCATCGCAAAGTTTCGCGGCCAATTTATTAGTGACGCTTTTGTTCGAGCCATAACCCTGTCTCACGCGTTCCCGGTGCTGCGCTGCGTGAAAGGATTCTCATTTGGACGTCTGTCCTGGGCTATCTGGGAAACGAATGTACTTGAATCTTTGCTGTCAAGACATGACGTGTGTGCGGCTTTTTAGAAATAGGCGGGTTTCGTTATTAATGTGTTTCGGAGGTTCAGTCTGATGGTTTAATGCTTTTATTAAGCGAGCAGCTAAAATTTGTTCGAGGTGATATTTGGCAATAATAGCGATCGATAGTTTAGTTTATTGCCTAAAGTTACTTTGGATTGAAGTATTTGGACTTTGAAGTAATGTGCGGCATTAATATTAAGGTGATATTTGGTAATAATTTGATTAATTCTTTTAATACTCAAAAAAGTTCATCTATAGCGGTTCTCCAACGTTATCGTAAGCAAACCCCATATTTCGTTATGAAATCAAAGACAGCCAACTCTCAAACATCGCTACCTACATCGTAACTTTCCAAAATGTTCACAATCTGCTGTATTACCACAGCAGTTAAAAAAACGTTCGTTTCCACGATGGTTAAGAATGGACAATTTCCTATTTTTCGCGAAACCCACGTTCTCACTCTTAACACTTTGACTGCCACGGTGGTCACCGGTGACCGGTGCAAAAGAATTTACTAAAAATATAAAAAATTCGCAATGAAGCCTATTTGCAATCTTGTAAAAGCTATTGATATTGGAACGGTGCTTCAATACTCTGGCTTCTAACAATTCTGCATTACCTTTATTTTGCACGATTTAATTATAATCTGCAGTATTTCAACGCATCGGCGGTTGCAACATAGCAAAGTACGCTTGGCAGTCAACGTGTTAACAGCATTTGACTACAGTCTCTGACGCCTTCTAGTAGATTAACACAACACGCGCGAAACGCATACTTTATCACAAAATCGAAGATTCCCAACCGCCATCATCCTAACTTTTCCAAATTTCCCCCACTTCTCGCATCAGCGCAGCAGTTAAAAAACCTCGTTCGTCTCCACGAGGGTTAAGAACGGACAATTCCCTTTTTTTCGTGAAACCGCAAAATCGCGGAACCCGCGTTCTCACTATTAACAGCATTTGACTACAGTCTCTGACGCCGTCCAGTAGATTGACACAACACGCGCGAAACGCATATTTCATAACAAAATCGAAGATTACCAACCGCCATCATCTAAATTTTTCCAAATTTTCCTCCCTTCCCGCATTAGCGCAGCAGTTAAAAAACGTCGTTCGTTTCCACGATGGTTAAGAATGGACAATTTCTTTTCTCGGGAAACCGCAAGCTCTAAGGAGCCGCGTTCTCACTCTTGACAACATTTGACTACAGTCTCTGACGCCGTCTAGTAGATTAATACAACACCAACAAACGCATATTTCATGACAAAATCGAAGATTACCAACCGCCATCATGGTAACTTTTCCAAATTTCCCCCACTTCCCACATTAGCGCAGCAGTTAAAAAACCTCGTTCGTCTCCACAAGGGTTAAGAACGGACAATTCCCTTTTTTTTCACGAAACCGCAAAATCGCGGAACCCGCGTTCTCACTCTTGACAGCATTTGACTACAGTCTCTGACGCCGTCTAGTAGGGTTAACCCATTCGAGACGACGACTTTCTTCGAACACGGTCTCCATGAGCGAAATTTTTTTTTCTTTATATTGTTTATTTTTAATTTTTGGTACACAGTAAAACCAATGCCAAATATTGTTTTCCTGTACTTTACAGATTTCATTAGTTCAAGAAAAATCTTATTTTGACGGCTAGTTTACTCAGAATAATTGATAATTGCACATTATTGTTATTGCACACACGGTGTGCAATCGGTCTCGAATGGGTTAACACAACACCCGTGAAACGCAGATTTTATGATAAAATCGAAGATTACCAACCGCCATCATCGTGACTTTTCCAAATTTCCCCCACTTCTCGCATCAGCGCAGCAGTTAAAAAACCTCGTTCGTCTCCACGAGTGTTAAGAATGGACAATTCCTTTTCTCGGGAAACCGCAAGCTCTAAGGTGCCGCGTTCTCACTCTTGACAGCATTTGACTACAGTCTCTGACGTCGTCTAGTAGATTAACACAACACCAGCAAAACGCAGATTTCATGACAAAATCGAAGATTACCAACCGCCATCATCGTAATTTTTCCAAATTTCCCCCACTTCTCGCATCAGCGCAGCAGTTAAAAAACCTCGTTCGTCTCCACAAGGGTTAAGAATGGACAATTCCTTTTCTCGGGAAACCGCAAGCTCTAAGGAGCCGCGTTCTCAGGCTCGGCGGCAATTGAATGCAGTCTGGCGCGGTCGGGTCCGTCGTCTCTTCGAAATAACGAGGCGCCCGAACAAAAGTGCAGGGCTTCTTGTGCTCGCAGGCCTCGTCTCTCGGCGAGGCGGTATAGCGTCGTGTCGTTACGTAATAATATCCGTGAAAATTTGCCGGGCGTCAGGTCGGCACGGCGCTTCAGCGTTGTGCGAGAGCGCCAGAAACAAGCAATTTAGTCCTCTCCCGCGCAAGGACCTCTCGAGAGTGCACTACTCTCGCCTCCCGCCGCTTTCCTTGTTTCGCCACGCTGCGCTCCTCGTCGTCCGCCTTTATGCCGTAGCAAACTGCCGGGAACACGATTAATTCTTGCCCCTCATATTTTCCGTAGACGCCAGGCAAAACTCCCGCGCTGTCCCGGCGAACGGAATCGAGCTGGGACAGTCGGCGAATAATCGGGAATGATCAGCCAAAAGAATCTTTTTGGGTTGAAAACGTGAATGTGATGGAGAATCTTTGTTCTTGGAAGTTTGTAGATGTTTCTTAACACTTTGCGGACCGGGCATTCTATTGCTAATCGTACCCAGTGGCCGGGTATTTTCTTGCGTCAGATATTTTTAAATTAGTGATGATTTGTTTGTAGTTAACACGTTGACTGCCATGGTGGTCATCGGTGACCGGTGCAAAAGATTGTACTCAAAATGCAAAAAATTCGCAATGAATCCTATTTGCAATTTTGTAAAAGCAATTGATATTGGAACGGCGCTTCAATACTTTCGCTTCTAACAACTGTGCATTACTTTCATTTTGCACGATTTAATCATACTCTGCAGTATTTTATCGCATCGCAGTTCCAACATAGCAAGAAACGCTTGGCAGTCAAAGTGTTAAACTGTCCACAAATATTTCTGTAATATTGCTAATCGTTTTGTCGCTATCCATATTTCCGAGCGCAAATAATTAATTCTGTCAAAATAATAAAACTGTGTGATATCTCGTCATCTGCCTCGAACGACAGAATATGCAAGACGATAGATCTCCTCAGTGGCCCAGAATGACGAAATACGCAAGACGATATATCTCGTCAATGGCCCCGAACGACGAAATAACAATGACGAGATATCTCGTCATCCGTCCGCAATGTGTTAACACGTTAAGCGCCACGTCGGGCCCTAGGGACCGGCGCTAGACTTTTCGTTCGGGCCTGGTCGGTCTGCACGGACCGGTGGCGGACTTTTCGTTCGTATTATCATCGCGCATATGTCTGTCGTTTCGTACTGGTGAGATTGAACGTTTAATTTAGGCGGCATCGTCTTTGTTTGGTCAATGGTTTAAGGAAAACAATATAATACATAAAAATATTAATGTGAAATGGTATGAAATGGTATCGAAAATTGGCTTTTGAATTATTGTTGAACACCGCTGTTGTAAATTCCTTTTTCATACACCAAGAAACAACGGGCCAGAAGATGTCTGTCACAATGTACCGTCAAAAATTGATAGACACACTTCTGCAGAAGGAGAAACAATTGGACACTCGTATAAATACCTAATATTGTAGATGCTTCTTAACACGTTAAGCGCCACGTCGGGCCCTAGGGACCGGCGCTAGACTTTTCGTTCGGGCCTCGTCGGTCTGCACGGACCGGTGGCGGACTTTTCGTTCGTATTATCATCGCGCACATGTCTGTCCTTTCGTACTTGTGAGACTGAACGTTTAATTTAGGCGGCATCGTTTTTGTTTGATCAATGGTTTAAGGAAAACAATATAATACATAAAAAAATTAATGTGAAGTGGTATGAAATGGTATCCAAAATTGGCTTTTGAATTATTATTGAACACCGCTGTTGTAAATTCCTTTTTCATACACCAAGAAACAACGGGCCAGAAGATGTCTATCACAATGTACCGTCAAAAATTGATAGACACACTTCTGCACAAGGAGAAACAAGTGGACACTCGTATAAATACCTAATATAAGTCCCTAGGGTCCGGCGTGGCGCTTAACGTGTTAACTCATTGTGTACGGGTCACGAGAAATCTCGTCTTTAGCAAACCGAACGTTGAGGTCGGGTGACGAGACTTGACGAGTTGAGAAATTAAACATGATAATATTGTCATTATTACGATACCAAGGGAACGAAGCCTTGCGTGAGCTTATAACAGAAGATTAGCGAAATAAATGAATGCCGAAATGCCGAAACAGTAGAAAAAAATCAGCCAGTATCACAATTACATCAGAGTCCGGTCCATTAGTCTATCGTCCCTTATAAAATATTTTATCACGTTCGCTGCCGTGAGGGTCACCGGTGACCGGCGCAAGAGATTTTACTTTAAAATGCAAAAAATTTGCAATGAAGCCTATTTGCAATCTTGTAAAAGCAATTGATATTGGAACAGTGCTTCGATACTTTGGCTTCTAACAACTCTGCCGTAGCTTCATTTTCCACGATTTAATGATATTCTGCAGTATTTTATTGCATCGCGGTTCTAACATAGCAAATTACGCTTGGCAGTCAACGTGTTAACGAAACGAAGATCCAAAATATTCGCAATGGGTAGTAATAATTATTTTATAAATGCAGTTATTGTTAAAATAGTGATGCGATTCTTTGGCCTTCAATACTTGCACATTATTTACATTTTGCATAATTCAGTCAAACGCTGCAGTATTTCATAGCATCGCCGTTCTAATACGGCAAAATACGCACGGCAGTCAACGTGTTATTATTGTGCTTTTTATTATTTGAACGATAGCATTTTAATTTGTGAGGAAACAGTTTTTGAGTTAGTTCACAAAATAAACCCTAATTCTAAAAAAGTCAAACATGTCTCATAGAAATGCAGAAAATGGAAGCCAAAATGAATTATTGTTTGATGATTTATCTGATGTACCAAATAACATTTCAAGTGAAAGTGAACTTAGTGACAATAGCGACATTGTTGCGATAAAAGATGTTAATTTTAGAATATATAGTAATATTTAAGAATATTTTATAAATGTGAATTAAAAAAATGCATGTACGCATTGCACAAACTTCTTTTGGAGCGCTTGAAAATATGCGGGCCCTGGAAACACGTTGGACGAGCAACGAGTTAACCCTTTCGCTACGGCGGTTCTGTCCAAAATTCCGGCTTATGCTTACGCTTAAAAATGTTTCGGTAATGAATTTTTGAGAAAAAGAACATTTCTCACGGAAGGTACGATTGATTGAGAATAGGCGCGTGCAATGATACTATGTTCTCTAAAAAAAAAGGTAATATATGGGACAAGAGGTCCATCGTAAATCTGCCAAGATGTACATAAGTAGCGTATCGTAGAGGGTGACTATAGTCGTTCATAGTAACGAAAGGGTTAACAGGGGTTGGAGGGAACCCTGACTACGGGAGGAGAGTGTGTGGGTGTGCGTTTTTTAATGCGGCAAGGTTTCTTTCAAGCAATGCCAAGTTTCAACAGAAAATGTTTGTTGTGCGCAGTTAGCAGTGAAGTTGACAACGCGCAAGTGAAAAAGTCTAGCAATAGGGAGACTGGTTCGGCAGACTCGCGGATTGCCTTTGTGGCTGAGAGATCTGCATTTACATAATATAATAGTTGATTTTATTTTTTGTCGAGGTCGCCATTAGTTTTGGATCACGAAAAAAATGGCTGGTGCTAAGTTAATTTTCTGTTGCGAACAATTTCACGTGTTATAGGATTTCACTGTCATAGAAAGCAGCTGCAATTCGCTGTATTTTTACGTATAAAATTTAGAAGAACTTAGAAGCACTTATACACTGTCTTATGTATTGTTACGACTAAATATCGTCGTTGCTATTAAAAATTCATTTAAGCGTGCCGTAACTTGTTCGGCAGCCATATCTAGGTGATAGAACGTTCGACATGTTAAAGTACGTGCAGAGTACCATAAAACGGAGTGTAGTGTTTTGCAGCCTAAAATAACTGCCAGAAATATCCCGGGCTTAAACCAGGAGTCAAAACGTTCAGTTTGCGGAATGTGCGCCTGTCGGAGGAAATTCGTGCGGACGACGGACGTGAGATAAGCGTCGGACGTAGTGTCTACACGAAATAATAGGCGGTGAGCGATAAATGCGGTCGAAGAAGAATTCGTCGGTTATGCGAAGTATTTGTATTGGCAGTTAGCGGAGGGGAAGATGATGCTTTGTGGTAAGAGGATTGACAGAGGTCGGTATTTACGTCAGAGCCGAGGTGGGTACCGTTTGAGAGCGATTAATTAGTTGCCGGGTGAAATTCTGGAGCAAGATGAATACGTTCGGGTAATTATGTTGAACGATGTTTATGGGGCGCGATGCGCGCTTTTGTGTGGAGCTGGGTTATTGTGTAACCAGATCTCAATCTTAGTTTTCTGAAGTATTGTGCGAGATGTACGAGGTGGTGCTCCTTTATGTGCGCTGTATATTAGAGAAAGAGACTTCTGAGAGCTGATCACTTTGTCATGCACTCGTTACAGTAAAAATAAGTAAGTGTAGTACCGGTTGAAATGAATAATTTCATCCCCGCGCACAGATAATCATTTGCGCCAAATAAATCTTTTGTTGCTACAGCAACATTAAAGATGCACCTCGACTAACAAGCTACGCTTAATAAAAATTCTGCCATTTAATGCGAGTTACATTATAGATAGTCTCATAAACATTGACCCAAAAATATGCGGCATCATTAAACTTGCATCTCTATTAACAAAACTGCAGTCGCCACACGTGTCTTATCAAAGTTTCTATCATTTCATTATTTCATATAAAACCTCATCAATATTGACTAAAAAATATGCAGCGACATTAAATTTGCACACCTCTTAATCAAAGTCCAACAGTCTTACACATTTTAACAAATTTTCAGTCATTTTACAGTTTCAAGCAAAAGATTATCAATGCCGGCTAGAAAATACGTAGTAATACGACATATTAAATACTAAAATATTAACCCTTTGCGGTCGGCAGATTTTACTCTTAAGAGTACCAGCAGGTCGGACGAAATCTAGCATTACGCAGTTACTTTTCCGTACAGAATTTAAAGTCAATATATGGATATAAAAACACACAGAATTTGTTGAATCCGATTTATTGTGTTTATTACTACTTCTAATACGTAAGAATACAAATTTCTAATTTCTGTAATGTTCTAAAGTACCATATTTCGTGAAATAATCACCGATATGCAGTCTTGGCTTTCGTGTACAAGTATCACAGTACGTGTATGTTTGTCGTCTTTTCCCGCAGTTTTCCTGACGAAACATGCTGCACCGTCTTTCTTGCCTCCTGAACGAATTATGTTAAATTGATTATTCAAGCTAATGTCTACGAATGACACTAAAGGTTGCGGAGTAAGTAGTGTATGGTGCCGGAAATTTCCTAACTGATCGACTAAACATTTCACAAAATTTAAGTGTGTTAGTGGCTTTTCGTTGTTTTGTTGTTTTGTTATTTTATACAGTATGTTTCCGTTGCGGGGATATCAACTTCTACGACGATTTAAAAATGTCGCCGCTACGGGGACACCGACTTCTACGACGATTGAGAAATGTCCCCGATACGGGGACACCGATGGCAAAGGGTTAATGTGTTAAAATGGTAAATATTGCTAAAATATTAAAATATGAACATATCCAATATGGCACCTCTCTTAGTTAACCTGCGATCGTCTTATACCCTTCAACAAAATCGGTGTCATTCCCTATATGTCATTTCACCCACGCACCCTCCGAGAGACCCCCCCAAAAACATGCGCTATCATTAAATTTGCATGAAAGAGCCCATATGCACCGGAGCTACGTCGCACACGTCTCTGCCATAAAAGCCGTACCGGTAAAGGTGGGTGCAAAAACGTCGGTGCAAAAACGTCGGCGTCCCGCGGTGTTGAGGAAATGGTCAGCACCCATTGCCAAGTCCTGTCGAATGTCCCCACCATCCGTCCATCCTTGAATCGTGGCCAGGACTTCCGGCCTGAGCCATTTTTCGTGACGTCTGACCCGTTTCCATTGGACTGCGATGACGTCACGGCGCGGAATGTCAGATCAATGGTCTCGGGGCTAGCTGGATGCCGGTTTTCCACGTTCACGCGCACGCACACGTAACGCTCCGTCCATAATGTATGGGAAATGAGCGGGGGATGAACGCGGAAGTTGACGGCGAAAGCGAATTGCTGAGTGTGGCTGGGCAGAACAGCTTGTCGATGGGGTATTTCGGCTATTTGCAGAGATCGAAGCGTAGGGGAGGTGTTATGAGGGTTTTTCCGAAGGAAATTGTAGATCAGTGTCAACGTTGGTGTATGGTTCGTAGAGAAATGCATTTTCATGCTTGGGAAGAATTGCATTTTTATTTAAGCACAACGCAACACCTGTTTCGTGTTCATCAGAGGTCTTTTGACAGAAGTTTATTATTAACACTTTGACTGCCACGGTGGTTACCGGTGGTCGGCGCAAAAGATTTTACTGAAAATGCAAAAAATTTGCAATGAAACCTATTTGCAATCTTGTAAAAGCAATTGATATTGGAACGGTGCTTCAATACTTTGGCTTCAAGCAACTCTGCGTTATCTTTATTTTGCATGATTTAATTATACTCTGTAGTATTTCATTGCATCGCGGTTCTAACATAGCAAAATACGCTTGGCAGTCAACGTGTTAATGAAACATATTATTTTTTAATATGTTATTTTGGAAATTCAAAGTTAATTCTTGTCAACCATCTTTATGAACAATTATGAGCATTTTTTTATTGCAATTGGAGTACTGTGGATGGGGGCGAGATGTCGGTTGTGGAAGGGGTTTCTGGGGTTTGAAGGTGTTTGATATTTGCTGAACGTGAACGGCAGGGGTAAAAAAATACAAGGGTGGAAAGATTCAGGATATATATGGACTAAAATACTGAAATGCTAAAATGCTAAAATGCTAATATGCTAAAACAATAAAATGCCAAAATGCTAAAATGTCAAATGCTAAAATGTTAAAATGCCGAAATGCTAAAATGCTGATATGTTATTATGCTAAAATACTGAAATGCCAAAATGCTAAATCATTAAAATGCTAAAATGCTAATATGGCTAATGGGGTATCTCGGCTATTTGCACAAATCGAAGCGTAGGGGAGGTGTTATGGGGGTTTTTCTGAAGGAAATTGTAGATCAGTGTCAACGTTGGTGTATGGTTCGTAGAGAAATGCATTTTTATGCTTGGGAAGAATTGCATTTTTATTTAAGCACAACGCAACACCACCTGTTTCGTGTTTATCAGAGGTCTTTTGACAGAAGTTTATTATTAACACTTTGACTGCCACGGTGGTCACCCGTGACCGGTGCAAAAGATTTTACTAAAAATGCAAAAAATTTGCAATGAAACCTATTTGCAATCTTGTAAAAGCAACTGATATTGGAACGGTGCTTCAATACTTTGGCTTCTAGCAACTCTGCGTTATCTTTATTTTGCATGATTTAATTATACTCTCTAGTATTTCATTGCACCGCGGTTCTAACATAGCAAAATACGCTTGGCAGTCAACGTGTTAATGAAACATATTATTTTTTAATATGTTATTTTGGAAATTCAAAGTTAATTCTTGTCAACCATCTTTATGAACAAATGTGAGCATTTTTTTATTGCAATTGGAGTACTGTGGATGGGGGCGAGATGTCGGTTGTGGAAGGGGTTTCTGGGGTTTGAAGGTGTTTGATATTTGCTGAACGTGAACGGTACGGGTAAAAAAACACAAGGGTGGAAAGGCTCAGGATATATATGGACTAAAATACTGAAATGCTAAAATGTTAAAATGCTAATATGCTAAAACAATAAAATGCCAAAATGCTAAAATGCTAATATGGCTAATGGGGTATCTCGGCTATTTGCACAAATCGAAGCGTAGGGGAGGTGTTATGGGGGTTTTTCTGAAGGAAATTGTAGATCAGTGTCAACGTTGGTGTATGGTTCATAGAGAAATGCACTTTTATGCTTGGGAAGAATTACATTTTTATTTAAGCACAACGCAACACCACCTGGTTCGTGCTTATCAGAGGGCTTTTGACATGAGTTTATTATTAATGAAACATATTATTTTGTAATATGTTATTTTGGAAATGCAAAGTTAGTTCTTGTCAACCATTTTTATGAACAATTATGAGCAGTTTATTTACTACAATTGGAGTACTGCAGATGGGGGTGAGATGCCGGTTGTCGAAGGGATTTCTGGGGTTTGAAGGTGTTTGATGTTTGCTGAACGTGAACGGTACGGGTAAAAAAACACAAGGGTGGAAAGGCTCAGGATATATATGGACTAAAATACTGAAATGCTAAAATACTAAAATGCTAATATGCTAAAACAATGAAATGCCAGAATGCAAAAGTGTCAAATGCTAAAATGTTAAAATGCTAAAATGCCGAAATGGTAAATTACTGAAATGTTATTATGCTAAAATACTGAAATGCCAAAATGCTATAATAAATCATTAAAATGCTAAAATGCTAATATGACTAAAATGACACTAAAATTCCAAAATCCTACGGTATTAGGATGCTAAGATACTAAGATACTAAAATATGAGGTATTGAAATATTAAAATATGACGCATACGTCATCGGTGCTGAGACATTAAATACAGACCGCAGAAGGACCTTGCCGCCAATTTCGTTGTTGCACTCGCAGCATTGCGAATACCAGCCATGACGTTGATCGATGTTTCGAGGTACGTGTACTTTGCCGCTGCAACTTGGTTGCTGGGTCTCGCTGGTCTGATCGGCAGTCTAATTATTATTAATGGGCAGACGTGGGCGGCGGGCAGATCGAAGTGCCTGATTATTGATGACGCGCTTTACGATTACCTGGATACTTACGAGGAATTTTTTCGTGCGCCAAATTGTCTCGCGCGACTTGGAGTTTGGTCTCTGCGTATGTGCAAAGACAGCCAAAATGTGTGACACGATAAATAGCTACTCTGCGCCACACTGTGGCCAACATGAAACAATTTAGTGGAATTAATCGCTTTTCGGAAACTATAGCCTTTCCACCCGTAAACATTGGAACAATTCGGCATTGACCAAAAGGCATCTTTTTATTGGGTTGGAGGGAAAGTTCTGTCGTATTTTAAAGAAAATATTTGAATTAATTGATAAAAATATGTGTTTAATATTAATCATAATACATTTAATGTGTTGTATGATGAATGCCAAACTCTTCTGCAATTTCTCGACTTGTTAAATGTGGATTATTTCCCAACATGGATCGCAAAACATCATTATCGATCTTGGATGGTCGTCCAGATCGATCACTTTCTTAGAGGGTCAGATCCCCGGAACGAAATTTGCGAAACCATCTTTGACAAGTACGAACATTTACAATATCTTTTCCAAATACCGCACATAAATTGTTACATGCAACCGATGCGTTGCTTCCTTTTTGGAATTCATACAAAATGCAGTGTCGTAAATGCACTTTATCTACTGACATGTTTTCCACTTTAAATATCACAAGTAAATGATGAACGGTAAAAAAGGACTTCTTTTATATTATACAGCAGCTATAAAAAACAAAAAAAAAATCCGAATGACTCACTAGCCAGATGTTTTTTTTATTTACAAGAACCCAATAACTCATTGCAAGAACAGTTTTCATTTTTCCATTCGACGATTCTAAATTTAACACAATAATATAATGCTCTCCATTTCTTTTCCTTTCTGACACAGATTGCCTTCGAAAATAACACATGTGTAATGCCGAAACGTCAGGCATTTTAATCAATTTTTCTATTGGCTAGAAAGTATGATCTCATTAATTCACTACAAAAGCAGCAAAATTTGTCACTGTTTTTTTTTTCAATTATTCTGTATTTAACGTAATATTATAATAGAATATATTATAAGAATAGCCGAGTTACGGGGATTTAATTATTTAAAAATTGTGATGATATTTCACGGTTGTTCGGGTTGAGCGTATTTTAATACGTAAAAATAACGCATTACGTACGATACTAGGCATGCGTTTAGTTACACTGGGATATACTGACTCCGTTTGAAGTTTCTAGTTGCAAGTAAACATTTCGTTAGATCCTCGATTGGCATATGGGGTTTGCGTATCAAAACATTAAATTTGCTATGCAGCAACTACCTTCCAAACAGCAACTCCAACATCGCAACCCGCTAAAACGAAACTCCGGGAAAGAGCTCACAACAGCAACAACGCTCTAACAACTTTAAATCCTCCCGCAGTGCCTGCAATCAGAGCCCAAGTTCTCGCGACCCAGGAAAAAACCACTCCAACAAGAAATTACAGCCGCAACATTCGGCCAACATTAAATCACACCCGCAGAAACCACCCTTACCCCATTGAAACCAATCAGCCGTAACCCTCACGCTCTCAGAGCCTGAAAAAAAGCAAATCTTCTCTCCGGCCACTATCACCACTATCAAAACCTGTCTATCTAAAAAAAGACTCTTAAAAAGCCCCGCGTATGTACAGGAAAAGACAAAAGTAAATAAGCAAAATGAACATGAACAAAAGTGTTCTGATATTACAAGGGGTTCCGATCATGAAAAGCCTTGCACTGAGATGTACAGGAAAAGATAAAAGTAAATAACAAAGATGAATATGGACGAAGGTATTTTGACAAGGAAAAGTGTTCTGATTTTTTAAAATGATATGATCATGAATGTGTTCTGATCTTTATTCTTTAATATTTTTTATAATATATATTTTTTTTCATTGGCATCAAAACCTGTCTATCTAAAAAAAGACTCTTAAAAAGCCCCGCGCATCTACAGGAAAAGACAAAAGTAAATAAGCAAAATGAACATGAACAAAAGTGTTCTGATATTACAAGGGGTTCCGATCATGAAAAGCCTTGCACTGAGATGTACAGGAAAAGATAAAAGTAAATAACAAAGATGAATATGGACGAAGGTATTTTGACAAGGAAAAGTGTTCTGATTTCTTAAAATGATATGATCATGAATATGTTCTGATCTTTATTCTTTAATATTTTTTTTTCATTGGCATCAAAACCTGTCTATCTAAAAAAAGACTCTTAAAAAGCCCCGCGCATGTACAGGAAAAGACAAAAGTAAATAAGCAAAATGAACATGAACAAAAGTGTTCTGATATTACAAGGGGTTCCGATCATGAAAAGCCTTGCACTGAGATGTACAGGAAAAGATAAAAGTAAATAACAAAGATGAATATGGACGAAGGTATTTTGACAAGGAAAAGTGTTCTGATTTTTTAAAATGATATGATCATGAATGTGTTCTGATCTTTATTCTTTAATATTTTTTATAATATATATTTTTTTTCATTGGCATCTGTACTTGAAAATGTGTACTTAATTTTGTTCCGACTTCTAGCATCTGCGTGTGCTTCGATTTGACGCCACCTAACAATCTTCCGCATTAACCTCCCCAACTATAACTATCAAACACGAAATCTTTAGAAGTATGACGTCACTTAATAATTTTGAACATTAACCCCTCCACAACTCTAACTATCAAACACGTAATCATAAGTCAAAGTAAGATTATGACAACCGTCCCCTGTACTTCCATTCGTACATTTATTTCCTGGAAATCGTGTACGCACTTCTGTTCCACCCCACAGAAACCTCTGTAATTCCATATGACGTCTCCTAATAATATTACACATTAACCCCCACAACTCTAGCTATCAAACAAGTAATCTCTGGAAATAAGAACGAAACCATTAAGATTGCGACACCCCCTACACTACCATTCGTACATTTATTCTGTCAAAACCTCAGTAATTCCACAAGACGCCTCCTAACAATTTTACGCATCAACCCCCACAACTTTAACTATCACAGACGAATCTGTAGAAGGAATACGTAATCAAACCGTAAGATTGCGTGACCGCGTATATTTTCACTCGTATATTTATTTCCTCAAAACTATGTACTCACTTTTACTCCATCCTCCAGCAATTTCCGTGACTCCATATGACGTCCCCTAACAATTTCACGCATCAACCCTCAGAACTCTAACTATCAAACACGTAATCTCCAGAAGTAAGAATCCGACCACAAGACCGAGACAACAGCCTATATTTTCACTCGTATATTTATTTCCTCAAAAATATGTACTCACTTTTACTTCATCCTCCAGCAACTTCCATGACTCCATATGACGGAATTTTACGCATCAACCCTCAGAATTCTAACTATCAAACACGTAATCTCCGGAAGTAAGAATCCGACCACAAGACCCAGACAACAGCCTAAATTTTTACTCGTATATTTATTTCCTCAAAACTATGTACTCACTTTTACTCCATCCTGCAGCAACTTTCGTGACTCCATATGACGTCCCCTAACAATTTCACGCATCAACCCTCAGACTTCTAACTATCAAACACGTAATCTCCAGAAGTAAGAATCCGACCACAAGACCGAGACAACAGCCTAAATTTTCACTCGTATATTTATTTCCTCAAAACTATGTACTCACTTTTACTCCATCCTGCAGCAACTTGCGTGACTCCATATGAGTCCCCTAACAATTTCACGCATAAACCCTCAGAACTATCAAACACGTAATCTCCAGAAGAAAGAATCCGACCACAAGACCGCGACAACAGCCTATATTTTCACTCGTATATTTATTTCCTCAAAACTATGTACTCACTTTTACTCCATCCTCCAGCAACTTCCGTGACTCCATATGACTTCCCCTAACAATTTCACGCATCAACCCTCAGAGTTCTAACTATCAAACACGTAATCTCCAGAAGTAAGAATCCAACCATAAGACCGAGACAACAGCCTATATTTTCACTCGTATATTTATTTCCTCAAAACTATGTACTCACTTTTACTCCATCCTCCAGCAACTTCCGTGACTTCATATGACGGAATTTTACGCATCAACCCTCAGAATTCTAACTATCAAACATGTAATCTCTCGAAATAAGAATCCAACCACAAGACCGAGACAGCAGCCTATATTTTCACTCGTATATTTATTTCCTCAAAACTGTGTACTCACTTTTACTCCATCCTCCAACAATTTCCGTGACTCCATATGACGTCTCCTAACAATTTCACGTATCAACCCTCAGAATAATAATTATCAAACACGTAATCTCCAGAAGTAAGAATCCGACCACAAGACCGAGACAACAGCCTATATTTTTACTCGTATATTTATTTCCTCAAAACTATATACTCACTTTTACTCCATCCTGCAGCAATTTCCGTGACTCCATATGACGGAATTTTACGCATCAACCCTCAGAATTCTAACTATCAAACACGTAATCTCCGGAAGTAAGAATCCGACCACAAGACCCAGACAACAGCCTAAATTTTCACTCGTATATTTATTTCCTCAAAACTATGTACTCACTTTTACTCCATCCTGCAGCAACTTTCGTGACTCCATATGACGTCCCCTAATAATTTCACGCATCAACCCTCAGAATAATAATTATCAAACATGTAATCTCCAGAAGTAAGAATCCGACCACAATACCGAGACAACAGCCTATATTTTCACTGGTATATTTATTTCCTCAAAACTATGTACTCACTTTTACTCCATCCTCCAGCAACTTCCGTGACTCCATATAACGTCCCCTAACAATTTCACGCATCAATCCTCAGAGTTCTAACTATCAAGCACGTAATCTCCAGAAGTAAAAATCCGACCACAATACCGCGACAACAGCCTATATTTTCACTCATACATTTACTTCCTCGAAACCGTGCATTCACTTTTGCTCCACCCTGTACGGACTGCGTGTGTGCTTCGATCTGATCGATGACACAATTCGCGAACTCTCCCCGAAGAACATCGGCGCCGTTCCCTGTCGAATGAGCGCCCCTGGCATGACGTCACAGAAAGTTCAATGACGTCACTGGCCGTTCGATACACCGGCAGCTCCCGGTGGTGGGAGTCGGTTCACCGAGATGAGAGTAAAGAAGAGCGACCCCGGCGGGGAAGCGAAAGGGTGCGGAAACGGGGGCTGAAGTGGCAGACGTGGAATGAAGACCTTTTCGCGCCGCTCCCGCTGAATGTCAGTAACACATGCAAGCCCGGCCACGAGGAACGGCGAACGACGATCAAAGAAACCTGCCTGACAAATTTCAGAGATAGCGACGTGTGTAGGGACGCCTACTGATCTCTCGACCCACTCTCGTCGACTAAGTGCGGATCATTACTGCGACATTAATCCGTCGTGAGTAAAGTTCCAAAACCCTGCTAGGAGATGAAAACTATCTCAACTTAAATACATTTTTGAAACGGTGAATTTACGCATTGTTGAACGTCTGTGACCATTTGTGGGTTTTAGTATTCGCATATATGCAAAGGTTCAGTTGCTATAGGTGACCATTCGCTATATTGAAACGTGATAATCAATGAAACGAATGTAACAAAATTAAGAGATAGCGATGTCTATAAGGATACCTACTGATCTCTTGACCCATTCTCGTCGACTAAGTGCGCATCATTACTGCGACATTAATCCGTCGTGAGTAAAGTTCCAAAACTCTGCTACGAGATGAAAACTATCTCAACTTAAATAAATTTTTGAAACGGTGAGTTTACGCATTGTTGGACGTCTGTGACCATTTGTGGGTTTTAGTATTCGCATATATGCAAAGGTTCAATTGCTATAGATGAGCATTCGCTACATTGAAACCTGATAATCAATGAAACGAATCTAACAAAATTAAGAGATAGCGATGTCTATAAGGATACCTACTGATCTCTTGACCCATTCTCGTCGACTAAGTGCGAATCATTACTGCGACATTAATCCGTCGTGAGTAAAGTTCCAAAACTCTGCTACGAGATGAAAACTATCTCAACTTAAATAAATTTTTGAAACGGTGAGTTTACGCATTGTTGGACGTCTGTGACCATTTGTGGGTTTTAGTATTCGCATATATGCAAAGGTTCAATTGCTATAGATGAGCATTCGCTACATTGAAACCTGATAATCAATGAAACGAATCTAACAAAATTAAGAGATAGCGATGTCTATAAGGATACCTACTGATCTCTTGACCCATTCTCGTCGACTAAGTACGAATCATTACTGCGACATTAATCCGTCGTAACGTTCCAAAATCTTGCCACGAGATGAACACTATCTCATCTTAAATGAATTTTTCAAACGGTGGGTTTACGCATTGTTGAACGCCTGTGACCATTTGTGGGTTTTAGTATTCGCATATATGCAAAGGTTCAATTGCTGTAGGTGAGCATCCGCTACATTGAAACGTGATAATCAATGAAACGAATCTAACAAAATTAAGAGATAGCGATGTCTATAAGGATACCTACTGATTTCTTGACCCATTCTCGTCGACTAAGTACGGATCATTACTGCGACATTAATCCGTCGTGAGTAACGTTCCAAAATCTTGCTACGAGATGAAAACTATCTCATCTTAAATGAATTTCAAACGGTGGGTTTACGCATTGTTGAACGCCTGTGATCAATTGTGTGTTTTAGTATTCGCATATATGCAAAGGTTCAATTGCTATAGGTGAGCATTCGCTACATTGAAACGTGATAAACAATGAAACGAATCTAACACTATTAAGAGATAGCGACATTAACCCGTCATGAGTAAAGTTCCAAAATCTTGCTACGAGATGAAAACTATCTCATCTTAAACGAATTTTTGAAATGTTGGGTTTACTCATTGTTGGATGTCTGTAACCAACTGTGTGTTTAAGTATTCGCGTATATGCCAAGGTTCAATTGCTATAGGTATGCATTCGCTACATTGAACCGTGATAATCTATGAAACGAAGCTAACACAATTAAGAGATAGCGACATTAATCCGTTGTGAGTAACGTTCCAAAATCTTGCTACGAGATGAAAACTATCTCATCTTAAATGAATTTTTGAAATGTTGGCTTTATGCATTGTTGGACTTCGTGACCAATTAAGTGTTTAAGTACTCGCATATATGTAAAGGTTCAATTGCTATAGGTGAGCATTCGCTACATTGAAACGTGATAATCAACGAAACAAATCTAACAAAATTAAGAGATAGCGATGTGTGTAGGGACGCCTACTGATCTCTCGACCCACTCTCGTCGACTAAGTGCGGATCATTACTGCGACATTAATCCGTCGTGAGTAACGTTCCAAAATCTCGCTGCGAGATGAAAACTATCTCATCTTAAATGAATTTTTGAAATGTTGGCTTTATGCATTGTTGGACTTCGTGACCAATTAAGTGTTTAAGTACTCGCATATATGTAAAGGTTCAATTGCTATAGGTGAGCATTCGCTACATTGAAACCTGATAATCAACGAAACAAATCTAACAAAATTAAGAGATAGCGATGTCTATAAGGATACCTACTGATCTCTTGACCCATTCTCGTCGACTAAGTACGGATCATTACCGAGACTTTAATCCGGCGTGAGTAACGTCCAAAATGTTATTTCTAGATGAAATATAACAGATCCTAAATGCATGTTTAAAGTTATGAATTCTTGAATGTTCTTCACCAATTATTTAAATTGCGTAAATAAATATTTGAACATAAACCAATGTTCACTAGCTACAAGTGGAAATTCCCTACTGCTGAAAAAGTAGCAATCGATAAAACGTCCTTGACAAAATGGAGCGATAGCGATTTATCTAACGACATCCACTGATCTCCCGATTCACTCTCGTCCACTAAGTACGAATCATTACTGCGACTCTAATCCAGCGAGACTATTTCCAAACGTCGATACCGAACAAATGTACGAGATCTTTAAGTTACACATTTTTGAAATCACGGAATTATAAACTATCGGACTTCGGTAACTAATTGTGAACTTTAATATTCATACGCATAGGAACATTCAGTTGTATCTATATATAGACTATATGCAGCTTCTGAGAGAAGACCAAAGAAACATGTTGACGGGGATAATCTTCGTAATGAGAGCTTCGTTTCGAATGGATTAAAGTCTGTTTTTGTTATGAAGCGACGGGAATGGCTCCACGGTACTCCGGTTGGCCAACCCAAATTTGCTATTGATGGTTTAGGCAGAAGCAGGGGACGGAAAATATTAGCTGTCCTCCTACTTTGGATGCGGTCCAGAATGTTTTTGGTGGAGGAGGCGAGCTGTATATTTTGCAGGGCATTTGATTTAATAGCGTGATGTAGGTCGTTAATGCTTGTACTGTTCTAATATACTCGCATATAATAGCGTATATCTGCAAATAGCGCGTTAACCTACTAATCACAGTAACAGTGGCACTAAAAATAAATGCATTAACAGCTCCAATAATTCAACACAGCATAAAATATGCCATCATGCAAAACGTTATTGCTTACGCTTATGTGCACGGGTACTGTTCACAAGACAAGAAATTTAGGGTGATAAAAGTAATAAAACGCTGCATATCGCAATGCCCTTTTCCAGGAGTCTGCAAAGATGGATGTGTGTTACAAAGTTTATTGTATATACAGGTAACCCTCCTATAACACGGTAGTTAGATTCCTAGAAAATGCCGTGTTGTGTGAAACCGTGTTGCATGAGACCCAGAGCCAGTACAAAACGAGGGGTTACGTTCCAAAAACTTATTAAAAACAAATATTTTTTTTAATTCGACATAAACAACTTAATATTTATTAAAAATATAAATGTATGTACAACACAAAGTAAAAAAAAATTTAATCTAACGCAACCATAATTTAATGAATTTATTCGTCGTCACTACTCACTATAATCAATCGAGAACGTTTTTTCGGTGGAACGATATCCCCTTCACTTTCAGAACTTTTTTCTCTATTTAAAGTTTTTGTATGTTTTCCCCTCTTAAAAAAATATGTAATCGAACTTTATGCTGGTTCTTACTAGGTCATTGTAAATTTCGCGGTATGGAGCTAAACAGTTTTGCAGCTCCCTTTTGAACCTTCGACTTCTTTCCGTGGAAGGGTCTGTATTCAATAAAAATGACTCGAGATTTTCCGCTAAGCATAGGCCTTCTCGTATTTTTTTAATGTTAAATTCTTAACTGCACAATCTTCATCAGAGCTAGCGTCCTCAAAATCGATTTGATTTGCATCTAGGGATGCCATTTCCATCAAATCCGCTTCATCAACTTCTTCTTCCACTAATAAATCTTGAATGTCTTTGGTAGCCATATCCACAAAACCTTCGCCTCCGATTGATTTAGCGACTTCTAACATGGCACCAATTTCATTTTCTGATGTTCCACGCATGATTTCTGTTTCAACTGAAGAGGGCCATATCTCCTTCCAACACGCATTTAAGATTGATGTTTTTATTTCTTTCAGCGACAAAGATATGTCCCCAATGTCCTACGGGGGACACAGGCCCCGATAAGAGGAACAACCGTGTTATAGGATGCCGTGTTGTAGGAGTGTTCCCGCAATTTACCAATCGTGTTATAGCGAAACCGTGTTATAAGATACCGTGTTATAGGAGGGTTACCTGTATTTATTAAAATACCCATATTTAACACGTTGACTGCCACGGTGGTCACCGGTGACCGGCGCAAAACATTACACTACAGATGCAAAAAATTCATAATCAAGCTGACTTCCGATTTTGTAAAAGCAATTGATATTGAAATAATGCTTTAATACTTCGACTTCCAACAATTTTGCATTACTTGCATTTTGAACGATTTAATCACACTCTGCAGTATTCAAAAGTGTCGCGGTCCTAACATAAGCAAAATACGCTTGGCAGTCAACGTGTTAAACACAAATCATTGTACATATTTTTTAATTATACATATTTACATTATACGTATTTCTTATTAAAAACAATTTTTGTACGTACTTTGTTGATTACATATACTTATATTGTACATATTTCTGAAAAAAAATGTGTAACACGCATCTCACACTCAATCTGCGCTCAGAATTTTCTACCAGGAAGGGCTTTATAGAAAGGGCTTTTTCACTTAAGTTAATTACAATAAAGCTCAAATTAAACACATCGTCTCATGCTGCTTTATCAATGAGTACAGCTTTGTTTAATCGTGTATTTTATCCGCGCGATAATAGCCATGCCCGCGTAGTGAGTAAATCGAAAGAAAATACACTGATTATTCAACTCGCTGCTCACGAAAATTCGCCACCGCTACGGAAACAGTTTCCGTCACTGCCTGGCGGACAACTTTCAGCAACTTCGCAAAAGTTTCAATGCGAAACTCGTTACGAACGCTTCCGAACGAATTCCGCGCGGTGAAATAACTTGATTTACCGTTGCGTACGTTGAGCCGCAATTTTAAACGAGCGAAAACAACGCGGAACTCCGTCATTCGACCGCAAGCAATAGTTTTATTTCGCTGCGTCGGGCACACTCGCGACATCGGAAGTTGCGAATTTCGCGAGCTTGAGTTGATCGATACAAACGAATATATAGATTTTACACATTAAACCACCAAACGCGTGAAGGAGTGGTAGTAAATTATATATGCCGACGTTTTAACGCGAAATAATTAACCCTTTGCACTCGATTGTCCCCTCTGAGGGGACACGAAGATACTTCGTGTTATTACTGATGAAAATGCTTATACAGGAAACGTTTGTTCAAATATTTGTTTCCTTAACCGTTTGAGTCCGAGGAACCGCTATCGCGCTTCACTTGTCGTATGTCAAAAATACGGCGCAGCGCGATAGTGCTGCTCTTGTTTTGTATCGAGCATGCGATGACGCTTCTGTTGCAAAATAGTATATGTTTACGCAATTATTGAGAGCAGTTGCAGTTTTTTAAATATTTTTATCAGTAGCAGTTTTTATTCATTTAACTCAGTTGTGGCTTTTAACAATATAAGAATTAAATGGACTGCAATTTACTTCGAACATTATTAACACTATACAGGAGGAATGGTTAGCAAGCAAAAATGCCACAGGAACATCACCAATAATCTGTGTGTATTTAAAAGTTTTGTTTAGAAAATTTAGCGACTGCAAGAACAACGGCGAAATTTGCGACAGTGTATAATGTATGCAGTAATAAAAATGGTAATGGAATTAAACGATCCAACCATAAAATTTGCGATATTGTCAGCATCAATGTATCAGATATTCATGGAATTTGTGCAGCAAAACATTTTTGTAATAAGTGAAAATAACAATTTTTTTTTTATCATAATTACTTGTTACATGACAATTAGTGTTAATTATAACAATTTTCATTGTTTCCCCAAAAAAATACTACGCATTTCATCCCGAACTTTTAGCATATGCATAAGAAAATACTCCCGTACTCAAACGATCAAGATTTTCCGGGGAGTTACAAGTTAAGGCAATGAGATAGAATTAATAATCTGTGTGCTATTTAATACTTAGTAAATTCGTGATCAATAAACTGAGAGGGGAATTCTAGCGACTGCAAGAACAACGTTCTATATATTCCTGCAATAGGCTGAATGATAAACTGCAAGTTATTGTATAAACATTGTATACGCTCGGATGAAAAAAATGACACGTGAAAGAGCATAAACAAGTTACTACTGCGATATGTGTTTGAATAAACCCGCAATGCACATTGGTGAATGAACTATGACGCATTCGAAAAGAATAGGCCATTAAATTTCAATTTTGTTTCAGCATAAATGTATCAGCATAGTTGTATGCAAAACATGATTTGAGCAGAGTATTTTTTTCAAAACTATATCATTTTAAACGAAATGTTGCGCTATGCGCTACTTCGTGAAGAAACATGTCCGAGTGCAAAGGGTTAATATTAGGTTGGAGGGAAAGTTCTGTCGTATTTTTAATAGGCAGGTAATTTTTCTTGTAAATGAAAAAAACATCTGGCTAGTGAGTCATTCGGATTTTTTTTTGTTTTTTATAGCTGCTGTATAATATAAAAGCAGTCCTTTTTTACCATTCATCATTTACTTGTGATATGTAAAGTGAAAAACATGTCAGTAGATAAAGTGCATTTACGACACTGCATTTTGTATGAATTCCAAAAAGGAAGCAACGCATCGGTTGCATATAAAAATTTATGTGCTGTATTTGGGAAAGATATTGTAAATGTTCGTACTTGTCAAAGATGGTTTAGCAAATTTCGTTTCGGGGATCTGAGCCTCCAAGAAAGTGATCGATCTGGACGACCATCCAAGATCGATAATGATGTTTTACGATCCATGTTGGAAAATAATCCACATTTAACAAGTCGAGAAATTGCAGAAGAGTTTGGCATTCTTCATACAACACATTAAATGTATTATGATTAATATTAAACACATATTTTTATAAATTAATTCAAATAGTTTCTTTAAAATACGACAGAACTTTCCCTCCAACCCAATAGAAAGGTGTTCAACTCAAAGCGTTCCG
This sequence comes from Cryptocheilus praepositus, assembly GCA_033815515.1. Lineage (NCBI taxonomy): Eukaryota > Metazoa > Arthropoda > Insecta > Hymenoptera > Pompilidae > Cryptocheilus > Cryptocheilus praepositus. The sequence goes on from JAWWQZ010000190.1 coordinate 3,078,390, forward strand.
CGGTGGAGACTTTCGAGATAACGAATCATTAAAAATGAGCTGACACTGAATATTTTAAAGCGCATACCTTCGCGTGAAGAATGTCAGTTGAGTACGCACGTCTGACTACTATATGTCGAGAGTATCTTATGATATCGCCGCTCTAGAGTTTCTTGCGCTATTGAGTTGATCGATACGCATGAATACATGTAAGACCTGAAGGCACCGGTCTCTAGAAAAGTGACGTCAATTTATCCACGCGCTCGCTTCAAAACGAGTAAACGAATCCGCTAAAAAAACTTTGCAATAAAACGGTGGTCACTTTCGATACTGTGAAACGTCGAAAATTCTTTCATATTTAATATTTTACATCGTACATTTTGACGTGAACTGTGTAATTTTAACCTTTCTTTGCATGATTTTTTCTTTATTGATGAAATAAATCAAGGTGATATAATTTATGTTCAAAATTAAAGGAAAAATGGTTAAAAAAATCTTAGTATATATTTATAGTATAAATTTAGCACAAAACAATATGATGGAAATTTCCATCATCATGCGAAGTTAGATTAAAGTAAATTTGTTCTTTTATATAATTTTTGTGCATTCAATGTTATGATGGAAATTTCCACCATCATGCAAAGAAGGGTTAACTCAAGATTTTACTACCATACGTCGAGAGTATCCTACGACATCGAAACTGTAGAATTTCAATTATAAATTAAGGCTATTTAGTGGAATTTAATTTGAGGCTATTAATTGATTAAAACACATGAGTACACAGACATTCCACCTGAAGCCTGAACAAGGCTATATCATTTAATTTTTAATTTAATTTAATTTAATTTAATTTCAAGCTATTAATTAATCGAAACGCGCGAGTACACACATATTACATTCGGTGCCATCAATCGTCTCTGCAAAACCGCCGCAAAATCATCCATCCACCCTTCCACGACGTATTAACCCTTTGCACTCGGGCATGTTTCTTCACGAAGTAGCGAATAGCGCAACATTTCGTTTAAAATGGTATAGTTTTGAAAAAAATACTCTGCTCAAATCATGTTTTGCATACAACTTTGCTGATACATTTATGTTGAAAGAAAATCGAAATTTTATAGCCTATTATTTTCGAATGCGTCATAGTTCATTCACCAATGTGCATTGCGGGTTTATTCAAACACATATCGCAGTGATAACTTGTTTGTGATCTTTCACGTGTCGTTTTTTCTTCCGAGCATATACAATGTTTATACAGTAACTTGCAGTTTATCATTCAGCCTATTACAGGAATATATAGAACGTTGTTCTCGCAGTCGCTAGAATTCTCTTTTCGGTTCATTGACCACGAATTTACTAGATGTTAAATAGCACACAGATTATTAATTCTATTTCATTGCCTTAACTTGTAACTCACCGGAAAAATCTCAAGGAAACAAGTATTTGAACAAACGTTTTCTGTACATACATTTTCCTCAGTAATAACACGAAATATCTTCGTGTCCCCTCAGAGGGGACAGTCGAGGGCAAAGGGTTAACATTTTAACTGCCATGGTGGTTATCGGCGACCGGCACAAAAGGTCTCGTGTAAAAATTCAAAAAATACCCAATCGGTCGCATTTATAATTTTGAAAATGCAGTCAATATTAAATAGTGATTCAATTCTTTGGTCTCCGATAACTTCGCATTATTTTCATTTTGCACAATTCAATCATATTCTGTAGTACTTCATCCCGTTGCGGTTTTAACTGTTTGAGTGCCAAGGAGCGATTTTGCGCTTCTTCTGTTTCGCTCGAAAAGTGCCAGCGCTCTAGGCTGCGAAGCCGACAACCGGCACACACTCGGTTTCTGTCGATGCGGATTTTACGGCTACCGTTCAGTTTTAGGTAAAAATAAAATAAGGAGACAATTGATAAAAGAACGAATTTTAATTGCGAACTAACACTTGGATGCAAATGTTATTAATCGGAGAACAAGACGAGCGCTAATCGGAGAATAAGACAAGCGCAAAAGCGCTCCTTGGCACATTTGGACGGAGAAACAGGAGAGACGCGTGGCACTCAAACGGTTAATATAGTAAAATACGCGTGGCAGTCAACGTATTAATTTCGCACAGAAACCTTTCCGAAGCAAAGCGCGCCGCGGCGTACCATCTCAAAACAGCGGACCGTCAAAAATCCTCGAACATCGCATCGTTTACGCGGCACGCCTTAACGAGGAAAAAGTTCGCGCCAATTAACACTGCCGTGACGTCACAATACCTTCCGCGACAGCTAACGAGCGGAGTGCACTAGCGCGCGAAAATAACCTTCGCAACCTCGCGTCAAAGTATAGCAGAGCGAAACTGTCACGATTGCGCGGACTAAATAGGAAAGACACAAAACAAACAAAAAAGAAAAATATTAAAACGATTAACACGTTGACTGCCAAGCGTATTTTGCTACGTTAGAACCGCGATGCGATGAAATACTGCAGAGTATGACTAAATCTTGCAAAATGAAGGTAACGCAAAGTTATCGGAAGCCAAAGTATTGAAGCACCGTTCCAATATCAATTGCTTTTACAAAATTGCAAATAGGCTTCATTTTGGATTTTTTGCATTTTTATTAAAATCTTTTGCAACGGTCACCGGTGACCACCGTGGCAGTCAAAGTGTTAACCCATTTGCATCATCGCTCTAAATCCGCAATCTTACTAAAAAATCCGACATGCGCAGCTAAACGTTGCCAATACAGTAAAACCTGTTTTTGTGCGGTCCTTTTTTGTGCGATTGGTTTTGTGCGATTTTATTTTTGTGCGGTCCTTTTTTGTGCGATTTTTTTTTATGCGGTATATGAATCTAAGCGGCGTTAGCACCAGTTTAATGTTTCCTATCAATGTACATATACATGTTGTGGACGAAATATATGAATGTGTAATTAATCGAAACGTTACCGAAAACGCGTCAATTCTTATATATGCTTCGTTTGTAAAATTATTCCTCCAATAGTAAATATAAGAGTGAAAGAAAAGTCTAAGATGCCCCCAACTTATTATCTCAATATCGCCTCGATAATGTGACACAAAGCGAATTGTGTGGCCCGGGTGTAATGTTACTTCGTATTGAACAAACTCGCTTACCAGAGTGATCCTCGCGTCATTCGAAACTCAAAGCATGCAGCGGACTCAATGTCGTATCGAAAAGATATTCGGAAAAAAATCTTGATTTATTAATATTTTATTTTTACGTGATGCCTTATATCGTTCAACTCAGACTTCGTTTGAATAAATTGATTTTTTAATGTAAATACGTATTTTCACCTACCCGTCAATTTGACAGGTGCTCGTAGAGATAGGTACAGTAAAACCTGTTTTTGTGCGGTCCTTTTTGTGCGATTTTATTTTTGTGCGGTCCTTTTTTGTGCGATTTTTTTTTATGCGGTATATGAATCTAAGCGGCGTTAGCACCAGTTTAATGTTTCCTATCAATGTACATATACATGTTGTGGACGAAATATATGAATGTGTAATTAATCGAAACGTTACCGAAAACGCGTCAACGTTATTATCTGAAATTAGTGCGCTCGCACATAACATCGGTGGAGAAGGCTTTGATTCTTTCGGCGATAATGACCTAGACGAGATGATTGAGGACCAAACTGTCGATGATAGTGACATTATCAATAGTTTGATAGATTATGAAAATGGACAAGAAGACCCGGAATCTATTACAGCAGATAAAATATATGCAGGGATCCAAATCTCGAAAAAATTGGAAACGCATTTTCTTAAAATAGATACCAATGCGGAAAGACGGTTAAAATTCCAAAAAGAACTGAGATCATGCATGTCTCACTATCGTGGCGTTTACAAGCAATTGACCAGTCGATCGCCGTTACAAAAACTGATCACTGAGTTTATGGTACCAAAAAACAAATCAATTGAAATCCTATCTTCAACCGACGAAAGCGATTTTCAACCAATCCATCACAAGAAGATGCGCGTTTTGGATTTCGACGAGTAGCAGCAAACTATTTAATGTACAATATGAAAACTTCTCTATGTATATGTACAATGAAGAATTAAATATTTTTACAATTTCTTTAGGTCTAATTTAATTATTTAATTTAATTGAAAGCATTCTCTCATCTATTTCATAAATCATTGATGTATTTTCTAAGTCCGACTTTTTTTATGCGGTCCCTATCCACCGCATAAAAAATTTTTGGTACTATATCGCATAAAATTGTTTATTATATGCAAGAATTTATAAAATTTTCGAATATTATTTTGTACAATTTCTTTTATGCGGTCCCTATCCACCGCACAAAAACAGGCTTTACTGTACCAGCATACGCAAGGAAGACTTTTCGTGTTTATTCTCATTAGAAATAGTGTTATAGGGTTATTCAAATTATTGTATATTCCTGGTATTTTCCAGAACTATTTTTTGGACTCGTTCCACGTTGAAAAATAATTCGAATACATCGCGCCTGGACATTCCATTGACGTTGATGGTTACACCACTTACGGCAGTAAAATCATGTAATGTTGGTATACAATTTCGTTTTTCCCATAAGAAATCTTCAGTTTCAATATTATCGGGCTGCTCATCTTCACTACTATCTATTAGAGCTGTAGCACGTTTACGCTTATGGGATATTTGCATTTCTATGCTCGAATCCGAATGCGAACTATAATTCATTACGGTAACCTAATTTTGTTAAATTTTCTTATCTATTATTTTTTTTTAATATTTTATTATTTTGAACTTACAACCAGAAAGTTAAGAAAAATAATATATTACACAAAATTCTTTATAGTTTGTTTATCGTACAGACTCTTTAACGATTGCTGATAAGTTGAAAACAAAAATTATTGTGTGCGGATTTATCCGCTCCCGGTGATAATGGTCAGTTTTTGTTTGCGGATTATTCCGCCAAGTGATGCAAATGGGTTAAACACTGCTCACAGAATTATTATTACAGCGATTACTTGTCAATTGTCGAGCAGAGTTTCTGCAGTTAAACTTATTTCGGGATTGAAACTTGTGGCTGGTCATCCCCCGTTTATATTTGGAGGCATGATCGGAGAGAACGTGCTCTTGGAAAGTTCTTTTCAGGACGTCTGTTCTGTTACTAGACGGATTCTTGTAAAAATAGAAAGTGTACCGATGCACCTCTGGTTCGGAAAGGTTTTTGTCGAGTGCATCGTAAGATTCGTAGAGGGAAAAAGGAAAAGAAAGAGAAAGCCGAGTGGGGATGGGATCTAGCTTGTCTATAAAACAACCCGCTACGCTGTGCCGATTTTCGACTCGCGGACAATTGAATTAGATCGCGCGAGAACCGGGAGGATCGAGTTTATCGTCGTTGCGGCTGAGAGAAGGTGCCGTGCGGGGGTGGGGTTCGAGGTCTCCTAGATAGAGATTCGTTAGGAAGCGAGTTCGTGCACCGGCAGTTGACATCGGATAATGTCATTAAGGCTGAGAAAGAAATTGAAAGTCGGTGAGTGGAACGACGTGTCGAGATGAGGGCGCGGTTAATCGGCACGGAAGATGCACTCCGAAATTCGCAAGAGTTTCGAAGATATGGTAAAAATTATGTGAAAAAAGAACATGAAGAACGAGCCTGAAAATGGAGTCAAATATAATATAAAAACTCTTTTGATCGATTTGTTATTGTGCCAAATGAAAGTAGCACAAAGACATTCAGAAAAATCGCAGCCCTGCAAAAATTCGAAACAGCTTTCGAGATATGACCAAAATAGATGAAAAAATCGGGAAAAAGACGAAAAGGAAAGGTATTTCTTTACGACTATCAACTGAAAGTGTATTATTTGACTTGCTCCCGTGTATGAACTGGAAGAGGATTGAATGAGGCTCAAGAAAACACAAACCGTACCCCAAAATTCGCAATAGTTCTCTAGTTATGAACAAAGATATAGAGGCAAATTACGAAAAATAAGCCGAAAATACGCGAAAATAAGCGAAAAATGTCAAATTTTTTTTTATTTCAGACCGATACCATTTGATAGATGGTAATTTGCCCTGAAGATAGACCACTTTCCGTGCGCTGAACTCTTCATAGTTTCCGAGATATGACAATTTTAAGTAAGCAAAAAAAATTTTTTTCAAAATTGCTGATTGCGATTAATCCCACGTGAAAGTACGTCCAAAGAGCTTTAAGAAAATCTGTATTAGTTATAAGTTTCGACCGCTAGTTTATTCGTGACAAAGCCTTGAAGAAATCGTGAAAATCTTAACACTTTGCGGACGGATGACGAGATATCTCGTCATTGCTGTTTCGTCGTTCGGGGCCATTGACGAGATATATCGTCTTGCATATTCTGTCGTTTGAGGCAGGTGACGAGATATCACACAGTTGCTACGTGATTGTCAGCCGCAGTTTTCGTAATTCGTGTTGCGAATTAATTATTTGAAGCTCTGAAATATGGATAGCGACAAAACGATTAGCAATGTTACAGAAATATTTGCGGACAGTTTAACGGATGCATCAAGTGATGACGAGAATATGAATATTTGTGAGGACTTTGTCGTGTTCCACTTCACTTAGTGTCATGTTTTACAAAATATCATACTTTAAAAAATGTTTAGTTTTAACACACTTTTACCTATTCAAAAATATTAAAAAAACATCTATTTTTGAAGTTGTTAAAAATAAATATTTCGCGGGACAATGATTTTTAACACATTGACTGCCAAACGTATTTTGCTCTATTAGAATGCACCGTTCCAATAGAAATTGCTTTTACAAGATTCCAAATAGGCTTCATTGCGAATTTTTTGCATTTTTAGTCAAATGTTTTGCACCGGTCACCGGTGACTACCGTGGCAGTCAACGTGTTAACTACTAACAAATCATCACTAATTTAAAGATATTTGACGCAAAAAAATATCCGGCCACTGGGTACGGTTAGCAATAGAATGCCTGGTCCGCAAAGTGTTAAGGTATACCCCTTGCCATTTTTGCGAAAAAATGATGGGTCACCGATTTGATTGCCCTTTTAATATATCAAAGGGGGTCCAAAATGACTCGGAAAAATGCAAGGCGCACCTCAAAATTCGCAACAGTTCCGGAGATATCAGCAAAAATGTGTGGAAAAATCATGAAAAACGAGCCTGAAAACATGGTCAAAAATTAAAACTCTACCGATCGACTTATAATTGTGCAGGATGAAAGGGGGTACAAAGAGACTCAGAAAAATCGCAACGGCGTTGAAAAATTCCAAATAGCTTCCGAGATATGACTGAAAACAGATGAAAAATCGGGAAAAACGTGAGATAAAAATGCGTTTCTTTACCGCTATCGACTGATAGTGCATCATTTGTTTTGCCTCCCTATATTAATTGGAAGAGTACCGACTAAGATTCAGAAAAATGCAAGGCGCACCCCGAAATTCGCAATACTTTCGAAAATATGGACAGAAATGTGTGGAAAATCATGAAAAGCGACCTCCAAAATGGCGTAAAAAATATATATCCTCCAAACGCCTCGATTATTCGCACACTAAAACACGATGCGAATAGTCTCAGATTTTGCATTTTGCAACACTTTCTTGCGGCACGTCAGATCAACTACGAAAAAAATACACGAAAACCCCTGTCTCCATATCCATAAATGAAAATCATTTCAGCGAAATTCCGCGCAACAGCAATCACAGTCCAAGCAACTCAGCGTCTCTTCAAGCGTAATTTTCAGCCAAGTACGATCATCTTTCACGTCCCTAAAAATATAACGCGACTCCCGTAGATCTCGCGGAGCATAAATTAGCGTCGGCTCTTGCAGCGAGACGTGCATTTCGACTGTTCGTGGTGCAGATATACGACGTGCGACAGAGATTTCCGCGCGGTAGATCGATGAATGCTTAAAGAGGGCCAGCTTGCACGATCACGTGCGACGGCGGAAGCTCTGCGCGGAAATAGTCCGCGGCGCAGGCTTCTAGAGCACGAAGAAGAGCTACGTCGAGTGGATAGCGAGCTACGCCAAGAGGCCGCGGCTCGCTACTAAGCGAGGATTTTCTCGACGACGGCGTCGACCAGTGTGACATACGGGGTGGCCTGCGATTCCTGCAAAAGTCGCTGAAACATTGGCAGGCGCGAAGGGGGTGAATTTTTTCTAATCGCGTTTTATGTTGACGCGATCTACTTCACGACCTTTTACGGAGGTGAAGGGTGTAAATTGTACGAAGAAAGTGTTCAACGGAATAACAAATAATATATATTTCAAACAAACTTAATAAGGTTCACAAAATGAATAAGAATCACAAAAACAGAAAATATGTGGTACTCGTGGGGAGTTTATCGAAAGAGTTCGTGCTGCGTTGTTGTTACTTTGGTGAAGGTGCTCGAGCAAGTGAAGTCCAAGACCCTTGCTTCAGTATATGTAAATGTCTTTCTCCCCTCCAGCTCATCTTTTTCCTCGTGCGTTCGTTTGTGGATTTTCCGAAATTCGGAAAGGAAGAGGGGATATGCGGAGATTGGTGCCGTGTGTGTGGGATCGGGAGGTATCACGATCGAAACAAAGAACTGCAGGTTCGGCATGTGTGAAGAAAGAGGGGTATGACCAGAAAGGACAGGAAGGATTAGGCGATATTTGGTTGAGCGATAAAATTGAACGTGGACGTTGATTACTTTTTCGGGATCTATTGAAGTGCGGAGGACAATGGGAGACTAAACGGTGTTGGCTAACGGTGGTCGATGAGCTGGAGGTGAAGCGTCCGGTTTTCGTTCGTCTTGCGAACGAACAGGGGGCGAACGAAAAGTCGAAAAAGTGACGAAGAATTGGACGTTGGCGAAACTACGTGAGTGGCGCGTGAAGAGTAAAGTAGCTTCGACTTGGGACTTCGGTGTTTCGGGGGTTGAGACGTGGTTGAATGGAAGTTGCGAATTTGAAGTAAGGATTTTGGGAATGACGTCAACGCTGTTAGAAGCGGTGCATGAATATTTTTGGAATTAACAACGAAAATAGTTAGAATTGACTACGGCAAAGGATTAATCTTCCCTAACGTTAATAAACAGTACGGCGTGGCCTGCGATTCCTGCGAAAGTCGCTGAAACATTGGCAGGCGCGAAGTGAGCGAACGAAAAGTCGAAAAAGTGACGAAGAATTGGACGATGGCGAAACTACGTAAGTGGCGTGTGAAGAGTAAAGTAGCTTCGACTTAGGACTTCGGTGTTTCGGGGGTTGAGACGTGGTTGAGAGGAAGTTGCGAATCTGAAGTAAGGATTTTGGGAATGACGTCAACGCTGTTAGAAGCGGTGCATGAATATTATCGGAATTGAAGACGAAAATAGTTAGAATTAACTACGACAAAGGATTAATCTTCCCTAACGTTAATCAACAGTACGGGGTGGCCTGCGATTCCTGCAAAAGTCGCTGAAACATTGGCAGGCGCGAAGGGGGCGAACGAAACGTCGAAAAACTGACGAAGAATTGGACGATGGCGAAACTACGTGAGTGGCGCGTGAAGAGTAAAGTAGCTTCGACTTGGGACTTCGGTGTTTCGGGGGTTGATACGTGGTTGATAGGAAGTTGCGAATCTGAAGTAAGGATTTTGGGAATGATGTCAACGCTGTTAGAAGCGGTGCATGAATATTTTTGGAATTAACAACGAAAATAGTTAGAATTGACTACGGCAAAGGATTAATCTTTCCTAACGTTAATCAACAGTACGGGGTGGCCTGCGATTCCTGCAAAAGTCGCTGAAACATTGGCAGGCGCGAAGTGGGCGAACGAAAAGTCGAAAAAGTGACGAAGAATTGGACGATGGCGAAACTACGTGAGTGGCGCATGAAGAGTAAAGTAGCTTTGACTTGGGACTTCGGTGTTTCGGGGGTCGAGACGTGGTTGAGAGGAAGTTGCGAATCTGAAATAAGGATTTTGGGAATGATGTCAACGGTGTTAGAAGCGGTGCATGAATATTTTTCGAATTGTCGGTGAAAATAATTAGAATTAACTGCGGCAAAGGATTAATCTTCCCTAACCTTAATCAACAGTACGGGGTGGTTTGCGATTCCTGCAAAAGTCGCTGAAACATTCGCAGGCGCGAAGGGGGCGAACGAAAAGTCGAAAAAGTGACGAAGAATTGGACGTTGGCGAAACTACGTGAGTGGCGCGTGAAGAGTAAAGTAGCTTCGACTTGGGACTTCGGTGTTTCGGGGGTTGAGACGTGGTTGAGAGGAAGTTGCGAATCTGAAGTAAGGATTTTGGGAATGATGTCAACGGTGTTAGAAGCGGTGCATGAATATTTTTCGAGTTGTCGATGAAAATAGTTAGAATTAACTACGGCAAAGGATTAATCTTCCCTAACGTTAATCAACAGTACGGGGTGGCCTGCGATTCCTGCAAAAGTCGCTGAAACATTGGCAGGCGCGAAGGGGGCGAACGAAACGTCGAAAAACTGACGAAGAATTGGACGATGGCGAAACTACGTGAGTGGCGCGTGAAGAGTAAAGTAGCTTCGACTTGGGACTTCGGTGTTTCGGGGGTTGAAACGTGGTTGAGAGGAAGTTGCGAATCTGAAGTAAGGATTTTGGGAATGATGTCAACGCTGTTAGAAGCGGTGCATGAATATTTTTGGAATTAACAACGAAAATAGTTAGAATTGACTACGGCAAAGGATTAATCTTTCCTAACGTTAATCAACAGTACGGGGTGGCCTGCGATTCCTGCAAAAGTCGCTGAAACATTGGCAGGCGCGAAGTGGGCGAACGAAAAGTCGAAAAAGTGACGAAGAATTGGACGATGGCGAAACTACGTGAGTGGCGCATGAAGAGTAAAGTAGCTTTGACTTGGGACTTCGGTGTTTCGGGGGTCGAGACGTGGTTGAGAGGAAGTTGCGAATCTGAAATAAGGATTTTGGGAATGATGTCAACGCTGTTAGAAGCGGTGCATGAATATTTTTCGAATTGTCGGTGAAAATAATTAGAATTAACTGCGGCAAAGGATTAATCTTCCCTAACCTTAATCAACAGTACGGGGTGGTTTGCGATTCCTGCAAAAGTCGCTGAAACATTCGCAGGCGCGAAGGGGGCGAACGAAAAGTCGAAAAAGTGACGAAGAATTGGACGTTGGCGAAACTACGTGAGTGGCGCGTGAAGAGTAAAGTAGCTTCGACTTGGGACTTCGGTGTTTCGGGGGTTGAGACGTGGTTGAGAGGAAGTTGCGAATCTGAAGTAAGGATTTTGGGAATGATGTCAACGATGTTAGAAGCGGTGCATGAATATTTTTCGAGTTGTCGATGAAAATAGTTAGAATTAACTACGGCAAAGGATTATTCTTCCCTAACGTTAATCAACAGTACGGGGTGGCCTGCGATTCCTGCAAAAGTCGCTGAAACATTGGTAGGCGCGAAGGGGCGAACGAAAAGTCGAAAAAGTGACGAAGAATTGGACGTTGGCGAAACTACGGGAGTAGCGCGTGAAGAGTAAAGTAGCTTGACTTGGGACTTCGGTTTTTCGGGGGTTGAGACGTGGTTGAGAGGAAGTTGCGAATCTGAAGTAAGGATTTTGGGAATGATGTCAACGATGTTAGAAGCGGTGCATGAATATTTTTCGAGTTGTCGATGAAAATAGTTAGAATTAACTACGGCAAAGGATTATTCTTCCCTAACGTTAATCAACAGTACGGGGTGGCCTGCGATTCCTGCAAAAGTCGCTGAAACATTGGTAGGCGCGAAGGGGCGAACGAAAAGTCGAAAAAGTGACGAAGAATTGGACGCTGGCGAAACTACGTGAGCGGCGCGTGAAGAGTAAAGTAGCTTCGACTTGGGACTTCGGTTTTTCGGGGGTTGAGACGTGGTTGAGAGGAAGTTGCGAATCTGAAGTAAGGATTTTGGGAATGATGTCAACGATGTTAGAAGCGGTGCATGAATATTTTTCGAGTTGTCGATGAAAATAGTTAGAATTAACTACGGCAAAGGATTATTCTTCCCTAACGTTAATCAACAGTACGGGGTGGCCTGCGATTCCTGCAAAAGTCGCTGAAACATTAGCAGGCGCGAAGGAGGCGAATGAAAAGTCGAAAAAGTGACGAAGAATTGGACGATGGCGAAACTACGTGAGTGGCGCGTGAAGAGTAAAGTAGCTTCGACTTGGGACTTCGGTGTTTCGGGGGTTGAAACGTGGTTGAGAGGAAGTTGCAAATCTGAAGTAAGGATTTTGGGAATGATGTCAACGGTGTTAGAAGCGGTGCATGAATATTCTTCGAATTGTCGATGAAAATAGTTAGAATTAACTACGGCAAAGGATTAATCTTGCCTGACGTTAATCAACAGTTTTGAGAATTGATTTCAACAGCGTCATAATCGTTACGTGAATGTTTTTATCTAATATAATTTAACACGTTGACTGCCTCGGTGGTCACCGGTGACCGGCGCAAAAGATTTTACTAAAAATGCAAAATATTCACAATGGGTTAGTCAAAGTGTTAAAACGCAGTACTTTACATCCGATGTAAGATCCGCGTGATAAAAGGTTCCTATGTTAACACTTTGACTGCCACGGTGATCACCGGTGACCGGCGGAGAAGATTTTACTAAAAATGCAGAAAATTTGCAATCTTGTAAAAACAATTGATATTGCAACGGTGCTTCAATATTTTGGCTTCTAATAACTTTGCGTTACCTTCATTTTACACAATTTAATCATACTCTGCAGTATTTCATTGCATCGCGGTTCTAACGTAGCAAAATACGCTTGTTAGTCAAAGTGTTAAAACGCAGTACTTTACATCCGATGTAAGATCCGCGTGATAAAAGATTCCTATGTTAACACCTTGACTGCGTCGGTGGTCACCGGTGACCGGCGCAAAAGATTTTACTAAAAATGCAAAAAATTCCCAATGAAGCCTATTTGCAATGTTGTAAAAGCAATTGATATTGGAACGGTGCTTCAATACTCTGGCTTCCAACAACTCTGCATTACCTTCATTTTGCACGATTTAATTATACGTTACAGTATTTCATCGCATCGCGGTTCTAATGTAGAAAAATACGCTTGGCAGTCAACGTGTTAATATTGATCTGAACAACGCTGTGGGCCCTATTCGAATATATTGATAACTAATTCCATATTAATCATAAGTTTTCAGGGTATATCCTATATGAAAATTCGGCAAATTGCGGTGGGCGAAGTTGCAAGCCGTAAATGTAAATTTTGGGAAATAACTTCTAGGAAGTTGCAGTCGTCGGATGCAAATTTTCAGGATTAACTTCAGCAAAGTTGCAACCGTCAGATGCAAATTTCAGAATTAACTTCAACCGTCTCGCAAGCGGCAAATTCATAGTATTAGCATGTGTGAGGTCGCAAGTGTTGCATGCAGGCCCGAAAGTTAATTAATAAACATTTCGTCTAAAATGGTACAGTTTCGGCAGAAATTACTCAAAGATGTGATAACGTTCGAAATTTCCACTGGGCGTTTTCCATTTCGAACATAAAACACAGTATCATTCATCTCCCCGCGCACGAATATTATGCGACTTGTTTGAATATGCTGCAAAAATGTGTTGTCAAATGTGTGTTTTATACATTTATTTCATATACATTTTATTTTATGCATTTTTTATACATTTATTTTTATGCAGTTTAATTGAGATACTGATTTTTCCTTCATTGCCTTCATTTGTAACATAGGAGTATCTTAACCCTTCTTTGCATGATGATGGAAATTTCCATCATATTGTTTTTTGCTAAATTTATACTATAAATATGTACTAAGATTTTTTTAACCATTTTTCCTTTAATTTTGAACATGACATATCACCTTGATTTGTTTCACCAATAAAGATAAAATCATGCAAAGAAGGGTTAAAGAAACAAACGTTCGAATCAATTTTACCTCTGTATACATTTTTCTCAGTAATGATGTCTTCGTGTTATTCAAGTGGAAAGGTTTAATTATCTCAGCAAAGACAACTACCATACCACAAATATCTCGATATTCGAACAAACTTTATGCCTGCTTTTTTCAGTAACAACATTCGGAAAGGGTTAAATATTTTAGCGACCCACTATATGTACGTCGAAAGGAAACGCTTCCTGGCACATCGCGCTCTTTCATCCGAAAAAATTCTCCCTCGAGGAGCTCCTTCGCTCATCGTCCCGTTCGCCGTGGAGGAAGCACGAGGAGAAGGTATTTTCCTTTGATCGAAGACACGAACTGTCACTGCCGGCGTGTCTCTATTTCGGCTAACCGACTGAGATGCTTCCGCGTGACGGAGTTAATAAAAAGGCCATTTTTTACGCGAAGCTATAAGGACGATTTCATAAGGGAACCAGCAAGATTGAATACAGACGTTCGTAAGGGAATTTTTTATGGCTGACAAGAATTAAATAAGGATTTAAGAACGAAGGTTAACAGTCACCCACAGTTTCCTTTAGGAATATTGAATATGTGGTCGATCATATTCAAAACAAGTCGAAACTAGTGCACTATATAATGAAAACCCAAGAAAGGGCAGCATAAATAACTAATCAGAAAAAAACTTCATTAAATTATTACAGAGGCTGCATCTTGTCTATTAAATTTCAAATACCGCATGTTTTCTCCTGAGTTTGTAATATTTTACAGCAAAACCCCCTCAACCTTTAATTAAACAGCCATTACAACTCTCCACAAAAAAGTTCGACAGAAATAATAAATCACAAATAAACATAATTAAATTAGTACATAGCCGCCCGTTATCTACTAAATTACAAATATTTCGAGGTTGCACCTTCCCTACTAAATTTTAAATCCCTTGCGTTACCTATGAATTTATAATATTTTGCAGCAAAACCCCATTAACCCCTAATTAAACGAGCATTCTCCCAACAACTGACCGCGCAGTCTCGAAAGCAAAGCTGAACTGCGACAACCCTGTAACATCCCACCCCCGCGTTTCCACAATCCCCTTTAATTAAATAACCATTATAATTCTACCATAAAAGTGCAATATAAGTAATAAATCCCAAATAAACATTTAATTAAACAACCATTATAATTCTCCCAAAAAAAGTTCGACAGAAATAATAAATCACAAATAAACATCATTAAATTAGTACATAGGCTGCCCGTTATCTACTAAATTACAAATATTTCGAAGGTGCACCCTTCCTAGTAAATTTTAAATCCCTCGCGTCACCTACTGAATTTGTAATATTTTGCAGTAAAACCCCATTAACCCCTAATTAAACGAGCATTCTCCCAACAACTGACCGCGCACTCTCGAAAGCAAAGCTGAACTGCGACAACCCTGTAACATCCCACCCCCGCGTTTCCCCAATCCCCTTTAATTAAACAACCATTATAATTCTCCCAAAAAAGTGCAAGATAAGTAATAAATCACAAATAAACATCATTAAATTAGTACATAGCCGCCCGTTATCTACTAAATTACAAATATTTCGAGGTTGCACCCTCCCTACTAAATTTTAAATCCCTCGCGTTACCTACTGAATTTATAATATTTTGCAGCGAAACCCCATTAACCCCTAATTAAACGAGCATTCTCCCAACAACTGACCGCGCAGTCTCGAAAGCAAAGCTGAACTGCGATAACCTTGTAACTTCCCACCCCCGCGTTTCCCCTTTAATTAAACAACCATAATAATTCTCCCAAAAAAGTGCAACATAAGTAATAAATCACAAGTAAACATCATTAAATTAGTACATATCCCCTTATCTACTAAATTACAAATATTTCGAAGTTGCACCCTCCCTACTAAATTTTAAATCCCTCGCGTCACCTACTGAATTTGTAATATTTTGCAGCGAAACCCCATTAACCCCTAATTAAACGAGCATTCTCCCAACAACTGACCGCGCAGTCTCGAAAGCAAAGCTGAACTGCGACAACCCTGTAACATCCCACCCCCGCGTTTCCCCAACCCCCTTTAATTAAACAACCATTATAATTCTCCCAAAAAAGTGCAAGATAAGTAATAAATCCCAAATAAACATCATTAAATTAGTACATAGGTTGCCCGTTATCTACTAAATTACAAATATTTCGAGGTTGCACCCTCCCTACTAAATTTTAAATCCCTCGTGTTACCTATGAATTTATAATATTTTGCAGCGAAATCCCATTAACCCCTAATTAAACGAGCATTCTCCCAACAACTGACCGCGCAGTCTCGAAAGCAAAGCTGAACTGCGACAACCCTGTAACATCCCACCCCCGCGTTTCCACAATCACGAAACATCGCATCACGAGCAGAGTGCGGGTTCGCGAGCGCATTAAATATTTCGCGGCGTCTTTATCCCGTCGCCCTAAAGATCGCCGCGAAGATTTCCACGATCTCTGTGCCGTCTGGCTCTTGGGGATGCGAGTCGGGGCAGCCGCATTGCGCCACCCCCACTATCAGCCGCGACCGGTCATAAAAGGTGCGCCTGTAATTTCGCCCGCGCGACGCAGAACCGCGACTTCGCGGTTTCCGGCACGTCAATGCCGATGTTCTTGGCGATCGGAATCGATGTAGGTGGTGTGTAATGGCGGCAAGCCAACGTGTTATGTGTAGGATCGAAAAATGAAGTAGCATCGGACGGGATCAGCCCTTTGGATTCTCAGAGACAGGCGTCTATCTTATTATGCCACCGATACCTTACTTCTTAACACGTTGTCTGCCAAGCGTATTTTCCTATCTTAGGGCCGCGACACGTTAGAATACTGCAGAGTGTGATCAAATCGTGCAAAATGCAAGTAATGCAAAATTGTTTGACGTCGAAGTATTGAAGCATCGTTTCAATATCAATCGCTTTTATAAAATTGCAAGTCAGCTTGATTGTGAATTTTTTGCATTTGTAGTGTAATGTTTTGCGTCGGTCACCGGTGACCACCATGGCAGTCAACGTGTTAACACATTGACAGCCGGCAACGCGAAAACGCGGGTTTCTGAGCCTGTTGCTTGAATGGCGGCTCCACGGTAATATAGAATTTTTTTTTGCTGGTATGAGTGCCTAACACATCGTTTAATTACCGTTAAATTGTATATGACGGATATGCAAATAAAATATTTTTTGGCTATTCATTGGTCAGAAACAAGCGAATAAGGTCGGCATTTGGGATTTAAGTGGCCAATACGTTCCCGGCGCTGAGACTTTAAATGTCTCTTACGTCTCCGGCTGTCAAGTTGTTAAGTGCATTATCTTTACTTATTCCTGAAAGGAAATGGGCAGCGGTCGAAAATGAATGTTACCCATTTTTCTATCACTAAAATTTAGTTATGAATAGAGGTAGATCTGCAATGATCGCTATTCTTTAACACATGTCCGCCTTCTTACGCCGACACTTCCCAACTGTGCTTCCTTTATTTTTTCCATACACGCATAGGACCTCTCCTCAACCCCTTGCCGGAGAAGCTGAATGAGTATTCCTCCCGAATACTATTCTACATGTACATACGTAGGATCGAGATAAGGTGTATTGCCCCTATGGGTTACTAGTCGCCATTCAAGATGAGAGATTATAGTTGCTGGATCACAGACCATCATGGCACAGTTACCGTAGACCTTCTGTTCCGCATGTTGCTTTTCTTTTTTAAAGAGCATAACATTGTTTCGAATGCCTATTCTCAACCAACTGTACCATTCGTCAGAGATATTATTTTTCTGAAAATTCGTTATCAAAGCATTTTTAAGCGTAAGCATAAACCCAAACTGTGGACAGGGTCACTATAGCGAAAGGGTTAGCACGTTGAATGCCACGAGCCAAATTGACGGTTCAAATACTTCTTTTACAGAAACTGAATATACATAAGTATTCACTTACACACAAGGAACAACCGCAAATTAATTCCGGAAAGTATCACACTATCTAAACATCAAAATCTATTGACCGGTAAAATAAATCTTCTACCAAAATACCAAAAACATTGAATCCCACATCATCGCAACATAATTCCACACCCCGACAAATGACGCCTGATCATCAATATTATTATGATCGTTAGTGTTAGATCATGAGAATCCACCGACGCGTCAAAAATAGCCCCGAGACCGTCACTTATAGCACATCAACGACTGTCTGCGTCGGAAGAGCAACATCCCGAAAAATAATCACCTCCTCCGAAAACGCCCACGCGACATCGTCAAAAGTAAGAGTCCTCATAAAAAACGTCTCCCTCTATTCTCGCTTTGACGGCGAACCGTTCACGGCCAGTTAACTGGACGTCGTCCGTTCATTCGCCATGAGCGCCCGGCTCACGTTCACGGTCCGCTGTGCCTTTTAATTTAATCCCATTCTCTCCCGTAAGCCGCTCGTGTAAGCGTGTAAATTGCACCAAAGAGCGCTGGTAGTTTTGCTACCCACCTCTTCCTCACACACATATTCTCTCACACACACACGGTCTTGCGCCCTTGCGTTCTCTTTTACATCTGAATGGGGTGGACGCAGATATTCTTTTGCCAGGAAGGAAATCGATGTCATATGAAAACTCAGACGAATTGCTGCCAGATTATTTTTTTCATTGAATCAGGGTGCAGGCAATGCGGAATTACGAAACTGGAGAAGTGTTTGCATTTGTAGTTTAATTTCTAATTCATGTTGGACATTGCTGTCTTTCGCCTGAATTGAATAGGGTGGATTCAGATATTTCCAGAGGAAGGAAATTGCTGTCATATGAAAACTCAGACGAATTGCTGCCAGATTATTTTTTTCATTGAATCAGGGTGCAGGCAATGCGGAATTACGAGGCTAGAGGAATGTTTGCATTTGTAGTTTAGTTTCTAATTCATGTTGGACATTGCTGTCTTTCGCCTGAATTGAATAGGATGGATTCAGATATTTCCAGAGGAAGGAAATTGCTGTCATATGAAAACTCAGACGAATTGCTGCCAGATTATTTTTTTCATTGAATCAAAGTGCAGGCAATGCGGAATTACGAGGCTGGAGGAATGTTTGCATTTGTAGTTTAGTTTCTAATTCATGTTGGACATTGCTGTCTTTCGCCTGAATTGAATAGGGAGGATTCAAATATTTCCAGAGGAAGGAAATTGCTGTCATATGAAAACTCAGACGAATTGCTGCCAGATTATTTCTTTCATTGAATCAGGGTGCAGGCAATGTGGAATTACGAGGCTGGAGGAATGTTTGCATTTGTAGTTTAGTTTCTGATTCATGTTGGACATTGCTGTCTTTTGCCTGAATTGAATAGGGTGGATTCAGATATTTCCAGAGGAAGGAAATTGCTGTCATATGAAAACTCAGACGAATTGCTGCCAGATTATTTTTTTCATTGAATCAGAGTGCAGGCAATGCGGAATTACGAGGCTGGAGAAGTGTTTGCATTTGTAGTTTAATTTGTAATTCATGTTGGACATTGCTGTCTTTCGCCTGAATTGAATAGGGTGGATTCAGATATTTCCAGAGGATTGAAATTGCTGTGATATGGAAACTCAGACGAATTGCTGCCAGATTGTTTTTTTCATTGAATCAAAGTGCAGGCAATGCGGAATTACGAGGCTGGAGAAGTGTTTGCATTTGTAGTTGAATTTCTAATTCATGTTGGATATTGCTGTCTTTCGCCTGAATTGAATAGGGTGGATTCAGATATTTCCAGAGGAAGGAAATTGCTGTCATATGAAAACTCAGACGAATTGCTGCCAGATTATTTTTTTCATTGAACTTAGGGTGCAGGCAATGCGGAATTACGAGGCTGGAGAAGTGTTTGCATTTGTAGTTTAATTTCTAATTCATGTTAGACCTTGCTGTCTTTCGCCTGAATTGAATAGAGTGGATTCAGATATTTCCAGAGGAAGGAAATTGCTGTCATATGAAAACTCAGACGAATTGCTGCCAGATTATTTTTTTATTGAATGAGGGTGCAGGCAATGCGGAATTACGAGGTTGGAGAAGGGTTTGCATTTGTAGTTTAATTTCTAATTCATGTTGGACCTTGCTGTCTTTCGCCTGAATTGAATAGGGTGGATTCAGATATTTCCAGAGGAAGGAAATTGCTGTCATATGAAAACTCAGACGAATTGCTGCCAGATTATTTTTTTCATTGAATCAGAGTGCAGGCAATGCGGAATTACGAGGCTGGAGAAGTGTTTGCGTTTGTAGTTTAATTTGTAATTCATGCTGGGCATTGCTGTCTTTCGCCTGAATTGAATAGGGTGGATTCAGATATTTCCAGAGGATTGAAATTGCTGTGATATGGAAACTCAGACGAATTGCTGCCAGATTGTTTTTTTCATTGAATCAAAGTGCAGGCAATGCGGAATTACGAGGCTGGAGAAGTGTTTGCATTTGTAGTTGAATTTCTAATTCATGTTGGATATTGCTGTCTTTCGCCTGAATTGAATAGGGTGGATTCAGATATTTCCAGAGGAAGGAAATTGCTGTCATATGAAAACTCAGACGAATTGCTGCCAGATTATTTTTTTCATTGAACTTAGGGTGCAGGCAATGCGGAATTACGAGGCTGGAGAAGTGTTTGCATTTGTAGTTTAATTTCTAATTCATGTTTGTCCTTGCTGTGTTTCGACTGTAATGACTCGCCGGGATTCAGATATTTCCAGAGGAAGGAAATTGCTGTCATATGAAAACTCAGACGAATTGCTGCCAGATTATTTTTTTCATTGAATCAGGGTGCAGGCAATGCGGAATTACGAAACTGGAGAAGTGTTTGCATTTGTAGTTTAATTTCTAATTCATGTTGGACATTGCTGTCCTTCGCCTGGATTGAATAGGGTGGATTCAAATATTATTTCTAGAGGAAGAAAATCCATGTCATATGAAAACTCAGACGAATTGCTGCCAGATTATTTTTTTCATTGAATCAGAGTGCAGGCAATGCGGAATTACGAGGCTGGAGAAGTGTTTGCATTTGTAGTTTAATTTCTAATTCATGTTGGACATTGCTGTCTTTCGCCTGAATTGAATAGGGTGGATTCAGATATTTCCAGAGGAAGGAAATTGCTGTTATATGAAAACTCAGACGAATTGCTGCCAGATTATTTTTTTTCATTGAATCAGGGTGCAGGCAATACGGAATTACGAAGCTGGAGAAGTGTTTGCATTTGCAGTTTAATTTATAATTCATGTTAGACCTTGCTGGCCTTCGCCTGGATTGAATAGGGTGGATTCAGATATTTCCAGCAGAAGGAAATCGATGTAATACGAAAACTCAGACGAATTGCTGCCAGATTATTTTTTTCAATGAATCAGGATGCAGGCAATGCGGAATTACGAAGCTGGAGAAGTGTTTGCATTTGTATTTTAATTTCTAATTCTAATTGAACCTTGCTATCTTTCGCCTGAATTGAAAAGGGTGGATTCAGATATTTCCAGAGGAAGGAAATTGCTTTCATATGAAAACTCAGATGAATTGCTGCCAAAGTATCTTTTTGCATTGTAACAGTGGGCAGACAATTAGGAATTATATCTAGAAGGAAATCTCAATATTGTGTTCAATTTCTCATTTATTTGGAACCTGCCTGCCACTCTTATTGTCCCTTAACTAAATTGAATGGAAAAATATTCATTCTCCAGCAAGGAAATCTACATTTTACAAACTAAATCGATTTTAAATAGTAATGCTTTCACGTGAGCATTCATTCTTGTCGATTCAATAGCCACTATTTTGAACGTGTATCTCATTCTAAACTTAATCTAAATGGAGTGGATTAAGATATTCTTTTTTTCAGTAAAAAAATCGTTGTCACATAAAAACTCTGGAGAATTACTGACGGATCATTTCTACATATTGAATCGGGATCCAAACAATCATGTCTCCATGTGTCTGTTTATTCACGTCAATCCAATGTTACTGTATTTCGAACGTATTTTTCATTCTCGACTTCGTCTGAATTGGCTGGACATAAATATTCTCTCCCCAGGAAGGAAATCGATGTCAAGCGAAAATGCAGACAAATTATCGCCAGATTATTTGTTCCACATCGAATCCATGTTAATTCTCATCCCGTAATTTCCATCGCATTACGCGATTACATTTTTCCGTTGTCTTTTTCGGTTGCGTTAACTATTTAATCGTTACTCAGACTACCGGCTGTCAATTAGGATCGCTCCGCTAATATCCCCGATAATGAAAATTCTGTCGTGATTCATAGGGTCAGGCGTAAAAAAATCGCGTGGCATTTAACGTGCGAACATTCCTCGGAATACACTGTTTATCACGCACAAACATCTCTCCGCACACGTGCATGGCCTTTGAAGTTTATGTCGCATTTGGCGTTCCACGTAAATGCGGAAACGTGGACGACTATGACGTCGTGCATTATAATTGATTTACGTCTAAATTTAATATCCCAACGTAACGTACGAGACCGTTCTGCATTCGGTGCGTTGAATCTTGGGCAGGGATCTACGTTGCGTGACATCGTCGGTAGTATATTATAAATGATTGGATATTCGACGTTAGTGATGCGAGAGTTCCGATATAAATGGGAATGCCATGGAAACAAGTTTCTGACATAGTGATGCATGCGCCGAGTAGTCAATTGCGCAAATAGAGCTTTAACACTTTATGGTACAATATTGTACAATGTACTTATTGAAGTTAGAACTTTATGACGTAGCACCGAGTAGTGTGGAGTGAAAAAGTAAAAGATGTTATGACGTAGCACCACATGGTGGATGGATCGAGATACAAGATAGCATAGCTAATATTGACGTAGCACTACGTAGTGTACGGGTTGGAATAAAAAATGTGACGTAGCCCTGTATAGTATAAGGATAAAAATTAAAAAAATGTTGTAGCATAATATAGTGTACGGATTAAAATAAAGAATAACACGTAGCATTGCATAGTATACGAACCGAAATAAACTTTCGTTACTAACAAAATAATATTTCAACGCTATTTTATATTTATATGAAATATCAAAATGTTAAAATAGAGCTTTAACACTTTATGATACAATATTGTGCAATGCACTTATTGAAGTTAGAACTTTATGACGTAGCATTGAGTAGTGTAGAGTGAAAAATAAGAGATGTTATGACCTAGCACCAAATGGTGGATGGATCGAGATATAAGATAGCATAGCCAATATTGACGTAGCAATACGTAGTGTACCGATTAAAATGAATTATAGCATTGCTAGTGTATGGGTTGAAATAAAAACTGTGACGTAGCATAGCATAGGGTACTGATCGATATAAAAAAATGTGATGTAGCCCTGTATAGTGTAAGGATCAAAATTCAAAAAATGATATAACATAATATAGTGTATGGATTAAAATAAAAAATAAGATGTAGCATTGCATAGTATACTAACCGAAATAAACTTTCATTGCTAAAAAATAATATTTCAACGCTATTTTATATTTATATGAAATATCAAAATGTTAAAATAGAGCTTTAACACTTTATGATACAATATTCTACAACGTACTTATTGAAGTTAGAACTTTATGACGTAGCACCACATGGTGGATGGATCGAGATATAAGATAGTGTAGCTAATATTGACGTAGCCCTACGTAGTGTATGGATTAAAATGAATTATAGCATTACTAGTGTACGGGTTGAAATAAAAACTGTGACGTAGCATTGCATAGAGTACGGATTCATATAAAGCAATGTGATGTAGCCCTGTATAGTATAAGGATAAAAATTAAAAAAATGTTGTAACATAATATAGTGTACGGATTAAAATAAAAAATAACATCTAGCATTGCATAGTATACGAACTGAAATAAACTTTCATTACTAACAAAATAATATTTCAACACTATTTTATATTTATATGAAATATCAAAATGTTAAAATAGAGCTTTTAACACTTTATGATACAATATTGTACAATATACTTATTGAAGTTAGAACTTTATGATGTAGCATCGAGTAGTGTAGAGTGAAAAATAGGTGTTATGACGTAGCACCACATGGTGGATGGATCGAGATATAAGATAGCATAGCTAATATTGACGCAGCAATACGTAGTGTACGGATTAAAATGAATTATAGCATTGCTAGTGTACGGGTTGAAATAAAAAATGTGACGTAGCATTGCATAGAGTACGGATTCATATAAAGCAATGTGATGTAGCCCTGTATAGTATAAGGATCAAAATTAAAAAAATGTTATAGCATAATATAGTGTATAGATTAAAATAAAAAATAAGACGTAGCATTGCATAGTATACTAACCGAAATAAACTTTCATTACTAACAAAATAATATTTCAACGCTATTTTATATTTATATGAAATATCAAAATGTTAAAATAGAGCTTTAACACTTTATGATACAATATTGTGCAATGCACTTATTGAAGTTAGAACTTTATGACGTAGCATCGAGTAGTGTAGAGTGAAAAATAAGAGGTGTTATGACCTAGCACCACATGGTGGATGGATCGAGATATAAGATAGCATAGCTAATATTGACGTAGCAATACGTCGTGTACGGATTAAAATGAATTATAGCATTGCTAGTGTACGGGTTGAAATAAAAAATGTGACGTAGCATTGCATAGAGTACGGATTGATATAAAGCAATGTGATGTAGCCCTGCATAGTGTAAGGACCAAAATTAAAAAAATGTTATAACATAATATAGTGTATGGATTAAAATAAAAAATAAGACGTAGCATTGCATAGTATACGAATCGAAATAAACTTTCATTACTAACAAAATAATATTTCAACGCTATTTTATATTTATATGAAATATCAAAATGTTAAAATAGAGCTTTAACACTTTATGATACAATATTGTGGAATGCACTTATTGAAGTTAGAACTTTATGACGTAGGATCGAGTAGTGTAGAGTGAAAAATAAAAGGTGTTATGACCTAGCACCACATGGTGGATGGATCGAGATATAAGATAGCATAGCCAATATTGACGTAGCAATACGTAGTGTACGGATTAAAATGAATTATAGCATTGCTAGTGTACGGGTTGGAATAAAAAATGTGACGTAGCATTGCATAGAGTACGGATTCATATAAAGCAATGTGATGTAGCCCTGCATAGTATAAGGATCAAAATTAAAAAAATGTTATAGCATAATATAGTGTATAGATGAAAATAAAAAATAAGACGTAGCATTGCATAGTATACTAACCGAAATAAACTTTCATTACTAACAAAATAATATTTCAACGCTATTTTATATTTATATGAAATATCAAAATGTTAAAATAGAGCTCTAACATTTTATGATACAATATTGTGCAATGCACTTATTGAAGTTAGAACTTTATGACGTAGCATCGAGTAGTGTAGAGTGAAAAATAAGATGTGTTATGACCTAGCACCACATGGTGGATGGATCGAGATATAAGGCAGCATAGCCAATATTGACGTAGCAATACGTAGTGTACGGATTAAAATGAATTATAGCATTGCTAGGGTACGGGTTGAAATAAAAAATGTGACGTAGCATTGCATAGAGTACGGATTCATATAAAGCAATGTGATGTAGCCCTGCATAGTATAAGGACCAAAATTAAAAAAATGTTATAGCATAATATAGTGTACGGATTAAAATAAAAAATAACACGTAACATTGCATAGTATACGAACCGAAATAAACTTTCATTACTAACAAAATAATATTTCGACGCTATTTTATATTTATATCAAATATCAAAGTGTTAAAATGAAAAATACCACAGAAGACAAACTTTCGTTCAGAAAAGTGCAAAATCGTGGTAGCATCGCAATGGATTGCACGAGACGTGAAGTCTATTGCACGGAGTTCAGGTGGTTCGTCGAAACTTGGCGGTTTTAATTAAGAGGCAATCGAAAGCGCCAGCGTCCGGGTCGATTACCGTAAGAAGATCGCAAATTAATCGTTCCTCGCGGACATTCAGGAGCTCCCTGGGGAACTGTTCTGGCTTTCGAGCGGTGAGCATTAGTCTCAGGTGGCTGAGTGTGCAGAAAGTGAAGAAACAATGGTCTCGCAGAATTAAGTTTCCGATCTCATTAGCCGGTGAGCATGCGTAATTAGGAGATGTGCTTAATGAAAAAATCGCTTGACGTCGTGTGCCCGGTTAATTGACGGAAGGAGGATTAATTATTTGAGGGATCGCGGGGTTCGATACTGTGTCGCCATCGCTAACGAAAGTATCGAATGATAAGACTGTCCTTTCGGTAAATGAATTGTGAAACGTGCGCTGCTTGCAACTCGACGGATAAAGCTTTTAGAAAGTGACTGAGCTGATAAGCGGAGGGCCGCAGCAGAGTTGGCGGTTGGAATTGAAACTACGCGAGGCAGAGACTGAAGTCCATAAGGTAATGCAGAATATCGATTATAAATAAATTTTGAATATGTCACACCTTGTGCCCGAGAGTACGTATGGGTAGATGGATGTATGGTGCATTAGCTGCCTTTTGGTGGGAAGTCAAACCAGAGACAAGATAGGAATAAATATCTTAGCTTATATGAATTTTTGACTTATGAACTGTTGTTATGTCGATTTTTTATTAAAATCGATCGTATGCGAGGGCAATCTATATTTCAAAATGAGGGACAAAACCGTCTATATATACTTATTAGTTATAACATACGCACATTTTGATATGCATATAACTTTACGGTTGCTCCTTGAGACACTTACAAATAACTGTAATAACCGAAACGAGTCTATCACGTTTTGGACGCCAGGCGAAAATAAGCGAAAAATGACAATTTTTTTTTTTTGTTTCGGACCGATACCATTCGATAGTGTGTAATTTGCCTTGAAGATAGACCACTTTTCGCGCGTTGAACTCTTCGTGGTTTCCAAGATACGACGATTTTAAGAAAGCACAAAAAAAATTTTTTCAAAATTCCTGATCGCGACTAATCCCACGTGAAAGTGTGTTCAAAGAGCTTTAAGAAAACCTGTAATACTTATAGGTTTCGATCACTAGTTTAGACGGGACAGGGCCTTGAAAAAATCGCGAAAATCTTAAGGTATACCCCTTGCCATTTTTGCCAAAAAATGATGGGTCACCGATTTAATCGGCCTTTTAGTATATCAAAGGGGGTAAAAAATGACTCGGAAAAATGAAACGCGCACCCCGAAATTCGTAATAGTTCCGGAGATATCGCCAAAAATGTGTGGAAAAATCGTGAAAAACGGGCTTGAAAATGGGGTCAAAAATGAAAACCCTACCAATCGAAATGTACCAGATGAAAGGGGGTACAAAGAGACTTGGAAAAAATGCCCGCAATGAAAAATTCGCAGATATGTGAAAATAGATGAAAAAATGAGAAAAAACATGTATTGGTTTTTTCAACGCAATTGAAAATCAAATTCAATGTGTGAATCGCACCTCAAAATTCGCAATAATTACCGAGTTATGAGCAATAATACGTGAAAAAAATGACGTAAATTGGCCGAAAATAGGCGAAAAATGGCGAAAAATGTCAAATTTTTTTTTGTTTCGGACCGATACTATTCGATAGAGGGTAATTTGCCCTGAAGATAGACCACTTTCCGCATGTTGAACTCTTCGTGGTTTCCAAGATACGACGATTTTAAGAAAGCACAAAAAACTTTTTTTCAAAATTCCTGATCGCGACTAATCCCACATCAAAGTGTGCCCAAAGAGCTTTAAGAAAACCTGTATTACATATAGGTTTCGATCACTAGTTTAGACGGAAGAGGGCCTTGAAGAAATCGAGAAAATCTTAAGGTATATCCTTACCATTTTTGCCAAAAAATGATGGGTCACCGATTTGATTGCCCTTTTGACACATCAACGGGGGTCCAAAATGACTCGGAAAAATGCATGGCGCACCCCGAAATTCGGAATAGTTCCGGAGATATCGCCAAAAATGTGTGGAAAAATCGTGAAAAACGGGCTTGAAAATGGGGTCAAAAATGAAAACCCTACCAATCGATGTGCAATTGTACCAGATGAAAGGGGATACAAAGAGACTTGGAAAAAATGTAACCGCAATGAAAAATTCGAAATAGTTTTTGAGATATGATTGAAAACAGATGAAAAAATCAGGAAAAATGCGAGATAAAACCGCGTTTCTTTACTGCCGTTGACTGAAATTGTCTCATTTGATTTGCGCCCCTATGTTAATTGGAAGAGTGCCGACTGAGATTCAGAAAAATGCAAGGCGCACCCCAAAATTCGCAATACTTTCGGAGATATGGACAGAAATGTGTGGAAAATCGTGAAAAACAACCCTAAAATGAGACAGAAAAATAAATGTTCACCGAACGGCTCAGCTCATTAAAAATTAAAAAAAAGATGGAAATGAAGTCAGAAAAGTGCACAAATTTCTCAAGAATATAAAATAGTTTTTGAGAAATGGCTAGAACGAGTCAACAGTAGCTGGAACAATAACAGACTGCCTATTGTGAGGATAAAAAGCGAATGTTAAATGTTTAGGTAAAAATAGTGTGTTCTCTGAAGAGTTAAACTTCGAGGGTATTTTGTGTTAGAAAACGACGGTGTTTGAGTCATGTTATCGTGATTTGTTTTGCTTGCAGTCACGAAGACGGATGGGGCATTTTCTGAGAATGCTGAGTGTCAGGACAATATCTGGGTCCAAAATAAATTTCGAGGAAGTTAAGGTAAGATTGGAGGGGAATAATGGTCGGTTGCTAATAAGATAACGCATGACTAACTGTGAGTTAAGTAATGCAGGTTCAGACATTCATATATTTAATTATAATATCACTATTATAGTATACTTATGTGTTCAAACATTTGATATATTAAATAGCATTGATTTTCTCTGAAAGTTCTGTCGTATTTTTAATAGGCATAATTTTTCTGTTAACATCGACACTGATATATTGAATAGAATTGATTTTCTGTGAATGTAGAAACAAAAGTACACTCTTTCTACTAAGCACGACTGCAAAAACAAACTTTCTACCCTGCAATATCGTTTCATATGAATAAGCTTTAATCACAATCACGTCCGATGCTTTCAACATTCCATCCTGCTGCCGCAAACATTTGATACACTTCCACGTGCGATCACATTTGCATACGCACGCTTCGATCTGCGGGATCTAGCATGTTGTGACTTTCTAATCGCTTCCGGACAGCGCGGCAACATTAAGCAAAAATGTCGACAATGTCGAACTGACGCATTTGCATCCCTGATCGAGGGACACGCGCATCCTCGTTCCGAAGTTCGCGTGACGGACTGCCAGTGAAAGCATCGACGAGTAACGAGCGTGTAATTCGCCATGTTGTGAGTGCGTGCGTCCACGCGATAATGCCCATGGTCCGTGATATAACGGCCGGAACACTAGGTAGGAAGTAAAAAATGTCGACGCCCACGTCCTTCTTCCTGCATCGAGCTCAAAGTTGCCGTTTCTTGCCTTTTTTCCATCGCGACACGCATTAGGCGTGATTCGAAATTTCGCCTTATAAATATCACGACCAGCGTTGTGTAAATTTTTTTTATGGACTATTATTGTTGTATTATTTTAATGGAATATTATTGTGTATAACTTGAATGTTCTTATTGGTGTCAAAATATTTGTTCGTATTCATCCTGGAATTACAGTCGGTTTGTTTTCGAATAATTACGTTTGCGTTAACACTTTTATGTTGGTATTTCAATATTTGCTTTGTGATATAACGACCGGAACAGTAGGTAGGAAGTAAAAAATGTCGACGCCCACGTCCTTCTTCCTGCATCCAGCTCAAATTTGCCGTTTCTTGCCTTTTTTCCATCGCGACACGCATTAGGCATGATTCGAAATTTCGCATTAAATATCACGGCCAGTGTACTGTGAATTTTGTTTATGGCTTTACTCTAAAAGTGTCTCATGCAGCATTATATTAATGTTGTATGCAATTATATTATTGTGCATGATTTTAATATTTTTATTAGTGTCAAAATATTTGTTCGTATTCATCCTGGAATTACAGTCGGTTTGTTTTCGAATAATTACGTTTGCGTTAACACTTTTATGTTGGTATTTGAAGATGTGCTTTGTGGTATAACGGCCGGAACACTAGGTAGGAAGTAAAAAATGTCGATGCCCACGTCCTTCTTCCTGCATCCAGCTCAAAGTTCCCGTTTCTTGCCTTTTTTCCATCGCGACACGCATTAGGCGTGATTCGAAATTTCGCCTTATAAATATCACGACCAGCGGTGTGTAAATTTTTTTTTTATGGACCATTTACTTCACTGTAAAAGTGTTTCATGCAGCATTATATTGGTGTTATGTGCAATTATATTATTGTGCATGACATGAATGTTTTTAGTGGTGTCAAAATATTTGTTCGTAATCATCCTGGAATTACAGTCGGTTTATTTCGAATAATTACATTTGCGTTAACACTTTTATGTTGGTATTTGAAGATGTGCTTTGTGATATAACGGCCGGAACACTAGGTAGGAAGTAAAGAATGTCGACACCCACGTCCTTCTTCCTACATCCAGGTCAAAGTTGCCGTTTTTTACCTTTTTTCTATCGCGACACGCGTTAGGCGTGATTCGAAATTTCGCATTAAATATCAGGGCCAGCGTTGTGTAAATTTTTTTTATGGACCATTTGCTTCACTGTAAAAGTGTTTGATGCAGCATTATATTAGCGTTATATGCAATTCTATTATTGTGATAACAATCTGGATGACTTGATGTTTTTATTAGCGTCAAAATACTTGTTCGTATTCATTCTAGAATTGACTTGGATGGTTTTATTAGTGTCAAAATACTTGTTCGTATTCATCCTGGAATTATAGTTGGTTTGTTTTCGAATAATTACGTTTGCGTTAACACTTTTATGTTGGTATTTGAAGATGTGCTTTGTGATATAACGACCGGAACTGTAGGTAGAAAGTAAAAACTTCTCACGCCCACGTCCTTCTTCCTGTATATAACTCAAAGTTGCAGTTTCCCGCCTTTTTCCTCCTGATATGCATTATACTTGATTCGAAGTTTTTTTACTGAATACCGGTATTAGCATAGCGTAAAAATACACATACATAATATATATGTCCGCATTCATATATATAGTGGATGTACATGTACACTTTTGATTTAGCATTTCTATGTTCTTAGCTGGAAGTGTACTTTGTAATATAACTGCCGGAACACTAGGTAGGAAATGAAAAATTTCCACGCCCACGTCCTTCGTACTTTATACGCGATGTACCTGATTTGAAGTTCATTATTGAATATAACAATTAGTGCGTTTTCTCGTACTAACAAACACCATACGTAATTTAATGTCTGTTATCCAGCATTATGCTTTCTGTACGTAAGTTGCGTGTATTTCCTAACAGTACCGTTCTTAACGATATTTTTCTGAAATTTTATTCCGTTTATGCATAATTATGTTTTATTCTGTTCTCATTAATGATAAGGTGTTGGCTTCCGGGTGCATGCGTTTGAATTCGCTGCAGTTTATTTTGCAGACTATTTTTTTATTTAATAGCACTGCCATTATTCGTTACAAGCATAGTTTGTGGCATAACGCCCGGAATACTCACTAGAAAGTGGAAGTACGCAACATCCACGTCCGTGTTCCTGTATTCTCAAACTTCACACTCGTTAAATTTTTAATACCATCCGTGCACGCTTGTGCCTTCATTATACTTATAATATCAATTATCCTCAACCTCGGAGTCACTGCACCCAAACAACCATTGTTAGAAACCCCAAAAAAATCGTCATTCCCTCCCACGTCGCTGTCAAATTAAAATTAAAACTATATTAAAACAACATAAAATTATATTAACACTTGGCATGCGGATATACTTCGCCGCCGAATTTCGCGTGCAGCGGGCGTTTTTTCTTGAATCGCGCGGAAGTTTGGTTATTCAGAAAAATCGCAGTAAATCGAAAACTACTTCGTTTTTATGAACGAAACTTTTTTTATTTCACACTTAAATATATACTGTATGATTATATAACAAAAAACAAACGATATTTTCACGAAATCATAAAAATAAGCGATTTTTAAAGTTTTCCACACTATCATACGAAAAGTCCGATAATTTGTCAGCGCATATTTCTTCATCACTATCTTTGTCACAACGGCTCATTTGATCAATTTTGTAATCAATAATAAAAAATCAAGCTTCAAATTGATAAAACACGTTCTGGAGCTAAGAATTCGATTGAAGACGAAATAATTCAGCAAAAGACCGAGTAACTCAACAATCATAACTTATGCGAATAAAAATGCAAAGCGTTGCCTAGCAACGCAAATAACACGCATATAATGTCACACATTCATGTAATTATACGTATTTAGTAGATTTGTGGTGGATATCCACTAACAACACCAAATCAACTAAACACGTATTTTTACGTGACCCGCGCTTCAGTGACAGACTACAAAAAACGTAAAAATACGTTGCCCGCATGCCAAGTGTTAACACATTGTTGACCGGCAATTTACGGCGAAAGCTGTTTCTAGTCACCGGCTATTATTTCGTAATTGAACATGGATGTGAAATGATGTAAATAACCTTCAATAAAGTTTGTTCGTGCATAATGATTTCAAATTGAACTTTGGATATAATTTTATGTAACTTTTAATATTTTTTCGTATGATTAACTGTACAGCAGTTATTTACGCGTAGATGTAGACAAGAGATTTTGCACATATATCTTGTTTTATTGCGCTTCCCTTTTACAGAGCTAGATTATGTTATGATATTGTTATTTCATTTTCAGTAATCATTTTCCAACGGACTACAACTTATTTAAAAATCACTCGGGCGACTATATAAAGCATTTACGTATAATTGATTGAAAAATGCTTCACCGTCACGTTCCGTTGTTCTCGACACTTTCTAATACTAGAATTGTAATAAAAACCTCAGTACCAAGAAAAGTATACTTTTTTATAATAAAGCAGACGCGATGGAACACAATGAACAAAATTTTGCTATATTCTATTTTGCCCTACGTTTCAGAAATTAAAATAACCGACGCAAGTGCAAACACGAGTTAATTGGTGACCGGTCAGCTACGTTTGGCCATGAAAACACGAATTAACTCGTCACCGGTCAACAATGTGTTAACACGTTCACGCCGGGGCCAATTTTCATGTTTTTCGCTGGGAGGCGCGGCTCGAATTCATGCAGCGCTTCATTTGGTGGCTCACGATTGTTGTTTGTTTCAATTATTTAACACGTTGGCTGCCGTGGGGGTCTCTGGTGACCGGCGCAAGAGATTTTACTGAAGATCCAAAATATTCGCAATGGGTAGTAATAATTATTTTCTAAATGCAGTTATTGTTAGAATAGTGATGCGATTCTTTGGTCTCCAATACTTGCACATTATTTACATTTTGCATAATTCAGTCAAACGCTATAGTATTTCATAGCATCGCCGTTCTAATAAAGCAAAATACGCACGGCAGTCAACGTGTTAACTATGTGGCTTTCTAGAAAATTTTGTTTACGGTAAACTAACGGTCGGCTTCAAGTATATACCGACAATTACAAATGCATTACAATTAGCGCTTCATTTGGTGGCTCACGATTGTTGCTTGTTTCAATTATTTAACACGTTGGCTGCCGTGGGGGTCTCTGGTGACCGGCGCAAGAGATTTTACTGAAAATCCAAAATATTTGCAATGGGTAGTAATAATTATTTTCTAAATGCAGTTATTATTAGAATAGTGATGCGATTCTTTGGTCTCCAATACTTGCACATTATTTACATTTTGCATAATTCAGTCAAACGCTATAGTATTATAGCATCGCCGTTCTAATAAAGCAAAATACGCACGGCAGTCAACGTGTTAACTATGTGGCTTTCTAGAAAATTTTGTTTACGGTTAACTAACGGTCGGCTTCAAGTATTTACTGGCAATTACAAATGCATTACAATTAGCGGTTTTCTTAATGCACTCAGGAAATCACGTTAACTACTTCAGAGATCGATGTTTAGGTAAATATAGATATCTATGGACATTGATAGTTTTAGTCAATAGTCTAAGTCATAGTATTTCATAGCATCGCTGTTCTAATACGGCAAAATACGCACGGCAGTCAACGTGTTAAATTTCAATGATTTAAATGTTCAACTATACGGCAATTTCGTCCACTTACTAAACGAACTATATTTTTGATGGTGAGCTAAACAAATGTTCACGCCCGATGGGAAAGTCGAGCGTGACCCACCGGTGGTACACGCCGGCGTGAATGTGTCAAAATTATATCAAAATAGAAGAATTGAAACCAGTCAAAAATCCTCACTGCCCATTTCCATGCAGTCGCGAGCAGTTCATCCACCCGATGACTCGGCCGAAATTACCTCGTTCGTTATCGTTCGCCGTTGTTTTAAACGATCAATTTTCCGCGCGCGCACAAATTGCACGGATGAGTCAGGCTTAATCGAGGCGGGACGATAAATTTTGCGCGCAAAAGCCGTCCCCGCCGCTGACTGTCTTATCGTCGGAGCCTTCCTGCTGTCCTTTCGAGACACCCCCGATACGGCTTATCCCTCAGGATGTTACAAAGTCCCGCGATAACGGCGAAGTGACGGGAAAGAGGTTCGACGAAATTTCTCTAACCGAAAACATCTGCCGCGAGTGCCGGACAGTCAGAGACGTTGATAAAAATGAGAGAACGGGAGCACGAAAGGCGTGGAAAATATCGTGTGACGTCATACGGCTGGTCAGCGGGTCAGATGAGTGTAATAAATTAATTGCTTACGTCATGCGTTAGCGAGAATTTCCTCCTAATGAACCGTTACGGATATGGGGAGTTTTTTTCGTGGGATCAGCGTCTGTCGAAAGTGTTCAATGCTATTGGGTGTTACGTGTAATCCACTTCCGGGTGGAAGCTACGATATGTGGGGTTCAGCAGATGTTATGCGATGTCCGACGAGTGCAAAATGGGAAAATGTTATTTTTGGCAGTGTCTGCGAATACTTGTCAATTCTTGAGGAAACCGAAGTTCGGAGAGCAGTAGGATAATTATTCTTGGCAAAGGATATTTTACAATATTACTGTCCCATGCATAACACATTTTCGATTGCTTAGATACAAAAGGAATGCATTTGCCTTCTTGTTGCATTTACATCTGCATTTGCTATCCCACACTTTGAATTGTTTATATACAAAAGGAAAACTCGTGACACGTGCAAAATATAAAATTTTCAACTATAGATATTGGAGCCGATATAGCTAATGAACATTTGTAAGTAGTAATTATCGTAAAATGATTTTACTCGGTATAGTACATTTTACCATATTACTACACAATGCACGGTACATTCCTTTAGTTATATACTCGTCAACAGAAAGCATATTGCAGCCGGTACAACTAATAATCACTTATAACTACTAATTAAATGATCATAATTACACTTAACAAACTACATTTCGCAATATTACTGTCCGCCGCATGACACACTCTTACCGAAGATATTTTCAGAGAAGAGTAAAGCATCTTACAAGAAAAACCCAAACCACAGCGAGCAATTTTTTCATATCACACATCATGCAAGCCTGAGCATAAAATCTGTCATGAGTCATTAGCAGCGAAAGTGCAGCACATTTAACCCATCAACTACGTTCACGCATCCAGTATCGAAACGTCATATCAAAACGTTACTTTTAACACTAAACTTACTAAGCGGGGTAATGACTCCTTTCAAAATTTATTTTAAAATCGTACATTCGTTATTTCTTTCGCTCATTTGACTTTCTGTAAATTCTTATATCATGTGATTATTCAATCTCTCGCTTTAATAAATTAGGAATTTCTTTCTGAAAATCAACATTTATTCCATAAGGGGTCAAATGACACCTCATGGTAAGAATAAGTAGGTGTAAAGTACCGGCACGTTTAGTGTTAACAATAGTTTCGAATAGAACTAACTCATTCGTTCGCAATATCACAGAAATTCGCATGCTTTGCTCTGTCACATACCGGGTTGTTCAATAAGTTTTGTTGAGGGCGTTGCTACTAGTCCAAATTTGTTTTTGTTTTGTTGGTTCACTCTTCTTATCAACGTATGTGAAGGTTCATTTCAATCAGTCAATTCATTCTTTATTTACAAGCCATTTAGTGTCGCCGTGTCACAGTATTTTCGACAATGGAAAAAATTGAATATCGTGCAGTGATAAAATTCTTATTTTTGGAAGGTGTAGCACCAAAAGAAATTCACGAACGAATGTTAAGAGTGTATAATGAACGTTCACCTTCAATTAGAACAGTAGAAAGATGGGTTGCTGAATTTAAACGTGGTCCTACAAGCCTTGAAGACGATCCACGTGAAGGACGTCCAAAAACCGCATCAACACCAGAAATCGTAGCCAAAGTACAGGATATGGTTTTGGAAGATCGTCGATTGATTGAGAGGGATTTAGTAGAGGCTCTACACATCTCATTAGGCAGTGTGAGTCATATTTTAAATGAAATTTTGAGTTTTAAAAAGCTGTGTGCACAATGGGTGCCGCATTCGCTAACAATTGAACAAAAACACATTCGAATGCGACTTTCTCAACAACATTTGGAGCGTTTTAAAAAGGATAAAGTGGATTTTGTGCGTCGATTCATCACTATGGATGAGACTTGGGTCTATCACCATGATCCTAAATCAAAACAAGAGGCTAAAGAGTGGTGTGAACCTGGTTGTTCGGCTTCGAAACGAGTTCGTGTCCAGAAATCGGCCAAGAAGGTTCTGGCATCAGTTTTTTGGGATGCGAAAGGAATTTTATTTGTGGATTACTTGCAAACTGGTAAAACAATTAATTCTGAATATTATTGCAACCTTTTGGACCAGTTGAAGGAAAAAATTCGTGAAAAAAGACCCGGTTTGCAGAAGAAAAAAATCCTTCTTCATCAGGACAACGCACCGTGTCACAAGAGCATTTTGACAATGGCTAAAATCCATGAATTAAAGTTCGAATTGTTGGAGCATCCGCCGTATTCACCAGATTTGGCCCCCAGCGACTTCCATTTGTTTCCAGAACTCAAAAAATTTATGCGTGGCAAGCGTTTTTCGTCAAATGAAGAGGACATAACGGCTGTTGAAGCGTATTTTGCAGACCTTCCGGAATCTCACTTCAGGGATGGGATCCACAGATTGGAGGATCGTTGGAGCAAGTGCATTAATGTTCAGGGAGATTATACTGAATAATAAAGTGTATTTTGAACCATAACATTGTGTTTTTCTTATCGAACGCCAAAACTTATTGAGCAACCTGGTACAACACACTATCATCTACAGCATTCTAGCAGCGGCTTAACAAATGCACAGACGACGACTAAGCCGCCGTCTAAATTTGGTCCGTCGGTCGGGATCGCGCAAAAGTTGCCGCCTGCCGTTTTATGAATTCCAGCTTCCCGCGACGCACACTTCTCGCGCTGCGAAGTTGCGGGAATTATGAAAATCGCGGCATCCTCGACAGGCTTGGCTCTCGTTGCCGGCGCGGAACTGCAAAAATAATAACAACGATCGTCGCGCCCGGCCGTTGGAATTCGAGGAGAAAGCGGGCCGAGAAAATGCGAGGCGGAGGACGAGTAAAGTCGACGGACCGAAAGGAAACGCGCAGAATTTGCTGTAAGATCGAGCAAGACACGAATTGCACCGGATTTTGCGATTTGATTATGTGGAGACTGACGACTCTGGAAGGAACAAGTTGAATTTCAGATGTAACGAGTGTTGTTGATACTGGGATATCTGGTGTATGGTTGAAAGACTTTTAAGGAATGCGCGTTGTGGTGGTGTTGTGTAAAGCCTGTAAAAAGTGGTTTCCAGGGAACAGAGTTACACGTGAACTCTTGAGATAAGATCAGTGTTGGTATGTATGTGTGTAGAAATGTGTAATTAATTATTACGTGAAATCGTATATTGCATGGGAAAGTTGTTTCGTTTTAATGTGTTCATTAATGTTTTAAGTTATTTTTAATAGTTGAAACTTTGTCTTTATTTGTCAAGTCGACAGGCTTTGGAAACGCACGAGTTCTTCTTTGTATGTATAATTAATTATTACGTGGGATCGTATATTGCATGGGAAAGTTGTTTTGTTTTAACGTGTTCATTAATGTTTTAAGTTATTTTTAATAGTTGAAACTTTGTCTTTGTTTGTCAACTCGACAGACTTTGTAAACACACGAGTTCTTTTCTGTATGTATAATTAATTATTACGTGGAATCGTATATTGCATGGGAAAGTTGTTTTGTTTTAATGTGTTAATTAATGCTTTAAGTTATTTTTAATAGTTGAAATTTTGTCTTTATTTGTCAAGTCGACAGGCTTTGGAAACGCACGAGTTCTTCTTTGTATGTATAATTAATTATGACGTGGGATCGTATATTGCATGGGAAAGTTGTTTTGTTTTAATGTGTTCATTAATGTTTTAAGTTATTTTTAATAGTTGAAACTTTGTCTTTGTTTGTCAAGTCGACAGACTTTGTAAACGCACGAGTTCTTTTCTGTATGTATAATTAATTATTACGTGGAATCGTATATTGCATGGGAAAGTTGTTTTGTTTTAATGTGTTCATTAATGTTTTAAGTTATTTTTAATAGTTGAAACTTTGTCTTTGTTTGTCAAGTCGACAGACTTTGTAAACGCACGAGTTCTTTTCAGTATGTATAATTAATTATTACGTGGAATCGTATATTGCATGGGAAAGTTGTTTCGTTTTAATGTGTTCATTAATGTTTTAAGTTATTTTTAATAGTTAAAACTTTGTCTTTGTTTGTCAAGTCGACAGACTTTGTAAACGCACGAGTTCTTCTTTGTATGTATAATTAATTATTACGTGGGATCGTATATTGCATGGGAAAGTTGTTTTGTTTTAATGTGTTCATTAATGTTTTAAGTTATTTTTAATAGTTGAAACTTTGTCTTTGTTTGTCAAGTCGACAGACTTTGTAAACGCACGAGTTCTTTTCTGTATGTATAATTAATTATTACGTGGAATCGTATATTGCATGGGAAAGTTGTTTTGTTTTAATGTGTTCATTAATGTTTTAAGTTATTTTTAATAGTTGAAACTTTGTCTTTGTTTGTCAAGTCGACAGACTTTGTAAACGCACGAGTTCTTTTCAGTATGTATAATTAATTATTACGTGGAATCGTATATTGCATGGGAAAGTTGTTTCGTTTTAATGTGTTCATTAATGTTTTAAGTTATTTTTAATAGTTAAAACTTTGTCTTTGTTTGTCAAGTCGACAGACTTTGTAAACGCACGAGTTCTTTTCTGTATGTATAATTAATTATTACGTGGAATTGTATATTGCATGGGAAAGTTGTTTTGTGTTAAAGTGTTCATTAATGTTTTAAGTTATTTTTAATAGTTGAAACTTTGTCTTTATTTGTCAAGTCGACAGGCTTTGGAAACGCACGAGTTCTTCTTTGTATGTATAATTAATTATTACGTGGGATCGTATATTGCATGGGAAAGTTGTTTTGTTTTAAGGTGTTCATTAATGTTTTAAGTTATTTTTAATAGTTGAAATTTTGTCTTTGTGAAGTCGATAGGCTTTGGAAACGCACGAGTTCTTCTCTGCATGTATCTCATATTTCTATTCTATACGTATCTCATTCACGTTACAAGATTTAATTTTTATAAGTGCATTAATCAGAATCTCACACAGAAATTTATGTAAGACTCAATAGTATATTGTCCCAATCGACAGTATATCAACGTTCCAGAACTACCTACAACTATCTCTTTCCCTATGTGTGTCGTTCACCAAAGAAATAAGTGATTTATAGGAAATATTTGCTTTTATATCATTATTTCACATTCAAATTCAGTATCGCGGAATGATCTCGTTGAGAAAAAGGGGTCAGGAGTAAAAAAATTCGAGAAGCGCCGGTCTTTACGGTAAATTTACAACGCGTAAGATGCAGCCGCGTCTCCGTCCGCTCGTTCCGAAAAGAGCCGGACGCGCTCATTGACGTTACAAAAAATTTAATTTTTATAAGTGCATTAATCAGAATCACCACACAGAA
This sequence comes from Cryptocheilus praepositus, assembly GCA_033815515.1. Classification (NCBI taxonomy): domain Eukaryota; kingdom Metazoa; phylum Arthropoda; class Insecta; order Hymenoptera; family Pompilidae; genus Cryptocheilus; species Cryptocheilus praepositus. The sequence goes on from JAWWQZ010000190.1 coordinate 3,118,177, forward strand.
ATATATGTAGGACTCAATAGTACATTGTCCCAATCGACAGTATATCAACGTTCCAGAACTACCTCTTTCCCTACGTATGTCTTTCACCAAAGAAATAAGTGATTTATAGGAAATATTTGCTTTTATATCATTATTTCGCATTTAAATTCGATATCGCGGAATGATCTCGTTGAGAAAAAGGGGTCAGGAGTAAAAAATTCGAGAAGCGCCGGTCTTTGCGGTAGATTTACAACGCGTAAGATGCAGCCGCGTCTCCGTTCGCTCGTTCCGAAAAGAGCCGGACGCGCAAAAAGCGCCGACCGGCCGTTTCGAAATTATTAATCAGCGCGATATAATTGGTTCATAAAGTTAGCGCGCCGTGACGAACGCGCGGCGTGCGCTGTTTCCTCAAAGGTGAAAGTAAAAGTTGGCCGCGGCACTTTGCGCCTGTACTCTCCTGCAAACCGTGGCAAACGTGCTTCTATTGGCCCTTATCGACCCGACCGATAACGATCGGCTTTGCTGTTGGGAATGTGAGCCGATGACCAACGAAGCCGGAAACTGCTGAGTGCTACGTTATTTGCAACCTTACTAATAGTAGTGGATAACGAGATAAAAGCCCTTTTTCGGATTGAAAATTCATATCGATTGAGAATTGACATTTTCAAGCTTATTAATAATAGTGGATAAGGAAGTAAAAATCCCCCTGTGGAATGAAAATCGATATCGGTTAAGAATTGATATTTGCAGCTTTATTAATAATAGTGGCTGACGAGATAAAAGCCCTTTTTCGGATTGAAAATTCATATCGATTGAGAATTGACATTTTCAAGCTTATTAATAATAGTGGATAAGGAAGTAAAAATCCTCCTGTGGAATGAAAATGGATATCGGTTGAGAATTTATATTTGCAGCCTTACTAATAGTAGTGGATAACGAGATAAAAGCCCTTTTTAGGATTGAAAATCCATATCGATTGAGAATTGACATTTTCCACCTTATTAATAATAGTGGATAAGCAAGTAAAAATCTTCTTGTGGAATGAAAATGGATATCGGTTGAAAATTTATATTTGCAGCCTTATTAATAATAGTGGGTGACGAGATAAAAGCCCTTTTTCGGATTGAAAATTCATATCGATTGAGAATTGACATTTTCAAGCTTATTAATAATAGTGGATAAGGAAGTAAAAATCCTCCTGTGGAATAAAAATGGATATCGGTTGAGAGTTTATATTTGCAACCTTACTAATAGTAGTGGATAACGAGATAAAAGCCCTTTTTCGGATTGAAAATTCATATTGATTGAGAATTAACATTTTCCACCATACTAATAAGAGTGGATAAGGAAGTAAAAATCCACTTGTGGAATGAAAATGGATATCGGTGGGGAATTGATATTTGCAGCGTTATTAATAATAGCGGGTGACGAGATAAAAGCCCTTTTTCGGATTGAAAATTCATATCGATTGAGAATTGACATTTTCAAGCTTATTAATAATAGTGGATAAGCAAGTAAAAATCCAGCTGTGGAATAAAAATGGATATCGCTTGAGAGTTTATATTTGCAACCTTACTAATAGTAGTGGATAACGAGATAAAAGCCCTTTTTCTGATTGAAGATTCATATCGATTGAGGATTTACATTTTCAATCTTATTAATAATAGTGGATAAGGAAATAAAAATCCTCCTGTGGAATGAAAATGGATATCGGTTGAGAATTTATATTTGCAGCCTTATTAATAATAGTGGACAACGAGATAAAAGCCCTTTTTGGATTAAAAATTCCTATCGATTGAGAATTGACATTTTCAAGCTTATTAATAATAATGGATAAGGAAGTAAAAATCCTCTTGTGGAATGAAAATGGATATCGGTTGAAAATTTATATTTGCAGCCTTATTAATAATAGTGGGTGACGAGATAAAAGCCCTTTTCCGGATTGAAAATTCATATTGATTGAGAATTAACATTTTCCACCATAATAATAATAGTGGATAAGGAAGTAAAAATCCACTTGTGGAATGAAAATGGATATCGAGATAAAAGCCTTTTTGGGGTGAAAATGGGAATCGATAGAGAATTGCTATTTACAACCTTACTAATAATAGCGGATAACGAATAAAAGCCCTTTCTGATTGAAAAGAATAGTGGATGAGGAAATAAGAGTCCTCTTCTCACAACCGAATATCCGTAAATTTTCATATTATCCAATCTAAAAAATACACCTTCACGTTACATTACATAACCGCATACCCTCTCATTACAGACTCCTGCTGACAAAACATGTTCAGACGTTCGAATAAAAATTCTCCATCGATTTCCATTTTTAACGAAAAAAGGGTTTTTGTCACAAAAGCCGGAAACGTAACGTTTTCAAACCTGTCTGCAGCTTTCCATCAAAAACGTCTCGTTACGCTGACATGTTTTACGTAAGGCACGGTGGACGTTATTGTCACGGGTGCCTGGAAATATCTCGCTGTTTGTTATATAAAGTTAGGCAGCGGACGTTTTTGTTACGACGCCGTTGGGTAACTGAGAATGTTGCGGCCGAGTTTGTGCTTGTTAGGTGCGGGATGTTTCAAGGAAGAGAAAAATGGTGGATCTGGAATATGCGGAAATCAACGAAAATTTCATTGGAGTTCGTAACTTGTTATTAGTATGGAAACTGGCCGCATGGCGAATGTACAATATTTCTGTTCATCAGTACACAAACATCGTTTTCAACACACAGACGTAAATATTACGTTGTGAAATTTGATGCGCAACAACTTTCACAGGACAATTATTGATACTCCATTTATTTGCATATCCACATAAATTGTTCTCTTCTATGCGTGTACTTCGTACTACTTTCCGTTTCGCTTTGACACATCTTTAAACAGAATGCATCAGGAGAATTTGTCGTCAGTACATTGCCTATTCATACATTACGTCTCCTTTTAATTTCTTCACGTCTGTATCCTATCGAATGCAAAACATTCGTCATACTATTATAATCAACCCAACATGCCTGAACGTTTTCGTACCTATATTTCATATTACTTTCCGCTCCATACATCTTTAAACTGAATGATAGCCAGAATTTGTCATAACACTTTCCCTTCCCCGCGTTATTTCGTATTTTAACCCTTCTTTGCATGATGGTAGAAATTTCCATCATAACATTGAATGCCCAAAAATTATATAGAAGAACAAGTTCACTTTGATCAAACTTTGCATGATGATGGAAATTCCCATCATATTGTTTTTTGCTAAATTTATACTATAAATATATAGTAAGATTTTTTTAACCATCTTTCCTTTAATTTTGAACATGAATTATATCATCTTGATTTATTTCACCAATAAAGAAAAAATCATGCAAAGATGGGTTAATGCATTTTGATGCATTACACATCCTATTCTGTTGTATGCAAAACATTCGTCCCTCTACTAAAACTAAAACCGCGCACCTCAACCTTTACTAATATTTCAGTACTAAATCAAATGAAATGTTTCACCGTCAAGGGAGACACAGAAACGTTCGTGAACGTAATTTTACCTGAGCAGCCATTTTCGCATGCATGCTCAGAAAATGGTCGACACATTCGGGCATCGTCTTAATGTATTTTTAAATTTGCAATTTAATATTTTATTTAAATTATAAGATTTTTATTTTATGATAAAATTAAATAAGTGATTATATTCTACTAATCATAGTACACAAACATCGTTTTCAACACACAGACGTAATTATTACGTTGTGAAATTTGATGCGCAACAACTTTCACGGGACAATTATTAATACTCCATTTATTTCCATATCCACATAAATTGTTCTCTTCTATGCGTGTACTTCGTATTACTTTCCGTTTTGCTTTGACATATCTTCAAACAGAATGCATCAGGAGAATTTGTCGTCAGTACATTGCCTATTCATACATTACGTCTCCTTTTAATTTCTTCACGTCTGTATCCTATCGTATGCAAAACATTCGTCATACTATTATAATCAACCCAACATGTCTGGACGCTTTCGTACCTATATTTCATATTACTTTCCGCCTTTCCGCTCCATACATCTTTAAACTGAATGATTGCCAGAATTTGTCATAACACTTTCCCTTCCACGCGTTATTTCGTATTTTAACCCTTCTTTGCATGATGGTGGAAATTTCCATCATAACATTGAATGCCCAAAAATTATATAAAAGAACAAGTTCACTTTGATCTAACTTTGCATGATGATGGAAATTCCCATCATATTGTTTTTTGCTAAATTTGTACTATAAACATATAGTAAGATTTTTTTCACCATTTTTCCTTTAATTTTGAACATCAATTATATCATCTTGATTTATTTCACCAATAAAGAAAAAATCATGCAAAGAAGGGTTAATGCATTTTAATGCGTTACACATCCTATTCTGTTGTATGCAAAACATTCGTCCCTCTACTAAAACTAAAACCGCGCACCTCAACCTTTACTAATATTTCAGTACTAAATCAAATGAAATGTTTCACCGTCAAGGGAGACACAGAAACGTTCGTGAACGTAATTTTACCTGAGCAGCCATTTTCGCATGCATGCTCAGAAAATGGTCGACACATTCGGGCATCGTCTTAATGTATTTTTAAATTTGCAATTTAATATTTTATTTAAATTATAAGATTTTTATTTTATGATAAAATTAAATAAGTGATTATATTCTACTAATCATAGTACACAAACATCGTTTTCAACACACAGACGTAATTATTACGTTGTGAAATTTGATGCGCAACAACTTTCACGGGACAATTATTAATACTCCATTTATTTGCATATCCACATAAATTGTTCTCTTCTATGCGTGTACTTCGTATTACTTTCCGTTTCGCTTTGACACATCTTTAAACAGAATGCATCAGGAGAATTTGTCGTCAGTACATTGCCTATTCATACATTACGTCTCCTTTTAATTTCTTCACGTCTGTATTCTATCGTATGCAAAACATTCGTCATACTATTATAATCAACCCAACATGCCTGGACGCTTTCGTACCTATATTTCATATCACAGTAAAGCCTGTTTTTGTGCGGTCTTTTTTTATGCGATTTTATTTTTGTGCAATTTTTTTTTTGTGCGATTTATTTTTATGCGGTATATGAATCTTAGCGGCGTTAGCACCAGTTTTACGTTTCCTATCATGTACATATACATGTTGTGGACGAAATATATGAATGTGTAATTAATCGAAACGTTACCGAAAACACGTCAACGTTATTATCTGAAATTAGTGCGCTTGCACATAACATCGGCGGAGAAGGCTTTGATTCTTTCGGCGATAAATGACCTAGACGAGATGATTGAGGACCAAACTGTCGATGATAGTGACATTATCAATAGTTTGATAGATTATGAAAATGGACAAGAAGAACCGGAATCTATTAGAGCAGATAAAATATATGCAGGGATCCAGATTTCGAAAAAATTGGAAACGCATTTTCTTAAAATAGATACCAAAGCGGAAAGACGCTTAAAATTCGAAAAAGAGCTGAGATCATGCATGTGTCACTATCGTTACGTTTGCAAGCAATTGACCAGTCGACCATCGTCACAAAAACTGATCACTGAGTTTATGGTACCAAAAAACAAATCAATTGAAATCCTATCTTCAAGCGACGGAAGCGATTTTCAACCAATTCGTCACAAGAAGATGCGCGTTTTGGATTACGACGAGTAGCAGCAAACTATTTAATGTACAATGTAAAAACCTCTCCATGTATATGTACAATGAAAAATTAAATATTTTTACCATTTCTATAGGTCTAATTGAATTATTTTATTTAATTGAAAGCATTCTCTCATCTATTTCATAAATCATTGATGTATTTTCTTAGTCCGACTTTTTTTATGCGGTCCTTATCCACCGCGTAAAAAAAATTTTAAGTAGTATATCGCACAAAATTGTTTATTATATGTAAGAATTTATAAAATTTTCGAATATTTTTTGGTACGATTTCTTTTATGCGGTCCCTATCCACCGCACAAAAACAGGTTTTACTGTACTTTCCGCCTTTCCGCTCCATACATCTTTAAACTGAATGATAGCCAGAATTTGTCATAACACTTTCCCTTCCACGCGTTATTTCGCATTTTAATGCATTTTGATGTATTACGCGTCATACATTCGTCCCTCTACTAAAACTAAAGCCGCGTACCTCAACCTTTACTAATATTTCAGTATTAAATCAAATGAAATGTTTCACCGTCAAGGGAAACAGAAACGTTCGTGAACGTAATTTTACCTGAGTAGCCATTTTCGCATGCGTGCTCAGAAAATGGTCGACACATTCGGGCATCGTCCGTGCAGACGAAATCTGACGCGAAAGCGCGAATTTTATTTCAGTCCGTCGATTCGTCCTTTTGCATCAGCGAATCAGACTGGCGCCCTGCTGTTTCTGGTTGCCGGGCACTGGATATTTTCGGAGGCACGCCGTCAGACACTTCAGCGTCCCTCTCGTCTGTCCCACTCCTTCTCGCTCTTTGCGAATCCATTTAAAACAAGGTCTGTCCCCGTTACCAACGATTTTCGGGAACAGACGCAAACGTATGTCAATAGTACATATTTGTACGAATTGGTGATTTATAGCATTGCTGTTCTAATATAGTAAAATACGTTGGTTTCAATATGTGTGAAAATTATTTTCTCCAAAATACTCATACACATTATTTAATTTTGCATATAACACTATGTTTGTGGTCACCACATAGCAAAAAAAAAATCTTGTCACGTGTTAAATTCGACAGAAATGATTGTAGTACCTTGCACAAAATACCGGATTCAAGAACCATTAATAATATTCATATACACATCATGAACTAATGAAAGTATTATTTGTACGCTGTGTTATTTCATAGCATTGCTGTTCTAATATAGTAAAATACGCTTGGCAGTCAACGTGTTAAATACTGCACTATGTTTGTTTCCACATAAAAAAAGAATCTTGCCTTTCGACAGAAATGATTGTAGTACCTTGCACAAAATACCGGATTCAAGAACCATTAATAATATTCATATACACATCATGAACTAATGAAAGTATTATTTGTACGCTGTGTTATTTCATAGCATTGCTGTTCTAATATAGTAAAATACGCTTGGCAGTCAACGTGTTAAATACTGCACTATGTTTGTTTCCACATAAAAAAAGAATCTTGCCTTTCGACAGAAATGATTGTAGTACCTTGCACAAAATACCGGATTCAAGAACCATTAATAATATTCATATACACATCATGAACTAATGAAAGTATTATTTGTACGCTGTGTTATTTCATAGCATTGCTGTTCTAATATAGTAAAATACGCTTGGCAGTCAACGTGTTAAATACTGCACTATGTTTGTTTCCACATAAAAAAAAATCTTGCCTTTCGACAGAAATGATTGTAGTACCTTGCACAAAATACCGGATTTAAGAACCATTAATAATATTCATATACACATCATGAACTAATGAAAGTATTATTTGTACGCTGTGTTATTTCATAGCATTGCTGTTCTAATATAGTAAAATACGCTTGGCAGTCAACGTGTTAAATACTGCACTATGTTTGTTTCCACATAAAAAAAGAATCTTGCCTTTCGACAGAAATGATTGTAGTACCTTGCACAAAATACCGGATTCAAGAACCATTAATAATATTCATATACACATCATGAACTAATGAAAGTATTATTTGTACGCTGTGTTATTTCATAGCATTGCTGTTCTAATATAGTAAAATACGCTTGGCAGTCAACGTGTTAAATACTGCACTATGTTTGTTTCCACATAAAAAAAGAATCTTGCATTTCGACAGAAATGATTGTAGTACCTTGCACAAAATACCGGATTCAAGAACCATTAATAATATTCATATACACATCATGAACTAATGAAAGTATTATTTGTACGCTGTGTTATTTCATAGCATTGCTGTTCTAATATAGTAAAATACGCTTGGCAGTCAACGTGTTAAATACTGCACTATGTTTGTTTCCATATAAAAAAAGAATCTTGCATTTCGACAGAAATTATTGTAGTACCTTGCACAAAATACCGGATTTAAGAACCATTAATAATATTCATATACACATCATGAACTAATGAAAGTATTATTTGTACGCTGTGTTATTTCATAGCATTGCTGTTCTAATATAGTAAAATACGCTTGGCAGTCAACGTGTTAAATACTGCACTATGTTTGTTTCCACATAAAAAAAGAATCTTGCATTTCGACAGAAATGATTGTAGTACCTTGCACAAAATACCGGATTCAAGAACCATTAATAATATTCATATACACATCATGAACTAATGAAAGTATTATTTGTACGCTGTGTTATTTCATAGCATTGCTGTTCTAATATAGTAAAATACGCTTGGCAGTCAACGTGTTAAATACTGCACTATGTTTGTTTCCACATAAAAAAAGAATCTTGCCTTTCGACAGAAATGATTGTAGTACCTTGCACAAAATACCGGATTCAAGAACCATTAATAATATTCATATACACATCATGAACTAATGAAAGTATTATTTGTACGCTGTGTTATTTCATAGCATTGCTGTTCTAATATAGTAAAATACGCTTGGCAGTCAACGTGTTAAATACTGCACTATGTTTGTTTCCACATAAAAAAAGAATCTTGCCTTTCGACAGAAATGATTGTGGTACCTTGCACAAAATACCGGATTCAAGAACCATTAATAATATTCATATACACATCATGAACTAATGAAAGTATTATTTGTACGCTGTGTTATTTCATAGCATTGCTGTTCTAATATAGTATTATACTCTTCTCAGTCAACGAGTTAAATATAGAAATATGTATTTTTCCAAATAATAAAAGAATCTTGCATTTCGACAGAAATGATTGTTGTACCTAGCACAAAATACCGGATTCAAGAACCATTAATAATATTCATACACATCATGAAAAGTATTATTTGTACGCTGTGTTATTTCATAGCATTGCTGTTCTAAATGTAAAATATTGGCAGTCAACGTGTTAAATACTGCACTATGTTTGCACAAAATATTTCGACACAAATGATTGGTATGCACAAAATACCGGATTCAAGAACCATTAATAATATTCATATACACATCATGAACTAATGAAAGTATTATTTGTACGCTGTGTTATTTCATAGCATTGCTGTTCTAATATAGTAAAATACGCTTGGCAGTCAACGTGTTAAATACTGCACTATGTTTGTTTCCACATAAAAAAAGAATCTTGCCTTTCGACAGAAATGATTGTAGTACCTTGCACAAAATACCGGATTCAAGAACCATTAATAATATTCATATACACATCATGAACTAATGAAAGTATTATTTGTACGCTGTGTTATTTCATAGCATTGCTGTTCTAATATAGTAAAATACGCTTGGCAGTCAACGTGTTAAATACTGCACTATGTTTGTTTCCACATAAAAAAAGAATCTTGCCTTTCGACAGAAATGATTGTGGTACCTTGCACAAAATACCGGATTCAAGAACCATTAATAATATTCATATACACATCATGAACTAATGAAAGTATTATTTGTACGCTGTGTTATTTCATAGCATTGCTGTTCTAATATAGTAAAATACGCTTGGCAGTCAACGTGTTAAATACTGCACTATGTTTGTTTCCATATAAAAAAAGAATCTTGCATTTCGACAGAAATTATTGTAGTACCTTGCACAAAATACCGGATTTAAGAACCATTAATAATATTCATATACACATCATGAACTAATGAAAGTATTATTTGTACGCTGTGTTATTTCATAGCATTGCTGTTCTAATATAGTAAAATACGCTTGGCAGTCAACGTGTTAAATACTGCACTATGTTTGTTTCCACATAAAAAAAGAATCTTGCCTTTCGACAGAAATGATTGTGGTACCTTGCACAAAATACCGGATTCAAGAACCATTAATAATATTCATATACACATCATGAACTAATGAAAGTATTATTTGTACGCTGTGTTATTTCATAGCATTGCTGTTCTAATATAGTAAAATACGCTTGGCAGTCAACGTGTTAAATACTGCACTATGTTTGTTTCATTGCTGTTCTAATATAGTAAAAAAGAACGTGTTCTTGCATTTCGACAGAAATGATTGTAGTACCTTGCACAAAATACCGGATTCAAGAACCATTAATAATATTCATATACACATCATGAACTAATGAAAGTATTATTTGTACGCTGTGTTATTTCATAGCATTGCTGTTCTAATATAGTAAAATACGCTTGGCAGTCAACGTGTTAAATACTGCACTATGTTTGTTTCCACATAAAAAAAGAATCTTGCATTTCGACAGAAATGATTGTAGTACCTTGCACAAAATACCGGATTCAAGAACCATTAATAATATTCATATACACATCATGAACTAATGAAAGTATTATTTGTACGCTGTGTTATTTCATAGCATTGCTGTTCTAATATAGTAAAATACGCTTGGCAGTCAACGTGTTAAATACTGCACTATGTTTGTTTCCACATCAAAAAAGAACCTTGCATTTCGACACAAATGATTGTAGTACCTCGCACAAAATACCGGATTCAAGAACCATTAATAATATTCATATACACATCATGAACTAATGAAAGTATTATTTGTACGCTGTGTTATTTCATAGCATTGCTGTTCTAATATAGTAAAATACGCTTGGCAGTCAACGTGTTAAATACTGCACTATGTTTGTTTCCACATAAAAAAAGAATCTTGCCTTTCGACAGAAATGATTGTTGTACCTTGCACAAAATACCGGATTCAAGAACCATTAATAATATTCATATACACATCATGAACTAATGAAAGTATTATTTGTACGCTGTGTTATTTCATAGCATTGCTGTTCTAATATAGTAAAATACGCTTGGCAGTCAACGTGTTAAATACTGCACTATGTTTGTTTCCACATAAAAAAAGAATCTTGCCTTTCGACAGAAATGATTGTAGTACCTTGCACAAAATACCGGATTCAAGAACCATTAATAATATTCATATACACATCATGAACTAATGAAAGTATTATTTGTACGCTGTGTTATTTCATAGCATTGCTGTTCTAATATAGTAAAATACGCTTGGCAGTCAACGTGTTAAATACTGCACTATGTTTGTTTCCACATAAAAAAAGAATCTTGCCTTTCGACCCATTATCCATAATACTATAGATAATAATAATAATTGACGTATAAATCATATTTAAATATATGGTAGTAATCATTATTAAAATAGATTGGATTTCGTTAATTTTACGTAATTTTCCGAATATAAAGAAAGAGTATACATAATGAGTATATATTTTGTCATATGATAATGTCAATGTTTAGCTGCATATTCTGGTGTGCATGTATTCGAAATGTGTATGCGTATTTTGAAGAATTATCGTAATGATTATATTGGGTTGGAGGGAAAGTTCTGTCGTATTTTTAATAGAAAGGTAATTTTTCTTGTAAATAAAAAACACATCTGGCTAGTGAGTCATTCGGTTTTTGTTTTGTTTTTTATAGCTGCTGTATAATATAACAGGAGTCAAAGGGTTTTTTTACCGTTCATCATTTACTTGTAATATTTAAAGTGAAAAAGACTTGTCATAGATAAATTGTGCATTTACGACACTGCATTTTGTATGAATTCCAAAAACACAGCAACGTCATCGGTTGCGTGTCTTAAATTTATGTGTGATATTTGGAAAAAGATATTGTAAATGTTCGTACTTGTCAAAGATGGTTTAGCAAATTTCGTTCACGGCATGTTGATAAACTGAGCCTTCAAGAAAGTGACATTGAAGATGTCTATGCGACGTCGATAATGATGTTTTACGATCCATGTTGGAAAATGTCGATTTAACAAGTCGAGAAATTGCAGAAGAGTTTGCTGATTCATCATACAACACATTAAATGTATTATGATTAATATTAAACACATATTTTTATAAATGAATTCAAATGGGATCTTTAAAATACGACAGAACTTCCCTCCAATGCAGTGACAAATATTTCAAGATTTGTCAGTGCAACGAGCGGTAATAATAATGCGTTAAATGTGTGTGAGCGATTTTAAATTTAATATAACAAGGTACATAGTCTCTAGCTATTATACATTGCATTATCCATAATACTATAGATAATAATAATAATTGACGTATAAATCATATTTAAATATATGGTAGTAATCATTATTAAAATAGATTGGATTTCGTTAATTTTACGTAATTTTCCGAATATAAAGAAAGAGTATACATAAAGAGTATATATTTTGTCATATGATAATGTCAATGTTTAACTGCATATTCTGGTGTGCATGTATTCAAAATGTGTATGCGTATTTTGAAGAATTATCGTAATGATTATATTGGGTTGGAGGGAAAGTTCTGTCGTATTTTTAATAGGAAGGTAATTTTTCTTGTAAATAAAAAACACATCTGGCTAGTGAGTCATTCGATTTTTTTTTGTTTTTTTATAGCTGCTGTATAATATAACAGGAGTCCTTTTTTACCGTTCATCATTTACTTGTGATATTTAAAGTGAAAAAGATGTCAGTAGATAAAGTGCATTTACGACACTGCATTTTGTATGAATTCCACGAAGGAAGCAACGCATCGGTTGCATGTAAAAATTTATGTGCTGTATTTGGGAAAGATATTGTAAATGTTCGTACTTGTCAAAGATGGTTTAGCAAATTTCGTTTCGGGGATCTGAGCCTCCAAGAAAGTGATCGATTTGGACGACCATCCAAGATCGATAATGATGTTTTACGATCCATGTTGGAAAATAATCCACATTTAACAAGTCGAGAAATTGCAGAAGAGTTTGGCATTCATCATACAACACATTAAATGTATTATGATTAATATTAAACACATATTTTTATAAATGAATTCAAATATTTTCTTTAAAATACGACAGAACTTTCCCTCCAACCCAATATTTCAAGATTTGTCAGTGCAACGAGCGGTAATAATAATGCGTTAAATGTGTGTGAGCGATTTTAAATTTAATATAACAAGTTACATAGTCTCTGGCTATTATACATTACATTATTTATAATACTATAGATAATAATAATAATTGACGTATAAATCATATTTAAATATATGGTAGTAATCATTATTAAAATAGATTGGATTTCGTTAATTTTACGTAATTATTCGAATATAAAGAAAGAGTATATATAAAGTGTATATATTTTGTGATATGATAACGTCAATGTTTAGCTGCATATTCTGGTGTGCATGTATTCGAAATGTGTATGCGTATTTTGAAGAATTATCGTAATGATTATATTGGGTTGGAGGGAAAGTTCTGTCGTATTTTTAATAGGCAGGTAATTTTTTTGTAAATAAAGAAAACATCTGGCTAGTGAGTCATTCGGTTTTTTTTTGTTTTTTATAGCTGCTGTATAATATAACAGGAGTCCTTTTTTACCGTCCATCATTTACTTGTGATATTTAAAGTGAAAAATATGTCAGTAGATAAAGTGCATTTACGACACTGCATTTTGTATGAATTCCAAAAAGGAAGCAACGCATGGGTTGCATGTAAAAATTTATGTGTGATACTTGTAAAAGATATTGTAAATGTTCGTACTTGTCAAAGATGGTTTAGCAAATTTCGTTCCGGGGATCTGAGCCTCCAAGAAAGTGATCGATTTGGACGACCATCCAAGATCGATAATGATGTTTTACGATCCATGTTGGAAAATAATCCACATTTAACAAGTCGAGAAATTGCAGAAGATTTTGGCATTCATCATACAACACATTAAATGTATTATGATTAATATTAAACACATATTTTTATAAATGAATTCAAATATTTTCTTTAATATACGACAGAACTTTCCCTCCAACCCAATATTTCAAGATTTGTCAGTGCAACGAGCGGTAATAATAATGCGTTAAATGTGTGTGAGCGATTTTAAATTTAATATAACAAGGTACATAGTCTCTAGCTATTATACATTGCATTATCCATAATACTATAGATAATAATAATAATTGACGTATAAATCATATTTAAATATATGGTAGTAATCATTATTAAAATAGATTGGATTTCGTTAATTTTACGTAATTTTCCGAATATAAAGAAAGAGTATACATAAAGAGTATATATTTTGTCATATGATAATGCCAATGTTTAGCTGCATATTCTGGTGTACATGTATTCGAAATGTGTATGCGTATTTTGAAGAATTATCGTAATGATTATAAGTATGAGCAAGTTTAGTGGAAGCAATTGAATTTCAAGTAAATGTGTTAGAAATGTGCCAGTGTTGTATATATTAATAATCAACTCGTCAAATAATAAGGTATGTCATGTGAAGTTCATACAGAATTTAAGGACATCACGTGACCTGCTCATAGATGCATTATCATTTTCCGTTTCGACGACAATTTAATGTTTTGTAAGCACAAAAAATGAAGTATAGAATTTAGTGTAGTTTGAAGTACCGTTCTATTTTGATCGAGTAATTTTTTGACTGCATAAATGATCGTCGTTTATGAGTGCACAGTGAACTTGATCCCATTACTAATGACTGATCCGATGACCATGCGAACAAAAATTCCAAACCCCGATACAGATTGTCGATGACGGTGTGATCAAATTCGCGACATTTCTTGTTGTTATACAGCGTCATGATCGAAGGTATTGGAATTGATTCTTAAAACAACAGTTGGCGACATGAAATATAACTTGTCCTCTACTAGCTTCATTTAATTTCACGCTATTTTTCAGAGACATGATTTAAAAACAAAATATTTAATTATTATCACCCATAAATGTATACTTGTCAGAATACCTTTATATCGAAAAATTGGAAGCAAAAATTGGAAGTTAATCGAATTCTGAAATAAGTAACTCAAAGAAAATGTATGTTATGTGGACTATGAAAATTGCCTACAGTTTTTCTGAGAGATTAATGGTAGGAAATTTGAAATCAAGAATTTAAAGTATACAATTGAAATAATAGAAATAATACAGAGTATATGCAGTATACTCAGACTATATATTCTGTCATACAAATTTGAAAACCGTTCACACATTCGTCACATTCATACTACCTTCATTCAAAAAACCCATCAGATATTCTTCGACCATCATGTCAATCTCTATCACAAGACCCGCAATCACCAAAATTACCCCAACCAAAACAAATCTATCGAATAAATCGCGGTAACCTTTCAGCCTCTTCCCCGGAATTCACCTATTTTTTCACCTGCGCCATTTTTCGCAGTTCCCTCGCCAAAACGCTCTCCCCCCGACTTGACAATGGCAGAAAACCCGCTAATATGTCGTCGACGCTCCCCGCGCGCAAAAAGTGAGACACGGAAGTTCGAAGATTTTTGCGGGGCCAACAGCGTCTGTTTGTCCTCGGAGGGCAATAAAAGCGGACGCTTTGTGGAAGTCGTGGAATATCAGCAGTTTGTAGGGGTCGACCTCATTCTATCGACACCCCGCGGTGAAAAAAGTCTTCCCCCATGAGTCCCGAAAAACGTGCGAGGCGGCCGCGATTTTCTGAGGTCGAGCGAAGTCGATCGTGAAAGAGGAAAGGTTCATTGTGCGCGGTGTTTAGATGTCGACTGATGAAATACGATCTTGAAGACTCCGGATATGAATGTGCTGGGTCTTACTGACCATTGTCGGAAAGTGCTTTGGCTTTTAGACGTCAAAGACGGTGTGGGGTTCGTGTGGAGGAAATACGAGTCTGCGAGGTCAATGGTATTGAGTACACAAGGTTGCGGTGTAATGGCGAAGAATGAAATGTTTCGGTCATTGTCGTGGATATTGTCGAATACGGGACTGAAGATTATTACGCATTTTAATTGGGTCCAGGAGAAAATAACTTTGTTTTCATAAAGGACGAATATAAATATCGGTACGTAGTAACATTGTCTGATGTTAGATTTATTGAAACATCAATTTTCTGAATTTCATATTTTATGCTTATAGTTGCAAAAATGTGCAATATTATTTTTCTGCAATCCTCGTACAATACCATTTTGAAGTATTCAGGCATGAGTATGTTGCAGTTTCCGTGATTCTTGTCGGAAAATGCTTTAACTCTCAGGCGTTAACCCATTCAAGATGACGATATTTTTCGAACACGGTCCAACCCAATAGTTGCGAAAAGCGCAATATTACATTTACAATTTTTTATTCAGGCATGAGTATGTTCACATTGTTCATTTTTAATCGAGACGATGAAAAAACATGTTTACTATGGAAATCACCCAATTCTTAAGTGAATTCACATAAATAAGATCATTGCACACCAGGTGTGAAGCTCGCTCATCGGAAAATTTTTATTGCGAGGAACGGATTGAACAGCATGTGTGCAGTGTAAGGTAAAATGAAAATACATCATTAAAAAATGTATGAACATTTATTTCAAAAATAGTTAGATAATATAAAATCGTTATTTTGTTTTCAATAATAAAGAACAGAATATAATGCAAAGGAAATGTTTAAAAAGTAGTAAAAAGTTAAAAAAAGATAAGTTGAATAATGAAAAAAATAACAAACGAGAAATAAATTTTTAGAAAAATATCTACAGATAACAAAGTAATGTAAATTAGTAATAAAAAAGAAAATATAATTTGTAAATACACTTTTAGCACATAGTACACTGGTCGTAAAGTAATTATACATTAGTTGGTTGATGGTAGCGCTTGAAACATTCTCCCAAACATAATCCAGGATTACCGACACAAGCAGGACAAGAGTAATTATTACGTTTATATTTTCCTTTTTGTAGGACTGTCGGCAATTCATAGTATTTTACATGTAAGAAAGGCTTCAAATAATTTTTAGATTTTTGGTACACAGTAAAACCAATGCCAAATTTTGTTTTCCTGTACCTTGCAGATTTCATTAGTTCAAGGAAAATCTTATTTCGACGACTAGTTTACTCAGAATAATTGATAATTGCACATTACTGTTATTGTCGGAAATCAATTGCACACACGGTGTGCAATCGGTCTCGAATGGGTTAAGTGAACATTTGTTCTAATAGGGTACAGTAATTTTGTCGACGTCTTGACATATGAAAATACACAAAAAAGAAAGCCACAGGCCTCAGCCTCGAGATGAGTCTAACTGCAGAAACTCTGCCTGACAATTAACAAGTTTTACCGGTGACTGGCATGATAGTCACCGGTGACCGATGCAAGGGATTTTACTGAAGATCCAAAATATGCGCAATGGGTCGCAATTATTATTTTATAAATGCAGGTGTTATTAGAATACACACGGTGTGCAATCGGTATCGAATGGGTTAAAGACTGGTATAAAAGAAATTGAGTTGGTCAGGTCATTCGTATTGAATACCGATCATTCTTCCAAACATTAGCGTTCTATCCTCGAGCATGCGACTGCTTTATCAAATATTTTGCCTTCGCGTAGAAAAAAAAACTGATTTACCTCCCATAAACATCACATTGCATAAGTTTCACGCGTTTACTCGAGTTTCATTGTAACACAAATTTGCCGTCCCAAAAATAGTAATTCCATTTAAAAAAAAATACCAATGCACAACCGCCGAAAGAAAAATGTCCCGCACGAGCCTTCCCCGTGAAAATCCGAGGTCATTAACTGCCGCGCACCGTAACCGCATCGTAACAGTACTTTACCGCACGTTTCTGCAATGTTGCAAAACGATCAGGAAACGTCGGCAAAAAGCGTTCACATTTTCACCAGGCGGCAATGTAGCAAGGGTTGCAAATTACCGTTGGCGAGCGCCATTTACGGGTTATAATCACCGGGACGCTGAAAAGCTAACGAGCAGTCTGCCAGACGCAGGTTGCCGTTTGACATTTCGCCGCACGCAGACCACGTAGCAATTGCGAAAGGAGCCGCGAATTGTTACAGTTTTCCCGCGAATTCGCGCGAATGCCGGAACTTGCGGAATCGGCGGAAAACTGCTGACTCACCGCACACGCCCGCTTTCTGATCTAAAATATTCACACGACGCCTGTTACGCACTTCCAGACCCGGATTTTGTACGAAACATTTCCAGGTCGGAGAAGACGCGCTGCGTTTGCGTGATCGGATAAATTAGTAATCACTTCTTTTCGATTGTAATTGTCAGATACAAATGCGCGATTGACCGAAATTATTTTTGCGATTACGATTGATGTACGCTGAGAATGAAATGATTTATATTAGCGCGGATTTTGTGCGAAACATTTCCAGGTCGGACAAGACGTCCTGCATTTCTGTGACCGGATGAATCAGTAATCACTTCTTTTTGATTGTAATTGTCAGATACAAAGGCGCGATTGACCGAAATTATTTTTGCGATTACGATTGACGTACGCTGAGCATAAAATGATTTATATTAGCGCGGATTTTGTACGAAACATTTCCAGGTCGGAGAAGACGCGCTGCGTTTGCGTGATCGGATGAATCACTAATCACTTCTTTTCGATTTTAATTGTCAGATATAAATGCGCGATTGACCGAAATTATTTTTGCGATTACGATTGACGTACGCTAAGCATAAAATGATTTATATTAGCGCGGATTTTGTACGAAAAATTTTCAGGCCGGAGAAGACGTCCTGCGTTTGTGTGACCGGATGAATCACTAATCACTTCTCTTCGATTGTAATTGTCGGATACATATGCGCAATGGACCGAAATTATTTTTGAGATTACGATTGACCTACGCTGAGCATAAAATGATTTATGTTACCGCGGATTTTGTACGAAACATTTCCACGGCGGAGAAAACGTGCTGCGTTGCGTGACCGGATAAATCAGTAATCACTTCTTTTCGATTGTAATTGTCAGATACAAATGCGCGATGGACCGAAATTATTTTTGCGATCACGATTGACGTACGCTGAGCATAAAATGATTTATATTAGCGCGGATTTTGTACGAAACATTTCCAGGTCGGAGAAAACGTCCTGCGTTTGCGTGATCGGATGAATTAGTAATCACTTCTTTTTTATTGTAATTGTCGGATACAAATGCGCGATGGACCGAAATTATTTTTGGGATCACAATTGACGTACGCTGAGCATAAAATTATGTAAAGATTAATAAGTTTTTGCGCTGTGATCATTTTAGGTACGCGTGCAATTAGTTTTACACCAGAAACAGTAACTATGCCGAAAATAAGTGTCAATAAAATTGTCTGCGTATTATAAATGGTGCATCATGATAACCGCAGTCGTATTTTTCCGCATGAAATCTGTATAGCGCAAGACACAAACAGTTCAATTCACTTATCTGCCGAATACCATCGCATAAAAATGCATCTGCTACACCGAGAGACATCTTCGCAATGCTCTGCGATGTGCACATAGTGGGTGTATCGCAACATAAAACCATTCGACCGGACCAAGAACGTACCTGTTGCACGCGGATTGAATTCAGCGCACGAAAAAATCCGTTTTTTAACACGTTATGTCGCACGTGTATTTTGTCGTTTTTTCCCTCAGCGCCACAAGAAAATTGTTCACATTAACACGTTGACTGCCACGCGTATTTTGCTATTTTAGAACTGCGATGCGATGAAATACCGCAGAGTATGATTAAATCGTGCCAAAAGGAAGATAACGCAGAGGTGTTAGAAGCCGAAGTATTGATGCACCATGAAATCCGTTCCAATATCAATTGCTTTTACAAGATTGCAAATAGGCTTCATTGCGAATTTTTTGCATTCTTAGTCAAATTTTTTGCATCGGTCACCGGCGACCACCGTGGCAGTCAATGTGTTAATGCCGTGATCACTCTGTAACTAAAAACCCTGAAACCGTGTGCATCGGAAAGATGAACAATTGGCATCATCAGATTATGTGCCCGGACTTTGACGATTTGGAAAGCCACCGCATTTAAGTCGGGTGCTGAACGTGTTAACACGTTGACTGCCAAGCATATTTTGCTATGTTAGAACCGCGATGCGATGAAATACTGCAGAGTATTTTTCGCATTTTTAGTAAAATCTTTTGCATCGGTCACCGGTGACCACCGTGGCAGTCAAAGTGTTAAAACCGCGTCGCAATTGAACATTTCAGGATATGATTAAATTGTGCAAAATCATAACAACGAGGAAGTGTTGAAGGCAGTATTAATGTTAAACTTTTTTAAACCACGCTACTCACACGGTAATAACTAATTTTAAACCATGGTACTAATGTTAAAACTTTCGGTAATAACAGTGACTACGGTGACTTGCCGTATATTACTTAGACTATAGTCGCTCGTTGTATACAAGTAGCGTACCGCGGAGGGTGACTATAGCCGGCCGTAATAACGAAAGGGTTAAACGGAAAAAACTAAACGCCGCGTGACTGACTCAGGACACATATGATCTCACTTTTTCCACGTTACGTCCGGTGAGCGTCGATCAGTTCGCAGGTAACGATAAACGCGTAACTTGAGGTAAGCCGAGGTACGACGAATCGCGCGACGATTATCGGCGATTTTTATCGGGACGCCTCGATGCCGGTCGAACGGTATCGATCAGATTGCAGGTAGTTCCTCGCAAAGAGTCGAGAGTGAAAGTGTGTCACTGCATTTTTGAGCGCCGACCGCTATCGTCATTGAATCGATGTACTTGAAACGCTCGAACATCGTCGGTGTTATTAACTGCTCGTATCCTGTCGTGGGCAAAAACCCGGGGAATAGGTGGGAATGATTCGTTTAACGGACGTCGATGGGTTTCATTGATGAAAATAGCGGATAATGAGCTGGAAGCCATTTTTAATCGAAGCAAGAATTTCATTTCATTATCCACTATTATTAATAAGGTTAGAAAGATGATATATATATATATATATATATATATACAAATAAATAAAATACGGTCAAGCGTAGAAAGATCCAATACCGACAGCTTTCGCCCTGAATTTAACGCGCAAGCAACATAGATCATGATACGGATATATATTTATTGTTGTGCACATTAACATTTTTTTGTATTAATTTTCTATTGCATGAATCTGTCTTGTGGTTCAAACTAAAAATTGTCATTTCATGTACTTGTCACTTCTTTTATCAATACAGATACACGTAACATTGCAATGCGTATAACAGCAACACACGAATTAAACTTAGTAATACGACTCAATTGATCCGCCAGTAATCAATTCTCCATTCTACCATTCTTCCGGACACTTCCCTTCTCTTACTTTTTTACGTTACTCAAATTTTTTCTGGGCATTCAACGTAAGTAAATATCACCCCCACGTATGCGTACGTTCGCTTCTCAGTCGACTATTATTAATAAGGTTGAAAAGATGTTGATATATATGCATACAAATAAATAAAATACGGTCAAGCATAGAAAGATCCAATACTGGTAGCTTTTGCCCTGAATTCAACGCACAAGCAACATAGATCATCCTACGTATATATATTTATTGTTGTGTACATTAACATTCTTTTTGTATTAATTTTCTATTACATGAGTATATCTTGTTGTCCACGCCAAAAATTGTCATTACATCTACTTGTCACTTCTTTTATCAACACAAATACACGTAACATTGTAATGCGTATAACAGCAACACACGAATTAAACTTAGTAACACGATTCAATCGATCCGCCATTAATTAATTCTCCATTCTACCATTCGTCTGGACGTAAATATCACCCCCACGTATGCGTAACCTCCCTTCTCAGCCTACGTGAACCATTCAACAACCCTGTCGTTGCCCTTACCTCTGCCGAAAAAAATTGCGTAACGTCACTCTTCCGCAATGACCATGGCCACGAAAGAAATGACCGTCTCAGGACGTGCACCTCTTCGACGTCTGTCCTCCGTCGATCGATCACCCTGAAGATTCCAATCAATAGAGCCGACACGCACAGCGGCACGGGGGTAAGTAGGGTTGCGTGCGCGTTCTTTCTCGCTCGAGGGAGCGAAAGAGAAAGCAGGAAAAGTGGCGTGCGGCTGTATTTCGGAGAGGGGGCTCGAGTGGAGAACGCGGTGGAAGGGAAGGCCGATGCAACTCGGCGCGTTTCGTCTGTCAGTCAGTCAGTCGTTCGCCGCGCGCGCGCCATGCTGGATCGAACGATGAACGTTTTTCCGATCCCGACACCAATTCCTGCCGTTTTCCGCACGAATCCGGACGCGCGAGTGTCGTGCCGTCGGTCTCAGCTCCTGCGATCTGGAGCTGGAGGAAGAAACGTCTGCTTTTGAGCTACCTTCTGAAACGGAGCGCGCGAGTGTCGTGCCGTCAGTTCAAACTTCTGCGATTTGGAGCGAAAGGAAGGAGGGTCTGCTTCGAGGCTGTCTTCTGCAACAGGCGCGCGAGTGTTGGTTCAAACTTGTGCGATTCGGCGCCAGACGAAGAAGGTCCGCTTTTATACCGTCTTGTGTCAAGAAGAGCGCGAGTGTCGGTTCAAACTTGTACGATTCGGCGCGAGACGAAGAAGGTCCGCTTTTATTCCGTCTTGTGTCAAGAAGCGCGCGAGTGTCGGTTCAAACTTATGCGATTCGGCGCGAGACGAACGAGGTTCCGCTTTCATACTACTTTGTGTCAAGAAGCGCGCGTGTGTCGTGCTGTCATTTCTGAACTGAGAGACGAGGTTGTAACGGAGCGTTGTCGTTGCAACATCCTCAGTCATTTACAGGTGCTTGCGTCCCACTGCAAGACAGTCGTGCCACTTTGAGCACGACTTCTGACCCAATAGATCCGCGGAATATCGGCGGTCGGGCAAAAAGCAGTGAAAGTCTCCCACTCGGCGCACGAAAGCCAGCGCTCGGAGGCCAATTGACCGAGTGCGCGATTTCTCGCAGACGACCGTTGACACGACTCCCGATTCGAGGAGACGGAGACATTCTCCCACCCCCGCGTCAACCGACGAACCCCTAAGGAGCTGCAGGGCTCGCACCCGAATTATCCCGGAAGACGTTTCCGCCTCAGCGATCTCATGCTAGACGCACGTAACTGCTCCGAATATTCGGGCTAGATATTACAAGCCGTCGTCACCTGTGCAAACACGCAGCGAGCACGAGAACGCTCTCTCGTTTGTTTGATTACTCCACTAAACCGGCGACTAGCGCGGTCGCCCGAAATACACACGCCTCTGTGTGTGTCTAAGTCAACTCGCTGGCTACGAACGGAAGCGCCGGCAAAGAAGCAGAACTCGACGTCGACGCTGAATTATTCAAGCACCTAAGGTCCCGCGACAAAGTCAGTCGATAAAGACTATTGGCGTGCGGAGCAAACACGCAAATACCGAGTGGCGGACGAGTGGATAGCTGCGTGTGTGCGTGAAGGATTGGATGAAGGTGTACTTGAGTTAACGAGCTGGTAATAAGTGGGTGGAAGTCGGTGGAGTGTACAGAAGTTGAACGGTGCGTGGAGATTTGGGCATTGTTGGAAGTGGGTAGTGTATGGAAGTTGGGCAGTGTGCGAAAGGCTGAAGGAATATTTTTTGTCATTTCACGAGCTGTGGATGAATGAGTCTCCAGAATTTGTGTGTGGAAGTGCGTAAAAGGTGTAGTACGTGAAGGACTGAAGGAACATAGTTTTGGAGTTTGACGAGGTGTTGATAAGTAGGAATTTGGGCATTCATTCGAAGTGGGTAGAAAGTGTGGAAGTTGAGCAGTGCGCTGACAATTATAACAACGCGTGTGGCGGACTGATCAGGTGGTAACAAGAAGTTGGAATTTAGAGGCATAACTGGTAGAAGCCTGAAGAAGAAATTGTGGTACAACGTTACCGGAAGGTTCAACAATTTCTACCCTTGCAAGTGCACACACGTTCGCAAACGTGCATTCCCATCAAACTCGCATCACCTCGGACACCGCCAAAATACCAACCGCTCGGCCCTAAACAAAAGAATTGACGTCACCCACGTCCCGAACTCGCCGCAATCCAAGAATCCGCACCCCAAAAAAAATCGCCATCTCTCGCAGACGCGGAAAAACGCCCGCAACACTTTCCAGCCACTCAGCTGCGGCGTTCAGCTCCGCATCAAAACAATCCGACACCATTCCGCCCGCTTGCGAAAGCCCGGTGCAATTGCCGTCGCCGTGTCCGGTCGGGAGTGAAGAAAGGCGCGGAAAGAATCGGCTCGATCGAGGACATTTGGTGGAAAAAACCGAAAAACCGGGCGTGCGCGCGAGCGGCCGAGTTGAAGAATGAGTCGTGCGAGTGGAACGGGCCGAGCCGAGTGACTTTTTACCCTCGATCGCTGGAACCAGCTCGAACGCAAGGTGAACGACGCCGAGGACATTCGATCGGGTCGGATCTGTGAATGAAAGCGTCGGGAGGAAGGGAGACACGGAAAGTCGAGGGACAGACGATGAAAACGGACGGCAGCGGGTAATAGCGGGGCGAGCGAGAGGAGAGATTTGAAAGGGCGATGCGCGGTGAGTGGAAAAGGAAGAGGCTGATTAAAGGTTTTGCGGACTGGCAACAGGAGAGGTGGGATTTCGAGGGAAGAAAATAGCGGGTGTCACGCTGGCGCTGTGCTTCCGCTGCAAAGTCGCAAATGACGGTGTGTAGATTGCTGGGCAAAGATAGATAAACCAAAATACTGTGGACAGGCAGAAAAATTGTAGGGCAGAATTGAAGAAGAAGAAAATCGATGGGTTTCTGCTCCAAAATTAGAAGTAATTCGCATCACTGCAGCTAAGTCAACGGTAACTATCAAATTCTCCTAGAGGAATCCTAGAGACGAGGGATTCATAAAAAGAACAAGTGGAGAAGACGGACGTATTAAACTGACACCTCATTCCTGCTCTCATTCTACAAATAATTTCTAAATTTCCATCGCTGTACCGAACTCATCAGTAACGGGCAGCTAATCATAAAAGAATTCTAAAGACACCGAATTCACAAAGAAGGAAGTGTACAGCACGTCGGTATTGATCTTACACCTTATTCCTACTTCCATTCTACAAATAATTCCTAATTTTCCATCACTGCACCGAACTCACTAGTAACAACCAGCTAATCGTAAAAGAATTCTAAAGACACTATTACTATACTATACTTCGGTATTAGTCTGACACCTTATTCCTGCTCATTCTACAAATAATTCCTAAATTGCCATCGCTGCACCGAACCCACCAGTAACGACCGGCTGCTCACCGAAGTATCCTAGAGACGCCGAATCCGCGAAGAAAGTGAAGAGCGCAGACGTATCAAGCTGGCGCCTCGTTCCCCTCTAAAGTGACACGTCGCCGCGGCCAATAAAGGCCACTCGCGCTAAACCGTACGAGGAATCGGTGGCTGCGCGTTTACGGCTCAACTCGTGCCGAATTTCGCCGCCGACACGGAGCGAGACGGAAGGAGAAAGAAGGAGACAGAAGCAGACGAGACGAGACGAAACGAGACAGAAGGCGACAGAACGTGAGCCGGCGCTAACGAGGTTGCCACGGACTTTCGCGCGTTTCCGATTAGGCCGACTCGAGACTCCGTTAACAGGTTGACCGAAGTGCGATCGTGTCCGCGACTGACCAAGTATTGTTGCAAGACGCATGCCGAGGTCATTGCCGTGCGAAGTTCAACGCCAAAGCTAATTCTTGGCCAAAAGTGAGTCACGCGTAGTGCTAACGGTGATCGTTTTTGCATTGAAGTGTTGGAGGATCAGTGTCAGACGTCGTTGTCCGACGTTTGGCTAGGAGCCTGAAGATCTTCGGCCGAACAAAGTGTGAGGATCGTTTGCCAATGTGCAAAGAAGTCGTTGGTGAAGAGGAAGATTGAACAAATTTGGGTGAACTGACGTCGGGCTGCTTCAGTTGGGGTAATTCGTTGTGAGTGAGAAGCGACGGGATTGTGAAGCGCAGTGAGGCTGAAGTGTTGAAATCGTTTACAAAGGTGAAGAGTGTAAGGAAGTTGCTGAAGGAAAGTAATGGGATTGGAAAATTTGTGCGGGTACTTTCTGTAATTTTTAGAGTGTCGCGTGGATTGACATCGAATAGTTCGCGACGTTTGAAGATCGACTGAAATCGCGACGCAAAGTGAACCGAAGGTGTTAAGATCGTTTACCCGTGTATCACGGTTTCTCTTGGAAATTAATTTAACTGAAATAACCTGACGTGTCCCGTCTTCAGTCTCAAACAGTTTCATCTGCAAATAATTCGCAGCATCTGAGAATTAACTGAAAGCGAACCACGCGCAGTGCTACAAGAGTGTTAACGCAGAAACGAAAGTTTGTCCGAAAAGTCTGTCTCGTCCCCGGTCTCCAAAAGTGTTGCGAGCTGACATCGGACAGTTTCAGCTGAAAATAATTGGCGGCGTTCCGTGCCAGGAGTATCACTTTCACCGCCGTTTCCTAATCCGCGCGCGAATTAGCAATTCGCGTGGTGCGTTTTGCAGTGCGAAGCAGACGTACGCAAGATGATCAGTCGAAATTGAGAGAGACGAGTGAGTGTGAAGCAGGATGATGATGGCACCGCAGATCGTGGGTGTTCTGCTGAAGAAACCCGGTCAGCAGAACCACCCACGAATTCCGCCCCTGGATCCTCAAGAAACGAAGATAAGAGGTGAGTGCTAGACAATTTTCAAGTCCGATGAGTCATTGTCCGGTCGATGGTATATTGTTATGTGCGAGCACAGCGAAACGATAATGTGTAATTGGGAGAACAGGAGAAGGAGCCATTTTGAAATTAAGTGGCGGGGGTGTCAAGGTGATTAATGCGGTTATTGTTGTTTTCGTACATAAAATGTGGAACACGGGGAAGTTGGTATTGTAGGATGGGTGTGCGTGCACCCGATTACTGTGATTTAAATGTAAAATTGTCAAAGCATCAGAGTAACAAAAATTCAAAATAGCAACGCACCGAAACCAATACACTAAAACATATCATAAATATTACGGCTATTATGGCATATTAATACAATTGTACTGAATTCTTTTGACTGTTTAGTAGATATGCAAACCGATTATAGTTCTTCAATTATTGAACCGAGTGTTATCAGCACTTCGATCGACAAGTTGATTAATCAATCCAGTAGAAGCACTTCTCGCAAATTTGACAGAAGCTCTGATATCATTTAGCCGAATACACTTGACCCATGTACTTCATGCATGACACTAATTTTGCTGAGAATCATGCTGCTCCCATCCTTGAAATCACATACTACACGCCGTTCAAACAATACCTTCTATTGTACCACGGTTACTACATTAAATAATAGATAATTAACCAAATCATTTACCGTAATAACACTTCAAAATTTTGTAAAATCATTTCATCCGTCTTGATTATTATCGTGAAACAACTCTCGTAATTTCAAACCCAAATTTATGTCTCATCGCGTATTATTCGGATACGAAAATAAATTTATTTTTTTTCATGTACATTGTCACGCAGAAAGATCGTGTGTAACAATATCTTCTGCAAAATTTATTAAAATCATTAGCCAAGTTTACACTATTATACGGATGCCTTTAACACAATTCCTTAATAATTCCCACATACTCAATTCATCAAAATCATCTTCAGCCAAATACACACTATCATGCAAACGCCTTCAAAACCATTTCCGTATAATCTCCGCATACTTTGATCATCAAAGCACCTTCCAAAAATGTCCCCATAATTTCCGTATCCAACAAAACTGATCTTTCACCCGACACACTTTAATCGCACACGATTTTTCACATAATCGCCGAATGCGCACTCAGATTCACCCGAGCAAAAATTCTTTCTCACCCATTCTCCACATACGGACCTGCTCTGCTAATCGACAACGCGCGCCGCTGACTTTAAACAGAGGAAAAAAATATTTTGGTGGCACGCAGCACTGGTGTGTCGAGCACCCTGTAAATAAGCGAACCGCGGACATGTAAACTAACCGTTCAGCGCCAGGGTCCCATTTCGTTCTACCACGAGAACCGTGTTACATTATCGATGTTATGATTCACTGGATACGCCGGCGTTACGACATGCGTGCGTCTTATCAATCCATAACACGACGTCGTGCCGGACTGACGTAACGAGGGGAGAAGCCTCGAAAATTCTCTGCCTGACATGCCGCGCTTTTGCGGATTGTAAAATACGCAGTCGCCGGCTATGGCGTGCGCAATATGTTTCAATTAAATTCAAACGAATGGCCAGACGCGACTGAAGAATGTGTGAGAGATAATTTGGCGTGCCTTATCGCTGAGAGTGTGTGCTCGACATGGACGATGTTGTGCGCAGTTGTGTGCTTGAAGTTTGTGTTGGTTGCAAAGCCGCTCGCTATGTTCGTTGGGTTCAATATTAGAGCGCGCGGACATGAGGCTTTTGACACACGAGTTCCCATAAAGCTTGCGTGAAGAAACGTAGATGGACTGGCGGTATTTTTGGCGTTTGCAATTTAACACGTTGACTGCCATGGTGGTCATCGGTGACCGGCGCAAAAGGTCTCACGAAAAAATCAAAAAATACCCAATTGGTCGCATTTATAATTTTGTAAATGCAATTAATATTAGATTGCGATTCAATTCTTTGGTCTCTGATATGTTCGCATTATTTTCCCTTTGCACAATTCAATCGTATTCTGTAGTACTTCATCCGGTTGCAGTTTTGATATAGTAAAATACGCACGGCAGTCGAAGGTCTTACGAAAAACGCAAAAAATACCCAATCGGTCGCATTTATAATTTTGTAAAAGCAATTAATATTAGATAGCGATTCAATTCTTTGGTCTCCGATACCTTCGCATTATTTTCACTTTGTACAATTCAATTGTATTCTGTAGTACTTCATCCGGTTGCAGTTTTAATATAGTAAAATACGCACGGCAGTCGAAGGTCTTACGAAAAATGCAAAAAATACCCAATCGGTCGCATTTATAATTTTGTAAATGCAATTAATATTAGATAGCGATTCAATTCTTTGGTCTCCGATACCTTCGCATTATTTTCACTTTGCACGATTCAATCGTATTCTGTAGTACTTCATCCGGTTGCAGTTTTAATATAGTAAAATACGCACGACAGTCGAAGGTCTTACGAAAAATGCAAAAAATACCCAATCGGTCGCATTTATAATTTTGTAAATGCAATTAATATTAGATAGCAATTCAATTCTTTAGTCTCCGATACCTTCGCATTATTTTCACTTTGCACAATTCAGTCGTATTCTGTAGTACTTCATCCGGTTGCAGTTTTGATATAGTAAAATACGCACGGCAGTCGAAGGTCTTACGAAAAATGCAAAAAATACCCAATCGTTCGCATTTATAATTTTGTAAAAGCAATTAATATTAGATAGCGATTCAATTCTTTGGTCTCCGATACCTTCGCATTATTTTCACTTTGCACAATTCAATCGTATTCTGTAGTACTTCATCCGGTCGCAGTTTTAATATAATAAAATACGCACGGCAGTCCAAGGTCTTACGAAAAACGCAAAAAATACCCAATCGGTCGCATTTATAATTTTGGAAATGCAATTAATATTAGATTGCGATTCAATTCTTTGGTCTGTGATACCTTCGCATTATTTTCACTTTGCACAATTCAATCGTATTCTGTAGTACTTCATCCAGTTGCAGTTTTAATATAGTAAAATACGCACGGCAGTCGAAGGTCTTACGAAAAACGCAAAAAATACCCAATCGGTTGCATTTATAATTTTGTAAATGCAATTAATATTAGATAGCGATTCAATTCTTTGGTCTCCGCTACCTTCGCATTATTTTCACTTTGCACAATTCAATCGTATTCTGTAGTACTTCATCCGGTTGCAGTTTTAATATAGTAAAATACGCACGGCAGTCGAAGGTCTTACGAAAAATGCAAAAAATACCCAATCGGTCGCATTTATAATTTTGTAAAAGCAATTAATATTAGATAGCGATTCGATTCTTTGGTCTCCGATACCTTCGCATTATTTTCACTTTCCACAATTCAATCGTATTCTGTAGTACTTCATCCGGTTGCAGTTTTAATATAGTAAAATACGCACGTCAGTCGAAGGTCTTACGAAAAATGCAAAAAATACCCAATCGGTCGCATTTATAATTTTGTAAATGCAATTAATATTAGATAGCGATTCGATTCTTTGGTCTCCGATACCTTCGCATTATTTTCACTTTGCACAAATCAATCGTATTCTGTAGTACTTCATCCGGTTGCAGTTTTAATATAGTAAAATACGCACGGCAGTCGAAGGTCTTACGAAAAATGCAAAAAATACCCAATCGGTCGCATTTATAATTTTGTAAATGCAATTAATATTAGATAGCGATTCAATTCTTTGGTCTCGGATACCTTCGCATTATTTTCACTTTGCACAAATCAATCGTATTCTGTAGTACCTCATCCGGTTGCAGTTTTAATATAGTAAAATACGCACGGCAGTCGAAGGTCTTACGAAAAATGCAAAAAATACCCAATCGGTCGCATTTATAATTTTGTAAATGCAATTAATATTAGATAGCGATTCAATTCTTTGGTCTCCGATACCGTCGGATTATTTTCACGTTGCACAATTCAATCGTATTCTGTAGTACTTCATCTGGTTGCAGTTTTAATATAGTAAAATACGCACGGCAGTCGAAGGTCTTACGAAAAATGCAAAAAATACCCAATCGGTCGCATTTATAATTTTGTAAATGCAATTAATATTAGATAGCGATTCGATTCTTTGGTCTCCGATACCTTCGCATTATTTTCACGTTGCACAATTCAATCGTATTCTGTAGTACTTCATCCGGTTGCAGTTTTAATATAGTAAAATACGCGTGGCAGTCAGTGTTAAATTATATAGGCGACGTTTAAATTGTGAGCGCCGTATTAAAAGGCAGCGATGCAAACGCGATTATCTTCGGTATAAATCTTATTTCTGTGTGCGCTTTTTTTAATACGTTGACTGCCGTGCGTATTTTGCCGTAGTAGAACGGCGATGCTGTGAAATACTACAGCGTTTGACTGAATTATGCAAAATGTAAATAATGTGCAAGTATTGGAGACCAATGAATCGCAACACTATTCTAACAATAAATGCATTTATAAAATAATTATTACTGCCCATTGCGAATATTTTTAATCTTCAGTCAAATCTCTTGCGCCCGTCACCGGTGATCCCCACGGCAGCCAACGTGTTAACATAATTCCTGCAATAGCTATTACCGCCTGCGACAATTGACATTTTCATAGATGTGTCTGCATACGTTGTTTCATGGGGAAACGTACTCCACTGTCGTCTCCACCGTCACTTTTATGCGCCCTCAATTTAACTCACGTAAATCCATAACGTTACGTTGCGAAACTTTATTGTACGCACGATATTAAGAAGCAACATTGCGAACATTGATTACACGCGACGTTATGTGACCTGTTAGATAAGTACCGTCCCACATTATTAACCGCACGTTTCCATCCGTCTCAAAAACAGAGGATCGGCGAGCAGACAGACGTACAATTAATCCGTCAATCAGCATCACTTCCTATAATAATCGCTGGCCGAACGCAGATTTTACGATCACGCGCGAGCGGCAAATTGCGAAGTAGCCATATTTTCGTGCGAGAGACTAACTGTGTTCCGATAATTAAGAGGCGCAGTCGGGAAAAAGGAGAAGTCGGTGAATTCCGTAACGTTACGTTTCACGCGATTTTCAGGCAAGAAACGCTAGGTTTCTTACGTGCGCGGCAATCACCGGCGTCAGATAGATCGATAGATTCGATAGCTCGGCCATTATACACGTGCTGCTGAAACTTCGCGTAGTTGAAAAGCAAAATGCTGCGTCGGAAGACGAGTCGAGACAACGAAAGAGTTAGTTGCAGCGTATAATATTGTTCGCGGGTAGAATATTTCAAACATGGTCATTTTGATTGGAAACTGCTAAGCTGGCAAGGAAAGTGGAATGTTGGGGGATGAGACACTTAAGGTCGCAGAGTTGATATCTAGAATTTTAGAGATTGTATTGTCGGAATCTGAATAATGGGAAATTGGAATGCGAGACAGCTAAGTACGAGGTTCGATGTCGCGAGGTTGGTAATTAGAATATTAGAAACTGCGTTGCTGAGATTCAGATAATCGGAAATTGGAATGCAAGAGACTTGAATACGATGGTGGAAGTCGTAGGGTTTGTATTCGGAATTGTGGAAACTACGAAGACGAAGTGCGCAGATATCGATAAATTAGAATGCAAGAAACTTAAATACAAGGTTGAAAGTCGCAAAGTTAATATACGCCTTGGGCACTGCCGTACCAAAATTTTTATTTTGGCAGTCCACCAGTCACAATCCGGCAAATACGTACAATTCGAAAAGGAGAAGGTATTGTCAAATCGTCAGGGTTTCGTTTTCCACCATGATAATGCAAAGCCCCACACGTCTTTGATCACTCGCTAAAAATTATTGGAATGAAACTTTTATCACATCCACCATATATCTGATCTTGCGCCTTCAGACTACCATTTGTTTCGTTCCATGCAGAACGCCGTAAATGGTAAAATTTTTAATAACGCTGATGATGTCAGATCACGTTTAATTCAGTTTTTTGATAGCAAAGATCATAAATGTTATGAACGTAGAATTTTGGCAGAACGATGGCAAAAGGTCATCGACAAAAACAGACAGTATCTAATTGAATAAAATTATATTTTTAAACAAAAATGAAGAATTTTCCTTCTTATTTGAAATTCGCAATCACTTAGTTGCCAACCCTAATTGAATAAAGTTATATTTTTAAACAAAAATTAAGAATTTTCCTTCTTACTTGAAATTCGCAATCACTTAGTTGCCAACCCAATAGTAAATTTAACGGTACACAACTTCACGTGCCTGCCGACAATAATATTATAATTAACCGACGACCGTGTACGTTGTTATTAAGTGTTTTCTTAACGCAACGCGAAAATGGTGGCAACTAAAGCAGAAATAGCGAATCATCGACGAATGTTTCTATAAATGCAAATAAACGAGGGTATGCAATTTTGATTAACTATGTGGCTTTCTATTGGGTTGCCAACTAAGTGATTGCGGATTTTATCGATAGATGGACTTTATACTTTCTTTTGTTTTTTTAACGTGGTCATTGCATCTAACCTATATTTTTTTCTTATTATTTGGACATCTACCTTTAATTTAGCAAAAAAAATTATATCGATTAGTGCTTTAGTTTTGCTTTTATCCCAATTTAAAAATGGAAGAACAAGACGTGCACTTCAGACATATTTTATTGTATTACTTCCAAAAAGGCAAGAACGCATCGCAAGCACAAAAGAAATTATGTGCCGTATATGGAAACGAAGCTTTGAAAGAAAGGCAGGGTCAAACGATCAATTCAAACGTGTACGTTCAACAACTCCCCAAACTGAGCGTTGCAATTCAAGAAAAGCGGCCGATATTGTCAAATCGTAAGGGTTTCGTTTCCCACCATGATAATGCAAAGCCCCACACGTCTTTGATCACTCGCTAAAGATTATTGGAACTGAGGAGGGATGTTTTATCACATCCACCATATAGCCCTGATCTTGCGCCTTCAGACTACCATTTGTTTCGTTCCATGCAGAACCCCTTAAATGGTAAAATTTTTAATAACGCTGATGATGTCAGATTACGTTTAATTCAGTTTTTTGATAGCAAAGATCAGAAATGTTACGAACGTGGAATTTTGACACTGCCAGAACGATGGAAAAAGATCATCGACAAAAACAGACAGTATCTAATTGAATAAAGTTATATTTTTAAACAAAAATTAAGAATTTTCCTTCTTATGTGAAATTCGCAATCACTTAGTTGCCAACCCAATAGTAAATTTCTTTTACGGTAAACTAACGGTCGACTTCAAGTATTTACCGGCAATTACAAATGCATTACAATTAGCGGTTCTCTTAATGCACTCAGGATATCACGTTAACTACTTCAGAAATCGATGTTTAGGTAACTATAGATATCTATGGACATTGATAATTTTAGTCAAACACGTGGCTTCTATATATAACGTGAGTTTCAACCAGCTGCAAATGGAAATGTACATTTCACCCAGAAATCCCCATTAATCCCGTAAAGGCACCGTCAACGTCTACGGTAATCAATACATACCCAACCCATTCGCTACGTCAATTTTCATGCACGCCGCATTACAATCAACGCCTAGCATACGTTTCAATCTCGTAATCCGCGTTGTCAGTGTGCAACAATTCCGATGATATTCCGTCGCGCAATTTTGCCGCTTCTACAATTTCCAAAGTGACGTTGTTATCGCATGTGAGTTTCGCGCTGCCCTTTGACACGAGTGCCGCACGCCGTCCGCATTGCGCAGCGTATCTTATGTCGTTACGCGAAAGACACGGAACATTCGACTTCTCGCGGCGTCTGCTTCGATATCGATGGGCTCGATATGTTCGTGTGGCACGATCGGCATATAGCCATTTTTGTTGCTGAACCATGCTGATCGACGCGAAATATAGCTAAATTATAGTTATATTAGAAAGTTATTGTTAAATGCAGAAACTTAAATAATTAGTCTGTTCGACTATTAAAACTTTATATGATTTGAGTTCAGTTCGGTGTAAGCCAGAACGGTTTCTATCTTCAATCAAATAAATACTATATTGTACAAAAGGACTTAGAGTGCATAATAATTATTAAAAAATGAATAAAAGTAATAACATTTGTCTTGGCAGATTAGTGCAATAATTTTAGAAATTAAAAATACATTTTCCTTTAATGTAGGCAATATAAAACAAGCATTAAATACGTATTTAAAAGAATTAAAATATTTTTACTTATTTACACTATAGAAAATGTTTAAAACATTTTCTATATATAATATAATTTAAGTATTGGAATTATAATAAAATCCTAATATTATATTATAATATATTAAATTTACAAAATTATTTTTTATTTTGTTAATTATAAATAAATATTTTATTTGAAAATTAAAAATAATAACTTGATAAAGTATAACATTTGTCTTGGCAGATTAGTGCAATAATTTTAGAAATTAAAAATACATTTTCCTTTAATGTAGGCAATATAAAACAAGTATTAAATATGTATTTAAAACAATTAAAATATTTTTAGTTATTTATACTATAGAAAATGTTTTAAACATATGTTAATATGATTTTAAATATTGGAATTATAATAAAATCCTTATTATATAATATTATACCTAATATTGTACCTAATATTATAGTATAGCTAAACTATATAAAAATAATTATGCTCCGGCAGATAAATTGAGACAATGAAACGCGTGAAAATTGCGAGAACGATTTTCTTACGAAACACGAAATGAAAGAACAAACTACCTGAAAATTGGAAAACGGCAATTTTCTCCAAAACAAAATTGGGAAAATAGACCATGTAAAAATATCGGAGACAATAATCTTCTTTAGAAACACAATTTAAGAGAGTGCGATTTTTCTGCGCGCAACGTTGGAAGCAGTTATTCGAAACGTTCTTCTATCAACGACATGTAAAGTCGTGCAGAGAAATAAAAGACACGGAACGTTGGACTCCTCGCGACACCAACAACGATGACACCGCGGTGTCTATATCGATATCGGCGCGCTCGATCTATTCGCTGCAGGCTGCCTCCGCCAATCGACGTCGACATATAGCCTTCGAAAGGCCTTTTAAAGCTTGTCTTACTCCACGCTCCGTAATCCAGTATGTGGGCTACGATTGTAACGGAACTGACTCGTAAACGAACGATAATCTTTTAATTAAATACCACCGTTTCAGATATTCTACATAATTGATATTATTTCGAAATTATCTTAATTACGAGAAATCTGCGACGGAGCCGCGTTGATATTCTGACGAGATTTGATATGTATATAGAATGTAGGCAATATTTGATTGTTGGCGAGTACCGGTCACTCAGTATTAAAACGAATGAAAATAAAGTGAAAAGATATTTTCTAATTTCATGTGCATAGTCCGTAATAAATAATTATGATACACATTATTTATTTATTATATATATATATATATAATAACGGTAATATATTATATTAATTAGGGATCAAATTGACACTTTGACTGCCATAATGGTCAGCGGTGACCGACGCAAGAAATTTGACTGAAGATCCAAAATATTCGCAATGGGTAGCAATTTTTATTTTATAAATGCAGTTGTTATTAGAATAGTCATGCGATCCATTGGTCTCCAATACCTGCATATTATTTATATTCTGCA
Organism: Cryptocheilus praepositus; assembly: GCA_033815515.1. Classification (NCBI taxonomy): domain Eukaryota; kingdom Metazoa; phylum Arthropoda; class Insecta; order Hymenoptera; family Pompilidae; genus Cryptocheilus; species Cryptocheilus praepositus. The sequence continues at coordinate 3,154,261 of JAWWQZ010000190.1, forward strand.
TAATTCAGTCGAACGCTGTATTATTTCATAACATCGCTGTTCTAATATAGTAAAATACGCTTGGCAGTCAACGTGTTAACTGGCGATGCGACCGATACTCTAAGCGATTTCGAAACGACTAACATTTGTCATAACATGCAACAGCATTACTGTGTATACAGTTATAATATAACACTGACATAATCCGATACATTTCTTCGTCACGCACTTAAAACCTGCACCCATTATTTGCCATACCGCGCCTACACAGATTGTCTAAACGTCCAAATCCAGAACTTTCCAAGACAGAACCACGCGCGAATATATTTTTTTTCGTTCTGTCGTTTGAGCACCTCTCGTAGCATCGTGTTCCTGCTTGTAGCATCAGACACACGACACCCCGTATATCGTCTCATCGTTCTTCGGCACGATCTTTTCTTCCATCGTGTCGCGCCTCTCGCCACTTCGGCCACGATCGCCCGCGCAACCTTTCAAAGGCCTTTTAAAGCCCGTCTCATTCGCGCACGATTGACAATTCATGCTCCGTAATCCGGTATCTGGGCTACCGTGGTAACGGGATACTTTTACGTGGTTATCCACTTCGAGGAACGTGAAAACGGGCTCCGGCTGGTTAGCGAACGGCTGTCGGTGGAAATGTCGACGGTGGGCGGTCAGGCCTATCCTAACACGCCTCCGGCCTCTCGCTTTTCCGCCCTTTTTCCCATTTTCCGATTGCACGCCTACGATGTAGGGCGGAATTTAATGTCAGGGTTGACGAAAGCAACAATTTGTTTGGGCGGACGCTGCTGATCGGATCTACAGCAGTTTAGGGACATTTGGAAGATTTTGTGGAACAGTATGTGGAGATTGCATTGTACAATTTTTGTGTTTTTGTTTGAAGTTTTTATGATGTGATGGTCACTTTCAATTTTTCAAAGGGACGCATTCGCGTTGTCATCTATTTTTCGATTTTTCGATTGTACGCCTATGATACAGGACGGAATTTAATGTCAGGGTTTTCGAAAGCAGGAATTTGTTTGGGCAGACGCTATAGATTGGATGCACAGTATTTAAGGGACATTTAGGAAAATTTGTGGAGCAGCATATGGATTGCATTGTACAATTTCTGTATTTTGTTTGAAGATCTCATGATGTGTTGGTCACTTTCAGTTTTTCAAAAAGACGCATTCGCGTTGTCATCTACTTTTCAATTATCTGATTGCACGCCTTTGATATAGGACGGAATTTAATGTCAGGGTTGACGAAAGCAACAATTTGTTTGGGCGAACGCTGCTGATCGGATCTACAGCAGTTTAGGGACACTTGGAAGATTTTGTGGGGCAGTATGTGGATTGCATTATACAGTTTCTGTATTTTTGTTTGAAGATCTCATGATGTGTTAGTCACTTTCAATTTTTCAAAAAGACGCATTCGCGGTGTCATCTACTTTTCAATTATCTGATTGAGCGTCTATGATGTAGGACGGAATTTAATGTCAGGCTCGACGAAAGCAGGAATTGGTTTGGGCAGACGCTATAGATTGGATGCACAGTATTTAAGGGACATTTAGAAAAATTTGTGGAGTAGCATATGAATTGCATTGTACGGTTCCTATGCTTTTCTTTGAATAGCGGACGATACGTTAGTAATTTTTGCTTCCGCAAAGAGACGCATTTGCATTGTCATCTATTTTTCAATTTTCTTATTGCACGCCTATGGTATAGGACGGAATTTAATGTCAGGCTTGACGAAAGCAGGAATTTGTTTGGGCAGGCGCTATGGATTGGATGCACAGTACATAAGGGACATTTAGAAAAATTTGTGGAGCAGCATATGGATTGCATTGTACGGTTCCTATGCTTTTCTTTGAATAGCAAACGATACGTTAGTAATTTTTGCTTCGCAAAGACACGCCTTTGTGTTGTCCCTTCATTCCATTTTCCGATTGCACGCCTACAACATGGGACGGAATTTAATGTCAGGGTTGACGAAAGTGAAAAGTTTGTTTGACGCTACCGACATCCCTTTTTTCCTTCTTTTATGATTGACGGGAGCGGAACTTTTGTTTGACACTGTTGATCATATCTTATTCAAATCGTATAAGCATTCAAGAAAAGTCTAAACTAACTTATTTAACATCCGGCTCTTAATACTTAATGACGCGTCTACAAATTGAACTCGTTAAACAGTAATATTTTGATTACTACCAAAATTTACATGATAATTCGCCAGTTCAATGAAACTACCATTAGCATCGATATTGAAACATTACTTCTCATCACACTATTTTCACTTCACTTGCCATTTTCAACTACGACCATCATAAATTCACAAAGACCCATTCGGCCACTTTCAAGCCAGCAGCAACTTTCGTCCATATCCATCTACACCCCTAAAAACACAGAAAAGCATCGATCGACACAGTGAAGTCGCGAAACTGTTAAGCCGTTAAAAGCCAAGAGCGTCCTTTCTACGATAAGACTGAAAGCCATTCGCGCCGGTCAATGGACAATCGCCCGATGATAAGTCAACGAGGCTGTCTAAAGTTAGACGCGACTCAAGGTGACAAAGTCGGCTAACCGTGGAACCGAACGACGTACCGCGTAATTTATTGTTTTTGCAAGGCGAGGTCCGGCAATGGTTAATTCAATTAACGCGAATTTTGTATTGCGCGCTAAAGGACACGATAGACACTTTTTTGTTATGAGCATGTAATGAGTTGTATATAATAATTTAGCAGTAATTCGTAAGGTAAATACGTCATAATATAATATTAATCCATAGGGTGATACTAATATTGTTCGGTGAGTATTTGTTTTCCCTACCGGCAATTTAATAAAATTAAGATGATGCATCTCTTCGGTGGAATTAATTCTTTTTAATTGTAATACTATGTATGTATGGTATTATTCTGGTACTGATCGTAATTTAGAATTAAAATTTTTGCCACGCGAACATGTACTATATGATTGAATTTAATGATTTAGTCGGTAGATCGTGTTATACGTTTTTCGTATAGGATATTTATACTTATCGTACCTTTATAAATTATTTGGTCAGTACGTTCAATGTCGAAAAATACCAGATTTTAGACACTTTCCCCGAAATGGGTTCAAGTTCAACGTGAACAACGCATCAAACAGGATGGAACCGAACGACGTACCGCGTAATTTATTGTTTTTGCGAGGCGAGGTCCGGCAATGGTTAATTCAATTAACGCGAATTTTGTATTGCGCGCTAAAGGCCACGATAGACACTTTTTTGCTATGAGCATGTAATGAGTTGTATATAATAATTTAGCAGTAATTCGTAAGGTAAATACGTCATAATATAATATTAATCCATAGGGTGATACTAATATTGTTCGGTGAGTATTTGTTTTCCCTACCGACAATTTAATAAAATTAAGATGATGCATCTCTTTAGTGGAATTAATTGTTTTTAATTGTAATATTATGTATGTATGGTATTATTCTGGTACTGATCGTAATTTAGAATTAAAATTTTTGCCACGCGAACATGTACTATATGATTGAATTTAATGATTTAGTCGGTAGACCGTGTTATACGTTTTTCGTATAGGATATTTATACTTATCGTACCTTTATAAATTATTTGGTCAGTACGTTCGATGTCGAAAAATACCAGATTTTAGACACTTTCCCCGAAATGGGTTCAAGTTCAACGTGAACAACGCATCAAACAGGATGGAACCGAACGACGTACCGCGTAATTTATTGTTTTTGTGAGGCGAGGTCCGGCAATGGTTAATTGAATTAACGCGAATTTTGTATTGCGCGCTAAACACCACGGTAGACATTTTTTTGATACCAACATGTAATGAGTTATACATAATAATTTAGCAGTAATTCGTAATGTAAATACGTCATAATATAATATTAATCCATAGGATGATACTAATATTATTCGGTGAGTATTTGTTTTCCCTACCGACAATTTAATAAAATGAAGATGATGCATCTCTTTAGTGGAATTAATTGTTTTTAATTGTAATATTATGTATATATGGTATTACTCTGGTACTGATCGTAATTTAGAATTAAAATTTTTGCCACGCGAACATGTACTATATGATTGAATTTAGTGATTTAGTTGGTAGATCGTATTATACGTTTTTCGTATAGGATATTTATACTTATCGTACCTTTATAAATTATTTGGTCAGTACGTTCAATGTCGAAAAATACCAGATTTTAGACACTTTCCCCGAAATGGGTTCAAGTTCAACGTGAACAACGCATCAAACAGGATGGAACCGAACGACGTACCGCGTAATTTATTGTTTTTGCGAGGCGAGGTCCGGCAATGGTTAATTCAATTAACGCGAATTTTGTATTGCGCGCTAAAGGCCACGATAGATACTTTCTTGCTATGAGCATGTAATGAGTTGTATATAATAATTTAGCAGTAATTCGTGAGGTATATACGTGATAATATAATATTAATCCGTAGGGTGATACTAATATTGTTCGGTGAGTATTTGTTTTCCCTACCGACAATTTAATAAAATTAAGATGATGCATCTCTTTAGTGGAATTAATTGTTTTTAATTGTAATATTATGTATGTATGGTATTATTCTGGTACTGATCGTAATTTGGAATTAAAATGTTTGCCACGCGAACATGTACTATATGATTGAATTTAATGATTTAGTCGGTAGATCGTGTTATACGTTTTTCGTATAGGATATTTATACTTATCGTACCTTTATCAATTATTTGGTCAGTACGTTCAATGTCGAAAAATACCAGATTTTAGACACTTTCCCCGAAATGGGTTCAAATTCAACGTGAACAACGCATCAAACAGTATGTCAATTGCATTTGAATTCCCAAGTAACATTTTCATCTTTAGCTGTAATTAATGAGTCACATTGAAGATTTTAATTGATTGACGGAGAAATTGTCCGACAAGGTCGACGAATCGGCGAATTGCGCGAACGTTTATCTAATCAGCGGGACTGACGGATTTAAACAGAACGTCACGTGGTTTGAATGTACAATCGCTGTTAGTCACGAGTCAGACGCGCGAAAGTACGGAATTGTTCGCGTGTCACGATTGACGTAGGGCGATTTTTGTTGCTTGAACGTGTCGAAGGACGCACGATCGAAATTAGGAAATCAGCGATTTTCTTTTATTACATGAATTGAGAGCTACGTAGAAATTGGAAAAACAAATATTTTCTGCAAAGTATAAATTGAGAGAATAGAACGCACAAAAATTGGGGAAACAATCATTTTTTTTGAAAGTATAATTTCAGAGAATGTAGTTTTTGCCAACTTAACAACATATTTCACCAACGTAACATTATATAGCGCAATACAGCATTTCAGAAACTATTTTGTGCAATACTTAAAATACGAGTATTTTTAATAGCGCGACAAAAATTGTGCTAAATTCTGCTTAATCGAAGCTGAGACCGTTTTACGCCGACGAGTAGGTTGGGGGAAGATCATTATGCGCGGCCGATGCTTAATTTGAGCCCGAAGTGGAGTACCTAAATTCCACCGTTTACGGCAGGTCAAGAAACAGTAAAAGGAAAGCAGGTGAGCCTATTAGCGTACTGGTACACACTGCAAGGCGCTAAATTCTCTACCTGCCTTACCTTTTCGCCTCAATGCAAACCGCAATTGTTATGGGGCGACCCACCATCGGGTTCTCTCTTTTTCCTTCCGCGTAAGTGATTCAGCATTTGTAAGTGTGTGTTCACCATGATGTTGAATAAAATACGTTCGATGTTACGTTGATCTTTGTGATGTGATGCAGAGCCGCTTAATGCAAATGTCGGACTATTCAATTACTGGATGACTGTGCATAAATGTTTTAACTTTCGAATTGGCTAATTGTTGAGTTGTCGGATTCAGTTGTTAAGGGTTATGCTTCAGTGGGCTGAGTATCGATTGCTGTGAAAATCGAAATTACGGAATCTCAACGTATTTGGTATTTATGTGGTGTAATTCTGCAATTAACTAAGTAGCATTTAAGATTTCAGAATTTGAGGTTGTTCGCTATTTGCCGTAGACAAATTCAAGGTTCATCGTTTCGAACAATTTCGTATGTATTTCACAAATAAGTTTCAGGCTCCAAATCATCAAACTTCTCAGCAGTTATCTAACTGCCTAATCTGAAATATCAATCTTCCAAGCAATCACAATGAGGCGCACACTCCAAATTGATAAACTGCTAAATCCTTACCTAACTACCAAACTGAAAATCAACGTTTTACCGCATATTTCAACCAATTGCAATCAGATTACTTCACTCCAAATTAAAATATCAAAATACCAACGCAAATTCCACCGAAACATAATTAGGTACCGTGCTCCAAACTTCCAAACTGGCCAATTACCCAACTACCTGCCAAACAAGATCTAAACTATCAGGTGTGCGATTCTAAATACATCAACGTTAATCAATTGTTCTGCCTATTTTTGGTTGAATGTTCAAAAACTCCCAACACTTGAGGTTGTTCGCTATTTGCCATAGACAAATTCAAGGTTCATCGTTTCGAACAATTTCGTATGCATTTCGCAAGTCAGTTTCAGTTGCAATGAGGCACACACTCCAAATTGACAAACTGCTAAACCCTAACTACCAAACTGAAAATCAATGTTTCACCGCAAATTTCAACCATTTACAATCAGATTACTTCACTCCAAATTAAAATATCAAAATACCAACGCAAATTCCACCGAAACACAATTAGGTACCGCGCTCCAAACTTCCAAATTACCCAATTAGCCAACTACCTGCCAAACAAGATCTAAACTATCAGGTGTGCGATTCTAAATACATCAACGTTGATCAATTGTTCTGCCTATTTTTGGTTAAATGTTCAAAAACTCCCAACACGCAGGGCTCCTATTTATTTCTATTAAATTCGACCAAAAGCAGGCCCAAAAATAGTTAACATCATAAAAGGTCGACCGCGCAATCAAGTTAATCCAATAAATTCTAAGTAGAAAATAATTCTAAAATATTCGGCAAATCAGCTCCGACCAGTTTGTCAAACGTCTTCGCGAGTGAGCGCACTAAAAATGTCAAAGATCCGAAAGCTCAAGTTTTCCCCTGAAGTGGCCTGAACTAAAAATCAATATTTCACCGCAAATTTCAACCAATTGCAATCAGAATACTTTACTCCAAATTAAAATATCAAAATACCAACGCAAATTCCACCGAAACACAATTAGGTACCGCGCTCCAAACTTCCAAACTGCCCAATTACCCAACTACCTGCCAAACAAGATCTAAACTATCAGGTGTGCGATTCTAAATACATCAACGTTAATCAATTGTTTTGCCTATTTTTGGTTGAATGTTCAAAAACTCCCAACACGCAGCGCTCCTACAATGAAATCAAGCAAATTCGACCAAAAGCAGGCACAAAAATAATTAACATCATAAAAGGCCGACTGCGCAATCAAGTTAATCCAATAAATTCTAAATAGAAAATAATTCTAAAATATTCGGCAAACCAGCTCCGACCAGTTTGTCAAACGTCTTCGCGAGTGCGCACACTAAAAATGTCAAAGATCCGAGAGCTCAAGTTTTCCCTTGAAGTGGCCTGAACTAAAAATCAATATTTCACCGCAGATTTCAACCAATTGCAATCAGAATACTTCACTCCAAATTAAAATATCAAAATACCAATGCAAATTCCACCGAAACACAATTAGGTACCGTGCTCCAAACTTCCAAACTGCTCAATTACCCAACTACCTGCCGAACAAGATCTAAACTATCAGGTGTGCGATTCTAAATACATCAACGTTAATCAATTGTTTTGCCTATTTTTGGTTGAATGTTCAAAATCTCCCAACACGCAGAGCTCCTACAATGAAATCAAGCAAATTCGACCAAAAGCAGGCACAAAAATAATTAACATCATAAAAGGCCGACTGCGCAATCAAGTTAATCCAATAAATTCTAAATAGAAAATAATTCTAAAATATTCGGCAAACCAGCTCCGACCAGTTTGTCAAACGTCTTCGCGAGTGCGCGCACTAAAAATCTCAAAGATCCGAAAGCTCAAGTTTTCCCCTGAAGTGGCCTAAACTAAAAATCAATATTTCACCGCAAATTTCAATCAATTGCAATCAGAATACTTCACTCCAAATTAAAATATCAAAATACCAACGCAAATTCCACCGAAACACAATTAGGTACCGTGCTCCAAACTTCCAAACTGTTCAATTACCCAACTACCTGCCAAACGAGATCTAAACTATCAGGTGTGCGATTCTAAATACATCAACGTTAATCAATTGTTTTGCCTATTTTTGGTTGAATGTTCAAAAACTCCCAACACGCAGCGCTCCTACAATGAAATCAAGCAAATTCGACCAAAAGCAGGCACAAAAATAATTAACATCATAAAAGGTCGACCAATCAAGTTAATCCAATAAATTCTAAGTAGAAAATAATTCTAAAGTATTCGGCAAACCAGCTCCGACCAGTTTGTCAAACGTCTTCGCGAGTGCGCGCACTAAAAATGTCAAAGATCCGAAAGCTCAAGTTCTCCCCTGAAGTGGCCTGAACTAAAAATCAATATTTCACCGCAAATTTCAACCAATTGCAATCAGAATACTTCACTCCAAATTAAAATATCAAAATACCAACGCAAAATCCACCGAAACACAATTAGGTACCGTGCTCCAAACTTTCAAATTGCTCAATTACCCAACTACCTGCCAAACAAAATCTAAACTATCAGGTGTGCGATTCTAAATACATCAACGTTAATCAATTGTTCTGCCTATTTCTGGTTAAATGTTCAAAAACTCCCAACACGCAGGGCTCCTATTTATTTCTATTAAATTCGACCAAAAGCCGGCCCAAAAATGGTTAACATCATAAAAGGTCGACTGCTCAATCAAGTTAATCCAATAAATTCTAAATAGAAAATAATTCTAAAATATTCGGCAAACCAGCTCCGACCAGTTTGTCAAACGTCTTCGCGAGTGCGCGCACTAAAAATGTCAAAGATCCGAAAGCTCAAGTTTTCCCCTGAAGTGTCCTGGACGACGCGGAGACCCCCAGCACGAATGGCATTTAGTGAAAGGGGACGTAATTACAGGATTACTCGACGTAAACGTGTAATGCCGCCTTAGCCCGGATTTCTCAGGAGGCTCAGTATAAAAGGATTTCGGCGGAGTCGGGCGAGCGGTCGAACGAATGGAGATCCGGAGTTTATCTACATGCACGTATCTTAATCCCCGCGTCCCGCTCCTCGACTAGTTTCGACGCTCAATGGCACTTGTGAACCGTGCTTAATTCGTCCCCGCGGCCCACATTTCGAATCCCGTGCGTCTTACGATCGTCGCCGAGATTGCTTTATTGCTTGTGCAACCGACAAAAAGGTGCAATTAGATGGAATTGGAGAGATACAATAAAGGTATTTCATTCGGTGCTCCTTTGCGGTGCGGCGGAAATAGATTTTACGAGCGATTTTCGTTATGATTGACTTCTTTCCTGCTGAATTACAGATCATATTTCGAGATGATAACAATTTCACGATTGAGGGATACAAAAAAGTATTCAATTTTGTGGTCTTTGCGATGCGGCAAAAAAATGATTGTTACGGCCGATTCTTCTTTTTCTGATTAGATTTGGACGTAGGAATGATTTCCAATGAAAATCGCGTTGCAACCGTCAGTAACGATGATTTTATCGAAAAATAAAATAAAAGTATTGAATTTCGTTGTCTTTTCAATTGGATTAAAAAACGATACCTATGGCGGATTGTTCCTATTGTAAATTTCGATTTATATTTAGGGATGATAAAATTTCCCAATAAAGATCGCGTTACAATGGTCAGTGAAGCAATGCTATTGGAAAAATAAAACGAAAGTATTGAATTTCGTTGCCTTCTACGATATGGTGAACAAAAAGGCAATTACATTCGATTTCGTTCTGCTGTGGATTTCAATTTATACTTGAACACAGTCACAATTTCCGATGGAAATGACGTTGTAAACGCCAGTAATGTGATTCTATCCCAAAAAATAAAATAAAGATATTGAATTATATTGTCATCCCCACTGCTGCAGAAAATGCCAGTTATGTTTGATTTTTCTACTGCGAATATCAATGTACATTTATGAATGGTAGTATTTTAGAATGAAGATCGCGTTGCAGTTGCCAGTAACGTGATTCTACCGAAAATAAAAATAAAGTGAAACCATTAAATTTAACTCGGATGGGTTCGGTGCGGCAAAAATAGACGTCCAGTCGCAAATAAATAATTTCATAAATGGATGACTCAACCGTTGTTAAGTTTCAATTTATAACCGCGGATATTGTTAATGTCCAAAAAAAAATAATTCATTCTGACGTTAAAGATGTATTTAAAAAGCGCGCAATTCGTATTTATGAAAATCGTGAGTATACTGAAGCTGATAGTTTGCTGGTGACGTAATGTTAATTGTAAGCGTAAACGAGTGGGAATCGCCGACTATCGCCGACAATTGATAGAAGAGTCTTGCATCGAACCCAGAGCCGGGTCATCGAACGCGTTCAAAGACGCAACTGAACGCAATTCACACGAGGAAGATCTCTTAACCCTTTAGCTACAGCACGATTTTATTCAAGCACTCATTAACACACGCTTTATATTTGCTTTATGCATATTAGATGTTCGTGTGACTAAGATTGAGATGAGGAATACATGTAAAAAGCAATATTCGTTAAAAGAAGCAAATGTAGACGTATCGGATATTTGACTCGACGTGATCAATGTTACAAATTATATTCTGAATTAATTTCGCTTAGATGTTGCTACGTTTTGAGATGATTGTGAAACGTTATATTTGCCCGTCGATAGCACTTAGAGAAATATTGACAATGCGATATTGGACAAAGCACGCTATGGCGAATGCAAATGTTATTGCGCATTGCTTTCATCATGTAAATATTAATTGATAATTCGTTCCGCATATCGACTAATCAAATGCATACGTGGCCTAGCATGTTAAAAGCCAATTACTTGCTGCACACCGGTGAGTGAGAAATATTAAATTCCGTACGTCAGGAAAACCTAAAAAAAAATCAAGCTCTTAGAATAAAGGCGTACGGCAAATGCGAAAATGTTACTGAATAGTATTCAGTAAATAACATATAACTTGGGATCGTTCTATGTATATATATATATATATATATATACAATCATCTTTTCTCCTGTAAGTATTAATCGACTGACCATCCCATGTATGAACAAATCAAACCAATGTAAATGAATAGTATTCAGCAAATAACATATAATTTGGGATCGTTCTATATATATTTATATATATACTAATATATATATACAATCATCTTTTCTCCCGTAAGTATTAATCGACTGACCATCCCATGTATGAACAAATCAAACCCATGTAAATGAATAGTATTCAGCAAATAACATATAATTTGGGATCGTTCTATATATATATATATACAACCATCTTTTCTCCTGTAAGTATTAATCGACTGACCATCCCATGTATGAACAAATCAAACCCATGTAAATGAATAGTATTCAGCAAATAACATATAATTTGGGATCGTTCTATATATATATATATATATACTATATATATATATATATATATATATATAAACAAATATATATATATATATATATATATACAACCATCTTTTCTCCTGTAAGTATTAATCGACTGATCATCCCATGTATGAACAAATCAAACCCGTATTCACACCCCAACGTTTTCAAACCCATTCTGTCACCTCGCAACTCTAACATACCGTGCACAGTACTAAGTTTCATACATTACAAAAATCTTCACGAACGTGAATCTTATCACTTAGACAACCGCGCGCACCTAAACGAACTGTACGGTTTCCACCGCGCATTTTTTACAAGTAATATATATATATATATATTATTTAAGTGGTCAATTATATCTGGCAGTAACACTTTCGTTTAACGATTTCAAATATTGTTTAAACAAAACATGAAATTAAAAGTATATAACAACAATTTTTGGCAGGTTGTTAAAAAAAGTATGGGCAATAAAGTTTGAAAATTAAGAGCATTAAAGGTGACTAAAGATAAGTAGCATGACCCAAACATGAAATAAAAAAACAGTAATGCGTTTTAATATATTTTCACAGTGTGGTATCGTTCACAGCGTGCCAGTTTATACGGTGGATTGTGCATTTTTTAATATTTACTTGTCACACCTCATACCGCTATAACTTTATTTACTCCCGACGATTGTGTAACTTTTTAAGTAATTTTCAGCACTAAATGGTGGATTTTATTATATACTGTGCTTTATGGAAACAGCTCGTCAGTAATTGTCAACAACTGCAGATAAAGGCAACTGCTAATAACAGAAAGAACGAAACGCGTTGCTAAGATTAAAGTGGGAGATGTCCTCGATCGGTCGTGCACCGATTTCTTTTAAAATGGGGCGATCGCTCCAATCGGTCGGCTAAGTGTTAATTTTCCGAAAACAACCGTCAGTAGTATTTAGCACGTGAAATATACTCCGAAATCCTTTTCCTTCGAACGTCCGTCATCATCTGCGGGTTAATCGTCCATGCCGCGTATCGACAAATCGAACGCATTCACGGTCCAGCAGCTTGAAATCCAGTTTGTCGCTGCACAACGCCAGCGGAGAGTGTGAAACGTGTGTCGTCCGCGGACACTCGTGCGTGTCGCTCGTCCTGGGTCCTCAAGAGTCCCTGCTGGCGCTTTGCCGGCGACGAAAGACAGAGAAAGAAACGGACGCGCCCGAGAAAGACCCTCCGCCATACAAAGAGCTCCTTTATGCCCCGAGGCTCGACTCGCATTTCGCGAAAAATCACGCGAGTCCGACGAGAAAGCCAGAATGGGGAGCTGGCTCTCTGCAGCGAGGGGCACGGAGGAAAAAAGCGTTTCAGATGAAACAAGGGGACCCGGCGGGCTCCCTACCTTGCCCGTCGTCTTGCCTCTTTAAAAGTCCGAGCCGTCGTTCGCACGACGCGCAAATTCAGGAAACTCGCTCGCTCGGAAAATCGCGCGCGACGTTTAATGGACCGTGCTCTTGAGATGACTATTAACAGCGCGGACCCGGTCAATGTGAGAACGGACTTCTGCGGGAGAGCGTCGCGTGCTGTGCGAACGGAACTGCATTTGGGCCTTTCGTAATGCTAAGCTTCAGATGCCTTTGCTTCCGATGTTATTGGAATTTGGTTAACACGTTGACTGCCACGGTGGTCACCGGTGACCGGCGCAAAAGATTTTACTAAAAATGCGAAAAATACTCTGCAGTATTTCATCGCATCGCGGTTCTAACGTAGCAAAATACGCTTGTCAGTCAAAGTGTTAAAATGCAGTACTTTACATCCGATGTAAGATCCGCGTGATAAAAGATTCCTATGTTAACACATTGACTGCCATGGTGGTCATCGGTAACCGGCGCAAAAGATTTGACTAAAAATGCAAAAAATTCGCAATGAAGCCTATTTGCAGTTTTGTAAAAGCAATTGATATTGCAACGGTGCTTCAATACTTTGGCTTCTAATAACTTTGCGTTACCTTCATTTTTCACGATTTAATCATATTCTGCAGTATTTCATTGCATCACGGTTCTGACGTAGCAAAATACGCTTGTTAGTCAAAGTGTTAAAACGCAGTACTTTACATCCGATGTAAGATCCGCGTGATAAAAGATTCCTATGTTAACACATTGACTGCTACGGTGGTCGCCGGTGACAGGCGCAAAAGATTTGACTAAAAATGCAAAAAATTCGCAATGAAGCCTATTTGCAGTTTTGTAAAAGCAATTGCTATTGCAACGGTGCTTCAATACATTGGCTTCTAATAACTTTGCATTACCTTCATTTTGCGCGATTTAATTATATTCTGCAGTATTTCATTGTATCTCGGTTCTAACGTAGCAAAATACGCTTGTTAGTCAAAGTGTTAAAACGCAGTACTTTACATCCGATATAAGACCTGCGTGATAAAAGATTCCTATGTTAACACATTGACTGCCACGGTGGTCATCGGTGACCGGCGCAAAAGATTTTACTACAAATTCAAAAAATTCGCAATGAAGCCTATTTGCAATCTTGTAAAAGCAATTGATATTGTAACGGTGCTTCAATACTTTTAGCTTCTAATAACTTTGCGTTACCTTCATTTTGCACGATTTAATCATAGTCTGCAGTATTTCATTGCATCGCGGTTCTAACGTAGCAAAATACGCTTGTTAGTCAAGTGTTAAAACGCAGTACTTTACATCCGATATAAGAGCCGCGTGATGAAAGATTCCTATGTTAACACATTGACTGCCATGGTGGTCATCGGTGACCGGCGCAAAAGATTTGACTAAAAATGCAAAAAATTCGCAATGAAGCCTATTTGCAGTTTTATAAAAGCAACTGATATTGCAACGGTGCTTCAATACTTTGGCTTCTAATAACTTTGCGTTACCTTCATTTTGCACGATTTAATCATACTCTGCAATATTTCATTGCATCGCGATTCCAACATAGCAAAATACGCTTGGCAGTCAACGTGTTCAGTGATTAAATTTAAAGCCTGCGCGCCGGCAACGTATCGGCCACTTAAATCCTAAACGCCGGCCTTATTCGGTTGTTTCTGATCAATGAATAGCCAAAAAAAGTATTAAAAATATTATATATTTTTGTAAAATAGTACATTTCATTTGCATATTCGTCATATACAATTTAACGGCGATTAAAAACAGAAACAAAATCGAAATTTTTAATTTATAATTATAGAAGAAAATACAGTTCCTCATTTCATGGCAGATTATTGCGTATGTATAACGTAAACAGAAAACAAAAGTTTTAGTATTTAAGGCAAGTGTAGGATTTCTCGAAATATGATTCCTCATTTTATCGTGGATTATTGCATATATATAACGTAAATAGAAAACAAAAGTTTTAATATTTAAGGCAAGTGTAGTATTTCTCGAAACATTGATTGACTGCCGAGTGCATTTTGCTGTATTAGAACGACGATGCTATGAAATACTACAGCGTGTGACTGAATTGTGCAAAATGTAAGTAATGTACGGGTATTGAAGACCAAAGGATCGCATCACTATTCTAACAACAACTGCATTTATAAAATAACAATTACTACCCATTGCAAATATTTTGGATCTTCAGTAAAATCTCTTGCGCTGGTCACCGGTGACCATCACGGTATCCATCACCGGTGACTTTCAAAGAAAATGAAAATCACCTTCCAAAATTCAATGATTTCAGACATATAGCACCGGAACTGAATGAAAAACGCACATAAAACAGCTGCAAATAAGTTCATTATGTATATTCTCTGCCTAAGAAGTCACTTCTCGAACCTCTCAGATTTACCATCAAAAATCTTTTCTCCGCCTTCTCAAAAACTTTCTATACCAAAGTGAGAGAAATGGTAAAACGATTCCACACAATAGCATCGATCGATGTAACACGGAATAAACGAACTACTTTCAGACCACCTTACACCATCGTCGATCTCAACATGCGCCCCCTGACATTTTGAAAAATGGGAACGCTCCCGAATTCGCACAATGCACTTTCTTCTCGCAGAACGTCTCTTCTGGTTGACGTACTCCGACCGCGCGACAGCTTAGCTCATTCGAAATTTTGGGCGTGAGAAGCCTGAGATTTATCGTTGAAAGTTTTTGATCGAGAAAACGATCGGTCACGGTCAAACGGACACGTTAACGACCGTCCGGACGTTGACGTCGTTCCGTATTTCGTGCGAGGGAAAATGGTGAAAGTCGTCGCGACGGCGTCGAATGCGCGACGATTCGGAAAATTAGTCGCTCGTAATGACAGGTTATTAGGAGCTGAAAAGTTCGTTCCGTTCAGAGGCGGAATGCGGTCGGTCAACAACTTAATGCCCGGCTATTCAGGAGTACATTCTCAGCGAATAGGCATTCCGATGAGTAATTAATAATAATTACCTGCTCGCGACCGGACCGCGGATTGTTCCGTTAATAACTTCCGATATATTAGTTCGTTCGCAAACAAAATCGTTGTCGGAAATGCATGTCTTTTACACGTTTGTTTTATTGTGCAATTTAGAGCACGATGTGACGAATGAATGGACCTTCGATATTATTTCCGTTCGGAAATATTCGAGTGAAATTCTATTACTTAGTGTTATCGTAAGATAATATAATCGTGTGACTAGCATCGTCCGCAAAAATAACTACTGGCACATTATAACGTCTGCAAATAACTATATGTAAATTCCAACACATGTAAGTTCCAATTTATAATACAGCGTAACAAATCACTGTATTTCCGCTATACTTTCTGTCCAAAATTGTTTGGCGTAAAAATCTATTATTTCGTTGTCTCAAATTATTCGCTTCTTTCGACACATGCAAGTCCGATCCTACCGCCGACTACGAAAACCGCGTCCTATTAAATTCGGCGATTTACTTATATTAGGAGTACATTCTCAGCGAATAGGCATTCCGATGAGTAATTAATAATAATTACCTGCTCGCGACCAGACCGCGGATTGTTCCGTTAATAACTTCCGATATATTAGTTCGTTTGCAAACAAAATCGTTGTCGGAAATGCATGTCTTTTACACGTTTGTTTTATTGTGCAATTTAAAGTACGATGTGACGAATGAATGGACCTTCGATATTATTTGCGTTCGGAAATATTCGAGTGAAATTCTATTACTTAGTGTTATCGTAAGATAATATAATCGTGTGACTAGCATCGTCCGCAAAAATAACTACTGGCACATTATAGCGTTTGCAAATAACTATATGTAAATTCCAACGCAAGTAAGTTCTAATTTATAATACAGCGCAACAAATGATTGTACCTTCGCTATACTTTCCGTCCAAAATTGTTTGGCGTAAAAATCTATTATTTCGTTGTCTCAAATTATTCGCTTCTTTCGCCACATGCAATTCCGATACTACTGCCGATTGCGAAAATCACGTCCTATTAAATTCGGCGATTTACATATATCAGGAGTACATTTTCAGCGAATAGGCATTCCGATGAGTAATTAATAATAATTACGTGCTCGCGACCGGACCGCGGATTGTTGCGTTAGTAACTTCCGATATATTAGTTCGTTCGCAAACAAAATTGTTGTTTGTTTTATTGTGCAATTTAGAGCACGATGTGACGAATGAATGGACCTTCGATATTATTTCCGTTCGGAAATATTTGAGTGATATTCTATTATTTAGTATTTCGAATTTATTTGCTCATACCGACAAGTACAATCGAGTGACTAGCATCGTTCGCAAAAATAACTATAACGCAAGTAAATTCCGATTTATAATACAGCGCAACAAATCACTGTACCTCCGTTATACTTTCTGTCCAAAATGGTTTGGCGTAAAAACCTATTATTTCGTTCTTTCAAATTATTCGCCCCTTCCGACACATGCAATTCCGATCCTACCGCCGACTACGAAAACCACGTCCCATTAAATTCGGCGATTTACATATATCAGCACTCATATAATGCCGACAGAAATTCGCATAAAATTATTCGCGCTCACGTCAATGTCCGGCACTCCGCCCTCTCCGCGCATTTTTATTTCGCTCACCGTAGCTAATTCTCATTAATTCTCAAAGCGAAAATCCGCGAACACGTCAGAGGAGTACCTCATCAGTGCGCATTAGCGTTTATTGAACATTTTACCCGTCGGAGGTAACGTCAGACTAATTGCACGTTCGAGTTGGCGGACTCGTCGCGTCATTTGATGCTGACCGTCGAACGCGACTTGACATTTAAATCGTCCGGGTTAGATCTGGTGCCGAACCGCGATCGATCGCCTTTCAATCAGATACGATTACCAAAACAAATTGCTAGTGGCTATCGTCTCGAGTGGCACAATGATCCTGTTCAATTACATGCCTCGTCAGTCCGTCAACTCGGACGATGTTTCCGGTCGGGAAAGACACGAACAGAGACGGCACTTTGATTTATCTGTAAATCTTTAACCCGTTGCCGTATCATTTAAGTTGGAAGGATTCGAGCCCAAGCGATGGGCAGAAATGTTCGTGAAAGAAGCCGAAGCTGAGTTGTATTGCCGCAATTTCAAACAAATTATATTGGGTTGGAGGGAAAGATCTGTCGTATTTGCAATAGGCAGGTAATTTTTCTTGTAAATAAAAAAAACATCTGGCTAGTGAGTCATTCGGATTATTTTTTCTTTTCTTTAGCTGCTGTATAATATAAAAGGAGTCTTTTTTTACCGTTCATCATTTACTTGTGATATTTAAAGTGAAAAACATGTCAGTAGATAAAGTGCATTTGCGACACTGCATTTTGTATGAATTCCAAAAAGGAAGCAACGCATCGGTTGCAAGTAAAAATTTATGTGCGGTATTTGGAAAAGATATTGTAAATGTTCGTACTTGTCAAAGATGGTTTAGCAAATTTCGTTCCGGAGATCTGAGTCTCCAAGAAAGTGATCGATCTGGACGACCATCCAAGATCGATAATGATGTTTTACGATCTATGTTGGGAAATAATCCACATTTAACAAGTCGAGTAATTGCAGAAGAGTTTGGCATTCATCATACAACACATTAAATGTATTATGATTAATATTAAACACATATTTTTATAAATTAATTAAAATATTTTCTTTAAAATACGACAGAACTTTCCCTCCAACCCAATATTTTGCGACTGCCTGTCAAGTAGCCGTGCGCTTATTAACCCTTTGCGGTCGTATGTCTACTCTCAGCCACCAAAGCCTTTTTACCGTTCCGGTCGTATGTCTGCTCTCAGCCACCACAACAAGGAACCGTACTAATCTTATACTGTATTTATCCATGCAAATTTACAATTTATCTGCACAATCATAAATATCTAATGGACCCATTCAAGAACTTATGCGGTGCTCTTATCAATTGGAGATAACGAAATCTAGTGCGAACAATAATTTCGTATTATTGTTTATATATTATTATATTATAATATAATACTTCGTAAAATTCCAAATAATATTCCCCAAATTGTAATTAGTCATTCCCGCTTCTTAAAATATTTCAAAATAATATTCCAATATGGCCAAAAGAAAGTTACCGAGAGAAGTTTACTGTTTTGAAAAATACCACGCAATGGAGAACTATAAAATATAATTTTTACATGAAAACAAGACATTAAAACATATTATTGTATAAACATATAACTAAAGTTGGCAAAAAAATTAATAAATCTTGTTTATTTTTCATAATCTTGCATGTTATGTATCACTGCTTTTTCAACGGAAATTAATTCTGACCAGTACGACACCCATGGCCAACTTTAATACGTCCGAAAAGGGTTAACCCTTAGCGCTCTGTACATTTTTGTACCACTGCCTACCAGCAACTCCGTCATATTTTCGCAGTGGAACGAGTTAAACCGAGTCTTATTTTAAGTGAGAAGAATTACACATGCTTGTGAATGTTTTTAATTTGATTAATTTTATACATATGCATTTTCTTCTTGCAAATGAAAGATAAATTTTAAATTTTGTAATTCACTGTGGTGTGATATCTTTGGAAACAATCTCCCATGTGCATCCTGGGTTTAGTTGCTCAAGTGTCACAGTAATCACTTGTTTGACGTCTGCCATCCCTTTGTTTCCTTGTAGAGCACACAACACAGTCTTTCTTTTATTTAGTATAGTTTCGGAACCACTACTTGAAGTGTCAGAATTATAATCAACAATGTCTTTCGCAATATCTTTTAATACTTGAAAATCAAACACTTCTTCACTACCACTCAACTCTAAATTTTCATCATAATAATTATTTTTCTCCATGCTGATAACCATGAAAAAGGTCAAAAAATGGTATAATCGTAACAGTACAGAGACTAAGCACGTTTTAACACTAAACGTACCGGTACTTTAGACCCACCTATTCTTGACATTTGACCACTTATGAAATAAACGTTGATTTTCAGAAAGAAATACGCAATTTATTAAATCGAGAAATTGAATAATCACATGATAGAAGAATTTACAGAAAGCCGAATGAGCGAAAGAAATGACAATTAATGTACGATTTTAAAGTAAATTTTGAAAGGGGTCATTTGACCCCGCTTGGTATGTTTAGTGTTAACTACAGATAACAAATGTCAACGCCAACGATACCGCGGCATCTTAAACGCAATCATGCGAAAAACATTCGGCCCATAGCCGAGTCAACGGAGCGTTAAGGGTTAACTTCATGCTTTTGAAGTGCTCTTGTTGAATCCAACTGAACTTGAATCAAAAACTTTTAAAAAGTAACTTAATTTCTTTTTATACATTATAGTTATTGTGTATATATATTTCTGATACATTATATAAATTTCGGTTACGAGTGAGACCGTGGAATTCACGGTCAACATTTTTATTCTACTTCTAATACAGTAAAACCTGTTTTTGTGCGGTGGATAGGGACCGCATAAAAGAAATCGTACAAAAAAATATTCGAAAATTTTATAAATTCTTGCATATAATAAACAATTTTGTACGATATACTACCTAAAATTTTTTTTATGCGGTGGATAGGGAGTGCATAAAAAAAGTCAGACTTAAAACATACATCAATGATCTATGAAATAGATGAGAGAATGCTTTCAATTAAATTAAATAATTAAATTAGACCTAAAGAAATGGTAAAAATATTTAATTCTTCATTGTACATATACATGGAGAAGTTTTCAAATTGTACGTTAAATAGTTTGCTGCTACCCGTCGTAATCCAAAACGCGCATCTTATTGTGATGAATTGGTTAAAAATCGCTTTCGTCGCTTGAAGATAGGATTTCAATTGATTTGTTTTTTGGTACCATAAACTCAGTGATCAGTTTTTGTGACGACGGTCGACTGGTCAACTGCTTGTAAACGTCACGATAGTGAGACATGCATGATCTCAGCTCTTTTTGGAGTTTTAAGCGTCTTTCCGCATTGGTATCTATTTTACGAAAATGCGTTTCCAATTTTTTCGAAATCTGGATCCCTGCATATATTTTATCTGCTGTAATAGATTCCGGTTCTTCTTCTCCATTTTCATAATCTATCAAACTATTGATAATGTCACTATCATCGACAGTTTGGTCCTCAATCATCTCGTCCAGGTCATTATCGCCGAAAGAATCAAAGCCTTCTCCGCCGATGTTATGTGCAAGCGCACTAATTTCAGATAATACCGTTGACGCGTTTTCGGTAACGTTTCGATTAATTACACATTCATATATTTCGTCCAGAACATGTATATGGACATTGATAGGAAACATTAAACTGGTGCTAACGCCGCTAAGATTCATATACCGCATAAAAATAAATCGTACAAAAAAAAATGCACCAAAATAAAATCGCACAAAACCAATCGCACAAAAACAAAATCGCATAAAAAAGGACCGCACAAAAACAGGTTTCACTGTATACTATTTCGCCTCTCTCTATACGAAATCTGTACAAGACCGGTGACCCACAGATTTGTCCCTCCTGTTCTCAGTCCGAAGCACCGGAAAATGCCACAGCATATAAAAGGCAATAAAGTACGTAGTACGTAGTGAATAAAAGAGAACCGCGCAGTATGAGATAGTACTCGGCGAAGACTAGAACGTCGTCAGCCAACTTCGTGACTTAGGTTAGGCACGTCGATCCAATCGAATCTCGGCCATAAACGACTCGCCGGGTCTGCCTTTCACTAAATGCCCGACGATCTTCCTTTACACGTATTCGGGATCCGCTCGTGCCATTTACCATTTGCACCGATAAATCACGGATGCACGCGTGTGCGCCCGATTAGATGTCCCGCACGATCAGCATTTCAGATTGCTCTTGGCTCGAGGCTCGCGTGTCCTCACATGTCCTCGCGTGATGCATCGCGACCTGGCCACTTTTCCGCATTTCGAATGGCACTTTTTCTAATGCGTGACGGGATGAAAATGCGCGCACGGGAAAGAAAGCTGGTGCGGTCGTAAAGATAATAGTTTTAATGGATGTGATCCGTATCACGGACAATCGTAACATTTTATATTTCGTGTCACATATTTCTGGCGTACGTATAATAATGTAGAGTAATTTATTGCCCTATGAAATATTGTTATTTAAACGTAATTTTGAGATAAAGCGGGTGATATGTGCCGGGATGAATATAGCGGTGCTTGTAATTACCTAAAAGCATGAAGTAGCACTGACGGGTTTACTAAAACAGAAATGAATTATACTACTATAGAATACTACGGAATAGTATACTATAGTATATAGTATAGTATACAGAATAGTATACTATGGTATATAGTATAATATACACTATAGAATAGAATACTACTTAGCTAAACAATGTTATAAATACGTCCAGATTCGAAATGCTATAAAATGAAATTTTAAAAAACGTGGCGTGATTTACTTTGCGAATGGAACGCGAACAGTTTTAACTAGCTGAAATCATGAGATAATACCGTCGGGATTATTTAATATTTAAGGGCAAGAATTTCGTTGTGCGATAAACAATATTATTACCTAGCCAAATAATATATTCATATGCCCCAAATCGATTTAAAACGTAATTTCAAAATACGCGCAGTGATTTATTTTGGGACTGCAGTGCCAACACTTTTAATCACCCGAAAGCATGAAACAGTATGGACGGGATTAATCAAAGCGAAATTAATTAATTCCGAACCGCGCTGAATTTCGTTATGCAATGTTTGCTTAACGAGAACGAAGTCTGCACGTTCTCCGGTCTGTTTAGATCCGGAAAACACGAAATCGTCACGGGCGACACGTAATGATCGTATTGCACGAGTCGGCGAAAGTTGAACAGGTGCGGAAAAGGATTAATCGCGTCTCCGACATTTTGCGCGGGCGGATCGTGTGAGGAGTGCCCGGGAGTGTTAAGCAAATTATATGGTCTCTTTTTATCCGTCACAACAAATTCTGCAGAGGAGATAAACTCCATTTTCTCGTAAGAATCGTTTTCGCGGTATAGTCCGTTGTTCGCTATAGTTCGAAACGAAGAAAAAAATTGACATTTTCTGTGTGTTTCAGTTGTTCACTGTTTTTTAACACTTTGACTGCCGTGATGTGACCGGCACAAGAGATTTTAGTGAAGATCCAAAATATTCGCAATGCGTAGCAATAATTATTTTACAAATGTAGTTATTGTTAGAATAGTAATGCGATCTTTTAGTTCCCAATACCTGCACATTATTTACATTTTGCATAATTCAATCGAATGCTGTAGTATTTCATAGCATCGCCGTTATAATACGGGAAAATACGCACGGCAGTCAACGTATTAAAAAAAGTGCACACAGAAATAAGATTTATACCGAAGATAATTGCGTTTGCATCGCTGCCTTTTAATACGGCGCTCACAATTTAAACGTCACCTATATCATTTAACACTGACTGCCACGCGTATTTTACTATATTAAAACTGCAACCGGATGAAGTACTACAGAATACGATTGAATTGTGCAACGTGAAAATAATGCGCAGGTATCGGAGACCAAAGAATGGAATCGCTATCTAATATTAATTGCATTTACAAAATTATAAGTGCGACCGATTGGGTATTTTTTGCGTTTTTCGTAAGACCTTCGACTGCCGTGCGTATTTTACTATATTAAAACTGCAACCGGATGAAGTACTACAGAATACGATTGAGGTAGCGGTACTGAAAATAATTATGTACAATGCTTAGTTGATGGAATCGAAGTCAATAAATACTTTAACACTTTGACTGCCGTGATGGTCACCGGTGACCGGCACAAGAGATTTTACTGAAGATCCAAAATATTCGCAATGCGTAGCAATAATTATTTTACAAATGTAGTTATTGTTAGAATAGTAATGCGATCTTTTAGTTCCCAATACCTGCACATTATTTACATTTTGCATAATTCAATCGAAAGCTGTAGTATTTCATAGCATCGCCGTTATAATGCAGCAAAATACGAGTGGCAGCTAACGTGTTAACCTCATTCGATCCTGTTTAAACCCATATCGAATGATTAACTTTCGATGAATACCGTGAAGAAGCACCTCCTTGTTTTATCCGAAATTTTCATTTATTTTTACTCATATCTCGAAAACTATTCCGATTTTTTTAACGCGATTCTAATTTTTCTCTGTCCCCTTGTACTCCTTTTATTTAGCACAGTGACAAGACAATCGGTAGTTTTAATTTGTGACGCCATTTTCAGGCACGTTTTGCACAATTTTTCTACACAGTTTTGGTCGTATCTGCGAAATTATTGCAAATTTTCCATTTCGGCTTGTGCCGTTCTTAGTTATTTTTTACCCCCTTTGATATACTAAAAGGGCTATTAAATCCGAAGACCATAATTTTTTTACAAAAATCGCAAAGGGTATACCTTAAGATTTTCTCAATTTCTTTAAAGCCTCCTCGCTTCTAAACTAGTGATCAAAACCGGTAGTTGATATAGGTTTTTTAAGCTCTTTGGACAGTTTTTCACGCGGGACTAATTATAATGAACAATTTTGAAAATTTTTTTTGCACTTTCTTCAAATCGTCATATCTCGGAAACTATAAACAATACAACGTATGTCTGTCCTAATAATTCAAGTGATAACTCCGCTAATTTTCTCTCAAATATTTGCGTACTCAGTTCAGGTTCATGGAACGTACTTTACCCGATTTACATAAAATTTTTTCCTCATCCCTTTTCAAGACCTATCCCGCAAGCATCCTCACTTGGACTAAATTGGATATATGGAATAACTATATATATAATATAATATATAATATATATTATATTATATGTATAAATATATGGAATAATTGGAATACTTGGAATCAAAATCTTGGACACCCCGTATATCGCCACCGTCTGTTCGCGCATGCGTTTGCGACGATCTTTTTACGAAACGCATTATTTATTGCACCCGTCACAATATCGGCCTGCTGATTTATCGCAACCGATTGTCTCGCGCCGATACGCACTCATGACACATACGCAATGATATCGTGTTGTTACCCGTTGACAAAACCGCAGTACAAGTACGCGAGGAACGGCGCAAACGTTAATACCGGTAATTAGACTGACAGGTGCTCGATCTCGGGGTTATCGACTAATTGCGATCTCGATTAATCGGGCAGCTTGAGCGTCGGCCATGGGAAATGCGGTATTTCGAAATCGTCGCCGACGCACATAGCTCAATAAATTTGTCTGATGTACAGAAGAGTACGTACAAAGAAACGTGTGAGAGGACGGATAATGACATTTATTTCTCCGATGTTATCGATCTCAGTTTTATTAATTATGACACGGTCAACATTCTCTTGCCGGAAATTGTTATTTGTATCGTTGCGATCAAACAATTTTGCGCCGGCTAATAGTCCAACACAAGCATATTTGATTTACTTAATTTTCGTAACGTGTAAGAAATGAGAAAAATATAATCAAGACGGGATATTAAGGTGGTATAAAAGTACATGAATGAATTTTAAGAATGATTGAAATTAAGATAACATTGAAAAGTATAATTGAAGAAATTGCGAGAAAAATAAATAAGTCACAAATTTAACATATCACTTGATCACTAGCAGAATAGAAAGGTATGGAAACATCTCTTAAATAAGTAGTATCAAATTCAAAACCTGCAACTTGGTCATACCGTTTCAAGATTAGCACAATAGAAAATTATTAAAACATATTTCAAACCATTATAATAAATTGCGAACTTGTATAATCCGCAATATGATATTATTCGCAATTGATAAATACAGCTAAAAATAAATGGAATACATTAAAAATAAAGGGAATTATAAATAAGGGGATAATGACATTTATTTCTCCGATGTTATCGATCTCAGTTTTATTAATTATGACACGGTCAACATTCTCTTCCCGGAAATTGTTATTTGTATCGTTGCGATCAAACAATTTTGCGCCGGCTAATAGTCCAACACAAGCATATTTGATGTACTTAATTTTCGTAACGTGTAAGAAATGAGAAAAATATAATCAAGACGGGATATTAAGGTGGTATAAAAGTACATGAATCAATTTTAAGAATGATTGAAATTAAGATAACATTGAAAGGTATAATTGAAGAAATTGCGAGAAAAATAAATAAGTCACAAATTTAACATATCACTTGATCACTAGCAGAATAGAAAGGTATGGAAACATCTCTTAAATAAGTAGTATTAAATTCAAAACCTGCAACTTGGTCATACCGTTTCAAGATTAGCACAATAGAAAATTATTAAAACATATTTCAAACCATTATAATAAATTGCGAACTCGTATAATCCGCAATATGATATTATTCGCAATTGATAAATACAGCTAAAAATAAATGGAATACATTAAAAATAAAGGGAATTATAAATAAGGGGATAATGACATTTATTTCTCCGATGTTATCCATCTCAGTTTTATTAATTATGACACGGTCAACATTCTCTTGCCGGAAATTGTTATTTGTATCGTTGCGATCAAACAATTTTGCGCCGGCTAATAGTCTAACACAAGCATATTTGATGTACTTAATTTTCGTAACGTGTAAGAAACGAGAAAAATATAATCAAGACGGGATATTAAGGTGGTATAAAAGTACATGAATGAATTTTAAGAATGATTGAAATTAAGATAACATTGAAAGGTATAATTGAAGAAATTGCGAGAAAAATAAATAAGTCACAAATTTAACACATCACTTGATCACTAGCAGAATAGAAAGGTATGGAAACATCTCTTAAATAAGTAGTATTAAATTCAAAACCTGCAACTTGGTCATACCGTTTCAAGATTAGCACAATAGAAAATTATTAAAACATATTTCAAACCATTATAATAAATTGCGAACTCGTATAACCCGCAATATGATATTATTCGCAATTGATAAATACAGCTAAAAATAAATGGAATACATTAAAAATAAAGGGAATTATAAATAAGGGGATAATGACATTTATTTCTCCGATGTTATCGATCTCAGTTTTATTAATTATGACACGGTCAACATTCTCTTGCCGGAAATTGTTATTTGTATCGTTGCGATCAAACAATTTTGCGCCGGTTAATAGTCCAACACAAGCATATTTGATGTACTTAATTTTCGTAACGTGTAAGAAATGAGAAAAATATAATCAAGACGGGATATTAAGGTGGTATAAAAGTACATGTATGAATTTTAAGAATGATTGAAATTAAGATAACATTGAAAGGTACAATTGAAGAAATTGCGAGAAAAATAAATAAGTCACAAATTTAACATATCACTTGATCACTAGCAGAATAGAAAGGTATGGAAACATCTCTTAAATAAGTAGTATCAAATTCAAAACCTGCAACTTGGTCATACCGTTTCAAGATTAGCACAATAGAAAATTATTAAAACATATCTCAAACCATTATAATAAATTGCGAACTCGTATAATCCGCAATATGATATTATTCGCAATTGATAAATACAGCTAAAAATAAATGGAATACATTAAAAATAAAGGGAATTATAAATAAGGGGATAATGACATTTATTTCTCCGATGTTATCGATCTCAGCTTTATTAATTATGACACGGTCAACATTCTCTTGCCGGAAATTGTTATTTGTATCGTTGCGATCAAACAATTTTGCGCCGGCTAATAGTCCAACACAAGCATATTTGATGTACTTAATTTTCGTAACGTGTAAGAAATGAGAAAAATATAATCAAGACGGGATATTAAGGTGGTATAAAAGTACATGAATGAATTTTAAGAATGATTGAAATTAAGATAACATTGAAAGGTATAATTGAAGAAATTGCGAGAAAAATAAATAAGTCACAAATTTAACATATCACTTGATCACTAGCAGAATAGAAAGGTATGGAAACATCTCTTAAATAAGTAGTATCAAATTCAAAACCTGCAACTTGGTCATACCGTTTCAAGATTAGCACAACAGAAAATTATTAAAACATATTTCAAACCATTATAATAATTTGCGAACTCGTATAATCCGCAATATGATATTATTCGCAATTGATAAATACAGCTAAAAATAAATGGAATACATTAAAAATAAAGGAAATTATAAATAAGGGGATAATGACATTTATTTCTCCGATGTTATCGATCTCAGTTTTATTAATTATGACACGGTCAACATTCTCTTGCCGGAAATTGTTATTTGTATCGTTGCGATCAAACAATTTTGCGCCGGCTAATAGTCCAACACAAGCATATTTGATTTACTTAATTTTCGTAACGTGTAAAAAATGAGAAAAATATAATCAAGACGGGATATTAAGGTGGTATAAAAGTACATGAATGAATTTTAAGAATGATTGAAATTAAGATAACATTGAAAGGTATAATTGAAGAAATTGCGAGAAAAATAAATAAGTCACAAATTTAACATATCACTTGATCACTAGCAGAATAGAAGGGTATGGAAACATCTCTTAAATAAGTAGTATCAAATTCAAAACCTGCAACTTGGTCATATCGTTTCAATATTAGCACAATAGAAAATTATTAAAACATATTTCAAACCATTATAATAAATTGCGAACTCGTATAATCCGCAATATGATATTATTCGCAATTGATAAATACAGCTAAAAATAAATGGAATACATTAAAAATGAAGGGATTTATAAATAAGGGGATAATGACATTTATTTCTCCGATGTTATCGATCTCAGTTTTATTAATTATGACACGGTCAACATTCTCTTGCCGGAAATTGTTATTTGTATCGTTGCGATCAAACAATTCTGCGCCGGCTAATAGTCCAACACAAGCATATTTGATTTACTTAATTTTCGTAACGTGTAAGAAATGAGAAAAATATAATCAAGACGGGATATTAAGGTGGTATAAAAGTACATGTATGAATTTTAAGAATGATTGAAATTAAGATAACATTGAAAGGTATAATTGAAGAAATTGCGAGAAAAATAAATAAGTCACAAATTCAACATATCACTTGATCACTAGCAGAATAGAAAGGTATGGAAACATCTCTTAAATAAGTAGTATCAAATTCAAAAGCTGCAACTTGGTCATACCGTTTCAAGATTAGCACAATAGAAAATTATTAAAACATATTTCAAACCATTATAATAAATTGCGAACTCGTATAATCCGCAATATGATATTATTCGCAACTGATAAATACAGCTAAAAATAAATGGAATACATTAAAAATAAAGGGAATTAGAAAACATTTGTGTACCGCCGTTGAAAGTTTCTCGCCCGCAGCTCGCATAATTCGCAACATTCACGCGCCGCTCAAGCAGACAAGAATTTCGTCTCATTCCAAAGTATTCAAGGTGGAATCTGCGAGTCGCGTTTCGTAACGTTAATCGATCTGTGCGTTTGAGCAGCTTCGGCGAAACACTCGGCCGTTTCACCGATGGAATCCCGGCGATCGATCGATCGATCGATCGCCCGACCGTACGTACATCGATCACCGTCGCTGGCCACTGAATGTCAGTTCGCGCCTTTCTTCGGAGAAACGCTCGGCCAACGAAAGCTCAACGTCAATTCGCACGGTCGGCTGATTGCGAATTCTCGGCCGCGAATCCTTAACAAAACGCTCATTGTGCGAAGTGTTTCCAATAAATTCACTTTTCTCGCCGGCTCCGTGCATCGCAACAAATAAAACCGTACCTATTCTTCACCGAAATTACGCTGTTTTAAAATAAAACCTTTTAATAAATTAATCTGCATTAACACGTTGAACGCCACGTAACCCAGATCTGGGTTACGGCTATGTTTCCCCAGGGGCCCCGTCACCCGTAAACGGGTGACGCTATTCTTTGTCCAATTAAAACAGGATTTTTGAGGTAATTTATGATAGTTTTATTTGTAACATAATTATGATGAGTATAAACAACTGAAAGTAACAATGAACTATAAAATGAACAAAAAGAAACATTAAAAATATACTTATATTTGGTTTTATATAATATACTATTTGGTTCTAAAATATTATAATATTTTATTACTTATGGTATTCGTTAAAACATTTTAAACATAATTGAGGTGACTGTGGACACTCTGGACAATATGTTATAGTCTTTTGCAAATTTTTTTTTGCGTCCTGGCGTTCGAGAGTTTCCCTCCGTTTTGCGTAGCGCCGAACTGGATATTGTCGGATGAACCGACAGTATCAATCTGTTCATTCTCTTCTTCTATAGCCAGGTTTTCTAATAGTTCTTCAAAATCTTCACTCTCATACAAATCCTCATTTTCCGAGCTTGAAATTGACACAATAATATTTCTAACTTTTTTTGGAAACCTGAATAGTTCTTCGTCACCACTCGGCTCACTTTCATCTACACTTTTGCGCTGTCTAACGAACATTTTAGGGATCAAGAAGTAAAGAAAGGTGTCAAAAATATGCAAAAAATACTGTTCCACTGGCTGGTTTGAAGAAACTGAAAGTTCTGAGACAACTAAAGGTTCTGAGGAGACTGAAAGTTCTAGTGTAAATGCCATGAGATCTTTCATAGTGAATTTTTTTGCGGTACGCTCATCGCATTCCCCACTTCGAGGCCCTTTATATTTTGTAAGCACCTTCTACAAAGTTATCTTCTAATACTCTATCAAAAAAATAAACTGTGGTTATATTTATACGACGCATTGCATTGTATCGCTCTTCCTTATCGCGCTGTTTACACTCCCGGATTTGGGCCCCGGGAGAAACTTCACCGATTTACGCTAGGCGTTCAACGTGTTAATTGTCCCAATCATATAGGGGAGAGTAGCCTAATTTGGAGTAGAAAATAAACTCACTAAGTGTACCTTCAAAATAGAACCATTTATTAAATATTAAAAATTATTTCTAACAGTGAAAAATGAATTAAAAAAATTGTGTCATCGGTTCAATGTAGGAAACCGGTTTCCTTATTTGGACCGCTAGTTTCCTAAATTGGACCATGAGGTTTCTTAACGGCAATTACAACAAAAGAACCTTTTAATTGCAGCACTAACTGCAGCACACCGAGTATGTATCCAAGCGTGACATTTCATGCATTGTATCATTTCTTCTTCCTTGGTTTCTTCACATAATATACAAAACCATGAATCACCAGTTTCTTTTTTATGTTTCTGCATTCTGTTAAACTTTGGTGAACTGATTTTTTTTAAGTTTTGGTATAACCGCGATTTGTAAGGGCTGCTTGTTATTTCCACTGCTTTCTGGACTATTGGTGCACTGCGAGAAGACGAAGGGCCAGTTGGATTTGGATTTTTCTTTGCTCGCGGTGATATTTTTTCAAGAACTGTCCTAAATCGTTTATTTTCGTTATCACTTCTATCTTCATCACCATCACTACTAGAAGATATTTTTTTAATTATAATTTATCCATGAAAAAAATGTCGTTGCCGAAATTGGACCGGTTCAATTTCGGCAACTGTTTTCGGTCCAACTTGGGAAACTTGAATATTTAATGCTTGATATTGTACAGAAACGTCAAACTAACTTCGCAAAATTATAATTGCAAATTGTAGATAAATAAGCAGGTTTTGTGATGGCATAATAAGACATGTAATTACTTACGTTTAGACGAATTAACTGCTTTCACACTTATGTCGAAATAACAGATTTTCTTCTTAGCCAAACGAATAACACTTCTCTCAATGTAACCACGAGGCGTTTCTTTAAAAACACAATTGCATTAACCTCTTCTACATCTACGTATAACAAAATGCCTATCTCAAATCTCGCAGATATCATCAGTCTTTGTATATCATAGCGGTCCAAATAAGGCTACGGTCCAAATTAGGCTACCTTCCCCTACCGCCAAGTGTATCTGTCTCCTTAAACAAATACTTCCATTTTATTTTTTTTTTATTGACTGTATAGAAACAAAGTCACGTTTTACGCGTATGCAAGTTTTTTATGAATCAAATAACGAAATGTCTACGGAACACAGATTACATCAATTTCTCCGGTGTTTTACATTGGCAACTCTTTGTCCCTTTCGTCCGTCTCGAATATGCACGCCACAAGAGAACGTTTTAAACGACCGACGAATGGTCAAGCGCATAATTATTCCTCGCCGTCTCGCCTTATCTAAATGGACATTGTGTAAAGTTCAAGCAGCAAGTACATGCAAGGGGTGTTAAATACGATTGCGGCCATTAAAATAGAGAAAAAAGTATAGATATAAATAGAAAGAAGCAGCGAGATACGCGCAAGAATAAACGACGAAGAAGACAGCAACCGCAAAATAGCAAAAGCCGGACATAGATGCGCAAAAATAACTAGTAAGCGTTCACTTCCCACTACAAAACCATTCTTCAAGTTATCTTATACCTTGGAAACGAAAGAGTGACGTTACAATGAAACGCTTGGAATAAGTCATGATGAAATTGGAATGCAAGAGTGCAGAGATAGAATGAAATGCGAGGGAATGAAAAAGCTGAGATCTGCCGAAGCAGAAGAAAGCGGCAAGGGCACGCGAAAGAAAGGAAGTCAGAAGGAAAAAGGAAGAAAATGATAGACGCGCAATCAGCCTACACTATACCCCTTATCACGTCGCAGGACGATAAAACAAAATAGCAAAAGCCGGACATAGATGCGCAAAAATAACTAGTAAGCGTTCACTTCCCACTACAAAACCGTTCTTCAAGTTATCTTATACCTTGGAAACGAAAGAGTGACGTTACAATGAAACGCTTGGAATAAGTCATGATGAAATTGGAATGCAAGAGTGCAGAGATAGAATGAAATGCGAGGGAATGAAAAAGCTGAGATCTGCCGAAGCAGAAGAAAGCGGCAAGGGCACGCGAAAGAAAGGAAGTCGGAAGGAAAAAGGAAGAAAATGACAGACGCGCAATCAGCCTACACTATACCCCTTATCACGTCGCAGGACGATAAAACATCGCCGTTATTCGAGCTTCGCTTCGAGCGTCTGCCGCTTTTGTCCGTCGCGAACACGTTCCTTCGACGACGCAGCAGAAATAGAATGCATTTCCCGTAGAAACGCTGAAACGCGCGGCCGAGATTGCAGTAAAGTGCGCGTCAATGGAAACGTATTAATATCGGCTGAATGCATCGAAGCGGGACAGAAACATTGCACGTTTGCGAAAGAAAAGTCGATTGAAAGCATCGACGGACTATTCTACTCGCAGCTTATTGTCTCGCCCGCAGGCGGATTTAAATGGGTTTTGTATATTATACGCCGGAGTCTTTTTACTGCTTGTTTGGTTTATTTGATAAGAACAATATACGTACGATGACGTATTGACATTCATTGCGTACGCTTGAGATAATTTTCAGAGAAACTATAATAGTTTGAAACTATTTTTTCCCAATGTCACCGGACAAAAATTGTGTTTTTTTCCCGGGTATTAGTACGTAACATTGTAAGAATGTTTGAACGATTGTGGCGTCTATTTTTGTGAATAAAGGTGTGAGTATATGTGTGTTGCATACCCCGGGTGGTCTGTCGGAGATCCTTTCCGGATCTCCGTTGGGAATGTGCGAGTTCGACTCGTGGAGCCGGATGGGTTTCGGTGAAATTCTTAGGAGAACCCGAAGCCCATCAGAAATCGGTGTAGGGAAGTGGCATCGGCGGGGTTTTAGTCGGTAAAAATTCGGCACTACCCCTGTACTTTCCCTTGGAAGTGCGGGGGTGTCTTACAGAAGATTTCCCCTCCGTCACAAAAAAAAAGTTGTGTTTTTACGCGATTTCTGAATACGAACGCCACATATCATTTTTGAGACTAAAGTATAAAAAATGCGTAGAATCTCATTTAAACAGCCACGTTGGTAAAATTGATTCTGTGCTCCGTTTGTCTGAGTCATCAACAAATTCTAAGATATGAAGAAAGCACGAAATCTTACTGAAATAATTACGCGGACAACATGTTATTCCGTTCGCGCCCATCTCCGTCCCCATTTCCTTCTTCTCCGACGTCGACAGATGCGCGGGCGTTTAATTACGCCCACTTGAGATCTTTTTAAAAGTAAATCATTCTAACCCACATGTTTGTAAAATTGTAATGCTGGACGAAAACTTTTGTTTCTTACTTTCGTTTTTATATCTGCACTAAAACATTAAACAAATTCTAAAATGTCGAAAAAACGCCAAGAATTGAAATATTGTTGAATCATTCTCACACACAAAATTCTATTCCGTGCGTGTCTACCTCTTTTTGCGATGTTGACAGATATGCAAACAATAATTAATTCTTGCCCATATATTTGTAAAATAATAACACAAAATAGAAATGTTTGTTTCATACATTTACTTTTATATTTGGACTCAGAGTCACTATTAAATAAACTGTAAAATATCATTTCCCGCGCTCATCCCCTTCTTCTTCTGACGTCGTCAGACACGCAGACCTTTAATTACGCCTATTTGACACCATTTTAAGAACAATTAATCCGAACTCACATATTTGAAATACGCAAAATAATAGTATCAAACACAATTGTATGATTCTTACGTTTATTTATATCTATGCCCTCAAACGTTTCATTAGACACAATTCCCCCCGCCATTAAATAATTTCTAAAATATTACTCCTTTTGCGACGTCCACAAACACACAAGCATGTAACTTCACCCGTACGAAATAATTAAGCAAATAATTAATTCTCACCTACATAATCGTAAAATAAAAATGTTTATTCGTGAGATTTACTTTAACACGTTGACTGCCAAGCGTATTTTACTATATTAGAACGGCGATGCTATGAAATACTAAAGCGTTTGACTGAATTATGCAAAATGTAAATAATGTGCAGGTATTGGAGACCAAAGAATCACATCACTATTCTAACAATAATTGCATTTATAAAATAATAATTGCTACCCATTGCAAATATTTTGGATCTTCAGTAAAATCTCTTGCGTCGGTCACCGGTGACCATAACGGCAGTTAAAGCATTAGTAATTTCATAAGATACAATTTTCCTGTGCCGCTATTAAATAAATTGCAAAATATCCAGAAAACCGTTCGTATCGAAAGTTCACATATTTGCAAAATAATAGTACCAAACACAATTGTATGATTCTTGCGTTCATTTATATTGTTATGTATATATAATTGTTGTTGTATATATAACAATAGTACCAAACACAATTGTATGATTCTTGCGTTCATTTGTACGCAAACACAATGTAACTTCACCCATACGAAATAATTCATTCTCACCCACATACTTGTAAAATAAGAATGTTTTTTCATGAGATTTACTTTAATAATTTCATAAAATACAATTTTTCTGTGCCGCCGTTAAATAAATTGCAAAATACCCAGAAAACCGTTCGCATCGAAAGTTCACAGATTTGCAAAACAATAGTACCAAACACAATTGTATGGTTCTTGCATTTATTTATATGTATGCCCTCAAACGTTTCATTAGATACAATTCCCCCTGCCATTCAACAATTTTTAAAATATTACTCCTTTTGCAACGTCCGCAAACACACAAGCATGTAGCTTCACCCGTACGAAAAATAATTAATTCTCACTCACATACTCGTAAAATAAGAATGTTTGTTCGTGAGATTTACTTTAATAATTTCATAAGATGCAATTTTCATGTGCCGCCATTAAATAAATTTCAGAATATCCAGAAAGCCGCTCACATCAAAAGTTTACATATTTGCAAAACAATAGTACCAAACACAATTGTATGATTCTTGTGATCATTTATATGTATGCCCTCAAACGTTTCATTAGATACAATTCCCCTCGCCATTAAACAATTTCTAAAATATTACTCCTTTTGCGACGTCCGCAAACACACAAGCATGAAACTTCACCCGTACGAAATAATTATGAAAATAATTAATTCTCACTAACATTCGTGAGATTTACTTTAATACGTTGACTGCCAAGTGTATGTTACTATATTAGAACCGTGATGCTATGAAATACTACAGCGTGTGATTGAATTATGCAAAATGTAAGTAATGTGCGGGTATTGAAGACCAAAGGATCGCATCACTATTCTAACAACAACTGCATTTATGAAATAATAATTGCTGCCCGTTGCAAATATTTTAGATCTTCAGTAAAATCTCTTGCGTCGGGCACTGGTGACCATAACGACAGTCAAAGCGTTAATAATTTCATAAGATACAATTTTCCTGTGCCGCTATTAAATAAATTGCAAAATATCCAGAAAACCGTTCGTCTCGAAAGTTCACATATTTGCAAAATAATAGTACCAAACACAATTGTATGATTCTTGCGTTCATTTGTGCGCAAACCCACAAGCATATAACTTCACCCATACGAAATAATTAATTCTCACCCACATACTCGTAAAATAAAAATATTTGTTCGTGAGATTTACTTTAACAATTTCATAAGATACAATTTTCCTGTGCCGCCATTAAATAAATTGCAAAATATCCAGAAAACCGTTCGTCACGAAAGTTTACATATTTGCAAAACAATAGTACCAAACACTGTTCCGTAATTGTATGATTCTCCAAAAAGGCGTTCATTTGTGCGCAAACACACAAAATATAAATTCCTTTCAGAGGGATACGCGCATAGTGCCATACGAAATAATTAATTTTCACCACATACTCGTAAAATAAAAATATTTGTTCGTGAGATTTACTTTAACAATTTCATAAGATACAATTTTCCTGTGCCGCCATTAAATAAATTGCAAAATACCCAGAAAGTCGCTCGCATCGAAAGACTCGCACGGCCATCTCGCTCCGTGCCCATTTCCTTTTTCTCCGACGTCGCCAGACGCGCGGGCGTTTAATTGCGCCCACTTAAAGCTCCGCGCGCTCCTCGTCAAAGGCCGCTAATTAATTTGTGCCCGACGCGAGGGTGGAAGACGTCGCAGCAGCCGTCGACAGAGTCCGCGAGTGCGCGCGGCGTCGGAACACGTGGGCAAACAAAAAATCGCCCCTCTGCGACGACGCGACGAAGAAGAAGAAGAAGCCGCGAGTTGCGTCCTCCTCCTCGTCAACCCGTTTAGAAAACGAGCAACCGAGCCGGCTGCGCCACGGTCGCATTTTTCGAGAGAAAGAAGTCTTTCCTGTCGGAGAAACTGCGCGACGCAAGAAAGAACGCCGATCGAGAGAGTGACGCGCGACTGATTATCGGCAAGCTTTTTAGCAAGATGACACGTCTGGTTATGGTCAGTTGGGACTGGGCGATGTCATGCGCGGGAGGATGAGATAGGACATTTGTTGGCAGTCGAGCTGACAGATTTTTTCAGGGGTTTTCGTTCGTTGAAACGCGACAGGGCTTTTCGTTCGTTGAAACGCGTAAATTGTATATACTGTTCCGTAATTACAAAAAAAAAGAGAAAAGATAGAAGAATATAAAGATCTGTAGTCAGCATTCTCAACCAAAAAGGGCTTTGTGCATCTTATGGTTTAACGCTTTGCCGTACTTTAACGAGTCTGACTCGTGATGAGAATATGGGACCATACGTGAATATTGTATCAGAAATGAATACGAAAGATAGAACAAATCAAATAATTTTTTAAATGTTTTTGGTTCAAATTTATTTGAATTCTGCAAAAACACTATCGCACGTAGTATATAAGTGCACGGCTACTTCACAGGCAGTCGCAAGGTACTTTTGGAGCCAAATTCTTTCGAGTTAAATGGCACGGCAAGGGGTTAATAAATCTAGCTAAAATAACAAATTCCTTTCAAAAGGATACGCGCATTGTGCCGGAATGTTGAACTAGTTTTTTTTCTCATCTTTTATACTCGTAAACCATACCATTTGCGAGAGGATGAGATAAAGCATTTGTTGGCCGTCGAAGCAGGGAGATACTTGGGCTTTTCAGGAATGACACTTTCGTTAAAATGATGGGGTGCTGTGTTTAATTTTGTTATTATTTGAATGTAAAGTTTAAGTAAGTGAAGAGTACAGGGGAAAGGAGATGATGAAGGGATATAAAGGTTTAAAGTAAATTCATTTAAAATAATGAATTCTTTTGAAAACGGCTCGCGCATAATGTCGGAACATCGCATTAGTTTTATCCTCAGCTTTTGTACTCTTAGACCACCATGCGCAGCAGCTTGGGATAATGCATTTGTTGGCTACCGGAAATGGAAGATACTTGGTCCCTTCAGGAATGACACATTAATTAAAGGGCACTTGTTGGCCGCCGAAGATGGCAGATACTAGGGCTTTTCAGGAATGACGCGTTCGTTCAAATGATTAAATGATGTGTTCAGTGTCATTCTTACTCATCATTACATTGCCATTGTTATCGCTTTTCCTACAAACGTCCATTGCGCCTTTTCTTCGCTCCGAATTATTAGAATATACCCAAATATTAAGGAATGTGAACTTTAAGTAATTGAAGATTACAAAAAACAATATGAAGGAGTATAAAAATTTGTAATCAGTATTTTTGACCAACAAGAGCTTTGTACTTCTTAATCATTTAAGTAAACTAACTGAATGAAACGAATTCCCTCCAAAAGGGCCCGCAAGTACTGAAATGACAAATTGATTTTTTTATCTTTTTGTATTCATACACTTCCACGCATGGTAGTACAACATAATGCATTTGCTGAGCGCAGAAAGTGGAAGATACATGGATTTATTCGGGGTATTGATGCCAGGCAAGTTTTGATCTGATATACTGATTTCGATTTGATGGTATCTTTATTGCTAATTTGTAATTGTTGTGCTATACAGTATCGGTATTTTTTTTTTTGGATGTTAAAAAGTTTGGAAGTTAATATATGTTTGCAAGAAGGCAGGTCTACACGAAACCCAATAACTGATTTTCTTACATTTACGAATGTAAAATGACAGCCACTCAAATTAAGACATTCCATTCACGTACACAGTAACAATATCAAAGAGAATCTATTCGCACTCCATCCTATTCCGTATTTACGTTGTCATTCTTACTCATCATTACCTTGCCATTGTTCATCGCTTTTCCTACAAACGTCCATTGCGCCTTTTTTCTTCGCTACAAAACGACACAGTCGCTCGTTACATTCAATCACCCTACTGTTCCCCATCGCAGTCTACATTTTTCAGTAACATTCCGCATTGTGTCCCGCTGCTTTTCTCCTCTAATGAATGTTTGCAAGAAGGCAGGTCTACACGAAACCCAATAACTGATTTTTTTACATTTATGAATGTAAAATGACAGCCACTCAAATTAAGACATTCCATTCACGTACACAGTAACAATATCAAAGAGAATCTATTCGCACTCCATCCTATTCCGTATTTACGTTGTCATTCTTACTCATCATTACCTCGCCATTGTTCATCGCTTTTCCTACAAACGTCCATTGCGCCTTTTTTCTTCGCTACAAAACGACACAGTCGCTCGTTACATTCAATCACCCTACTGTTCCCCATCGCAGTCTACATTTTTCAGTAACATTCCGCATTGTGTCCCGCTGCTTTTCTCCTCTAATGAATGAACCGCCGTCGATTCTCGGCCATCAACCGCGCTCAGCAAGA
The DNA here is from genome assembly GCA_033815515.1 of Cryptocheilus praepositus. Taxonomy (NCBI): domain Eukaryota; kingdom Metazoa; phylum Arthropoda; class Insecta; order Hymenoptera; family Pompilidae; genus Cryptocheilus; species Cryptocheilus praepositus. The sequence continues at coordinate 3,193,627 of JAWWQZ010000190.1, forward strand.
AACGCGTGCGCAGATCCTGAATCAGCAGCCTCGGACATTTTCACGACCGCTTTTCCCCGGTGTACAGGACTGGTTGTGCGAATCGTACAGGGAGAACTCGATTCCGAGCGACACGCCGACGTAGGATTCCGGCTTAAAGAGATCCGCAGTAAAGACGATGCGCGCTTTATCGAGCAAAAACGTCTGATACCTATAATATATTTATCCAACGTGATACAGTATAATATGCGTGCGTGCTGGACTCCACGATTCGCGGGTAATTATTATTTGTTTCCTTCTTTTTTTACTGTAATTGATTGATGAATGAAACGAAAAGATATTTCATAGATAATACTAATGATAAATACAACTAGCTTAATTTAAACTAAATTTCTAGTTGATTATTTTTAAAGTAAGGAATAATAGCACTCTAAAGGGTGTTATTTTTAAGTTAAGTTATTATCTGATTAACCTAAAGATTATGTGGAGTAAAATCATTTATAATATAAACTTTTAAAATCTTATTATTTAGTTGAATTTATTTGAATTTATTTGAAATGTTTAGTTGAATTTATCAATAATATTTTTGTAAAGGTAACATATTTATACGAAGCAACACGGTAATAAGTAAAACTATAATATATTAAAATAAAACTAAATATATATTTAGTTATTTTATGGATCTTCTCCATTTATGAAGTAACCAGAAAGATAGCGTGTAAAAATAGCAATAATAAAACGTCTCCCACAGTACGATTTACATGTAGTTCAAAGTTTAAAGGTACTCAAGATTAAACTTTAATAAGACATGAGTTTGAGACGTGAGAAAATTGTCGACAAGCGGCGGTTTATTTGTGTTCGGCATTGCTTGTTATTTCCCATTAAAAGAAGATAATTACATTTTAATTAAGTTTATGCTAAGATTCTTGGCGGTTGATTGGACCTTTGAGAACGGAACTATTTGGCGTAATTAAGAGCAGCTTAATTAGTCACTGCAATGTCGGTGGTTAATTGGATGTGATTTGTTCACAAACAATTTATTATCATATCGCACGCATGATAATAAATACAAAAACGGACTCGACGTTGTTTGACGGACATTTATCTGCCGACTTTTAAGTTTTTAGTAACGCACACCGCAGTGGATGCATGTGGACTTATTTTACATGAATATTTTTTTCCCTTGCAATAATTCATACTAAAATCTTGATTCTCCCTTTTAAAATATTTTATTCGTTGTTCTTCAGTAAACGTACGTGACGTCAGTAATAAAACAGGAAATAGACATAAATAGTCTTAAGAACAACCTTTTATGTGATAATATATTATAAACTGAAAACTTGCAAAATCTTCCAGAAAACAGTAGTAACATTTTTTGCAATTTTCCTCAACAATTCCGTCTAATCGAAGTCCTGTAAATTCGTGTCAAACATAATACTAACCCCAACGCCACCGTAAACGTCTCCTGCCTCTTTTCCTCCTCGCTCCCAACAGTAAATAGACGTAAATAGTCTTAAGAACAACCTTTCATGTGATAATACATTATAAACTGAAAACCTGCAAAATCTTCCAGAAAACAGTAGTAACATTCTCTGCAATTTTCCTCGACAAATCCAAAACCGTCTAATCGAAGTCCTGTCAATCTCGTGTCAAACACAATATTAATCCCATCGCCACCGTAAATGTTTCCTGCCTCTTTTCCTCCTCGCTCCCAACAGTAAATAGACGTAAATAGTCTTAAGAACAACCTTTTATGTGATAATATATTATAAATTGAAAACCTGCAAAATCTTCTAGAAAACAGTAGTAACATTTTTTGCAATTTTCCTCAACAAATCCGAAACCATCTAATCGAAGTCCCGTAAATCTCGTGTCAAACACAATATTAACCCCATCGCCACCGTAAATGTTTCCTGCCTCTTTTCCTCCTCGCTCCCAACAGTAAATAGACATAAATAATCTTAAGAACAACCTTTGATGTGATAATATATTATAAACTGAAAACCTGCAAAATCTTCCAGAAAACAGTAGTAACATTCTCTGCAATTTTTCTCAACAATTCCGAAAACGTCTAATCGAAGTCCCGTAAATCTCATGTCAAATGTAATATTAACCCTATCGTAAACGTCTCCTGCCTCTTTCCCTTCTCGCTCCCAACAGTGAATAGACGTAAATAGTCTTAAGCCAACCTTTCATATGATAATATAGTATAAACTGAAAACCCGCAAAATCTTTCAGAAAACAGTAGTAACATTCTCTGCAATTTTCTTCAACAAATCCAAAACCGTTTAATCGAAGTCCTGTAGATCTCGTGTCAAACATAATACTAACACCAACGCCACCGTAAACGTCTTCTGCTTCTTTTCCTCCTCGCTCCCAACAGTAAATAGACGTAATAAAACAATAAATAGTCTTAAGAACAATCTTTAATGTGATAATATATTATAAACTGAAAACCTGCAAAATCTTCCAGAAAACTGTAGTAACATTCTCTACAATTTTCGTCAATAAATCCGAAACCGTCTAATCGAAGTCCCCTAAATCTTGTGTCAAACACAATACAAACCCTAACGCCACCGTAAACGTTTCCTTTCTCTTTCCGTCCTCACTCCCATAACTCTTAGACAATTCAGACAATTCGGCGATGCCCACACAATTAGCAGGTAATTACGCAATATCTCGGATAATTTGGCAACAGCCAGTTAAAGGCAGACAATTTCTGATATCCAGACGACTTCAGTAAACGCCACACTTAGCGCTTTCATTCTTGCCTCGACTGTACCCCATGAAGTTTGGGTTAACTACGTAGATGGGCAACATCTTGCGCCCCAAGATGCCGGCTTGATAATGACCGAGCAGTCGCGATAAAGAGGAAACGTCGAGGCACGGTGCGCCAGGCAATTTAACGAAACACACCGCTCGGTCGAATTTGTACGGAAACGCGGCCGTGCACGTCTTCGTGTCTGGCTGCCAGGAACAGCTGATGGAGGCAATAACGAGCGGCGTGTGCGTGAGTGTCGTGACTTCAAACTGGACTTTCGTGTGCGTGCGGACGTCTGTGCCTCGGCGGAAATGGACCTCGCGGTTCTTTTGTGCGCAACGAAGAAAGAATAACTTCGACACTCCCACTCGTGACACTATGGCGACGGTGACGAAGGTGAAAGAGGGAAGAGGGATTGTGGCTATGGGAGAAATGGAGGTCGGCGGGGAAGATTTTGCAGTTATTTTTGTGGTGTCGCGCGCGCGGTGGCGTTCGATTTGTGATGTACGGATATCGCGGTAATGAGGAGTGTTTAAGAAGACCGCGAGAAAGTAGGACGCGCGCCACGTGGAGGTTGGGCAGTTCGACGAGGCTAATTAGTCGATGTAGAATAATGCATGTGGTGATGTTGAGTTTGTGGGGAGATAACAAATTTAGTGGGACAGGTGATGGCGTTAAGTTTGTGACGTGATCGCAAGTTTGTTATGGCACGTGATGGCATTCAATTTGTGAGGTGATAATACATTTATTATTGTATGTGATAGGATTAGATTTATAATGCACGGAAATTACGGAAATGTGCTAGTCGAGGAACGTACAGTTGGCGTTAAGTTTGTGGGGGGATAACAAATTTATTATGGCAGGTGATGGCGTTAAGTTTGTGACGTGATCACAAATTTGTTATGGCACACGAAGACATTCAATTTGTGAGGTGATAATTATTTTATTATTGTATGTGATAGGATTAAATTTATAATGCACGGAAATTCCGAAAATATGCTGGTCAAGGAACGTATAGTTGGGGTGACGTAAATTAATCGGTGTAGAGTAATAGATGTGATGACGTTAAGTTTCTGGGGGGATAACAAATTTATTGTGGCAGGTGATGGCGTTAAGTTTGTGACGTGATCACAAATTTGTTATGGCACACGAAGGCATTCAATTTGTGAGGTGATAATAAATTTATTGTTGTATGTCATAGGATTAGATTTATAATGCACGGAAATTACGGAAATGTGCTGGTCGAGGAACGTATAGTTGGCGTTAAGTTTGTGGGGGGATAACAAATTTATTATGGCAGGCGATGGCGTTAAGTTTGTGACGTGATCACAAATTTGTTATGGCACACGAAGACATTCAATTTGTGAGGTGATAATTATTTTATTATTGTATGTGATAGGATTAGATTTATAGCGCACGGAAATTCCGGAAATGTGCTGATTCGACGAACGTATGGTTGGAGTGATGCTAATTAGTCGATGTAGAGTAATAGATGTGATGACGTTAAGTTTGTGGGGGGATAACAAATTTATTGTGGCAGGTGATGGCGTTAAGTTTGTGACGTGATCGCAAGTTTGTTATGGCACGTGATGGCATTCAATTTGTGAGGTGATAATAAATTTATTATTGTATGTGATAGGATTAAATTTATAATGCACGGAAATTCCGAAAATATGCTGGTCAAGGAACGCATAGTTGGACTGACGTTAATTAGTCGGTGTAGAGTAATAGATATGATGACGTTAAATTTGTCGGGGGATAACAAATTTATTGCAGCAGGTAGTGTCGTGCCGTTTGTGATGTGACAACAATTTTATTATTGTACATGATAACGTCCAATTTGTGGCGTGATAAGAAGTTTATTGTTGCATCTGATAACATTAAATTTGTGATATACGGAAAATCGGATAATATGTGCAATGACTGTGCAATTCAAGCAAAGCCAATTAGTCATTAAAAGATAATGCACGCAGTGACATTAAATCTATAACATATGTAAATTTGGGTAACGCGAAGGTTGGCTGTTTCAATAATTGTATAATTCGAGTAATCCTAATTAGCCACTCGTAAGTAATAAGCCCACTAACAAATGTATTACTGCACCCAACCACCTGAAATTTGTAACCTACCGAAATTTGGGTAATGAGCAGGTTGAGTAGTTCCTTAATAACTTATTAAAGCCGGCAAAAACCCTGGCAAAAATATACCTCGGCGAAAATACGAGAAAACTAACATTTCGAAATGAAACCTGAAGCTCCGCAAAATTCACGAACGTCAAAAGGTCTGACGGTAGTTCACAAAGCGAAAGTTGAAAATTCGCCGACACAAAGGAGGAGCCGACTGCGTGCGCGACGAGGAACCATCGAAATGCGAAGAGGCTGGTGTCCCTGTCTTCCGAGGCCGACGAACATCTGGAACGATATCCAGCGGGGAGGGTAGAGTTTACGTGCTCAATTGAAGCAAAAAGGACGGAAAGAAAGTAGCCGTGGAAATCCACCAGACGCCACCACGAAATTGACACCGAAACTGGTTTCGCCTCTTGCGAGCTAGTGGATGAGGCCAAGTGAATGGACGAGATGAGAGATGAGCGCTTCGTCGTTTGAAACTAGGGCCGAGAGTATACGAATAATTCAGCATTCGAATGTCGCGGCGAAACTCAATATTTTAGCGGCCGAGAAATGTTGGGCGAATGTTTTAACACTTTAACGACCGCTAGCCGATTAATCGGCTTTTCAGTTCCAACTACTATTTACCGGTAGCCGATTAATCGGCTTTTCAGTGGTCGACGGTTATATTAGATAAAATAAATATCAGATGATATTATGACAATTCTAAATGATAATAAAATTACCCTGCTTTGAAACCAAAGGATTCTCAACAACACATTCAGTATTTTTCAGTTGTAAAGCTTTACAAATAGCCACATACACAATTCTTGCGCGATATCCAAAACAGAGTGGGTCGTTAGTGAGTAGCATCTTCAGTCAATAGCGGCCGGTAAAGTGTTAATATTCCGGATAAGACGTCGGTGTAGTAACGTCAATGAAGACTAGCATCTTTTAGAGTAAATTGATAATTGTACCACAATGGCAGTATTGAGTAATTGCGTGATAACACTGTCAGTGTGATTATTTTGATTACTTACAGGACGATTTTAATAATCCGTGGTTCAATTTTAGTGCATACTTCCAACAAATATTTGTAGTCGATTCTAGTCGTCTGATTTTTACTTATTTAAATCAATAATCCCAGCAAGCAACGCTTGTTGAATAAACACATCAATATTGCCGTTCGTGCATTTCAAACATAGAAGTACCTCAAGCTGCGTCTTTCAAGCTTCTATTCAACCTCCGAAACTTGAAGAAACGTGACAAAGAAGGAACGTAAGAAAAGGGAGCGCACGCTGTGCTCGAAAAAGACCATCGGCAAGACGAAGATATCATAGCTTCCACGATCAGGCAAACATCTGTGAGTAGAAGGACGCATGCAGAGGATCGAAAAAGTGCTGAAAAGAGACGTCGGCCGAAATTTACGCCGCGCCTTCATTCGTGCTGAGAAAGCGAAGTTAAAATTGAAGACGCAGGAATTGGGAGGCTAAGCTTTAGAAACGTCAAATTCTGGGACGTCAAAATGTATGCCATCACAATCAAGTGAATTCACAAATGCAATACAATAGAAGTCAAATCTGCAAATATCGAAATAGCTAGCAATATGAATATTTCATTAGATATGAGAAATAATTGGAAAGCGACAGTAACAGTTTCTAAAATTTTGCATACGCATTCCGAAACCCATCATATTGCCGGCTTCTATAAATCTACCGTTGATTAATTTGGTCCAAAGACGTATGCATATTCTTACTCATTAGTAAATTCGTTGTAACTATCTAATTCGGACAAAATGTTCGTCAAAAGACTGTTCATTCGTTCCATGCATATTCTATCGTTCTATCAATAATTCATAAAATATCAGCAAATTCATTTGTAATTCATGAAAAAAAAGAATAGTAACTATTTGCAGCCTCATTGATCCGTTCGGGCAAAATTTTGCCCGTCAAATTTCCAGCTTCCATGAATCCACTGTTAATTCGTTCCATCCGGAGACGTACGTATGTTCCTATCGTTCTATCAATAATTCCATAAAAACAGCATTCCACTTATTCCATCATTTCGTAATTCATAAAAAAAATACCAGCAACAGTATATTGTATCGTTTCATTAATAATTCCATCATAATTTTTGCAACAGTCTAGAATCTTTGTCGCTCGGCAAAATGCATCAAATGTTCATAAATCTAGTGTTAATTAATCAAATTGCATATTCGGCTTGAAACAAAAACCAATTGTAACTAAATCCAGTGTTAATTCGTTCCATCCGAAAACGTACCGTTCCATCAATAATTCCATAAAAACATAATTTCGAAATGCATGAAAAAAAAAACACCAGCAACGTACATATATTCCTAAATCGTTCCATCCGAAAACGTACGTACATATATTCCTATCGTTTCATCAATAATTGGATGAAAACATCATTTCGAAATGCATGAAAAAACACCAGCAACAGCCTAGAATTTTTGTCGTGCACTCAGGCAAAATGTTCTCCATCAAATTGCCGGCTTCCATAAATCTAGTGTTAATTCGTTCAGTCCAAATACGTATGCATATTCTTATGCATTAGCAAATTCATGAAAAAAAAAACCAATAGTAACTATTTGCAATCTCGCTGATCCGTCCGGGCAAAATTTTGCCCGTCAAATTTCCTGTTTCCATGAATCCACTGTTAATTCGTTCCATGCGAAGACGTACGTATATTCCTATCATTTCACCAATAATTCGATAAAAACATAATTTCGAAATGCATGAAAAAACACGGGCAACAGTCTAGAATCTTTGTCGCGCGCTCGGGCAAAATGTTCCCCATCAAATTGCCGGTTTCCATAAATCTAGTGTTAATTCATTTGGTCCGAAGAATCCACTGTTAATTCGTTGCATTCGAAGACGTACGTATGTTCCTATCGTTCCATCAATAATTCCATAAAGACATCATTTCGAAATGTATCAGAAACACGAGCAACAGTGTAGAATCTTTGTCGTGCGCTCGGGCAAAATGTTCCCCATCAAATTGCCGGCTTCCATAAATCTAGTGTTAATTCATTTGGTCCGAAGACTGAGTAAGATGGCGTCGCGCGTTCGCGAAGGGATAGTAAGATGGCGATAGATAGAGGAGGACGGCGACAGGTCAGGGCGTTGCACCGTTTGCTGGAGACCCAGTGTCCCCTACGGGTCCCGCTTGTTTAGCTCGCGGTATCTCTATCTCGCCGGTTTCTTTTCTCCTGCTTCCCCGCTTTTACGATGGGCCCGTCGGTGAGAGTCGACACTACGGCGGAGCAATGCGTATCGGCTGGTCTACGGGCGAACTATCAATGATTCCGCAACATTTTTAACGCGCCCGCACTTTTCGCCTTTTTCTTCCCTTTTTCGAACGCCTGCTTTCACTACTGCCGAACACTTGTCGATGCGTGTGCGGCAGTTGGAAATAAGGTTCGAATACTGTTTGAAAAACTTTGGAGGGGGGTTTCAATCTATTGTAATTTAGGTCGGTGATTAAGGGACATTTTTCAATTGAAAGTGGGGATGGTAAAACCTCGTAATACAGAGGGACTCGGAAATGGATGCGTGCTGCAAAATTTGTTTCTTTAAAAAGTATGTATTATGTAAAGATACGAACTTTTCATGCACATCACTTGCAATGAATTGGAAAATTTTGTGAATATTTGTGATAAATTGTTTAAATGCTGAATTGGTGAACACAATGTGCGAAGACATATTTATGGGAACATGTTATGACGGATATTTCTAACGCTGGTTGAAAGTGATATTGCGTGTGGACGGCGATGTCGAATCGGAGTAAATTGTGCCCTTTAATCTTTTGCGTGCAGATATTGCATACTTCCTGGTCGAGGAACGTTATTACACTAATAGATCACCGGAAGTTGTGACCGAGCCTCCCGGCTTTGAGTTTCGAAAGAATAATGAAACGATATCTCGATACTGGAAAACTAACATGTTACGAAATTTGACACATTGACACTTAACCTGGAGCCAACAGTGACAGTAAGAAAAATGTAAAAAATGTCCGAAGAACTAATTTCGTAGAATTTCAAATTGACACCTGAAGACAAGTGCATCATTGAACTAAGCTTTTGTAAAACGTAACAAACCGATTTTTAAAAATGCATAGATCGTCGATTGATCCAACTATAATACTGCTAGTACGTCAAAGCGATAGGAACGAAGGATACGACACGTTGGTCAAGCGAAAATCGTTAACACTTTGACTGCCATGATGGTCACCGGTGACCGACACAAGAAATTTTACTGAAGATCCAAAATATTCGCAATGAGTAGCAATTATTATTTTATAAATGCAGTTGTCATTAGAATAGTGATGCGACCCTTTGGTCTCCAATACCTGCACATTATTTACATTTTGCATAATTCCGTCGAACGCTGTATTATTTCATAGCATCGCTGTTCTAATACAGTAAAATACGCTTGGCAGTCAACGTGTTAAGGCGGTTAACGCAAGGGTTAAATGTGCCGCACATCCACTCCGCACGAAGTGAAAGCGTTTTGTCGCCGCTTTCGGCATAATCCTCTTACCTTCGGCGGAATAGTTTCGATTGCGCTAGGCACTGTGGAAACCGCGTTGTAACTATGAACACGTTACGGTGAACGTACTTCCGCGTAAGCGAGCGTTCCTATGACGCGGCCTTTCGGCAACACCCTTTACGTGACTCCGCATAATCGGCCGTGGCACGGGAAAATCGTGTTTGATCGATATGTTCAACGATTTCGGCGGATTTCGTCAGGGACAGCAGGTGCGCGATACTCATTGTCGGCCGAAAGTTTATGATATACGAAGGCGATGGGGAAAGATTATTTTTTGGTGTCAAATTTTTTTATGCCTGTTTTCGGTTGAAGGTGTTTCGTTGCACCTTGTATTTATTCCATATGTAGGTGTAAGTGTTAACATGTAAAATATATTATGTATTTGTATACTATATTTATATATACTTATACACATACTTATGTATCGTATATAAGTCTATAAAATAAATCAGAGGGCAAGTATATTCCGGAGGAAATTTGGCAAAAATCCATAGTGTGAGAACATATTACACAAAATATATGGTAAATCAAAGTCTTCTTTTAACATTTTGACTGCCACGGTGGTCACCGGTGACCGGTGCAAAAGATTTTACTAAAAATGCAAAAAGTCGCAATAAAGTCTATTTGCAATCTTCAAAGAGCAATTGATATCGGAACGGTGCTTCAATACTTTTGGCTTCTAACAACTCTGCGATACTTTTATTTTGCACGATTTAATTATACTCTGCAGTATTTCATCGTATCGCGGTTCTAACATAGCAAAATATGCTTGGCAGTCAACGTGTTAACACGTTGCGTATTTTGCTATGTTAGAACCTCGACGCAATGAAATACTGCAGAGTATAATTAAATCGTGCAAAATGAAAATCATGCAGAGTTGTTAGAAGCCAAAGTATTGAAAATCATGCAGAGTTGAATTTTTTGCAGTAAAATCTTTTTGAGAATTATGCGAAATGTAAATATTGACTGGAGACCAAAGGACCGCATCACTATTATAACAATAACTGCATTTATAAAATAATTATTACTACCCATTGCAAATATTTTGGATCGTTGGATGATTAAATCGCGCAAAATGAAGGTAACGCATAGTTGTTAGAAGCCAAAGTATTGAAGCACTGTTCCAATATCAATTGCTTTTACAAGATTGCAAACAGGCATCATTGCGAATTTTTTGCATTTTTAGTAAAATCTTTTTGACTGAATTATGCGAAATGTAAATAATGTGCAGGTACTGGAGACCAAAGGACCGCATCACTATTCTAACAATAACTGCATTTATAAAATAATTATTACTACCCATTGCAAATATTTTGGATCGTTGGATGATTAAATCGCGCAAAATGAAGGTAACGCATAGTTGTTAGAAGCCAAAGTATTGAAGCACCGTTCCAATATCAATTGCTCTTACAAGATTGCAAATAGACTTCATTGCGATATTTTCGCATTTTTAGTAAAATCTTTTGCACCGGTCACCGGTGACCACCGTGGCAGTCGACGTGTTAATAACAAACAAACAACCAACAAAATCGCCCCGGTTTCATCGATATACCATGCATTACATAATTGAGCATCAGCAAACTCGCGCCTCGTTTCTTTCCCGCATATTTTCACTCTGGCCCAGTCTGTGCCACTCGACTGACACTTATCCGAAAGATTTACAGTCGACGCGAATGCTTCGTTCCGCGAAACTCGTCATTTTCTCCGACACCGCGACGGGGCTAATACTAATAACCGGCCGGTGGAACGGTGCTTTCGACAAACGAATCCGCCGCAGCGCAGGAGAAAAGCGACCGTCAACAATCGTCGGCGCACTTAGTCGTTTGTAGCGGCGAACGACGACGACGAAACCGCAGGGTCCGCGACACGATTTTCTCCTCGCGGCATTTTAATCGCGCTGAAAGTCGCGGGCGAGTCAAAGAAGACGTGTCCTAAACCTTTTGAGTACGTATTGTAACGTTCGCCAGCGAGGTCGAGGTATTTGCATTATTAAGAGTGTGCAGTGAAAAATGATGGCCGAGTGTCGTTAGAAAAGAAGGTACGATCCAATAAAAGTTATGGCTTGAGGCAAGACTAAAAATTTAAGAGACTATACATTTTACAAAGACGGCGCTAAGGATTTAGGTACGAAAACTGGTGAAACTGTAGAAAAATGTGATGTAAACGTGACGATGGTCAAGTCTACTCGTTAAAAGCTGTTTCAACATAATTAATGGTCTAATTTTAGTGAAATTTAGTCTAATTTTAATCTAATTTTAGTCAAATGCATTTGTTAACACTTTGACTGCCATGATGGTCACCGCTGACTGGAGCAAGAGATTTTACTGAAGATCCAAAATATTCGCAATGTGTAGCAATAATTATTTTATAAATGCAGTTAGTATTAGAGTAGTGATGCGATGCTTTGGTCTTCAGTACCTGCACATTATTTACATTTTGCATAATTCAATCAAACGCTGTAGTATTTCACAGCGTCGCTGTTCTAATACGGCAAAATACGCATGGCAGTCAAAGTGTTAACATTAAACCTATATACATATGGCAAACTGTATAACGCGTTCCATACAAAAATATTACTTTCATTGCATCTTCTTTTACCGCGTCTTTCATGATAATTACAGCACCCACGTATAGAATATTCTCATAAAAACAACCGCGCCGAGTCAAACTGCACTGCTACATCATTACGCGCCGTATAAATTTTCGTGCCCAGTTATTTAATTCCTTTCAGCATCCATGAAGCTAGCTATGGTTTATTAATCTTTTGTCTGTATTATTCACGCAGCGACACTGTGTTATAACATTGTATATGCACTTAACTTTAATCTCGTCGCTGCGGTAATGGTGCAGTTTGAAGACCGCTTTTGTTCTAGGCTGGTGGTATACATGTGCGCGCGGTGGAAAAATAGAATTCCCGCGCGTTGTTACGTAGTGTCTAATTTATTCTGTTTACACAATTTACGATGTCAAGGCGACGCGAAACTCGAGAGACTAAAGACATCTCATTATTGCAGTGACGTGTGAGGAGCGTCGCTGCAATGCAGACAAATTTAAATTCCGCTATTGCGCATTTAATAATAATTCGGCAGCTGCAACTTCGAGATTGTACATACAAATAAAATTGAAAAAGCAGAGAAACGTAACAGTGTTACTGTGATCGGTGCAGTAAATGATGGCATGATTGTCTGATATTTTGTAGAGCTGTTCCACCTGTATTTTTCATTCACTTTCTACACATTTTTGACCATAGCTTCAGGTGTATTGTTCATTTCTCGAGTGCGGTTTACATTTTTCGGACTGTCTGCCGACCCTCTTTCATTTCATTTCGGTGAGCAAGTCGAATGATATACTTTCAGTTGGTGGTGGTTAAAAAACCCATGGTTTTCTCATGTTTTTCTTGATTTCTCAATCTATTTTTTGTCATATCTCGAAAACTATGTCGAATTTTTGAACGCGGTTGCAATTTTTCCAAGTCTCTTTGTACCCCCTTTCACTTGACACAATTGCAAGTCGATCAGTACAGTTTTTATTTTTGACCCCATTTTTAGGCTCGTTTCTCGTGATTTTTCCACACATTTTTGCCGATATCTCCGGAACTATTGCGAATTTCGGGGTGCGCCTTGCATTTTCCGAGTCATTTTGGACCCCCTTTGATATATTAAAAGGGCAATAAAATCGGTGACCCATCATTTTTTCGCAAAAATGGCAAGGGCACCTGAAGATTTTCGCGATTTTTTCAAGGCCCTGTCACGAATAAACTAGCGGTCGAAACCTATAAGTAATATAGGTTTTCTTAAAGCTCTTGGACACACTTCCATGTGGGACTAATCGCGAGCAGCAATTTTGAAAAAAAATTTTTTTCACTTTCTTAAAATCATCATATCTCGGGAACTATGAGGAATTCAGCGCGCGGAAAGCGGTCTATATTCAGGGCAAATTACCTTCTATCAAATGGTATTGGTCCGAAACAAAAAAAAATTTGACATTTTTCACCTATTTTCGCGGATTTTAAGTTTATTTTTCTCATTTATTCTCTTTAATTTTCCTTATAACTCGTGAGTGCTATTGCAAATTTTGGGACACGGTTTGGATTTTTTCTACTCTCTGCCAACCCTCTTTCATACCATGTCGGTGAGCAAGTTAAATGATTTACTTTCAGTTGGTGGTTGTTAAAAAAACTGTGGTTTTCTTCCGTTTTTCTCGATTTTTTCAGCTGTTTTCAGTCATATCTGGGAAACTATTTGGAGTTTTTCAACGCGGTTGCGATTTTTCTGAGCCTTTTTGTACCCCCTTTCACTTGGAACGAACGCCAAGTCGATACGCGCCTAGAGTTTTAATTTGCACACACGTTTTCAAGGCGTTTTGCTTGATTTTTCCACACATTTTTGCCTGATTGCTCTGCGAACTATTGCGAAGTGTGGGGTGCGTCATTTTAAGTATGTGTGGGTGCCAATATGTGTGAGAGAGAGAGAGAGAGAGAGAGAGAGAGAGAGAGAGAGAGAGAGAACAGCGAAAAATTTTCTGTGATATTTATTTATTCACGAATAAACTGGCCGTCTGTCGTGGTAACTAATGACCGGCGCAAAAAGTGTCTTTGGACAACGTGGGACTAAAAATCAATATCAAAAGCATTTGTTTTTTTGTAAAACAAACGTTGCGAAACCAAAGTTCAGCGCGCGGAAAATTGTCATGCCCATTTAATGTTGACTGCGACAAAAAAAATTTATTGAAATCGCAGAAAATGACCCCAACTCTCCTTCGTATTCGTCGCGAATACGAGAGAGAGAGAGAGAGAGAGAGAGAGAGAGAGAGAGAGAGAGAGAACGGCCACGCAAAAATTGCCTGTGATATTTATTTTATTAACACTTTCCCGCTGTCGTGGTCGCCGGATGACCGGTGCAAAAAGTGTCACTGGAAACGCAAAAAATCAATATCAATAGCATTTGTAATTTTGTAACACAAACGTCGCGACCAAATCAGGAAAATCTCATGCCCATTTAATGTTGACTGCGACAACAACTACAACATTTACTGAAATACCGACGACCCCAACTCTCGAGAGAGAGAGAGAGAGAGAGAGAGAGAGAGAGAGAGAGAGAGAACAGCGAAAAATTGCCTGTGATATTTATTTATTAACACTGACCGCTGTCGTGGTCACCAATGACCGGCGCAAAAAGTGTCACTGGAAACACAAAAAAATCAATATCAACAGCATTTGTAATTTTGTAAAACAAACGTTGCGACCAAATCAGAAAAATCTCATGCCCATTTAATGTTGACTGCGACAACTACAACATTTATTGAAATACCGACGACCCCAACTCTCCTTCGTTCGTGCGAATACGAGAGAGAGAGAGAGAGAGAGAACAGCGAAAAATTGCATGTGATATTTATTTATTAACACTGGCCCTTGTCGTTGTCACCAATGACCGGCGCAAAAAGTGTCACTGGAAACACAAAAAAATCGATATCAATAGCATTTGTAATTTTGTAACACAAACGCCGCGACCAAATCAGGAAAATTTCATGCCCATTTAATGTTGACTGCGACAACAACTACAACAAGTATTAAAATACCGACGACCCCAACTCTCCTTCGTTTTCACCCGTTAGAAAAGTGAAAATTAATAACCGCTTTCGTCTAATTACCAGCTTGTCCTGATCATGCGACGAAACCGAACTCGGCGTTGCAAGAAATCGGATCGTCGTCGTGGCAATTATTGGGAAAGAGTGTAATTACGCGAGATCCTAATGCTGCCCACACGCAGATAGAAATAAACGTTTCAACGTGTCGTTATTCACCGCGACCGCAGCCTTACAGTTGATTGTCTGCTTCGATTCATCTTCGACCTCGCTCCATTTCGGGAAATCTTGATAAGAGCACCGTGTTTTTAGGATAAGTCGAGACAAAATGGCCATAGGTTTGTTTTAAGGGACATATCTTGATGAAATGTTGGACTTGACGTGAATATGGACATGCGTTCGTACATTAAAGTGCTAACTTTAAAGGTAATCTGTTAATAACCATTTGTTAAAAAAAATATGACGCCACAAAATTGGATTTTGTAATTTGGAATTTCCACGTTTCTATGTTGAAATGCTGACCTACAAAGCAATCTACTAATAACCATCTATTAATAAGAAATATAACACCACAAAATTTAGTTCGGTATTTTCAATTTGATCAATATAGTAACACTGTGCACGAAACTTGAAACACATATAATCACTACTAATCTATTAATAAGAAATATAATACCATAGAATTCAGTTCGGTATTTTCAATTTGATCAATATAGTAACACATATAATCACTACTAATCTATTAATAAGAAATATAATACCATAGAATTCAGTTCGGTATTTTCAATTTGATCAATATAGTAACACTGTGCACGAAACTTGAAACACATATAATCACTACTAATCTATTAATAAGAAATATAACACCATAGAATTCAGTTCGGTATTTTCAATTTGATTAATATAGTAACGCTGTGCACGAAACTTGAAACACATATAATCACTACTAATCTATTAATACGAAATTTAACACCATAGAATTCAGTTCGGTATTTTCAATTTGATCAATATAGTAACACTGTGCACGAAACTTGAAACACATATAATCACTACTAATCTATTAATAAGAAATATAACACCATAGAATTCAGTTCGGTATTTTCAATTTGATCAATATAGTAACACTGTGCACGAAACTTGAAACACATATAATCACAACATAATTCACGTAGGAATATCAAATGACAGTTGTGTCGCGGCCATTATTCCGCGAAAACTAATATGCAACACATTGCTTGCACAAAATCAACAGTATAATTGTTACGTAAAGAAATAATTTGTTCCATCTAAGCGTGCAACAAAAATTTTCGACGATTTTTCCAGACGCTTCGAGTAACAACTCCCAGTGTACGTATCTCTTATCTTTCATCCGTCGAGCAAGTTTTTTCCAACGCCACTTCCAACTCTTTGACCATCCACGCTTGATTTACCCTACTTATCAGTTCTAACCGCGTCCGGCGTCATTGTCTGCCAGCATGAAAATGGAAGCTGCGCTAAGAACGGAATTTAACCCAGTTGCCGAGTCTGTTATTAAATCTAATGCCGCTCCGAGTTCTCCTCGTCTCCTTTTTCCTACTGTTTCAATCTTTACGGTCTCCGTCTTCCTCTCGTCCCCGTTCCTCTAGAGCGATCTCTGTCATTAAAGCGTCGTTCTGATTTCTTATTACACGTATCATCGCACTGACCCAGAACTATCCGATCGCGTTTGAATCTATTGAGCTTCGTCGCCACGAAAACGTGGCGTATCGGTTTTAATCTCGAAACCGTCCGTTCACCATTTTATGCGGGAGCAATGTCGGGGAACAGAAAACGTAGAAGGTGGATGCGATGGAAGGCAATTTTGTGAGTAAGGCCGTCTAAATCTTGTGCTGCTCAGATGGTATTTACTGCACTGACACAGAACTGACTGAGTGCGTTCCGATTTATGGAATTACGCTGGGAAGCAAACGTAACGTAGTTTCAATTTGAAAGCCTGGTGCTGAGGAATTTATGCAAGAGCAATGTCGAGAAACAGGAATCGTGAAAGTTGAATGCGATGGAAGGCGATTTTGTGAGTAAGGCGGTCTAAATCTTGTGCTACTGAAACCTTATTTACTACACTGGCACAGAATTGGCTGAATGCATATCATTTTATTGCGCTTCGAATGGGATTCGAATACGGGGAAAAGCAAATTTTCAAGTAGGTCAATTTTAAAACGCGTTGTCAGTTGGAAATCATTGATATTATATGGGTATATGATAGACACCGACATGGTTTATGACACTATATGCAATCAGATATCTGAAAATGTCTTCTACTTCTTTATTAATAAGCAAATAATTACTTACTTTTAAACTTTTATATTTACGAAATTGACACCAATATTCTTTATTTTTCAAATTTTTAGAAAAATGCAATCTCGATTTTTTAATCAAACAAAAAACATTTAAACATCTAAGTTTTATATTATCTGTCCTAATCGCGTCAAACGTTCAGTTGTAAAACCATTGCACTGAGCTGAATACATGTTACAGTGAAACACAGATTTGAGTTCATCTGTTACTTTTCAATGTCAAAATTCACCATATGTGGTGTATGTCCGTCAAGCGATATTTGCAAATGACACCAATGTGGTGTCACCGGTGAAGTGTTAATAAGACATAATCACTTACTTTTAAATGCACTTAATTGTCGACACACATTTTTCGTCAAATATTCCAATGTACAATATTATGTAAAAAATGAAATATTCGATTTTTTTCACCGACGTATTCCACATCTAATTTGACATTTATCCGGTAAAATCGATCAAACGTTCAATTTCGGTCATTCACTGAGCTGTATACATACTATCCTTTTGATACGCAGGCGTAGAAATTTTGGAGTAAAACCCATATAGACAGACTTTTCCTGTTAAACTTCAGAAGCGCGCATTTTCAATCTAGCACCATAAGATCCATGACCTGCAGCGCCTATCAGCGATAGACCCTACCTTCGCAATTCATGTGATTGTCGCGGTGAAGCAGCACAGAAAATATCCGCAGCGCAAGACTGAAGCGCAACAGTTGGTTGGTCGAGTAGACCGGAAAGCAGCAATCGCGACAAAGGCAGAAGAGCGCGAACTTTTTGGCTTCGCCAAATACGTCGAGCGGACTGAGGCGACGCATAAGTTCTCACAGACGCCTTCCGGACATCCTGTTGCTCGGATCTTCTGCATCGTCGCGTGACGTCAGCGCAGGCTGCACGAGAAGAAGAGTGCACACGTGTGCGACCTGCGAGAAAGGGAATTTTTCCGACGCAGGTCGAAGAAACGCTCCGAGTTGGGCGACCAGTTCTGCACGCAGGCTGGTTTTCGAAAAGAAGAGCGCGTCAGCTCGGCAACGACGGCCATTTATTTTGACAGTGCCTGCACTCGCTTCGAAACTCGAGTAAATAATGACGTCGGCCGAGGACCTTATGCATTAATGCACGAGAAACAGCTCGAAAAGTGCGCCGTTCGGAAATCGTTTTGCATACGGCGGCCGACGAAACGCGAGGGGACGGCGGGGTTTCAGGAAATTCGGGATAACCAGTTCTAAAGATTAGAGTGACGGGAAAAAATCGAAGGGCGAACGGCGCACAATGATGGGTGCAGTGGAGATAACGTGGAAATGAGAAGGAGTGGACGAATGTATCGGGAGGAAACGATCTTTGTAGGGAGAGGCTATGAGAATTTGAAATGAAGGATACAGTCTTTAATCGTTCAAGACCAGTTGCAAAGATTACGGTATCTTATATAAATCGGAAGAGACGTAAATAAAGTCCAATTATTATTGCACTGGAAATAACAGAAATGGGAAAAAGTAGTGACAGAATGTATCGGTCGAAAACGATCTTTGTAGGGAGAGACTATGAGAATTTGAAATGAAGGATACAGTCTTTAATCGTTCAAGACCAGTTGCAAAGATTACGGTGTCTTGTAAAAATCGAAAGGGACGTAAATAGAGTCCAATTATTATTGCAGTGGAAATAACATAGAAATGGGAAGAAATAGTGAAAGAATGTATCGGTCGGAAACGATCTTTGTAAGAAGCTATGAGAATTTGAAATGAAGGATACAGTCTTTAATCGTTCAAGACCAGTTGTAAAGATTACGGTGTCTTGTAAAAATCGGGAGGGACGTAAAGTCCAATTATTATTGCAGTGGAAATAACGTAGAAATGGGAAGAAATAGTGAAAGAATGTATCGGTCGGAAACGATATTTGTAGGGAGAGGTTATGAGAATTTGAAATGAAGAATAGTCTTTAATCGTTCAAGACCAGTTGCAACGATTGTCTTGTAAAATAAAAATGTCTTGTAAAAATCGGAAGGGACGTAAATAGAGTCCGATTATTATTGCAGTGAAAATAACATAGAAATGGGAAGAAATAGTGAAAGAATGTATCGGTCGGAAACGATCTTTGTAGGGAGAGGCTATGAGAATTTGAAATGAAGAATAGTCTTTAATCGTTCAAGACCAGTTGCAACGATTGTCTTGTAAAATAAAAATGTCTTGTAAAAATCGGAAGGGACGTAAATAGAGTCAAATTATTATTGCAGTGGCAATAACATAGAATGGAAAGAAATAGTGAAAGAATGTATCGGTCGGAAATGATCTTTGTAGGGAGAGGCTATGAAAATTTGAAATGAAGGATACGGTCTTTAATCGTTCAAGACCAGTTGTAAAGATTACGGTGTCTTGTAAAAATCGGAAGGGACGTAAATAGTGTCCAACTATTGTTGCAGTGAAAATAACATAGAAATGGGAAGAAATAGTGAAAGAATATATCGGTCGGAAATGATCTTTGTAGGGAGAGGCTATGAGAATTTGAAATGAAGGATACAGTCTTTAATCGTTCAAGACCAGTTGCAAAGATTACAGTGTCTTGTAAAAACGGGAAGGAACGTAAATAAAGTCCGATTATTATTGCTGTGGAAAAAGGTGCTTGAAAAATGCATTTTAAACGTAAGGATGCAGTGTTTAATTGTACGAAACCAGTTCTAAAGATTAGAGTGAGTTACAAAAATAACGTCCAAATTAAAGAAAGTGCTTGAAAAATGAATGAATACGAAATCGTTTGCATATCGTTTGTGAGAATTTGAAATGTAACGTCGCGGGGTTTAATTGCACGAAACCGGTTTTAAAGATTAGTGACTGATAAAAATCGAAAGGGAGGTGAAGAACGTTCAATGACGTCTCCAGTGTAAAATGCCATGGAAATGCGAAAGACTGTTCGAAAAATGTATTAATCCGTAACCGCTTTGCATATCGTTTGTGAGAATTTTAAGCGTAACGATATGCACTTTATCTGAAATTAAGGATACGCATATAAGCGTACGCATATTTAATTGCACAAAACCAGTTTAAATGATCAGTGCGACTGGTAAAAATCGGGCGACGGTTTAAATTAAAGACCGTTCAATTACGTTTACAATGAAAACTTACGTGGAAATGAGAGAGGCATTGTGCCGAAGGCGCTTTGAATATCGACTGTAATCATTTGAAATGTGAAAACACGACAGAGTTTAATCGCATGAAACCAGTTTTAAAGATTAGAGTGACTGGGGGATGGACAGAATTCAATTATATAGAGCGAATATTGCGGTGAAAAATCATGTGGAAATGCAAAGAATAATCTGCGAACTGTATCATGAAATTTGAAAACAGAATGTTCGTTGCGTGAATTTCATATGAGAATGCTATGGTGTTTCACTGCAAAAAACTTCTAATAATTAGAGCGATCACTACCTAATGTATCCGCGTAAAACGGTGAGCGTGCGATTATTATTGCACTTCAAAAAATTATGCGAAAAAATCGTGGAATTGTACTCGGAAAGTGCTTCGACGAATTGTACTTCGAAAATTGTTCGGCACATTATGCGCACACAAGGGGTGACAGGCGGCAGCACAATGGTATTTGAGACAAGAAGAGGAAACCAGTTTTAAAGAATACGCCGGCTCGTAAAAATCGGGTCCACGGAACGGTAGGAATTCATTGAAGTTGAATCGTATGAATGAACGATGCGCTGTTCAATTACCTATGCGCTAAATAATGACCAGGTCAAAATGTCCGTCAAATTATGTTTCGCGCCTAAACTATTGGGTTGGAGGGAAAGTTCTGTCGTATTTTTAATAGGCAGGTAATTTTTCTTGTAAATAAAAAAAAACATCTGGCTAGTGAGTCATTCGGATTTTTTTTTGTTTTTTATAGCTGCTGTATAATATAAAAGGAGTCCTTTTTTACCGTTCATCATTTACTTGTGATATTTAAAATGAAAAACATGTCAGTAAATAAAGTGTATTTATGACACTGCATTTTGTATGAATTCCAAAAAGGAAGCAACGCATCGGTTGCATGTAAAAATTTATGTGCGGTATTTGGAAAAGATATTGTAAATGTTCGTACTTGTCAAAGATGGTTTAGCAAATTTCGTTTCGGGGTTCAATTAGTTTACAATGAAAGTGATCGATCTGGACGACCATCTCAGATCGATAATGATGTTTTACGATCCATGTTAGAAAATAATCCACATTTAACAAGTCGAGAAATTGCAGAAGAGTTTGGCATTCATCATACAACACATTACATGTATTATGATTAATATTAAACACATATTTTTATAAATTAATTCAAATATTTTCTTTAAAATACGACAGAACTTTCCCTTCAACCCAATAAATCGCAACTGTCCAAATGGGCCCACCAAATTTTTGCCAAATAGCGGCATTGCAACAATAGTTCGAAACATAAATCTTCAACCATTGGATCGAATTTTGGTTGTTCGCGGTTTTGTGGATTTTTCACAAATTTCCGCCGGAAGATACTCGGCCTCTGATATATTTTATCTACTGTTCCGGCTGGATGCTCTCCCTATTTTATCCTTCTTTCCATGAATGAGCTAAAATAGAACATCCAGTCTAATTGCTATATATAAAATACGTAGGAAATGCGGTTAAAACAATAAGTAAAGTACATAAGCAAATGAGTATCTCCCAGAGAAAATTCATGGAAAGTCCATATTTAAGTACATTCTAAGCACAATTTTGATTACCGTGTAATACAAAGCACACGAACAATCAAATTTAATAAAACTTATTTCTACAATAGTAGAACTCCCATACGATAAAATTCTAAGCAGAATTTTGATTACCGTGTAATACAAAACACGCGAACAATCGAATTTAATTAAACTTATTTCTACAATAGCAGAACTCCCATACGATAAAATTCTAAGCAGAATTTTGATTACCGTGTAATACAAAACACACGAACAATCGAATTTAATTAAACTTATTTCTACAATAGTAGAACTCCCATACGATAAAATAACACACATTCAACTGAAAATAGGCGCAAAAACGGTTAATGTTAACAACAAAAAAAATTAATTTTCAGTCAATTGAACCCAATCACACCCAACATAAGGCTACCAGCTGTCGTAACAGGCAAAAACTGTAAGCACAATTTTGATTACCGTGTAATACAAAACACACGAACAATCGAATTTAATTAAACTTATTTCTACAATAGTAGAACTCCCACACGATAAAATTCTAAGCAGAATTTTGATTACCGTGTAATACAAAGCACACGAACAATCGAATTTAATTAAACTTATTTCGACAATAGTAGAACTCCCATACGATAAAATAACACACATTCAACTGAAAATAGGCGCAAAACGGTTAATGTTAACAACAACAAAAAATGAATTTGCAATCAATTGAACCCAATCACACCCAACATAAGGCTACCAGCTGTCGTAACAGGCAAAAACTGTACGCTTCAAATTTTATATCAGATCCTCTTTCCTCCGACAACGTACGTACCTACGTGCGTACGCAAATCGCGCGAACCCCAATTTCATTATCCAAACAGCGAGTGCAGTTAGCCCCTATAATAATTGTCACGTGACGTTGCCAGGTGTCGTTCGAAGTTCGACCTTTGTGCGAGTAAAGAAAGAAAGCAAGAGTGTGTATGTGTGAGAGAGAGAGAGGGAGAAAGTGTACGTTTCGACGATTCGACAGGACCCTGTCAACCCTTCTGTCGAAAACGACAAGATCCAGGCTCGAGTTATTGCGCAGTATACCCATTTGCAACCAAGCTGTCGCTCATAATTATTCGAACAATAGAATTTACGCGATTTATTTCGAATGGGTGAGAAGCGGTTTGCTCGAGAAAAACTGATGACTGCGTTTTTTATGTATTGGGTTGGAGGGAAAGTTCTGTCGTATTTTTAATAGACAGGTAATTTTTCTTGTAAATAAAAAAAACATCTGGCTAGTGAGTCATTCGGATTTTTTTTTTTATAGCTGCTGTATAATATAAAAGGAGTCCTTTTTTACCGTTCATCATTTACTTATGATATTTAAAGTGAAAAACATATCAGTAGATAAAGTGCATTTACAACACTGCATTTTGTATGAATCCAAAAAGGAAGCAACGCATCGGTTGCATGTAAAAATTTATGTGCGGTATTTGGAAAAGATATTGTAAATGTTCGTACTTGTCAAAGATGGTTTAGCAAATTTCGTTCCGGGGATCTGAGCCTCCAAGAAAGTAATCGATCTGGACGACCATTCAAGGTCGATAATCATGTTTTACGATCCATGTTAGAAAATAATCCACATTTAACAAGTCGAGAAATTGCAGAAGAGTTTGGCATTCATCATACAACACGTTAAATGTATTATGATTAATATTAAACACATATTTTTATAAATTAATTCAAATACTTTCTTTAAAATACGACGGAACTTTCCCTCCAACCCAATAGTATGCGCTTATGTGTGTGTGGAAGAACTTTGTTTGGTGTTGCCATGCATATTTTTGAATATGTGGATGATTCAGTATGACGACCTGCAGGGTGATATTACTGCATATATTGATTTAATAAATAAGAAAGTAAAAAAGACAATACAAAAGTTTGTTTGATCCAGCAAATTTGTTTCAACAAAATGTTTCAAAACAATCATTGACGATATTCGGACAAATTCTCTCTATCAATATAAAGTAAATGCGAAAAGTGCTACTTAGATTGATACCTTTAGAAGAAAACTACTCACACGCCCACGATGACTAGCATTTTCGTTTTTTTCATTCGCTTTATAACGCCACTATTGAAAGCGATAGAGTCAATGGGGGTTAAACAGCACAGTCACGGTGAGTGAAGAACTTAGTTTACAAAAGAATACAGCCGCGTCATTGTGTTTATGCGGTGGTTGATATTTGTAAGATCTAGTTTGTGGTAAGCTGCATTATGCACTGCGATAACCATCATTGCGTGCCGTTACATTCTTCAATAGTTGTTGCGTATGACATTTTACAGTATTTCATTATTAACACGTATATAGTCCTTCAACCATATAAATATACATGGATGCAGTTTTACTCAATTTCCAACGTAAATTTCAAGCTACATTCTATTAGGACCTGCTAATATATTTAATTTTTTTACTGAGTTTGGTGTCTATAGACGATGGCCTTATTTTTGTTTGTATACTTTCATTACCACGATAATATATATATATATATATATATATATATATATTAATATAAAAATAAGGTATATATACATATCTATATATCGATACACTATCTATAATAATATGTAATACAATATTATTATGTAAAAATTCGTTTACATTGAAACAATTAACACGAAAGACAACACGTATAAAAATCTCATAGTTGCCCTTTATACATTAAATCAATTCAATTGTGTTTGTCATGTTGATGAAATCCAGAAACCGTTAACGCAAGAATTTGTAAAATCATCAAGCGTTCATCTAAACACACACACATATATATATATATATATATATATATATATATATATATGCTTTCTAGCTATGTATCGACACACTGCCTATAATAATATGTAATACAATATTACTACGTAAAAATTCGTTTACATTGAAACAGTTAACACGAATGACAACACGTATAAAAATCTCATAGTTACCCTTTCACATTAAATCAATTCAATTATGTTTGTCATGTTAATTAAATTCAGAAACCGTTAACGCAAGAAATTGTAAAATCACCAAGCGTTCATCTAAACACACCGAACTAAATGAACCATACCAACGTCGATAAACGCGGAGAAAAATTGACATATTCTCCACACAATCGACGTTGACATATTTATCGGCGCTTAAACCTGGAAATTATTACCGAAATCCGACATCGGAGGTCAGCTTTTAGAATAAACCCGTGAAAATCTCCGCACCCCAATAGGTTGGCCAACGGTTTCTGATAGCAGGCAACCGTCGGGGGTCAATTAGGCGCCTTGGAGGCGCGGCTCGATCCTCGCATCGAATTACACCCCTCGTGGGGCACCCCTGCTCCGCAGAGTAAACATATAGAGATGCAAAGAGGCCCGCGGAGAAAATTCGATTTCCAGAGGGTGAGAAAGCAGCGCTACCGAGATACGTGGCAATTTCAACCTTTACACCGCAGTCACAATCATCAGCCTTTATGCCACGGGCTCCGTTTTCGAATACAACGGACGGAAAGGTTTGAAGGAAGGAGGAATATAAGAAGCAGGGCAATTGCGGTACTTGCGAATAATGCGACAGAAGTGTGGATGATTCCATGTTTGAGATAGATTACGCAGAAGAATACGATATTCACAATCATCAACATTTATGCCACGGGCTCCGTTTTCGAATACAACGGACGGAAAGGTTTGAAGGAAGGAGGAATATAAGGAGCAGGGCAATTGTGCTACTTGCGAATAATGCGACAGAAGTGTGGACGACTCCATGTTTGAGATAGATTACGCAGAAGAATACGATATTCACAATCATCAACCATTATGCCACGGGCAGAAGTGTTCGTTTTCGAATCACAACGGACGGACGGAAAGGTTTGAAGGAAGGAGGAATATAAGAAGCAGGGCAATTGCGGTACTTGCGAATAATGCGACAGAAGTGTGGATGATTCCATGTTTGAGATAGATTACGCAGAAGAATACGATATTCACAATCATCAACCATTATGCCACGGGCTCCGTTTTCGAATACAACGGACGGAAAGGTTTGAAGGAAGGAGGAATATAAGAAGCAGGGCAATTGCGGTACTTGCGAATAATGCGACAGAAGTGTGGATGATTCCATGTTTGAGATAGATTACGCAGAAGAATACGATATTCACAATCATCAACCTTTATGCCACGGGCTCCGTTTTCGAATACAACGAACGGAAAGGTTTGAAGGAAGGAGGAATATAAGAAGCAGGGCAATTGAATACAACGGGTACTTGCGAATAATGCGATAGAAGTGTGGATGATTCCATGTTTGAGATAGATTACGCAGAAGAATACGATATTCACAATCATCAACCTTTATGCCACGGGCTCCGTTTTCGAATACAACGGACGGAAAGGTTTGAAGGAAGGAGGAATATAAGAAGCAGGGCAATTGCGGTACTTGCCAATAATGCGACAGAAGTGTGGATGATTCCATGTTTGAGATAGATTACGCAGAAGAATACGATATTCACAATCATCAACCATTATGCCACCGGCTCCGTTTTCGAATACAACGGACGGAAAGGTTTGAAGGAAAGAGGAATATAAGAAGCAGGGCAATTGCGGTACTTGCGAATAATGCGACAGAAGTGTGGATGATTCCATGTTTGAGATGGATTAGGCAGAAGAATACGATATTTGCGGCAATGCGTTAACTTGACGTTATTATTAACACTTTAACGACCGCTAGCCAATTAACACGTTGACTGCCATGGTGGTCACCGGTGACCGGCGCAAAAGATATTACTAAAAATGCAAAAAATACTCTGCAGTATTTCATCGCATCGCAGTTCTAACATACCAAAATACGCTTTGCAGTCAACGTGTTAACGATCCCCTGGACTCAAACGGCGAAATAAAACAGGGAACCTACCAACAATGCACGACTCTTATCCGCATCAACACTCACACTACACAACTACAGCACCAAAGCACCCAACACGAGCAACCACTCGCCAAACATCTAAGAACACCTACGAATCCCACGACATACACGTATGGTTGCGGCGTGAAACATCAGAAAGAAGACGTTTCGGATTGCTTAACCCTTTGACTGCTGAGAACACATATATGCATTCGGTAAATGCTGGCAGCATGGTCTATGGGCACGTATATGCGTTTCCCAGTCGTTTCGTTATCTTACGTACTGCAGCCACAATTCTCAATGTATGAATACACGCGCATTCTTTATCAAATAACTTTCATGCATTATTTCATTTGACGTGACTGAAAAATTACAAATTCTACGTAGGTGCGGCTTGCATAATGAATCGTTAGAATTCACACGTGCGAAAAGCATTTCAGTATTAACACGTTGACTGCCATGGTGGTCATCGGTGACCGGCGCCAAAAGAACTCACGAAAAATCAAAAAATATCCAATCGGTCGCATTTATATATATCGCATATATCGGTCGCATATTCAATTCTTTGGTCTCCGATACCTTCGCATTATTTTCACTTTGCACAATTCAATCGTATTCTGTAGTACTTCATCCGGTTGCAGTTTTAATATAGTAAAATACGCACGGCAATCGGTCGAATTTATAATTTTGTAAATGCCATTAATATTAGATAGCGATTCAATTCTTTGGTCTCCGATACCTTCGCATTATTTTCACTTTGCACAATTCAATCGTATTCTGTAGTACTTCATCCGGTTGCAGTTTTAATATAGTAAAATACGCACGGCAGTCGAAGGTCTTACGAAAAATGCAAAAAATACCCAATTGGTCGCATTTATAATTTTGTAAATGCAATTAATATTAGATAGCGATTCAAGTCTTTGGTCTCCGATACCTTCGCATTATTTTCACTTTGCACAATTCAATCGTATTCTGTAGTACTTCATCCGGTTGCAGTTTTAATAAAGTAAAATACGCACGGCAGTCGAAGGTCTTCCGAAAAATGCAAAAAATACCTAATTGGTCGCATTTATAATTTTGTGAATGCAATTAATATTAGATAGCGATTCAAGTCTTTGGTCTCCAATACCTTCGCATTATTTTCACTTTGCACAATTCAATCGTATTCTGTAGTACTTCATCCAGATGCAGTTTTAATATAGTAAAATACGCATGACAGTCAAAGTGTTAAAGGAATCGCTTGCCACCCGCAACCACGATCGTCCGACTCGTTACTGAATTACCATAATCTCCAACAATGGGATTGCTAAATAATTAACACGTTGACTCTCGAGCGCATTTTGCTACATTAGGACCTGTTACGACAAATTGAAATCCGCCCACATCTACCTTTCCTAATCGCACCTCATTGTTCCTTGCTTTCCTTTGACCTTTCTACCGCCACTTTCCTTCTAACCTACCCTATTCTTACATATCCCCACTCGTTACCCAACAACTTTCGAGAATATCGACAATTGCGCTTCTAAAATGATAAACGCTACTGGTTGCGAATTTTTTGCACTTTCCGTGAGACCCTTGGCGCCGGTCACCGGTGTCCACCGCGGCAGTCAACGTGTTAATTTCTCAAAGGAAAGAGTTACGAAGCCGCATCTCCGGTCTCGTTCTCGCTCGTAAGAGGGTACTGTCGCCCGGCCGGAATCAAGAGGGGCAAAATCGGCGTAATGGCGCTGGCGCGGAACCCTTTGACCAGCTGTACGGCACAATGGCAGTCACGAAAAATCGTGCTGACAATGTTATCTCGATCTCGCAGGCCCGTTTTTATGGGGCAGGCCGACGGGATTGAGTCGTCAAGCCGATCGAGTTATGGGGACCAGGACGGTGGCGCTGCGGGACTTTGGGCGACGGAGACGTCGTCTGCTGTGGGGATGTATTGATAAGTTGATCGGTCGATTATCGGCTATTGCGAATAGGATTTATGATTTTTTTTAATCTGAGCAAAGGCGCATTTTTATGTCGCAAGCTACTGTGCTGTGGAGACTGAGATTGTGACGAATTATGAGGTCTATAATTAAGCAAGGAAAGATGTTTAAGCACAAAGTTGATAAAATTAATATTATGATTATATAATTATTAGAATCTCTTTAAAAGTGCGTTTTTATAGTGCAAGTTGTGAAAACTGAGATGGTGACATATTGTGACACATTCAGTAATGGAAGACATTTAGTAGAAATCTCTTGATAAGTGGATCGGTCGATTATCGGTTAATGCGAATAGGATTTATGATTTTTTTTTAATCTAAGAAAAGACGCATTTTTATGTCGCAAGCTACAGTGCTGTGGAGACTGAGATTGTGACGGAGTATAAGGTCTATGATTTAACAGAGAAAGACGTTTAAGCACAAAGTTGATAAAACTAATATTATAATTGTATAATTATTATAATCTTTTTAAAAGTGCGTTTTTATAGGGCAAGTTGTGAAGACTGAGATGATGGTAGATTGTGACATATTTAGTAATAGAAGACATTTAGGAGAGATCTGTTGTTAAGTGGATCGGTCGATTATCGGCTATTGCGAATAGGATTTATGATTTTTTTTTTAATCTGAGCAAAGGCACATTTTTATGTCGCCAGTTACTGTGCTGTAGAGACTGAGATTGTGACGAACTATGAAATCAATATTTCAGTAAGGAAAGACGTTTAAGCACAAGGTTGATAAAAATAATATTATAATTGTATAATTATTATAACAAAAGTGCGTCTTTATAGGGCAAGTTGTGAAGACTGAGATGCTGGCAGATTGTGACATATTCAGTAATGGAAGACATTTAATAGAAATCTGTTCATAGGTCGATTATCGGCTATGGCGAATAGAATTTAACTAGTTTTATTTAGTTTGATCAAAATCAAATTTTTATGGGGCGGGCTGATGTGTTGTGAAGACTGGATTAGTGGTAAACTATTCAATAATAGAAGACGTTTCTTCGGAAACCATGAATCTGCCGTGGGAACGTGTTGAAAAATATTCAAATAGACGATTGATTGTTAGCGATAGTAAAATTTTACTGAAAATAACCAGAAAAGTTAAGTAATCGATAATCGTCTTGAAAGAAATAAGATTACATCAGATTAATTTGAATGAATGAAAGCTGAATCGGTACACGCCTAATATACAGAAACGTAGAAGTGAAGCGAACAATGTTCAGAGTGGAAGTTCAGTGTTATCAGCAAGTCTGGCGCCATGTGACGTGATGTGTTTGAGATTAGATTTGTGTGTGACGAAGAGGGCAGAGTGTGCGTGTGTGTGAGAGAGAGAGAGATTTTCTGATGGAGACGGGAGAAATTGAATTCAAGAGAGTGAAGGGAAGTTTCCAGGGCGAACGTGATGCAAATTTAAACTTGCGCAGCGAACGTAGTGAATACGAGTTTGAGAGGGAATGATGGAGGTTAAATTGCGTTTTGCTGCTTTTTATCAAATGAAAGTATTGAGAAGTCAAAAGGCTGCATTTTCCCTTTGCGCGTTTCGTTTCCGAAGCAAGCGGCATAAGTTAATGAAATGCGAAGGGGCAATTCTCGTTTAACCAACCGATTTACGAAAATGTATGAATCCACTGTTTCGAGGAACGTCATTTTAAATACATCATCTTTGAAAAACATAATTATGTTTCTTAATGAAATAATGATATTTTCTAAGTTTTGACAGTAATGGATTTTTAAGTAATGACATTTTAAATATTGCAATTTTTATATATATAATGACCTTTTATATTAAATATAAATGCAAATTTTTATCTGTTCCAAGATTATGAACACTACTTCCCAAATAATAACACAACAAATTGTACGTACTGCAATTTCCACATACATAAATATATTTTCCATAAAATACGACAAATTTTCATCTGTTTGAAAATGATGAATACCACATTCCGACTGACGACATTTTAAGTACTGTAATTTCCACGTGCACAATTCCAGAACGATGAACGCTGCTTTTCAAATAACGACATAATACATTTGACGTTCTCCAATGTCCACCTACATAAATTCCTTTTCTTTTAAATTACATCCCGCTAACTATAAGGTACGTCGGCCCATTTTCCCGCAACCACCCCCAAAATACACCGACCCGATTTGCCACGCGCCCTCGCGACAGCAGCCAATCGCTTCAAAAGCAGTACAGCTCTCAAGTGGTGGCTTAATGCGTCTCCGCGGTAATGAATCTGTTTGAAAATTATGAATATCATTTTCTGACTGACGACATTTTAAGTACTGCAGTTTCCATGTACATAATTCCAAAACAATGAACACTACTTTTCAAATAACGACACAATACATTTGAAGTCCTCCATTGTCCACGTAAATAAATTCCTTTTGTTTTAAATACAACCCGTTAACCGTCGGGCCATTTTCCCGCAACAACCCCCAAAATCAAATAACGACACAACATCGTTTGGAAGTACCGCTCTCAATATCCATGCGTACTGTTTGAAAATTATGAATACTACTTTCTGAATGACGACATTTTAAGTACTGCAATTCCCACGTGCATAATTCCAAAACGACGAACACTACTTTTCAAATAACGACACAATACATTTGAAGTCCTCCAATGTCTACGTACATAAACTCATTTTCTTTTAAATACAACCCGTTAACTGTCAGGCCATTTTTCCGCAACCACCCCCAAAATGAACCGACCCGATTTGCCACGCGCCCTCGCGGCCGCAACTACAGCTCTCAAGTGGTCGCTTAATGCATCTCCTCGGTAATGAATCTGTTTGAAAATTATGAATACCACTTTCTGACGGACGACATTTTAAGTACTGCAATTCCCACGTGCATAATTTCAGAACGACGAACACTACTTCTCAAATAACGACACAATACGTTTGAAGCCCTCCAATGTCCACGTACATAAATTCCTTTTCTTTTAAATACAACCCGCTAACCGTCGGACCATTTTTCCGCAACCACCCCCAAAATGCACCGACCCGATTTGCCACGCGCCCTCGCGGCCACAGTTACCGCGACGGCAGCCAATCGCTTCGAAACCAGTACAGATCTCAAGTGGTCGCTTAACACTTTGACTGCCATGGTGGTCACCGGTGACCGGCGCAAAAGATTTTACTAAAAATGCAAAAAATCCGCCACGAAGCCTATTTGCAATCTTGAAAAGCAATTGATATTGGAACGCTGTTTCAATACTTTTGCTTCTAACAACTCTGCGTTACCTCCACCTTCCATGATTTAATCATACTCTGTAGTATTTCATTGCATCGCGGTTCTAACATAGCAAAATACGCTTGGCAGTCAACGTGTTAATGCGACGAAATGACTGTTTGAAAAATGAAACGACTTTCTGACTGACGCCATTTTAAGTACTGCAATTCCCACGTGCATAATTCCAAAACGATGAACACTACTTTTCAAATAACGACACAACACATTTGAAGTTCTCCAATATCCACGTACATAAATTCCTTTTCTTTTAAATACAACCCGCTAACCGTCGGGCCATTTTCCGCAACCACCCCCAAAATGCACCGACCCGATTTGCCACGCGCCCTCGCGGCCGCAGCTACCGCGACGGCAGCCAATCGCTTCGAAACCAGTACAGCTCTCAAGTGGTCGCTTAATGCGTCTCCGCGGTAATGACCCACAGTAGAGCTCGTGAAAGGGCCCGCCGCACAATGCTCTCTGGCTTTGGCTTTCACGCGAAAGCAAACAAGCTCGCCCCTGGCAGCGTCTTTAATCCCGCCGGCCATCCGACGAGGACGCCACACGCGCTAAAAAACGCAAGAAAGCGCTAAGCCTCGGAAGAGGTACCCGCGCAAGCACATTTCGGTCAGTAATACGTAGAAATAGGGGGAAT
The DNA here is from genome assembly GCA_033815515.1 of Cryptocheilus praepositus. Lineage (NCBI taxonomy): Eukaryota > Metazoa > Arthropoda > Insecta > Hymenoptera > Pompilidae > Cryptocheilus > Cryptocheilus praepositus. The sequence goes on from JAWWQZ010000190.1 coordinate 3,226,393, forward strand.
GGCTAATCGCGGGGCGCGGAACCGGTCGCGCGTATTTAGCCGCATGATACGCGGGCACAATTCGATTTCCATTAGAGGAAGACGATGTTTACTCAGCGCCCGGCCGTTGTCACGACACGAGCTGATCGAGAGGAAAGAGGCTGGCCGAGCGGAAGGGTCCCGAGGGACGGAAAAGCGAATCAGGTTTCTGCAGCGCATTTCGGACCCTTGGTGTCCTCTGCTTACCTGCCAGACGCTCACCTTCGCCTCGGCTGTTTCCTCCGTTCGGGCTGCTTCGCGCGCGGCCTCAAAGGAAGAGGCGAAAATCATAATCAGTGACAAAGGAGAAGGGACGCGTGATGGTGGAGAGAGGAGACGCGCGCGTGTGTGCGTGTGGAGAAAAGACCCCTTTCTCACGCGACACCTCGACACGTGAAGAATCCGACGATTTCGGGGGGTCCCGGGAGACGAGTGAGAGAGACGACATTAGACAGGGGTGCCAGTGTCGAAGGTGTCAACCCCTGCGACCGGTTGCCCGGAGTGCGTTCGTTGCGTTGCGGAAAATGTTGGGCGGAAAATTTACGCGAGACGCGCAACCGCAGGGGGTAAATTGATGCTGCAGCGAAGAATGCGTCTGGACGGAAGACTTTGAGAGGTTTCGGCGGCCACCGAGAAAATGGCAGTGTATCTACGGCTTTCTTCAGATGAAATTGTATGCGTGCATATTTCTCTGTAACTGTAGTGTTAGCGCGGGGTCACTATGCACTTATTCTTGTCCGTTCAATTTTGATGACTTTCCGAAGTTCATATCTTTTCCAACATTTTTGTGCACTCACAAACTGTTTTCTGCGAAAATCAGTACGTGTAATTAATAGACTAGACTTCAGTATGACGTGAGTTACTACAACGTAACTAAATATATTGCTATAATGCACTATGTAATAAATTTCATACAAAGCAGAACGCGTTAACTGCGTATTTGCGAATTGTTTGTTACAAACATCGCATACTCTATCGTCATTTCAATTACTACCATATTATATACGTCATATTAAAATATTCGTAAAATCTAAATTCCATTTCTCATATAACGCGCGGGATAATAAAATGCAAGATTGCACCGTTTATTCTTATCGTGCAGCGTATAGCTTCTTATCTCCATCGCAGCTGATTTCTTTCATTTATAATTTCACACTGCGTGTAACATATTAACCGCATAATAGTGGAGTCTACAATTTGCAAGCTGTCCGCTGGACAAAATCGCACAAACTATCATCATATTAATTAACACATCTTGCGCGGGAAGCGACTAAACTCGTTTTGCGCGGATTTCACATCTTGAGCGGGAAGCGACTAAAGTCGTTTTTCACGGATTATTGATGGATTATTGTTATCGATGGGTTTTTGTGATGTTTTTACAGTAAGATCAGATAGACATGAGTAGCAGAAATACAAAAGGTGCGTTGCAAGAATGAATTCCTATGAATTCGTTTTGCTGACGCGATTACGTTGTAATACGCTAAAGATTTTGAGGAGCAGGTTTCCAAATGCCTCGAGAAAAATGTTGGGTAGTTTTCCGTGGAAACAGATTTTATTGAGTTTTTGCTTCTTATATATGCGGGATGTGTGATCCTTCTATTCCCAAAAAATTTTTCACGGTTTTTCATGTTTTACAAGATTTTTTTAGTTTTTCATTTTTGACAAGTTAGTTTTATTCTTTTAAAAGCAATAAAAAAAATTATTTTTAAAGAGAGACTAAAAGTTTTTTTGAAAAACCTAATGCTTAAAAACTGCAGCTATTTTAGGCAGAAGGAATTTTACGTCCGAACTGTAAAAATTCGCCCGCTACACGGTTCGACTTTGGCGGCAAAGTGCCCGCGCAAGATGTGTTAATATGATAATATACACCGAATGCCGAATTGCACACCCCACCCCACAAAATCAACGCAGCGAACTCTAAGACACTCGCAACGAAACTAGCCAGCTGCCGAGTACGGTCGCCAATAAAATCTCCTGCAACGTTCGGCCAGTATCTCCACATAAAATCACGACTTACGACTGTTTCAAAGGAGCCCCGTCAGTTTCTCATACGGCCCGGAATAAATTACGACGCAGGCTCATTTCGTGACATTTTTTATCTTTCCGTAGGGGACAGCGTTATTTAGGAGCGCGCGATACCGATCGGCATTCAATAGCGCGCTGCCGTAAATGTGTAACGGCACGGCAGGGTTGCGATTTCACGAAATTCGACTCGAATCGCAACCCTTTGGCCGGCTGCCCTCCCGTCTGCGAGTCTTGATTTATGGGATCCGACAGCAATTGTGCGCGGCCATAGGCTGTCCCTTTGACGGCTCTCAGCACTCTTTGCTCGACGTACCTCACGCTAACGCGTATTCTTTCGTCGCTCCTGATTATGTGCTGCGCCGATGAAGGACTGTTAAAAAATCATGGGCGGTCTGATATTTAGGAGATTACGTAATAGATTTGGGGCGAGATGAAGTACATTGCAATTTGTTTGAAACTTAATACTGTTACTTTTTTATGATACTGTGTCCGCATTGCGCAACATAAATTTCCTGAGTAAATGTGTAATTGGCATGAATGCGGAACCGCTGTGAAAGCATAAATATGTCCTAGAAGTTTATCATTATTCTCACGGACGCAATGATATGAACGATGAAGGACTGTTAAAAAATCATGGGCGGTCTGATATTTAGGAGATTACGTAATAGATTTGGGGCGAGATGAAGTACATTACAATTTGTTTGAAACTTAATACTGTTACTTTTTTATGATACTGTGTCCGCATTGCGCAACATAAATTTTCTGAGTAAATGTGTAATTGGCATGAATGCGAAACCGTTGCAAAAGCATAAATATGTCCTAGGAGTTTATCATTGTTCTCACGGACGCAATGATATGAACGATGAAGGACTGTTAAAAAATCATGGGCGGTCTGATATTTAGGAGATTACGTAATAGATTTGGGGCGAGATTAAGTACATTGCAATTTGTTTGAAACTTAATACTGTTACTTTTTTATGATACTGTGTCCGCATTGGGCAACATAAATTTCCTGAGTAAATGTATAATTGGCATTAATGCGGAACCGCTGTGAAAGCATAAATATGTCCTAGGAGTTTATCATTGTTCTCACGGACGCAATGATATGAACGATGAAGGACTGTTAGAAAAATCATGGGCGGTCTGATATTTAGGAGATTACGTAATACATTTGGGGCGAGATGAAGTACATTGTAATTTGTTTGAAACTTTAATACTGTTACTTTTTTATGATACTGTGTCCGCATTGCGCAACATAAATTTCCTGAGTAAATGTGTAATTGGCATGAATGGGAAACCGTTGCGAAAGCATAAGTATGTCCTAGGAGTTTATCATTGTTCTCGCGGACGCAATGATATGAACGATGAAGGACTGTTAGAAAAATCATGGGCGGTCTGATATTTAGGAGATTACGTAATAGATTTGGGGCGACATGGAGTACATTACAATTTGTTTGAAACTTAATACTATTACTTTTTTATGATACTGTGTCCGCATTGCGCAACATAAATTTCCTGAGTAAATGTGTAATTGGCATGAATGCGGTACCGCTGTGAAAGCATAAATATGTCCTAGGAGTTTATCATTATTCTCATGGACGCAATGATTAGAACGTGTGGCCTAATTGATTTCGTCAATTTTCCAGGAAACTTGTCAAATCAGTGTACAATTAACAGTATGTAATAAGTCAACTTTATCCGACTCTAATTATTATGATATTTTAATTTTTATTGGCGCATCCGGTCACTTAGTCAGTCTGAAACTATACCGTTTAAAATGCGTTATGTCGAGCTCTACTTCATTCCTACTCATTATCTATATATAAAGAACCGTTCGGCATAGGATGTGTCACGCAAAGAGTGACGGACAGCATTTAGCAATCGCGAATGTTTAGGAACGAAAGTGTTGTAGACAGAAGGGAAATTCAATTTATTTCGTTCACAAAGGAACGAAAAAAGTTTCTGGCGCGTCACTGCTATGTGGACATATACCAGCACACGTTTCGCAAGCCAGACATTTACGTCAAGCGCGAACAGTCACGTCCGATCGAAGCTTTTTGCCCGACTGAATAACTAACCCCTTTGACGTCAATCTCGTCACTCACGCCAATTGGATCGATCAGCGGGAAGAAAGTAATAAATCGCTCGCGAGGTCAAGAATCTACACGCACGATTTCGCGCGAGATTTTTATACGGCCGCGAGAGCGTCGCTTAATTCTGTGAGAAAGTGAGAATCGCACGGAATTGCATTAAGCGAGTCGGTATTCTCTAAATTATTCGACAGAAATATCGCGCGCTGATTTCAGTAACCTGGTTTAACACGTTGACTGTCGAGAGTATTTTACTGTATTAGAACGGCGATGCTATGAAATACTACAGCGTTCGACTCAATTCAATGCAAAATGTAAATAATGTGCAGGTATTGCAGGCCAAAGGATCGCATCACTATTCTAATAACAACTGCATTTATAAAATAATAATTGCTACCCATTGCGAATATTTTGGATCTTCAGTAAAATCGTTTGCGATGGTCACCGGTGGTTACGCGGCCATAAACGGTTAAATACGGAAGATTCTATTTTGTATTGCGTTGTTCGGAAAGTTAACATTTTAAACCTTTTGACGGGGCGATTACGTTGGAATATTGGATTGGCTTGGACGGAAAGTAATTTTCTTGCGACGGATAATCATAGGGCCGATATTCTTCTACGTATATACCGGTAAAAGTGTTTTCATCCTTAACACGTTGACTGTCGAGAATATTTTACTGTATTAGAACGGCGATGATATGAAATACTACAGCGTTCGACTCACTTTAATGCAAACTGTAAATAATGTGCAGGTATTGGAGACCAAAGGATCGCATCACTATTCTAATAACAACTGCATTTATAAAATAATAATTGCTACCCATTGCGAATATTTTGGATCTTCAGTAAAATCGTTTGCGATGGTCACCGGTGGTTACATGACATAAACGGTTAACGGAAGATTCTATTTTGTATTGCGTTGTTAAAACAAAAGTTAACATTTTAAACCTTTTGATCAATGGAAGCATGGGATTGGCTTGGACGGAAAGTAATTTTCTTGCGTCGGATAATCATAGTGCCGATATTCTTCTACGTATATACCGGTAAAAGTGTTTTCATCCAATAAACGTTGACTGTCGAGACCCCACACACTGTATTAGAACGGCGATATAAAAAAAAAATACTACAGCGTTCGACTCACTTTAATGCAAACTGTAAATAATGTGCAGGTATTGGAGACCAAAGGATCGCATCACTATTCTAACAACAACTGCATTTATAAAATAATAATCGCTCTCCTTTGCGAATATTTTGGATCTTCAGTCAAATTTCTTGTGTCGGTCACCGGTGGTCAACATGACAGTCAAAGTGTTAACGTTAGAAATTCAGTCAGGATCGCATTAAATAAAACAAAAATGCATTAGTTATTGACCAATGCCAAGCATCCGGCATTTCTAAAAAAATCAATATAAAAATTCGAATCCTTCGCTGAGGGATCAGTATCGGCGGCATATAATGTCGCCACGTCAGATTTCCCAACAATAAAATTTAAAAAACACCACTTGACCCCACACACCAATTAAATTCGCATGAAAAAAATTAATTTCTTTTCTACGAAACTTTATATCATTTCTATTAACAATCATTTTCAGCGTACCGTACCACAATTCAACATTTTTCTCACCATCCACTTCTCTTCCTCAACTCTCAACCATCTTTCCGCGATTTTGTTAACTTCCCATACTCTCCCTCTACTCTCCACCGATGTGCGCCAATCGTGAGAAAGTGCAGAAATACCAAAGGCCGCTTGCGCGACTTTAGCGCAGCGTGAAAGTCAATTTAATTTAGCCCCTCGTCGGATCCGCACGCGCAGCCGAAGAAGCAGCGGGCGCGGAGTAACGGCGAGCTGTTTGTATGGAAATTTAATAAATGACCGTGTCGAAAGGCTCATCGGCTCTCGCTCTGCTTTCTTCGGTTTCTTCGCAGCGACGGCGGCGGCAATTTGCAGCGCGAATTGTCGGGCCGCGAGGGTCGGGCTCGTTCCGTCGCAAAGTCGACGGTTGAAAAGTCACCCCGAGTCGGGCTTACGCCCCTGGAGGTCCTTCGTTGGTCGCCTTTTGCGTTAGCGCCCTCCTGCCTCTACGTGAACCGCACTAAACAGCCAGGCATGCTCATGTAGACGTCTGACTGCGGCCCGCGGTTTGCACCAGGGGTTCCAGGCAATTTTTTCGTCCGGGGTTTTACCTTGTGTAATGTGGATGGAGTTTGTAGGGCACGTATGTAGTGTGGATGCATTATAAATGCTGGAGAGAGTCATTACACATGCAGCATATGTTTAGTGTTCTTGTAAGATAGATATTGCGCAGATTGAGAAATTGTATGGGCGTGATATAAGTGTAATGTGGATAATATAATAATTTAATATGCATATAGTGTGCGCATTATTATGTATGTAATATGTGGAATGTGGGGTGGATGCAATGTGTGATGCATATTGTGCAGATGTAGTGTGGATGCATTACGAATGCTGGAGAGAGTCATTACACATAATGTTCTTGTAAGACAGATATTGCGCAAATTGAGAAATTGTATGGGCGTGATATACGTGTAATGTGGATAATATAATCATTTAATATGCATATAGTGTGCGTATTAGTATGTATGTAATATGAGGAATGTTGGGTGGATGCAATGTGTGAGATGGATATTGTGCAGATGTAGTGTGGATGCATTACGAATACTGGAAAGAGTCATTATACATGCAGCATATATTAAATGTTTTTTAATATAGATGTTACGTAGATTGAGCATATTGTACGAGTGTGGTATGTATGTAATGTAGATAATATATTAATTTAATATGTATATAGTGTGCGCATTATTATGTATGTAATATGTGGAATGTGGGGTGGATGCAATGTGTGATGCATATTGTGCAGATGTAGTGTGGATGCATTACGAATGCTGGAGAGAGTCATTATACATGCAGCATATGTTTAATGTTCTTGTAAGATAGATATTGCGCAGATTGAGAAATTGTATGGGCGTGATATAAGTGTAATGTGGATAATATAATCATTTAATATGCATATAGTGTGCGTATTAGTATGTATGTAATATGAGGAATGTGGGGTGGATGCAATGTGTGAGATGGATATTGTGCAGATGTAGTGTGGATGCATTACGAATGCTGGAGAGAGTCATTATACATGCAGCGTATGTTTAATGTTTTTGTAAGATAGATATTGCGCAGATTGAGAAATTGTATGGGCGTGATATATGTGTAATGTGGATAATATAATAATTTAATATGCATATAGTGTGCGTATTACTATGTATGTAATATGTGGAATGTGGGGTGGATGCAATATGTGAGATGGATATTGTGCAGATTTAGTGTGGATGCATTGTGAATGCTGGAGGGATCCGTTATATGTACATATAGCGTGTATGTAACATTTTTAATATCGATATTACGTATATCTAGAATGCATATTGTACGAGTGTGGTATGTATGTAATGTGGATAATATATTAATTTAAAGTGCATATAGTAATCGCGTACGTTTGCGTTACAAATTTTTCATACATCTGGCATGCATATAGTATGTGCCGGGTATTTTTATAGTCACATACATTTGTATTGAAAAGATCTAAAAAAAAATAACATTCGTGCGAGTATGTATCTAACCCGAACATTTCATCATTCGAGTATCCATATACTCTTATTTATCTGTAGCATACTTATTACACAAATCTCGTATGTATACCTTACATGCGATATGTCTGTATTGTGCACACACACACTATAATCTCTGAGAAAATATCTAGAATATAACTACAATACACGCAGCAACCGTATTATGTGCCCAACATTCTTGTAGTCACGCAGATCTATATATCGTAGATCGTATATATCGTATCGAATACCCTATCTAACCCGACATTTCATTATTCGCGTATCCATACACTACATACAATGTCTCCATACTGCACGTGATTGCACTGCACATGGAAATCGTGCATATTCCCGCCGTGCCACAATTGCAGCCTGAATGCACCTCTACACCATACAGATATCACAGTCGTCGGAAACCCACACTCACCGCTCACACACCCCATACCCACAGCTATAAATTTGCGAAACGTCATTCAGCCGTCGATATCCGCGGCCACGCAAGGGTTCCCGCTATTTTATGCGTCCGACTCTTTGTGAAAATCTCAATGCCGCGCCGCGACAAAGTGACGGCCCCGACTGAAATCGCAGCTACGGCTAAAAGTGTCAAAGGACGCGCGTTCCCCAGTTGCCGCGTTAATTACTTTGTCCATTTTTTCCGCCGATCTGAATCCCTTGTCAACGAGGCCAGCGGTGCGTCGATGAAAGGCGATTCAAAGAGTCCGGGATCGTTCCTTTATAGTCTCATTAACGCGGCTCGAATAAACGAGCAGCTCGCAGCTATCCTAAGAAACCGCTTCCTTAATTAGAGCAAAGTAGAGCGCGCTCACCTTCCGTAATTGCAAATTTTTCGCTTTGCGTAGAACGCGCTGACGTATGAACATTTTAATTCACGACGATTAGGCTGTTTGCGTATTGTGTGTCTTTGAATGGTTGATTGGAAAGATATCCTGGACGAGTCTATCGATTTTGTGGAGAAATCGGAGATGCGTTTTGTGGTACTTTGAAATATGTGCAACGCATTTAGTAATATGAAATGTGATATTAAAAGTGAAGAAGAGTTGAGCAGTATTAATCCATTTAACCCTTCTTTGCATGATTTTTTCTTTATTGGTGAAGTAAATCAAGGTGATATAATTCATGTTCAAAATTAAAGGAAAAATGGTTAAAAAAATCTTAGTATATATTTATAGTATAAATTTAGCAAAAAACAATATGATGGAAATTCCCATTATCATGCAAAGTTAGATCAAAGTGAACTTGTTCTTTTATATAATTTTTGGGCATTCAATATTATGATGGAAATTTCCACCATCATGCAAAGAAGGGTTAATATTATGAAGGATAGATATTTTTTAGAAAAGTATGTAAATTGCTCCAATATTTCTTTCGCATATGAATTTAAATTAGACGACTAATTTGCAACATACCGAACATTGCCTTATCCACTAATGACACTAAGACTCGTATTGTGAGGGTGGAAAGCGTAAACTGATGCGACAATGAAAGCGTGGAAGTTTCGAGTTAAAAGTTACAAGAGACCCGCCGTGATCAAATGTCAGATATCTCAAAGTGTAACGAGACGCTGTACAGAAACTCGTCACGGCCAGACGGGCAAAAAATTATAATTGCCGTTTGAAGATTAATTACATTGCAATACTGTTATAATTTTAATTTCATTAGACACACACGCTTTTATCGCTACACGCCCGAGTAAGTGCAAAGTCACTAAATCATCTCAGCTGGAACAGAATGGATTTAGCATATCAGTAAATTAAATAATGAACGAAAAATATATACATATTCATGGCATATCCGTCTCTGTGAGTTGCATCGTGACTTTGTGTTGGAAAAGAAATTCTACTACCGGTGCTGAACGTTTCGGAAAAGGAAAATCGATAGGGATAATGGTGGCCCTTGAAAAGTGTCGAATTTCGTACCCGCATGCTTGACGCCCTCATGAAATTCTCGAACCCCCACAAAAGAGTTCCATGCTGCTTGAACGTTACTCAAATGCTAAACGATGGATTCAACGAAAAACCGTTCGCGCAGGAGCGTTTAAGTTTCATTCATTTATCATATGATCATCAATCAATATTGACAAATGTCTTGTATTGTATTTGATAATGTAGCGACTCTTGTATCTTGCTCTTTTATTATCGTATGCGAATTATCTCTAGATTTCCTACTTCAGTTGAGTTTTTTATTTATTTTATGTGAGGAATTTTCATTATATTATTTCCTATATTTTGCATCTCAAACATCGACAATATTTTTTCTAGAATTTCCATAAATTCACTATCATTGTATTTTCGTATTTTAATCTCTTTCATTTTTTTCTGTAACAATTTTAAAACATCTCCTCCTGATTTCCCACATTTTACCACATGTCATTAATTTACCTTCGGAGCTTCACGATCTACACTCGCACAAGACTGCATCAATCACGATAATGCATCATTACATTTTGCACTTTAATCTTTCGCCATACTTCCTCGAAATTCGAGCGCGCCTCTTACTCGACTCCCCCACACTTCTTCACCTTCCTTTCAATCCCATCGATCCTCACACCACCGTCGCATTCCATCAATTTACCTCCGAACCGCACGATTTTGCACTCCTATCGAAACGCCACCAACCGCCATAGCAACCCTCATACCCGCCATTACTTTCCTCGCCACCCCCTTCTCTCCCATATCTCTGTCAGCCGCCAGCCAACGTTTTCCGACGCTTCGCCTTCAGACTCGAAATCGTTCAATTACCTTCCTCCATCGCACCTCGCTGCACTCGCTTCCCAATTAATCTGCTCGCCCATATTCCGCGGCTCCTGCAACTGGCTCCTCCAGCCGTCGGCAAAAAGCAGCACTTGTCGCCGAAGTAGCAGCTGTTACAAGGCAAAGGACACAAGGCTCTCATGCCATTGTTTCACCGGCATAATGCGCTCGTTTTGTTCGCACCGGAGGACGAAAGCAGCGAGGAGCAGAAAAGGGAAGAAAAGAGGCGAATCGAGTCGCACGATCGATCGACGCGAACGAAGTACGCCGGCTCGCTCGGAACCTCTTGAATTCTTTACGTGCGGAAGGACTTCTTTCTTTCCGGCTGCTCGGCGCAGGACGTGTCCGAGGAGGCAGCCATCGATTGTCGACGAAGCTGTCAGCTTGAGTGCACGCTGCGAGACGAAATGCGCTGCGAAACTTCCTGTCGGCGATGCAGACGGCGGCGATCGAGCTATCGGCGACTGATCGTCGATAAACGTGTGAGAACTTGGGGAGCGGTGGCTGAATGCGTGCATGTTGTGTGGAGAGAAAATAAAAATAAGGTACAAAATAGAGACGTGAGGAAATCGAAAACATATTTTGTAGAAAACGGAACGGTGAAACAGGAAAATATCAAAAGATACATATATCTCTTCATGGCTAAGAGAATAATTATTTAATAAATTAACACTTTAACTGTTATGATGGTCACCGGTGACCGACGCAAGAAATTTGACTGAAGATCCAAAATATTCGCAATGGGTAGCAATTATAATATTAATTTTATGAATGCAGTTGTTGTTAGAATAGTGATGCGATCCTTTGGTCTCCAATACCTGCACATTATTTAAATTTTGCATAATGCAGTCCAACGCTATAGTATTTCACAGCATCATGATGCGATCCTTTGGTCTTCAATACCCGTACATTACTTACATTTTCAAATCGTCAAATAAATAGCATCGCTATTAATACTGATAAACGTGTTAATTTGAACACTTTGACTGCCATGATAACCATCGTAATCGGCAAGAAATTTTTGAAGATCCAAAAATTCGCAAGTTAGCAATTATTTTTTTATAAATGCAGTTGTTATTAGAATAATAATTCGATCCTTTGGTCTGCAATACCTGCACATTATTTACATTTTGAATAATTCAGTCGAACGCTGTAGTATTTCATAGCATCGCCGTTCTAATACAGTAAAATACTCTCGACAATTAACGTGTTAAGGATGAAAACACTTTTACCGGTATATACGTAGAAGAATATCGGCCCTATGATTATCCGTCGCAAGAAAATTATTTTCCGTCCAAGCCAATCCAATATTCCAACGTAATCGCCCCGTCAAAAGGTTTAAAATGTTAACTTCCCGAACAACGCAATACAAAATAGAATCTTACGTATTCAACCGTTTATGGCCGCGTAACCACAGGTGATCACCGCAAAAGATTTTACTGAAGATCCAAAATATTTGCAATGGGTAGCAATTATTATTTTACAAATGCAGTTGTTATTAAAATAGTGATTCAATCCTTTGGTCTGCAATGTCTGCACATTATTTACATTTTGCATAATTCAGTCGAACGCTGTATTATTTCATAGCATCGCCGTTTTAATACAGCAAAATACTCTCGATCGACAGTCAACGTGTTAAGGATGAAAACACTTTTACCGGTATATATGTAGAAGAACATCGGCCCTATGATTATCCGTCGCAAGAAAATTACTTTCCGTCCGAACCAATCCAATATCCCAACGTAATCGCCCCGTCAAAAGGTTTAAAATGTTAACTTTCCGAACATCGCAATACAAAATAGAATCTTACGTATTCAACCGTTTATGGCCGCGTAACCACCGGTGACCACCGCAAAAGATTTTACTGAAAACCTAAAATATTCGCAGTGGGTAGCAATTATTATTTTATAAATGCAGTTGTTATTAGAATAGTGATTCGATCCTTTGGTCTGCAATACCTGCACATTATTTACATTTAGCATAATTCAGTCGAACGCTGTAGTATTTCATAGCATCGCCGTTCTAATATAGTAAAATACGCTTGGCAGTCAAGGTGTTAATGAATAAGGATAAATGCATTGATGAGAGTAAGTGTCTCTCTAATTTGCATCGTACTTCTTCTCGCGTTGAACCTCAACTGAACTAAACTGCCGATCATCTCCTCGTTCATTTATTCTGTTTTCTTCTCTATGACAACGGATTCATTCCAGAATGTTCTCATTACTATATACATAAATAAAAATAAATAAATATATATACATATATATATCTATATATATATGTATATACATTTATTTGTTTATATACGATTTCTGTATTATATTTCCCTATTCCACGCTTTCTCTTTCCACAAAATATATTTTCGCTTCACATACATCCCTATTTCACATTTCATTTTTATTTCCTCTTTGCCCTCACACATACACCAACTCATACATTCAACTAACACTCCATGCATTTCTCCACACACGCATTCTTTCACCAAATCTTCTACTTCATACATACGTCTTCACACGAACTTCACGAAACTTCATTCATCATCCACAAACTCCGTCAACTGACCGCCGCAATCCGCGACCACTTCGCCCTGGGAACCCGGGATTCTCGAAAAATATGAGCCACTCAGTCCGGCAACTGTACCCTGCGAATACGGATTCCGTTACTTCGTTGCAACTGCGCGCCGAGAGAAGTGCCGTTTACAAAATGACGCGTCTAATCCTAATGGCAATCGAATGGCGTATTGCGAGACAGTCGGCGGCACCCTAAGCTTTGGATTTCGATAATTTCCAGGGTAAACAGAGACCATTGTCCCGCGCGAGGCTGTCCTTTGTCGCTTCCGCCTCCGGGGGATCCCGGAAGATCCTTTTGTCAATTGGATGTCATCGATCATCGACGTACGAGTCGCTGCTGTGAAAGTATAAATGGCCCTGGCGACCGTTGAAGGCGCTTGCGGGGCTTAGTCTTTTCTTCCCTCGGTCCCTTCTTATGCAGGGAGGTTCGACAAATTTCGAGACTGTTGCGGTGCACCGTTTCGAGTGTTCGGGGCAGAATACGATGATATGACGGGTTGATTTCGTCGCGCGGTTGCGTGTTTCGTGTCAGTTAATGTAATAAAATTAGGGTAATTGAGGAGAAACGTTTGTGTAAGGCACTCAATAATACCGAAGGCTTTTTATGTTGGGTATTCAGTTTTTATTAACCCTTTGCGCTCGGACATGTTCCTTCACGAAGTAGCGAATAGCGCAACATTTCGTTTAAAATGGTATAGTTTTGAAAAAAATACTCTGCTCAAATCATGTTTTGCATACAACTTTGCTGATATATTTATGTTGAAACAAAATTGAAATTTTATAGCCTATTCTTTTCGAATGCATTATAGTTCATTCACCAATGTGCATTGCAGGTTTATTCAAACACATATCTCATTGATAAGTTGTTTATGATCTTTCACGTGTCATTTTTTCTTCCGAGCATATACAATGTTTATACAATAACTTGCAGTTTATCATTTAGCCTACTGCAGGAATATATAGAAGGTTGTTCTTGCAGTCGCTAGAATTCTCCTCTCGGTTTATTGACCATGAATTTACTAAATATTAAATAGCACACAGATTATTAATTCTATCTCATTGCCTTAACTTAAAGAAATATCTTAAGGAAACAAATATTTGAACAAACGTTTTCTGTATGTACATTTTCCAAGTATCTTCGTGTCCCTTCAGAGGGGACAGTCGAGTGCAAAGGGTTAAAATAAATATTTAATTAAATAGTTATATCAAATCATTTGTAATTAAAATAATTCTAATATTTTAGATCACTGAAGTAATTTTTGTTAAAATAATTCTTTACTGTACATGTTTTGAAACCATAAGGGTTTCTCCTTCAAGTGCTAATTGTGTGGCTATGGTCGAATTAAGAGTGCATCGGTGTTAGATAGTGGGAACACGCTAAACTGGTCAAGGAAGCAAGTGTTGCGGTTTTGTAAATTGCGGAGTAAAGAATTAATATCATAAAAATCAAACGACCGATATTAAATGGGGTATTATGTTTTGTTATACTTATAATTTGTACACGCATCGATGCATAAAATTCTTTCTCCAAACTCTTGCACAACCCTCCAAATTCTCTTTCGAAACTTTCCCGTAAGCACAAAAACTCTCAAAACTCTTCAACGCGCACCGAGACACTTTTATCGGGACGCACAGCTTCATTTTCATCTCTCACATCGAAGTCTAATTTCGCAAACCGTTCAACAAAGCTACACTTCCGCCAAGTATCAACCTGTTTCTTCTCTTCACTGAAAAGGTTGGCAAAAATGCGGCTCTGCGCAATTCGCTTGAATCACCCAACGTCTCATTCCATTATCTCCCGCTTTCCTGTACTCACGACCTTCGTGCAGCTATTCCTGAACGTCTTGTCTTTTACAAATCCTCGGCGCGTCTGTTGGCCCTAACGGAAACGCTAATTCGATGCTTCGTCTGAGTCATCCACGATCAATCCGTCAGAAGCTTCTCACCATTGTGTGTATATTTATATACCGAGTTCCTCCGGACACGTACATCCACCGGGATAAACGATACAAATAACCATTCTGTTAAAGGCAGGTGTTATATAACGAACAGCGTAATTCATGTATGAAAGTGAATGTGTCTTGCGGCGACTGATAAAACTGATCAATGGCTTTCAGCTATGTCACTGTGTGTTTCTGTCTGTTACCGTTAAAGCGTATAATTTAGGTAATTCACCAAATAACTAGACATTTCATGAATTACATAACTGAATCAGTTAAAATGTGTAATAGATTAATAATCTCACGCTTCGCTTAATTGTTCTATAAATTAACTAATGATAAATTGTTAAAATCACTCAAAAACTACATTTCGTATTACGAATAGATTAATTGTGAAGTATTAAAGAAAAACAGAATATATAGTGCAATATTATTATATAATAACCGAACATAGTGTAGCAATAAGATAATTTATGAAGTATCTAGTTATTTTATGAAATACCGGATTCCACGCTTTAATCGTAAAATATCTACCGTTGCGTCCAATGAAGGCAAGAGTTTATTATTGGCGAATACCGGTCAGTGATAATTGAAACGGAATCGAATTAATTGGAAGGTTGAAAATTGGCATCTATGCAAGTGTTTTTTTATCGAACTTTGCATCAAATGAAGACAAAATTTTATTACTGACTCACACCGGTCACTGATAATTGGAACTGAATGAAATTAATTAAAAGATTGGAAATTGTCATCTATGTGAGTATTCGTTTTTTCATTGACCGTTGCATCAAACGAAGGCAAGATTTTATTATTGGCTAATACCGATCACTGATAATTAAAACGGAATTCATTTAACTAAAAGGTTAAAAATTGAGCAAAAATGAATATGCGTATGCCCTGGTTGACGGAAGAAATGAATTGTAATTAATATTTTAACTAACGAAATTTAACTAAGACAGAATGCCGAAACGTCAGATTAATTTGTTCTCAATATTTATCCCTTTAATTAAATTAATTTCGTTTGCATTTCGATTATCAGTTACTAGTATTCACCAATTATAAAATCTTGCATTCGTTCGCATTGTAATTAATATTTTAACTAACGAAAATTTAACTAAGACAGAATATCGAAATGTCAGATTAATTTGTTCTTAACATTCATCCCTTTAATTAAATTAATTTCCTTTGCATTTCGATTATCAGTTACTAGTATTCACCAATTATAAAATCTTGCATTCGTTCGCATTGTAGTTAATATTTTAACTAACGAAAATTTAACTAAGACAGAATACCGAAACGTCAGATTAATTTGTTCTTAACATTCATCCCTTTAATTAAATTAATTTCCTCTGCATTTCGATTATCAGTTACTAGTATTCACCAATTATAAAATCTTGCCTTTGTTCGATTATCTACATTAGACGGTTCATATAAATTAAGTTCGCACTATGGTATAGACAAGAATAAAAAGTATTTTGTTAAGAAAAAATGTTGGCTGCAAAGTCACTTTATCAAGAAAACTATTGTTAATTGACTTACAAATTAAAAATTAAATGAGTATGTATTAAAGTGCGTGGACGACTGCGCATTTTTGCTAATTTCTTAATCGGATACGAAGTACAATTTTTTTTTTGTCACCAATCGACCGATAAGTGTGTTCACGAAGATAATTATGTAGATATCTATTGCAAAATTTGTTGCTGCCAACTTTTATCGGGAGTCGACACGAGGTGCGATGGCGAAAGCATAAAAGACAAACGTTTAATCTTGGAACGCAACGACATTCGCTTGCATTGTTTAACAAAACAAAAAGTGTACAATGGCCGATTCCTGGTAGTGCGTGTCTTTGCAACAAACAGATGACAAGGGAACGTCCAATTGTTGCGGGTGCGCGATTGTCGAAGCACAATGGGAAAAACAATTATTCAGTAATGATGGAAAAAAACAATGGCCTCGCCTTTGCGCGATTATCCTGCTCACTGAAGACACAAACTTTAATTAACGTCAATAGTCAATACCAATATCAAGGTCGCGTCATTAATATTGTTCTTTAACCGTTAGGATATATTTTTTAACTTGATGATCATTCGAGCTTCTCTTCCGCGATTAATATCGACTGACAACCAATTTCTTAACTAATCGTTTGTTGTGAATTTGCATCGATATCAGCTGTAGAATTTTAGCATTCTGTAGTTCACATTGTTTTTTAAATATTGTTAACATATCTTCTAATTTAACGTTTCTCGGTTTTGTTCTCGAAGTGATATCGATTCCCATTGATGTCGAAACGTTTTGTCAATTTTGATTGTATCGATTGTAAATACGAAATTTGATCGTTGCGTAATTATATAAATATTACATAAATTGACGCATATCTCTAAAGTACCGATCTTTTATGAATTATATTATCAATCGTCTCCATTTTCACTGTTTTCCAAGTTCTTCTTGCTTGCACTTTCTATAACTGACACCGATCGTCAGTCCCGATTTCTCTGCATTTCGATTTTTACCACTTCACACAAGCGTCTGCCCATTTAAACATCGTAACAACGTAAAAATTACTGCTTAAGTATCCCGCCTCGCACAGTCGTTCAACGCTTATGCGTTATCGCTTAAACTAGGTTCTTTCTCGAGTCCCATAACACAACGAAATAAAATTTGTTTTACACCACTCTTTGATGTTCCAAGGCGCGATTTCGTTATTCCCCTTTTATCTGCGTTGAGGAGATATCGCAAGGGAGTGGGCCGAGAATGCAAACGGACATAAAGTGAAGACAGAGGAAGCATTCATAGTAAGATGCGACACGTGTTTCCTCACGCGTTTCTTCCTTCTCGTCTTTCTCGTCTGTTTCGTCTCCTCGTCGTTTCTTACGCATCCTTTCCCTGCGTCTCTTTTTCATGCTTTCTACCGCTGCCTTTTTAAGTACACTCGTGTACTTTTCATGTTTCTGCACAGGACTTTCTTGCATTCTAATGACGTCTCTGGAATGTACTGGCATGCATCCTTTTTACAGCTGTAGGTACGTTTTCTTTCGCATTTTCTTGTTGCTTGGCAAATTGTAGTTGTCTCTCTTCAAATCTCTTTTGCAAGTTTGACTATATTTGGTTTATGTTTTTCCACTGCTTGTAAAAATATAACCATTTGTCTGCGAACACGACATTAATCCTTTGACTGCGGCGCACTCTTGGACGAATCCATCAATATGGACGGCGCGTTTTTCGCATGGTTGTCCACCGACTAGTGACCGAAACAGTACCCGGAAATTTGATAACATTCTTGTATTTTAAAAAATAATAATAGCAAAAAAATTAAAAATATCAATTTTTTTATTTATCTTTAGTAACTTTTTGAACTATTTTAATTTACTTGACTTAACTTGTGCATTCCTTCAATAATAATCGGCAATTAAAAAAATAACGAATGGATAAATTCAAACACTAATCACAAAGTGAAATAAATAAATACTTGCATATACAGTAAAGAAACTGGTTTGCAGGAATCAATGCACGTACATACGTACAAGAGCAGTGTAATATGAAGGCAATTGACTGAATGATATTGAAACAATTGCCGATATTTAGTTGCTATGTTACATAGGACGATAAACTGAATGTTGAATCAATCAGTAAAACAGTAATAAAGGTGTTACAGTACAAAAATACAGAGGGCGTATATTTACGCCTTTCGTATATACTGATGGATTTCTGAGGCCGTATATATACGCCTTTCGCAGTCAAAGGGTTAAACCGCCATATCACAAGCGTCTTAACGATTTCATCTGCGCGTCTTCGTTTCTGCTAAAATTTGACGAGATCCGTACGCTTTCGTGACTTCAACGCCTTTTACCCGTTTCGCTTGCATAAACGGTCGAAGCCGCGCGTTGTCGTCTTCGTTCACATTAAAGCGATCGTAAATGAGGGCTTGTCTTTGACTATGACACGCCAGTGGCGGAGCGCGTAAGAGTGGAAACTTGAGTCGCCGGTCGGTCGCATTTCCATGAAACTTTCGTCTGCTTTCCCACGACAATATTGGCCGTGGCTAGGCGTTCACGGTTCGTTTGCAAGGAGATTTCCTATTCAATTAAGCTGCTTCGCGCGGCCCGCGACGTCGTCCGCTTCGAAAAAACGTGAGAACAGATGTGAGAGATGCGAAAGAGACTGAGGGAGGGATCCGAGAAGTGGCGGACAACAGATTGCGGCGGATATGATGATAAGCGAGCGCAAACAGACGTGTGAGAAGAAACGGAGAAGTCAATGCCAAAAATCGTGAAAAGGAGACGCGATGGCGGAAGGAGGAGAGATTCGCGCGGAGATACGGAAGTAATTGCGTGGGAGATGCTTTTTGAAATGGGCGAAGCCGGTGTCGGAAGTCACGGGGCTGAGACATGAGTGGACGTGTTCGAGAGAAACGAGTGTGGATGACAAAGTGTTTGGACAAAACGTAGAAGCGCAGGAGAGATGCGATAAAAGGTGGGGAGTGAGATTTTAAGGAGGATAGGTATAATTTTATAAGCGGCGGAAAAGGTGGAAATAAAATGCGATCAGATTTTAATGGTGGTAGAGTGACTTTGTGTGGTTTTGAATTTTACTTTACAAAATTCCTAATACTATATTTCGGGTTTCATGAAAAATGTTGGAGATGTGACTACTATCATAATTCGACTAATATTTGCTGAATTTAATTGGTGGAATAGTATGAAAGTATGTATGGATTCATTTCGTCTTCAGGCTTCTAATTTAGAATTCCATATGTCGGGTATTTGATGCTGTCAATCGGTGAGTGGCTGAATGCAGTTCGAATCGGCACTTTATGAAATTGTCAACACTACGTTTATGGGAGTCACAGAATTGACAGATTTCGAATTTCCCGAGAAAAAAAAATTACAAAATTCCTAATACTATATTTCGGGTTTCAAGAAAAACATTGGAGATGTGACTACTATCATAATTCGAATGATAGATGCTGAATTTAATCGGTGGAATAATATGAAAGCATGTATGGATTCATTTCGTCTTCACGCTGCTAATTTAAAATTCCATATGTCGGGTACTTGATGCTGTCAATCGATGAGTGGCTGAATGCAGTTCGAATTGGCACTTTATGAAATTGTCAACATTACGTTTATGGGAGTCACAGAATTGACAAATTTCGGATTTCTCGAGAAAAAAAATTACAAAATTCTTAACACTTTATTTCGGGTTTTGCGAAAAACGTTGGAGATATGATTACTAACATAACTCGAATGACTTTGCTGAATTTAATCGGTGGAATAATATGAAAGTATGTATGGATTTATTTCGTCTTCAGGTTTCTAATTTAGAATTCCATATGTCGGGTATTTGATGCTGTCAATCGGTGAGTGGTTGAATGCAGTTCGAATCGGCACTTTATGAAATTGTCAATGCTACGTTTATGGGAGTCACAGAATTGACAGATTTCGGATTTCCCGAGAAAAAAAAATTACAAAACCTATTACCGTTACTTCCGCGCGACTTTTGTTGAATTTCATTAAAGAAATAATACGAATATTTATCCAAATTCATTTCCTGCTGAAGCTCCCAAATTTGAAATTCTCTATATTGCATTCCTACATATTTCGACCTGCAAATTAATGTATCGCATAAATTGTGAGTGACTGAATGTAGTCCGGATCGGCAACTCATAAAACTGTCAACACACCATTTACGGGAGCCGTCGAATCGACAAATTTTGAATTTCACGAAAAAAAAAATTTACTTTCGCGAGACTTTTGCTTAATTCGATTCGATGCGTGATATGAATACGTATCAATATTAATTTTACAATACTTTTGAAACTCGACACCGCCATATACCCGCATATTCCTTCGTTTCCCACGAATTTACCGTTAAACACATCGTAAACTGTCGATTTTATTACCAGCGCCGTCTAAAACAGTGATCACTCCAGTCTAAAACCGAATTACAGCAGTCTTATAAACGGGTGAAACAATAAAATTGCGCCCACATCTACCTCGACCCCGAAGAGAACAACTACTTAACGTAATACTTACACCGTTTAATGCCATCACTTTATCGCGGCAACGACTTCAGACTACAAAAAGCACAATGTGGACCTTAATGCCGGCCTAAGCTGTTAAGCGATCATTGGGCGCCCAATTGTTACACTTAAAAGTAGATTCGCTTCTCTCCGCGGCGTTCGATTAGCCGTGCCTGTAATTTCATTGATCGAATCGCGCCGGGCGTCTGGCGAAAGGATATCGATTCGTGGGAATTGATCGAGTGCGGATTACTTTGCGATTCAGCGCGCCTCGTTTAGAAACTTCACGACGTCTATTAAATTACGTTTATTTGTTGAACCGTATTACTCGAGTGCCTGCGCTGGGCAGACCTATTTTCGCTGATTATCACGTAATTGGATTAAGTTGACTGCAAACTCAACATATTCTTGTTGACGTTAATTATTCTTATGCCCCTTTTCGGTTAAATGTGTTTTGTTGTACCTATTGTACGTGTATATTTATATTTATTACTATTGTTCGAAAATTTCATGTTATATGAGAAACATCTGATTAAATGGAAACGTCTGCGGACGAAAAAAAAGTCTACAACAAAAACGAAAATTCATAGGAATCTCGCCAATAAAAAAATGTGTACCCGTACTGTGTTTCTACTAATTAACATATGTTCAATTAATTTACGCAAATTTGCATATTACAGATAATTTGGGAGTAAAGAAAAAATTTGGCGTTGTTGCAACATTGACAAGTGCCTTCACCAATGTTCTCAACTGTTTCGTTCTTTTGACCAATGTATTTTTCGTTGAAAGTGCAAACGACCTGTCGCGAACAGAAAGATAATTAACAGCGATGCCCCTCTGCAAAATGTAAAACGACGAAGCAGCGGAGATACTTTCTACGTCAACGATTCTTGGACTTTCTAAAAATAAAAAGTCAGCCGACTCGTAAAAGAATCGTATGTGATAGGTGAAAGTATCGAGCTAAAGAAGCGTCGTTCTTAATTTTATACAATGTTCCTATTTAACGTCGTATAATGAGCGTTTTTAGATAAGCATCCGCCGTTCTGACAGACTCACAACATTTCCGAAAATTAAGCATTCACGAGCGTGGGCACTTAGTAACCCAGAGATTAAACATGAAAGCCTATCCAAACAAGATAAGTAGGATGTCAGACTTAATTTCAAGATTCAGCGTTACCGGTTTTTCGTCAACAGGCAACGTTGTTTGATGGAAATATTGTGATACGTCGTTGAGCGCGCGATACGGCTTATCATTAGCAATACAGGAAGTTAGTTATTAATAGAAGAAATTACTAGAATAGAATAGAGTACTGGAATAATACGCGGAATTAATGGTAAGTTATACTATATGTATTATAATCAATAGTAATTTGGTGTTGAATATTACATTTTACAATGACTAGAATAGACCAAATTGCTGGAATACTTGAATTTAATAGCAAATATTTGTTATCGATGAATATCAATGAATTTTCAAATGTTGAACTTGTGGATGCCGCGACGCATATTTTGAAGAACATTTTTAAGTGGACCGAATATCTACCGGTCAGATCTTTAGTGAAACGACAAAACGTATTTTTTCACCTGATTAAATTGTATAATGTTCCCTTTAAATAGTGGAATCAATTATTAGCGCTACTACCAAATATTTTACAAATAGTGTGCATTTGGACCAAACTTCGTGCGATCGAATCCCATCAACTTCAATTTTTACTCAAGCAACTCATACACCAGTATGTTCACATAGTGTAACTAATTAACATCGATCACGTAAAATACACAATTTGTGACTGAACCAAATTTCCGCGGATTAATTCTCAATCTAATGGATCAATGTTTGTTTTTATCTAGTCAATTTCGAGAACAGCTTCTCCCAATAATTCCATCTACACCACATGCACAATTTGTGCGTGGACCAAACTTCGTTCAATCTGACCCCACCAAACTCAATTTTCGCTCAACCAACTCGCGGACCACTTCCTTCACATAGTGTACTCAATTAACACCGACAACACAGAGTGGTTTACGTATAACTTGTGACTGGGGCAAATTCCCAAGATTAGCTCTCTATTACATAAGTTAAATATAACTTTTATTCGCTTAAGTTCAAAAATAGCTACTTCGCTTCCCCATGTTCCGCGCCCAGACCAAATTTCGTTCAGACCTCATCAAACTCAATTACTATCCAATCAACGTGAACATCGGTTCCTTGGCAGTGTATCCAATAAATGCGGATAATATACAATATTTTTTCTTTCCGCCTTAACACTAGAACTACCGACAATTCAGCAAACCTACTTCTACCAAAACCAGTCAAAATGACTGGTCTTAAAAAAATATAATACTTAATATTAGAATATTTTTAAATTTGTTGCTTCATTACTTTCTTACAAAAGGAAAACCATGTTTTATGTAATACATTTTTGGTATCATTAACTTATTTAATGAGTTAGGATTATCCCTTACGCATTAGTGAACACAATGCTCCTCGCGCATGGTTCCGTCTGCAGCAATTTCATTTTATGATTCTAGTAAAATACTTTCATTAGAATCTACAGAACTTGAAAACACTCGAACACATCTACTTTTACGTAAATTCGAATTATTTTCACATTCGCTTTCTGAAGATTTCTGAACATATTCTTTGTCTAAATCATCATTGTCACTTCTGTCACTATCAACAAGATTATCGTGAATACCCCACGATTCAATTTCATTTTCTTCTGGTTCATCTTCACAGTCATAAAGTTCACCATCTTCTATATCAGAGCATTCCATTGGTATATCATTCAATTTTTGCAATATTTCACAAGTTTTCAATCGTTTTGCCATTTTCAGGGCTTAGAAAGACTAGAGCAAAACTATTTATTATAAAAATGAGTATATATTATTTGTATTTATTTTCTCATCTTACACTAATTGAAACAATATGTCGTATACTGAATATATTGTTATATGAACAAGAGCATGATGGTCTTCCAACGGCTGTTATAAACGCACTCATTGAATGCAGTAACTTCTCTATTTGATGGTTGTTTTCACAATGTTGCCTGATATAATACTGTGATGTGGCAAGCGAACAAATTCCAAAACAAAACAATAACACATTCCTAACAGAATCTTCAAATGTTTTACGACTTCAGATCTAAATGAACGCCTTAATAAATACCAGTCAAAATGACTGCTGTTGGTGTATATAATCCCAAAAAAGTAGTAAAAATATATTTTACTATTTCTTTAGTTATCACCGCAAAAGTCAGTACACCATTTCGGAAAAAAAAATGTAACATAAAGTAGAAATATTTAAATCAAATTGTAAAACCAGTCAAAATGACTGGTGCGGTAGTTCTAGTGTTAAGGCTTTCCATTCATCCGGAAGCAGTCGACTTATCAAATGCAAAATATCTTACGCATAATTTGTAACTGGACCAAATTTCCATCGACTAACTTTCCATTAACACTGTGTCTGTTCCCCCAACTTTAAAAACAGCTTCTCTGCTTCTCAATAACTGCTGTCCAAACAAGACTTCCCCAGACGTACCTAATTAACAAATTGACTGCAAAGCGTATTTTGCTACGTTAGAACCGCGATGCGATGAAATACTGCAGCAT
Organism: Cryptocheilus praepositus; assembly: GCA_033815515.1. NCBI lineage: Eukaryota > Metazoa > Arthropoda > Insecta > Hymenoptera > Pompilidae > Cryptocheilus > Cryptocheilus praepositus. The sequence continues at coordinate 3,251,056 of JAWWQZ010000190.1, forward strand.
TTGACTGAATTATGCGAAATGTAAATAATGTACAGGTACTGGAGACCAAAGGATCGCATCACCATTCTAACAATGACTGCATTCATAAAATAATTAACACTATCCATTGCGAATATTTTGGATCGTTAGATGATTAAATCGCGCAAAATGAAGGTAACGCTGAGTTGTTGAAAGCCAAAGTATTGAAGCACCATTCCAATATCAATTGCTTTTACCAGATTGCAAACAGGCTTCATTGCGAATTTTTTGCGTTTTTAATCAAATCTTTTGCGCTGGTCACCGGTGACCACCGTGGCAGTCAACGTATTAACACATTGACTGCCGAGCGGATTTTGTTGTATTAGAACGGCGATGCTGTGAAATACTACAGCGTTTGACTGAATTATGCAAGATGTAAATAATGTGCAGATATTGGAGACCAAAGGATCGCATCACCATTCTAACAATAACTGCATTTATAAAATAACTGTTACTACTCATTGCAAATATTTTGAATCTTCAGTAAAATCTCTTACGCCGGTCACCGATGACCATCACGGCGGTTAAAGTGTTAATATTGATAACAAAATATTTCACGGATAATTTCTGCCTTGGCCAAATTTGCCCGTTTCCATTACACACGTTGAACATTACGTATCTTCCCTTAACCATAAAAACAGCTTCCCTACCCGTCAATAATTCGCGCCCGACCAGCTCTCTATTACACAAATTAAATATAACTTTTATTCGCTTAAGTTCAAAAATAGCTACTTCGCCTCCCGATAATCCGCGCCCAGACCAAATTTCGTTCAGTCCTCATCAAACTCAATTACTACCCAATCAACGTGTACATCGGTTCCTTCGCACAGTGTACAAAATTAATACGGATAATACAAAATATATTTTCTTTCCGCCTTAAGGGTTTCCGTCCATCCGGAAGCCATCGACTTATCAAATGCAAAATATCGTACGCATAACTTGTAACTGGACCAAATTACCACCGACTAACTTTCCATTACAGAAGTTTAACAGAAGTTGCGTCTGTTCCCTCAACTTTAAAAACAGCTTCTCTGCTTCTCAATAACTGCTGTCCAAACTAGACTTATCCGGACCTACGTAATTAATATCCATAACAAAGTATTTCACGCATAATTTCTGCCTTTGCTAAATTTCCCCGTTTCCATTACGCAAGTTGAACATTACATATCTTCCCTCAACTATAAAAACAGCTTCCCTGCCCGTCAATAATTCGCGTCCGATCATCGGCCCCCTCGCGCTCAATTTTCGCCGAGTCAACTCCCAGCGCCGTTCCTTCACCTCGTGCAACTTCCTATCCCCGCCGAACGCAAGGTGTCTCACGCGTGAAGATGAGCCTCGTAGCAGAGAACCGGCCTCACACGTGGAGTTTCACACCGACAGCGGCGCGCACGTCCGCACATATTCATGCCCGGGGCCAAACATAAGTGACGGCGTCGCATAATGCGTGCGAGGGTTCGGCGGACAGGGGATGAAGAGCGAGCTTAAAAAGCGAGATAATAATAAATGACGCGCGCGAAGACGAATGCGCGATTTACATGAGAAGATTGATGAGCGCGAGGGGCCGAAGGGGTTTGCTCCGTTCTCGGCCGGTACCTAAAACCTAACCCGACTTACGCCTTTTTCCGCACGCCGAGTACTTCGCCTAAGATGCGTCACAGAAACTGACTTTGCGAGGTGCTGAATTGACGAGGGCGGAAAAACATTTTTTCCGCGTGGCAGTGGAATTGGGAGCGGCATTAATGGACGTTTTTGTGCCGGAGGGTGGAAGAGGGTGATGAATATTTAACACGTTGATTGCCATTCGTATTTTGTTGTATTACAATGGCGATGCTATGAAATACTACAGCGTTTGCCTAAGTTATGCAAAATGTAAATAATGTGCAGGTATTGGAGACCAAAAGATCGCATCACTATTCTAACAATAACTACATTTATAAAATAATTATTGCTACGCATTGCGAATATGTTGGATCTTCAGTAAAATCTCTTGCGCCGGTCAGCGGTGACTATCACGGCAGTCAAAGTGTTAAGATATTGCGGCGTCAACGTTTTTTAGTTGAAGCTTCGATGGAATAGCGTTTGTTTTGAAACAATTTGCAAAATTGCGGTCTGAAAAGGGTGGAGAGTGATGTCGAGTGACCGACACTGATTAGAAATCGACAATTTGCGTTGGTTGAGCTTAAAAGACTCTGCTTAAAGCATTGACTGTCGTGCGTATTTTGTTGTATTACAATGGCGATGCTATGAAATACTACAGCGTTTGCCTAAGTTATGCAAAATGTAAATAATGTGCAGGTATTGGAGACCAAAGGATCGCATCACTATTCTGACAATAACTGCATTTATAAAATAATTATTGCTACGCATTGCGAATATTTTGGATCTTCAGTAAAATCTCTTGCGCCGGTCAGCGGTGACTATCACGGCAGTCAAAGTGTTAAGATATTGCGGCGTCAACGTTTTTTAGTTGACGCTTCGATGGAATAGCGTTTGTTTTGAAACAATTTGCAAAATGTCGAGTGACCGACACTGATTAGAAATCGACAATTTGCGTTGGTTGAGCTTAAAAGACTGTTTAACGCATTGACTGTCGTGCGTATTTTGCTGTATTACAATGGCGGTGCTATGAAATACTGCAGCGTTTGCCTAAGTTATGCAAAATGTAAATAATGTGCAGATGTTGGAGACCAAAGGATCGCATCACTATTCTAACAATAACTACATTTATAAAATAATTATTGCTACGCATTGCGAATATTTTGGATCTTCAGTAAAATCTCTTACGCCGGTCAGCGGTGACCATCATGGCAATCAAAGTATTAATGGTAAGGAAAATAGTGTGGATGCTCAAAGCCACTGGGTAAGAAACGGGTGGATTTGTTTGGGGGAAAAATGGAAGTGTGGAGGTTGAACATTACGGATGTTGATAAGTTTGGATAGTGAGATTACGATGTTTTCTTGGGAATGTAGGTAACAGAGTTGATGGTTTCAGTGATAAGCAAGAGACGTGGCAGTGTATACCCTTTGCATAAATCGTATGCATTTTGCAAAAAAGAAAAAGGCACGGAAGTGTATAGTAAATATTCAACAATAAACGAGATGGATTTGTTTGGTAAAAAATGGAAGGATAAAGATTGAACATTACAGATATTAATATGTTTGAACGGTCACATTATAGTATTTTCTTGGGAACGTACGTTGCAGAGTTGACGGTTTACGTGATAAACGATCGACGTAGCAGTGTATACAATTTGCATACATAGCATATATTTCGTGACAAATATCATGCCAGTGGAGGATCAAATGAAAGACATTTTAATATCAAAGTTCGTACATGGAATAATTCGATAGTCTCAGCCCAACTGCGTAATAAATGAGACAAATATGTTATATGTAATAAAATACTTCATCTGTAATTCATCATAAAAAAACTCACATTTCTTGCTGTGCCGAACTAATGGTACATAAGAAAAAACAGACCCTGTACAAACGATTAGGCGGGATATTAATGAGCGATTTTGGAGTGCGATCATTTTAAAGGGGATACGTAGGTAATGAATGTTCAACTGGGGTGGGTTGAAAGTAAGCTGGTGATGGATACGGTGACATTAAAGGAACTTCGTATGATTGTTAGAACTGCAAAATTTATGTTACCGGCTCGCGGAGTTTGATAAACAAATTATCAGTGAAACATTACCCTATACAGTATTATCCGGAAAAATATGTAAATATACGACATATCGAATTTGAAACTTTCAAACTTGAATAGGTAATGAATTTGGCTACATATTGATTTCATGTGATTCTATTAATAAAAGTCAACACAACTCGCTGGAAAATAATCGCAACACTTTCTCTAGAATTAACTAATAAATCTAATGGCAAAAACTACCACACCAAATCGCCCACTAAAAATCTTCATACGCTATGATCAGAAAATGTTATACATTAAAAACACACAGATATTGGGACAAATCTCGACTATTTTCTTGTAGACGCGGATTTGCTCAACATTTACCTGACCGTTTAGCACGATGACTTTACTGACCCACATTGGCGCACAACCTAGTCCATTCTACCGGGTGGCCATTTCATTCCCGAAGAAGAAGCGACAAAATGAAGAATCGGGCGTCGACCCTTCTGGTCGATTGATTTTTCTAAAGAAAACTTCCCCACGTTTGCATCCGAAACTCCCTTCTTTAGAGGCTGGTTCGTGTAGAATGGCGAAAATCAAAATGTGCCACTTTGTTTGGCGCGCTTCCTTTGAAACTACTCATGCATTTCGTGCTCCCGAGGGGATTCTCAGAGGAACAGGGAAATGTGGACATTTTTGGACCATTTGACGCGACCGTTAGGCGGGTGGTCGTCTCTTGAAAAAAGTCTTGTGACCCTGAGTATTCTACGGATGGGTCGTAAAATTTGCTGCATGCTCAAACCGGCGTTTCGCTTTTCGTGTTTTCTCATACGGATTTATGCTGTAGGGAACTGACGCCGGGTTTATGTTAATCTGCGTAATATCGATGATACTTTTCGAAGACATTTGAAGAACAAGAAGTTTCATTGCAATAAGTAAAACTGCAAGGATTCCAAAAGTAGCAGAAAATACAAAATTGCAAACTGTTGCACAACGGTCTATGCATTCACGAAGCTACAACTTTCCAAACGAAAATTCCAAAATTGCTGCTACATCCGAATGTGGAAAGACTAAACAATGCCAAACTATAAACCACCGAATACTCGCACATGTCCACACCGTCAAGACCTCCAGCTGCGAGAATTTCCAAACTCCCACAATATCAGAAAGCACAGACCGAAAACTCCAAAACTCTAAACCACCGATTATTGACTCGTATATCCACGATGCTACAATGTCCAGAATCAAAATTTCCAAAATTGCTGCTGCAATGGTACGCGAACACTGACGCACATATCTATCCCAAGACCTTCAGCCGCTAGAATTCCAAAACTGCCCGCCACAACTTCCTCAAACACCAAACAAGCCACCGAACGCCATGGGTGCATATGTACGTCCATCGTAAGCTATCAATGCATACGACGCCTGCGTATATGCATTTTCCTTTTCGTTCTCTCGACTAGACTAATATCCAAAGAATCAGACGTACAAATTTGCTGCGTCTCGCATAATCAATCAACACCATTTTTCGTTCTCTTACCTACTGCCCTCACAATCATCAGCGTATGACTCAAACTTTCCTTTGCAAAAAACCTTCCACTATTTAATTTCCGTTCCCGAAGAATCACATGTACAACTTAACTGCATCTCGCTTAATCAATCAACACTCTTCACCCCAGCCGAAAAACTATTCCGTCCTGTTGAAATGCGATAAAAATCAATATCTTTCCTTTGAACTGTTTATGCTACGCCTCAGTCTTTATCTCGAGATGAAAACTTGGTTCCTTCTTTTAAAACAAATGCATATCGAATGCATGTGCGCGAGAATGTGGTGCGTGGCATGAGTTGCGACGCATATAACAAAGGTAGGCCAAAGATGTTTTTCATATTAGTCAGTCGAAGCCCTACGATCAAAGAAGAAAGACCTACTCTCTTAAAAGATTAACCCTTTGACTGCGGCGCACTCTTGGACGAATCCATCAATATGGACGGCGCATTTTTCGCATGGTTGTCCATTGACAAGTGACCGAAACAGTACCCGGAAATTTGATAACATTCTTATATTTTAAAAAATAATAATAGCAAAAAAATTAAAAATATCAATTTTTTTACTTATCTTTAGTAACTTTTTGAACTATTTTAATTTACTTGACCTAATTTGTGCATTCCTTCAATAATAATCGGTAATTAAAAAATTAACGAATGAATAAATTCAAACACTAATCACAAAATGAAATAAATAAATACTTACATATACAGTAAAGAAACAGGTTTGCAGGAACCAATGCACGAAGCGATCATACGAGAGCGTACGTACAAGAGCAGTGTAATACGAAGGCAATTGACTGAATGATATTGAAACAATTGCCGATATTTAGTTGCTATGTTATATAGGACGATAAACTGAATGTTGAATCAATCAGTAAAACAGTAATAAAGGTGTTATAGTACAAAAATACAGAGGGCGTATATTTACGCCTTTCGTATATATTGATGGATTTCTGAGGGCGTATATATACGCCTTTCGCAGTCAAAGGGTTAAAGTATAAGTTACAATAAACGTAGAAGATTATTTCACACATTTCCAAATCCCAACACGTCTACACTCGTTTTGGCCGGTCGTATTAGCAGTCAAAGGTTCAAAGCAACATAATCGTGCGAAGACGCCCAGAATCGATGGTTATCGAGCTTTCGCGGGCCCGGCTTCGTGGAAGCGTCTGAAATGCATGAAGAGAGCGTTGTTCGTCGCGCTTGAAGCGAAGCAGGACATCGTCCTGCGGTTCCCGCGGTTCTAGGTCGAAAGGCGGCATAATCCGAGGAAGCGCGTCCTGCAAAAACGCTCCCTCATGTGCGCGCCTAACGGTCTCGCCGGCTAATTACTGCTAACGAACGGTTTGTTGCGCCTGACGAGACAATGCAAGCCACTTCTTGTGTTGGCCGTGCAGACAGTGCCGTGACGTGTCGAGATGCGGCCACGGGTTGGAGAGTGTCGGCTGGAGAGCATCTTGCGTTTTTCCTGTTGCGAGATGCTGGCCAAGTTCCGGAACGGACTTCCGTGAGAAAAGCGGAGCGGCGATGCGGGGGTTTGATAAGGGCGTTTGTGTCGCGGGGTGACGTGATTTGATGCTGCGAAGATGTTTCAGATGACGCGCGTAGTGGATGGAGTATTGAATGTATGGAGTGTTATTGAGTCAGTTTGCATATGATAGTGGTGATGCGAAGATGTTCAGACGCTGACGCATGGTAATATATGGGATATTGAACATATGTTAGTGTTATTACGTCAATTTGCGTATGATAATGGTAGCGCGAAGATGTTTCAGATAATGACGCGCGGTAGTGTATGGAATATTGAATGTATGGAGTGTTATTGAGTCAGTTTGCATATGATAGTGATGACGCGAAGATGTTCAGACGCTGACGCGTGGTAATATATGAGATGTTGAATATATGTTAGTGTTATTGCGTCAATTTGCGTATGATAGTGGTAGCGCGAAGATGTTTCAGATGATGACTCGCGGTAGTGTATGGAGTATTGAATGTATGGTGTGTTATTGAGTCAGTTTGCATATGATAGTGACGCGAAGATGTTCAGGCGCTGACGCGTGGTAATATATGGGATGTTGAACATATGTTAGAGGGTTACTGCGTCAATTTGCGTATGATAGTGGTAGCGCGAAGATGTTTAAAATGGTGACGCGCGGTACTATATAGAACATTGAATATATCGTAGTGTTATTGCATAATTTCGGATATAACTATTCGCATTTAGGCCTTGCGATATTCACTTCATCAAAAGTCACGACATACGTTCGCCGATAACGACTACGCGTTTTACCTACACCATACATAAGGAATTTTACCAAAAATCCATACATCTCAAGTTGTAACACCCACGAACGATTCGTTTGAAACATATACAGCTGCTTTCATTCACCATTGCATTTCTACGCACGCGATCTTCTAAATGTGCTAATTTCGGCATCTGAGTATCAGTTATCAAAAATGTGCCATTTTCTTTTAACTGAAGAAAGAACAGAATTGTTCGGTAACGTAACCATCCATTCCATACCGGAAATTAAATTCCAAAATTGCTTCTACATCCGAATGTGGAAAGACTAAACAATGCCAAACTATAAACCACCGAATACTCGCATATATCCACACCGTCAAGACTTCCAGCTGCGAGAATTTCCAAACTCCCATAATATCAGACAGCATAGACCGAAAGCTGCAAAACTCTAAACCACCGATTATTGACCCGTATATCCACGATGCTGCAATGTCCAGAAGCGAAATTTCCAAAATTGTTGCCACAATGGTAGGCGAACACTGATGCACACATTCATCCCAAGACCTTCAGCCGCGAGAATTCCAAAATTGCCCGTCACAACTTCCTCAAACACCGAACAAGCCACCGAACGCCAAGGGCGCATATATACGTCCATCGTAAGCTATCAATGCAGACAACGCCTGCATATGTGCATTTTTCTTTTCGTTCTCTCAACTAGGCTAGTCCAAAGAATCAGACGTCAATGTCCAGAAGCGAAATTTCCAAAATTCATTCCGCTCACGCGCTTCCGCCGAATCGCTCGACCGCTGAAAAGCGCCGAGTTCGCACAAAGCTCGTAACGGTGCGCATTTTTCCGCAACGAGGGATCCTCAGCTTCCGCCAGGCTCGTTCGCTCATTCGCTACTTCCTGATTCCTCGCGCACTCCGGTGCTTCCGGTTTGTCACGTGACGCGCTGTCCTGGTCCACCGCTCTTTCGTACGAACCTCGTCGCGGCTTTGTCACTTTCACGTCGCATTTCTGATTTCACCTTCCGCGACGCACTTCCTTCCGCGTGGCTGTCCTGTCTGCAACTTTCTGCGCGGCAGTTCGCCGACAAATCGATCGGCGTGGCCTGTTTTGGAGCGAACGATGAATCATCGGCGACGCGAGAAAAGCGGCACTTTCGATGGACGGAGGATGTGGAAGAGGGCTGACCAATCTGGGTTGCGTGTTTGGTAGTTGGCGAAGGCGGCGAGTGAATCTGGGGTTGTTTTATGGATGCGTAGTTAAGTCTCGGATATTTCGGATGTGGAATGAGGTCGAGCGAATACGTATTTTGGTGTATTGGTGCGAATTAATTTTGGGTGTTTGGACTGAGTGACTGAACATCGAGGGGTTTGAAGGGTCGGGAAAGTTTGGGGGAAATGATGCGGAAATGCGTGTTTAGGTACTTCAGCGGTGTGCGAAGACTACGAATGCATTTTGGGTATTTTAGAAAATGAATAACTAAATGCCAAATATTTTAACACGTTGACTGCCTATTGTAATGAAAAATAAGTACATAAAATTAGAGTCCGATCGGTGAAGTAGTTTTTGAGAAATCGTGGTCACCGCAAGTGATGAAAATAAACGGAAACTATTTCCAGAACAACTGCATTTATATTTCCCCCATTTTTTAATATTTTCTCATAAAAAAAATGTATACAAGTACCACTAAATACGTACTCTTTGGTAGTATTTTGCAAATTTTAATTAGTACTCACTAAAACGGCAAACTAATTTGAAAATCATGTAATTTCGCACGATCCCGAACCATGTCTCAGACAATAACCTTTAGTCTCAACCACCTTCTTTGAAGCCAATCTTCTACGCAATTGATATTGAATCCTTCAATATTTTCAAAACTCCCACCGCGCAGTTCATAGTTCACATAGCCCCACGATTCATTCAACGTCGTCTCTCGGAGAAGAAAAATGATTTTCTCCTCGTGTTAAGAATGTCATTTTCACAGTTTGCATAGCGCCTGCATTATTCCATTCCTCTCCTTCTTTGCATGATTTTTTCATAAATCGCGTGATATAATCTCTGTCCTCCCGAGAAAAATGGTTAAAAAAATCTTAGTATATATTTACGGTATGCAAAAAACATGTAAAAAAATGCAAGTGGGGAGTGCCGAACGACGAAGCGGCAGGCTGCGTGGAAAAGTTGACGACGTTCACGGAGGATCGAGGGTGTTCCTGATGATCCGCGCGAATAAATCAAAACTCCCACCGGCAGTTCGTGGTACACTTCCGAGAATGAACGTCGAGAGAGAGAGGAGAGAGGGATTTTCTCCCCTCGTTTACAGGGGGAAAGAGAGAGAGCGGAGGGAGAGAAAAAACGGGCCGTGGCGGGGTCCTGTTTGGGCAGGATGACGTGCCGGGACTGACAGGAGGCAGAAGAGCGTGAAGGAACGAGGTGAAAAATGGACGACTGTTAAACAGGATTTTTCGCTGATGATCCGCGCGAATAAATAATTCATGGTCCTCGTGGTACACTTCCGAGAATGAACGAGCGAGAGAGAGAAGGAGAGAGGGAAGGATTGAGGGGGAAAGAGAGAGAGCGGAGGGAGAGAAAAAACGGGCCGTGGCGGGGTCACATTTTTCACCGGGACTGACAGGAGGGGGCGATGTTTAGGTTGTTTCGAAGACGATCATTATGCGTATACACAAATGTGTAATTATAGTATAATATATAATGTGATGTTGCATAAATATTATGTATTGTAAGTTAAATATAATATATAATGATGTTAAATAAATATTCGAAGAGCGACCAGAAAATGAATAAAGTGGGTGAAGAGTGCACAAAAGGGTTAAAACATGCCCGTGTACACTAATGTGTAATTATAATATAATATATAATGTGATGTTACATAAATATTATGTATTGTAAGTCAGACGTATTATTGTATATAGAAGTTGAACGGATTTGTTCGATACTGACCGAAGAGCGAACAAAAAATGAATGAAGTGGCTAAAGAGTGCACAAAAGGGTTAAAACATGCCCATGTACACTAATGTGTAATTATAACATAATATATAATGTGATGTTACATAAATATTATGTATTGTAAGTAAGATGTATTACTGTATATAGAAGTTGAACGGATTTGTTCGATACTGACCGAAGAGCGAACAGAAAATGAATGAAGTGGCTAAAAAGTGCACGAACGCGTGAAAACATGCCTATATACACTAATGTGTAATTATAATATAATATATAATGTGATGTTGCATAAATATTATGTATTGTAAGGAAAATGTATTATTGTATATAGAAGTTGAACAGATTTGTTCAATACTGACCGAAGAGCGAACAGAGAATGAATGAAGTGTGTAAAGAGTGCACGAAAGGGTTAAAACATGCCAAAGTTCCGTGCTTTATTTTGCGTTAATTATGATATTTTGACATAGAGTCAATACCACTAAAATTTGAACCGGTACAGTCTTAGATTCTCCACATATGACGAGTTGCCAAACCAAGTTAGTAGATCAAAGCAACATAACTGGAGCAAAATGAAGAGGTACATTAAAATGTACGAAAATAAATTGAAACATGTGCAATAACCGGTAGAATATGAAGAGCCGCGTTAAAAACACGAACAAAAATAAAGGTGTGAATCGTCTGAGCAACAATTGACAAATTGCCAGACCAAATTACTAGATCAAAATAGCATAATTAATGCTATATAACAACATAATTATTTGTATTAACAACGTAATAAACAAAACAAAGTTGACATGCGAGTGTCACAACCAAAAAGCTTCGAATTGTCACAGCAAATTTCTAGATCAAAATATTGGCAATAACCGGAGCAAAATGCAGAAGCGCATTGACATACACGAAGGAAAATAAACGGACACCGCTCGAAAGGGTTCACCCGTTATAGAACAACGCGTCCCAAGGCTTATCCCCAGGATCTGGTGGAAATAAACGGTTTCCTGAGTGAAACGTGCTGCCGCCGTAGTGTGGGTCAACCATAAGGGACAAGATAAAGTATGCAACTAAACGCATTAAGCCGTTTCCACAACGAATTTGTGTCTCCCTTTTCTTTTTCTCTCTCACCATTCTTCTTCTCTCTTTCTCTCTCTCTTTCTCTCTGCGCCTGCCTCCGAAATCGTCCGCACGGTAGCAGCCATAAATATTCATGGGTTAAAAATTCGACCGTAAGGAAGCGGAAAAAAGTGAGCGCCGTTAACGAACCTCTTCAAAACGCGCGACGCCTTTGGGAGGGCGATTATTTTCGTTTGCGTGCCCCGGAAAAAATTATATGTTAAGTTGACGTCTGTTATTTTATAGTATGAAGTTACTTCGTGGGAGTGTGTTTTGCGGCGAAAAAGTTTCGGACGGACGTTGAATGCCGAATATTGCGGACCTGCGATTTTTAAACGTCGGCCGTCAATAGATCAGCTGGCAGTATTCTATATTTGAATATTTTATTTATTTACATTATTGACGATTACCCACATCTAAGTAATTTAGATAAGCCACTTAAAAAAGGCAGTGACATCTATATTTGAATATCTGATTTATTTAGAATATTGACGATTTTCGATATTTAAATAATGCGCTGGCAGTACCCTATACTTGATTACTCGTCTTATTCAGTTCATTTATGACGATCAACGGTGTTCAATATTCAACTGAACAACTATCATTGTCTTTGATTCTCATTGTCAGCGTTCAAGAGCGTGTGTTTTAAATTCAAATGCTCTGCTATCAATGTCCCATATGAAAATGATCAACGCTGAATTTTGAGCAATCAACCACGTTATTATCTAATTTTTGTCAGAGTAAACTAGAGACGAAAATTACAATATCTTCATTCTCTGTGACACTGCCAGACAGCCACGTTGCCACAAAAAGAGAGAGTTTCCGCAAAGTGACACGTCTATTGTTCTCCATCGCAGCATTGTTCACCGTCGACAGGATGTCGCACGGAGGCGTTCTTCCTTATATTACTCGTGCTTCCGAAAAGCCCCATGATAAGAGTTAACAGTCCTAATAAAAGACTACGTTCCGGAAATAATCTTCTTAAAATTTAAATGAATGGAAAAAGTTGGTGCAAATATGTATTTAATTCCGAGCATGACGGCTGACGGTATGTTAAAATAATTTATATGCGTGAGTACGTATCGATATCACCTAACATACATATATGATCATGTTGAACATTGAGAGACATTTTCAAATACTACAGCTGCATATAACGTACGCACCAGTCCTATTTTAGTAATTAGCCTAATGTATTTATACTCAAACTTCTACATTTAATCTATATTCATATATAATGCACATAAGAGCAATACTTATTAACAGCTCCAATAATTAAAGTACCAACTGCTGCACAGGGATGATTGAGTACGTATCGATATCACCTAACATACATGTATGATCATGTTGAACATTGAGAGACATTTTCAAATACTACAGCTGCATATAACGTACGTACCAGTGCTATTTTAGTAATTAGCCTAATATGTATTTACACTCAAACTTCTACATTTAATCTATAATCATATATCATACACATAAGAGCAATACTTATTAACAGCTCCAATAATTAAAGTACCAACTGCTGCACAGGGATGATTGAGCAATTACTCATCCTAACATATGGCTACATATCAAATTTGTGCATCGCATACATCGTACACATTAGTATTTTCCAAGAGACTTCTAACAGCAATACTTATTAATACCTCCAATAATTCAAGTACAAATTTCAACATATTCAACATGCCTTCGCACCCGAAACACACAACCATTCGATGCACGAACAATTAATTCTATCAGCTCACACCGGTCACAGATAATCAAAACGTATTAATGATAAATGGTTAACACATTGACCGCCGTGCGTATTTTGCCGTATTAGAACGGCGATGCTATGAAATACTACAGTGTTCGACTGAATAATGCAAAATGTAAATAATGTGCAGGTATTGGAGACCAAAGGATCGTATCACTATTCTAATAACAACTATATTTATAAAATAATAATTGCTACACATTGCCGATATTTTGAATCTTCAGTAAAATCTTTTGCGTTGGTCACCGGTGACCATCATGGCAGTCAAAGTGTTAATGAATACCGTAGAATTTGAAAATACTTTTTATACGCATCCGTGAATATCACAACCGTAAAGCATCCATAACACCATACATAAACATTGCCCTAATTCGACTACTTCTTACCTAATATCACATAACAGCAATACTTGCTAACACCTCCAATAAATCAAATACCAACTCCAACACATTGCTTAAACATTTACAAAAAGGCGTTTAAACGTTGCCCTAATTCGTCCGCTTCTTAGCCAATACAGTAAAACCTGTTTTTGTGCGGTGGGTAGGGACCGCATAAAAGAAATCGTACAAAAAATATTCGAAAATTTTATAAGTTCTTACATGTAATAAACAATTGTGTGCGATATCCTACCTAAAATTTTTTTATGCGGTGGATAGGGACCGCAGAAAAAAAGTCGGACTTACAAAATATATCAATGATTTATGAAATAGATGAGGGAATGCTTTCAATTAAATTAAATAATTAAATTAGACCTAAAGAAATTGTAAAAATATTTAATTCGTCATTGTACATATACATGGAGAAGTTTTCAAATTGTACATTAAATGGTTTGCTGCTACTCGTCGTAATCCAAAACGCGCATCTTCTTGTGATGAATTGGTTGAAAATCGCTTTCGCCGCTTGAAGATAGGATTTCAATTGATTTGTTTTTTGGTACCATAAACTCAGTGATCAGTTTTTGTGACGACGGTCGACTGGTCAATTGCTTGTAAACGTGACGATAGCGAGACATGCATGATCTCAGCTCTTTTTGGAATTTTAAGCGCCTTTCCGCATTGTTATCTATTTTAAGAAAATGCGTTTCCAATTTTTTCGAAATCTGGATCCCTGCATATATTTTATCTGCTGTAATAGATTCCGGTTCTTCTTGTCCATTTTCATAATCTATCAAACTATTGATAATGTCACTATCATCGACAGTTTGGTCCTCAATCATCTCGTCCAGGTCATTATCGCCGGAAGAATCAAAGCCTCCTCCGCCGATGTTATGTGCGAGCGCACTAATTTCAGATAATAACGTTGACGCGTTTTCGGTAACGTTTCAATTAATTACACATTCATACATTTCGTCCACAACATGTATATGTACATTGATAGGAAACATTAAACTGGTGCTGACGCCGCTAAGATTCATATGTGCCCATAATTATGAAAGTGGTCTAAGTCATATATTTCTTGTTTCGAGATATTTAATGAATTGCATTTGAATAAATTAAAAAATATTTTTACATTATGCGACATTTTCATTTATAATTTTATTAGTCTTAATTAATGGAAATTTACTATGAATATGAAATTTTGTGTGAATTTTATACGATAATATTATTTTTAAAGATTGAATTGACTTAGACCATTTTCAAAATTAACTGAATGTCCTATAAATGACTTAAAGCAATAAAGAACTTTGAGTTTTATTTGAAACAATAATTTGATTGAAATAATTCGTGAACATTTATTACATTTATTAATTATTTTTAAACAGTAATCCATTTTTATCATTATTTCGAGTATTTAAGATTCTTAAAATGTTCCTGAAAAACTAGAGGGATGTACGATAGTAAACTCATAATATCTTTATGTTTTTCTTCCGATACTGGTCTAATGGTGGTGTATAATGGAAGTAATTTAATATTTCCGTATATTTTTGGTCTTCCTTTTTTAGGTGAAAGATCCAAAACGTGAAATTTAGAATCATCTAAAGATGTTTTATAGAACACTTTATAAGGTTCATTTTTCAAGAATCTCATCCATTGAATTTGTAGCCAAGAGACAGATTCACCCGCGGTATTTTTTACTCTTCTTGTTATTGATTCTTCTAGTAATGAAGTTGTCGTTATTATTAAAATTTGATTGTCATTTATTTTAATATGTAGTTCAGAAACGCGTCAAAGAAGGCCACGTGCCATTTTCAAGTTGTTTATATAATTTATTTAAATTTTTGACTTAGACCACTTTCATAATTAAAACTAAATGAATTCCATATAATGTTGAAATTACAATCACTATCTAATGGTTCATTTTTGACAATTTCGTAAAAATTACATTGAATAAATTTAGTTAAAAATAATGTGGTATGAAATAACTGATAAACTCATTTTTTTTAAATTTTGACTTAGACCACTTTCATAATTATGGGCACATATAGCACATAAAAATAAATCGCACAAAAAAAATTGCACAAAAATAAAATCGCACAAAACCAATCGCACAAAAACAAAATCGCATGAAAAAAAACCGCACAAAAACAGGTTTTACTGTATCACCGAACATCCGAAGCAAGCCTCTGCGCGTGTTGAATTCGACACGTTAACCGCGTGCAACGTAAATGCTAACGGGCCAGCACAGAAGCGTGGGGGTGGACATTCACGGTAGAATTGACACCGTCTAAAAGCGAACAGCAGACTTCCCGTGCGGAACTTTCGGAACAGCAGGATATGCGGGCACGAGATGTTTGGTTTATTTATGGGGCGTTCACACGGGTCGCATTTGACGGCGTTCACGACACGTTCGACTTAGCGCGTGCTTAATGAACCGTGAGAGCGGGCCAAAACGAGTGCGAGCATCTTCAGCCTTGCCTTCGGCGAGAAAGACTTTGTTCTTTGGGCGTGGTTTAAATGCCAAAGCGGAAGTTGCGTATTTTTTTTTCAAATTTTGGAAAAACAAAAGCGTGCCGGCAAGGATGGAAGCTATTAGACGTGGGAACGTAGAGACATTTTGTGGGAGAAATATGCGGAAACTTTAGAGACGTTGGAACATGTATGTAGGATCGAAAATTCGCGAAAGAATAATGCGTATCGAATGCGTATAAGTTAAGAGTGTGACGTGTGATACGTGGCATGAGCGACGACGCATATAATAAAAGAAGGTTGAAGATGTTTCATATTCGGCAGTTGAAGTCGGACGATCAAAGACGAAAGACATAAAAGACGAAGTCCGTCGAGCAAAGACGCACTTAAAGACGTAAAAGACGCGAACAATTCGAAAGACGTATTTTAATGTTTTCTTAATTTCTCCCCTGTATGCAAAAGTTGTGTTATCTTTATATTTCTTATAATAAGCGATTTTGTTTCCTTTTCTATTATAGTAGGGGAAATCATTTTTATTCTAACCCGAAAGTTTTCCCCTACATGTATGTGTCTACCCTACAAGTACGTCGAGCAAAGACGCATTTAAAGACGTAAAAGACGCAAACAATTCGAAAGACGTATTTTAATGTTTTCTTAATTTCTCCCCTGTATGCAAAAGTTGTGTTATCTTTATATTTCTTATAATAAACGATTTTGTTTCCTTTTCTATTATAGTAGGGGAAATCATTTTTATTCTAACCCGAAAATTTTCCCCTACATGTATGTGTTGCAAATGGAAGGGTTGAAGAATGTATGTATTGGAAATTATGTTAATTGAAATGTATATGTACTGAAGCTTGAATTTGTCAAAACAGTTATGTGTTGAAAACGGACGACATTAAAACACAGGCATTCCGCTTGAAAACTTTAAAATACGCAAATGTAAAATGTCAATAGTCTTCCGCACTGAAATATACGCGCACGAAAGATCGGAATTTTTAAGCACTGCTTAATCTCACAATTTACGTGCAATCATACGCGATAAGTTGCATAAAAAAAATGTCAACACATCCGAAGTATCGGAGATGACAGCGTAATAAAATCATCGCAATAGGGACAAGAACACAGGCATTTCGCTTTGAAAAGTTTGAAGTACCTACATATGAAATCTCAATAGTCTTCCGCATTGAAATATACGCGCACGAAAGATCGGAATTTTTGAGCACTACTTAATCTCACAATTTATGTGCAATCATACGCGATAAGTTGCATAAAAAAAATGTCAACAGATTCGAAGTATCAAAGATGACAGCGTAATAAAATCATCGCAATGGGAACAAAAACACAGGCATTTTGCTTTGAAAAGTTTGAAGTACCTACATATGAAATGTCAATAGTCTTCCGCACTGAAATATACGCGCACGAAAGATCGGAATTTTTGAGCACTACTTAATCTCACAATTTACGTGCAATCATACGCGATAAGTTGCATAAAAAAAATGTCAACAGATTCGAAGTATCAAAGATGACAGCGTAATAAAATCATCGCAATGGGAACAAAAACACAGGCATTTCGCTTTGAAAAGTTTGAAGTACCTACATATGAAATGTCAATAGTCTTCCGCACTGAAATATACGCGCACGAAAGATCGGAATTTTTAAGCACTGCTTAATCTCACAATTTACGTGCAATCATACGCGATAAGTTGCATAAAAAGAAATGTCAACACATACGAAGTATCGGAGATGACAGCATAATAAAATCATCGCAATGGGAACAAGAGGTCAGTTGTTCGTTCTTTTGCTGTCGTTTGCACGAAATTACACTGAATAAATGCAACGACCGTGCCGCATACGCCCACAATGCCTAATTAAAGGCATCTTTTACGACAGGATGTTAATTGCAGTTCATGTAACGGTACACGTTCGACGATATGACGAGGATCCGCGTGCTATTAAAATGCCTCCCGATCGTTATCTCATTTGCGCTCGAATAAATATAACCGGATACTACACGACGTCCTGTAGATAATGTGATAACCGAACGTCACTTTAAATAAAAGATTCAATTGGAACTTCACAACAAATACGCGTCACAAATCTGATGTGAGTTGATTCCGGGAAATTATTATCAGATTTACTTATCAGTAGATAAACGTTTCCAACCGATCCGAGTACATATTTTATTATTATACCTTTTTTTTGTACTTTCTTTTTGTACCGTTTAACCGATCCATATATATATATATATATATATATATAATATATATAATATATGTGTATATATATATATATAATATATATAATATATGTGTATATATATATATATAATATATAATAAATAGTCCAAAAAAATGAATTTTTGTTTAACTACTATGAAAATATGACGTAACTACTATATTTCGACAAGCGAATATTAAACAATTGCTTGTACGTCTACAGAAGACTCACCCTTAAACAAGATTCAAACCAATTGACTCATGCACGACGCGTCATATAATTTGATTTTTCATGCGAACATTTTCTAATGTCACGCTTGAAAAATGTTACATATTCCTAACTTACCGCACTCGCTATTAGACCATAAATTACAGAACACTCTGTATAACTGTGCCTACGACCGACGCTCCTAGATACGTTGAAAAGTTTTAGTCGGCTTCTTTGCGGTGTCTAACGATGATTCACATACTGAACAATTCTATTCGTGGAAAACTCTCCCACGAAGAAGTATAGAAGCCTATAAAGCACGTAGACGAGTCAGGAGCGACCTTGAATTTTCACGTGAGTCACTGCGTTAAAAGTGGTCACTCTCGAATGCACCATGGGTAACGCAAAGCATAGCAACAAAATCATCGGACTGTATCGAATTCAGCGCTAGGCATATTTTCACTTTCTGCGTATTACGAAACGCGGAGAGAGTCTAGGACTCCAAGGTACTCTACAATCATGTACTCATTGCGCTGATTATATATGGGAATAAAAGAAAACGAGTAGGAATACAAGAAGACAGGAACACATAGGTTTACGCGAAAGCAAGGAATATTTGAGCCGTTTATTTTGAAAGTGGCCTAACTCCATTTATCTTCAAATCGAGATAAATAACATTTACTGATAAATAACATGAATTTGTACATGTAACCATGGTAACCGGAAAATATTGAAAAACGGAGTCAGGCCACTTTAAAAATAAACGGCTCATTTATCCCACGTTAACATATACTAGATTATGGGATCAATTATTTTGACAGGTATCCGGGGAAGTAGACAAAGAATTGTAAATTTGGGAGCTTGAAGAAGGGATGAATTTGAATGTGTTTCAAAAACTAAATCAGTAAAAGTCAGTAAAAATGTCTGGAAAATCTAATATTAAAAGAATTTTAATGTTAATACTGAATTTATCCTAATTTATTAGGAAGCAATCTAGGATTTTCAAGAGACTTAACGGAACATTAAAAATTACAGCGAAAATTACGAGACTACTCGGTGGAACTGAGCATAGTAAAACACTCCAACGACATCTAGGCTTCTCAAGTGACTTAGAGGAGCATTTAAAATTACAGCGAACATTACGAGCCGTCTTGACAGAACTAAACGTACTAAAACACTCCCCAACTGCATTTAAACGGTAATAGCTCCTGCTTCCACCGCTAATTTCTGAGACGTTAACAGAAAATATTCTGGCCTTCTCGAGTACTAAAAAACGGTTAAATTACCGCGAATATTGCGAGACTTCTTCAGGGCATTAAACGTAATTAAACATTCAACTACAACTAAATAACAATAGCACCTATTCCAATATTAAGAATCTACGAAAAATGAACAGTAAATATTCTAGGCTTTCTAAGTGGCTTAGAAGAAACGTTTAAATTACAGTGAATATTACGAAACTTTGTCGGAGAATTAAATGTAATAAAATACTCTCCAACTACATCTAAATAGCAATAGCTCCTAAATGCATTGTTAACCCTTCTTTGCATGATTTTTTCTTTATTGGGGAAATAAATCAAGGCGATATAATTCATGTTCAAAATTAAAGGAAAAATGGTTAAAAAAATCTTAGTATATATTTATAGTATAAATTTAGCAAAAAACAATATGGTGGAAATTTCCATCATCAAGCAAAGTTACATCAAAGTGAACTTGTTCTTTTATATAATTTTTGGGCATTCAATGTTATGATGAAAATTTCCATCGTCATGCAAGGAAGGGTTAATCTCGGGGACATCAACAGAAAATATTCTATCCTCCTTAAGCGGCTCGAAAATAAAATAAAATGACAACAAATATTACGATGTTACTTAAACGAAACTAAACCCTCTCCATAGCCAAGACTTCTTAATTGACGTACAAAAAATGATTAAACCACATCAAATATCTCGACATTTCTTGACAGAACTGAACATAACCAAGACTTCAACAGAAAATATTCTAAGCTTCCCAATTGACATACGAAAAATGAGGAAATTAATTAAAAGTGTACATAACCAAGTACACTCCAACTGCATCTATCTCTACTCTAACTAATTCCAACAGCACTATCCCCCACTTCTACCCCTAATCTCCGACCAGCCTCACCAATACTCAACCGCCCAAAAAATCTCCAATCCGCCTCCACTTCATCGACCGCCGCCATTAGCTCGCCCGTCCTAATTAGCGCGGCATCTGCAATTTGACTGATTGACTTATCGATCGCCGCCAAACGTGCGCGCACGTCACGCTCGCGCTGCACTTTTCATCGCGTCGGAGCTAATGGAAGAGCCAGGTAGAGAGGCTCGGAGGCCCGTTAACGATAAATCGTCGGCCGGTTAACGAGAGATCGGAAGCGTGAAATCGGCGAGGACAGGCTGCGGTGCCACGCCCGTTCATTTCGCAACTTGCGTTCCTTCGTGTCGGAAACCACCCACTGGCGAAAAACGGATTCTTCTGATGCACGGTGATTAGCGGGCCTGATTGATGGAAAGCCGCGAAGTTGGGGGCGAAAAAATGGATAACGTTAACACGTTGATTTCCGCGCGTATTTTGCTGTATTAGAACGGCGATGCTATGGAATACTACAGCGTTTAATTGAATTATGCAAAATGTAAATAATGTGCAGGTATTGGAGACCAAAGGACCGCATCACTATTCTAACAATAACTACATTTATAAAATAATTATTGCTACGCATTGCGAATATTTTGGATCTTCAGTAAAATCTTTTGCGCCGGTCACCGGTGACCATCACGGCAATCAAAGTATTAAATTGTTGAGGTACTGCAAATCGAGGGGTTTAAAGCATGGGTTGACGAGATATTTGGAAGAGTTAAAGGCAAAGGTGTGAAGAAACACGGGACTGGGCCAGAGGTGTATTGAACGCCGAGAATTTTAGGCAACGTGCTGGAATATGTGTATATTGCCATTTGAAGGGTGGAAGCATGTATGTGTTGAACGCTGAATCTGTTGATACGCGTATCTATTGAAAATTAATAACATTAAAATCCGGGGGCTTTGCGAATTAAAAGTTTTAAAGTATGCGTTTGTTAAATACTTAGACGACTAAAGAATATACGTATCAACAGTGCTTTGCATTGAAGTATCGACATTTTTGGCCATGGGCTTAAAATATGTATATATTGCAAAATAACGGATGAAATAATATGTATTGAAAATGAAAATAATTGGAATGTATGGAAGCTTGAATTTCTTGAAACACATGTGTAGTGCAATTTTTCATTTTTACGCATATGGTCAGAAACGTTCAATTTTCCGGCACTTCGACAAACACCATTAGATCAATTTTCGCAATTATTTCAATTAACCACATCAGCACTCGAAACATGTTCAGCTGTGACACGAAGAATAATTCAATTTAAACCCCCAGTGTTTCGAATTTCAATCCCAATAAAATATGGACCCTTGAACAACCGATTGTCCATTTTATCACATACGCTCCGAAACTTTCAATTTGCCGACACTTCAACAAACACCAGCAGAGCAATTTTCGCAGTTTCAATTGACCACATCAGCATTCGAAACATGTTCAGCTGTGACATGAAGAATAATTCAACTCAACCCGCTAGTGCTTCGAATTTCAACCCCAATAAAACATGGACCCTTGAACAAGCGATTGTCTATTTTCCCACACACGCTCCGAAACTTTCAATTTGCCGGCACTTCAACAAACACCAGCAGAGCAATTTTCGCAGTTTCAATTGACCACATCAGCACTCGAAACATGTTCAGCTGTGACATGAAGAATAATTCAATTTAAACCACCAGTGCTTCGAATGTCAACCCCAATAAAACATGGACCCTTGGACAACCGATTGTCCATTTTCCCACACACGCTCCGAAACCTTCAATTTGCCGGCACTTCAACAAACACCAGCAGAGCAATTTTCGCAGTTTCAATAGACCACATCGGCACTGGAAATATGTTCAGCTGTGACATGAAGAATAATTCAACTTAACCCGTCAGTGCTTCGAATTTCAACCCCAATAAAACATAGACCCTTGAACAACCGATTGTCCATTTTCCCACACACACTCCGAATTCTTCAATTTGCCGGCACTTCAACAAACACCAGCAGAGCAATTTTCGCAGTTTCAATTGACCACATCAGCACTCGAAACATGTTCAGCTGTGATATGAAGAATAATTCAACTTAACCCGCCAGTGCTTCGAATTTCAATCCCAATAAAATATGGACCCTTGAAAAACCGATTGTCCATTTTCCCACACACGCTCCGAAACCTTCAATTTGCCGGCACTTCAACAAACACCAGCAGAGCAATTTTCGCAGTTTCAATTGACCACATCAGCGCTGGAAACACGTTCAGTTGCGACATGAAGAATAATTCAATTTAAACCACCACTGCTTCGAATTTCAACCCCAATAAAACATGGACCCTTGGACAACCGATTGTCCATTTTCCCACACCCGTTCCGAAACCTTAAATTTGCTGGCACTTCAATAAACACCAGCAGAGCAATTTTCGCAGTTTTAATTTACCACATCAGCACTCGAAACATGTTCAGCTGTGACATGAAGAAAAATTCAATTTAAACCACCAGTGTTTCGAATTTCAATCCCAATAAAACATAGACCCTTGGACAACCTATTGTCCATTTTGCCACACACGCTCCGAAACCTTCAATTTGCCGGCACTTCAACAAACACCAGCAGAGCAATTTTCGCAGTTTCAATTGACCTCATCAACACTCGAAACATGTTCAGCTGTGACATGAAGAATAATTCAATTTAAATCGCCAATGCTTTGAATTTCAATCCCAATAAAACATGGACCCTTGGACAACCGATTGTCCATTTTCCCACACACGCTCCGAAACCTTCAATTTGCCGGCACTTCAATAACACCAGCAGAGCAATTTTCGCAGTTTCAATTGACCTCATCAATACTCGAAACATTTTCAGCTGTGACATGAAGAATAATTCACTTTAAACCGCTAGTGCTTCGAATTTAGACCCCAATAAAACATGGACCCTTGGACAACCAATTGTCCATTTTCCCACACCCGTTCCGAAACCTTCAATTTGCCGGCACTTCAACAAACACCAGCAGAGCAATTTTCGAAGTTTCAATTGACCAATCGCTGGAAACATTTAAACCACCAGTGCTTCGAATTTCAACCCCAATAAAACATAGACCCTTGAACAACCGATTGTCCATTTTCCCACACACGCTCCGAAACCTTCAATTTGCCGGCACTTCAACAAACACCAGCAGAGCAATTTTCGCAGTTTCAATTGACCACATCAGCACTCGAAACATGTTCAGCTGTGATATGAAGAATAATTCAACTTAACCCGCCAGTGCTTCGAATTTCAATCCCAATAAAATATGGACCCTTGAAAAACCGATTGTC
Organism: Cryptocheilus praepositus; assembly: GCA_033815515.1. Taxonomy (NCBI): domain Eukaryota; kingdom Metazoa; phylum Arthropoda; class Insecta; order Hymenoptera; family Pompilidae; genus Cryptocheilus; species Cryptocheilus praepositus. Next base: position 3,275,048 of record JAWWQZ010000190.1, read on the forward strand.
CATTTTCCCACACACGCTCCGAAACCTTCAATTTGCCGGCACTTCAACAAACACCAGCAGAGCAATTTTCGCAGTTTCAATTGACCACGTTGGCACTCGAGACGTCCTCAGACGCATCCTCCAACGTGGTCTTCAGACGTCGGTAAACTTCCTACGCAGACGGCCACCAGCTGGTTTCCATGGCTTCCATGGAATCGAGTCGGTGCGTGTCGTAGATCGTTTCTCGTTACGACAGCGATCTCCCGATTGACGTCTTGAGCACCCACGCGCATGCAACCTCGCGGAATGCAGGTGAAGGACCTTAGCCGGCCACGATTTCTCTCCTGCTGCCGCTTACGTCCGCGCAATTTCCAGAATTCCTGGAATTCCCGGAATTCGGTCGATCCCGACCGACAGATAACGACGATGCGTCCTGCGGGAGATAAGGAATTTCTCTTTGGTGCGGTTAATGGAAGCAGTTAATGGGCGACTCTTCGAGATACGACGCGAGCCTTTCGAATTTTCGATGATTGAGTTCGGGACGGGACGTTTCTCTGGTTTCTAATGCGAGCGGCTCGAATTTTTGTTGACTACACTTACAATATTAACACGTCAACTGCCGCGGTGGTCGTGACCGGCGCAAAAGATTTGACTAGAAATGCAAAAAATTTGTAATGAAGCCTATTTTCAGTCTTGTAAAAGCAATTGATATTGAAACGGTGCTTCAATACATTGGCTTCTAACAACTCTGCGTTACCTTTATTTTGCACGATTTAATTATGCACAAAAATACACTTGGCAGTGAATGCGTTAAGCATTAAATTGTAAAAGATAACGGAGTACATGACTGTAACCAGTGTTATGATGCATGAAATTTTTGTTGAAGACTAATAATTTAACATGATTGCTAATTTTTTGAAGGTTGACATTTATTTTGTGATTAATATCGCGGCAGTTTCATGGGATATCAACTATTGAATATTTGTCATCTGACGTTTGAATATTAGTCGTTTCATTTGGTCGGTCGGAAAGGTTGTATGGTTTATTCAATGAATGCGGAATAACCTCAGAAAGATTTAATATACGCAATAACACATCCACGTATCCATAAAATTAGAGCATAAAGTTTAATCATTTGATAATGGCACCTCTCCAGCGCCGAAACCTTAAAATCCTTCAACAATACATTTTCAGATTAATAAACCGGATGCGCAAATTAACTTTGCAACGCATAATTTAACATGCGTTTGGTTTTTATGTGAAAACTGACGTCACGTCTTTTATTCTTATCGACATCTCCATTGATCATATTCACGGTCGAATGCCGAATGAATTTTATCCTAAAAGTAGTGCGGTTCAGGATAAAAATTGAAGCAAAGTTGAGGATCGCGTTATGAAAGAACGGATGGTGTTAATTGGATGCGATAAGAAGCTCTTTATGGAAACCACGAGAGTGAATGAGAGTTTGGATATTCCAAGAGAACGTTGACTGAGAAGGATGTCCGGTAGATGACGATAAGAGCATTGTATCAGCGATAATAAGGAGGCAGGCTTCTGAGATTCGAACAAGGCAGCCTATTCGCCCCGGGTCTTATTCATTGAGCATATTACGCACCGAAATAATTTAATTACCCATCGCGATGCAAATTTGCTGACCGATCAGAATCCAATGCAATAATTTTCGTTCGACTTTGCAAAATTACAGCGCAAGTATTGGACTAATTTCTGTTGGTGATTCGATTTATAAAAATAATTTACCGATATATAAAATCGTTAGTGCTATTGCACGTTAGGCGTTAAGCAATTAAAGCTTGTGTCTATTATTTGCGATCAGCGATAATAAGAAGGCAGGCTTCTGAGATTCGAACAAACCAGCCTATTCGCCCCTGGTCTTATTCATTGAGCATATTACGTACTGAAAGAATTCAATTACCCATCGCGATGCAAATTTGCTGACCGATCAGAATCCAATGCAATAATTTTCGTTCGACTTTGCAAAATACAGCGCAAGTATTGGATTAATTTCTGTTGGTGTCCCGATTTACAAAGATAATTTATCGATATAGAAAATCATTAGTGCTATCGCACGTTAGGTGTTATGCAATTAAAGGTTGTGTCTATTATTTGCGATCAGCGATAATAAGGAGGCAGGCTTCTGAGATTCGAACAAACCAGCCTATTCGCCCCGGGTCTTATTCATTGAGCATATTACGCACCGAAACAATTCAATTACCCATCGCGATGCAAATTTGCTGACCGATCAGAATCCAATGCAATAATTTTCGTTCGACATCGCAAAATTACAGCGCAAGTATTGGACTAATTTCTGTTGGTGATCCGATTTATAAAGATAATTTACCGATACATAAAATCGTTAGTGCTATCGCTATGTTAGGTATTATATTATGCAGTTAAAGCTTATGTCTATTATTTGCTGCACCCTGCTTAATAGTAAGCTATATTTATCGCGTCGATGCATGGATTTCTACATAACAGTGAATAATGACATAATAAGCCTATTTTTGGTTGAAAACGGAAACCGCTCGAGAACTTTTATGTGAACATCTCTACATATTTCTCATCAGGAGTCTACGACAATAACGTGTCCATTAATGCAATGCATTGTAACATGTGGGTTGTTCAATCAGAAAAATACACCGACACATTACATTAGTGCGAGAAGAAAAATCAATGTGTCGTATATACACATAGTCACTAGTAGAATATAGTACTGTTTCATTACTTCGCGACAAAAGTGTATTGTGTCTATCTTCTTTATGTCGTCACAGTTCTGCATAATCTCATTATGTCATTACGTTTGTAATACTATTTCGTTTAATTACAGTAAATGTTCCGTTCACATATAAAATTTTGGTATAGTGCAAGCTCCTGATAATCCAATTAACGTAGACCTTCTTATAGACTCCTAATGATCAACACGCAGTCACTCAAATAAAGCTTCTCAATCGTTTTCTTATCCCAATCGCTCATTCCATCACATGCTCTTGCCCACAAGATTGAAAGTTCCCCCCGAGATTTTTCAGTGACCGCCGAAATTGCATATTTTCAATAACGACGTCCGCGTCCCTGCCATTTTATTTATTTCCATCGGGCCGACCATCGCAGCTCCTGATAATCCAATCAACTTTAGACCTTATAGACTCCTAATGATCATCACGCAAAGACACCCAAATAAAAGTTCTCAATCGTTCTCTATCCCAATCGCTGATCCCATCACACGCTCTTACCCGCGAGATTGAAAGTTCCCCCGAGATTTTTCCGTGACCGCCGAAACTGCATATTTTCAGTAACGACGTCCGCGTCCCTGCCATTTTATTTATTTCCATCGGGCCGACCATTGCAGCTCCTGATAATCCAATCAACGTAGACCTTACAGACTCCTAATGATCATCACGCAAAGACACCCAAATAAAAGTTCTCAATCGTTTTCTATCCCAATCGCTCATTCCCTCACACGCTCTTACCCGCAAGATTGAAAGTTCCCCCGAGATTTTTTCGCGACCGCCGAAACTGCATATTTTCAATAACGACGTCCGCGTCCCTGCCATTTTATTTATTTCCATCGGGCCGACCATCGCAGTTCCTGATAATCCAATCAACGTAGACCTTATAGACTCCTAATGATCATCACGCAAAGACACCCAAATAAAAGTTCTCAATCGTTTTCTATCCCAATCGCTGATCCCATCACACGCTCTTGCCCACAAGATTGAAAGTTCCCCCGAGATTTTTTCGCGACCGCCGAAACTGCATATTTTCAATAACGACGTCCGCGTCCCTGCCATTTTATTTATTTCCATCGGGCCGACCATCGCAGCTCCTGATAATCCAATCAACGTAGACCTTATAGATTCCTAATGATCATCACGCAAAGACACCCAAATGAAAGTTCTCAATCGTTTTCTATCCCAATCGCTCATTCCCTCACACGCTCTTACCCGCAAGATTGAAAGTTCCCCCAAGATTTTTTCGCGACCGCCGAAACTGCATATTTTCAATAACGACGTCCGCGTCCCTGCCATTTTATTTATTTCCATCGGGCCGACCATCGCAGCAGACCTTCGCGAGTATGGCGCACCGCCGTCGTCTGCGGATAATTCCAGGTTTAACGGAGAAAACGACTGGTCGGACCACTTTATCGGAATGGAAATCGGCCGACCTAGAGCTTCTTATGGGACGCCGTAAAGTCGGAGGCAAGGCGACGACAGGCTCCCTCGCCGGCGCAAAGGAGGGACACCGCGCAGTCTATTTTCATCGCGGGCCGAGCGAAAATAGTAACGAATATCCGCCTCGAGGACGCGGGATGCTGCCGTGGGTGTGTTTCGGTACCTTTCTCGACGATTCTCATCTTAACACGTAGTTAACTGGAGTCGCTTCATGTCGGTTGCCGGCGGCCGAACGTTTAGCCGAATGATTGACAAGTTTGTTGGCATGGACAAACGCAGAGAGATTGCTTTGGGGGCGCGAGGCTTGAGTGGGATGGATTGATTATGATATGCATGGTTCAAAAATATATAGATAGACAGATATCTGTATGCAAATAAATGGATTTATAATGGAGATGCAGCAATGGAGAAACTTGGGGCTGATCAAATGGTGTTTACGAGGGCAGTCTGATAAGTACTTAGCCTACAAAAGAAAAACAAAAATTTTTGGAAAATTGACGAGTTAGTTTTCAACATAGTCTCCTTTTAACTCGATACACTTAATCCAGCGATGCTCCAACTTCTTCAACCCGTCTGAAAAATACGATTTTTTCTGGAGACCTGCAAAGTAGGCCTCCGTGGCGGCGATAACCTCCTCATTCGACTCAAATTTCTGACCAGCGAGTAACTTTTTCAAGTTTGGGAACAAAAAGAAGTCACACGGGGCCAAATCTGGAGAATACGGTGGGTGGGGCAGCTGTTCGTAGCCTAATTCAACCAATTTGGCTGTAGCGATGGCAGAGGTGTGAGCCGGTGCGTTATCGTGGTGAAAGAGCACTTTTTTCTTCGCCAAATGGGGCCGTTTTTTCCTTAATTCGGCGTCGAATCGGCTCAATAATTCGGCATAGTACAGCCCTGTGAGTGTTTTGCCCTTCTCCAGGTAGTCTATGTAGATCACACCTTGTGAATCCCAGAAAACGGTGGCCATCACCTTTCCGGCCGATAGGACAGTCTTCGCCTTCTTCGGAGCACATTCGCCGGGCGCAGTCCACTGTTTCGACTGTTCCTTGGTCTCTGGTGTGTACCAGTGGATCCACGTTTCGTCGACAGTCACAAAACGACGTAGAAACTCTTTGGGATTGCGCTTAAATAATGTCGGAGGCTGAAGTGGTCTCACGGATGCGCTTGTTATCCGGAGTGAGCAAACGCGGCACCCATCGAGCAGAAAGCTTTCTCATGCCCAATATTTCATGCAGGATATAACCCACGCGGTCTTTTGAAATGCCTACGTCTCAGCTATCTCGCGCACCTTCAGTCGGCGGTCTGCCAATACGAGATCGTGGACTTTTGTGTATTCTCCGTGGTAGCTGTTTTTGAGGATGGCTCATCAAAAACTGAACACGACCACGTTGAAACTCGTTAAACCAATTTTTGACGGTCGCCACTGAAGGAGAAGAGTCACCGTACACAGCATCCAAGCGCTCTTTGATTTCGCTGCGCGATTTCCCTTCCAAAAACAAGAATCGAATCAGAGATATTGCTCTTTTTCCATGTTTGCAAAATCCGCGGACACGCCGGATTTGATAAGCGATCAAAAATATAAAACTACAAATCCAATATGGCTGAAATTTTGACAGTAATCGTCTACGAGAATGTACTACACGATAGTAATTTTTTTCTACGATAGTGGCGCCATTAGGCGGTGAGGCTAAGTACTTATCAGACTGCCCTCGTATATGCCAGAACTGTATTCCGCCGTGCGTGATATATTGGGTTGGAGGGAAAGTTCTGTCGTATTTTTAATAGACAGGTAATTTTTCTTGTAAATAAAAAAAAACATCTGGCTAGTGAGTCATTCGGATTTTCTTTTTGTTTTTTATAGCTGCTGTATAATATAAAAGGAGTCCTTTTTACCGTTCATTTATTTTTAAATTACCGTTCAAAGTGCATTTACGACACTGCATTTTGTTTGAATTCCAAAAAGGAAGCAACGCATCCGTTGCATGTCAAAATTTATGTGCGGTATTTGGAAAAGATGTTGTAAAGGTTCGTACTTGTCAAAGATGGTTTAGCAAATTTCGTTCCGGGGATCTGAGCCTCCAAGAAAGTGATCGATCTGGACGACCATCCAAGATCGATAATGATGTTTTACGATCCATGTTGGAAAATAATTCACATTTAACAAGTCGAGAAATTGCAGAAGAGTTTGGCATTCATCATACAACACATTAAATGTATTATGATTAATATTAAACACATATTTTTATAAATTAATTCAAATGTTTTCTTTAAGATACGACAGAACTTTCCCTCCAACCCAATATAATCCACTTGACATAAAAGAGAAAGCCTACAGCAAATTAGATAAATTTATAATGAATATACTGGCACGTAAACATTTGGAATGATCAAACATTACTTATATGCCAAATCAATTTTTGGTGTGCGTGTCATATGATTCACTTGTCGCAAAAGAGAAAGCCTACATAAAATGAGGTATTGTTAACCTTTTGAACGGAGCGAAACTGCACGCTCTGTTATGTCCGGTCGCTGCAACGATAATCATTTGAAGTCGTCAACAAACACGCAATGTAATGCATTTTATATTACGGTCATTATACAGGGCCATACATATTTCACGGTCATATTTCCGGAAGCGTTTCCATTTTTGGAGTGCGGTTTCTATTTTTTGAGCCAGTTTGGACTTTGTTCGAATTACGAAATCTCCAAGCCGAATAGAGAGAATTTACTTTTTAACTCTAGTTTGGAAATAACTTTTCACAATTTTTCCATACATTTTTGACGATATCTCCGGAACTATTGCGAATTTTGGAGTGCGCCTTGAATTTTCCAAGTCTCTTTGTACCCCCTTTAATCTGGCACAATTACAAGTCGATCGCTAGAGTTTTAATTTTTGACCAGGTTTTCAGGCTCGTTTTTCACGATTTTTCTACACATTTTTGCCGATATCTCCAGAACTATAGCGAATTTCGGGGTGCGCCTTGCATTTTTCCGAGTCTTTTCGGACCCCCTTTGATATACTATAAGGGCGATAAAATCGGTGACCCATCATTTTTTGGCAAAAATGGCAACCTTAAGATTTTCTTCAAGGCCCTGTCCCGTCTAAACTAGTGATCGAAACCTATAAGTAATATAGGTTTTCTTAAAGCTCTTCGGACGTACTTTCACGTGGATTAATCACAATCATTCAAATCTGAAAAATTTTTTTTTTGCTTTCTTAAAATTGTCATAACTCGGAAACTATGAAGAGTTCAGCGCGCGGAAAGTGGTCTATCTTCAGGGCAAATTACCCTCTATCAAAAGGTATCGGTCCGAAACAAAAAAAAATCGACATTTTTCGCCTATTTTCGCGTATTTTCGGCATATTTATTGCCATTTTTCTCTATATTTTTTCTCATAAATCGAAAAATATTGTGAATTTTGAGGTGCGGTTTTCATATTTTTGAGCCTTATTCAATCCTCTTTCATTTCGTGTATGAGGGAAAATCGAATGATAAACATTCAGCCGGTGCTTGTAAAGAACCGCCTTTTCCATTTGCGTTTTCCCGATTTTCTCATCTGTTTTGAATCAGATCTCGGAAACTAGTTCGAATTGTTGAACATGGCTGCGATTGTTCTGAGTCCCCTTGTACTCACTTTCATTTGGATCAATGGCAAGTCCATGGGTAGAATTGTCATTTTTTACCCCATTTTCAGGCTTGTTTTTTACGATTTTTTCACACATTTTTAGGTATATCTCCGAAATTATTCCGAATTTTCCACTTCGGCTTGCCTCGTTCTGAGTTATTCCCAACCTCCTTTGATATATTAAGTGTACGATTAAATCTGAGGACTATTACTCCCACACAAAATCGCGAATTACTAAACATACGTCTCTCGGCTCAACTGTTCAGTGTGGGTGACGACTAATATATTCAAGGTCAGCGCAAAAGCCCCGTAAAATCAGCTGGCTGCGTCGCAGTTAGGGGAATTCAAGTGATCCGACGAAGAAACTACGGGGTGTCGATGACGACGGTCTGTTCTGCACTCCCACGCTCGCTCGATCCAGCATTGACGTCAATCTGCCCTTTTCCACACGTACTATACGTGTAATCCGTAATAAACATTTATTCTCCCGCTGAGCCGGGCGGAGAACAATGTTGTTTAAACCTTTCTGCTACGGAATAAACGAATTCGAGAATGAACGCAACAAAAAGTTTCTATAAACAGTATCAAGAAGATTCCCGAAATATCCACCATGGATCGTACGACGGATCAAGGTGAATACTGAACTCGATAAGCATGACAAAGGAATAACCAATCTCGCAATCTTCCAAGTTATTTTAATGAAATTATAAGCAAATACTATAACCGCACTCAGATGTTTACAGGCGAGACAAAGATTACAAATAGAAACGAATGTGCAATAGTTAAATCTATAGCAACAATGAAAATTTAAAATCTCTTATGAAACATAAATTTTAACAGCGGAAATAAGAACCATTTAACAAGCTTAACAGTATGCAGTACCCCTGAATATCAACACATCATGATTACAGAGTCAATAAGTGCAATTTGGGCAATTAGCAGCAGATGTTCCGTTGATGAGATTTCACTTAACGCACTTGAGACCAATTTAATTGCCACTAACCATAGAAAAAAGAATAGTCTTGCTTGGATCCCATTTAAACATAAAAAATATTAGAGAAACGCGAAGAAGAATGGAACAAGTCTGCTCTTGCACGCGTTCGAAAAATTGAAATAGAATTTTTTGACGAAAATTTATAATCAATTTTTCTTTAAGTTCAACTATTTAAATCATTTAATTACCTTCGATTATCAATGACCGGTATTCACCAAGTCTAACTTTTATTTATATTAATATGTTTAGGAATGGGTATGTAAATATAGAATTTTGAGAACAATTAATCGGTGCCCTATGGTAATAAGGAAGCTTAAGAAACTGCGATGGCGAACTTCCTACATCGCAGTAACTGTTTAAATACTAACCATAATGAAACCTGCCCCGGGCCAGAAACCAAAGCAATGAACTATGGATAACTACAAAGTTCATTACGCGACCTCCGGGCATTCACAACTCTCGCGAAATTCGGCAGAACATTTAACTATCAACCAATTAATTCCACTGCAATACGTGACATTCAAGCATTGCACCGCATCCAACCTTTTTAAATTGTATACCAACTAAACTCATTTTGACTACATTTATACGCGATTACCCCGATGTGAAGCATTGAAAAACATGCAACATTTTCAATCGCATTCAAATCTTGAAAGCTGTCCGATTTTTTCAAGATTGCCAAATCCCAGAGGTCTTGCGGAACAACTTGAGACCGCTTGCAGTTAGCGACAAAATTTATCTTGACAGAACCGATACGCGGTTGCTTCTTTGCAAAGCATTGCAAAGCATGCAACATTTACGATTGCGTAAAAATCTTAAAAGCTGTCCAAATTTTTCAAAGTTGCCAAATCCCAGAGGTCTTGCGAAATAACTTGAGACCGCTTGCAGTTAGCGACAAAATTTATCTTGACAGAACCCGTATGCGATTGCTCCTTTGCAAAGCATTGCAAAACATGCAACATTTTCAATCGCATTCAAATCTTGAAAGCTGTCCGATTTTTTCAAGATTGCCAAATCCCAAAGGTCTTGCGAAATAACTTGAGACCGCTTGCAGTTAGGGACAAAATTTATTTTGACAGAACCCGTATGCGGTTGCTTCTTTGCAAAGCATTGCAAAACATGCAACATTTTCAATCGCATTCAAATCTTGAAATCTGTCCGATTTTTTCAAGATTGCCAAATCCCAGAAGTCTTACGAAATAACTTGAGACCGCTTGTAGTTAGCGACAAAATTTATCTTGACAGAACCCGTATGCGATTGCTCCTTTGCAAAGCATTGCAAAGCATGCAACATTTTCGATCGCGTAAAAATCTTGAAAGCTGCTCGAATTTGTCGAGACTCGCAATTCCGGATGTCTGTCAAAACAATGTGGAGCCGGTTGCATTGAATGATGAAACTCATCTTGATAAAACAAACATCACTCCCATACAGCCGACTTTACTGTCGGTCTCCCATGCGGCAGTGTAACTCAATTGTTCCCGGTCCCCGTTTAATTGATCCTCATCAGTCTCCCGACTTTTTGTGTTGCAGGCGAACTGTACGTGGAAGATCTCTGCGAGCGGAGGGTCGTTTCCATCAGGATGGGCTGGCTGTGGGTCGAGGGCACCCCAATGAGGCGACCTCTCAGGGCATTGAACCTTCGACAAGCGCCTCCAAGCCATTGCCAGCCACACGCACTCGCCCTTGGATTTACCTTGAGCGATTCGCAGGGTCACTCGCTTGCCACATTCTGGGTAATTATCAAACTATCTGCGTTTTTTTAATAAAAAAATATCTAAACCACTTGAATTTACCAAAAATAATACGCAAAATCACACGCTTGCCACATTCTGGGTAATTATCAAACTATCTGCGTTTTTTTAATAAAAAAAATATCTAAACCACTTGAATTTACCGAAAATAATACGCAAAATCACACGCTTGCCACAATCTGGGTAATTACCAAACTATCTGCGTTTTTTCATGAAAATATATCTAAAATACCTGAATTTATCATGAATAATATGTAAAATCACACGTTTGCCGCATTCTGCCGTATATTCAAACTGTCGGTGCTTTTATAGAAAATAAAAGTCGACTGAAGAACGGCTACTGCTATATTTTCAACCGCAAACCATTGTGGCTTAACAACCCGGTCATCGTGCTATCCCAAAAATACCCGTTCCCTGCCTCAGCTTAATTCACGTCGGTCCCTAAACGTTGCACGCGTCAGGAGTTATGACTCAAGCGATCGCGAGTTCCGCCAGCCGAGAGAAAGGCATCCGATTTTTCATTCCGCGATAGCCGTCGAAATTACCGAAGGGAACGTATCGCGGATTTCGTAGTCCCACGTTGCGCGCCGGTCACTGCTTCGTGGCTAATCCTGCGATTCCGCAATCTCGCCTGGTTTCCCTCGTAATGTATGCTCTCAATAAGGCACGCCGAATGATTCTATTCACCGTCTATTTTCTTTTCCCTCTGTTCGCGTATTACACACCTGCAGCGACCCACTTCGATATTCGGCTACCATTGCTTTTCAAACACGAGTACGGTTACTTATAGTTGGGTTAACGAATTCAGCCGTTTTCGGTGGTAAATAATTAATAGGAAAATTATTTTTACCAGAACGTTTTAGGTAAGGATACTTCATTAACTACGTGACGTGTGTCTAGAATCGAATTGTATAATAAATGAAAACGTTTATTTGTTTATTAACACGTTGCCTGCCAAGCGTATTTTGCTACGTTAGAAATGTGATGCGATGAAAAACTGCAGAGTACGATTAAATCGTGTAAAATTAAGGTAACACGGAAAGAATTGGAAGCCAAAGTATTGAAGCACTGTTCCGATATCAAATGCTTTTACAAGATTGCAAATAGGCTCCATTGCGAATTTTTTGGATTTTTAATCAAATCTTTTGCGCCGGTCACCGGTGACCACCGTGGCAATCAAAATCTTAATTAATCCACACGTTAGTTGCAAGCTGAACTCGAAGCAAACAAGAAGTGAGATAAAGGACCTTCTTTTTTTGGAAAGCAATTATTTATGTAGGCATTTAATACGTGAAACGTATGAAATGACTATAATATTTATAAACTCAATGAAGACACTTTCGTCTTATTCTCTAATCTTTCGTAGTTTCGTCGTTTCGTCTTATCGTCAACTGACTCTTAAGCAACCAAAATAACACAATTCAACAAACTCGTCACCTATGATACATCAATATAATATTATACAATATAACAATATATATCAATATAATATTGAGAATCATAGGTGACCATTCATTGCCAATTAGAGGACCCTGTATTTGAGATCCCACATTTATTTCTCCTACGCTGCGCCACCGCATCCTTTTGAATCCGGCAGATCAAGGGGTACAGTGTATTTCCTGCTGCAATTAACAACATGCGTTCCTAGGAGCGACCTGATACGTTTTCGCTAAATCCCCCCAATTTCCCAGACAATCGACTAACACGATTCCGCAGTGTTTCCTCCCGCAGCTCACGTAATCGTCGGCTGTACGAGAGGCCAGCCGTACAATTCGCGCACGTCGCGCAATGTAATTGCATGTAAATGGCCTTTATCTGCCGCACGATCCGTTTCCTCGCCGCGGAGCACTTTCTCGTTGCCGGCCGATCCGCGAGCTCCCGTTTCTCTGAGCGCGGCAACTTCTAATTACGGCCCCGGCGACGCCATTCGATTTCTAGCCCGTTATACAATCACGCCGCGGTGAAGAAGGCCGCGAGAGCCGATGCCTGAAGTTCGCCTAAAATTCAGCGGCCCCGCGACTTTCTCCACGCTTTGCATACCGGACGCCGACGCTTCGTGGGCGACGGATGAAGGATGCGCGGTCGACTTTTCGCGGACTCGTCCTTTGCAAATCAACGGACGAGTGCGACGACGGTGGAAAACGGGCCGAGACGAGGTTTTCGGCGGTTTTAAGTGACGGCTGATAAGAGAGAATGTTCGCTCGGCAGTAGATTTAACACTTTGAGTGCCATGATGGTCACCGGTGACCAACGCAAGAAGTTTTACTGAAAATCCAAAATATTTGCAATGGGTAGCGATTATTATTTTATCAATGCAGTTGTTATTAGAATAGTGATGCGATCCTTTGGTCTCCAATACCTGCACATTATTTACATTTTGCATAATTCAGTCGAACGCTGTAGTATTTCATAGCATCGCCGTTCTAATATAGTAAAATACGCTTGGCAGTCAACGTGTTAAGGTAGCGGTACTAAAAATAATTATGTGCAATGCTTAGTTGATGGAATCGAAGTCAATGAATACTTTAACACTTTAACTGCCATGATAGTCACCGGTGACCAACACAAGAAATTTTACTGAAGATCCAAAATATTTGCAATGGGTAACGATTATTATTTTATAAATGCAGTTGTTATTAGAATAGTGATGCGATCCTTTGGTCTCCAATACCTGCACATTATTTACATTTTGCATAATTCAGTCGAATGCTGGAGTATTTCATGGCATCGCCGTTCTAATATAGTAAAATACGCTTTGCAGTCAACGTGTTAAGGTAGTGGTACTGAAAATAATTATGTGCAATGCTTAGTTGATGGAATCGAAGTCAATGAATACTTTAACACATTGACTGCCATGATGGTCACCGGTGACCAATGCAAGGAATTTTACTGAAGACCCAAAATATTTGCAATGGGTAGCGATTATTATTTTATTAATGCAGTTGTTATTAGAATAGTGATGCGATCCTTTGGTATCCAATACCTGCACATTATTTACATTTTCCATAATTCAGTCGGACGCTGTAGTATTTCATAGCATCGCCGTTCTAATATAGTAAAATACGCTTGGCAGTCAACGTGTTAAGGTAGCGGTACTGAAAATAATTATGTGCAATGTTTAGTTGATGGAATCGAAGTCAATGAATACTTTAACACTTTGACTGCCGTGGTGGTCACCAGTGATCGACGCAAGAAATTTTACTGAAAATCCAAAATATTTGCAATGGGTAACGATTATTATTTTATAAATGCAGTTGTTATTAGAACAGTGATGCGATTCTTTGGTCTTCAATACCTGCACATTATTTACATTTTGCATAATTCAGGCAAACGCTGTAGTATTTCATAGCATCGCCATTGTCATACAGCAAAATACGCATGGCAGTCAACGTGTTAAGGTAGCGGTACTGAAAATAATTATGTGCAATGCTTAATTGATGGAATCGAAGTCAATAAATACTTTAACACTTTGACTGCCATGATGGTCACCGGTGACCAACGCAAGAAATTTTACTGAAGATCCAAAATATTTGCGATGGGTAGCGATTATTATTTTATTAATGCAGTTGTTATTAGAATAGTGATGCGATCCTGTGGTCTCCAATACGTGCACGTTATTTACATTTTGCATAAATCAGTCGCTTTTTATTATCATGCGGATCTACAGTTATGAACATTCTTTGACTACCGTGATGGTCACCGGTGACTGACGCAAGAAATTTTACTGAAGATCCAAAATATTTGCAATGGGTAGCAATTATTATTTTATAAATGCAGTTGTTATTAGAATAGTGATGCGATCCTTTGGTCTCCAATACCTGCACATTATTTACATTTTCCATAATTCAGTCGAACGCTGTGTTAAGGGGGAATGGATGAGCGTACGAAATTGGTCAGAAAAAAATGTACAGGCGACGTACAGAATTTGAAAATGAATAACCTGTAATCGCAACGAGTTCGAATACATGCTTCCGCTATTCCGTCAACAAAATTCAGCCAAAAATGCCAAAAACCAATAGCACCACTTTCTATCATTTTCCCCGTCAAATTCACCAGTAAACGACTCTTGACTTATCGACAAACAAACTTCTACCCTCCCACCGCAAAAACGCGTGTTATTTCAAATAAACCCGTTACCCGCATTCAAGCCTCCCAAGTCATTCACCGTCTTCGACCCTCTCAACATTTTCCCAAACGTTCAACGCTCACCCGCAGTTCGAAGTTCAGTTTCAAACGTTCTCCGACACTTCGCGCTGTGAGTTGAAACGTTCCGATGCCGCTTGAATGCCATCTGTGATCGGACGTCCTTGGTGTGACTAAGCCGTGAAGAGGCGAAGGAACTGACTCGCTTCGAAGCGGGGGTGGTGAGACTCCTTGACAATGGCGGGTCACGGGAGAGTGGAGTACCGTTCTCCCACGCATCCGTTTATCATGCAGATCGGCAGGAGCGCGTTTTGACCTTGCCTACTGGCCTTATTAATCCCAGAGATTCGCCCGATGACAGTTACGTAAGCGCGCGCGTATTATACCATCTACGGTAACGCGTTCGAAGTGTGATCGCAGACGCGTTTGGGTAAAAACGAAATAACTTCGAGGTGGCACGATTTTAGTGGATTAACCCTTTTCGGACGCATGTCTACTCTCAGACACCATAGCCTTTTTACCGTTCTGGTCGTATGACTGCTCTCAGACACCAAAACATAATGCCGTACTAATCATAAATACTGTATTCATCCATATATTATGATTACAATTTATATGTTTACAAATATAAATATCTAATGGATTTTTTTTTGAACGCATTATATTATAGTTCTTATGTGTGGAGATAACGAAATCCAGTGCGAACAAAAGCTGTTATTTCTCGCTCGACATGCAATACGCAAAAATAATTTGTTTGAAAACTGCACATAATGCGCCATTGCGAAGACGTAAGAAGTAAAGATTGTGCTGTATGTTCTAATAGAAAAATTAAGGGCGGAAGACGTCAAACAAATTATTTTTGCAGTACTTGCAGTCGAAAACCAGGACTGCAAATTGGAGACTGTTTTGAAAAATTCCCACATTGCAGAACTATGAAATATAGTTTTTGAAAAAAAACATTAAAACATATTATTCTATAAACATATAAATAAAGTTATCATAAGAATTAATAAATCTTATTTCTTTTTCATAATCCTGCATGTTGTGTATCACTGCGCTTTCAGCGGAAGTTAATTCCGACCAGTACGATACCCATGTCCAAATTAAATACGTTCGAAAAGGGTTAACACATTCACGTCGAGGCCGATTTTCATGTTTTTCGCTGTAAGGCGGCGCTCGAATTGATGCAGCGCTTCATTTGGTGGCTCACGATTATTGCTTGTTTCAATTATATAAATTTCAATTATTTAAATGTTCAACTGTACGGCAATTTTGTCCACTTACTAAACAAACTATATTTTTGATGGTGAGCGGCGTCTAATCAAATGTTCACGCCCAATGGGACAGCCGAGCGTGAACCACCGGTGGTACACGCCGGCATGAACGTATTAAATGTTTGTATATGATTATAATATTCTTATCTTTCTATATATAATTCTTTTTAGGATAATTTAAAGTCACGGGGATTTAGGGAATTCTCATTCACGGAGTTATTATGTTTTGAAAGTAACAGTATGGATCAAAGTTTACATCAATGATTATAGAACAAAGTTAGGAAGAGATGGAATTAAGGGAATATGTTCTTATTCTTACTAGACAAGCAGACAAATTCTCGATCGAACAATAGAAGCATTCTATAAAACAGCCCTGTAACGCCATAACTTTCCTTAAATTATTTCAAAGCGTATCGTCAAAAACAATTGTGTTATATGATGTAAACGTATGAAATGCTTATAACCGTTCATATACAATCGTGTGGGTCGTTACTACTGACCGTCTTTGTCCCTATTAAAAACTCTTGCGAATATGTGGCAACTTATCCGTCACCCATATATGGATGACGTGGCATTCAACGTGTTAAAGAAGAAGAATGTAATAAATGATAATGACTCTGAACCTCCTAACCCACTGATTCGTCACTCTGCCTAAAGTGCGTAGTTGTCGGTTCAGTCCATCTCATAATTTTGGCAACGGCAGGCATATAGCTCTGCCGTACGATAGAGTTACATTAAGTCAGAGTTTAACATTTATCTTCACACAAATAATTTGGTGTTATATCTTTCCTACTCACTCCTTTAATTTCGATTTTCTTACTTCACCAACCATTGATAAAATTAGGCCTGCCACATTATTACTTTTGAACACAGGCATCATTTCTACGCTTATTTTTCGCGAGTTTATTATTACTTCCAATAATCATTATCTCTGCAGTTCCGTTTTTCATGTAAATATTCCACATACATTTTATCAGTACATTTACTCTTGACACGTTCAGGACCTGGTGTTCAATTGCTACAGTTTGCTGAAGATGAAAGATGAGAGGACAAGGTCGAGTGTCGTATTAGTCTGTTTCGTTCCGATCAAACGGTCTGTCGCCGTACATTAACAAGCAAATTCCAAGTTGTCGAGCCTCTTCGCAATCGAGCGAGTCGACGAACTCTACTTTCGAATCGTCAGCGAAACCGTATGTCACGGACCATACCCGCGAGTACGATTCATCAGTGATGGGACTTTGAAGCGCCTGCTTGTAAAGTCACAAACAAATCAAGGGTATGGGGTCTTAAGTTAGCTTTAAGTCAACTGGAGAAAAGATAGACTTGACTCTTCAGGACCTAAAGATTAATTTGTAAAAAAAAAACGTTAGTTGTTGGAAAAGAAAATTCCAAGAATCTGCAAGTGTGTGCTATGTAAGAAAAATAATGCCCAGTGTGAGAAAAATAGTTCTCGTGCCAACTGATTCCGGTTTACCTTAATATATAATATAATCCAAATTTTGTTTTGTTCCAATCAAAAGGAACTTATAAGACAACTGACGTTGTTTTCAAATTTAGGATTTGATACGGTTTGCATACCATCACTAGGATTTCTCCGGCAATATCGTGAAATCGTTAAGTCCAATTTATGCGAAATATTGAACTCCGAACGTACATTCAGTTATGCCGAAACCGTGACACATCGATGTCTATCGATGAAATATCGGGGTTAGAGTGATCGATCACCTGCTCTGACGAGCTCAACGGTTCTATTTCGCGAAGCCTCTAACGGCATCATGCGATTGGCATAATTCAGTTCGTAATTTTTTAGACTTCGAACTTAATGAAATGAATGTGTGACAAGCGTTTGAAGGAACGACTACATGTTTCGTATTTTAAGATTAAAAAATCTCGAAGTTTCTCTGTCATAATTTTAAGTTACGAGTTTGAAATGTTTCGGTAAATGACGGAACAGGAATTGACTGCAAACAAAAGTTAGAAAGCTTCGACATTTTTCGTCGCGCATACCCAAAACACTTAAATTACAAAAAAAATCACCAGTTTACTTTGTATATTGTTTTTCAGTATATAGTATACAAAATATACCAGATTATCTTGACCACTAATTATTAACATTATCAAAAACTGTTGAATTTGCAGTCAACTTACATCCATCTATAACTTTGCCATCAAACTCTACAACCCCTATTCTCATTGCTTACAGGCGAACACCGCGTTCATCTATTATTGCTATGCGCTCGATGACCTGGAGCCTCCTACTAGACGTTCCTAAAACCCACGCATGCTCGCACGCAAAGTTCTACTACAGCAAAGCAAATACACCAGCCAATAAAATAACCCTACAACTCCAAACCCCCATACACAAAATAATCACCAAACTCTACAATCCCTCTTCTCACTCCTTACAGGCCGACACCGAACTCATCTATTACCGTTATGTGTTCGATGACCTGTAAGCCACCTACCAAATCTTTCCTAAACCCATATACACACACGCATAACCCTATACCTGTAAATAAAATAGCCCTACAACTCGAAATACCCCATTCGCAAGATTACTACCAAACTCCAAGCTCTCTCCTTATTGCTTACAGGCCGACACCGAACTCATCTATTACCGTTGTGTGTTCCATCACCTGGGAGCCACCTACCAAACGTTCCCTAAACCCATATACACACCCGCATAACCCTATACCTGTAAATAAAATAGCCCTACAACTCGAAATCTCCCATCCACAACATTACCACCAAACTACAAGCTCTCTCCTTACTGCTTACAGGCCGACACCGAACTTATCTATTACCGTTGTGTGTTCGATAACCTGGGAGCCACCCACCAAACGTTCCCTAAACCCATATACACACGCGCATAACCCTATACCTGTAAATAAAATAGCCCTACAACTCGAAATCCCCCATTCACAAGATTACTACCAAACTCCAAGCTCTCTCCTTACTGCTTACAGGCCGACACCGAACTCATCTATTACCGTTTTGTGTTCGATGACCTGTAAGCCACCTACCAAACATTCCCTAAACCCACATACACACACGCATAACCCTATACCTGTAAATAAAATAGCCCTACAACTCGAAATCCCCCATTCACAACATTACCACCAAACTTCAAGCTCTCTTCTTACTGCTTACAGGCCGACACCAAACTCATCTATTAGCGTTGTGTGTTCGATGATCTGGGAGCCACCTACCAAAAGTTCCCTAAACCCATATACACACACGCATGAGCCTATACCTGTAAATAAAATAGCCCTACAACTCGAAATCTCCCATCCACAACATTACCACCAAACTACAAGCTCTCTCTTTACTGCTTACAGGGCGACACCGAACTCATCTATTACCGTTGTGTGTTCGATAACCTGGGAGCCACCTACCAAACGTTCCCTAAACCCATATACACACGCGCATAACCCTATACCTGCAAATAAAATAGCCCTACAACTCGAAATCCCCGATCCACAACATTACCACCAAACTACAAATATTCTTCTTACTGCTTACAGGCCGACACCGAACTCATCTATTACCGTTGTGTGCTCGATAACATGGGAGCCACCTACCAAACGTTCCCTAAACCCACATACACGCACGCATAACCCTATACCTCTAAATAAAATAGGCCTACAACTCGAAATCCCCCATCCACAACATTACCACCACACTTCAAGCTCTCTCCTTACTGCTTACAGGCCGACATCGAACTCATCTATTACCGTTGTGTGTTTGATGACGTAGGAGCCACCTACCAAACGTTCCCTAAACCCATGTACACACACGCATAACCCTATACCTGTAAATAAAATAGCCCTACAACTCGAAATCCCCCATTCACAAGATTACCACCAAACTTCAAACTCTCTTCTTACTGCTTACAGGCCGACACCGAGCCCATCTACTGGTCCTGGGTCCGCGCGATCGCAGCCGAGCTCGTGCGTCAAACGCCCTTCAGGGCGCAGCGCTGTCTAAACTTCCTCGAGATCCTGACTATTTGCCCCCGGGGCCCCGTTCCGCTGCCGGACAGCCCGACCGAGTCGCGTCGACGTTCCCGCAGCGAGCTCCGCTGCTGGCCCAGCGATTCTCCCACCGCCCAGACCACCAGGACCGCCACCACGATCCTCGAAGAGTCCCGACGCCGCGCGCGCAGCGAATTGCGCGGCTGGTCCAGCAGCAACTCCAGCGACGAGGACCTCCTCGGCGAGTTCCGCAGCATCCCCGCCATCATCGCCAAGGACCAGCCCGTCAACAGGACCTGGGGCTGCAGCGAGAGCAGCGAGGGCAGCGACGACAGTCTCCCCTGGGGCGGCGTCTGCCCGTCCAGCGTCGATTCCGTCGACTCTAGCCACTCCGTCACCCTCCCAGAACCCGAGACCCGCGAGCAGCGCATCCAACGCTACAAAGAAGCGCGTCGCCGCGAGAACGAGGCCCGCAGTCGACGCGTCCTCGAAGAAGACGCCCGGCGCCGCAAAGCACGCGCCGAGGAGAACAACAACGACGTCAAGACCTACCTCCGCCGCCGCATCTACGCCAACGACAACGAAGAGTGGCGCACCCCCAACAAGGAGCCCCAGTCCCCCACGTCCCCCAGCCCCAGCCCCAAGATCAACAGACTCCCGCCCCTCAAGCCCGAGTCCACCGTGCGCTTCGACGAGACCCGCGATCTGTCTTGCGACGAAGATAAGCGCAACAACAACAGCCCCAAAACCCGTGACATGCTCGGCATCTTGCGGGCGGACGTCGGCGAACGCCGGAGTCGCGCCCGGGAGAGACGCACGCGGGAGAAGATGCCGCTGCCGCTGGTCGCGACCAGCGTCGAGACGCTGCAGGAGCGGAAGGAACGGCTGGCGTCGTCGAAGATCCCGGTGCTGGCGAAGCCCGGCCAGGCGCCGGCCAGGTCCCCGGAAACCTACGTCGGCGTGATAGCGTCGAGCCGCACGTCGACGTCGCTCTCAGTGTTGACGGAACCCCCATGTGAAGAAGACGTCGCCCGGCTGCTGGAACGTTGTCAGAGGGTGGACCACTACGTGCCCGTGCGCGAGAAGCTGACGTTGTTCGAGTCGCTGTCGCGGCTGGGTGGACGGCTGGCCAGGAGCACGGAGGACCTCGGAAGGTCGTCGGCCAAGGCCAGCCCACGTGGAAAGCAGCGGGCTCGTTCGCTGCATGATCTGAACCGCGGCGCGAGGACGGTGCCGGTGCGCGAGATGTGCAGGTTCTTCGAGGGGGACGTGGAGCAGGAGGTCGGGCAGAAGTCGCCGACGTTCGGGAAGACGCGGTTCAGTGAGCCGGTGACGCCCACGCGGAGTCCTTGGAAGGACGCGACGGGCACGCGGAACTGCGAGGCGCCGTGCGTGCGGACGTCGAGCAGGAAGAAACATTACGGTAAATAGCGGTCGGCCGACGGGCTCGTGGGGTGCGGACGGTTTAATCTGAAGAGGCTCGGGAGTCTGTTCCGGGTGCGCGTGCCGCAGAGGGGCCTCAGGAGGAGGTTCTTGTTGAGCTGCATCGAGGAGTGCGGCGAGGAACATTGCAAGGCGAGCGTCGCCGGGGGGAAGAGTGGTCGCGGATGAATTCGGCGGATTTGGGGGCGGGAACGGTTGTTGTTGGCTTTTGGGAACCGCGGGTAGAGCGAAAGAATCTGGGCCCGCGATAATTGACGTGTAACGATTTCGGAATAAGGGAACGTCCGCTGGGAGGAGCGGAATGCGGGAATGCGTCCTGTGCAATTTTTAGGGCGTTCTCATGAAATGTGACGCGATGCATTCGATGGAGAGAAATGGACTTTGGCAGACTGCGGTGAGGGCGAAGGAAATCGTGCGGTGGTAACAAGGTCGGAAGAATTTGGCGCGCGACATTTTGAAAGAATAAGATGCCCGTGGCGAAATGCGTCGTGTACAATTTTCGCTGCGTTTTCATGACGCATTCGATGGAAAGGTTTGATTTTCGGCAAACTACGGTGAGAACAAAAGATATTTTGCGGTTGTAACAAGGTCGGAAGAGTTTGACGCGCGACATTTTGAAAGAATACGATGTCCGTGGCGAAATGCGGCGTGTGCAATTTTCGTTGCGTTTTCATGATGCATTCAATGTCGGATTCGATGGAAACGATTGATTTTCGGCAAAGTAAAGTGAGAACGAAGGAGATTGCGCGGTGGTAACAAGGTCGGAAGAATATGGCGCGCGACATTTTAAAAGAATAAGATGTCCGTGGCGAAATGCGTCGTGTACAATTTTCGCTGCGTTTTCATGATGCATTCAATGTCGCATTCGATGGAAAGGATTGATTTTCGGCAAACTACGGTGAGAACGAAAGATATTTTGCGGTTGTAACAAGGTCGGAAGAGTTTGGCGCGCGACATTTTGAAAGAATAAGATGTCCGTGGCGAAATGCGTCGTGTGCAATTTTCGTTGCGTTTTCATGATGAATTCAATATCGGATTCGATGGAAAGAATTGATTTTCGGCAAAGTACGGTGAGGACGAAGGAAATCGTGCGGTGGTAACAAGGTCGGAAGAATTTGGCGCGCGACATTTTGAAAGAATAAGATGCCCGTGGCGAAATGCGTCGTGTACAATTTTCGTTGCGTTTTCATGATGCATTCAATGTCGGATTCGGTGGAAAGGATTGATTTTCGGCAAAGTAAAGTGAGAACGAAGGAGATTTTGCGGTGGTAGCAAGGTAGGACGAATTCTGCGCGTGACACTTTCAGAATAATGAAACGTCTGCTGGGAGTGGCGGAATGCGGAGAAATGCGTCGTGTGCAATTTTTGTGGCGTTTTCATCGAATGTAAGACGATGCATTCTATATCGGATTCGATGGAAAGGCTAGATTTTCGGCAGCCTACGATTCGAACGAATGAAATTGTGCAGTGGTGACGAGGTTGGAACAATTCGTCGCGTGACATTTACGGAAAAATAAAATGTCTCCTGCAAGTATCAGAATGCGGAAAAATGCGTCACGTGTAATTGTCGTTGTATTTTCATGAAGTATAATAAGACGATATATTCAGTATCGAATTCGCGGAAGGATTGATTTTCGACATGTGTCGATAAGAGAAAATTAAATTGTACAGCCGTAACGAGGTCGGTCAGAATTCGTCCCGTGATATTTTCGCAACAACGAAATGTCCGCTGAGAGTATCGGAATGTAGAAAATTCGTTGCGTGCAATTTTCGCCGCATTTTCATGACATATAATGAGACGACATAAACGAAAGAAAATCCATCAAAATTTGTCGCGCGACCTTTTCATGAAAACATAAATATCACATGGGCGTGTCGGAATGCGAAAAGTAACGTCGCGTACAATTTCCATTGCGTTTTCACAAAACATAAAACAATACCTTCACTATCGAATTCCATGAATAGAATTCCTCGCACATTGTTTTCGGCAACTTCAACAAAACAAAATTAGACGTACCCATCATCAGTGTTAGCCGCCTACAATCTCTAATAGTTTTGATAAGAACATACGCGCCGATCTACCGAATACGTAAAAACATTTCCGTAAATATCTCCGCAACTCGCCTTCACCGTATTTCCATGAAACTCAACGAAATTCACTGAGATCGATCGCACGATGTTAAAAGTAACCCAACGAACTAGAACTCGTTGAATGCATCCGCTAATCAGCGCATCGCGCATTCATGAACCTTGACCAAATATAACGCGACCTCGAAAATCGACGTTCTTCGCGAATAACCACATCGAAAAGTCAGCGGCGGAACGAAAAGTTTAATGAGCACACAACGCTGTTCGCCGATGTGCCGAAATAAAATCGATCGCGGTCTCGCCAAATTTAATTCCGATGTCAACTGCGTGGAACTTCAAACGCTCGGGTCCTGGTGACTTGGTTAACGAAACTGGACAGCCTTGGCCTGGCTACTGGCTATTAACGTGCGCGAGTTCGGCATTCAAACGGAGGATCGACAAACGGAAAACACGGCGATAGTCGACCAATTAAAATGCCGACCACTAACGTGTCACTCTAGATATCATATAAAAATGTACCGCAATGTGCGTAGATGCGTTCGGAGGTTTGATAGCAAAGCGTCGGAATCCGCTAAAAGCAAAGACGATTGAGGCAGCACATCGCGATGAATATTGTTAGACGGCAGGATTCCGGACGTTTTGGTAACAAACACTTCGTTACAGGTAAATGTTATATCTGTCGTTCAGCTTCCATACGTCTCAGACTGCACTACTCTCCAAGTTCGACACAATAGCATGAATCGTCTTCTGCTTGTTCTTAGAGTTTATAACGAGCGCTTTCCTGGTTTTGGACTGTTCGGAACGGAAAATTGAACAGCCTCAAAGCGGTCAGCCGTAAAACTTTGTGCCAAAAAAAGAACGCGTACCGCGATGCCAAACAAGTTTGTTCGCGAACGTCGGAAGTCGAGTCGACAGTGGCTGTCGACGACCACAGAGATATGCATACGACGTATACGATGTACTCCGAAGATCAGAATTGAATCCGCTCGATATCGCGTCGCTGGTCACACTTTGAGCGCGGAGAAAGTTCGACGCCTTTTTTCCTGATTGCGTTTCCATTTATGTGTATCTTTACACGTCAACGCGAAAATTACAAGAAAGAAAAATTAGACGAAAAAAAAGATAAAATTGGAAGAAGTAAAAAAAAGTGTGTTGTGTGTGCATCAAGTTTGTTTGATAAAATTAAATGGTTCTGCAGATGCGTCATGAAATTTTCAAAAATACGTTTGCAAAAAATATATCGTTCCCAGATCAAGTTTGATTAACAAAATTAAATGGTTGTTCGGATACGTTATGAAATTGTCAAACATACGTTTGCTTAAGCAACTGCTTCGACATACTGAAAATCCAAATAAAATGTAAAAGAAAAATTTACGTCATTCATGCATAGAGCATTCAGGATTTATAGTAATTGAAAACCGCAGTTACATGCTCGTTATCTTTCCATTTTTTCAATCATTTCATTATACCAAATCGGTCTCCGTACTGGAAAATAATGTTTTTCGTCGTCAGCAATTTTCCATCCCGCGTATCGAGCGATTCCGCCAATCAACGCTAACGATAGCCAATGATCTTGACTTCCGGTCGTTCGCAACAAAAACGATTGTTTCCCCAACTCTCGTTCCTACCTTCTTCCTGCGTAACGAAACCCTGTGCATGTTCTACATGTCGCAAACGAAGCGTTCCCGAAACACGCAACTTCGTCAAGAAAAAAAAAGAAAAGGAAAAACGAACCAAACCCCAAACGCCGAATCGCGCGATCCAACGATTCTCTGTTTCGTCGTTTATATTTATTTATTGAAAGCGTTACGTTAATATATAAGTTGTGCGTTATATCGCGTGTTGCGTTCTCGTTAATTGCCGACCGATCGCTGGCAGCGTCGAAAGATTCGTCCCGCGTATAAACCTGTAAAGGACGTAAACGATGTACATGTGCAAACGGTAAAAAGAGCGAAACGTGCAAACGCGAATTATTCGACGTTCCCGCGAACGCGGACGATGACAATTTTTGTACAGATTATTGAGTTCCCGTTGCGGCCGGTATCGGCGTATTTTTGTATGTCCATGTATATGTACGACGAGTGGGAGACGTTAACGTGTCGTGTACGATTGTGTGACAATGTACGAACTCCAGCGAGTGTTGTTTTCCCGTGTAAGATACGATAACGATAAAGAAAGCGTAGTGTTTATGACATGTATGACGATTATTAAATGATAATATAAGGAAGATGTTATTTAAGTTGAGACGACCGAAACGATTGGGCTTCGACGTATATGACATATGCGTTTGTTCTGTTAATCGACAAATCAGGCTGCGCCATTTTTAAATTGGACGCGAAAAATATCCATGCTAGTGCCAATTCGAATCTCGACGGAAAACTGGTAAAACGTTGCTGGACTGCTGATATGTTTACGTGTAGCGACGGAGATGATACGCAGAAAATATATATGTTCCTAAATCATACCCAACGTACATTTAAAAAAGATCCATTATAAACGCTCGTTGCATAGTGTTCTAACGTGGTTATTAATTCTGATGTCTGGTAAAAGAGAGAAAGAAACGTGGAAAGTGAGTGGAACGGATAAAATGGTGGTTTCGCGCGTTTCACCGAAAGAAGCTTCTCTTCGAGACCGGCAACCTACATAATTTTGGGTGTCTGCATTAGATTTCTCTCAATTACTCTTGTGGCGAGTGCATCGAAGCGACGCCAATTAGAAAAGTCGCGGAGGACATTCGTTAGCCGCTAATTTGCGTGAAAATTCGCGTCCCAACTTTTTTGCCTGTCGACTAACGAGATGTTTATTTATTGGGTTTTTTGCGTTGGACTAATTTGCGAGTTGTCACGTGTTTTGTTTTTACACAATGCGATTTGCAGATGGTTTGTGTTGATTTGCGGCAAATTTTGTACTCGTTGCGGTCGAGCCAGGTTAAAGAGGCAATTGCAATTAAATTTTGCGGCATCGTCGTAAAAAAGTAATTTACATACTAATGTCATATTAATTTATTCGTTCATGCATAACACAATTTGCATGCTATTTACTTGCACGGATCATGAACTTTGATTATGTTGTAGTCGATCACACATTTTATGGATAATATGACGTACAAATGGTTTGTACAGATTGATCATGAATTTTTTCTATATTACACTCAACCAGTTATAGATATAAACAATTGCACTTAATTTTTTGACACATTATCATTAAAATTGTCGTAATTATTTACTGGGAATCATATTTTGGTTATTACTACGTGACTAGAATTTTCTTTCTATTGCAATCAATCTGTGTTACACAAATAATTGGAATTAATTATTTGCCGCAACGTTAACGAAGTTAACGCAATCACTTCCTTGTGTCCCTATCAGCTTGGTGCTACATGAAAAGTTGCAATTCATTTTTGCCGAAACGTCGACGAATTATATACTAAACGTCCAACTAATTTGTTGCCGCCCGTTTCGTGCACACACCACACGATTTATCTGCAATCTGTACTGACGAACAACAAATGTTCTCTCTGCTACATTCAACCTGTTAAATAAGCGATCGCAATTAACTTCTAATTTGTCCGTCTCCCATCAGAGTCGCAACTCGTAAAAGTTTATTTGAAGAATCGCACGCGGGATTCTATTGTGTCGTCGAAGCCCGATCGTAGAGAGTCGATGCCAGTCGACGATCGTGTACAGGACGATTCGAGCGTGTCGCTCGTTAAATTTACACCCAGCGAGGAACGGCAGCAATTGTTACTGACCGTAATTGTCTCGAACTCCGCAAACGTAAGTCGTTGGTTCTTTAATCGAACGAAACGATTGCAACAATTTCTGTTGAACGAATGACGGAAGCGGTTGTATGAATTGCCCTCTGCTTAGGCTTGGCAGAACATGAATTTCGAACATGTTACCTAATTGCTCGCACAGGATTTTTGTGTTTAGGACACATCGAAAGTGCAGATAACCGGAGATTGGCGTGGAAATTTTCGTGGCCGGTTCGATCCTAAGCAAATAATGTTATGTGAACGTGTAAATCTCAGCGTTCTTTGATTATTTCTTGATCGAAATCAGAAATGAGCAAAAAACGGCTCCGCTAGACATTCCACTAAGAATTTCGTCCCAGTTTAATAAAATTCTGCAGTTCTGCCCATAATTTTTCGAATTAATCCTTGGTATATCTTGACATGTCAAATTTTTCTTAATTTCACCTATATTTCTATCTGTTTCATACATTACTATTCCCATTAATTCTCGACATGTCTTGACATGTTATTTTTTCTTAATTTCGTTTAAATTCATCTGTACTACACGCATTACTTATCGTACTAATTCTTCATGCCATATTTTTTCTTCACCCACCTATACTTCTATCTACCTCAACCCTGCTTTCCGTATTCATTTCCCTCCGCGATAGTTTTCGCCTACCCTTTTCCCACCACCGCAAAATTTCTCATTTCCGCTCCCTTTACTTATTCTCACTCGACCGTTTTGACCCCTTACCTACCATTGACCCTCTTATTTCCGTTCATACACCAGGCCACTAAACCGTCCACGTCAGGCTCCGTCGTGTCAAACAATTTTCCGAGCGTTCCTTAACACTAAACGTACCAAGTGGGGTCAAATGACCCCTTTCAAAATTTACTTTAAAATCGTACATTCATTGTTACTTCTATCGCTCATTTGACTTTCTGTAAATTCTTATATCATCTGATTATGCAATTTCTCGCTTGAATAAATTAGGCTTATGAAAATTATAATATATATTAATGACTCATTAGCATCGAAAGTACAACACATTTAATCCTTCAAATATGTTCACGCATCCAGTATCGAAACGTCATATCAAAACGCCACTTTTAACACTAAAGTTACCAAGTGGGGTCAAATGACCCCTTTCAAAATGTACTTTAAAATCGTACATTCATTGTTATTTCTTTCGCTCATTTGACTTTCTGTAAATTCTTATATCATCTGATTATGCAATTTCTCGCTTGAATAAATTAGGCTTGTGAAAATTATAATATATATTAATGACTCATTAGCATCGAAAGTACAACACATTTAATCCTTCAAATATGTTCACGCATCCAGTATCGAAACGTCATATCAAAACGCCACTTTTAACACTAAACTTACCAAGCGGGGTAATGACTCCTTTCAAAATTTACTTTAAAATCGTACATTCGTTGTTATTTCTTTCGCTCATTTGACTTTTTGTAAATTCTTATATCATGTGATTATTCAATTTGTCGCTTGAATAAATTAGGCTTATGAAAATTATAATATATATTAATGACTCATTAGCATCGAAAGTACAACACATTTAATTCTTCAAATATGTTCACGCATCCAGTATCGAAACGTCATATCAAAACGCCACTTTTAACACTAAACTTACCAAGTAGGGTCAAATGACCCCTTTCAAAATTTACTTTAAAATCGTACATTCATTGTTATTTCTATCGCTCATTTGATATTTTGTAAATTCTTATATCATCTGATTATTCAATTTCTCGCTTGAATAAATTAGGCTTATGAAAATTATAATATATATTAATGACTCATTAGCATCGAAAGTACAACACATTTAATCCTTCACATATATTCACGCATCCAGTATCGAAGCGTCATATCAAAACGCCACTTTTAACACTAAACTTACCAAGCGGGGTAATGACTCCTTTCAAAATTTACTTTAAAATCATACATTCGTTGTTATTTCTTTCGCTCATTTGACTTTTTGTAAATTCTTATATCATCTGATTATGCAATTTCTCGCTTGAATAAATTAGGCTTATGATAATTATAATATATATTAATGACTCATTAGCATCGAAAGTACAACACATTTAATCCTTCAAATATGTTCACGCATCCAGTATCGAAACGTCATATCAAAACGCCACTTTTAACACTAAACTTATCAAGTGGGGTCAAATGACCCCTTTCAAAATTTACTTTAAAATCGTACATTCACTGTTACTTCTTTCGCTCATTTGACTTTTTGTAAATTCTTATATCATGTGATTATTCAATGTCTCGCTTTAATAAATTAGGAATTTCTTTCTAAAAATCAACGTTTATTTCATAAGGGGTCCAACGACACCTCATGATAAGAATAGGTAGGTGTAAAGTACCGGTACGTTTAATGTTAAGACGGCAATTCGTACACACCGGCTTCGCAGACGTAAGACTGGCGCAAGTTTGAAAAGCCGATGACAAAAGCAGCGACACGTTCGTCGAACTCGTCCCGTGAACCGATCGATCGCCAAAGAGGTCCTCTAGTCCGTCGTCGGAGTAACTATTCCGAATGGTCGCCCTTGTAACCAGCCAACTAATTAATACCCCCGTATACAGCGCTAATCCCATCGTATAACAATATGTATGTATCCCCCGAATTGTCGCGCGATCCCTACTGTAATCCGTCGCGCACGACGAATACGAAGCTCTCAACGTCGTCGCGGTTGTAAGATGTCGAGTTTGTATTTACGTTTGTTGTAATAAAAGGGACAACTAATGGCCGTTACATAAAGGTGATTGTCGTTAGAAAGTCAAAAGACGGACTTTTTTCGTAAAACGTTTTTGCGCGCCGGATGTATGATTAGTAAAGACGCTTGAGAATGTTCGCGATTGCTGGACTGGGTCTGGGGGACCACTGTTTCAAAAACTACTTCACCGATCGGACTTAATTTTATATACTTAGTTGTCATTACAATAGGCAGAGCCTGAACGATTTTTTATTTCGGTCATAAAAAAAAAAAATGTGTGTACAACATAAAAACGATTTTTAGACCTCCAAAGACGGACTTTTTTCGTAAAATTGCGTTTATCTGGAAGTATGTATGATTAGTACGAGCTTTGCTTAAACGCGATTATTTTGAAACTGTGTTTTTAAAACATGCTTGCGGTGACGATTTCTCAAAAAAAATCAGCTTAATTTTATATACTGCATTTTCTTAATGTACACCATTTGAACGAATATTTCGGTAATAAAAAAAAAGTACAACATAAAAACATCAGTTAGACACACGTTCAAAAAATTAAAATTGCGTTTATCTGGAGCGCTGCTATGTATGATTAGTAAAGAGCTTGAAACTTTAAACGCGATTATCTCGAAACTGTCTTTTTCAAAACGTATGGTTGCGGTGACCACGATTTCTCAAAAACTACTTCACCGATCGGACTCTAATTTTATATACTTAGTTGTCATTACAATAGGCAGAGCCTGAACGAAGGATTTTGTATTTCGGTAATAAAAAAAAAGTTACAACATAAAAACAACAGTTAGACCACCTCAAAAGACGGACTTTTTTCGTAAAATTGCGTTTATCTGGAGCGCTACTATGTATGATTAGTAAAGAGCTTGAAACTTTAAACGCGATTATTTTGAAACTGTGTTTTTTAAAACATGCGGTTGCGGTGACCACGATTTCTCAAAAACTACTTCACCGATCGGACTCTAATTTTATATACTTAGTTGTCATTACAATAGGCAGAGCCTGAACGAAGGATTTTTTATTTCGGTAATAAAAAAAAAAAGTTACAACATAAAAACGAAAGTCAGTTCACCTCGAAAGACGGATTTTTTCGTAAAAGTGTTGTCATTCTTGTAAAAATTAAAATTTTTCCAAGTCCTTCGTTTAGGCCCTGCCCATTGTAATGACACATAAGTATATAAAATTAGAGTCCGATCGGTGAAGTAGTTTTTGGGAAATCGTGGTCACCGCAAGTGACGACAATAAACGAAAGCTCTAGGAGAAGAGCTATATTTCTTCCATTTGTTAATATTTTCTTATAAAAAAATTTATACAAGTACCACTAAATACGTACTTTTTGGTAGTATTTTGCGAATTTTAATTAGTGCTCACTAAAATGGCAAAAAAAATCTTGAAAATCATGTCATTTCGCCGATCCCAAGTAGGCATAACCCCTTAATGATCTTCTCCTTCAGTGCAGAGCTTGTAAATCTATGTATGCGCTGCCTTTTTGGCGAAAGGTAGTATTTTAACCCTTTGCGAACGACGACTTTTTCGATTGGGTAAGGTAGCAGGCCGACGCGATTTTCGCAGATGTGCCGAGTATCTTACAGGATACAATAAAATCATCTTATATACAAACGTTTTTACAAAAAGTTATGTTTTGATAGTTTCTCTATTTTCCACCTTTCAAAAATATAACCTTGAAAAAATTACCGCCACCCATGAATTTAGTATAATTCGTGATAGCATTTGGTTTTCTAATCACAGTTTGAACACCATGCCGGAGTACTCGTTCAACATTACTCATTTCTGCATTGTAATAATTTGTCAACAGCGTGACGATCTTCTGATCTTTCCACGCCAAAATCACATTATTATTTCTATGATAGACTACCATTGATTTTCCTTTTGGAAGTCGTCGTTTTTTTATTGCATCTGGCAATTCTTTTCTATTAGTTAGTATTGTCCCTGGTGTAATACCGCCTTTCTATCAGTTAAAGGTAATGAAATCTAACATAAACATTGTAGCTTCTCACTCGCCACTCGTCCGCAAAGGGTTAATGTCGGATTCAAACATACGGATTGATGTTTGAATACAGTGACGAGGGAATCAGTAATCCAGGGACCAAACTTTGCGCCGGCACCTTTTCAATATTGCTTTATATGCCGTTGTTTATACGGTGTTCGTATGAAAAAAATGTCACGTTAAAACGATTTCGCGAATGTTCAGTTACAGCTTATATTCGGTAATAAGGAAGAAATCGTTGACATACGATTGAGACATTTAGCACGCATATGGCAACTAAGTATTCTCTCTATATATACCTATATAGAGTTTTTTGCGCAAACGGTCGCACGACCTGCGATTTTCCATCTGCCTTGTTCGTCGACGCCTCTTTGTAAATTAGACGAACAACCGTTCCACTCCTATTCCATCCTTCTTCATTATGTTCTCAACCGTTTTCGTTTGTCTTACACATCTTGATGTGAAAGCACGTGATTGCTGCTAATTGCGCGATTTTGCGCAAGGTTCTGGGCACATGAGTAGGACGCACGTACAAAACAGGTAAGGGGAGAGAAAACACGGTGGAAAAGCATGAAAGAAATAGGAGGGAAAAATAAGAAAGAAGACAAAACACATTCTTTGGAATATCTAATAATCGGAGCATAAAGTTCCATTGTCCGAATACTTTGTATCCTGATAAAACACGTAGTAACCGTCAATGTTTAATCATTTAACACGTGATTACCGGTTAAAAGTGAAAAATATAATTCTACAAATACCTAAAGACAAAATGATTAAAATCAATACAGAATTCCATAGACCCTTTGATTCAAACTCCGATAAAACACGCAGCACCGGGCAATGTATGATTCAACGCCCATTTAACGCTTGTTCCAGAAAAACCTATCTTTGCCAATATCTAAAGACGTCATGCTCGAAAACGTAATACAAAACTCCGTCCTTTCCTTTCTCAACAAAGCACACAGCCCCTGACAACATTCGCTCAACAACCAATTAACGTTTGTTCCACAAAAACGCAAGAGCGCAAAAGGTCTCACGAAAAATTAAAAAAATACCCAAACGGTAGCATTATAATTTTGTAAATGCAATTAATATTAAGTAGTAATTCGATTCCTTGGCCTCCAATACCATCACATTATTTTCATTTTACACAATTCAACAAATACCCAAACGGTAGCATTTATAATTTTGTAAATGCAATTAATATTAAGTAGTAATTCGATTCCTTGGCCTCCAATACCATCACATTATTTTCATTTTACACAATTCAAAAAATACCCAAACGGTAGCATTTATAATTTTGTAAACGCAATTAATATTAAGTAGTAATTCAATTCCTTGATCTCCAATACCATCACATTATTTTCATTTTACACAATTCAATCATATTCTGTAGTACTTCATCACGTTGCGGTTTCAATATATTAAAATACGCACGGCAGTCAACGTGTTAACAACCAATTATCCCCTGAAACACCACAACACTACAAACATTACAAACTCACCGCTCATCTGCACTCGGCAGAAACATAAACGCAGGCATGAGAAAAGCAGAGGCACCGTGCGCGCAACAAATAAAGAGACGTACGATTGCAGAAGTCCGCGCACAATGAATTGGCGAAGTGTTACAAATTAACGCAACGGCGTTTCGCCGCGTGGAAAAGAGAACGCGTCGACAGTCGAGTTCGCATCAGGAATTCTGCGATCGGCGAGTCGGAACGGGGAACCTCGAAGTCGGCGTAATGGCGAACGCTCGAGGACTCTGTCTGCCAACACCTCGCTAGGCTTCGAGCTAATTGCCGACAATTGCCGGAGTTTAATACCGGGAGCGAGGCAAACGCGTGCCACCGTGCACGCATACGTCGGATTTGCGTGACTGCACTCGCGGATACCTAGCGTTTCAGTCCCAGAGGTAGTGCAGAAAATTCTGTCGAAAAATGACAAACACCGCGACAACCTATGTGTTTGTCGAATTAATATAATTGAAAATAATGGTAGTGAGACACAAAATCATAACACTCGTACTGTTATGCGGGTAACTCTGATAAAGAAACACATTATATTGCATTTAAAAATGATGCTCGTTTTCCGCGTGTCCCTTTCTATGGTGTTTTTAACACTTAGCCAATCGAGTGGGGAGATCTCCGACTTTTTCCTTAACAACGCGTCGCCTTTTATTGTATTTACTTTTCCGCGTGTTATTTCAACAGTCTTGTACCAGAATTATGCGCAAATCATCAAACCTTTTATGCTTTTGTAAAACATAATTTCAATTCAATCATCATTTCAAATAAAGGGAGACGTTATCACGTTTGCTATATAATATGCAATATTATATTACAAATAGAAATTTATCAAACTTAAAAAAAGACTAAAGTACGTTACATACTTAAAAACACTTTATCACGTAATTTAAATAAAATTGAATGTCTTTTCACCAACTGCACTCAACACACCTAGCGTTTCAGTCCCAGAGGTAGTGCAGAAAATTCTGTCGAAAAATGACAAACACCGCGACAACATATGTGTTTGTCGAATTAATATAACTGAAAATAACGGTAGTGAGACACAAAATCATAACACTCATACTGTTATGCGGGTGACTCTGATAAAGAAACACATTGCATTGCATTTAAAAATGATGCTTGTCACATTATTCCGCGTATCCCTTTCTATGGTGTTTTTAACACTTGGCCAATCGAGTGGGGAGATCTCCGACTTTTTCCTTAACAACGCGTCGCCTTTATTGTATTTACTTTTTCGCGTGTTATTTCAACAGTCTTGTACCAGAATTATGCGCAAATCATCAAACCTTTTATGCTTTTGTAAAACATAATTTCAATTCAATCATCATTTCAAATAAAGGGAGACGTTATCACGTTTGCTATATAATATGCAATATTATATTACAAATAGAAATTTATCAAACTTAAAAAAAGACTAAAGTACGTTACATACTTAAAAACACTTTATCACGTAATTTAAATTAAATTTCATGTCTTTTCACCAACTGCACTCAACACACGATCATTATCGAATATAATTTAGCAGTCTCCATCACTTCCAAAAAATGCGCGGTGCTAAGCTGATAGTTTGACGTGACGTCTGCAGTTGGCTAAGTGTTAACACATACGATGGGCATAAAAAAGAGTAGCTATTCGGAGAATAATTATCAACAAAATTGTGCACGTATTACTAACAGCGCATCGCGCCAAATATAGTAGGATTCGAACGGCTAAGCATGGCTTTGCTCACGGATATTGAACGTGGCGTTGTTTCGAAACGCTGCTTTGTGGAAATGCAAATTGTCGCGAGGAAAGAGAACGGCGCACGGCGCGTTGTGACTGGATTCGAAACGTTCGATTAGAAAAGCGCGTGTTTTCAGGCTGCCGGTGATTGGGAGACTGCATTGCGTCTGATACGATTGCTGCCGGACCCGAGAGTTTGGGTAAGTAGGATTTCATGTTGAAGTGCAATGGAAACTGACGTTTGCGTCAAGATTTGAGGCAAGTACAGCTTTATGTCAACTTTGGGTTTATATACAGTTTATGGCAATATGGAATTGAAGATAGTGCTAAACGATATTACTCAATGCAATTATACTAAGAAGAATGGGGGAAACATTGGCGATTTTAGTGATAATAATAGAAAATTTTACTGGCGAGGTGTTAAATAAATTTACCGAATGTCTATGTGAACGAATTAACCGACTGATTGCTGCTTACGTCAAGATTTGAGGCAAGTATAGCTTTATGTCAATGTGAAATAAAGGCTAATGCTGAATTATATTAGTCAGTACACCTATATCAACAAAACAGTACAAAAAATATTTTTTCGTATTCACTCAATTTTTCGCACAATTTTTACCGTATTTCTGAAATCATTGCGAATTTTGGAGGGCGGTTTGCATTTTGTGAGTTTATTTGCACCCTCATTCGATTTCTAAAATGCCGAGTCAATTGGAGAAGATTAGCTTTTTGACCCCATTGCGGAGATAATTTTTCACCTATTTTTGTCTATATCTGCCAAACCATTGCGAATTTTACACATCGGCTTGCGTCGTTCTGAGTTATTTTCGACCCCTTTTGATATACTAAAAGAGCAATTAAATGTAAGGACAACGCGAAAACGTTCTTACACAGTAGCAACAGTGACAATACTCAATACCTGGCTGACAACTAAATTTAGACTACCTTTTATCATACATCATAAGTCTAAATTTATCCACGCCTGACACTTCTCACAGAAATCAAATCAAATTCAAACGATTCACCATCGAAGTTTGCAAAACATTCGACTCCGTTACCAGTATACAGCTGTAGTTCAATTCTTATCGATCACGTTAAAAACTATTTTTAACCCAGTAAACATTTCTAAATACGCAAAAAATGTCTCGAGAAACAAATCATCCATCCGCGTCAAAGAACCATTTACAATGACTCCACACCGTCGACTACTGTTTCAATATTTTATCACGCAATGCCTCCCATATGTCACCGACGCACTTTATATAACGGACCGCTACCTGAAAATAACACCCATACCTTCTACTTCCTCTAGTGAAATCAATAATAATAATTCAACGGCGAAAAATTTTTTCATTCCCCGCCTTACGTATTGCTGCGTCGATTTTAGGTTTGATCAGCGTTTACATAAGAGACCTTGAGTCTCTGGAACGCTTGACGCCCGTTTATTTACATCGTTATTTACTGAGAAACTAGCTCGCACGTTTGCACGACTGCCCGCCCACCTGACGTGCACAAACGTATGCATATAATTTTCGTTCCACGCATAAGCACGCACGTGCACGCCGCGAAAAGTGACGGCAACGTGCGACACGCAAAGCGGATCGATCATTCGCGTCGAACCTGCGGTCCCGACCGCGAACTAAGTTGCGATTAATGGCATTTTAACGCGCTCATTTCGATCTTATCGTTTCTGGTAATTCTCGTTCATTTTCTGAGAACGCGCGGTTTACGCGTGTATGTAGAAAACCCAATCTTGATAGAAGGTATAAGGCGTTCCACGGTCTTGCGAAATATTTTCTTAGTGTGTACACGTATGTTACCAATGTTACGTACATGTGTGTAGGGAGTTCGGTGGTAATATAATTAAAACGGCTACTGAAAAGTAGATATCGTATCACAGGAATGCAAAATGTGGTGAATGATGTCTTAACGCGTTAATTTTGATTTTATTGCTTCTGGTCGTTCGTGATAATTTTCTGAGAACGTCTGTATAAAGTGGATCTAAAGCTAATAGAAGGCATAAGATCATTTCTCGATTTTCCCAAACACTTTCTTGATTTTCTTAGTGTGTAAACGTATGCTACAAATGTTACGTAGATGTGTGTAAGGAGTTCGTTGGTAATATAATTAAAACGGCTACTGAAAAGTAGATATCGTATCAAAGGAATGCAAAATGTGGTGAATAATGTCTTAACGCGGTGATTTTGATTTTATTGCTTCTAGTCGTTCGTGATCATTTTCTGAGAATGTGGGTATAAAGTGGATCTAAAGCTAATAGGAGGCATAAGATCATTTCTCGATTTTCCCAAACACTTTCTTGATTTTCTTAGTGTTTAAACATATGCCACCAATGTTACGTAGATGTGTGTAAGGAGTTCGTTGGTAATATAATTAAAACGGCTACTGAAAAGTAGATATCGTATCAAAGGAATGCAAAATATGGTGAATGATGTCTTAACGCGTTGATTTTTATTTTATTGTTTCTGGTCGTTCATGATCATTTTCTGAGAACGTGGGTACAAAGTGGATCTAAAGCTAATAGAAGGCATAAGATCATTTCTCGATTTTCCCAAACACTTTCTTGATCTTCTTAATGTGTACACGTATGCTACCAATGTTACGTAGATGTGTGTATAGAGAGTTCGTTGGTAATACAATTAAAACGGCTACTGAAAAGTAGATATCGTATCAAAGGAATGCAAAATATGGTTAATGATGTCGTAACACGTTAATTTTGATTTTATTTCTTCTGGTCGTTTGTGATCATTTTCTGAGAACGTGGGTATAAAGTGGATCTAAAGCTAATAGGAGGCATAAGATCATTTCTCGATTTTCCCAAACACTTTCTTGATTTTCTTAGTGTTTACACATATGCCACCAATGTTACGTAGATGTGTGTGTAGGGAGTTCGTTGGTAATATAATTAAAACGGCTACGGAAAAGTAGATATCGTATCAAAGGAATGCAAAATATGGTGAATGATGCCTTAACGCGTTAATTTTGATTTTATTTCTTCTGGTCGTTTGTGCTCATTTTCTGAGAACGTGGGTATAAAGTGGATCTAAAGCTAATAGAAGGCATAAGATCATTTCTCGATTTTCCCCAACACTTTCTTGATCTATCGTTGATAATGTAGTACAAAACGATTACTGCAAAGTATGTTTTAGCTGTCAAAACACAATAAAATACGATCAACTGCATTTTAACGCTTTGATTTCGATCTTATCGTCTCTAGTCATTGTCGATCATTCTCTGAATATATATAACAAGCACGTACGTAGGATATCCAACATAAAGCAGCGTTTCTCGTTATCGCCGATCATTCTCTAAACACATTTACATCATATCTACGCCCATCTGGAAAATCTGATACTAATACAATAAGAACTGCTATTGACAGTAACTGTTATATATCAATAAAATACGACTCTACGACTAATCCGATTTTCACGCTTCACTGTCGATCTTATCATACCACCGAACATAAGTTTCGATCAATGCAATTTCCACGCGTTTCTATTCATTCCCGCCTATTTTCTCCATATCTCGCACATGTCTCTCAACGAACTCCGCCAATAACACTATCTATCGCAAGCATTGTAAAATTTGCGGAAAATTTAGACACGGTGTTTTGATTGAATTCATTATTTTTCAGTTTTCTTATGACAAGAGGGACGTTATGAATATTTTTTCTAATGATGATCGCATCGAAACAAACGTCACTTCGAAAGGCGCATCTTTCTCCCTAAAACAACGCGTTTAAATAGAGATATAAATTCGATCCGAAAATATTTGTAAAAATATAAGGCAATTTTAGAAATCGAAGGTTCATGATAGTTATGGATATGAGTTATGGTCGTCGGACAATGGCGGAATTTACATTGTATGTAAGAATGCGGAGTCACATCGTTCCGCGTGTCATTTAAATTAGAAAATTATCATTTATAGTCATTTAAATTAAGAAATGATCATATATAGTCATTTAAATTAAAAAATTATCATTTATAGTCATTTAAATTAAAAAAGTATCATTTATAGTCATTTAAAGTTAAAAATTACATTTTCACCTAAATCCTTAAAAAAACAATTACCCCTAAAACAAGTCTCTGAACATCCTTCGCAGGATCGAAATTTCTATTTACCCAAAAGCCCCATTCTTAAACGAAAGTTGTCGCGTGTTCGAGATAACGCAATAAATAAAATGGCCGTCGCCACAACACAGGTTGCAGTCGACCGGCGGCTGATAAAGAAAAGAAAAGGACGTCGTTCGCAGAACCTCCACGACCATAATTTCATTCCGATAACGAGCGACACTCGATCCAACGCGACGCGGAACGTACCGCGGAGCAAACCGGAATGAAACGTATTCGCTGATCCCCTCAATCATTCGCTTCCGGTCGCACGGCACGCCCACAAACGTGCCGTTCGAGTGTGCACGCAAATTTTTAATCCCGCGTCCAAGCGAGTCGCGCGAAAACCAGTAGCGGCGACGTTATGAAAGTCCAGTCGGAACGAGCGGCGGATTTAGTAATTGAACCTGGCGGATTGATTCGATTGATATTTCGAACGCTCTAAACAAAACTCTGGCATTGCTGTATATTGAAGACTCTTAGTAGCGTTTCTAAGCGCATTTTATCTTTGAGCTGATCTAATTTTATGCGAATCCTATGTGGGTGCTTCGGTAAGTAATAGAATAATTCTATCCGATCTCTATCCGAGTATGTTGTGATAAGATATAGAATGAATACTTTGGCAATATGTTACAATCTCAAGCGAAGCTATTCTTCAAGTAGAATCATTATTCTAATTCAATAGGACCTCAGTTCTACGAAATAAGCGTTGCACACCTTTGTTCACGATATCGATACTAAATACTACGCAAATACCGGAGACAAAATTCGTAATTTTAAGATCGATATTTTAACACGTTGACTGCCAAGCGTATTTTACTATATTAGAACGGCGATGCTAAGAAATACTACAGCGTCCGACTGAATTATGGAAAATGTAAATAATGTGCAGGTATTGGAGACCAAAGAATCGCATCACTATTGTAACAACTGCATTTATAAAATAATAATTGCTACCCATTGCGATTATTTTGGATTTTCAGTAAAGTTTCTTGCGTCGATCACGGCAGTCAAAGTGTTAAAGTATTCATTGACTTCGATTCCATCAACTAAGTATTCCACATAATTATTTTCAGTACCGCTACCAAATGCTTCTCAAATACCGGAACCAAAATGTAGAACTTTACGATCGATATTTCTGAGTATTTATTGAAATTGCTTCTATCGCCAGTGACGATTCGTTCGCGGCACCTTGACAGCGTTAACAACTCGAAACTCGACTCTAAAACGGCAAGATTTCCACCCGACAGTCGGATCGCGTTCGTGACTCGACATCATCTGTTTACATCGTTCCTTACGCGCCTACCCAGACGGGACGCGGCCCATAAATAATCAATTTTTCCGTTGAAAATGCATGAACGTCGGGTGCACGTGCGTGCAGAACCGGTAGTCGGGCTCCGCGGAGGGGCAAAACCGATCAGAAGACCGGACGATCCACTTGATCCGTTTAGCGAATCTGTTGTGAGGGGTATCTAGGCTCGCACAATTTTCGCTTATCGCCAATTGGAACAATTCGGAACATGTCCCACTCATTTTGAGCTCGCGAATTTTCGATGATTTTACCGTGCTAACAATATATTCTGGGCAAAATTTCAGCAAGCATTATGAAAGTATGCATAACAAAGTTTCAGTGGTTTATTGTCGCGGATAATATTTTCGCTTATCGCCAATTGGAACAATTCGGAACATGCCCCACTCATTTTGAGCTCGCGAATCTTCGATAATTTTACTTTGCTAACAATATATTCTGGGCAAAATTTCAGCAAGCGCCATGAAAGTATGTATAACAAAGTTTCAGTGGTTTATTGTCGCGGATAATATTTTCGCTTGTCGCTAATTGAAACAATTCGGAACATGCCCCACTCATTTTGAGCCCGCGAATCTTCGATGATTTTACTTTGCCAACAATATATTCCGGGTAAAATTTCAGCAAGCACCATGAATGTATGTATAACAAAGTTTCAGTGGTTTATTGTCGCGGATAATATTTTCGCTTAGCGCGAATTGGAACAATTCGGAACATGCCCCACTCATTTTGAGCTCGCGAATCTTCGATAATTTTACTTTGCTAACAATATATTCTGGGCAAAATTTCAGCAAGCGCCATGAAAGTATGTATAACAAAGTTTCAGTGGTTTATTGTCGCGGATAATATTTTCGCTTGTCGCTAATTGAAACAATTCCGAACATGCCCCACTCATTTTGAGCCCGCGAATCTTCGATGATTTTACTTTGCCAACAATATATTCCGGGTAAAATTTCAGCAAGCACCATGAATGTATGTATAACAAAGTTTCAGTGGTTTATTGTCGCGGATAATGTTTTCGCTTATCGCCGATTGGAACAATTCGGAACATGCCCCTCTCATTTTGAGCTCGCGAATTTTCGATGATTTTACCTTGCTAACAATATATTCCGGGCAAAATTTCAGCAAGCACCATGAAAGTATGTATAACAAAGTTTCAATGGTTTATTGTCGCGGATAATATTTTCGCTTGTCGCTAATTGGAACAATTCGGAACATGCCCCACTCATTTTGACCTCGCGAATCTTCGATAATTTTACTTTGCCAACAATATATTCCGGGCAAAATTTCAGCAAGCACCATGAAAGTATGTATAACAAAGTTTCAGTGGTTTATTGTCGCGGATAATATTTTCGCTTATCGCCAATTGGAACAATCCGGAACATGCCCCACTCATTTTGAGCTCGCGAATCTTCGATAATTTTACCGTGCTAACAATATATTCTGGGCAAAATTTCAGCAAGTACCATGAAAGTATGTATAACAAAGTTTCAGTGGTTTATTGTCGCGGATAATATTTTCGCTTAGCGCCAATTGGAACAATTCGGAACATGCCCCAGTCATTTTGAGCTCGCGAATCTTCGATGATTTTACTTTGCCAACAATATATTCTGGGCAAAATTTCAGCAAGCACCATGAAAGTATGTATAACAAAGTTTCAATGGTTTGTTGTCATGGACAATATTATAATGATTGCTTGTAATATCTCTGGGATCTGGTGTAAACGACTGCTATATAAATATTATAAATATGATGATTTTACGTCGCCTGAAATAGCATATTTATATTGCACTCCAAATTTCAGTAAGAAACATATTAACCTGAGCCATTAAGTAAATTTATTAGTCTGCATTCCGACGTCCGCGTAGTGTTCATTTATCACCGACATTGCGAGCGTTCCGAAAGACACT
The DNA here is from genome assembly GCA_033815515.1 of Cryptocheilus praepositus. Lineage (NCBI taxonomy): Eukaryota > Metazoa > Arthropoda > Insecta > Hymenoptera > Pompilidae > Cryptocheilus > Cryptocheilus praepositus. Next base: position 3,317,598 of record JAWWQZ010000190.1, read on the forward strand.
AGACTCTTCTCGTGCAATTATTCCGCAGGCATTATTTCAATGAACGACCATAATCCTATTTATTAAAAACTAAAGTGAAACTATTTGAATTATACAACGCACTTCGTTCGGTTCGCACGGAAAAATTGACATGCCGATTGACCAAGTGTTCAACATTTCATCGTTTCATTCCATTTCGCCAACCGAGCGCGATTTGTCGCCAACCCCCATCTTTACGCACGCAGTTGAAAGCATTCACAGGCATTATTTCAATGAACGACCGTAACCCTATTTATTAAAAACTAAAGCAAAACTGACTATTCGAGCTACACAACGCACTTCGTTCGATTCGCACGGAAAAATTGACATGCCGATTGACCAAGTGTTCAACGTTTCATCGTTTCATTTGATTTGGCCAACCGAGCGAGATTTGTCGCCAACCTCTATCTTTACGCACGCAGTTGAAATCATTTACAGGCATTATTTCAATGAACGACCGTAACCCTATTTATTAAAAACTAAAGCAAAACTGACTATTCAAGCTACACAACGCACTTCGTTCGATTCGCACGGAAAAATTGACACGCCGATTGATCAAGTGTTCAACGTTTCATCGTTTCATTCGATTTGGCCAACCGAGCGCGATTTGTCGCCAACCCCCATCTTTACGCACGCAGTTGAAAGCATTCACAGGCATTATTTCAATGAACGACCGTAATCCTATTTATTAAAAACTAAAGCAAAACTGACTATTCGAGCTACACAACGCACTTCGTTCGATTCGCACGGAAAAATTGACATGCCGATTGACCAAGTGTTCAACGTTTCATCGTTTCGTTCGATTTCGCCAACCGAGCGCGATTTGTCACCAACCCCCATCTTTACGCACGCAGTTGAAAGCATCCTCGTGCCACCAGCAAATTTCGATCCAACCATTTAGAACCTAAGGCAATCCCGCCGTCCGCCACACACCGCGAGAAGTCGGGCGCAAAATCGATCGACCGTTTCGCCTGGCAAACTCTCGCGCGCTCATCGCAGCTCGTGTCCGGCGTGTGCAGCGCGTATTTATTATAATTATAATCCATATTTATTGCGCGGCCAGAGATCGCGGCCGATACGTAATGCATATGCATACGGACAGGCGCAGCGCGGGCACACCTGCGCTTAGAATGCAATTTGTTTCCTCGAGATATCGCGACACGCAGCCCGGCAGGGCGTAGCGCGTATAACGGCGCGATATAATAAAGCTGACAAAACGCTTCCTGTCCATTAAAAGTGATTAAATTGTCAATGCTTTCTTTTTCCGGCCCCGCGCGCTCGGGAGCTGGACGATTGAGCGCGGCGCGAATTATTCACTTTCAGGGAACTCGGCTATTTGCCCGTTGTGCAACTCGCGTCCGACCGGATTAGAGGCGCTGCGTGCATTGAAACTGAGAAGTGGCTTGCTGCGCGAATTTAATGGCCGAGCGATTACGTTAAATTGACCGACGGCGGGGACGGGATATCGTAAGAAGGCTGCATTTTCACAATGTCGGGAGTGTGATAGCGGCCTGATGGATGTGTGCCGGTAGTACGTGTGCGCGGCACTGTGTTAGGCTAGTGAGAGGAGCGTGTACGGTTTCTTTATTTAACCTACGATGCAGTGCTGGAAAGTGTTCGATCGAATGCTCTCGAAACAGGATATCGTGATATAAGAAAATTATGTTCTTTTTTTGTGGCGGCAACGTGATTGTAAATGATGAATGTGAGGCGGTAGTGCGGGGAATACGTGATGTAGTGCGACGAACATCTACTGTTCCTTTATTTCAAATTCGATGCCGTGGTGAAAAGTCTAGGAATTGAATGGTCTCGAAACAGGATATCGTGATTAAACGAAGTTACATTTTTTTAATGGCGATACCGTCATTGTGAAGGATGAATGTGTGGCGATAGTAGGTGTGCGCAGGAATATGTGACGTAATTAAAGGACCAACTAAAGTTTCTTTATTTACGTTTTGGTGCGGTGTCGAAAACGTGAAGTTGAAGAATAATCTTTGAAACAGGACATCGTAACATAAGAAAATTGCATTTTGAATTGAACGGTCTTGAAACAGGATATCGTGATATAAGAAAATTATGTTCATTCTTTTTGTGGCGGCAACGTGATTGTAAATGATGAATGTGAGGCGGTAGGGCGGGGAATACGTGATGTAGTGCGAGGAACATCTACTGTTCCTTTATTTCAAATTCGATGCCGTGGTGAAAAGTCTAGGAATTGAATGTTCTCGAAACAGGATATCGTGATTAAACGAAGTTACATTTTTTTAATGGCGATACCGTCATTGTGAAGGATGAATGTGTGGCGATAGTAGGTGTGCGCAGGAATATGTGACGTAATTAGAGAACCAAGTAAAGTTTCTTTATTTACGTTTTGGTGCGGTGTCGAAAATGTGAAGTTGAAGAATAATCTTTGAAACAGGACATCGTAACATAAGAAAATTGCATTTTCGATTGAATACTCTCGAAACAGGATATCGTGATATAAGAAAATTATGTTCTTTTTTTGTGGCGGCAACGTGATTGTAAATGATGAATGTGAGGCGGTAGTGCGGGGAATACGTGATGTAGTGCGAGGAACATCTACTGTTCCTTTATTTCAAATTCGATGCCGTGGGGAAAAGTCTAGGAATTGAATGGTCTCGAAACAGGATATCGTGATTAAACGAAGTTACATTTTTTTAATAGCGATTCCGTCATTGTGAAGGATGAATGTGTGGCGATAGTAGGTGTGCGCACGAATATATGATGTAATTAGAGGACCAGCTACAGTTTCTTTATTAAAGTTTTCGTGCAGTGTTAAAAATGTGAAGAAGTTGAAGAATAATCTTTGAAACAGGACATCGTAACATAAGAAAATTGCATTTTGGATTGAACGGTCTTGAAACAGGATATCGTGATATAAGAAAATTATGTTCTTTTTTTTGTGGCGGCAACGTGATTGTAAATGATGAATGTGAGGCGGTAGTGCGGGGAATACGTGATGTAGTGCGAGCAACATCTACTGTTCCTTTATTTCAAATTCGATGCCGTGGTGAAAAGTCTAGGAATTGAATGGTCTCGAAACAGGATATCGTGATTAAACGAAGTTACATTTTTTTAATGGCGATACCGTTATTGTGAAGGATGAATGTGTGGCGATAGTAGGTGTGCGCACGAATATATGATGTAATTAGAGGACCAGCTACAGTTTCTTTATTAAAGTTTTTGTGCAGTGTTGAAAATGTGAAGAAGTTGAAGAATAATCTTTGAAACAGGACATCGTAACATAAGAAAATTGCGTTTTGGATTGAATACTCTCGAAACAGGATATCGTGATATAAGAAAATTATGTTCTTTTTTTGTGGCGGCAACGTGATTGTAAATGATGAATGTGAGGCGGTAGTGCGGGGAATACGTGATGTAGTGCGAGGAACATCTACTGTTTCTTTATTTGAGCTTCGATGCAGTGGTGAAAAATATAGGAATTGAATGGTCTCGAAACAGGATATCGTGATTAAACGAAGTTACATTTTTTTAATGGCGATACCGTTATTGTGAAGGATGAATGTGTGGCGATAGTAGGTGTGCGCACGAATATATGATGTAATTAGAGGACCAGCTACAGTTTCTTTATTAAAGTTTTCGTGCAGTGTTAAAAATGTGAAGAAGTTGAAGAATAATCTTTGAAACAGGACATCGTAACATAAGAAAATTGCATTTTGGATTGAACGGTCTTGAAACAGGATATCGTGATATAAGAAAATTATGTTCTTTTTTTGTGGCGGCAACGTGATTGTAAATTATGAATATGAGGCGGTAGTGCGGGGAATACGTGATGTAGTGCGAGGAACATCTACTGTTCCTTTATTTCAAATTCGATGCCGTGGTGAAAAGTCTAGGAATTGAATGGTCTCGAAACAGGATATCGTGATTAAACGAAGTTACATTTTTTTAATGGCGATACCGTTATTGTGAAGGATGAATGTGTGGCGATAGTAGGTGTGCGCACGAATATATGATGTAATTAGAGGACCAGCTACAGTTTCTTTATTAAAGTTTTTGTGCAGTGTTGAAAATGTGAAGAAGTTGAAGAATAATCTTTGAAACAGGACATCGTAACATAAGAAAATTGCGTTTTGGATTGAATACTCTCGAAACAGGATATCGTGGTATAAGAAAATTATGTTCTTTTTTTGTTGCGGCAACGTGATTGTAAATGATGAATGTGAGGCGGTAGTGCGGGGAATACGTGATGTAGTGCGAGGAACATCTACTGTTTCTTTATTTGAGCTTCGATGCAGTGGTGAAAAATATAGGAATTGAATGGTCTCGAAACAGGATATCGTGATTAAACGAAGTTACATTTTTTTAATGGCGATACCGTTATTGTGAAGGATGAATGTGTGGCGATAGTAGGTGTGCGCACGAATATATGATGTAATTAGAGGACCAGCTACAGTTTCTTTATTAAAGTTTTCGTGCAGTGTTAAAAATGTGAAGAAGTTGAAGAATAATCTTTGAAACAGGACATCGTAACATAAGAAAATTGCATTTTGGATTGAACGGTCTTGAAACAGGATATCGTGATATAAGAAAATTATGTTCTTTTTTTGTGGCGGCAACGTGATTGTAAATTATGAATATGAGGCGGTAGTGCGGGGAATACGTGATGTAGTGCGAGGAACATCTACTGTTCCTTTATTTCAAATTCGATGCCGTGGTGAAAAGTCTAGGAATTGAATGGTCTCGAAACAGGATATCGTGATTAAACGAAGTTACATTTTTTTAATGGCGATACCGTCATTGTGAAGGATGAATGTGTGGCGATAGTAGGTGTGCGCACGAATATATGATGTAATTAGAGGATCAGCTACAGTTTCTTTATTAAAGTTTTTGTGCAGTGTTGAAAATGTGAAGAAGTTGAAGAATAATCTTTGAAACAGGATATCGTAACATAAGAAAATTGTGTTTTGGATTGAATACTCTCGAAACAGGATATCGTGATATAAGAAAGGTGCGTTCCCTTAATGGCGACAACGTGATTGCGAGTGATGAATGTGTGGCGGTAGTACATGTAAGAAGCTTATGATGTAGTTAGACGAAGCATGTATATATTTTCTTTTAATTTCAGTTTTGATGCAGTACTGAAAAATATTTGATTGAATGATCTTGAAACAGGATATCGTGATATAAGACAGTTACATTTTTAGAATGTCGATGACATGATTGTAATTTATGAGTGTATGACGATAGTACGTGTACGTGGCTTGTGTTGTAGTTAGACGGAGCGTGTATACATATTTTAATTTAAATTTTGATACAGTGCTGAAAAATGCGAAGTTAAATGGTCTTGAAACAGGATGTCGGGATATAAAAAAGCTACATTTTTTCAACATCGACAACGTGATTGTGAATTATGAACGTGTCGCGGTACTACATACATGCGGTTTATCTGAACATGATTAAAAATAACATGTAACTTATTTTATTGTCAGTTTTGAAGCAATGTTGTAAAATATGAAATTTAATGTTACTAATACCGAAAATGTTATATTTTCACGACGTCGAAAGTATAATACGAACTGATAAATATGTATGCATGCATATATATTATCACCGTGCTTGTGATTACGTCGACGCGCCTAGATATACTGTGCCAAATAACTTCCTTTATCTAAATAACAACTAGGTTCCCCATCACCTGTACTCGGCCTTTAACCATACATAATTCTCTTGCCCCCTACGCATATCCCAGCCACAATTTTAGCCCCACCGCACCCAGCAAAATCAATTGAACCCGTCGAAAGACCCGCAACAATAAATCCTCAATTCGGCCGCAAGAGTCAATTCGCCCAAATGGTCCCTTCCTCAATCGGCGCAATTACATCAAACCCATAATTGCCCAGCGTAATCTAGTTAGCTGCTTAACGTTAGCGGTTTTTAATAGCAACGAAGGTATTTAGCAGTAACGATACACACAACTGTATATAACTGTCTATAAGTGCATTACGCGTAAAAACTATATGATTTACGATTTATTTTCTTTTACGATATCCATCGAAACAACTAACAGTAACGAAGTTTCATGGCAGTATAGCTTTCATGGATTTCTTCAAGGAGCTCGTAAATTTATTATTTGTTTACTGTTCGACCAAAGAAACAATACACACTTGCCTAATTGTGTTTCCTTGAAACTTTTTTCAATACGATACACTCTGATGCGTACTGCTAGTGTTTTTACTTCAACACTTCGCTTTAGTATGTAGCAAATTTTCTACAAACCAAATTCTTAATATTTTTTTTTAAATAAGAAATCACAAAACAAAGGGTTAATGACCTGATCGCTCCGTAACTAAAACTTCTTTACACCGTGTGCTAATTCCGCTGCATTACCGTACAGTTGTACTTTTTACATATTTTTATATAACTTGCATTTCTTTGAATATCTTTTCCTTATTGCGCATCATGAAACGTACGTGTTAAGCTCTTTTCCCTTTAAAACCAAAAAATGGCCGAAGTGTTAATGCCGTGATCACTCTGTAACTAAAAACCCTTAAAACGTGTGCATCGGAAATATGAACAATTACTATCATCAGATTATGTGCCCGGACTTTGACGATTTGGAAAGCCACCGCATTTAAATCGGGCGCTGAACGTGTTGACACGTTGACTGCCAAGCGTATTTTGCTATGTTAGAAGCGCGATGCGATGAAATACTGCAGAGTATGATTAAATCGTGCAAAATGAAAGTAACACAGAGTTGTTAGAAGCCAAAATATTGAAGCACCGTCCCAATATCAATTGCTTTTACAAGATTTCATCAAATGGGCTTCATTGCGAATTTTTTGCAGTTTTAATAAAACCTGTTGCACCGGTCACCGCGTATTTTGCTATATTAGAACCGCGATGCCATGAAATACTGGAGAGTATAATTAAATCGTGCAAAATGAAGGTAACGCAGAGTTGTTAGAAGCAAAAGTATTGAAGCACCGTTCCAATATCAATTGCTTTACAAGATTGCAAATAAATTTCGTGGCGAATTTTTTGCATTTTTAGTAACATATTTTGCACCCGTCACCAGTGACCACCGTGGCAGTCAATGTGTTAATGCCGTGATCACTCTGTAACTAAAAACCCTTAAACCGTATGCTTCGGAAATATGAAAAAATTACTATCATCAGATTATGTGCCCGGACTTTGACAATTTGGAAAGCCACCGCATTTAAGTCGGGCGCTGAACGTGTTAACACGTTGACTGCCAAGCGAATTTTGCTATGTTAGAACCGCGATGCAATAAAATACTACGGAGCATGATTAAATCGTGCAAAATGAAGGTAACGCAGAGTTGTTAGAAGCCAAAATATTGAAGCACCGTCCCAATATCAATTGCTTTTACAAGATTGCAAATGGGCTTCATTGCGAATTTTTTGCATTTTCAGTAAAACATTTTGCACCGGTCGCCGGTGACCACTGTGGCAGTCAATGTGTTAATGCCGTGATCACTCTGTAACTAAAAACCCTTAAACCGTATGCTTCGGAAATATGAAAAAATTACTATCATCAGATTATGTGCCCGGACTTTGACAATTTGGAAAGCCACCGCATTTAAGTCGGGCGCTGAACGTGTTAACACGTTGACTGCCAAGCGAATTTTGCTATGTTAGAACCGCGATGCAATGAAATATTACAGAGCATGGTTAAATCGTGCAAAATGAAGTTAACGCAGAGTTGTTAGAAGCAAAAGTATTGAAGTACCGTTCCAATATCAATTGCTTTACAAGATTGCAAATAAATTTCATGGGGAATTTTTTGCATTTTTAGTAACATATTTTGCACCCGTCACCAGTGACCACCGTAGCAGTCAATGTGTTAATGCCGTGATCACTCTGTAACTAGAAACCCTTAAACCGCGCGCATCGGAAAAATGAACAATTGCCATCATCAGATTATGTGCCAGGACTTTGACGATTTGGAAAGCCACCGCATTTAAGTCGGGCGCTGAACGTGTTAACACGTTGACTGTCAAGCGTATTTTGCTACCTTAGAACCGCGATGCGATGAAATACTGCAAAGTATAATTAAATCGTGCAAAATAAAGGTAACGCAGAGTTGTTAGAATTCAAAATATTGAAGCACTGTCCCAATACCAATCGCTTTTACAAGATTGCAAATGGGCTTCATTACGAATTTTTTGCATTTTCAGTAAAACATTTTGCACCGGTCGCTGGTGACCACCGTAGCAGTCAATGTGTTAATGCCGTGATCACTCTGCAACTAAAAACCCTTAAACCGTATGCTTCGGAAAGATGAACAATTGCCATCATGAGATTATGTGCCCGGACTTTGACGATTTGGAAAGCCACCGCATTTAAGTCGGGCGCTGAAGGTGTTAACGAACCGCCTGCGCTCGGTGATTTCTGCAAAAGTGCCGACATCAGCGCGACTAATACTGTCGCATCGGCGCTTTCGCTGAAAAACCTCACATCCGCACACACTCACACTGTCAGCGCGTGGCACGTAGCGTCGAGCGTAAGAAAGCTCGCCGTCAGTCGTTGATTGTGAACCGGGCTTCATATATCATGCACGGTTTCACGTTGAGTGCATAAGAAACGCGGGTAATCGAGTGACTGGCCTTGATACTCGCTGGTGAGCGGTTCAAAGTGAAACAGGTACGTGCACCTCGCGCGAACGTGCAGCGGGACCGTCGAGAGATCGATTGCGGTCACCTCGGCCGACGATCGATCGATCTGCCCGCCCGCTCGAACTAGATCACTCCGGGTACGTGCACTATCGCGCATAATTATTCAGACGATAGCGAGCTCTGCCTTCGAACCGAAACGGCGAGGAGGATTTTTAGAGACGTGCTCGATGTGTGGTTTCGGACGTAAGTCGATACTGCTGCACATTGCAATTTAGTAAATGTGCTTTGTGAGATATGTACAGTGCGCGCAGAATAGACGACGGCGTGCTATACGATTTCTTTGACACCATGCAATATTACATATGGAAAGTCCTTTGGACGAACGTTATTAGGTGCAGACCGCCTTACAAATTTTATCTGTGATGTTTTTGTCGGAAACCGGTAATGAGGCAAAATACATCCGCTACAAGTGTAGTGAATTCGTTAATGTGTATTTTGAGACATAGTTGATCCGTCGTTTAATATATAAGTTAGTAATACTGTGTGTTATAATTTAATAAATGTGGTTTTACGAGAAAGTTATTAAAACGAAAGAAAATAAATAAATAAAATACTGTGGAAATTTTATTCAAAGTACTTTTGCCCGAACAAAATACGCCAACTACGCATGCACTAAATTCGAAAAGCGATCAATGCGATGCGGTGAAAAGGATTGGTTGTGAGGATTTTTAGAGACGCAGTTGGTGTGTGGCTTGGTATGTAAGCTAATACTACTGTGTATTACAGTTTAATAAATGTGGTTTGTGGTATATATACCGACCGTTCAAAATACACGACGACGTGCAATACGATTTCTTTGATGTCATGTACTATTACCCGTATCTTTGACAAAGTATTTGATATTAAGAGAAAATTGTTTAGTAGAAAGTTATCTAATATAGTATTTAGTTAATAAGTTATTAAGTTTAGTGGAAAAAAGTCTGTCACGCGTATTGAATTCGAAAATGCGATCGCTGCGATCCGTTGAGAAGGACTGACTAATGATTATTTTTGAAAACACAGTTAATATGTGGTTTAGTGTGTAAGTTAATACTACTGTATATTAATTTAATAAATTTTTAGAGACGCAGTTGGTGTGTGGCTTGGTATGTAAGCTAATACTACTGTGTATTACAGTTTAATAAATGTGGTTTGTGGTATATATACCGACCGTTCAAAATACACGACGACGTGCAATACGATTTCTTTGATATCATGTACTATTACCCGTATCTTTGACAAAGTATTTGATATTAAGAGAAAATTGTTTAGTAGAAAGTTACCTAATATAGTATTTAGTTAATAAGTTATTAAGTTTAGTGGAAAAAAATCTGTCACGCTTATTGAATTCGAAAATGCGATCGCTGCGATCCGGTGAGAAGGATTGACTAATGATGATTTTTGAAAACACAGTTAATATGTGGTTTAGTGTGTAAGTTAATACTACTGTATATTAAATTAATAAATTTTTAGAGACGCAGTTGGTATGTGGCTTGGTATGTAAGCTAATACTACTGTGTATTACAGTTTAATAAATGTGGTTTGTGGTATATATACCGACCGTTCAAAATACACGACGACGTGCAATACGATTTCTTTGATATCATGTACTATTACCCGTATCTTTGACAAAGTATTTGATATTGAGAGAAAATTGTTTAGTAGAAAGTTATCTAATATAGTATTTAGTTAATAAGTTATTAAGTTTAGTGGAAAAAAGTCTGTCACGCGTATTGAATTCGAAAATGCGATCGCTGCGATCCGTTGAGAAGGACTGACTAATGATTATTTTTGAAAACACAGTTAATATGTGGTTTAGTGTGTAAGTTAATACTACTGTATATTAATTTAATAAATTTTTAGAGACGCAGTTGGTGTGTGGCTTGGTATGTAAGCTAATACTACTGTGTATTACAGTTTAATAAATGTGGTTTGTGGTATATATACCGACCGTTCAAAATACACGACGACGTGCAATACGATTTCTTTGATATCATGTACTATTACCCGTATCTTTGACAAAGTATTTGATATTAAGAGAAAATTGTTTAGTAGAAAGTTACCTAATATAGTATTTAGTTAATAAGTTATTAAGTTTAGTGGAAAAAAATCTGTCACGCTTATTGAATTCGAAAATGCGATCGCTGCGATCCGGTGAGAAGGATTGACTAATGATGATTTTTGAAAACACAGTTAATATGTGGTTTAGTGTGTAATTATGCATCGTGTTTCGTTCTCAAGATCACTAGGTAGTACCGCTACTGTTCACATGGTGTCGCCACAGATTTCAGCCCTAAATAACAAAAAATTACGGTCGTCACCCTCGCGTGTCCGTTGTCTTCATAACGTTTTCTGTGCACGTTGTGGTTGCCACGGACTTTGTTTGCAGGAGCAAACATTTTTTCGATAATATTACGTATTAATAGTTTATCCTGTTATCCTAATTCGGAAAACATGCCGAAACGAGGAGAAATTTCAAGGGATGAAAAAATGGAATGTTTAAAAAGGAAATTGAGAAGAATCGAGAAACAGTTATCAAAGGTGGAATCAACACCGATGGAAAAACGGGAAACAAGGGAAGAAGTTGCTGCTGCTACAGGTTAGCTTGTGCAATAAATTGTTTTGGTAATGAAATGATACTGTTTGATGTAAAGATTTTTATCATAACATCAGTTTGCGTTGGCGATGAGCTCACACGAGAGGTGAGACATATCGTACAGCAACGATCATGCGATTGCATACACGTTGAATTAACGCAAATGGCGGCGAGCTCACACGAGAGGTGAGACAGGCCGTACAAAAATCGGAAAGAAATCAGTCTGCGTTGGCGATGAGCTCACACGAGAGGTGAGACATATCGTACATAACGGCGATGCAATTGCATACACGTTGAAATAACGCAAATGGCGGCGAGCTCACACGAGAGGTGAGACAGGCCGTGCAATGGCCGGAAAGAAATATATCCGTTGCCGTACGAGTGGTGTGTCTTATTAGATGAGACACGTCGTATCTATGTTTATAACCTATATAATTAGGTTATACTTTTGTTTTTTCATTTAGACCTTCCGAGTCGACAAAATTCCAAGACAATGGAAAATTCCCTTGGGACAAATAAGGAGAATGCTCCCGATATAATCTCGTTAGAAGATCTACAAGTCAATGTTACGCCCGAGGAGCAGCAGGAGACAATTTTAGACGATGATGTTATGTTGCTACTCGGAGATGACCATTTAAAAAAGAATGAGGAACATTTCAAATTTCATCCTCTCTTAGCTGATATTTGGAAGAGGATTGTAGTAGACGGTTTAAAAAAAGAAGATAAAAATAAACTTTTGAGTAAATACTGTGCGAAGGGCAATTGCCCAATTGAAACACCTAAACTCAACCCAGAGATTGAGACGTTGCTTAATGATAATTCAAAAAAAAGGGATAAATATTTGACAAATGATCAAGATCTTTGCGGTACTGGGTTGACTGCTCTTGGGTCAGCAATATGCTTGATTTTTAACGACGAGAAGGAACCAATTGATAGAAATAAATTATTAGAACTTTTACTGGATTCTGGAAAGCTGTTCTGCGGATTGTTTGGTCAATTAACAAAAGCAAGAAAAGTTTTTATTTACCCGGGCCTAGATAAAAAAGCAAGATTTATTTTAGAGAAATCTGTAACAGATGAGTATTTATTTGGAGAAGGGCTCTCCCAACGTGTTAAGACGGCTAATAGTATGGAGAAAATTGGTATTTCCATGAAAACCCAGGAAAAGAAGTTACCGTTACGAACTTCGGGCACTTTAAACTGGAGAGGCCCGTCTGCAAGGTTCCAGAGGAACAATCAGACGGGCTACAAATCGAGACCAGCGTTAAGAGTTTTGAGTCAATCGAGGAACCCGAACAGGCACCATCTTTCTGTAGTGAGGCAAAATCAAAATCTACCTCGAGGAGCCCAGACGAACGTCCAGGCCAATTCATGGAAGTAGATGGGGTAAAGTTTATTGCAGGTCGTTTAAAGAATTTTATACAAGCCTGGTACCAAATTACGTCTGATACATTTATTTTGGATTGTATATCGGGCGTTCAAATTCCTTTTTCTTCGAGTCCATGTCAATATAACCAACCAGCAGAATATTTAATTAACAGAAATGATGAGTGTTTTATGCAAGAGGCAATAGACAATCTTTTAACTTTGGGAGCTATTGAGAAATGTAAATTTTGCAAAGGACAATTTGTTTCCACTTATTTTTTGGTACCTAAAAGTAATGGAAAGAAAAGATTTGTTTTAAATTTGAAAAAATTAAACAAATTCATTTCGCTAAACCATTTTAAAATGGAGGACATAAGAACAGCGATGAAATTAATGACTAATAATTGTTACATGGCTACACTGGATCTGCAAGATGCTTATTTTCTCATTCCTATGCATAAAGATAGTAGGAAATTTCTTAGGTTTTCGTGGAAAGGTCAACTTTATCAGTTTGTTTGTCTGCCGTTTGGCCTTAATATAGCTCCATATATATTTACGAAGATTATGAAACCAGTAGTTGGTTCATTAAGAATACAGGGATTGGCATCTGTAATTTACCTTGATGATTGGTTATGCCTGGGAGCAGATGTGAATAAATGTACCACGAATGTGCAAGCAACCATTTGCAGATTGGAGTCGCTTGGGTTTATTATAAACAAGTTAAAAAGTAATTTGGTCCCGGGAATGAGGTGCCAATTTTTGGGTTTTGTATTGGATTCGAAGTCTTTTACGATCGAACTTCCAGTTGAAAAGAAAAAGAAGATTTCATCTTTGATTAAGAAGTTCCGTAGCTGTAACAGATCATCGATTAGAGATTTCGCTCATTTTTTGGGTAACATTACAGCTGCGTGTCCCGCTGTGGCATACAGTTGGCTCTATTCGAAGGACTTCGAACGCCAAAAATACCTTGCTTTATTGGACATGGATGGAGATTATGATTCAACGATGAGAATACCTGTGTCTTTAAATGAAGATTTTGTCTGGTGGGAGACAAATATTTGGCAATCTGTAAATCCGATTAGACGGCAAGAATTTTGTTTTGAAATATTCTCAGACGCCTCCACAACAGGATGGGGCGCTATGTGTGAGGGTGAAAAGACTCACGGGTTCTGGAACGAAATAGAACGCAAGGAACACATAAATTATTTGGAATTATTGGCAGCATATTTTGCGTTAAGGTGTTTTGCAGCAGAGTTAAAAAACAAAGAAATCTTATTACGTATAGACAATACCACGGCAATTTCCTATATTAACAGAATGGGTGGTATAAAATATCCTAAATTGAATGAAGTTACCCGAAAAATTTGGATGTGGTGTGAACAGAGGAAATTGTGGGTGTTTGCGTCATATATTCCGTCCAAAGAAAATACGGAAGCTGATGAGGAATCGAGAGTATCTAATATCGACACAGAATGGGAGCTGGCAAATTGGGCATTCAATATGATATTGACTGAATTTGGAGAGCCTGAATTAGACTTGTTTGCGACTCGTAATAATAAAAAATGTAAAAATTTTTGTTCTTGGCATAGGGATCCAGAAGCTTTTTGTGTGGACGCATTTACTTTGAAATGGAATAATTTCTTTTTTTACGCGTTTCCGCCCTTCTCGCTAATTTTAAAGTCTTTACGGAAAATTGAAAGGGACCAGGCTTGTGGGATATTAGTAGTTCCGGTTTGGGAGTCGCAACCATGGTATCCATTGTGGTTGTCTTTGCTGGACGCACCTCCCATAAAATTTAGGCCAAATAAGAACTTATTAATATCTCCGTGCAGAAAAATTCAGCATCCATTAGGAGAGTGTTTAACACTGATGGCCGGGCGCTTATCCGGGAGGCATTCAGCAGACATAAGGTGGATGAAGACTCGATAAAGCTCTTGATGGAATCAATTTCTGAGGGAACTTCACAGCAGTATGCTAGATCGTTGCAAGATTGGACGAATTTCTGTATTAAAAAAGGTTTGAATGTTCTTGATCCTCAACGTAATGATGTTCTCGAATGGTTGACACAAAAGTTTAATCAGCAAGCTTCCTATAGTACGATAAATACATGTCGATCGGCAGTATCGTTGATATCCAGTGAAAGTATTGGAAAGGATCCATTAATTACTAGGCTATTAAAAGGGATTTTCAAATTACGTCCTTCAAAACCGAAATACGAAGAAATTTATGATATTGAACCATTGTTGGAAAAGTTGGAGACAATGATGCCAGTTGAAGGTTTAAGTCTTTCAGAATTATCGGACAAGCTGATCGTGTTACTGGCGTTAGTAACTGCACACCGGAAGCAGACATTAGCGGCTATACGAATTTCGAATATTACGGAAAAAACAGATATAATTGAGATTAAAATAACAGAACGTTTGAAAACGTGTAAACCTGGAGTTGTACAACCTTTGTTGATATTACCGAAATTTCGAGATCGGCCAGGATTGTGTGTTGCTGCTACATTGCAGGCATATTTGAAGAAGACAGCGAGTTTGCGACAAAATGAAGATGCGTTATTCATAACGACAAGAAAACCATTTAAAGCGGCATCAAAAAATACGATGAGCAGATGGTTGAGAGCCTTTCTGGTCAAATGTGGTATTAGCAAAAATTTTGCCCCACATAGTTTACGTCACGCTGCTACATCTGCAGCGTTAAAGAAAGGTGTGGACTTGAGCGTTATTAAAAGCCTCGCTGGCTGGTCAGAGAAATCTCAGGTATTTGACCGGTTTTACAATCGGCCTATTATAAAAGACAAAAGTAAATTTGCAAAAACAGTTCTATTGTCGTAGTTATTGGAACGGATTATTCGAATACTATATTAATCATGTTAATAATATGTTTGAAGTTAATTATTTAATAATTATAGTTTGAGTGTATGTTGTACATCTTTCATTAAAACATTGAAATGTTCTTTGCAATATAGATTGCAATTCTTTTGCTCTAAACATCTACCTAGTGATCTTGAGAACGAAACACGATGCATAATTGAGGGATCGAGCGAGCCCGCCGAAGGCGGGTGATGCTCGATCGTAATTATGCGGAGTGTTTCGTTCGAAGAGATCACTCCCTCCCTATTTTCCAGAAAACTTCTGATCTAAAACCCACCCCAAAAATAAAAAAAAAAAAAAACAGCTCTAAAAGATATGAAGACAACGGACACGCGAGGGTGACGACCGTAATTTTTTATTATTTAGGGCTGAAATCTGTGGCGACACCATGTGAACAGTAGCGGTACTACCTAGTGATCTCTTCGAACGAAACACTCCGCATAATTACGATCGAGCATCACCCGCCTTCGGCGGGCTCGCTCGATCCCTCAAGTTAATACTACTGTATATTAAATTAATAAATTTTTAGAGACGCAGTTGGTATGTGGCTTGGTATGTAAGCTAATACTACTGTGTATTACAGTTTAATAAATGTGGTTTGTGGTATATATACCGACCGTTCAAAATACACGACGACGTGCAATACGATTTCTTTGATATCATGTACTATTACCCGTATCTTTGACAAAGTATTTGATATTGAGAGAAAATTGTTTAGTAGAAAGTTACCTAATATAGTATTTAGTTAATAAGTTATTAAGTTTAGTGGAAAAAAATCGGTCACGCTTATTGAATTCGAAAATGCGATCGCTGCGATCCGTTGAGAAGGACTGACTAATGATTATTTTTGAAAACACAGTTAATATGTGGTTTAGTGTGTAAGTTAATACTACTGTATATTAATTTAATAAACGTGGCTTGTGGTACGTTCGCCGACCGTTCAGAATAAGCGACTATACGCGATACGTTTTACTTTGACATCGTCTAATATTACATGTATCGTTTACTAAGCGCTTGACGTTAACAGAAAATTATTTATGCGCACGTTACTGTGTACAAACCGCCGTACAAATTTGATCCGAAGTGTTTTCGTCTGAAACCGACGCTGGAACGAAATAGATCGAAAATGCCATCGATCGACCAATTACGAGCAATATACTCTGCGCATACGTTTACGAACCTGCATTATGGCGAGGAATTACAGGGTGTTGCGGCTTTTTGCGAGTTTCGCGTGTTTCTGACAGCGGATGTAAGTCTATGACCCGTGTGCTTCCTTTTCGTGGTCGACTTTTCGAACGTGAAGCAACGCGGAACTGGTAGCTAACGTATTCAGAGCTGGCAATGGCAAACGCCTAATTATACAGAGCGCTTCAAAAAAGCTACCGGTGATGAATACTTCTTCAGCTTTTTCGGACATAAAGCATGCACAAATAATATATTATATTTGCATCGATTGCGAATTCACGCGCGCAGACATACGCTTCTATAAACGTTCTTGTTTTAAGGTTTACAGGATGCAGACTAAATTTGGCCGACCTTTATGAAATGTGCAGTAGGTCGAGTCGGTCGGTCGGCGAAATTTATTTTGAATGACGAATAGCGACGTGCGCGTTTTATACTGGATTAAGACGAGCTGTTAACAGAATTTATTCGCGGGTAATTGATACTGACGATGGTCGGATTGTGAGTTAGCTTGTGTGTTGAGAGGTGGGGATTGTGAATGGTGGTTTGAATGTTGCTTGCAGAGTTGCGGTGTGCTATCGACAACTATCGATTGAGTACCATCACAGAGGAGGCAGACAGTAAACCTATCATGTAGACGGAATTTCCATTCGCTTTGAACCTAATTCCGGACATATCTCAGCAACTATTTCGAAGTTTTACATACAGTTTGCACTTTTCTGAGTATCATCATACACGTCGTGATTGTTGTGTGAAACAATAAGACATAAAAGTACGTATATTGTTTAAACTCATTTTGCAAACTATTTTTCAACATCTTTCTTCCTATTTTTGGCCATATCTCCGGAACTATTGCGAATTTCGGGGTGCGCCTTGCATTTTTCCGAGTCGTTTTGGACCCCCTTTGATATGTTAAAAAGGGCAATCAAATCGGTGACCCATCATTTTTTGGCAAAAATGGCAAGGGCAAACCTTAAGATTTTCGCGATTTCTTAAAGGCCCTGTCCCGTCTAAATTAGTGATAGAAATCTATAACTAATATAGGTTTTCTTAAAGGTCTTTGGGCGTACTTTCACGTGGAATTAATCGCAATCAGCAATTTTGAAAAAATTTTTTTGCACTTTCTTAAAATCGTGATATCTCGGAAACTATGAAGAGTTCAGCGCGCGGAGAGTGGTCTATCTTCAGGGCAAATTATCCTCTATCAAATGGTATCGGTCCGAAACAAAAAAAAAATTTGACGTTTTTCGCCTATTTTCGCCTATTTTCAGCTTATTTTTCTTGTTCTGTCTCCCTTGTTTTGCTTATAACTCGAGAACTATTGCAAATTTTGGGGCGCGGTTTGAATTTTTTCGAGTCTCTGTCGACCCTCTTTCATTTCATATAGGTGAGCAAGTCAACAGATTTACTGTCAGTTGGTGGTTGTTAAAAAACCCGTGTTTTTCTTACGTTTTTCTCGATTTTTCGTCCTATTTTTTGTCATATCTCGGAAACTATTTCGAATTTTTCAACGCGGTTAGAATTTTTCCAAGTCTCTTTGTACCCCTTTTCATCTGACACAATTACAAGTCGATCGGTAGAGTTTTAATTTTTGGTCCCGTTTTCAGGTTCGAATGGTCCGAAACAACCGACTATCGAATGGTACCGGCCCGAAACAAAAAAAAAAAAAATTTGAAATTTTCCGCCTATTTTTGACCAAAAATAAAATGTGTAACATGATAAAATGTAAAATAAAATGTGAAAATCCCTGTCCAGCGAGTTCACAGTGTAAGTGTTGCAATGGATTATGCAGAAACAATTTTAATTTTAGAACGTGATGCTGGTATAATTAATAACAGTACATCGAAGATTTCTGCCTTCACCGTTTGTAGATATGCTTGGATACGTGCGATTTTAAACGATATCGGTGTTTCAATGCATGAAACGCAAATCCCCATAACGTGATACCTCTATCCCTATACCTCGTCAGTGGTATCAGAACACACGTAAGTAGATAATCAATGTTCTGCCAGAATATTAAGTATTTTATCATATATTATACCGTTCGTATAAGACTTTATATAAAACCGCTATAAGCAAACTAACGATAAATTGAGTAGATTGTAACAACGTAATAATGCTTTAAAACATCATACACGAATGATAGATTTACTCGCAAATAACTCATAACTTCTAAAACCCAAAGGAACATTATTTATTTCAGTGATTTAATCACTGATCTTTGCTACACTATTATTGTTTAAAAGTTAATAAGATCAGATTCTAACCTCATTGTTCGTTTTGATGACTGCGTTATATACCTAATTTAGCTACTCGTCGCTTTTCCATATTTACGTAAAAAAAATATCTTTGACTATATAGAATTAGCTCACTCACTCAGAACCAAGGGCAGCTGCACCACTAAATGTTAACACTAGATTGCCTAAGGAAGTTATTTTGACTGCTTTTCAATTTCAATTATAAAAACAATTATGTATATAATGAAACACCTCCTTATAATTTTGTGACTTTTTGTAGAACATATAAATGCGTTTATTAATCACTGTAGTTGCCTCTCCCCTCCTTCATTTTCGGTATATACATATGTGTTATACCTGTATTGCCCAAAAGCAGTCATTTTGACTGCTTGGGAAATTTAAAATAATCAAATTACTCTTATTACTGACTAGAGTCCTACTTCTCCTGTCCTATCCCTCCTACTTTTTTTTTGTGACGCTAGCATGAAAATCGTGTAAATAGGCCCGTTGTTCAATAAGCTAAAGTAGTACTTGTTATTCGTATCTTTATGCAGTGATACTTGTTCTAACAGGTTGTGTATTTTATAACATTTGCGCCTTAAATTCATGAAAGAAATATCGAATAGAAGTGAGTTATTGGAAAGGCTAACGAACATAAGTGAAGAGTGCTCCGATATAAAATAAGATGCAATCAATTCTGAACTATCATCCGAAGATGAAACGGTTCATATTCAAGACGAAACATCTGAAGCTGAAGATAGCGATGAAGAGTTGATTACCAATGATGAAAATGAAAGTGTCATCAATATGCCTAGGAAAAGGTGTAGGGTACTAAGTAGTTCAGACTCTGATGAAGAAACTGAAAACACCTTTCAGGAGACCGAAACAGCTGCCGATTGTACTGTGCGGTCAAAATTTGACAAAGGTGGTGTTCCTGGAAGGTTACCATCTAATAGTATTTTCAAGAGTGTGAAAGGGCCAACAGGCTACGCAAAAAGAAACATTATGGCAGATAATCTTATCAGTGCATTATCGTTGATAATAGATAACTATACCAGGTTGTTCAATAAGTTTTCTCGGTCGATAAGAGAGGGCGTTGCTACTAGTCCAAATTTGTTTTTGTTTTGTTGGTTCACTCTTCTTGACTGAGAGGGATTTAGTAGAGGCTCTACACATCTCATTAGGCAGTGTGAGTCATATTTTAAATGAAATTTTGAGTTTTAAAAAGCTGTGTGCACAATGGGTGCCGCATTCGCTACAATTGAACAAAAACACATTCGAATGCGACTTTCTCAACAACATTCGGAGCGTTTTAAAAAGGATAAAGTGGATTTTGTGCGTCGATTCATCACTATGGATGAGACTTGGGTCTATCACCATGATCCTAAATCAAAACAAGAGGCTAAAGAGTGGTGTGAACCTGGTTGTTCGGCTTCGAAACGAGTTCGTGTCCAGAAATCGGCCAAGAAGGTTCTGGCATCAGTTTTTTGGGATGCGAAAGGAATTTTATTTGTGGATTACTTGCAAACTGGTAAAACAATTAATTCTGAATATTATTGCAACCTTTTGGACCAGTTGAAGGAAAAAATTCGTGAAAAAAGACCCGGTCTGCAGAAGAAAAAAATCCTTTTTCATCAGGACAACGCACCGTGTCACAAGAGCATTTTGACAATGGCTAAAATCCATGAATTAAAGTTCGAATTGTTGGAGCATCCGCCGTATTCACCAGATTTCGCCCCCAGCGACTTCCATTTGTTTCCAGAACTCAAAAAATTTATGCGTGGCAAGCGTTTTTCGTCAAATGAAGAGGTCATAACGGCTGTTGAAGCGTATTTTGCAGACCTTCCGGAATCTCACTTCAGGGATGGGATCCACAGATTGGAGGATCGTTGGAGCAAGTGCATTAATGTTCAGGGAGATTATACTGATGAATATTAAAGTGTATTTTGAACCATAACATTGTGTTTTTCTTATCGAACGACAAAACTTATTGAGCAACCTGGTATTATCAAACATATTAGAAAGGGCACAGTAGAATGTCGCCGAATTTTGCGGAACGATTGGACAATATCATTACCGGAAATACGTGCATTTATTGGGATTCTATATGCTCGTGGAGCTTACGAGGCAACAAATTTTAAATTGAGTTATTTATGGTCAGCAAAGTGGGGTCCCGATTTCTTTAGAAAACCTATGGCCAGAGAAAAGTTCAAGTAAATCCTACGATTTATTCGTTTTGACAAAAGAACCGAAAGAAGTAGGCGCCTACAATCAAATAAATTTGCCTTGGTTTCGGGAATATGGGATAAGTTAAATGAAAACAGTCAACATTCACAGTTAATATTTACTAATAACCTGTTATATAACTGTAAATAACATAAAAAATATTAAAAATGAATTTTAAACAAATTTCTTTACACATCAGTTATTCTTTCACAATTTTGACTGCTTTGGGGCAATATAGGTATACACTGAGTTTCAGTCTTTCTAGTGTTAATTAGACGCGGCATTCTTTTACTTCGTACACAATCTCAAAAAAGTTTAATCACCCGTGCTTTAGGAAAAAAGCAGGTAGCGCCATCAAGCGATCGTTCGCACTAATTCAGAATACCTGCAATTCTGCCATCTACAGAAATTCCTAACGTACCCGAATATGGATAACATGCGTTGTCGGCAATATAGAACTCTACGATGCCAAATTGTGTAGACAAAAATATTTTCAGATTTTGATTGCTCACCGATAATCTCGAAAGACCTGCAACCGCCATCTTGACTAACCCCTGCTTTTCGCTCCTTCATTCGCTATCCAGGTGGTCATACACTAATACCTGCGAACAGACATTTTTCGGAAATTAACATTTGTCTCTGTTTATCAAGTACATATCACACGAAACCAGATACACGGAGTAGAAAAACGAATAACTGCAGTAACGTACAAATGAATTCTCATCTTCGCGAGGAACTTTTCTGTACTCGACGCCGTTAACCTTGATCAGGACTCATACACAACCTGTAACGTTCATTTTGGGACGTCCGCCTGAAAGGATTATCATAAAAGGTGGACATGGTGCCAGCAAAGCTGTTTAGATAGGTTTAGGTCAGGATTATGGGGTATTTACCATCGAAAATCTGCATTTTGTGGAGCTGAGGAATCACACACCACTTGCCTAACTTTCGCGCCTAGCACTACTGACTCTATGGGAAGACTCGCTTCTGATTGGCCGATGAAAAACAAGCTAGAATCGGCCCGATGCTCAATTGTTTGCGCGCGAATTTTAAAATGGTAAAAATGTTTCACGTCTATATATAAACAAACAGACTGTTTTCTATTAAGTAAAACACAAAAAACTTGTGAGATATAATGGATAAATCTAACATATGTACATGTACATATATCACGCATTTAGCATATTAACAACTTTATGCATATATTTAAAAAATATTCTATATCACCCAAGAAAACAAATTCCGCGTTTCAACTTTCTATGAAAATTAAAATATGTTCAATTGACACTTTCACTGCCACGGTGGTCACCGGTGACCGGCGCAAAAGATTTTACTAACAATGCAAACAATTGCGCGCGAATTTTAAAATGCTAAAAATGCTTCACGTCTATATATAAACGAACAGACTGTTTTCTATTAAGTAAAACACAAAAAACTTGTGAGATACAATGGATAAATCTAACGTATATATGTACATGTATATATATCACGCATTTAGCATATTAACAACTTTATACATATATTTAAAAAATATTCTATATCACCCAAGAAAACAAATTCCGCGTTTCAACTTTCTATGAAAATTAAAATATGTTCAATTAACACTTTCACTGCCACGGTGGTCACCGGTGACCGGCAAGAAAACATTTTACTATCAATGCAAAAAAATTCGCAATGAAGCCTATTTGCAATCTTGTAAATGCAATTGATATTGAAACGATGCTTCAATATTTTGGCTTCTAATAACTTTGCGTTACCTTCATTTTGCACGATTTAATCATACTCTTCAGTATTTTATCGCATCGTGGTTCTAATATAGCAAAATACGCTTGGCAGTCAAAGTGTTAAGAATAAATTACATTAACACGTGCACGCCGGAGTGTACCACCGGTGGCTCACTCTAACTCCGTGAATGAGAATTCCCTAAATCCCCGTGACTTTAAATTATCCTAAAAAGAATATTTTATTATAATCATATACAAACATTTAATACGTTCATGCCGGCGTGTACCACCGGTGGTTCACGCTCGACTGTCCCATCGGGCGTGAACATTTGTTTAGACGCCGCTCACCATAAAAAATATAGTTCGTTTAGTAAGTGGACAAAATTGCCGTATAGCTAAAAACTTAAACAATCGAAATTTAAATAATTGAAACAAGCAACAGTCGTGCGCCACCAAATGAAGCGCTGCATAAATTCGACTGCCGCCTCACAGCGAAAAGCATGAAAATCGGCCCCGGCGTGAACGTGTTAAATGAACCCTAACTGTAATAATTTTCGGTGTGGACACCAAAGTCACCGATACGTTGTAATTAAATGCCAAGCAGCACTCAGCTTTATGGACTGTCATTCTAATGAACTGGTACTAGGGGTCTGAGCTGATTGATATTCATAAGTACACACTGGACTTGAGTCTACTGCTAACCGCAAGCTATCTCGCTGCAGTCTAAACCTTTGCCTATCCCTGACACGCCAGCGCGGTACACATGATTGGCCATTTTTCAAGCATGATCCGAGCAGGAGGCGCCACCAAAGGCTGCGCGTGCGTAACAGCAAAATCTATATTAAAATGGAGGAAAAGAACCAAGTCGTGGAACGAGAGGCTAAGAAGGATGAGATTCACGAAAAAGATGCGAAATCTAAGAGGTATGTCGCGATATGTTGTCCGGTAAATAGAGATCTGCCTTGTCCTTGGTTGACGCGATTACTTGTTTCCTCGGTATCGTTAACACAAAAACGTTTTGACGGATGGCCGGCAGTTCTGCGGACACGATCTAGACACCTATTACAACATGATATATCGTTTTTATTGACAAATCGCTACTGCATTAATGCCCCACCCAGTTGAATTTTCTGCCCCGCCGGAGAGGCCGTCAAAAAAAGACGGGCGATGCTCGAATTTGAAATAACACTCACGGACGGCATGGACAAGTTTGATGATTTTCTGCACAATTATTTGCATATATTACAAAGTTCAAATTGTCGAGGAGGTTATATGCTAATGTAAACGACGTGTAAATATTGTATGTTGTACACGTGACGTTGTGTTGGGTGCAGTGGTCATGTTGAAAGGTTTTACGATGGTGTCCTACATTTCTGTTTCCTCTTGTCCGTTTCCTTTACTGAGTCACTATCAATGCTTTATCAAGATCCCTGGTATGTTCTTTGTTCGGAATATTTGTGATTATCGCTGTGGGATGAAATGAATTGTATTCTGAACGTGATTCTTGCTTGGCTTAGTTCCAAAAAGAGGGACCGCAAGAAAAAGAGCCAGGCGGCCCATGCTGCGAGTGAAAATGATAACAATGCGGGTCATAGAGACGAGAATGAGATGCCAAGTGGCTGTAATATCTCGATAAAGGACATCCAAATTGCTATGGAGGTGTTCAACATGCAGCAAAAACCTGCCAAAACTCAGGAGGAAGCTATGCAGAAGCCTTATCAGTTTTGGAGCACGCAACCGGTACCAAAAATGGGTATGCAATATTGTAAAAGAATTGAATTTAACCACTGACACGTCCTCACCCTAGGTTGACATTCCTTCAGATTTCTCATTTTCATTTCAGATGAGAAGATTGTACGCAACGAACCTATTGAACCTGACAAAACATCTATTCGAGCTGAACCGTATTCCTTGCCTGCAGATTTTCAGTGGGACACCTTGAATCTTGACGATCCATTGGTGTTAGCCGAGTTATATAATCTACTTTCTGAGAATTACGTTGAAGACGACGATGCGATGTTTAGATTTGATTATCCACCGAACTTCCTGAAATGGTATGGGCAACATTGGTCAACATGTTAAGTGTCGTATGATACACACATCCCATGAGGATACAAATTTCATTTGGGCATTTTTGGTAAATCGGAAAATGCGATTAGGGAAACTCGTTTAATTGCAGGGCCCTACAGCCTCCTGGGTGGTGTAAAGAATGGCACTGCGGTGTCAGAGTGAGCAAAAGCGGACGGCTAGTCGGTTTCATTTCCGCAATTCCCGCCACTCTGCGGATTTACAACCAGTAGGTATCAGTATTTTGTCTTACTTCGAATCTCTCAAGTACTTGTTCCAACTTATCGGCATTTTAGCACCCAGAAGATGGTGGAGATAAACTTTTTGTGCGTGCACAAGAAGTTGAGGTCGAAAAGGGTCGCGCCCGTGTTAATACGCGAAATAACGAGGAGGGTTAACCTTCAAGGAATTTTCCAGGCTGTGTACACCGCCGGCGTTGTACTGCCAAAACCGATCGCCACTTGCAGGTACGGTAATGAGACTATTTTCTAACTCAGAGTAGCACTGTGTTTAAAGCATGTTGCCTCACAAGCTGATCCTATATGTTAGGTACTGGCACCGATCCCTCAATCCAAAGAAGCTTATCGAAATCAAATTCTCGCACTTGTCACGTAACATGACGATGCAGAGAACTCTGAAGCTGTATAAACTGCCAGAGAACACGAAGGTGCCGGGTTTCAGGAAACTCGTCTATACGGACGTAGTGCAGGCCCATAAGATATTAAGCGAAGTACGTACAACTGCATTCTTATCATTATTAATCAGTGTGAAGATTTAAAACGATTGTTTGATGACTGCGTTTTTTTCAGTACCTAGAAAAATTCGACCTAGCCCCAATCTTCTCGGTCAAGGAGTTTGAACATTGGTTCCTTCCACAGAATGGTATTATTAATAGTTTCGTGGTGGAGAAGGAGGGCAACATCACCGACATGGTGAGCTACTATACGTTACCGAGTTCAATAATGCATCATCAGACGCATAAAACCCTGAAAGCGGCGTACAGTTTCTATAATGTTTCCACTGTGACGCCTTGGCAAGAACTCATGACTGATGCCCTGATATCTGCGCGTAACGTAAGTTTATCGACGAGCAGCATTCGTACTTGCATCAGTTGACACGTTCAGTACCGGTAATTGTGTCCATATGAGCCATTCAGAAAAATCGGCGCAGTCATTTTATTTAGTCTTTACGTCGTTAGTAATGAAATAGTGAATTTCGATTTTTTTCATGTTACTGACTTGGGTCATGTGTATTTTCTTAGAATACACGTGCGCCGCTATACATTAAGTAACTTGAGGACACGTACTGAACGCGTTAACTGATTTATCGCATGCTGACCTAATTAATTACAACTGCCTGCCTTTTAGCTCGGATTCGATGTGTTTAACGCGCTTGACCTTATGGACAACAAGGTATTCCTCGAACCACTGAAATTCGGCATCGGTGACGGTAATTTGCAGTACTATCTGTATAACTGGCGCTGTCCCAGCATGACTCCAGGAAAGATCGGTCTGGTGCTCCAGTAGGCGTCTAGCTCAACGGGCCAGTTGTCTAGAAAGAATTATTCGCGTGTGCAAGCTTGTCAGAGAGAAAGGGAAAGCAAGGAAGCGTGTGAAAAAAGCGTATGAGCGAGTGAACGAGTGCAAATATGATCGGCGGGTAGTATGAGGGGTAAATGGGAATGTATAACAGGAATAAACACGACGATGGTACGAAGACGAGTGCGACCACGGCTTTTCTTACCGGCGGGAGCATCCGAGCACGTGCCGATTGCCGATGAAAAAGGAATGTATAGTTATTTCCTTGCAGCTGACGATCGGCATCGATCAACGACAAAAACGACACTCGGACTCTAGTCCTCGGCAGTCACTCTTGTCCTCGTCCTCCGTATAAGGTCAAGGGTCGGGATCGAAATTGCTTACGGAAAATACCTGCATGTGCAGCGCGCGTGTGTATATATATGTATGTGCGTGACTCGAGCAATGTAGATAAATATCATACGTAACTAATTAATAAGAAGGCCCCCTCTCGCAGCCGCGGCGAGGTTACATGCGACATTTCGATATTGTAAGGACACACACCCCGGGGAACACGTCATTTATGCTCCCCCGGACCTAAGTATCCTTTACACCTTCTTGGCTAAATTAGATGAAGACGAAACAGTACTTCGATATGCGAGAAGTGAACAAGTTAAAATAAAGTGAGGTTCGTCGGATTTCGCATGCTGTTCTTACCCTCATATTCCCCTGCTGCTTTCTGTCTCTGACGGGAAAGTCGGTAATTGCAACGTTCATTTCACGTATAGATGTTCAGTGACATCTTTCCTACTATTTCGCAGAGGTCAATAGACTATCGCGCCCATTATGTTCCCTGCTTGAATTATTCTCTAGTGGACAGTTTGATGTCTTTTTGTTATAGCAATACTGGTTAGCAATATCAACTAGGTCAAATAGCCCGAAGTGGATGTAAGTGTGTTTTCTTCCGGTTCATCGGGTCGGTGGTTACGTAACGGCAGGTCTCAGCTTCCGGCACTGATTAGATAGCCCCGACATCAATAGTATACATGAAGAAACCAGTTTCTAAAGATCGTCCGTGTCACCGCGAGTAGATACCTGAACGAGTGCCCGTGATTCATGCCACTTGAAAGAGGCGCTGCATCTTTCTCTTCCTTCTTTAGACTACCTGAGATGTGCAACGTCATGTAATTGTACAATCCTATCTGATACTGAGACTGTTATAATATCGATTTGCGTGGAATGGGTACGTAAAGTGTCGTGCGTCGAGTCGAAATATTCAATATAGTAGGTTATTGAATAGAAGTCTGTTTGGTAAGATGTAAATTGAAAAGGGCATCTTCGCTAATTGCAACCTTGACTAATTTAAGATCACTGGGTCTATCATTTACCAGGGTGTCGAAAGTAAAGAATTCCATTTTTACCATTGTGACGTTTTTGCAACTTCAAACACCGGCCCGCGCCTTGTTCCCTCTTATCGAAACTCTCTACGCTCCAAATTACGTAATTATGTATAATAAAAATACATACTTATAACACTACGAGAAATATTCTCAAAAAAACCAAATATACAAAAATTCCTATATGAAAATCTAATGTATTTCTCTCGACACGCGGCTTGCCAAAATGATATGCACTGCCGGGCCATACCCGACACAACCGCAGAGGGTTTGCACTCTGTTAAACATAAATCATTATAATATCTATACCTTACTACAGCGCACAGACCCCAACATCTCAATCTAAAGCTTCGACAATTCGACATTCTCGTAACGTCTGCACTTAAAGACGACATAGTAAGCAACATTGACAGTTCGAAACTCCGCTAATTTGCCGTCGCTACTTTTCTGAGCTCTTACGCACTCGTCGTCCCACGTCAAAGATAGATTATTAAGTCTCTCGCGAAATGTCAGCATCGCACCCGTCATGACAGACTGCGAACTCATGGCCGAAGATAAAAACCCGCGAAGCCTTCGAGGTGTTAACTCGCCGAGCCCGACTCCTCTTAAACTGCAAGCCCACGTATGAAATCAATTCATTGTCTAATGCACCGCCGAGGCCTCTTTTCTTTGTAACAGGCCGCTCCAGATAAACATTCGAGCCGGAGTATATACACATGCGTGCGCGGGCGACATATACAAGGTCTCTTCAAGATAAAAGAAACGAAACGATGTCCCGGTGCTGATTAACCGACTGACATTTGCATTCGCTTAGATAGAGGCCGAACACCCAGGCATCCACCTTCGACAAGTTCGTAGACCTAATGACGGACGTTCAATGCCAGCGGGGTCTTGTTAAAAGCCGGGATCTAGGTGGTGCTTTCGACGCGGCGGAGAATTCTAAGATGCGGTTTAACACTAGAACTACCGACAATTCAGCAAACCTACTTCTACCAAAACCAGTCAAAATGACTGGTCTTAAAAAAATACTTAATAATAGAATATTTTTAAATTTGTTGGTTCATTACTTTCTTACAAAAGGAAATCCATGTTTTATGTAATACATTTTTGGTATTATTAACTTATTTAATGAGTTAGGATTACGCATTAGTAAACACAATGCTCCTCGCGCATGGTTCCATCTGCAGCAATTTCATTTTGTGATTCTAGTAAAATACTTTCATTAGAATCTTCAGAACTTGAAAACACTCGAACACGTCTACTTTTACGTAAATTCGAATTATTTTCACATTCGCTTTCTGAAGATTTCTGAACATATTCTTTGTCTAAATCATCATTGTCACTTCTGTCACTATCAAGAAGATTATCGTGAATACCCCACAATTCAATTTCATTTTCTTCTGGTTCATCTTCACAGTCATAGGTTTCACCATCTTCTATATCAGAGCATTCCATTGGTATATCATTCAATTTTTGCAATACTTCACAAGTTTTCAATCGTTTTGCCATTTTCAGGGCTTAGAAAGACTAGAACAAAACTATTTATTATAAAAATGAGTATATAATATTTGTATTTATTTTCTCATCTTACACTAATTGAAATAATATGTCGTATACTGAATATATTGTTATATGAAAAAGAGCATGATCGTCTTCCAGCGGCTGTTATAAACGCACTGATTGAGTGCAGTAACTTCTCTATTTGATGGTTGTTTTTACAATGTTGCCTGATATAATACCGTGATCTGGCAAGAGAGCAAATTCCAAAACAAAACAATAACACATTCCTAACAGAATCTTCAAATGTTTTACGACTTCAGATCTAAATGAACGCCTTAATAAATACCAGTCAAAATTACTGCTGTTGGTATAAGTAACCATAGTATCAATTAATTTTGATTTAGAATAAATAAAACATTTAAAAAATATATTTTACTATTTCTTTAGTTATCACCGCAAAAGTCATTACACCATTTCGGAAAAAAAATGTAACATAAAGTAGAAATATTTAAATCAAATTGTAACACCAGTCAAAATGACTGGTGCGGTAGTTCTAGTGTTAAGGGGTTATGCCTACTTGGGTTGGTGAAAAAAATCGACTTTTTTATTGCATTTTCTTAGTGTACATCATTTTAAGAATATTCCCTCAAAAGTACATAAAAATCGGAGCACACGTTCAAAAATTATAAGCGTTTATCTGGAGCACTACTATGTATGATTAGTACAGAGCTTGAAACTTTAAACGCGATTATCTCGAAACTGTCTTTTTCAAAACGTATGGTTGCGATGACCACGATTTTTCAAAAACTACTTCACCGATCGGACTCTAATTTTATATACTTATTTGTCATTACAATAGGCAGGGCCTGAACGAAGGATTTTTTATTTCGGTAATAAAAAAAACGTCACAACATAAAAACGACAGTTAGACCACCTCAAAAGACGGACTTTTTTCGTAAAATTTCTGCCATTCTTGTAAAAATTAAAATTTTTCAAAATCCTTCGTTCAGGCCCTGCCTATTGTAATGACAAATAAGTATATAAAATTAGAGTCCGATCGGTGAAGTAGTTTTTGAGAAATCGTGGTCACCGCAAGTGATGAAAATAAACGGAAGCTCTAAGAGAAGGGCTATATTTCCTCCACTTTTTAATATATTCTTATAAAAAAATGTATACAAATACCACTAAATACGTACTTTT
Organism: Cryptocheilus praepositus; assembly: GCA_033815515.1. NCBI lineage: Eukaryota > Metazoa > Arthropoda > Insecta > Hymenoptera > Pompilidae > Cryptocheilus > Cryptocheilus praepositus. The sequence goes on from JAWWQZ010000190.1 coordinate 3,348,162, forward strand.
TGGTAGTATTTTGCGAATTTTAATTAGTACTCACTAAATCGGCAAAAAATAATCTTGAAAATCATGTCTTTCGCCGATCCGAAGAAGGCATAACCCCTTAAGCTTGGTGCGGCGAACATTGTTGTGTGCAATAGTTGGCGTTTAAGTAATCTTTTAAATTGTTTTAATTGACACGCCTTTTATGGGTGAAACGTAGAAGTTTGTTCGTTGACTCGACGTGTTTTGGGATCACGCGGGTGATATTTACGGATGTATTGGTGTATATTGAGTGTGGGTTCCTTATTCGGTGGTGCTTTACTTCAATCCGTTTTTTATGGCATAGTATTCATAAATATTACAGACTCCTGAAGAGGAAACCCCTACGGTGTCGGAATATGTGTTAACATATATTAACACTTTGACTGCCATGATGGTCACCGGTGACCGACGGAAGAAATTTTACTGAAGATCCAAAGTATTCGCAATGGGTAGCAATTATTATTTTATAAATGCAGTTGTTGTTAGAATAATGATGCGATCCTTTGGTCTCCAATACCTGCACATTATTTACACTTTGCATAATTCTGTCGAACGCTGTATTATTTCATAGCATCGCTGTTCTAATATAGTAGAATACGCTTGGCAGTTAACGCGTTAAGGTAGCGGTACTAAAAATAACTATGTGCAATGCTTAGTTGATGGAATCGAAGTCAATGAATACTTTAACACTTTGACTGCCGTGGTGGTGACCAGTGACCAACGCAAGAAATTTTACTGAAGATCCAAAATATTCACAATGGGTAGCAATTATTATTTTATAAATGCAGTTGTTATTAGAATAGTGATGCGATCCTTTGGTCTCCAATACCTGCACATTATTTACATTTTGCATAATTCTGTCGAACGCTGTATTATTTCATAGCATCGCTGTTCTAATATAGTAAAATACGCTTGGCAGTTAACGCGGTACTGAAAATAATTATGTGCAATGCTTAGTTGATGGAATCGAAGTCAATGAATACTTTAATACTTTGACTGCCGTGGTGGTCACTAGTGACCAACGCAAGAAATTTTACTGAAGATCCAAAATATTTGCAATGGGTAGCGATTATTATTTTATAAATGCAGTTGTTATTAGAATAGTGATACGATCCTTTGGTCTCCAATACCTGCACATTATTTACATTTTGCATAATTCTGTCGAACGCTGTATTATGTCATAGCATCGCTGGTCTAATATAGTAGAATACGCTTGACAGTCAACGTGTTAATATTTGTCAACTTGACATGTTTCGGGACCACAGGGGCTGCCTCTTCAGGAGTATAATATGGATGAATGCATTAGTTTATGTTGAGTGTGTTGTGTCGTTATTTTATGGAATTTTACTTATTTTACTTCTTTCACCTAGTTGTGAGTAAAATATCACAGAATTAGGATCAACATACACTCGATAGAATAAGATTGAACAATCGTAGAATAAGACAACATACATTGAAAAGTGTCGTCTTAAAACATGTCGAGTTAAAAAATAAAGTTCTACGCAAGTAATTTGAGTATTTTTTAATGGCGGACAATGTTGAAAGTGATACTAGTTGTGAGACAGCAAGTAGGAACAGATTGGAAACGGAAAATTAATATGCTACGTATGCGTGAATGAATGGAATGTTCGTGTACGTATGTGGACGAATGAACAATGGTTGTTTTAGAATAGACACCAATGTTAAAATTTATAACTTTGTGGTGTAGATAGTAATAAAAACCATACGAAAAGTTCATGCTTGTCAACTGGCTACTTTACACCATGAAGCAACATTGAAGTTGACGCCAATTACAGAAATTGGCAAGCAATCGTGCAATGAGGATGTAATTTTTTGTTTAATCACCAGCAGATAGGCCCATGCCATGTATCATAGACAAAGGTCACTTAATTTAAACGAAGCCATTATCGACGCCGGGGAAACTGGAAAGTTGACTTAAACCGCGGTTAATTCTTTTTAACCGTGAAAAGTCTCGAGAAACATATGTACATATCTTATCAGACCTTCCCAGTGTTTGTGAACCTCCAAATCTATATCGCCGGCAATAAACGGAATATATTACAAAGTATGCACACCTTACACTTCGCCTTCAAAATTATCACGCGCATAAGGAAGGACTGGGATCCTTCCTTATTTCCACGTACCATGGAATACCAACTCTTACCGAACCGAGCGTACCTTGAAAACATCACCTGCACGAGTCGGCAGTTAAAGTCGAATTGACATTCCCGTTCCGTCTCCTCTATACAAGTTTTCATGGGAGAGTTATTCTTTTCATTCTTCGCCTGTCACGCCATTAAGATTAACTCAGAATCCCGCGGGAATTTCCATAAGCCGGATCCGGGAATTCTGTTCACGGTCAATGGCTGGTGGTACCATAGAAATCATAGAATCGGGAGGTTAAGCCCTTGTACCGATATTCTGTAAACGTCCAATAATTTTATTCTGCTGATATTATGTACGTTTTACTATCAATATTCGGTACAAATTCAAAGCTTTATAGTTTTGAAGATGAAAACTGTTTCTGAACAAAACTAATGTAAAATGGGTAATGTTTTTAAAGCTAGATCCGGCAATTATTTTGAAGGGCAGTTTACAATATCATAGTGACATGTCCAATTTTTTGACATGCACTGTTTACTTTGTCATACAGTTTTTTATTAAAATTTAATGTATTTTATGTCTTAAATATCATAGCAATATACAATATCTTGTGTATAGCCGAACTGAATGGTCAGGTTTGATCTATGAAATAAAATCAAGGGTGAAATTAAATATCTTTTGATGGCTAGTATGAAAAGTATATTGAGCGTCAAAACTTAATGACTCCTTAAGGAATCATAGAATCGGGCCATTTACTTTCAGTAAATAAATCTTGTAAACGTTTATTAATTTTCCTTAGAAAATTTTTATGACGTATGTATTCTTAGCACGATTTTTACTCTGTCAAAACAAAGCTATCAGAAAATACAAGGTTTTCTTGTAGTGCACATATAAACTGACCGAACGAAGTGCATAATTCGCGAAGCGAATCTTAACGACCTCTTTCATATGTTGGTGGCAATGAAGATGCAATCATTTTGGCCCCGATACATTACTTGAAACGTAATGCATCCATCTTTCATGCATTAGCTGCTCAATGACAGTACAGTAACAGGAAAACTGTTCAGATAACGATAAAATAAATCGTCGTCGCATATTACACTGCGCAATGTGCAAACAACAATTCGAATGACGGTAGAAATATTAAAGGAATGGTGTGAAGAATATGAATTATTCTTCCGACTAGAGGTTTTCATAAAATACTACAGTTTCATGTTATGTTGTGTAATAAAAAATATTAATAGTTAAGTTACATAATTTGCCCCTAGATTATGGTTTGTTTAAGACGCCAATGAAGACTGCATAAAAAAATAATAAGACAGGTATTAGGTCAAAGGACAGATATATAAAATAAAGTTATATTATGAGGGTCGAATGATCAATCTTTTATGTTACGTGAAGTTAACAAATTGCCTTGTTCTTGGTTCGAGATTTTAATCATTTAAAAAATCATTGATTTAAGATCTAATCACATGAAACATGGGAAGTGATATATACCTCAAATGGATGCACTATAAGTCCAACTGAAGCAAACGCAACCCATACAAAAAATAAAATCTCAAACCAAGAAGAGAATTTCTTCACGTCACATAATAAAGTTACATTAAACCTTGTTCTATTGTGCAAAACAAATAATGAGATAAATTTATGATTATATTCGACAGAATGAGTAATGAAATCCCATGCTATTGAATTCACACTGAGCCAATATAGAAATCCTTCGGTCACCACTCAACGAACTACGTGAAACTCTAAGCATCGACCATGTGAAATCACACAAAAGCCTGATCAGACCATGAATCGAAATCAATTTGCACTCGAACCGATCTCCAACCCCATCACCACTTGAATAAACACTTCTCATCTTCAATTCTCTGTTCAGGACACATTCGTCGTGCCCCGACATTACGACAATATAAACGCTGGCAATGGAACGTAATAGACACGCAAACAATTTCAAGATAACTCGATTGGCCAAGAATATTATTTAACGGCGACGAAGCGTCAATAGGAGTAAAATAGTTTTTGATATGTTTGCGGACCATGAATTGATGCAAATGATTTGTGGCTTCCTGCAAGTGCATAGATCGAGCGGATTCGTTGAATGGATGAATATGCATCAAGCCGTTCTCGATGGGATGGGATTGAATCGGTTAACGAAGCTGTATTTTGCATTTGGCTGAAGATGTGTATGTCTTGACCCGTGCTCTTTGTGTCACAAAATGCAAAATGGACGAAAGTGACATTTGAATGGACTCGCAGACGATACATTAATCCAAATTTACATACAATAAAAAATGCAGAATTACATAATTGCATTTTAGCTTCCATTTAGACGTTAAAAGCCAAACGTTTTAATCTGTTGCATCATTTAACATCTGCGACAGTTTGACATTTCCCAGTTCCGTAATATTGGGATGATACACACACCCTCAACTTTCTGTTCGGAATTAATTTACAGCACTTGGCAACGATGATAAATATTTAATTAAACGAGTGACGATTAACTATTGATGACAACTGAATGGCTGTCAGGGATTTCGTATTAAAAGCATTTTTCCTATTGCTAGACTAGATCCTTTCATATCGTTTGCTTTATAGACACGTGCAATATCCAAATTATATTAATCTATCGGCTTTTGCAACATCAAGACATTAAAGCTCGATGTGATCAATGTATCAAATAGAATCATAAATGTATTTTTAATTAAACCTGAAAGTTGCTGCGGGTTATTTCCTATTTTTCATGAAACAATGTCAATTAATATTATCAATTAATATCAAGTACCAAAAACATTAGATATTAAAATTTTCAATATGATCAATCCATCAAATATAATCTCAATTGCATTTTTATTGAAACCTGACAATTACTGAAGGCTATTCTCTGTTTTTAACGGACAAAAGTCGACTAATTCTACGCATCGTCATTTTTTTCTGACAATTCACCAAACCACTAGTTGCCAACGCCGAATAGTAAAGATACGCGGTCATCGACACTTTCTCAGTGGTAGGATCAATTTCAATACGTGCAATACATAGAAAATAATTTTGTTCGTATTTCTATTATAATTTATCAATTACTACAAATTTTTTGTTCAGAATCAACTAATAATGAATTCATTATGTCCTGATTTTACTCCATAAATCCAGCGAACCACTAATTGCCACCAGTGCGTAATGTCAAAGGCGCACGGCCATCGACATTTCAGTACAGATAATATAACCTTACAATTGCTGACGGATATTCTCTGTATTTAACAATGCACTCCACGATTTGCCATCATCAACATATACGTCATCACGCCACTCAACATCAATCCGGATGCTATGACCCTTGGATAAAAAGATTGAATTTGCAATCAAGCTGCAGTCACTCATTATTCGTGTACTTCATGGAATCATTCTAAACGTGCTATAAAAAACCATCGCCATAAACAACCGAACCCACTCCATCGCTCACCATCATCGCCATCAAGACACTCAACAACCAACACTGGCGAGGACACTTGGATAGAAAGGTTGACTTTGTTATTAAGTTAGAGCCAGTCAAGATTTGTATCTTCTGCCGAAACATTCTAAGCGTAACTAACCAGAATTGTAGTCTCCACAAATTCTCGCCACTATTTGCCATCATTGCCGTCAAGCCACTTAACGATCGACTGTACCCAGGACACTTAGATAGAAAGGTTGACTTTGCAATTAAGTTAGCGCAACTTGATATCTCTTTCCTCCACTGCAATATTCTAAACGTAACCCGCCGTACCCGTAGTGCCCCAAATCCACTCCATTATTTGCCATCGACATCGCAATCATCAATTGTCATTCAGCAACGTCACCAAGCTGCATCGCCAGCCATCACGCCACTCAGCACCTAACGTCGCCCAGGAAACGCTGCGTAGGACAATTGAATAGAAAGGTTAACTTTGCAACTAAGTTAGCGTCATTTAAGATTTATGTCCTCCGCCGCAAGATTCTAAACGTCACCAACCATACCCGTAGTGTCCCAAACCCACTCCATTATTTGCCATCGACATCAAGTCACTCAGCAATCAAAGCTGCCCAGGACAATTGAATAGGAAGGCTAACTTTGCAACTAAGTTAGCGTCATTTGAGATTTATGTCCTCCGCCACAAGATTCTAAACGTCACCAACCATAGCCGTACTACCCCAAATCCGCTCCATCAGCCGACATCTCATTACTCTGAACCTAACGTCGCCCAGGAAACGCTGCCTAGGACAATTGAATAGAGAGGTTAACTTTGCAACTAAGTTAGCGTCATTTGAGATTTACGTCCTCCGCCACAAGATTCTAAACGTCAGCAACCATGTCCGTAGTACCCCAAACCCACTCCATTATTTGCCATCGACATCAAGTCATTCAGCAATCAAAGCTGCCCAGGAAAATTGAATAGAAAGATTAACTTTGCAACTAAGTTAGCGTCATTTGAGATTTATGTCCTCCGCCACAAGATTCTAAACGTAACCCACCATACCCGTAGTGCCCCAAACCCACTCCATTATTTGCCATCGACATAGAGTCACTCAGCAATCAAAGCTGCCCAGGACAATTGAATAGAAAGGTTGACTTTGCTATGAAGTTAGACCCTGTCAAGATTTGTATCTTCTGCCGAATCATTCTAAGCGTAACTAACTGCAGTTGTAGTCTCCACAAATTCTCTCGTCTATTTGCCATCATTGCCGTCAAGCCATTCAACGATCGACTCTACCCAGGCCACTTAGATATAAAGGTTGACTTTGCAATTAAGTTAGCGCAACTTGATATCTATTTCCTCCACCGCAATATTTTAAACATAACCCGCCATACCCGTAGTGCCCCAAACTCAGTCCATTATTTGCCATCGGCATCAAGTCACTCAGCAATCAAAGCTGCTCAGGAGAATTGAACAGAAAGGTTAACTTTGCAACTAAGTTAGCGTCATTTGAGATTTGTGTCCTCCGCCACAAGATTCTAAACGTCACCAATCATAGCCCTACTCCCCCAAATCCGCTCCACCACGTCACTCAGCATCTAACGCCGTCCAGGAAACGCTGCCCAGGACAATTGAATAGAAAGGTTAACTTTGTAACTAAGCTAGCGTCATTTAAGATTTTTGTCCTCCGCCACAACATTCTAAACGTAACCCACTATACCCGTAGTGCCCCAAACCCACTCCATTATTTGCCATCGACATCAAGTCACTCAGCAATCAAAGCTGCCCAGGACAATTGAACAGAAAGGTTAACTTTGCAACTAAGTTAGCGTCATTTGAGATTTATGCTCTCCGCCACAAGGTTCTGAACGTCACCAAACATAGCCCTCCTCCCCCAATCCCGCACCAGTGACCATCACGTTACTCAGCACCTAGCGTCGCCCAGAAAACGCTGCCTAGGACAATTGAATAGGAAGGTTAACTTTGCAACTAAGTTAGCGTCATTTGAGATTTATGTCCTCCGCCACAAGATTGTAAACGTCACCAACCATTGCCTCAGTCCCTCAAATCCGCTCCACCACCGGCCATCCCGCCACTTAGCACCTAACTTCGCCCAGGAAACTCTGCCCAGGACACGGTGCAAAAAACAGGAGAAAAGCGTAAACCGTGAACGGCACGTGGCTCATCCTTGACCAGGCAGCCTCGTCGGCAAATCGATGCACACGCCCGCGCGCGTTCGCCTGTCGATAGACCCTCTCATCGCGACCGACGCGGGGGCGAGTCGCTCGACCGCCGAAGGAACGCCTCCGTGCCCTTCGAAAAGGAGCGGAAAGGGAGAAAAAGGCGCGCGCCAAAGCGGCCTGGCGAAATGAAAGGGAGACGGAAACGACAAAGTCGTCGAACAATACGTCGGGGAGCCAGATAACACCGCGAAGCACAGCGACGAGCACGTAGGTGGGGACTCCGGGACACACGATGCGGAATAAATAGTGGCCTGAAATCGAGCGGAATTCAGTCGCGCTCCTGGTGTACCGTGGTCGTTCACGTTTTCAGTCGGGACCGACGCTTGGCGCCGTACGTGGTGCATGCTTCTCGGGGTTGACGGGGGAAAAGGGGCGGAAGGAAGAAGGAAGAAGGAGTCAGCGCCTGGCAGAAGGAAGCGAAGAAAGCGGAGAGCGGCAAAATTCTCACGCCTGGAGGAGGCGGAGGGAAGGAAAAGTGTGAAAGAAATTGGAAGAGAGTAGCAAGCTGGTCCTGAGGAGGTGTAAAGGAAGAGGAGGACGTGCGGAGAGAGGAAACGTGGAAAGAAAGAAAATCCTGCCGGGAGGTAGACAGGGAAAAAGAGAGAGAGCTACGGAAGAGGATCTTCACTAAGAGATAATGTTGTAGAGAAAGAAAATTCTGAAGGAAACAGAAACGCTGACTCGTAGGCGGAACTGAACAGGGGATTTTGACAGGATCGATTGATTGCGGTGATCAATTATCTGCTGCGACCTGCTCGGTCGGCGAATGAAGAGGCTCGAGTTGGTTTAGTGCTAATTTCTTGACAGAACTATTATCGAACGTTTCCACTGTGATAAAATGCTCTGGCAGTTCGGGTTCTTTGGGCTGCTGGCCTTAAACGTCGTCGATGCCAAACTTTTCGGGTATCGTATGCTATGGAATAATTTATAATTGGAGCAAAGTATTAAAAATATATAATTCTATAAAATGCGATCGAGACACATTAGGAAATGTATATATAATCTTACATAATAAGCTAAATGCTGGTCTTAACGGAGTTGATACCAATTTCATTCGAGTATCCTATACCATAAAATGATTTACAGTTCAAGTAAAGTATTAAGAATACGTAATACAGTAAAATGCGATCAAGGCCAACTGAGAAACTTACATGTTCTACTATCCTATTTCGATTGTTATTATTAATGACATTAGCAGCACACTCACACTTATCACTCTACTAATATTTAAATAAATCTACTCCTCAATTAAAATTATACGTCGTCGATACCAAATTTTACACAACAATTTATATTTAACACAGTAAAATGCGATTAAGGTAATTTGACAAACTCCCATATTATACTATCCAATTCAGACCGTTGTTATTATTAACACTGCAAATTCATTTGGCGTATCAACTCTTATTGAAAAACTATTGCTTTCTATACACCCGCACTTCTCATTCCACCAATTTCTTTCCAGTTGAAACCAACCATCAATTTCCAATTATCAAACTGACCCACCAATTTTCAAACTCTCCTTTTCCCTAACGTTCCCATTTGGCCAATTTCACCCAAACGTCGATTCCGAAAACATGACACACCGAACGTCCTCTACCAGCATAATCCGCACGCACGTTTTTCGACAAGCGCTCGCAACCGCCTCAAGAACTGAACGCGCCAGTGATAAACCGCGTTTGACAAGGCAATTGATAGCGCGACACAGTGTCCTTGGACCGACATCCACCAATCTCTCGTAACTAGCTAGAGAAACATCCGTAAGGGGTTGACACTCGCATCCGCGTTTTCCTTTAAACGCACGCGTATGCACGCCTCAGAATAGTATCTTATCTGACGCATGTCATTGTCCCCGCATGCGCGCGCTAATCGTAACGATGACACCTCTGTTCTTTCTGTTCAGCTTCGGACCGACGATCAACGGCGACGTGCGGGGGCGAGAGTTCAACGTTTATTGGAACGTCCCGACCTTCATGTGCCACAAGTACGGATTGGACTTCGAAGAAGTGCACAGGGACTTCGGCATAGTGCAGAACGCGAAGGACGAGTTTCGCGGCGACCAAATTGCGATACTCTACGATCCCGGCATGTTCCCGGCGCTGCTCAGGGATAAGAGAGGTAAAAGTTGGGGTGCGGTTGAATTGAATGCTGCTGACAGAAGAAGTAGAAATTCGGACATAAGCGTGGCTTCGCATTTTTGCATGCAGTCAAAATGGCACAGTAGCACAAGGTTGCTTGTGATTGGATAGAAGGTTGTGTTAGTTTAAAAGAAATTGAACGTTTTTGACGGATGGAAGGGGTAGAAATTCGGACATAAGTGTGGTTTCACATTTTTGCACGCAATCAAAATGGCACAGTAGGACAAGGTTGCCTGTGATTGGATAGAAGGTTGTATTAGTTTAAAAGAAATTGAACGTTTTTGACGGATGGAAGGGGTAGAAATTGGGACATAAGTGTGGTTTCGCATTTTTGTATGCAATCAAAATGGCACAGTAGGACAAGGTTGCTTGTGATTGGATAGAAGATTGTATAAGTTTAAAATAAAATTTAACGTTTTTGACGGATGGAAGGATAGAAGTTCGAAGATAGTGGAGTTTCACATGTTTGGACGCTGTAAACAATTTTTCAGTAGTAGAAGTAGTAGAATTTTTCAATACAGGACAATGTTTGTTGTATTTTCACTGCCGGCTTAATTTGAAGTATCGCGAGTAAGAAGGTTGTTGCAAGTGAATAGGAAATTGTGTTAGTTTGAAGTTGTTTTGACAAATTGCAATTTTTGTACGCTGTAAACAATTTTTCAATAGTAGAAGTAGAATTTTTCAATAGAGGACAATGTTTGTTGTATTTTCACTGCCGGCTTAATTTGAAGTATCGCGAGTAAGAAGGTTGTTGCAAGTGGATAAGAAATTGTGTTAGTTTGAAGAAATTAGTCAGTTTTGACAAATGGAAGGGATAGAAGTTCGAAGATAGTGGAGTTTTACATTTTTGTACGCTGTAAACAATTTTTCAATAGTAGAAGTAGTAGAATTTTTCAATAGAGGAAAATGTTTGTTGTATTTTCACTGCCGGCTTAATTTGAAGTATCCCGGGTAAAAAGGTTGTTGCAAGTGGATAAGAAATGGTGCTAGTTTGAAGAAATTGGACGCTTTTAACAAATGGAAGTATTAGAAACTCGAAGATAAATGCGGCTTAGCATTTTCGTTCGCTGGAAAAAATGACAGTAGGGCAAGGTTGCTTGCGAATGGATAGAAGATAGTAGGTTAACCAATTTGAAGGCTGTTGGCGGATAGAAGTGCTAGAAGTTTGAAGATACATGTGATTTCGCATTTTCGTGTAGTGTAAAAATGTTGCAGTAGGTCAAGGTTGTGAAATGGAAAATTATGAAATAGACCGTTGTTGAGGGAGTAATGTTGGTATGGAAAATTCTGCCGAGTATTCTATTGTGTATAATAACATGTTTGCACGAAGTACAATACGGCAGAACATACAAATCGATCACAGCAGCAGTAATATCCATTATGGCTTTACACACATTTCTCTAACAAACCGCCCGATAAATATGCACTATTATGCAAAACTCAATCAAACTCCTACTCGATAAACACAATTTCATAATATCGCAATGATAACAATACCGATAAAATTCACGTGTGTATATTGATCACATTTAATTCCTCTATTATCCCACGTGTGGCTGACCAATAAAATTACTAATAACCGAACCAATATTTCTCTCACAAAAATGCATCACCGAGAAGAATGCACTGTTACGTAAAATTCTATTAAATTTCTTCTAGATAAACACAACGAAAAACGATGATGAAATACTTATGAATATATTGATCGTATTTAATCTTCTTATCTTTCCACGATTGCATGTCTGTTTAAAGTACCAGCAACCATACTAACAGTTATTTAACACAAATGCACCGCCCAGAGAAATGCATTGTTACGGTAAATTCAATGAAACATCATCTACATAAACACAATTACAGAATATTGCAACCAATACACAAACATCAATGATACATATATAAATATATTGATCATATTTAATATCCCTATCATTCTACGTTTGATTACCATTAACCACACTACCCTTCTCTCACGAAAACGTATGGCCCCTAAAATAATGCACTTTTATGAAAACCCCAAATATTTTTCTTCTAGATGAATACAATTAATTGCAAACGATAATAAATATCAACAAAATACCCACATATATTGACCATACCACATTCCTCACACAAATACGTATCACCCCAAAAACATTCACTTTTATATAAAATTCGATTAAATTTCTTCCAGATAAACGCAGTTAATAGCAAACGGTAATAAACGTATACATTGATCTCATTTAATTTTCCTATCAGTCCACGTTTGATCGCCCTAACTACACTAACACTTCTCTCACAAAAATCTATTGCCCCGAAAGAATGTCCTGTTACACAAAATTCACCTAAATTGCCATCAACCAAGTGCAAACACATTACACCCCATTAGAATGCATAGCCAATGAGCTCACACCTTTTATTCGAACTGCCCGCCGCACGCGTTCACTGACCGAATTTTGCCAAGCGTCATCGACACAAAAACATATCACCCCAAAGACATGCACTTTTATATAAAATCCTATTAAATTTCTTCTAGCTAAACATAGTTAATTGCAAATGGTAATAAATATATATATTGATCTAATTTAATTCCCCTTTACTCCACATTTGACTACCATTAACCACACTAACACTTCTCTCACAAAAATCTATTGCCCCGAAAGAATGTCCTGTCACACAAAATTCAACTAACTTGCTATCAGCCAAGTGCAAACACATTACACCCCATTAGAATGCACAGCCAATGAGCTCACACCTTTTATTCGAACTGCCCGCCGCACGCGTTCACTGACCCAATTTCGCCAAGCGTCATCGACACAAAAACATATCACCCCAAAGACACGCACTTTTATATAAAATCCTATTAAATTTCTTCTAGCTAAACACAGCTAATTGCAAACGGTAATAAATATATATATATTGATCACATTTAATTCCCCTTTACTCCACATTTGACTACCACTAACCACACTAACACTTCTCTCACAAAAATCTATTGCCCCGGAAGAATGTGCTGTTACACAAAATTCACCTAACTTGCCATCAACCAAGTGCAAACACATTACACCCCATTAGAATGCATAGCCAATGAGCTCACACCTTTTGTTCGAACTGCCCGCCGCACGCGTTCACTGACCGAATTTTGCCAAGCGTCATCGACACAAAAATATATCGCCCCAAAGACATGCACTTTTATATAAAATCCTATTAAATTTCTTCTAGCTAAACACAGTTAATTAATAATAAACATATATATATATATATATTGATCTCATTTAATTCCCCTTTACTCCACATTTGACTACCACTAACCACACTAACACTTCTCTCACAAAAATCTATTGCCCCGAAAGAATGTCCTGTTACACAAAATTCACCTAACTTGCCATCAACCAAGTGCAAAGACATTACACCCCATTAGAATGCATAGCCAATGAGCTCACACCTTTTATTCGAACTGCCCGCCGCACGCGTTCACTGACCGAATTTTGCCAAGTGTCATCGACACAAAAACATATCACCCCAAAGACATGCACTTTTATATAAAATCCTATTAAATTTCTTCTAGCTAAACACAGTTAATTAATAATAAATATATGTATATATATTGATCTCATTTAATTCCCCTTTACTTCACATTTGACTACCACTAACCACACTAACACTTCTCTCACAAAAATCTATTGCCCCAAAAGAATGTCCAGTTACACAAAATTCACCTAACTTGCCATCAGCCAAGTGCAAACACGTTACACCCCATTAGAATGCATAGCCAATGAGCTCACACCTTTTATTTGAGCTGCTCGCCGCACGCCTTCACTGACCGAATTTTGCCAAGCGTCATCGATACAAAAACATATCACCCCAAAGACATGCACTTTTATATAAAATCCTATTAAATTTCTTCTAGCTAAACACAGTTAATTGCAAACGGTAATAAATATATATATATATATATATTGATCTCATTTAATTTCCCTTTACTCCACATTTGACTACCACTAACCACACTAACACTTCTCTCACAAAAATCTATTGCCCCGAAAGAATGTCCTGTTACACAAAATTCACCTAAGTTGCCATCAACCAAGTGCAAACACATTACACCCCATTAGAATGCATAGCCAATGAGCTCACACCTTTTATTCGAACTGCCCGCCGCACGCGTTCACTGACCGAATTTTGCCAAGCGTCATCGACACAAAAACATATCACCCCAAAGACAGGCACTTTTATATAAAATCCTATTAAATTTCTTCTAGCTAAACACAGTTAATTAATAATAAATATATGTATATATATATTGATCTCATTTAATTCCCCTTTACTCCACATTTGACTACCACTAACCACACTAACACTTCTCTCACAAAAATCTATTGCCCCGAAAGAATGTCCTGTTATACAAAATTCAACTAACTTGCCATCAGCCAAGTTCAAACACATCACACCCCATTAGAATGCATAGCCAATGAACTCACACCTTTTATTCGAGCTGCCCGCCGCACCCCTTCACTGACCGAATTTTGCCAACCATCATCGATACAAAAACATGTCACCCCAAAGACAGGCACTTTTATATAAAATCCTATTAAATTTCTTCTAGCTAAACACAGTTAATTAATAATAAATATATGTATATATATTGATCTCATTTAATTCCCCTTTACTCCACATTTGACTACCACTAACCACCCTAACACTTCTCTCACAAAAATCTATTGCCCCAAAAGAATGTCCTATTACACAAAATTCAACTAACTTGCCATCAGCCAAGGTCAAACACATCACACCCCATTAGAATGCATAGCCAATGAGCTCACACCTTTTATTCGAACTGCCCGGCGCACGCGTTCACTGACCGAATTTTGCCAAGCGTCATCGACACAAAAACATATCACCCCAAAGACATGCACTTTTATATAAAATTCTATTAAATTTCTTCTAGCTAAACACAGTTAATTGCAAACGGTAATAAATAAATAAATATATATATATATATATATATATATATATATATATATATTGATCTCATTTAATTCCCCTTTACTCCACATTTGACTACCACTAACCACACTAACACTTCTCTCACAAAAATCTATTGCCGCGAAAGAATGTCCTGTTACACAAAATTCACCTAACTTGCCATCAACCAAGTGCAAACACATTACACCCCATTAAAACGCATAGCCAATGAGCTCACACCTTTTATTCGGCCTGCCCGCCTCACGCCTTCACTGACCGAATTTTGCCAAGCGTCATCGATCAGTAGTAACGGTCAACGATAACGCACTCCTCACCAGGCAAGATGAAGCGACGGAACGGCGGCGTTCCACAGAGAGGGAACCTGACCCGTCACCTGCGAATATTCACGAACCACCTGGCGACGCAGATTCCGGACGAAAGCTTCGCCGGCGTCGGCGTGATCGACTTCGAAAGTTGGCGGCCTGTCTTCCGGCAGAACTGGGCTTCCCTGCAGCCCTACAAGGATCTGTCGATGAACCTCGTGCGCAACGAACATCCCGATTGGAGCGACAAGGCGATAGAACGCGAGGCCGCCGCGCAGTTCGAAAAGCACGGCGTCGTTTACGTGGAGGAAACTTTGAAACTGGCGAAGAAACTCCGACCGAAGGCCCAGTGGGGCTACTACGCTTATCCTTACTGTTTCAACCTGACGCCGGGACAACCGGGCTCGAAATGTGATCCTAAGACGCAGAAGGAGAATGATGGGTACGGAATGTTTACAATTCGCGCGCTTTTCGGTTAAATGTCTGTTGCTGAATGGAATAATGCAGGTTTGAAAGTATCAAAGTGTTAGGGATGACATTCTTAGCAAAAGATGTAAAAGATTTTACTAAAAATGCAAAAAATTTGCAATCTTGTAAAATCAATTGATATTGCAACGGTGCTTCAATACTTTGGCTTCTAATAACTTTGCGTTTCCTTTATTTTGCACGATTTAATCATACTTTGCAGTATTTCATTGCATCGCGGTTTCAACATAGGAAAATACGCTTGGCAGTCAACGTGTTAATCACTTAACACTGCCGAGCGTATTTTGCTGTATTAGAACGGCGACGCTATGAAATACTACAGCGTGTGACTGAATTATGCAAAACGTAAGTAATGTACGGATATTGGAGACCAAAGGATCGCATCACTATTCTAACAATAATTGCATTTATAAAATAATTATTGCTACCCATTGCGAATATTTTCGGTCTTCAGTAAAATCTCTTGTGCCGGTCACCGGTGACCATCACATACATGGTATTTTCCTATGTTAAAACCGCGATGCGATGAAATACTGCAGAGTATAATTAAATCGTGCAAAATGAAAGTAACGCAGATGAAAAGAGTTGTTAGAAGCCAAAGTATTGTAGCACCGTTCCAATATCAATTGCTTTTACAAGATTGCAAATGGGCTACATTGCGAATTTTTTGCATCTTTAGTAAAATGGTTTGCACCGGTCACCGGTGACCACCGTGACAGTCAATGTGTTAATGCCGTGATCACTCTGTAATTAAAAGCCCTTAAACCGCGTGCATCGGAAAAATGAACAATTGCCATCATCAGATTATGTGCCAGGATTTTGACGATTTGGAACGCCACGGCATTTAAGGGGACATTCTACTTTCTCATCGAAAAATTTTACTGATTTTCAATAATTATTTGTCTTATCGAAAATAGAAACGCAGCAATTTGAAACTTTCACATTGTATCATATCGACCTTTATTTATACAAAAATATTTTTTTTTATGTTTTTTCAAATTTTTTCATATAAATTCTTTTTGATTGCTGGAGCACCTCCAAAAAATTCATACTCACTGGTGTGCGTGATTGCAGTCGTTGGGATAATCAGAAAAAAAAAAACAGAACAAGAATCTTAATTTACATACTAACCACTATCGCATGAACCACGGAGAAAGAGTTTGCATGAAAACTTTCAAAATTACTGACTTTCCAAAATTAGGTTCACGAAAATGGCATCTTTTCCGTCTTTTTATGATGGAAAAAAATGAGAAAATATTAATTAATTAACACACCCGTGGTTCATACGATGGGCATAAGTATGTAGAATAATATATTAAAATCTCGGACCGATTGATCGAATAGTTTTTTTGGAATCGTGCACGGCATTTGAAAAAATATAGTACTGAGAAAAACGCATTTAAAGTTTTGCATATCGAATTTTTGTATATAAAAGATTCTTACGTAATAAATTGTAATATACAATAATTCATAGCCGGATCAATGTTTACATGCAGATCAGCATTTTCTTTTAATTTTTCTGCCAATGCACTAGCGTACTCTAAACTGCATTCACTTGTATGCTGATTTCCAATAAACTTTCTTTTTCGCGAACGACAGGGTCTTGAATTGACAAATTTACTTTGTTTTCGATCCATATTAAAACAATACGTCTCTTTTGAAAACTGTTTGAATATTGAATGCATGTTCAGAAAGCAATAAACATAACAGACATCGTCAAGGTCAAGGGTAAGATGATATTTAGATGTTATTTTGGTGCGCGGAACACACTCCTTCGTAATGTTTACCAATGCAATGTTTACATTTGGGTGATCTTCTCTTTTAAATCGTTTCCAGAATTAGATAATTTCTTAGAATAAATAAAGATCGCCGAAAGAGAAAAACGGCCCGACCGGTCAAGCGACGTTACCCTTCTATCTGCGCGAGGTGGGTTAGATGCGAGGCCTATAACTTTCCCAATTTTTCGAATTTATCGCTGCAGATTTAAGGACATAATTTCGAAAGTATATACTTTCGAATAAGGCAATAAAAAAAAATCGATTTTTTCGACCCGAGAAAGTAGAATGTCCCCTTAAGTCGGGCGCTGAACGTGTTGACACGTTGACTGCCAAGCGTATTTTCCTATGTTAGAACCGCGATGCGATGAAATACTGCAGAGTATGATTAAATCGTGCAAAATGAAAGTAACGCAGAGTTATTAGAAGCCAAAATATTGAAGCACTGTCCCAATATCAATTGCTTTTACAAGATTGCAAATGGGCTTCGTTGCGAATTTTTTGCATTTTTAGTACAATCTTTTGCACCGGTCAGTGACCACCGTGGCAGTCAATGTGTTAATGCCGTGATGACTCTGTAATTAAAAGCCCTTAAACCGCGTGCATCGGAAAAATGAACAATTGCCATCATCAGATTATGTGCCAGGACTTTGACAATTTTGTCGAAACGTCTCGCGAATGGTGTGATTTCGAAAATCATTATTTACTGTCACGTTACTGTTTCACGGTGTAATTTTATTCGTTGCAATGCATTTTGATTTTAATTTACACGCTGTTTGCACTTTCATCGTTCATACCACTGGGAGTTCAAATAATCCAACCTGGATTTTTTATAACACAATTCAAGATCGCGGTTAAATGTCAATAAACGTGTTTTTAATATTTTATATAATAAGACATTCATAAACGGTAATAGCATTTTATCATCCATTGACTTCATTTCGGTGAGACTTGAACATTGCTCACAAATATACGTGCCACTTTATTTACGTAAACTCATTGTCACGTTTCGATTACAAGTAGTATCCATTGATCGATTGCGCGTTATACATCCTTAAAATGACAAATCACCGTGTCGTAGTACATGGTGAGTCCTTCAAACGAGAGTTTATGGCCTTAAGCCATGCGTCTTAATGAAAAAGTTTCACTAACATCTCGTTTCAAGTTCAAGCATGTCAGAGCTCAAACGCTCGTTGACTGGCAAATAATTTTATACGAAATTGCCCTCCGTCGGCTGAAGTGCTTGTATGTCGGCGCTAAGTATGTCTTTGCTGATAAACGGTTTCACTCATCGCCACTAACGTTTCGCCGAGTGATACTTTCTCTGAGAAGTTTTTGACAAACACTGAAACGATCTTAGCATAACTGATTAGCGAACGACATCGCTTAGAGACGAACAATTCATTTAAAGAGCAATAAAGTTAAAACGATTCTTGGCATATGACTAAAATGTAGACTGAAACTAACGCGAAAAAATGTCAATATAAGCAGTTAAACGAAGTTTGAAGGATTCGTGAATATAAAACAGTTTTTGATATGTTTAAAGGGTGACAACGAATAAATACCTTTACCGTCTATAATCAAGTGTGTTATAATTAAAACGTATTTTTTTTTTTTTGGGAGAGAAAAGCGCTTATTGAAGATATGTTGAAATCTAGAACAGATCACAAGGTTGAATTTGTCAGGAATTCGCATTTGCGATTAAATCAATACCTTGACTTAGTGGCAATCCCAATTAATTAATATCCGACAGAAAATGAAATGCATAATCGGACGAAAAGTGATTTTTGTACATTTCCAGAATGCCATGGTTGTTCAAACAAGAGGATTTGATGTTACCTTCAGTTTACATCAGAAAAGAATTAAGTGAGCGTCAAAGAATCGGTCTTGTCGATGGCAGAGTGCGAGAAGCCAGGAGGATAGCCAGAACCATGAATCCTAGTGCAAAAGTCTTAGCCTATCATTGGTTCAAGTACCAAGATAAGAGACAATTTTACCTCACCAAAGTAAGTATATAAGCTATTATTCATAAATATCTTTTATAAAAATACGTAGATAAAATCTTTTCGCAAATAATCTGTTATTGCACATAATTTTGCAATAAACTGATATAATGCGTACGTCCACTAATGAAAATGCGTACTTGCATAGTTAATCTCCAAAATTGGTTGCCACACGTTTCAAGGAACGACACATCAGTAAACCTTCAAAACTCACGCATTTCGAAGAAAATGTTGTTTATGCGAAACACTTAATTCCTTCTTTGAACGCGTCAACACGAAATTTGTTAAATATCTTATCTTAACAAGTCTTACCGAAGAAATTGTGTCGCTTGCACATCGTTGTCGTTATCGATACAACGTCGAAGCGATTATCCAGCGTGAGATGCTGATATTTCGGTATTGACATTTTTTGGCTCATCTTTTTATTAAAGGAAATTCCCGTGGTGTTAATTAAACGATAGTAACGAAGAATTTTTGGCAGTTTCCTGGCTTCACATCATCTCTAAATATTTAAAGGTGTTATCGCTGAAAAACATTTTATTTCAACCGGTACGGTTGAAAAATCTAATTATTCATATATTGGATTGGTGATTGATAATAACGGAGCATTCCGAATGGTAATTACTCATTTTAATCAGCATCATGATTACTCATTTTAATCAGCACTTCCATTCATATCATCTTCTTCCAAATATTATCTTTAACGTGTTACATTTTGGTAATTTAGTAATGAAGTTACATACTATGCATATTGCCATCGTACATATATGCGCATTATCCACGATTTTATGTGATAAAGCACAGCGCTACTTTAATGTAACCATATAGTGCACCGATTGCAAAAGTGCATATTCAGAAAATATTGATGATCCTATATGGTATTAGGTGGCACATTAACATAACCATACAGTACACATTTGTGCAGTATTTGTATAATTTTATGACACCACCTACACTACATTAACCCACTGCACAGTTATCCACTCCACATATTTCCGCATCACACATTCTCTCACTTGAGACTTTGTAGCATTACATGAGAATATTTCGTGTGATCCCACATGACAACATTAACGAACCAGTCCATATAGTGCGCCGATTACAAAAATGCATATTCAGAAATGATTTATGATCCTATACGGTATTAGGTGGCACATTAACATAACCATACAGTACGCATTTGTGCAGTATTTGCATAATTTTATACGACACCGCCTACATTACATTAACCCTTGCACAGTTATCCACTCCGCATATTTCCGCATCACACATTTTCTCACTTGAGACTTTGTAGCATTACATGAGGATATTTCGTGTGATCCCACATGACAACATTAACGAACCAGTCCATATAATGCACCGATTGCAAAAGTGCATATTCAGAAATTATTTATGATCCTATATGGTATTAGGTGGCACATTAACATAACCATACAGTACACATTTGTGCAGTATTTGTATAATTTTATGACACCACCTATACTACGTTAACCCACTGCACAGTTATCCACTCCGCATATTTCCGCATCACACATTTTCTCACTTGACACTTTGTAGCATTACATGAGGATATTTCGTGTGATTCCACATGACAACATTAACGAACCAGTCCATATAGTGCACCGATTGCAAAAGTGCATATTCAGAAATTATTTATGATCCTATATGGTATTAGGTGGCACATTAACATAACCATACAGTACGCATTTGTGCAGTATTTGCATAATTTTATACGACACCACCTACATTACATTAACCCACTGCACAGTTATCCACTGCGTATATTTCCGCATCACACATTCTCTCTTGACACTTTGTAGCATTACATGAGAATATTTCGTGTGATTCCACATGACAACATTAACGAACCAGTCCATATAGTGCACCGATTACAAAAGTGCATATTCAGAAAATATTGATAATCCTATATGGTATCAGGTGGCACATTAACATAACCATACAGTACACGTTTGTGCAGTATTTGCATAATTTTATACGACACCACCTACATTACATTAACCCACTGCACAGTTATCCACTCCGTATATTTACGCATCACACATTCTCTCACTTTACACTTTGTAGCATTACATGAAGATATTTCGTGTGATCCCACATGACAACATTAACGAACCAGTCCATATAGTGCACCGATTGCAAAAGTGCATATTCAGAAATTATTTATGATCCTATGTGGTATTAGGTGGCACATTAACATAACCATACAGTACGCATTTGTGCAGTATTTGCATAATTTTATATGACACCACCTACACTACATTAACCCACTGCACAGTTATCCACTCCGTATATTTCCGCATCACACATTCTCTCTTGACACTTTGTAGCATTACATGAGAATATTTCGTGTGATCCTACATGACAACATTAACGAACCAATCCATATAGTGCACCGATTGCAAAAGTGCATATTCAGAAATTATTTATGATCCTATATGGTATTAGGTGGCACATTAACACAACCATACAGTACGCATTTGTGCAGTATTTGCATAATTTTATACGACACCACCTACATTACATTAACCCACTGCACAGTTATCCACTCCGCATATTTCCGCATCACACATTCTCTCTTGACACTTTGTAGCATTACATGAGAATATTTCGTGTGATTTCACATGACAACATTAACGAACCAGTCCATATAGTGCACCGATTGCAAAAGTGCATATTCAGAAATTATTTATGATCCTATATGGTATTAGGTGGCACATTAACACAACCATACAGTACGCATTTGTGCAGTATTTGCATAATTTTATATGACACCACCTACACTACATTAACCCACTGCACAGTTATCCACTCCGCATATTTCCGCATCACACATTCTCTCATTTAACACTTTGTAGCATTACGTGAGAATATTTCGTGTGATTCCACATGACAACATTAACGAACCAGTCCATAACAGACCACCCACAGACACGTTAGACATAAACCAATAATGCACGTAACCTTACGCAATTAAAGAAGCCCTTGGCATGGTTTTATCTTTATAGGTTGATCTCGAGGCGACGATGCAGGCGATCAGCAAGGCAGGCGCGGACGGGATCATAATGTGGGGAAGTTCCGACGACATCAACACCAAGGAAAAATGTGAAGAGTTCAAAAAGTACCTCACAGACGTCATGGGACCCATCATCGTGCGCGTCAGACAAAGCGCGATGCTGAGATCGGCTGATGACGATTCCGAAGAGAACCACATCGAAAATGTAACGAACTCTGATTAACGGCACGACGCGCTTGTGTCGTTATTGTTGTTTGTTTGTATACGATTAGTTTGCTGACGGCCATTTGAGAAAGATGCAGCGACACGCTTGCGAAAACGTGTTGCCGATCTTGGAAATGAATGGGGAAGGCTGGCAACGAGGTTCAAAACAAACTTAGTGTTTGATACGTTCGAGATAGGGATGATAGGCTCATTTGAAGTGACGCGCATTTTTATTAGTTGGATCTTTGTTTATTTGGCATGACGACATGTTACGGAATCAGACTTTTTTATAATATTTTTTATATTCTGCGACATATTATTTATTGACGTTTTTAATTGAATTGGAATTAAAAATATGCATTGAATATATTTTTTGTTTAGTTTCCTGTGATATAGTTCTCTTTTCGATGATAAAATAAGAACTGTACGATATTAGATATCAAAGAAATATTAAAGAATGCTATAGAATATCATTACATTCGAATATTTTATGATATTAAATATCACAAAAAATTAAAGAACATCACACATCGAATATATTCTGACACATGCATAAAATAAACCTTGCAGAGCAATGTCGTGTCATTCGGAAACATGTTGAGCTGCCAAATAAATGTTAAGTTTCAACCATAGGAACGCGTATTATCTCAAACAATTTAAAGGTTAAAAGACACATTCAAAGAAACATAATATGTTAATGCCATAACGAAGGCATGCACGCGAATGTGTTTTCATCTAGAAACGTCTCGTTATTATCAGGGTTTCGATTGGTTGGAAGAGCAGCCCTAAGCAGTGCTGAGAGGTTCAGAGAATAGCTGACAAATGTGTGGGGATAAGGCGTCAATCAAATCAGACAAAATGCGATGCAGGTCGATCGATGATCATCTTCAAGGAAACCTAGTCGACAATATCTGAAAATAACGACCGCATTCGACTGGTGTGCTGAGAGTAATTTAGGAAGTTGTTCAAATAAAAACGTTCTGTTTGTTACTCGGGCGCTGATCTCTGAGAATAGTTTAATGCAAATGCATTGAAAAAGGCATTCTATTCGATGATGTCAGTTATTTGGATTCAGCTCTTGTCCTGATAGTCATTTCAGAAAGGACTAGCAATTGGATGGAAAGTGCCATTTGATCGATAGCTTGAAACATTTTCCCAGGTGTCATGGCTTAATGAGTTAATGGCGTCGCTAAATTATAACTCACTGCCGATCGATAGGACGAAGCAATCTAACGGACTAAAGGAAACACGAGCGCAAACAGTACGGCACACGAATCAACATTTTGCTGAACTTACAATCTATCGTGATCGATACCCGGCTAGCCAGGGATGAATTCTAATGACCCGAGGAACAATTTCCATTCAAGCCTCGCAACATGCTCACATTACGTTAAGTGCGTCGCCTAACGACACGTTTTCGTGACATTCCCTGTAATTGATTATCCCAACAGCACGCCGTGACCCGTTAACAAATTCTTATTCCACCAGCACAATCCTCGATTCACTCTATCAGAGAATCAACTACAAGCCCACTTCTTTAAAAGCCGTGCACGGCTTATTTCCACTCGCAGCCCGAAATAACGAGCACCGCGTTCACACCATTCAAAAGAACATCCCACTTTGCTCCGAACGTTTGATACCAGGAATCAGCCTATCGTTTCGACGATCGCCGCGTCCTCCAATAAAGCACAGGACACACGATCCTCCGAGACCTGAAAACAAAGCGTCCCCAGAAGAAAGTAACCTGAAACGCAGTCCGGAAAACGTGTGTCCGCGCGTCTACATGTAGCCGTCTGCATATGTGTTCAATCGAAGGTTTCCCGGGGAAAGTATCCGGAGCACTTTCTTGGCGTGGCGAAGAGAAGAACGTCCAAAAAGCGACTACGTCTACGACTGAGGTTACACCGCGTGGGATGTGGTACAGGAAAGTAACCGGGAATCGATGCGGATGACTCAAACGGCCTCCGAAAGTTCGGTGCCCACTTTGAACTGTAGATCTGTTATTACGGCCAACGACCTTAACTGTCCGCGACGGGAGATAAACGAGGAATCGCGTCGTTTTAGAGCGCACAATCGCCGTAGGAATGTTAGTATTTATTTGTAAGCATAAGAAAGTATTATTATGTGTAATGATGTATTGGTGACGTGTAATAAAGCCGTTGCGTTTGATGATTGACGTGAGGGGGAGTGTTATTTAGTGTAGGTATGCAGAGGTCCATAGATTTGCGCGGGGCGACGTTCCACGTGGGTTTGTTTTACGCGAATGAAAATCACGTGGGGCGAGCCTGTCGGTGGAGAAGAAAAGATATTGGAAATGGAGGAAGTGCAAGTTTAGGAGACGCATGTTTATTTTATGTGGATTAATAAAAGAGTAATATAGATAACAGACGACATCCGCGTACCTTGCAATTCAACACGTTCAACAAATATCACTTTACGCGTCTGACTCTTCAAAGACCACACCAGAGCGTATGGCAGAAGGGAATCAGATAGAAGTTGCTCGTTATGAAAAGTAGTGCAGTACAAGTAATATGCAACGTCATGTAAATTACTGGGACAAATCTGACGATTTACTCAAATCATACGTGAATCGCTATTGCCCAAAATGGCCCCTTAACACGTTGCCTACCGAGCGTATTTAGTGTATTAAAACGGCGATACTATGAAATACTACAGTGTTTGACTGAATTATGTAAAATATAAATAATGTGCAGGTATTGGAGATCAAAGGATCGCATTACTATTCTAATAATAACTGCATTTACAAAATAATAATTGGTATCCATTGCGAACATTTGGATCTTGAGTAAAATCTCTTGCGGTGGTCACCGATGACCATCATGGCAGTCAAAGTGTTAAAACTTGTGCCGTATTTATTCATTTCTTCGTTATATGATTTCACGACACAACTGGTTACGAACCGACTATTGCAAGCCAGCAGAGTAATTAGAACCTAACTTTCTCAACTTCCACAACTCCATCTGTTCGAGGCATACTACTAAACTGTCAGCGCACACGGATCTAAGAGTCGTTGCGTATTGTGAATGTACTGTGAACAAATTTAATGTTTCTTTAAAAATCTGAAAGAATCCCAATATTCACCCGAACGCGTTACAGTCCATTTTCACCACACGTTCTTCATAGTTTGTTTCCGTTCGATTTAGACAACAAAACTGCCGTGCAAATCGCACGTCACTGCGCACGTCCCTGATTTTCACACTATCAAAACAAGAGATATGTACTGTGAATAAATCTAATGTGTCTTTCAAAGTCCGTAAATTATAATGTCTCTTCAAAAGTCCGATTCGGCCAATAATACTGCAACCAATAATACGCTGCAGACAAACTCAATTTTCGCTGTCTCACGGAACATACCAAAAGAACAAAAGTATTATTGCAAAGTCGAACATTTCTTCCGAAATCTCTAAAAATTCCTTCGAACGCGTTAGAGTCGATTTTCACCGCACGCTATTCATATTTCGTTTCCGTGAACTTCTTCAATCCTGACCACGTCACCATACTACTAAACTGTCAGCGCATACGGATCTAAGAGTCGTTGCGTATTGTGAATGTACTGTGAACAAATTTAATGTTTCTTTAAAAATCTGAAAGAATCCCAATATTCACCCGAACGCGTTACAGTCCATTTTCACCACACGTTCTTCATAGTTTGTTTCCATTCGATTTTCCCACGGAACATACCAAAAGAACAACTGCCGATTTTCATGCAAATCGAACTTCTTCAATCCTGACCACGTCACCATACTACTAAACTGTCAGCGCACACGTCACTGCGCTTTAAAAACGTCCCTGATTTTCACACTATCAAAACAAGAGATATGTACTGTGAATAAATCTAATGTGTCTTTCAAAGTCCGTAAATTATAATGTCTCTTCAAAAGTCCGATTCGGCCAATAATACTGCAACCAATAATACGCTGCAGACAAACTCAATTTTCGCTGTCTCACGGAACATACCAAAAGAACAAAAGTACTATTGCAAAGTCGAACATTTCTTTCGAAATCTCTAATAATTCCTTCGAACGCGTTAGAGTCGATTTTCACCGCACGCTATTCATATTTCGTTTCCGTGAACTTCTTCAATCCTGACCACGTCACCGCGTGCTCTCCGTCGAACGGTTCGATCGATCGATCGAGGCGATCGAGCTGGAACTCAGACTCGGCGCGTACTTTGAGCACTAAGCAAGCACACGACAAGTTTTACTGGTTCGAGGTGTAACGCCTCGGGCGATCTTACTTTTTACAGTACACTCGGCGACGTCGGGCTGAGAGGTAGTCAAAGATCTCTCTTCCTCGCAGTTGATCCCCCTCTTCGTTTTATTCTCTCCCCCTTCTCCCCTTCTGCCGCGCATTCTGTCTCCTTCGCGCGTTCTCGCGTCTTCTCACGATTTCTCGACCTGACTCTTTCGCTGCTTTCCGTCTCTGGCGGTTATCTCCTGCTATTTTATTGTCTCTCTCCGACCGCGTGCTCTCTTTACCTCTTCACTCTTGGTACGTCGCTGTCTCTTGCGTTGGCTGATGTCTCTTTCGTGCTTTGCTCGTCGCTCTCCCGGGTAACATACTATCCCTGTTGCGCCTATGTGTCTCCCTGTTCTCGCATATTCCGGTACTCGCGATTTCGCGTGTCAGCGCATAGGCGTGTATACTTTCTGTCTCTCCCTTGCGCACGTTTTTTTCTTTTCTTTTCGTGACAGAGTCGCTCGATTACTTTTATGCTCGTCCACTTATCACCTGGATATGTATTTGCTTTTCCAGTTTTCACGTTCTTCACCCTTGCGCTCTCCCAATCTGTCACAGTTGTCTTATGCTTTTGTTCACTGTTGCTCTATTCCCCGTTCGCATCTGTCCTTTCATTTTCCTCCTGGTGTCTTTCCCGTGTTCTTGTCTCCTCGTCTTTCTCCCCTACTCCCATACTGTCGCACACCATACTATCCTAACTCTGCTCTTCGTCATCCGCAACCCTATCATCTTGCATTTTCTCTTATACCTTACTCTTCTATCGCTTGTCCCTGTCGTTCTCATTCTCATCGCCTTTCTTCATTTTCTCTGCCACCTCCCACATTTTCTTTTCGTCTCACACCTTATCCTCACATCTTTCCTCATCGACTTTCTTCATTCCGATTCTGCAACACCCACTTTCCCATTCTCTTCCAACACTCCACCTCGACATTCTCAACTTCAACGTCTCTCCCCCACCTCCAACGTTATCATTCGCTTTCATACCTTACTCCCTATCTTTTCTCCTCGCCCTCTTCAACCTTGTCATTCCAACCGCGTTTCCATACCCTCCCATTTCTTCCTATCATATCTTTTAATTGTTCTCCTCGATCTCCTACATTCTCATTCTCTCTCACACCTTACTCTCCTATCTCTCCCCAGGGTCTCTCTCCACTTCCCACATCTCTCCTTTCCGTCTTTATCAGCCCCACCACCTCTCTTCACCTCTCTCCCCCATCTCTGACATTCTCATTTTTTCTTACACTTTACTCTCTCGCATCTCCTCATCGTCTCTATCCATTTCTCTCTTCCGTCTCCCAATGTCCTCTCACACGTTACTCTCCTATTTTCCTCATCTTCTCTTTCCACCTCGTACATTCCCATTCTCTCCCATCTCTCCTCTCCACCTCTATCAGCCCCACCGCCTCTCTTCGCCTCTTTGCCCCACCTCTCACATCCCATTTTTTCTTACACTTTACTCTCTCGCATTCTCTCATCGTCTCTATTAATTTCTCTCTTCCGTCCCCCAATTTCCCATTTCCTCTCACATGTTACTCTCCTATCTTCCCCATCTTCTCTTTCCAGCACGCACATTCCCATTCTCTCCCATCTCTCCTCTCTACCGTAGTCAGGCTCACCATCTCTCGTCGCCTCTCTCCCCCACCTCCCATATATCCATTCTCTCCCATCTCTCCTCTCCGCCTTTATCAGTCCCACCGCCTCTCCTCACCTCTCTCCACCACCTCTCACATTCTCATTTTTTCTTACACTTTACTCTCTCGCATTCCCTCATCGTCTTTACTAATTTCTCTCTTCCGTCTCCCAATTTCCCATTTCCTCTCACATGTTACTCTCCTATCTTCCCCATCTTCTCTTTCCAGCACGCCCATTCCTATTCTCTCCCATCTCTCCTCTCTACCGTAGTCAGGCTCACCATCTCTCTCGCCTCTCTCCCCACCTCCCATATATCCATTCTCTCTCTCTCCTCTCCCCTTTACCAGTCCCATTTCTCTCCTCACCTGTCTCCTCTCCTCTCATTCTCATTTTTTCTTCTTCTACTCTCTCGCATCTCCCCATCGTCTCTATTTCTCTCTCTTCCGTCTCCTCTCTCCCATTTCCTCTCACACGTTACTTTCCTATCTTCCCCATCTTCTCCCTCCAGCTCGCACATTCCCATTTTCTCCCATCTCTCCTCTCCGCCTTTATCAGCCCCACCGCCTCTCTTCACCTCTCACATTCCCATTTTTTCTTACACTTTACTCTCTCGCATCTCCCCATCGTCTCTCTTCATTTCTCTCTTCCGTCTCTCAATTTCCCATTTCCTCTCACACGTTACTCTCCTATCTTCCCCATCTTCTCTTTCCATCTCGCACATTCCCATTCTCTCCCATCTCTCCTCTCCACCTTGGTCAGGCTCACCGCCTCTCTCCCCCACCTCCCAGCTTCCCATTCTCTCCCGTCCCTTCTCCGTGACGATGAAGCTCACCGTCTCTCCGCAGGTCTCTCCCCCACCTCCAGGTTGCCGTTCTCTCTGGCATCTGCCATCTCTGCTCCCGCTGAGGCGTGGGTCCCCTCCGTGGATGGGTCGACGCGGGAACGGCGCGGAACCGTCTGCGTTGTAGGAGCTGCGTCGCCGAAGTTGCGGCGTCAGTGGCAGCGCGGGGTGGTGGTAGCCGGCGATGTCGGCCTCGGAGGAGGAGGAAAACGCCGAGAGGAGGAGAGAACGGAACACGGGAGATCGGCAGCACAGTTTCGTGCTCAGCTCAGCTCGGCTCGACTCGCAGCCTCGCGGTATCGGGTCCCGTCGTTTCGATCGCAAAGGTGGCTGCTCAGTGCTCTTCGTTCTCCTCTCTCCGCTCTCCGCTCGTCTTCCCGGCGAAGTGCGCGATTTCGTCCGGCCGAGCTCTTCGCGGCGACGAGACGATTTCTGCGCCGTTCGAAGCGGATCAGGTGCGCCAGAGGTGAGTGACAGTTTGTCGAGAAAAGTGGCCTTAGGGTGCGGACCGGATTCTGCCCGGAACACCTTCGTAGGAGGTGCCGTGCGTGTCGACGGAGTCGCGCAGTTTAACACGTCGCGGACGTCAGGAGACATGGCGCGATCTTTGGAATTAGCGAGGACACAGAAATTTCGGCGCGCCGACGCTGGGAGGCTTCACGCCGATTGGGAGGTGTAATTCGGGGGGCGACGGGTGGGTGGATGGGTGGAAGGACCGTGGCGTGGAAATCCGCGGTTGGCGGACACGGGCTCGAACGCGGTGGAAGGAAGGAGTCGTATGGTCATATGGTGCGAGGATGCCAACGGAGGCTGGATGCGCGAAAGTTTAGTAACGGGGGAATGTGCGGGTAGCGGAGTTTGCGGACGTTTCGATGAACGCGCTAGGAGAAATGAGTTGTCTGCTTTTGTGATACGGAAATATGGACGGTAGGTTCTAGGATCGGAGGTTCAATTGCGTGGGAATGTGTGGACGTAGTATTTTGCGGACGTCATTTTGGATGCGACGGGAGGGAAGGACTGGGATCTGGTCGTACGTTGCAAAATTCTAAACAATCGGGTGTTTGCGCGAAAGTCGCGTGAAAATATGTGAGTGTTTTACTTTGTGGGCTTCGTGTTAAACATTGTGGAAGAAATTAGTCATTTAGTAAATATAAACGGTAAGCTGTATGCGCGACAGTTTAGTACCGTGGAAATATGTGAGTGTTGTATCGCACGGACGTCATTTTGGACGTGGCGGAAGGAAGGAGTTGAGATCTGGTCATATGTTGCAAGGATATAACCGGTAGGCCGTATACGCGAAAGTTTAGTAACGTGAGAATATGTCAGTGGTATACTTTACGGACGTCATTTTGGACATGGCGGAAGGAAAGAGTTGAGATCTGGTCATATGTTGCAAGAATATAAACGGTAACCTATATGCACGATGGTTCGTTATCATGGAAATATGTGAGTGTTATTTCTTACGCGTGGCAATAATTTAAAATTTGCTCAGACGTTGCAAGAGTTCAAACGGTCTAATGTATGGATGTACAATATTGTGGAAAGCTGTGCGCATTTTATCTAACGGATGTGATTTTCGTGTGGGAATAGTTTAACATTTTATCATACATTAGTACTGTACGTAATTAATATTAACATTTTTTCGTCGGCTGTCACGATACGCGCGACGTCTGAAAGTATCTGTGTAAAGTGACTCTGTTCGTTAAAGATAGCACAAATTCGTTCGTGGCAACATATGTGCAAAATATACGCTGTTAATATTAAATGATAGTTTTGGCAAGTTATGGGGCGTCGTGTGGTATTTGTCGCGGGTTAAGTGCGATGAATCTCAGGCAAATGTGAAGTTGCTTGCCAATAAGATATTTTCCTTCTCCGAACGACAATCTGTTTGCCCTGGGATACGTGTTAAGTTTCTCGTACCAGTTGAAACTTCTGACATACAAGTTCTTATTTGACATAACCGCGTGTGCAACCGTAAATAATAGTCGTGTCCATATTTGACGAAAGGAGTATGACTAAAAGGCAAAAATTCCACAGATCCCAAGATGCAAACCAAACTCCGGTTTTGCTAAATGTGTAAATTAAAATAAAACAAGTAAAAATTAATAAACTGAATTAAAAACGCCTTGCTAATAGTTTGCTTCCAATCGTTCCAATACGTTTCGCGTCTACTAACCGTGTTCTGTGATTTTTTCCGATGGGAAATTATTATTTTTATTTTATAATTTTATAATTTTAAGTAAAATTTAGCAACGAAAGATTTCGTGGTTTCAATCTTGCGATTTGCACTGTCCGTCCATTTGAACTCGACCGACTCTTGTGATAAAGAGGAAGCGCAGAGAAGCAGAAAACGTTTGGGAAATGACGCGTTGAGATCTAAGCATCGCGAAGAATGTTTGGCTCGATGAAACGTGTACATTGGATTCTATCCAAATACCGTCTTCACGTATATTTCGTAGCTGTGGACCAACAGGTGTCTGCGTAACTATTACGTCACTCATCTTCACAAATCGTATGCCACTGTAATATTGAAACAACTCGAAACATCGAATTGCACTTAACGATATTAACCATAACTATCCGCTGTATCCATTACAAAGACTGAGGTTAAAATTATCTTAGGACACGATATCTCATACAGTATTTGACTGCAGATAAATGAGTACGTTTGACGCTCTGAATCAACAGGTTTACAACCTGTTACTCCTGTATGGTTTATTTCAGCGGTATTCAAAGCAATTTAACAGTAGGCTTACGAAGAAAAATGTAAGTCTACGACATTCACAGGAAAGATATGTCCATATATGACATACAAAACTTGAAAATTGAAAGCGTGCGGCGGAAAGAAATTTGGATACATATGCATATCATTCCATTAACAAAAATCAGTAAAGTTGACACAATTCAAATAATATTAAGAATTCTCTGCTTATTGCAGTTGAATGTGTTTTATTTTGTTCCTTAAAATAATCTACACATTCCTGCAACAGTCATCGAATCCTTAATACTAAACACGATTCTATTAAAACTAATTAATTAACAAGAAATTAAACAGTAATCGCTTCCGCAACTTTGCCCGTGCAATTCGAAAGTTCT
This sequence comes from Cryptocheilus praepositus, assembly GCA_033815515.1. Taxonomy (NCBI): domain Eukaryota; kingdom Metazoa; phylum Arthropoda; class Insecta; order Hymenoptera; family Pompilidae; genus Cryptocheilus; species Cryptocheilus praepositus. Next base: position 3,380,693 of record JAWWQZ010000190.1, read on the forward strand.
AAATGCAGTGTTAAACCGTATTTTATTTGACTAGATATTCCGTGCACCAAATGCATAGTTAGAAAGAAAAACAGTGGTAGTACACACACCAAAGCTGCACATTAAAGACATACATTTCGGCAAAGGTACAAAAATCCGTGAATGCATCAACGATGCAGAAAAATGACGAATTGAAAAAAGCTGATATTAGTTAAATACCGGAAAGGTTCGGAGATTTCAGCTGATCAAGCTGGAACCGTCGCAGCACGCTTAGAGAATGCGGTGTCGGTGAATGAGGGATAGGGATTCTTAAGTAGTCCAGAAGCACCCTATCCAAAACGTTTTGCCCGCTAATCCTAATACTAGACCCCATTCTCGACTTAATGATAGCTCTTCTTAGACGCAAGAGTTAAGTTTCAAGCTAAACTGTCATGCAGTAGCGAACCCACAATCGGTACCTTTTTAATGAAGACCTTTTGTGATTGGCCTGACTTGCCACCGTCCGCCAGGTTGGATGACCAGAAGTTGTTCGGCTAAGAGATATTTCTGCGCAGAATTCCGGACAGTTCGATCATCGGTCATTCTGAACGTTTCTATGCAACTGATTTGAACTGGCCGGACTCCGTGATATCGATGGTAATAGAATGGATTCTTTTGTTTAACAACCAAACGGAAGAAGGAATAACTTTGTAATTAGCATCGGTAGTTGGATGAACGATTAACACGTTGACTGCCACGGTGGTCACCGGTGACCGGTGCAAGAGATTTTATTAAAAATGCAAAAAATTCGCAATGAAGCCTATTTGCAAGCTTGTAAGAGCAATTGATGTTGGAACAGTACTTCGATACTTTGGCTTCTAATAACTCTGCGTTACCTTCATTTTGCATGATTTAATCATACTCTGCAGTATTTCATCGCATCGCGATTCTAGCGTAGCAAAATACGCTTGCCAGTCAACGTATTAACATGTTGATTGCTACGGTGGTCACCGGTGACCGGTGCAACAGATTTTATTAAAAATGCAAAAAATTCGCAATGAAGTCCATTTGCAATTTTGTAAAAGCAATTGATATCGGGACGGTGCTTCATACTCTTGCTTCTAACAACTCTGCGTTACCTTTATTTTGCACGATTTAATTACACTCTGCAGTATTTTATCGAATCGCGATTCTAACATGGCAAAATACGCTTGGCAGTCATAGTGTTAATCATAGTTACTTTACATATATGTTTTGAACGTACTTTTCACCAAATTTGAGTGTTCCATCCTCTTATACAAACATATGAATTTCTAATTTCTACCGTCTTCTCCGCTTAACGATTTTACCAACATTCTTAACCTCTACTTAGTTACAATTACACCCCAGTTAAGTCTTGTTTAATCAATCAACACACTTCACACTATGAATTTCCGTCGTCCGCGAGCTCTTCAGCCGACAGCATCCAGCAAGGTATCAAACAAAAATGAAAACGTGCACTATTCCCACAACCGTCCAACTTCTCCAGTCACCCCATCGCAAGGAACCAGCGGCAAATTTCGGAAAAACGGGAACAGCCGCGGTGCGGCTTAGGAACCGGCGACGAATTTGGGAAAAACGGAAACAGCCCCGATGCGACTCAGGAAGCGCAGAACATCGCGAATGCCGTCGCGTCGAAGAGACACTGAAAGCCACGAGGCAGAAGGCCGAGAGAGGAACGGAGAGAAATGTGGTAGCTCGCGGAGGCTCGAGGAAGACGAAAGGGCCCGTTTTAAAGAGGCGAGCATTAAAAACAACAATGTCATTACATTTTAACGACCTGTTCTTGGGCTCTGCCCTCCCTCTTAAGAGCGTCAGTTTGCAGGTATGTGGTCCTCGCGCACGGGGCCCGCCACACCGACGGAACTGGGCCTTTAAGCGGGGCACACACGAGTTGCGTGTACTTCCACTCCCACCCGTCGACCCGCCGGGCCCACGTTTTCAGTGCCGAACTAACGCCCGAGTGAGTCACCAACGTTTCCTGACGGTTTCGCTTTTTTCCGCCCTGACATTGACGCGCGATACGCTGCGAACCTGATGAAGAGACGGCCGCGACTTTTTGCAGGGGCGAGGAAGTTGGACGTTGGCGCAAATCGGGGAGCAAACGAATTTATTAGGTGTAATGGGGAAATGTTGGATGTGCGCCTTGGTTGGGCTGAGAAGAGTGGCATTTAAGACACTAGATGTTCTGCACCGACATTGATGCGCGATATATTGCGAAATTGATGAAGAGACGGGCACGGTTTTTTTCAGGGTGAAGAAGTTGGACAATTAGGTTGGCGTAATTTGTGGTACAAGCGAATTTATTGAGTCTAATGGGGAAATGTTGGATGTGCGCCTTGGTTGGGCTGAGAAAAAAGACATTTAAGACACTAGATGTTCTGCATCGATATTGATGCGCGATATATTGCGAAATTGATGAAGAGACGAGCGCGACTTTTTGCAGGGTGAAGAAGTTGGACGATTTGGTTGGCGTAAATAGTGGTGCGAACGAATTTATTGAATGTAATGGAGAGAAATGTTGGATGTGCGCCTTGTTTGGGTTGAGAAAAATGACATTTAAGACACTAGATGTTTTGCACCAACATTGATGCGCGATACATTGTGAAATTGATAAAGAGACGGGCACGGTTTTTTCAGGGTGAAGAAGTTGGACAATTAGGTTGGCGTAATTTATGGTACAAGCGAATTTATTGAATGTAACGAGAGAAATGTTCGATGGGAGCCTTGTTTGGGTTGAGAAGTTTGACATTTAAGACACTAGATGTTCTGCACCGATATTGATGCGTGATACATTGCGAAATTGATGAAGAGACGGGCACGGTTTTTTTCAGGGTGAAGAAGTTGGACGATTGGGTTGGCGTAAATAGTGGTACGAACGAATTTATTGAATGTAACGAGAGAAATGTTGGATGGGAGCCTTGTTTGGGTTGAGAAGTCTGACATTTAAGACACTAGATGTTCTGCACCGACATTGATGCGCAATATATTGCGAAATTAATGAAGAGACGGGCATGCTTTTTTTCAGGGTGAAGAAGTTGGACAATTAGGTTGGCGTAATTTGTGGTACAAGCGAATTTATTGGGTGTAATGGGGAAATGTTGGATGTGCGCCTTGGTTGGGCTGAGAAAAATGACATTTAAGACACTAGATGTTCTGCACCGATATTGATGCGTGATACATTGCGAAATTGATGAAGAGACGGGCACGGTTTTTTTCAGGGTGAAGAAGTTGGACGATTGGGTTGGCGTAAATTGTGGTACGAACGAATTTATTGAATGTAACGAGGGAAATGTCGGATTGGAACCTTGTTCGGGTTGAGAAGTGTGACATTTAAGGCAACAGTTGTTCTGCCCCGACATTGATGCGCGATATATTATGAAGCTGATGAAGAGACGGGCGCAACTTTTTTCGGGGGAGGAAATTGGACGTTGACGCAAACGAATTTATTGAGTGTAATGAGGAAATGCTGGTATGTGCCCTGTTCGGGTTGAGAAATGTGGCATTCAAGATACTAAATAGTTTGTGCCCTGTGATTGTTGAGGAGTTTCTGATCAGAAGATGTTGCATGTAAGGACATTGAGGAGACACCCGCAGGGTGCGACATACGGAGAAGGCTTTAACCCTTTAAGTGGTATGGACCCGTGCATGTGTCTACCAAAAGCTATTGGTACGGAAGATAAGTGTATGTATGCGTTTGTCAAATTGTTCGATAGCCCACGTAACGCAGTTGCAATCATCGATGTCTAAAGTTAATATGTGTGTAGTCGGCCGAAAGTATTCAGCAGCCACAGGGTTAAATGAAATGCTTGTCAACCGAAAGAAGGGAGATCAATCAAAATTTTTTATACGACGGTTGACTCTCATCTGCCGCTTCCTGGGAAAAATGTATTCATTTTTTACGGACGGGACAGTTGGAAGCCGATGATAATTTTACGCCGACGATAATAGCCAAAAATTATTAATGTTCGACGGATTATAGAGGTGTTGCTTTATAAAATTGTATCAAGTTGGAGCCAACCAAAGAAAATTTGATTCGGCTACTATGTACTATCAAAGATGATACAATGACCCTACAAAAACTAAATTAAAAAGCCGGTTAATATCTGATGCCAACGACGAAACCGCGGCTTAATTCTACTATTTACATATCATCCTATCAATGAACTGCAGCCGTCATTCCGGTTAGAAAGATTTATTCCCGACAATGATACTGACCATTCACGGCTGCCTAAACATTCCTGATCCTATATCAGCCCATTATTCTCATTAGAAAAATCTGTAGCCAATGACCATACAGCTGCTCTGACTCCTCTACTTTCACAACACTCTGTCAGACTCTTCATATTATCACAGCCATCGTTCCCGTTAGAAAAAATCTGTAAACAGCGGTCACACCGACCACTACTCACCTACCCAAACTCCTACTTCTATGTCACACCCATCGTTCCTCTTAAGAAAATTTATATCCGATGACCATACCCGCTACTGTTCACTTGCCCAAACTTTCCGATTTTCATGCCACCCTATCAGACCCCCCGAATTATTACAGTCCTCATTTCTGTTAGAAACATTTTTAATCAACGTCTACACCGACGACCACCCGCTTCCATATCGTCGTATCGTTCATTTCCTCAAAATGTGGTACTCATCGTTTTTCTTAGAATAAATTCGTATCCAATGACACCGACTACCATTCGTCCACACCGACCGCTTTTCAGCTGTCTAAATTCTCCTATTTTCATATATATGTCATATCATGTCACCTCGAACTCCTACGTCCATATCGCCCGCATCATGTCTCTTAACACGTTGACTGGCAAACATATTTTACTATGTTAGAACCGCGGTGCGATCAAATACTGCAGAGTATGATTAAATCGTGCAAATTGAAAGTAATGGAGATTTATTAGAAAAAAAGTATTGAAGCACATTTCCAATATCAATTGCGTTTACAAGATTACAAATAGGCTTTATTGTGAATTTGTTGCATGTTTAGTAAAATCTTTTGCGCCGGTCGCCGATGACCACCGTGGCAGTCAAAGTGTTAACTAAACTCGAACCCAATGGCTGTAATGACCACTACTCATCTGCCTAAGCTCTCCTAATTTCATATCCTCTTATCAGAACCCTCGAATAATCCGAGCCATTATTCCACTTCACCCCCCTCATACACTTCCTCAAAACGACACCCCGCTGGAAAAATCACAGCACTCCGGCCACCCCCGAAAATGTCCGACTACCACAGCACCCTCCCCAGCCTCACCCCTTCGCATCATGCCGAGCTGCCATTCCCGTTAGCAGCAAACGCCGAAGCTGCCTGGCGCAGAAACGAAAGGAACAACGATTCCCGTTGGTCGCGCATGTTAGGGCGCACGGGCCCTTTGATCCGGCACTGACCCGGTGTGCGTGAGGCCCCTTCCTTCGGGTCCGGGCCCCGACCACGACCACCATTTCTCTCCCCACACGCTTTGGGCGCCCGGTGCCCAGAGCTCGCGAAGAATTAGTATGGGCGAAGAAACAAAAGCAGCGCGACTCGATTCGACGGGTGTGCGGGGCGGGGCGCGGAGGAAGTGGAGGAGGAAGAAAAAAAAGGAGCCGAGATGGCGCCACACGTCCAGCGTGTTTTCGGGGCATCCTCCGGTGCTGTTGGCAAACTCCTTTTTTTCCCACTGCCCGCCGCTCCTTCCTCCTCTCGTTCGCTTCTCTCCAATTCCTCGTCCTTATCTGACGCTCGCAAAGAGGCCTCCTCACGTCGCCGCGGACCACAATCCTCACCCTCGTCCGCGGCTGGGTCCACCTTTTATTTTGCCCGGCCTACCCCCACGGCGGACCCCTATTAGTTCGTCCGCGGCACCGGGATCCCGGAAAAAAAGGACGGCGGGCGACGCTCGCGGAATGGGAAATTTCGGCGGAGTTTTCGAATGTCGATGGGAGAGTATGTTTGCCGCGGACTGGGGGCTAGAGGTGCGCTGTTCATCGTTTGTTGGGGAGGGAGTTTTGCGTTATGTGATTTTGGGCGGCTGGAAGTAATGTAATTAATAATGGAGGGGATGGTCGGTTTCGGACTCGTGACTTTTCGTATCGTGATCAGGTGAGAGGTGAATGCCTTCAGGAAACATAATATTTCAAGGCTTGATTTGTTATATTCGTTTGATTTTCCGTTTGTGGTGGTGGCGCAGTTAGAGGATCTCGGGAGAAAGCGTGTGGCGAGTTTTGAATATCGTGGTAACCACGAATTATGGACAAGAAATGGGTTATCAATCATTTACAGAGACAAAAATTTGGCGTTATACGATTATCGGCTGCTAGAGGTAGTGTGCAATGCCTATGACGAAAGATTGGGAAAGAGTACAGTCCGTATTCCACTTACATCATTTCGTTTTCTGATGACGCGAGGTGTAAATGCCCTCAATAAACATGATATTTCAAGGTTTGATTTTCCATTTTTTTCTGGACTCTATAAAGTATCATAATCTATCAATGCTTATATACGCATGGATCGTCCTTTCACGTTACGACATTCATGACATGCACGCAATTATTTGCGATGCAACACCATCACAAATCGACGAGCACGTCCGTCATATTCCGTTATTACCCAGAAGTCGACGTTTCGTGGAAATTTTCACGTCTCTCGACGCCGGGGGTCACCGTTCGTTCCTTCATTTAACGAAGAGAACCTGGGATGGGTTTGTTTCGGAACCGGGCGAAGCTACCGTATCGATTTCACTTTCTACGTCCTCGGCGCCTCTAGTCAGCTTCTGTTATTTTTACAGAAGTAGAATCGGCCGCGCTCGACGTCGACGGTCTAGTCGACCTTCACGCCGTTTCGGCATTTCGAATACCAATATTACTTCTCCACCTCGAACACGCTTCTCAGCTCGCGCATAAGCGCATTCCACGGCAAATGACATTTTCCAAAAACCGTCAACGCAGAACCCACCTCCACCTACACTTCTCCGGAACGGACCCCAGCAAACTCAAGATCAAAAGTACTTCGACTCCATCTGACGCAATTGCGTGCAGCGACTGTCGTTGAATGAAGTTTTTCCTCATTGACTCGCTGTCGGCCAGCTGTAAAACGAATTTCGTAAGATCCGTAAAATGGCAGCGTGCAATGACACTGATTGCACCGGAACACGCGTGCGTGTGCACACGCACGGCGCGCGTGTGTGTCCAGGTATGGTCGCGAGTAGGAAAAGGTTCGCGAAGGTGATCAGGCTCGACTCCTGCACGGAGCAAGCTTTCGTACAGTTAGTATCACGCGGATTATACGTAAGCGTGTGAGTGCGCGAGCGCACAATTTCCATTGGTACACGGGCTCGTCGACGAAGTTTCTTCTACTTCGTCTTTCCTTCCTTCCACCTTCCCGCTAGCCTCGGTACGCGTAGTACGTAACAAAGGTATCATGAACATTGCGCGCATCTCGAGTATCTCGGAGTGTCAGGGCCGTAAGAAATGTGGTACTGTTCGAGGTACAGTGCGTTGGGTGTAGTCAGGAGAGTTTCGCTGCGTTTGGTATATTTTGCTCAGCACGGCTGGTGTGCGGAAGAGTCGGCGGAGGTGCAAAAATTGGCGTGTGTGAGATCGCGTGTATGTTGTGTTGACGACTAAAAATGAAAATTTAATTTGATAGGTTTGAGTGTAGTGAGGAGTATTTCGGTATATTTCGCTGGTTCGGTGTATTTTGCCGAGCACGGCTGGTGCGCGGAATTATGAATCTACCGAAACACTAAGGTCATCATTAACACTTTGACCGCCATGATGATCATCGGTGACCGGCGCAAGAGATTTTACTGAAGATCCAAAATATTCGCAATGTGTAGCAATTATTATTTTATAAATGCAGTTGTTATTAGCGGATTTAGAGTGATGATGCAAATGGGTTAACAATTTGACTGCCATGATGGTCACTGGTGACCGACGCAAGAAATTTTACTGAAGATCTAAAATATTCGCAATAGCAATTATTATTTTATAAATGCAGTTGTTATTAGCGGATTTAGAGTGATGATGCAAATGGGTTAACACTTTGACTGCCATGATGGTCGCTGGTGACCGGCGCAAGAAATTTTACTGAACATCTAAAATATTCGCAATGTGTAGCAATTATTATTTTATAAATGCAGTTGTTATTAGCGGATTTAGAGTGATGATGCAAATGGGTTAACACCATGATGGTCGCTGGTGACCGGCGCAAGAGATTTTACTGAAGATCCAAAATATTCGCAATGTGTAGCAATTATTATTTTATAAATGCAGTTGTTATTAGCGGATTTAGAGTGATGATGCAAATGGGTTAACACTTTGACTGCCATGATGGTCAATGGTGACCGACGCAAGAAATTTTACTGAAGATCTAAAATATTCGCAATGTGTAGCAATTATTATTTTATAAATGCAGTTGTTATTAGAATAGTGATGCGATCCTTTGGTCTCCAATACCTGCGCATCATTTACATTTTGCATGATTCTGTCAAACGCTGTAGTATTTCATAGCATCGCGGTTCTAATACAGCAAAATCTGCTCCGCAGTCAAATTGTTAACTTCTCAATAACCACCTACACGCAGTCGCCACAATTCTCACTTGCGCCAACATTCACCGCTGTTATACATTCCAAAATATGAAAACGCCTCTAAAAAAATCGCGCTCCCAAACCCTTATCTACCGACTCCAAATAAATACAAACACGCACCCTCCGAGATTTTAGCATACACCAGCACCCCTAGACCACCTTCCCACCTAAGAACCGCGCTTCGTCCGCTTCTCAAAAATCCCCCGCCCCCGCCCGTTCCGCAAAGCGACCACAACCTCACACCTCCACCCCCTAAACCCATCCGCTCTTCGTCTCAGCAGCCAAGGGCCCCTCACCGTCCTCGAGATTTTTCGAGCGCGGCCTGCATTAATCCGCGCCCGCACCGGGCCTCTTCGTCGTCGGATTTTTAAAAGGTCCCGCGCCGGCTCCCAATCGACGAGGCCAGATTTCGACCGGCGCCTTTTGTGCCGGCCCGCCTCGGCTCGGGGGCGCGTCAAATTTGGTTGAAAATCAAATTAATCTCGCGGCTGGACGCAGCAGCCTCTCTCTCTCTCTTTCTTTCTCTTTCTCTCTCATACTCTCTCCTTCTCTCTCTCTCTCTCTCTCTCCGCCTTTTCTCGCCGGCCGACTATTTCTCTCGGTCGCGTTCGCTGACGACACGAGCAAATCGAAGGAACGGGACTGAGGGCTGCGAGGCGAGGGGAGCGGATGGGCCCGGAGGTCCTCCACGCCACCGACACGGACCCAGAGGCGAGAAGAGAAGGTGGCGCAGCAACAAAGAGCTTTGGACTTCTGGCTGCGGTCGGGCCCAGGGCCGTAGCCACGGTGCGTGCCTGGAAAAACTTCCCGGATCAGGGGGAAAAGCCGAAATCGGGGAATTCGGGCGAGGCATCGATGAGTGTGGATGTGAAAAGATGGGGGCCACTCGTGCGGAACGTGGTGGAAAAAGATATGGGGGAAAGGGCGCGGCACGTAGACACGGGAAATTGAAGTTTAATTTGGGCACATTTGGCGAAGTGGGATCTGGGAAAAAGTTTGGCTGCATTTTGGGAAATTGGGCTTTGGTTTAGGTAGTTCGGTGTGGTAAAATTGCGGATGTTGGAGCTTGAGTTTTGATGAATTGGGGAAATTGGGATTTGGTTTGATTACGTTTGGCAAAGTGGGATCTGGGACATCAGAGTTGAGTTCGGTGAAACTTGGAAGGGTCGAACTTGAGTTTTGCTAAAGTTTGGTTTGTTTGAAAATTTGGAAAGAGTTTGGAAAGTTTGTTTGAAAATTTGGTAAGAGTTTGGAAAGTTTTCGAAAGTTTGTTTGAAAATTTAGAAAGTTTGGGAAATTGGAGTTTGGTTTGTTTGAAAATTTGGAAAGTGGAGTTCAGGAGACTCTTGATTAAACCTCTTACGAATTTGATTATAAACCATACCAGTGTGCCTGTTAATCAATATTCTTTATCGGACGATTGGACTTCTTGCGTAATATATTTAACTCACTGTTTCCTGTTCTTTAATTAATCGCTTGAGATTCATCGCACGACAAGCATTGAAAATGTACAACACGTTTCTAGGTGAATTTCTAATGATCATTTGGCGAATGACGTTTCCAGTTGTTGATTCGATATTAGTTGATATTCATCAGCTGCGTTCAAGACTTTGTTTGTCTTTTTTCTCGCAATTATGTGATTGTTGCTCATAAGCTGATTGTGTCATCGTTAATTGTTTTTTCCTCAAGAATATGTTATACGTTCCTTCCAGTGATTGTTACGTTTCACCATACGTTTAGTCTTTCTCAATAGTTGCTTCAGTATTATAAGTACTATTATAAGTACTAATACTATAGCCATGTGAATAGTCAATAGAGAAAGAAAACACAAGAAAAAAATTACTAACAAATGCAACATTACCGACAATTTCACGTTAATACATTTTATATCGATACTAACAACAAATGTAAAACACAATGTGACACAACACGATTATCGAGATCATCAAAATGAACTACGATGTTAAGACAATGTTAGACAAACATTAAATAAAAAGCTAAATCTATTAACTCCAACATCACTAACATGATACACATTACCAACATTACCTTTACTACCTTTTTCAACGTAAACGTGTCTAATCAGATTCTCATTAGATGATCACACAGTTACCCTACTACAAAATTTATTCACAAGCGTCAAGTCTCCGAGATTAATCGCAAAGCATAAAAATGGACCCTAACCGCCAGTGTTTCCTGTGCAGCTGACTTTTTTCGTAGAAACCGCACGGCTACGTCCCTGTTGCATCCTATTCGGTCATTCAAATCTCCGCTCGTAGAAATGAGATGGGCGGCCAAATCGTGTTGCCGCACACCTTATTCGACCCTGGCGCGTACAGAGTGATTCAACAAGAATCAACCGAGAGGCCTAATTTCCAACAACACACTCGACTGGCCCTGCTAAATTTAGGGACATTGTTAAGTAGCACCGGTCTTCCCCGCTCTTGCTCACGCCTGCTGGAGCTGCCTCGCGAATTATACTTAATGGCGACCGACACACGCGTACGGTTAAAAATAAACGTGACATTCTGTCTACGCGACTGAATTTCGGCAGGCGTGGCGATAAATACACTGTTGCGGGACGGTGGTAATTAATGTCTGCAATGTTCAAGAGTGGAAGTGCTAAACGAGTGTGTTTAGGGATTTGTGCAAAATGTTCGGCAAATCGGAGTGGGATTATTGCAGAACAGTGATAATTAATGTCTGTAATGTTAAAGTGTCGAGGTGCTAAACGAATGCGTTTAAGGATTTGTGCAAAATCTTCGGCAAATCGAAGTGTGATAATTTGAGAACATTGATAATTAATGTCTGTAATGTCCAATTATTCAGATGCTAATTTAATAAGTTCGTTCATTCCTTTATCATATACTGTAAACTGTCACAGTACTGCATTCTGTAAATTTACACAGAACATTTTATAAGTCACTCTTATAATATTAGCATATCTAGTACATCAAGTTATTCAAAGGTTGAATAGAAAAGTTTATACGAAGTGTCGCGCAATTTCTGGTGAGATCCGTAGGGTGCCGACAATTAATATCTATAAAATATCGTGCTATCAAATTGAAGGGTCGACAAATTTGTAAAGAGACTGTTGTAAATCACGGTGATTCTGCCCTGGAGCGAAGTTGCATCGAGCGCATTGCGTCGAGTCAGCATGAGACTCAAAACATGGCGACGCGTCCGTTGCAATCTGATACCTTCCGCTTACATTACGCCCACGTGCCGACGCTTATCACTTTGTAAGGACATTAGGTCGCCTTCTTAAAACTTTCGACGCCTGTGCTAAATCAGAACAACGTCTACAGGGTGTTTCCAAGAACATGGGCGTAACTTTGGGAATAGTTTCAGTACGCTAAGGTAAAATGCTTAGGCATTCGAATGATATCGAAATTCAAGAAGTATAAAAAACATTTAGTTGAAGTGATATATGTGTTGAATTGAAAGGGACAGTAGTGTCACATTGCATTTTTTCCTGAATGTTTTCTTTAATTCACGATTCTTGTGGTTGACGCCAGAATAAAAATTGAAGTACTCATGTAATAATTCCTAACATCTTGTCTTTGAAAGGTCGCGGTATTCTGACGTTTTTGCGATAAGAAACAGAAAATTCACTGACTGCAAACGGCCGACGTTTAATAGGCTGTTTATACAAAATGTCACTTACTCGATACATATACGTAACAAATGAAAACCTGCATAAATCTTATTTTTGGCACCGAATTAAATATTTCATCACTAATACTTTAATGCTTTCAAAAACCAATAGTCAAGCGAAAACCTTGTCTTTCTCCTTCAATCCACGATTCTTGCGGTTGACATCAAAGCTAAAATACTCCTGTACACCTTTCTGACATCTTGTCTTTGAAAGGTCACGGTATTCTCCAGTTTTTACGATAAGAAACAGAAAATTCACTGACTGCAAACGGCCGACGTTTAATAGGCTGTTTATACAAAATGTCACTTACTCGATACATATACGTAACAAATTGAAACCTGCATAAATCTTATTTTCGGCACCGAATTAAATATTTCATCACTAATACTTTAATGCCTTCAAAAACCAATAGTCAAGCGAAAACCTTGTCTTTCTCCTTCAATCCACGATTCTTGCGGTTGACATCAAAGCTAAAATACTCATGCACACCTTTCTGACAACTTGTCTTTGAAACGTCACGGTATTCTGAAGTTTTTGCGATAAGAAACAGAAAATTCACTGACTGCAAACGGCCGACGTTTAGTAAGCTGTTTTTACAAAATGGCACTTACTGGATACATATACGTAACAAATGAAAACCTGCATAAATCTTATTTTCTGTATCGAATTAAACATTTCATCACTAATACTTTAATGCTTTCAAAAGCCAATAGTCAAGCAAAAACCTTGTCTTTTTCCTTCAATCCACGATTCTGGCGGTTGACATCAAAGCTAAAATACTCATGCACACCTTTCTGACATCTTGTCTTTGAAAGATCACGGTATTCTGAAGTTTTTACGATAAGAAACAGAAAATTCACTGACCGCATACGGCCGACGTTTAGTAAGCTGTTTTTGCAAAATGGCACTTACTCGATACATATACGTAACAAAGGAAAATCTGCATAAATCTCATATTCGGCACCGAATTAAATATTTCATCACTGATACTTTAATGCTTTCAAAAACCAATAGTCAAGCGAAAACCTTGTCTTTCTCCTTCAATCCACGATTCTTGCGGTTGACATCAAAGCTAAAATACTCATGCACACCTTTCTGACATCTTGTCTTTGAAACGTCACGGTATTCTGAAGTTTTTGCGATAAGAAACAGAAAATTCACTGACTGCAAACGGCCGACGTTTAGTAAGCTGTCTTTACAAAATGGCACTTACTGGATACATATACGTAACAAATGAAAACCTGCATAAATCTCATATTCGGCACCGAATTAAATATTTCATCACTAATACTTTCATACTTTCAAAAACCAATAGTCAAGCAAAAACCTTGTCTTTCTCCTTAAAACCACGATTCTTGCGGTTGACATCAAAGCTAAAATACTGATGCACACCTTTCTGACATCTGTCTTTGACACGTCACGGTATCCTAAAGTTTTCACGGAACCCCGCCATTCGTCTAACAAAACGCTCACTGAACCTGAAACGTCCGCGAAGGAGCATCCTGCGCGCGAGAACGATCTATCCTCTATTTTTTCTTCAGTTCTTCAGCCGTTCCCGCCGATCGACGGGTTTCTTCTCTTCACGCACGTCCTCCCGCTGCTCTGCGCTTCTCGGAACTCGAAAGAAGAAACGGAAGATCAGCGCAGCGAGAATAAAGAGGACGAAAGCCTAAACATTGTTGCGCGCCGGTGTTCGGCGGGCCAAGAGTTTTTGAGTAAAAAACCAACCTGACCTCAACTCCAAGTTTTCGGTGGGTGAAGACTTTTTGAATGAGAAGCGAGACTGATTTGAAGTACGAAATGTGTTGACGATCTGTGAACTATTGAGTGGAGAAGATGGGGGTTGAAATAGAGAGAAGCAGGAACGTAAAGAGGCGGTTGTTCAAAGAAGAGGTGACGGACAAATTTTGGGTTGACTTGACGTTTCAAAGTGGAAAAAAGGTCTCGTGTAAATGTGAGGGTGCAAGTTGATGGAAAGTCATTCGATGATTTGGTTAATTTCAGGATTACGGTCATTTACTAAATGATTGAGAAATATGAAGCCCTTTTCAAATGTTATCAAGTTCAAGTGTTAACACTTTGACTGCCATGATGGTCGCCGGTGACCGACGCAAGAAATTTTACTGAAGATCCAAAATATTCGCAATGAGTAGCAATTATTATTTTTTAAATGCAAGTGTTATTAGAATAGTGATGAAAAGGGGTTGTTTTCCAATACCTGCACATTATTTACATTTTAATTAGGAATTCAGGCGACAAAAAATGTATGATTCAGAGCGTCGCTGTTCTCACATTTTTTCTATGACCTAAGACTGAGTGACCAGGTACTTTTGTAGACTACGGAAAAGGGGTTGTTTTAATGAAGTGAATTATTCCCTTTTCGATTAGGAACGACAGGCGACAAAAAATGTACTGATTCAAAGGTGTCGGTCAGTGGTTTTTACATTTTTAGCGTGGGTTGAGTGCGAGTGATTGGGTACGTTGGCAAATTTTATCATAGGCGACAGAAAATTCACCTATTCAAACGCGTCGGCCGGTGGTTTTCACATTTTTTCTATGGCCTAAGACCGAGTGGCAGGGTACTTTTGTAAACTATGGAAAAGGGGTTGTTTTAACGAAGTGAATTATTGTCTTTTAATTAGGAACGACAGGCGACAAAAAATTTACTGATTCAGACGCGTCGGCTGCTGGTTTTCACATTTTTTCTATGACCTAAGACCGAGTGACCAGGTACTTTTGTAGACTACGGAAAAGGGGTTGTTTTAAAGAAGTGAATTATTGCCTTTTTGATTAGGAACGACAGGCGACAAAAAATTTAGTGATTCAAAGGCGTCGGTCGGTGGTCTTCACATTTTTAGCGTGAGTTGAGTGCGAGTGATTACGTTGGTAAATTTTATTATAGGCGACAGAAAATTCACCTATTCAAACGCGTCGGCCGCTGGTTTTCACATTTTTTCTATAGACTAAGACCGAGTGACCGGGTACTTTTGTAGACTATAGAAAAGAGGTTATTTTAATTAAGTGAATTATTGCTTTTTTGATTAGGAACGACAGGCAACAAAAAATTTACTGATTTAAAAGCGTCGGTCGGTGTTGTTCACATGTTTAGCGTGAGTTGAGTGCGAGTGATTGGGTACGTTGGTAAATTTTGTCGTAGGTGACAGAAAATTCGCCTATTCAAACGCGTCGGCTGCTGGTTTTCACATTTTTTTCTATGACCTGCGACCGAATGACCGTGTACTTTTGTAAACTACGGAATAGGGGTTGTTTTAATTAAGTGAATTATTGCTCTTTTGATTAGGAACGGCAGGTGACACAAAATTTACGGATTTAAAGGCGTCGGTCGGTAGTTTTCACATTTTTAGCGTGGCTTGAGGGCGAGTGATTGGGTACGTTGGTAAATTTTACCATAGGTGGCAGAAAATTCACTGAGTGAAAAACGTTGGCGGGTAGTTCCAAAATGTTTAGAGGGAGCTAAGTATTAGAGGGTACGGTTCTGCTCTTTGGTAGATTTTACAAAATGGGGTCTACTTTAGACCTTGTCCTGTATCGTGTTAACGTGCTTTTGGTTGGAAAAGATAAGCGAAAGAAAATTCACTGACTGAAAGGCGTCGGTGGGAATCTTTTACATCTTTAGAATGGGTTAAGAAGCAGATGATAGGGTTTTACGGTAGTATATGCGGATTATGGCTTGTTTTTTACTAAAATTTACTGTACTTATTTCAGTTGTCATGTTACTTATTTCAGTACCTACTTAAATGAAATTTTTTCTTTACTCATTTCGGTATTTACTTTACTGTACACTATTGTACATCGCCGTCTTCCATCCTGTTCCATTACATACTCTCACACCATCTCATACCTCGCCTTCTGTCGAGCACAAAGAACATTCTTCTTTCTCCCGCCAGCGTGTTTCCCGATTTGACGACGCCTTGACGGAATCTCCGCGCATTCCTTTCCATCTCTGAATCTCGTTGTTTCGTCGGTCGAAGAAAAATGTGTCGCATCGCCGGAAGAAGTGCATCATGTATTCAGGACTGGTACCCTAAATCCGACGCTATTTATGGTAGGGGTATTCACGACCAACTCGCTTCTTTCTTTCCTCCTCGTCCCGAGAGGACAAGACGGCCACGGGCTTATCTCGGAATCTCGGAAGGTTTAAACTCGAGCATCCCGTTGCGGATGAGATAAGCGACCTAACGAATCGCCTATGAATGAACCCGACGCGGGTTCATTACTGAATATCGACGACTGGCGGGTCTATTTATCTTGCGACCCCTGATGATAGACTTCCGACACGACCTACGTGTATTCTCGCACAGCGTGTGATTTTTTTATGGAAGCTACTAAGTTACTCGTCGTAAGGAAATTAAGGCGGCGGTGGCATTGTTGGAATAGCTGCGCAGGATGATTTGAGCCGTTTATTTTGAAAGTGGCCTAATTCCATTTATCTTCAAATGAAGATAAATAACATTTACTGATAAATAACATGAATTTGTACATGTAACCATGGTAACCGGAAAATATTGAAAAACGGAGTTAGGTCACTTTCAAAATAAACGGCTCATTTATCGGTGATATGTGTTTGAATTAGTAATGGTGGTGAGGGAATTAAAACAGAGGTGGGCGTGAGGCGAATTATTTGCGAAACATTGTTCGTCAGGGATGTTTAGCCAAAACAGTTGCTATGATAGTGAAAGGATTTAAGATGTCACGAAATTTTCGGGATGTGTGTGAATGACAACGTCAGGTGTACCTGAATTTTGTTTTGGGGGAAATACGGAATGGCTTCACATAGTTAGATGTTATGAAGGCATTAACCCTTTGACTGCTGAATACTTCTGGTCAAAGCGTTCGCTGAGGACGAAATACTTTCGCACGTGTGAACACTATTGATACATATTTAAGGCGCAACGCAATTCTAATGATAATTCTTTATTTACGCCGAATTGAATAATGCAAGAAAATTATTTGATAAAGAACGCATGTTTATCTCATAGATAGTCGTCTCACGCTCTGTATTCGCCTTATAGATTTATAATTGTGGCTACAGTAGGTAAGAAATTGAAACGTTTGGGGACGCATATATGTCTCCATAGCACTGAAAGGGTTAAAAGATGATCGTTCGCGATGATCACCGACAACTGCCCTATATAATTAATTGGAAATCCCGGATTTGTGAAAAAGTAAGTGCGATATCATCTTCAATTTACCAACAAAACTCCGAACACAAAACCCTTACTACACCACGCGATCCAACATTAACCAAGCCCATCGTGCCAATAACCGGACACAAAAGCCTTATCTTTTCCACTTAACAATTGCAGGCCCCTAAACCGCGCACTTTCTTCCGCCGCGCCCCGTATAATTACCGTAACAACGGTAAGTTCGCGATAATCAGAGTCAACTACCCTATATAATTAATTGAAAATCCCGGATTTGTGAAAAAGTGATGGCGATATCATCTTCAATCTACACCACCATAACTTCGAACACAAAACCCTTACTACACCGCGCGATCCAACATTAACCAAGCCCATCGTCTTAATAACCGACAGAAAAGCCTTATCTTTTCCACTTAACAATTGCAGGCCCCTAAACCGCGCACTTTCTTCCGCCGCGCCCCGTATAATTACCGTAACAACGGTAAGTTCGCGATAATCAGAGTTAACTGCCCTATATAATTAATTGGAAATCCCGGATTTGTGAAAAAGTAAGTGCGATATCATCTTCAATCTACCACCGAAACTCCGAACACAAAACCTTTACTACACCACGCGATCCAACATTAACCAAGCCCATCGTCTCAATAACCGGACACAAAAGCCTTATCTTTTCCACTTAACAATTGCAGGCCCCTAAACCGCGCACTTTCTTCCGCCGCGCCCCGTATAATTACCGTAACAATGGTAAGTTCGCGATAATCAGAGTCAACGGCCCTATATAATTAATTGAAAATCCCGGATTTGAGAAAAAGTAAGTGTGATATCATCTTCAATCTACCACCAAAACTCCGAAAGCAAAACCCTTACTACACCACGCGATCCAACATTAACCATGCCCATCGTCTCAATAACCGGACACAAAAGCCTTATCTTTTCCAGTTAACAATTGCAGGCCCCTAAACCGCGTACTTTCTTCCGCCGCGCCCCGTATAATTACCGTAACAACAGTAAGTTCGCGATAATCAGAGTTAACTGCCCTATATAATTAATTGGAAATCCCAGATTTGTGAGAAAGTAAGTGCGATATCATCTTCAATCTACACCACCAAAACTCCGAACACAAAACCTTTACTACACCACGCGATCCAACATTAACCAAGCCCATCGTCCCAATAACCGGACACAAAAGCCTTATCTTTTCCACTTAACAATTGCAGGCCCCTAAACCGCGCACTTTCTTCCGCCGCGCCCCGTATAATTACCGTAACAATGGTAAGTTCGCGATAATCAGAGTCAACGGCCCTATATAATTAATTGAAAATCCCGGATTTGTGAAAAAGTAAGTGTGATATCATCTTCAATCTACCACCAAAACTCCGAAAGCAAAACCCTTACTACACCACGCGATCCAACATTAACCATGCCCATCGTCTCAATAACCGGACACAAAAGCCTTATCTTTTCCAGTTAACAATTGCAGGCCCCTAAACCGCGTACTTTCTTCCGCCGCGCCCCGTATAATTACCGTAACAACAGTAAGTTCGCGATAATCAGAGTCAACTGCCCTATATAATTAATTGGAAATCCCGGATTTGTGAAAAAGTAAGTGCGATATCATCTTCAATCTACCAACAAAACTCCGAACACAAAACCCTTACTACACCGCAGATCCAACATTAACCAAGCTCATCGTCCCAATAACAGGACACAAAAGCCTTATCTTTTCCACTTAACAATTGCAGGCCCCTAAACCGCGCACTTTCTTCCGCCGCGCCCCGTATAATTACCGTAACAACGGTAAGTTCACGATAATCAGAGTTAACTGCCCTATATAATTAATTGGAAATCCCGGATTTGTGAGAAAGTGATGGCGATATCATCTTCAATCTAAACCACCAAAACTCCGAACGCAAAACCCTTACTACACCACGCGATCCAACATTAACCAAGCCCATCGTCTCAATAACTGGACACAAAAGCCTTATCTTTTCCACTTAACAATTGCAGGCCTCTAAACCGCGCACTTTCTTCCGCCGCGCCCCGTACAATTACCGTAACAACGGTGAGTTCGCGATAATCAGAGCTAACTGCCCTATATAATTAATTGGAAGTCCCGCATTTGTGAAAACGTGAATACGATATCATCTTCAATCTACACCACCAAAACTCCGAACACAAAACCTTTACTACACCACGCGATCCAACATTAACCAAGCCTATCGTGCCAATAACCGGACACAAAAGCCTTATCTTTTCCACTTAACAATTGCAGGCCCCTAAACCGCGTACTTTCTTCCACTGCGCCCCGTACAATTACCGTAACAACGGTAAGTTCGCGACAATCAGAGTTAAATGCCCTATATAATTAATTGGAAATCCCGGATTTGTGAAAAAGTGAATACGATATCATCTTCAATCTACACCACCAAAACTCCGAACACAAAACCCTTACTACACCACGCGATCCAACATTAACCAAGCCCATCGTCCCAATAACCGGACACGAAAGCCTTATCTTTTCCACTTAACAATTGCAGGCCTCTAAACCGCGTACTTTCTTCCGCCGCGCCCCGTATAATTACCGTAACAACAGTAAGTTCGCGAAAAGACCGTGATCTCGCGTCGTTACCCACCCATCCCCAGAATTCCACTCGTCAAACACTTCGAATTCCCGTCACGTCGCGCCGGGCCAGTCCGGCGTCTACCAAGAATGAATATCTTTTCGACAATCAGCCGCCAACAAACGTTTCGTCGGCTAATTACACGGTTTTTCGGCGTCCCGCCTCGGGCCGAAAAAACGAAGGCGGCGAGTGCGGCTCAGAGGCCGGCGGGGCCACGACAAATCCTCGATGACGCAATTCCGACCGGTCGTCGAACCGTGCTTTTTCTCTCGCCGTACGACTCTCGACGTGCACGCGCGCGCACCCACCGACTTTCATTCATTCGCCTGAAAAAATATGAACGCACACGGCGCGCGAGCGGGCGTGCATGCTGATGAAACGTGCCTTCGAAACGTGCCTTTGAAACGCTGCCAGGAGTGCAGCCGAGGGGAACGTCGAAACGCCTAGGACTTCATTCAAGATGGGATCGGCAGTGGACGCGCAGGAAGTCTATTGCGCGCTCGACGCTTTCGTGGAAGGGGTCTTTTTGGAAATCGTGTGGGAAAGCGTCGCGCGAGAGAAGGTTGAGTGCTGAGGGCGTGTTGGGTTGGAATGGGGATGCAACGAGCGGAAAATCGGTTGAATTGGGAAAAATTAATTATTTCAGTGCTGTGGGTGGGTGTAAGTGTTTGGTGAAAGTTAGGGAAACTATGCACGAATGTATGCACTTGTCGATTTTTTCGATCCACACGTTTTGCGGTCAGAATGATCATGTTTTAAGGGGTATTTTTGCTACAGAATTCACACTAATGGAAAATTACACATTGACGATTTAACACTTTGATTGTCATGACGGTCACCGCTGACCGGCGCAAGAGATTTTACTGAAGAACCAAAATATTCGCAACGGGTAGCAATAATTATTTTATAAATGCAGTTATTGTTAGTGGTGAGGGCATGTTGGGTTGGAATACGGATGCAATGAGCGGAAAATCGGTTGATTTGGGAAAAATTAATTATTTCGGTGCTGTGGGTGGGTGTAAGTGTTTGGTGAAAGTTAGGGGAAACTATGCAGGCATGAATGCGCTTGTCGATTTTTTCGATCCATACGTTTTGCCATCAGAATGATCATGTTTGAAGGGGTATTTTTGCTACAGAATTCACACTAGTGGAAAATTACACATTGACGGATTAATACTTTGATTGCCATGACGGTCACCGCTGACCGGCGCAAGAGATTTTACTGAAGAACCAAAATATTCGCAACGGGTAGCAATAATTATTTTATAAATGCAGTTATTGTTGGTGGTGAGGGCATGTTGGGTTGGAATACGGATGCAATGAGCGGAAAATCGGTTGAATTGGGAAAAATTCATTATTTCGGTGCTGTGGGTGGGTGTAAGTGTTTGGTGAAAGTTAGGAAAACAATGCACGAATGTATGCACTTGTCGATTTTTTCGATCCACACGTTTTGCTGTCAGAATGATCATGTTCGAAGGGGTATTTTTGCTACAGAATTCACACTAGTGGAAAATTACACATTGACGGTATAACACTTTGATTGCCATGACGGTCACCGCTGACCGGCGCAAGAGATTTTACTGAAGAACCAAAATATTCGCAACGGGTAGCAATAATTATTTTATAAATGCAGTTATTGTTAGTGGTGAGGGCATGTTGGGTTGGAATACGGATGCAACGAGCGGAAAATTGGTTGAATTGGGAAAAATTAATTATTTCAGTGCTGTGGGTGGGTGTAAGTGTTTGGTGAAAGTTAGGGAAACTATGCACGAATGTATGCACTTGTCGATTTTTTCGATCCACACGTTTTGCGGTCAGAATGATCATGTTTGAAGGGGTATTTTTGCTACAGAATTCACGCTAGTGGAAAATTACACATTGACGGTTTAACACTTTGATTGCCACGACGGTCACCACTGACCGGCGCAAGAGATTTTACTGAAGAACCAAAATATTCGCAACGGGTAGCAATAATTATTTTATAAATGCAGTTATTGTTGGTGGTGAGGGCATGTTGGGTTGGAGTACGGATGCAATGAGCGGAAAATCGGTTGATTTGGGAAAAATTAATTATTTCGGTGCTGTGGGTGGGTGTAAGTGTTTGGTGAAAGTTAGGGAAACTATGCACGAATGTATGCACTTGTCGATTTTTTCGATCCACACGTTTTGCGGTCAGAATGATCATGTTTGAAGGGGTATTTTTGCCACAGAATTCGCACTAGTGGAAAATTACACATAGACGGTTTAACACTTTGATTGCCATGACGGTCACCGCTGACCGACGCAAGAGATTTTACTAAAGAACCGAAATATTCGCAACGGGTAGCAATAATTATTTTATAAATGCAGTTATTGTTAGAATAGTGATGCGATCCTTTGGTCTCCAATACCTGCGCATTATTTAGATTTTGCATAATTCAGTCAAACGCTGTAGTATTTCATAGCATCGCCGTTCTAATATAGCAAAATACGCACGGCAGTCAACGTGTTAAGAGCCCGCACGGAAAATTGGAAATATGTAAAATTTTCGAAGCATATCAATAAAATATATTGACACTTATAATGAAATGATTTAACGCGTCGTATATATGTAAATTAATTTGGTTTTGTATAAATGTGAATCTACTAAAGTTGTGCAGGCACTCGTAATGTTCGAATATCAAATAATTGATGATGATAAAATGAAAACGTATGTAATACTTGATCAGTACTGTGTTTAGCAAAAGTGACACGGAAAAATGATTTGTTCTACCGACGTTTCGGAAGATTAGTGGTGTTAAGTGGATTGCTTGGGCTGTTGCAGGAAACATGGACACGATGTGGAGGTTGATCACGATAGCGGTCGTCCTGGGAATTTGTTCGTTTTTTGCGGAGGGTCATCGTGAGCATAAGGTACGTTGGCATTAAAATTGTGAACAGACAATTACAGAATTATGCACTGGGGGTCATCACATTATCTTCAAAAATTGTAATTGCAGAAAGCACATGTTTTGTGATACGTCTAAATTCGCGAAGCTTTTGAATAAATTCTACTCAGGGAGTCACACGATTTACAGACGAATTCTCACATTTTCTGGTACTGGATCATTCCTAACACAAAATATTCGCATGTATTTTACATTATTTTGTTTTGCATTTCATTTAGTTATTTCGAAGCGTCAGAATTCTTCGCATTGAAGAATCAACTGCATCTTCCTTAACAGATTCAAATATCCATTGAACTAATATTGCGACACACGTGAAATTCCATAACATTCCCTCATATATGAAGACAAATTTTCACGGTTAAACTTTGCACGTTTCTTCCCTGCCGCATTTGCAAGTTGCGCGGACGGCGTGACGTCATTATTCGGAACCGTTATGAATTTCATAATAATACGATCGGCATTTCTCCGTCACAGGTTCACAACATCGTCCTGTACCCAGACAAGCACAGTTGGTGCAAGACGACCCCCATCAAGCAAGTGGTTACGTGGCCGCAGTGTTCCTCCAAGGAACTGGACAACAATGTCTGTGTCGGAGCCTGTTTCTCATATATGGTGCCTCACAGCGAACCTTCCGCTCCTGGCGACCTCATAAGGCCTTATTGCGACTCCTGTCAACCGTTGGACAGCGTTTGGCACACGGTTGGTTAATAATATATGATCGAAGATGAAGCATATTTGCGAATTACATATACCAATTGGTGTGATTACTTGACGCATTGGTGCCATATCACTTTTACACCGAGTGCTACAATAGAATTGTTTCCGATTATTCTAATTGCTACTTATTTCAATTATTGCACAAAATCTAATTTTGTAGAATATATTAGAGAATTATAGTAACAAAAATGCGTGAAAATAGTAAAAACATTTACTGCTTAACATCACCACTAACAGCATGATTACAAATAGACAACCAGCAAGCATTAGACCCCCATTAACAGCAGCCCACATATGTTTATATTCAAGTCTTTCGCGGCCCCAATTATGAAAATGCTTGGCGAACATCAACTAGCCAACTCTTTCCAACAACACATCTTCCATCTCAACTACGAAATCGTACCACTCCCAATCACTTCCGTACATCCTCACCTACGTTAATCACTTACTTTCACATTAGTCAATGAGTCATAAAACGCAGCATTTCATAATCAAAGCATTTTCATAAAATACGCTCTTTTCCTACTGAAAACCGAAACCGTTCGACAACTTTTACTTGAGCATTTCTACATCTCGCATTGGCAAGTAAATAACAACAATAGTCAATGAGACTAATGTGGAAGTAAGTGATTAGCGTAGGTGAGGATGTGCGGAAGTGATTGGGAGTGGTGCAATATTGTGGTTGAGATGGAAGATGTGCTGTTGGAAAGAGTTGGCTACTTGATGGTTGCCAAGCATTCTCATAATTTCATAAAACACAGCATTTCATAATCAAAGCATTTTCATAAAACACGCTCTCTTCCTACTGAAAACCGAAACCGTTCGGCAACTTTTACTTGACCGTTTCTACATCTTGTATTGGCAATTAAATAACACTAACGTGCGTCTCAATATTTTTCCGCAAACCCCCATTATCTCATCCACCATTATCCATAAAATCAAAAGAAGCAGCCGCCACTCAACATTTACTTCCGCAGGTAACCCTAGACTGCAAAGACGAGGAGAACAACTCCCTAACAATGCAGAAGAAGGTCCAGATCATCACGAACTGTTCCTGCAGCTCCTGCATGGAGACGTCCCGCATCAAGCCCGACTACAACACCCTCCTACAGTCCCTCACCGAGGAGAATCTCGACAAGAACGTGAACGTCGTCCACGAGACCCCCGATCTACTACTCAACCCCAACCTAAACTCCTCAAAATCCACACCCCGCGACGGCGTGCAGGCCAACGAGCGTTTCCTGCAGCTCTTCAAGAGTCTCAAGGACTCCGAGAAGTTAGATGAGTCGGGCGCGAAGGAGTTTATTTCGAAGATCGAGGAAGACATCGACCTGGACAAGCTCCAGCAGCTGCTGACGAAGTTCATACAGGAAGAAGAAAGGCACCAGCACCATCAGCCCTCAAAACCGCAGCAGCAGCAGCAACAAGGAACGCATCATGGAACGATGCTGCATCGCGGACCTCATCATTCGATGGTCCTCGACGCAGTAGTCAAGGAGAAGATCGACGTCGAGCCGCATTACTTGCACCCTGCGGTCGCCGGGCAGGAAATCAGCTATCACGACAACGTTCTAGTGGACAAAGGCAAGAAGAAGGACTTCTAGGGTAGCGACGAGGCGATGCGAGGCTCGCGTGATTGATGTGACTTGAGTTGCGGATTGGCGGGAATGATCGAGGGAACGAGATGGGCGGGGTTCGGTCAATTGTCTGGCGAGACTCGATTGTCCTGCGTGCACGGAGGTAGCGGTGCGACGTGCCGAGTCTGGGATAGTTCAATTAGTGACGGTCGGCGGATGCATGTTATGGGGAGTTCGGTCTTTGAGAGAGTGTGCTTTGTCCGAATTCGTAGGCACGGCGAATCATATGGAGAGTAGTAAAATTAGTGACAGTCGGCTCGAGTATGTTATTCATGTTTATGTTGTCGGGAGTGTGCTTTGTTTAAACTCGATAGTACGGCGAACGATATGGACAGTGGTAAATTTAGGGACAGTCGGCTTATTCAGATTTATTTTTCGGGAGTGTGGTTTGTTAAAATTTGTTAGTTTCTCGTACGGTATGAACGATAGTAAAATTAGCTGCAGCCGGTTAAAGTATGTAATGGGAATGTAGGTTGTTGGGGAAGTATGATATGGAGAGTAGTAGATTAGTGACAGTCGGCTCAAGTGTGTTATTCATGTTTATGTTGTCGGGAGTGTGCTTTGGTTAAACTCGATAGTACGGCGAACGATATGGGCAGTGGTAGATTTAGTGACAGTCGACGTATTCAGATTTATTTTTCGGGAGTGTGGTTTGTTAAAATTTGTTAGTTTGACGTACGGTATGAACGATAGTAAAATTAGCTGCAGCCGGTTAAAGTATGTTATGGGAATGTAGGTTGTTGGGGAAGTATGATATGGCAGTAGTAAAATTAGTGACAGTCGGCTCGAGTATGTTATTCATGTTTATGTTGTCGGGAGTGTGCTTTGTTTAAACTTAATAGTACGGCAAACGATATGGACAGTGGTAAATTTAGTGACGGTCGGCTTATTCAGATTTATTTTTCGGGAGTGTGGTTTGTTAAAATTTGTTAGTTCCACGTATGGTATGAACGATAGTAAAATTTGCTGCAGCCGGTTACAGTATGTAATGGGAATGTAGGTTGTTGGGGAAGTATGATATGCAGAGTAGTAAAATTAGTGACAGTCGGCTGAAGTATGTTATTCATGTTTATGTTGTCGGGAGTGTGCTTTGTTTAAACTCGATAGTATGGAGAACGATATGGACAGTGGTAAATTTAGTGACAGTCGGCTTATTCAGATTTATTTTTCGGGAGTGTGGTTTGTTAAAATTTGTTAGTTTGACGTACAGTGTGAACCATAGTAAAATTAGTTGCAACCGGTTAAAGTGTGTTATGGGAATGTAGGTTGTTGGGGAAGTATGATATGACAGTAGTAAAATTAGTGACAGTCGGCTCGAGTATGTTATTCATGTTTATTCGTCGGGAGTCTGATTTAAACAAACTCGATAGTACGGCGAACGATATGGACAGTGGTAAATTTAGTGACAGTTGGCTTATTCAGATTTATTTTTCGGGAGTGTGGTTTGTTAAAATTTGTTAGTTTGACGTACAGTGTGAAAGATAGTAAAATTAGTTGCAGTCGGTTAAAGTATGTTATGGGAATGTAGGTTGTTGGGGAAGTATGATATGGAGAGTAGTAAAATTAGTGACAGTCGGCTGAAGTATGTTATTCATGTTTATGTCGTCAGGAGGGTGCTTTGTTTAAAATCGATAGTACGGCGAACGATATGGACAGTGGTAAATTTAGTGACAGTCGGCTTATTCAGATTTATTTTTCGGGAGTGTGGTTTGTTAAAATTTGTTAGTTTCACGTACGGTATGAACGATAGTAAAATTAGTTGCAGTCGGTTAAAGTATGTTATGGGAATGTAGGTTGTTGGGGAAGTGTGGTTTGTCTGAATTTTTATGTCTCGGTAAATGATATGGGCAGTAATATAATTAGTGACAGTCGGCTGAAGTATGTTATTCATGTTTATAACGTTGAGAGTGTGGTTTGTCGAGATTCAATAGTTTGGCCTACGATATAAACAAAAGAAAAATGATTGACAGTTGGCTGAAGTGTATTAAATGTGTTTGTACCGTTACGAGTGTGGTATGTAAAAATTCAATAGTTTGCCGTACGATGTGAACAACAGAAAAATTATTGACAGTTGGATGAAGTATATTACTGGAGTTTGTATCGTCGAGGATGTGATTTGTCTAAATTCAATAGCTTCTCATACAACATGTACAATTGCTCAGTTATTAAAAGTTGACTAAAGTATATTATTGGAATTTTTATCATCGGGAACGTGGTAAGTGTACATCCAGTAGTTTATCTGCGATATGAACAATAATTAAATTACTGATTGGAATTTATGTCATTGGAAGAGTATGTTTAGATTTAATAGTGTGTCATATGATATGAATAATAGTTCAATCATTAAAATGTATTAAAATGACGATTGAAATTTATATCGTCAGGAATATGTCACGTCTGAACTTGACAGTCTGTCGTATGATAATGACCAATAATTAAATTATTGACAACCGATAAAAATATATTTTTGATATTTGAATTGTCAGAAGAATCCGGTATGTCTAAATTCAATGATTTTCCTTACCATTACGAACACAGCAGACGGCTTAACAAATAAGATTAAAGCACGTATGCGTTAAAACGAACAATTGCACGTGCTCATGCGAAACTGCACACTCCATACAGACATTATGCACACCAAACTATTTACGTTTGCTTATTACGTCGACATAGCTATATATGCCTATAGCATTCCCAACGTATCGAATCATTGCGTTATAAAATTGAATCGGATGTGCGTATAAAATTTTGTGTTCAAGAGAACTCGGACGAGGCACGGTGCGATACAGAAACGTGAAATGGCCTGCGTTCACGTAAGCGAGAATGTGTTCGACGCGAAGGTTGTCAATGAAGTCGTTAACGGTTTGTAACTTTCAACGAAAAGGGGAGTGTCGACGTTCCGAAATGGGACACACGGGGTGGGCGAAGAAAATGGGGAAGGAGAAGAGAGAAAATTCTAATATATTTAACTATTATTATTATATTAATTAACTATTTAACAAGCTTGCGCAATCATTTGACATTATTCGTAACTATAACGTCTCTTTTAAGGATTTGTAACTCCGTCGACGGGCGTGTTTATGCGTTTACGAATGCGCTTTACCGTATTCCAATGTCAGCTTCAAGTGTACTGTGTATTATCATTTGTTTCTCATAGACAATAAAGGAACGATCTCCGATAATTTGGTCATTTTATTATTCCGTGCAAACTTCCTTATACATTGACGGAAAACTGAATTGTGTGGCGTGATTAAAATAACTACTCGCATATTAACTTCTCGAGTAGTTTGCGTGAAGAAGCAGGCTTTTGCTGATATGCAGGAAAATTAATATAAATAAAATATCCTAAACTGTTGGTGTATACCAGTTATTGATAATCAAAATGCATTTATGTTGATTAAAAAGCTGGAAATTGAAAACGAAATTTTAATCCATCGTTTCAAATAAGTCACGTTAGTTAAAATTATCGCAGATAAAAGAAAATGTGGTTACTGAAATGTGCATTATGCCACAGTAGACGTAAAGTACAAAACAGAGAATTTTTATATGTTCGAATATAAACATGCTGAAGTAGCAACCTGAATAAAATGACCAATCAAATTATAGAACACAGCATAAATTTCAAAGGTAAGAAACGTTTTAAAAATTCGGCCGTTGCTGTCGCGACGAATGCATTATAAATATTTTAACTGCTACAAACATATTGTACAAACAAAAACACGTGTATATAAACAATTCATAGAACCGATTGGACTATTTAGTATAATATCTATTTTCTGTAGTGTGTAATTCATTACAGTCTATTTATTATTGTAATTTTGGCTAGCTTCGAAATGCATTTCAAATTAATTTTTCAAACAAAGTTTCTCCAAACAAACGGGCTTACCAACTTTCTTTTCCTACTCTCTGTGCCTGATACTTATGCTTGATTTGATTATATATATTCAATATAATTATTAGAATTTTTGGATAATACAGTAGCATACACATCCTATTAAATAGGGAAATGAATGAAAAAAGTTCTCTTGGGCATACTGGCTGTGCCTAATCGTTACACTCGACACGTATTCGGCATAATTATTACAATTTTTTAATTGAACAGTGGAATACAGATTCTGTTAAATGTAGAAATGAACAGAAAGCCGAAACTATGAAGATACGTCTACGTCCACCTGTTACATCGTTTTCTATACTAACTCCGTAGCGTGCCTTATGTAAATTCACAGCAGACAGCTAATCTTTATGGGCAATGGCACGAGAGTCTTGCCGGAGAACCTGTTTTGAATATGCAACTTGCAATCGCTCTGACATAGTTAAACTTCATTTATTCTCGCATTAAGTCCGAGCTTATGATTTATCACGACAAAGTACTTCAAATCATTATCGTGCACTTGCACGTGGAGTTCGGAAGAGGAAACTTACGCGTAATTTTTTCTATTGAAGAACGTCATTTTATAAGATCACTCGAGGGTGAAATGTTTTTGTTTGACGTATCGATGCATTTTTTTCGGCGCACTTAGTGCTGGTAGAGTGACCGGAAAAATTGATAATGCTGGCCAATTCGATCGATGCCAGACGTCTATTTTCATCTTCCAGCCAATGCGGTCGACCCCTCGACCATCATACTCACTTCTTCACTGATCGTAATTTGCCCGGCAGACATCACACGTGCGTGCAATCATGTAATTCTCTAAACTGGTCCGCTGGGTACGAGCGCATTACGTCAGTTACGTCTCTCACGTATTCGTTCGCAAGGAGAAGCACCGGGTAGAAGACACGGATTTAGCTCGAGTTTTAAAACACGTCCAGATTAAAAAAATAGAGGTACGTGCGTCAGTCTTGCTATCCAATAGCCTTAGGCTTGGTAATAAAATCATGGTTTTTTCAAAAACGTGAACACGTGGGAAAAATATAATACTTGCTCTCGTATATGAAATGAAAGAGGATCGAATCAGGATCAAAAATATAAAAATCGCACCTCAAAATTCGCAATAGATGTCGAGTTATGAGGAAAAATGCACTGATAAATAACGAAAGATGAGCCGAAAATACGTGAAAATAGGCGAAAAATGTCAAATTTTTTTTTTGTTTCGGACCGATACCATTTGATAGAGGGTAATTTGCCCTGAAGATAGACCACTTTCCGCGCGCTGAACTCTTCATAGTTTCCGAGATATGACGATTTTAAGAAAGTGTAAAAAAAATTTTTTCAAAATTGCTAATCACAACTAATCCCACGTGAAAGTGCGTCCAAAGAGCTTTAAGAAAACCTATATTACTTATAGGTTTCGATCGCTAGTTTGTTCGTGACAAAGCCTTGAAGAAATCGTGAAAATCTTAAGGTATACCCCTTGCTATTTTTGCGAAAAAATTATGGGTCACCGATTTTATTGCCCTTTTAGTATATCAAAGAGGATCGAAAATAACTCGGAAAATGCAAGGCGTACCCCAAAATTCGCAATAGTTCCGGAGATATCGGCAAAAATGTGTGGAAAAATTGTGAAAAACGAGTCTGAAAACCGGATCAAAAATTAAAAGTCTACCGATCGACTTGTAATTGTGCCAGATGAAAAGGCGTTCAAAGGGACTTGGAAAAATTCTAACCGCGTTGAAAAATCGAAATAGTTTCCGAGATATCACCAAAAATGTGTGGAAAAATCGTGAAAAACGAAAAATCTATTGATTACCGCCTGCCGATTGACTTGCCCCTTCCTTCCGAAAATAACAATCATAGAAAACAGCTCAGACAAAACACAGTCCCGCGCTAAGTTATCGGAGTTCTCGCGGTGCAGCCAAAATAGCTTGAAAACATAGGAAAAACGCTGAAAACAGCGCTCCAACAAGGACAGGATGCAAAACGCTACTTCGACGACGTGTCAGAGGCGTCTCTGAAAATTCGAAGGCATTCCGTCGTTTCCCCCTGCGTGTCGACCGCTTGTCAACGAAATCACGCACGAGCGTGTCCTTTGTCGAAAGGACCAGCGACGGTCGACCGCCCTGCTAAGGACTGATCCCCGAACAGTGTCGGAGCGTGACACAGGTACATCCCCTTATCGTGCTCGCCCGTCCAGACGTATTCCGATCGGAGATAACTAAGCGCTGTTGACAGCCGGGACAATCCCAAAAGAAACGAGCGGCAATGATCGAACGGGGGGAAGAACTCACACGACAAACGGGGCCCGTATTGTGAAAACTCTCCGCTGTGCGCTGATACTAACCTGTCGCGGACCAAATGTACAGGAATGCGCAGCGTTGTTGGTCGAAACTGGAAGGTCCTGGAAAAAGAAAATGTTCCGTGTTAAGGTATGGAAGAGTTGAGGAAGAAATGGAATGAAACGTTACGTGCGAAGGAACGAAGTAAAGTGGGTCGCGGTTGAAGAATGGAAGAATAAATAAAAGAATGAAATTAGATGTTTTGTGTTGAAGAAGAGAAAAATAAGTGAGAGGGTGAAATAAAATGTTTCGTGTTAAAGAATAGAAGTATAAACAAAGGAGCAAGATAAAACACTCGGTGTAAAAGCGTAAGTATTTATATAAAAAGTAAGATATTTCGGGTTAAAGAATGGAAGAGTAAAGGAAAAAAGGAAGAAGAGGATATAGAACGGAATAAGAAATAGAGGAATAAGAAGAGGAATAAGAACGGAGAAAAGGAAAGTTGACCAATGAATAAAATGTGTTTGATAATTACTGGTACATCTTTGATTTACGCTACATATCGTTTTCGGTACTGTATGACAAGTTGGATAATATTCCCAACATTATTTCTTTTATAATATTAATAACAAAAACACATATCCCATTATTATCACTCACATACAAATGAGACATTTTTTCTTCGTACCTGAAGAAAGTCTAATGTTTATTTGTTATCCATTATTATTTCGTCATTTGGTATTTTGGTCTGCCCATTGGCCATGTATATAAAAAATCAGTGTAATAGCAAATATAACAAAAGACAGCCGGGGCAATCCCAAAAGAAACGAGCGGCAATGATCCACGGGGGGAAGAACTGACACGACAAACGGGGTCCGTATTGTGAAAACTCTCCGCTGTGCGCTGATACTAACCTGTCGCGGACCGAATGTACAGGAATGCGCAGCGTTGTGGGTCGAAACTGGAAGGTCCTGGAAAAAGAAAATGTTCCGTGTTAAGGAATGGAAGAGTTGAGGAAGAAATGGAATGAAACGTTACGTGCGAAGGAACGAAGTAAAGTGGGTCGCGGTTGAAGAATAGAAGAATAAATAAAAGAATGAAATTAGATGTTTTGTGTTGAAGAAGAGAAAAATAAGTGAGAGGGTGAAATAAAATGTTCCGTGTTAAAGAATAGAAGTATAAACAAAGGAGCAAGATAAAACACTCGGTGTAAAAGCGTGAGTATTTATATAAAAAGTAAGATATTTCGGGTTAAAGAATGGAAGAGTAAAGGAAAAAAGGAAGAAGAGGATATAGAACGGAATAAGAAATAGAGGAATAAGAAGAGGAATAAGAACGGAGAAAAGGAAAGTTGACCAATGAATAAAATGTGTTTGATAATTACTGGTACATCTTTGATATACGCTACATATCGTTTTCGGTACTGTATGACAAGTTGGATAATATTCCCAACATTATTTCTTTTATAATATTAATAACAAAAACACATATCCCATTATTACCACTCACATACAAATGAGACATTTTTTCTTCATACCTGAAGAAAGTCTAACGTTTATTTGTTATCCATTGTTATTTCGTCATTAGGGAATTTCGGTCTGCCCATTGGCCATATATATAAAAAATCAGTGTAATAGCAAATATAACAAAAGAGTGCTGAAATTAGAACTTTACATCTGAGAAAAAAAGAGAAATCTCCACCTTAACCATTATTCAAAAAACGTTTCTACAGGGTATGACGTATGCACGCGCTCAATGTGTATCCAATGAATGATGTATGTAGGACGATTTTGATATACACGTGATGTAACATTGCCTTAAGGGATTTAATAACGAAAGTGCGTGCCCTTCCATAGAACCTTGGGATCATTGACGGAAATAGGGTCACGTTGAAGTTATTAGAGAGCGAGGTTGCATTGACGTCATGTGGTTTTACGTGGGAGGCCGCAGTTTCGAAATGGCATCGCTCGTATTTTACAACCTGACAATACCGAAGCAATTATTTGTAATTTATCGACTGTACAGAAAATTGAAATATCACCGTCGAAACGATGCTGCATGAAAGATTACGGCAGTATGTATGCGCATATTGGTTATTTTGTGGAAATAGCTGAATACCACCTATTGATCTGTTAAAGTAATTTCAATTTTTAATTTCAATTTTAATATTTTTATTGAGCTGTTAATATAATACCAATTCTATCTGAATAGCTGTATGAATATCTAATTCCAACAACTCTGTATCAAACAGTGTATGTAATGCAAGGTATATGTATATATGTATGTGTATTCACATCACTCCGTGTTTCGCATTTAACTCTTTTGATTTTATTTGATTACACCACGCGATTCAATTTACAGTTTTACATATGAAAGTCGACCAATATGACCGATATTTATATGATATAGGAATTTTATTATTACTTTTATATATAAAAAAAATATATATATATTTTATGTGTATTATTATTATTATATATAGAACTTATAATTTTATTATATTTAAATCGAAATGAAATATAATATACACGGTGGACAGGACCATTACCAAAGTTCCAAATTCTCAGCCTTTCCAAACTCTAATCAAAATTGCGCAATTGCACAACTGTAATATAATCAACATTTCCTTTAACCTTTTCAATCGCGCTATTCTCGTGCGCGCAAGAATTACCATATGCAACAAGACAGTCGGGATTTATTCGTTATGCGCCTTACGCATCTAACCTTTCCTTCTTATTTTCATGCGTATAACTCGTTGACAACGTTTGTCCGCAAAAACCGATACCCTGTACAATTCCGATATCCTGCCGAAGGACTTTCTGTGACGACATAAACACGCGTCGACAGCGTAAATGTCAATCTTGCTATTTGCAAAAATGTTAAACGCATTCGGAAATCCGCGAATCCCACGTATTCGGCGATCTCAGTCATGCCAATAAATTTCGTACGCCGGCTCGACGTATTCGCGTCACTATAAGTGTGACATTCCCACGTGATATTCGAGTGACGAAAAGGCAGCAACCTTAACACGTTGACTGCCATGGTGGTCACCGTTGACCGGCGCAAAAGGTGTCACGAAAAATTAAAGAAATACCCAATCGGTCGCATTTATAATTTTGTAAATGCAATTAATATTAGATAGCGATTCAATTCTTTGGTCTCCGATACCTTCGTATTATTTTTATTTTGCACAATTCAATCGTATTCTGTAGTACTTCATCCGGTTGCAGTTTTTATATAGTAAAATACGCACGGCAGTCGAAGGTCTTACGAAAAATGCAAAAAATATCCAATCGGTAGCATTTATAATTTTGTAAATGCAATTAATATTAGATAGCGATTCAATTCTTTGGTCTCCAATACCTTCGCATTATTTTTATTTTGCACAATTCAATCGTATTCTGTAGTACTTCATCCGGTTGCAGTTTCAATATAGTAAAATACGCACGGCAGTCGAAGGTCTTACGAAAAATGCAAAAAATACCCAATCGGTCGCATTTATAATTTTGTAAATGCAATTAATATTAGATAGCGATTCAATTCTTTGGTCTCCGATACCTTCGCATTATTTTTATTTTGCACAATTCAATCGTATTCTGTACTACTTCATCCGGTTGCAGTTTTAATATAGTAAAATACGCACGGCAGTCGAAGGTCTTACGAAAAACTCAAAAAATACCCAATCGGTCGCATTTATAATTTTGTAAATGCAATTAATATTAGATAGCGATTCAATTCTTTGGTCTCCGATACCTTCGCATTATTTTCACTTTGCACAATTCAATCGTATTCTGTAGTACTTCATCCGGTTGCAGTTTTAATATAGTAAAATACGCGTGGCAGTCGAAGGTCTTACGAAAAATGCAAAAAATACCCAATCGGTCACATTTATAATTTTGTAAATGTAACTAATATTAGATAGTGATTCAATTATTTGGTCTCCGATACCTTCGCATTATTTTTATTTTGCACAATTCAAGCATATTCTGTACTACTTCATCCCGTCGCGGTTGTGATGTAGTAAAATACGCGTGGCAGTCGAAGGTCTTACGAAAAATGCAAAAAATACCCAATCGGTCGCATTTATAATTTTGAAAATTCAATTAAGATTAAATAATCGCATTATTTTTATTGTCTGTAGTACTTCATCCAATTGCAGTTTTAATATAGTAAAATACGTCGGCGTTGATACGAAAAAAAAAAATACCCAATCGGTCGCATTTATAATTTTGTAAATGCAATTAATATTAGATAGCGATTCAATTCTTTGGTCTCCGATACCTTCGCATTATTTTCACTTTGCACAATTCAATCGTATTCTGTATTACTTCATCCGGTTGCAGTTTTAATATAGTAAAATGCAATTCATATTAAACAGTGATTCAATTCTTTGGTCTGCGATACCTGCGCATTATTTTCATTTTGCACAATTCAATCATATTCTGGTACTTCATCCGGTTGCAGTTTTAATATGACTAATGACGCAGTCGAAGGTCTTACGAAAAATGCAAAAAATACCCAATGGGTCACATTTATAATTTTGTAAATGCAATTAATATTAAATAGTGATTCAATTCTTTGGTCTCCGATACCTTCGTATTATTTTTATTTTGCACAATTCAAGCATATTCTGTACGACTTCATCCCGTCGCGGTTGTGATGTGTCGGCAGTCGAAGGTCTTACGAAAAATGCAAAAAATACCCAATCGGTCGCATTTATAATTTTGAAAATTCAATTAAGATTAAATAGTGATTCAATTCTTTGGTCTCCGATACCTTCGCATTATTTTTATTTTGCACATTTCAATCATATTCTGTAGTACTTCATCCAATTGCAGTTTTAATACGAACGCACGGCAGTCGAATGTACGAAAAACTCAAAAAATAATCGTTCGCATTTATAATTTTGTAAATGTAGATAGCGATTCATTCTTTGGTCTCCGATGCATTATTTTCACTTTGATTCAATCGTATTCTGATGCAGTTTTAATATATACGGACGATTAAAAATCAAAAAATACCCAGTCGGTCGCATTTATTATTTTGTAAATGCAATTAATATTAGATAGCGATTCAATCTGGCGATTATTTTCAGCACTTCAAGTTTTAATATAGTATCGAAGGTCTTACGAAAAATGCAATGGGTCACATTTATAATTTTGTAAATGCAATTAATATTAAATAGTGATTCAATTCTTTGTCTCCGATACGTATTATTTTCACTTTGCACAATTCAATCGTATTCTGTAGTATTTCATCCGGTTGCAGTTTTAATATAGTAAAAATAAGTTTGCGAAAAATGCAAAAAATACCCAATCGGTCACATTTATAATTTTGTAAATGCATGGAGATGCGTTGAAATTTAAATTTTTATTTTGCACAATTCAATCATATTCTGGTACTTCATCCCGTCGCGGTTGTAATATAGTAAAATACGCGTGGCAGTCAAAGTGTTAATCGCATTGTCGCAGTACTCGCGGATCGAGACGTCGGCGTTGATATAAAAATAAAATTTAGCTGCAAGTTCTGATTTAATGTGAATAATAAATTCGTTATGGCTACGGCGGTGCGTTGAACATTGCTGGTTCTATGCGTCCCCATAACGCGCAATGCGAACGAAAGCTGAATGTACGAAAATAAGTTCGCAGATGTCGAGGCATTCGCCGATGTTGATAGAGATGCATTGAAATACGACGATTTTTGGCGAAAGCAAAGTTTGTATGTGCAACGTGCAGATGTGGACGTAAAAATAAGTTTGCGGATGACGTATGTACGTACATATACGAGTAACTATGGAGCATTGAACGTTGATTAGGTTGTTGAGATTGAGCTGCAAGTTATGATATAATGTGAATAATAAATTCGTTATGGCCAGTTGAATATTGCTGGCACGTCTTGAAATTCTAATAATTACAGCAACTTTTATATTTAATTATTATTTTTGTTTTCATTCTACGGAACGTGCATTTTTTTCGGTTAATGGATCGCAAGAGACAGGAATTTTTATTTATCATTTAATTAACATTTTATCTTATTTGTGCTCGGGGATAAATTGTACATACCAAGTGTACATTTTCGCAGGCAAATATTTTGACGGAATTTACTTAAGATTACAGAACACTTTGTTGCACTGGATGGTCGACAAAGACCTGAATACCGAGAACGGACGTTCGATCAAATAGTTTCAGTGAAATGTCGTTCTGGTTCTCGGTAGAACAAGAATGTAAGAATTGTGGTCAGGGTGGCTGAATAAAATTCCTCTTTATACGTCTTTATATCTTGACTCGGTAAACAGCGGAGATGTTTATCATCGATTACTGCAACTTACGATCCTTGTCGCTGCTGGATTAAATGTCGGAAGATAAAAGATCATCGGGATAAGCTGTTTGCAACGACGAAGTGCGTGCTGATGCCTTTAATCTGACTTGATGCGTGCAACGCGTTGTTCACTAATTAGCATTTTTTACCGTGGCCCAAAATAGGAAGCTTCAATTGTTCGTTGTTGACGATACCATTGTTCTTCTCATGGTATCTTGCGAAACGATATGATCTTTCGATAAATTATACTGAAAAATTATATCGTAACATCAGATACGTGTGCTTGACGCAGTAATTATTTTTTAACAGCTGACTGATGGTGGTTTCATGCATTTCGACGTGTTGCAACTGTTATTCGACCGCAAATAATTTGACTACTTCTTATTAGACCGCGAAATGTTATGGACGTAAAAATTGCGTCGTTCCGATATATAATAAATTCTCGAAAAATTATAATTGCAGCGTAAAAGGTAGTTTGCGTAAACACACGTCAAATCTGCCGTGTGAATGAAAGCTTGTGTAAAAAGACGTATAATTTATCGCGTAAAAGGACGCTCCCCTAAAAGCACTGCCGCGCAAACAGACGTGCAACTAGCCGCATGGGAAAAATCTCGCGTAAAAGATAATCGTGTAACCCGAATGACATGCACGTAGTCTCCGAAGTAATTGTTGTTTATGGTTTTAATTCAAGTGCTAAACTAGCTCGTGGATGAGACTAGCACGATCAACTTCGACGGTAAGTCATCTGATTACTACGCACGCATAAATACGCACGCATAAATAGGTTTATCTATCTGCACTTAGCTAGCCAAATGGGGAGATCTTCGATTTTTTCCTTAACAACGCGTTGTCAGTTATTGTGTTTATTTTTTCGCGTATTATTCAGACAGTCTTGTACTGCAATTAACACAAATCGTCAAACTTTTTATGCTTTTGTAAAACATCATTTACAATGAAGCTTGACACATAAATTCAATTAAAGTTCATGGGAAACGTTAGCACGTTAGCTGTATACTTAAAGATATTATGTTAGCAATAGAAATTTCAATGTATACTTTATATAATTTTCGCGTTATCTTAATATTAAGCGTATTGATTTCGCATTAATCGTATTTATTTTAAATGATATGTTTTGCATTAAACAACCAAAAATACTTTATCGATTAATTTAAATTCAATTTAATGTATTTTCTTCAACTGCATTATACCTACTAATTTCTCCCGTCTTTAAAGCATTTAACATCAGTCTGCGCTACTTGCGGAAAATGCGCGGTGCTAAGCAGACACTTCGTAGTGACGTGCGCGGCTACCTAAGTGTTAATTGTTGACATAAAAACCTGTAGCTACACTGAGAATAATTATGAATAAAATTATGCCCGTATTACCAATAGCCAACTAGGTGTACGCGTGTTTGTCAGACCCGAAGGCTATTCTCCACCTCTCCTACAAAATTCTTTCGTACTTTCCTTCGGCCGCTTCTGAAGTAGTTGCTTATGGTTTTAATTCAAGTGCTAAACTAGCTCGTGGATGAAACTAGCATGATCAACCTCGACGCTAAGTCATATCATCGCTACGCACGCATAAATAGGTTCATCTATCTACAGTTAAATGAGGCTGCCTTAAGTCCCAAGGTACCATCTTAACACAAATCGTCAAACTTTTTATGCTTTTGTAAAATATCATTGACAATGAAGCTTGACAAATAAATTCAATGAAAGTTAGTGAGAAACGTTATCACGTTAGCTGTATACCTAAAGATATTATATTAGCAATAGAAATTTCAATGTATTCTTTATATAATTTTCTTTTACTTTAATAATAATATAATTTAAACTACTAATATAACTACTAATATTTAATATTTAATTTATTAATAATATTTATTAATAAATTAATTATTTATAATTTATTTAATAATTTAAATTACTAATATAACTTTCTTTATATAATTTTGAAAAATACTTTATCAATTCATTTAAGCATTTAACATTTCTGCGTACTTGCGGAAAATTCTTCAACTGCATTATACCTGCCTAAGTGTTAATTTTATAAAAACCTTCTTCCCTGAGAATAATTTTAAAGCATTTAACATCACGCGTGTTTGTCTCCGCTACTTGCGGAAAATGTTGTTCGGTGCTTTGCAGACACTTTGTATGAACGAGCAATAAGAGAGTGTTAATGAGAGAGAGAGAAAAGTCTGTATTTGCTAGGAATGTTCTCGAAAGAATTTACTATCATGGAAACCAAACAGTATGAAAGTGTTGAGCGCGATATTAAAACCAATCGCCAATCTTTCAAGGTAACAGTGTGTGCATTTTAGCGAATCTTTAGAGAATATCGAATGTGTTTCGAGACCTCTCTTTGTCAGCGTTTAATACAGAATGCAAGTAATATTATAGCCATTACTTTTGTGGTTAAAACCGTTTCATATACCATTCCAATCTCAATCCTACACTTTTTCGGTCGTTAGTACTGCTCTTGCGTGCTTTCGTACTTTCCTTCGACCGCTTCTGAAGTAGTAGCTGCGCTCTTTTTCAGCGACCCCTTACTTCTTTTTCGATTTCGCGCCAGCATATTCTACTCGCGCTAGCATACTTGCGCTAGCATACTCAGGCCATGCCGCTACTTTCTCTCGTTCGCGCGCACTTCCATGCAGAGTACATTCGGAGCCTCGCCAGCGAAGTGGCAGCAGAAGTGGCAATGGAAGTGGCAGCGGCAGTAACACAGGGGACCAGTGACTTTTCGAAGAAGGGGCACGCAGTTCCCCTCTACGAGCGACGGAACGCGCGCGGCTGATAATGAAAGGCTTCCGGCCAATCGCGGCGGGAACGCGACATACAACCGAAAGTCGCGTCACGTGGCTTCGGGGAGAAAAAAGCGCGAGCGCGGTGGGCCGAACGGCCAAAGCGCGAGCGACGCTTTTCTTCGACGCGTCGCATTTCGCCGCGAACCGATTCCCGGCCGAACGAGATCGCGCGCGACCGCGACTTTTCTCGCGAATCGATAGAATGCAAAACGGGGCAGTGGTTGAATTCACCGCTGGAGCGAGTGCGATTTTCTGAAGGTTTGCGGGAGTGTAGTAGAATCGGGGAGTGGCACGATAGATGCAGGCAAGAGGGAGTTTTTGAAATTTCACTCGAGTGTAGTATGAAAATCTCGAAGTTTCACTCAAGTGGAATATAATCAAGTGGCATGGTAACGCAAGCAAGAGGGAATTTTTGAAATTTCACTGAAGTGTAATACAATCAACAAGTGGCATAGTAACGCAAGCAAGAGGAAATTTTTGAAATTTGACGAGAGTGCAATATGGTTGACTAGTGGAATTGATAGGAGGCGGCAAACGGGAATTTTTGAAATTTCACTCGAGTGTAATACAATCAAGTGGCATGGTAACGCAAGCAAGAGGGAATTTTCGAAATTTCACTAAAGTGTAATACAATCAACAAGTGGCATAGTAACGCAAGCAAGAGGGAATTTTTGAAATTTGACGAGAGTGCAATATGGTTGACCAGTACAAGTGATAGGTGGAGGCAAAAGGATATTTTCGAAAATTCATTGTAATACAATCAAACACAATCAACAGGAATTTTTGAAATTTCATTGAAGTGTAACATGGTTCACTAGTGGAATTGATAGGAGGCGGCAAACGGGAATTTTTGAAATTTCATTTTTACAATTGACATGGAACGTGCAATATGGTTGACTTTCGAAATTTGA
This sequence comes from Cryptocheilus praepositus, assembly GCA_033815515.1. Taxonomy (NCBI): domain Eukaryota; kingdom Metazoa; phylum Arthropoda; class Insecta; order Hymenoptera; family Pompilidae; genus Cryptocheilus; species Cryptocheilus praepositus. The sequence goes on from JAWWQZ010000190.1 coordinate 3,422,183, forward strand.
CTAAGATGTAATACAATCAACAAGTGGCATAGTAACGCAAGCAAGAGGAAATTTTCGAAATTTCACTGGAGTGCAATACAGTCAACAAGTGACATAATAAACGCAGGCAAGAGCAATTTGTCGAAATATCGCTACAGTGCAATACGATTGACAAGTGGAATAATAGATGCACGCAAGAGCAATTTTTCGAAATTTGACTGGCGTGCAATACGGTTGACAAGTGGAAGGATTGGCACAGGCAACAGCAATTTCTTGAAATCAACTGATGTGCAGTATGATTAACAAATGAAGTAATAAGCACATAAACACTTGCGACGCGTCAGATTATATTACAAAACTGGTTTCGATCAAAACAAAGCGATATAAAGCGCGCACTGATGAAATCGGATAGAATGCAGCTTAGTTGAATTCTGATATACGAAAAGCAAAATAAACTTGTTGAAGTTTGGTCAGCGTGCAGTGTGTTTCCCAAGTGGAATAACAGACACGCGCCATTTTCGAAATTTGTTTCAAGTCCCGTGCAGTTGAGAAGTAAAGTAACAAATGCACCCGAGACCAATTTTTGGAAATTTTGCTCAGTTGAGAAGTGACGTAACACGTAAACACTTACACAGCACTGAATTCTCTCACGAACCAATTTCGATCTAAACTAGGATGCGCCAGTGTGCGTAATGCTGAAATTCGCTGGAGTGCAGTTCACTTGAGAAGTGAGATAATTGTGAGAGAAAGACAAGTACGGCTTTTCGTAGTATGTCTGGAGTGCGCTTTGCTTGAAAAATAGTGTACTGCAAAAACGCGGGGGCGATTCTCCAGAATTCAAGTGGACTGTGGTTCTGGTGAAGAGCGCATTAATACAAAAGCGTCCGCGATGCTCAGAGTTCGTCATTCTGTGTTTTAGTTGAAAGAGGCAGCAAGATTAAAAAAGTGTCTGCAGTATTTTACTTCGACGCTTCAAGACTCATCGTGCAGTGAAGTTTCGATAAGTGTGACAACATCGACACGTGCGCTGACATTAACAAAGGTGTTAATCGATTCGGTTAGAAGTTTGCTGAGTGAAGCTGACGGAAAATGTTTGTTGCGTTATCAAGTTCCTCTAATTAACGTAGGGTGAAAACCGTGCTGTGATCGATAAGATAACGCTCGATCAGGGGCAAGTTGCAGTGTCCTTTACCTGGGTTGCAACACGTTGCGGCGTGTCGTAGAAAATTTTGGTACGTATTCGATCGATACTAGTAGCACTAGTCACGTACAAAGTCAAACTTTCTTCTCGGTGGATCTTGATTGAATGTTCTTCCTTCTGTTCCCAATGAACTATTTGAACCTGTGTCAATGCTTTCGTCTCCAGCGCTCTTTTAATTAAATTTAATTAAAATTAATTAAATTTACCGTCTCTTTGCCATCTAGCGGAGAATCTTTTGAATTTCTTCTTATATTCCTTTGTAACCCCGACTGGCTTTCTTCGAACTTTTCTTGCACAAATACAGATAATCTTCCTTCTTTTCTCGAGGCCTCATTTAAATCTGTGCCATTTCCTTTGTCTCGTACGTTCTCATTGAACTCACTATTTCTCAGAAATCTAATGTAGAATCTTCCTAAGTTCTACGTTCTTCCGAAACCCCGACTTTCTTCCGTCTAGCTTATCTTGAACTTACATTTTCCCTTCCTGTTGTTCCCAGGCTCACCGATTTTCTTCCTATCTTTTAAAGCACGTTATTTCTTACTTATCCTATATCCTACTTACCATGGACTTCTTACCTCTCAATATCGCTTTGTCAACCCCGAATTTTTGATGTAGAACTTAGTAAATAATTATATTAAATATAACTATATCATTTTCGATAAATTAAATTAAACACATACACTTGCCCCCAATCGTTATTCCCTAAACGTCACTCTTTCCAACCATAATGTCCCATAACAAACACGTCACACCTGATAGTGGTCTAAACTCAACAAAACAGTTACTTAACGTAGTGTATACGCATTTAGCAATTTGCCAATACCAATGTACTATCTAATTTCTCATTCATTACATTTTTTTACATGAATTACATTAAACACATACACTCCCCCACAATCGACATTCCCTAAACGTCACTCTTTCCAGCCATAATGTCCCATAACAAACACGTCACACCTGATAGTGGTCTAAACTCAACAAAACAGCTACTTAACATAGTGTATACGCATTTAGCAATTTGCCAATACCGATGTACTATCTAGTTTCCCATACATTAATTTTTTTTAGATGAATTACATTAAACGCATACACTCCTCCACAACCGAAATTCCCTAAACGTCACTCTCTCCAACCATAATCCTCCATAACACACACGTTACACCTGATAGCGGTCTAAACTCAACAAAACAGCTACCTAACATAGTGTATACGCATTTAGCAATTTGCCAATACCAACGTACTATCTAATTTCTCATACATTAAATTGTTTACATGAATTACATTAAACACATACACTCCCCCACAATCGACATTCCCTAAACGTCACTCTTTCCAACCATAATGTCCCATAACAAACACGTCACACCTGATAGTGGTCTAAACTCAACAAAACAGCTACTTAACATCGTGTATACGCATTTAGCAATTTGCCAATACCGATGTACTATCTAATTTCCCATACATTAAATTTTTTTAGATGAATTACATTAAACGCATACACTCCCCCACAACCGAAATTCCCTAAACGTCACTCTCTCCAACCATAATGCTCCATAACAAACACGTCACACCTGATAGTGATCTAAACTCAACAAAACAGTTACTTAACGTAGTGTATACGCGTTTAGCAATTTGCCAATACCGATGTCCTATCTAATTTCTCATACATTAAATTCTTTACATGAATTACATTAAACACATTCACTCCCCCACAATCGAACTCCCTAAACGTCACTCTTTCCAAACATAATACCCCACAACACCCACGTCACACCTGATAGTGGTCTAAACTCAACAAAACAGCTACCTAACATAGTGTATACGCATTTAGCAATTTGCCAATACCGATGTCCTATCTAATTTCTCATACATTAAATTGTTTACATGAATTACATTAAACACATTCACTCCCCCACAATCGAACTCCCTAAACGTCACTCTTTCCAAACATAATACCCCACAACACACACGTCACACCTGATAGTGGTCTAAACTCAACAAAACAGTTACTTAACGTAGTGTATACGCATTTAGCAATTTGCCAATACCGATGTACTATCTAATTTCCCATACATTAAATTTTTTTAGATGAATTACATTAAATACATATACTCCCCCACAACCGACATCCCCTAAACGCCACCCTTTTTAATTCTACCGTGCTATCACACATACGTCACGCGTCGTAGAGGTTCATGTTGAACAACATTGAACACATATGTTCCTTAACCCATTTGCATCATTTGACGGAATAATCCGCAAATAAAAACTGACTATTATCACCGCGAGCGGATAAATCCGCATACAATAATTTTTGGTTTCAGCTTATCAGCAATCGTTAAAGAGTCTGTACGATAGACAAACATTTTTCTTACTTTTCTGGTTGTAAATTCAAAATAATAAAATAATAAAAAAATTGGTAGATAATGAAATTGAACAAAATTAAGTTACCATAATGAATTACAGTTCGGATTCGGATTCAAGCATAGAAATGCAAATATCCCATAAGCGTAAACGTGCCATAGCTCTAACAGATAGTAATGAAGATGACCAGACCGATAATATTAAAACTGGAGATTTCTTATGGAGAAAACGAAATTGTATGCTAACATTACATGATTTTACTGCCGTAAGTAGTGTAACCATCAACGTCAATGGAAAGTCCAGGAGCGATGTTTTCGAATTATTTTTCAACGTGGAACTAGTCCAAAAAATAGTTCTGGAAAATACGAGAAATATACAATAATTTAAATAACCCTATAATACTATTTCTAATGAGAATAAACACTGAAAGTTTTCCTTGCGTATGCTGGTATCGGTCACGTTTAACTGCGCACGTCGGATTTTTTTAGTAAGATTGCGGATTTAGAGCGATAATGCAAATGGGTTAACACTTCGACTGCCGCGATGGTCACTGGTGACCGACGCAAGAGATTTCACTGAAGATCCAAAATATTCGCAATGGGTGGCAATAATTATTTTATAAATGCAGTTACTGTTAGAATTGTGATGCGATCCTTTGGTCTTCAATACCTGCACATTATTTACATTTTGCATAATTTAGTCAAACGCTGTAGTATTTCATAGCATCGCCGTTCTAATATAGTAAAATACGCAGTCAACGTGTTAACCCTTTGCACTCCGCTGTCCCCTCTCAGGGGACATTAAAGTTTATTAGAGATTACAGGGAATTAACTTATTCCAGCGCACAAGAAATCAAATCAAAATATAGTAAAATTACTAAGATATATAAAAAAAATATCAGCGGGTTTTGCTACGACGCACAAACCACCGGACATTGAAAATTTTAATCTCCATAGGCCATAAAACCGATGTGGGACAAAGAAAACGGGATTGCATTGTTTGTTCTGATAGAAAACCACCTGGTGGTAGGCGTCAAACAACTTATTATTGTCAAACGTGCATAAATCAGCCTGCAATGCATAACGGGGAGTGTTCTACAGTTTGTCACACTGTAGAAAATTATAAAAGATAAAATATTGATTTTTTTGCGAATATATATTTTCCGATGTCAACCAATTCATATAAGTCCAATATCATTATAATACGTTACTTGGTTCCAAAAATATACTAAATAGTATGAGCATATAACATGAAAACGGCGCTGAGTAGCTGGTAGCTAACGTCTAGAATGATTCGGAATGCAAAGGGTTAAATGCCACCCTCACCGATCCCAACGTCCCATCAGACACACGTCGCGCCCGGAAACCAATTCCAGTACTAATCGTCCGCTTCTCTAACTTCAGGATAATTTCGCCGCACTCCATTTTTGACGGCGCGGCCAGTTGAAAACGCTTCTCGATCGTTCAGAAAGCACCGGCACGGCGTCGTTAACGGAAACGAAGGAACGACTCGTCGCAATCGCCAGCGGCGGGCGCGATGCCCAACAACCTCATCGTCTTCGACTACTTCTGAGGAAGCCCGTTCCGCTGCTCGACGGATTCTCACCCCCGCCTGACACGTGCAGAGCTGCGCGATCACGCACTCGGGATGGACATAATGGACGGTAGGTTTATTTTTGAAACGTGCGGATTGAACGTGCGCGCGCCAGCAGACGGTCATTAGGCGCAAGGTCGAGGGTCGCGGCCGATTCCGAGCGAGTCGCACGATAATTCACTCCCGACGGCGCACGGTTACACATTTGCCCGCTTCCCGGCGAACACCGATTGAGATCTTACGCAAAGAATGCCGAGGCGGAATAATGCCATCTTCATTCGCGATCAAGGAAATTGAGCCCTTTGACTGATATGGACGCATATGTGCGTCCGCCGAAATCATGCGTATGATATACGCGTTTCCTAATCGTTTCGATCTCTTACTTACGGCAGCCACAATTATGAACGTATGAGATGAATGCGGATGCGTGCTTTATCAAATTATTTTCTTGCATTATTTCATTTGGCGTAAGTGGAATTGAAACTATCGAAAAGTATCTCGTCCTCAGCAAGAGGAGCGAAAAATGCGGCGAAATGATGCATATGATATACGCGTTCCCTAATCGTTTCGATCTTTTACCTACGGCAGCCACAATTATTAATGTATTAGATAAATGCGGATACGTTCTTTATCAAATCATTTTCTTGCATTATTACATTTGGTGTAAGTGGAATTCAAACTATCAAGAAAATCTCGTCCTCTGATATGGAAGCATATGGCGTCCGAAAGATGATGCATATGTTGTAATGGATTATCGTGAATCTTCTAGATGAATTTCTTCATTAGTATTTATTATGAACATCAACGTATCAGATAAATGAGGATGCGTTCTTTATCAAATCATTTTCTTGCATTATTTCATTTGGCGTAAGTAGGAATGCCATCTTCATTCGCGATCAAGAAAGTTTAGCCCTTTGACTGATATGGACGCATATGTGCGTCCGCTGAAATGATGCATATGATATACGCGTTTCCTAATCGTTTTGATTTCTTACTTACGGCAGCCACAATTATGAACGTATGAGATAAATGCGGATGCGGTCTTTATCAAATCATTTTCTTGCATTATTTCATTTGGCGTAAGCAGGAATGCCATTTTCATTTGCGATCAAGACAATTTAGCCTTTTGACTGATATGGGCCCATATGTGCGACCACCGAAATGATGCATATGATATACGCGTTTCCTAATCGGTTCGATCTCTTACCTACGGCAGCCACAATTATTAATGTATTAGATAAATGCGGATACGTTCTTTGTCAAATCATTTTCTTGCATTATTTCATTGGCGTAAGTGGAATTTTAACTGGGATCGAAAATTTATCCGTCTTCAGCTGATAGGAGCGGAAGATGCGTCTGTTCGAAATGATGCATATGATATATCTTTTAGATGAATTTGTTCATTAGTGATTATTATGAACATCAACGTATCAGAGAAATGAGGATGCGTTCTTTATCAAATCATTTTCTTGCATTATTTCATTTGGCGTAAGCAGGAATGCCATTTTCATTTGCGATCAAGAAAATTTAGCCCTTTGACTGATATGGACCCATATGTGCGTCCGCCGAAATGATGCATATGATATACGCGTTTCCTAATCGTTTCGATCTCTTACCTACGGCAGCCACAATTATTAATGTATTAGATAAATGCGGATACGTTCTTTATCAAATCATTTTCTTGCATTATTCCATTTGGTGTAAGTGGAATTCAAACTATCGGAAAGTATCTCGTCCTCAGGAAGAGGAGCGAAAGATGCGGCTGTTTTAATGGGTTATCGTGAATCTTCTAGATGAATTTGTTCATTAGTAATTATTATGAACATCAATGTATCAGATAAATGAGGATGCGTTCTTTATCAAATACTTTTCTTGCATTATTTCATTTGGCGTAAGTGGAATTGAAACTATCCAAAAGTATCTCGTCGTCAGCAAGAGGAGCGAAAGATGCGGCTGTTGTAATGGGTTATCGTGAATCTTTTAGATGAATTTGTTCATTAGTGATTATTATGAACATCAACGTATCAGATAAATGAGGATGCATTCTTTATCAAGTCATTTTCTTGCATTATTCCATTTGGCGTAAGTGGAATTGAAACTATTGAAAAGTATCTCGTCCTCAGCAAGAGGAGCGAAAGATGCGGCTATTTTAATGAGTTATGGTGAATCTTCTAGATGAATTTGTTCATTAGTGATTATTATGAACTTGTACAAAATTATTAATCGTGCATTAATACAGTATCTCGGCCTCAGCAAGAGGAGCGGAAGATGCGGCTGTTGTAATGGGTTATCGTGAATCTTCTAGATGAATTTGTTGATTATTATGAATTTTACCGACGTTTACAAACCATCATTTCTTGTCAACTCTACATGTGAATTTACTAATTACAAATTATTGTGAATCTTATGAAAATTTATTAATTCTTCGTTATTATGAGTATTACTAAAGCCACAATACGAATTCTACAAAATCAAAGTCTGCCCCATTTAAACGAAAATTATGCACCTAATTCAAACATTTCCAAAAATCATCAGCAACGAATAAATGATTTGACGATACGAAGAAAAATTAGAAGAAGCTTCTACTAATGTACACAATACAAACATGATACTTCGCGACGAGATGTGTGTTCGAAGGAAAATCAAGTTTATTAGATATTCAAGTTCCCTTCAAAACGTTCTACTTATCACCCACTACGTTATATATGTGACTGCGCGTCCGTGTTATCGTCCAATCAATGCGCAACGACTTTGAGGTTTAGCCTTCAAAACCTTTGATCTATCATTTCGTAACGCAGCTAAAACGGAAGAGCGCGTGTGTGACATATCCGTCAGAAATGACAATATCAGCACATGTCTCACTGTGTTATAGCAGTTATGTGATGGAAGCCGTTATCGTGGCAATTAAACGTCTTATCCCATTTTTCTTCCTGCTCTCTCTATCTTTGTTCTCCATAAGATGTTTCACGTTATCTCGCATATTTCACATTTTCGACACAGTCCTTTATATAAAGTGACATTGATAGTTGCACAGAACGCGCAATGTAATTACGACATATTCGACGAACGCTATCGATATTGTCTTCCTATACAATTTTGTATAATTTTAATAATATTTCTTTATTATCCTTTTCGTCAGACTCTCGTATAAGTTTTCTTGACATTATCATAACATTTCTTATCATATCCTTTGTGTACCGTATTCACCATGTACCCATCTCCATAATCTGACGTATTTTCCATTCCTCGCATAAAGCTTCGCCCAGGCTGATATTAGCAATTTCACATAATATAAAATGCATGTACGTAGGATCCAGCAGAAACAATGCCGGAGCCGGCCGTTAAATATTTCGGCAGCAATCACTGTCAGCCCGTAGTGAACGTCTTCCTTCCTCCTCTATCCTCTTGGCACCTTCTCCCCGCGTTCCTGCTTTCCGCAGCGTGCATAATTTATCCCGTGCAGTGTTCAGCCGTGCATAAATTGAGTCGCTAATTATTTCGAGGCCCGTCGCAGCGAGCGTCCGTCGAAGTTATGAAGAACGTTTTACGAGCCTCGATAATGGCACACAATATTGCTGATAACGAGAGCCGGGTGAACTAACGCGCAAATTCGTTCAAATGCTGAGAGATGTTTTTAAACCGAATATTAAGGAAAATCGCAGATTACTTTCCTAGGTGATTCATTATGTTCGAAGAAAAATTAATTCAAAATTGTACGTGACACCGCGTAAAAAATAGTTGAATTTGTGATTCTATTCGTATGTGTATATGCATACGAACGTGAGAAAAATAGAAGATCGGATTCCGCTGGTGTCAAATACGGGGTAGTAAATACGGAATGTAAAAGATCAGGCGTTTTCAGACCAAAACACAGTTGAATTTGTAATTCCATTCACGCGTTTGCATGCATACGAATGTGAAAGAGCAGGACGGAATTTTCTTGTGCAAAATACGGTTTTGAATATAAAAATGTTATTTGCGTAAAATTCAACGTAAGCAGAGAATGAATTAATTAAAATAATAAAAAAATTATAAATTGTGATATTTGCAAATGTAAGATTAACACATCATCGGTTTATTTTTATCCGTTGTATCATTTTGCATTTTCTGCATTCCATACACAGTACACGTGTATTACACATATTTACATCAAAAAGTATAAAAATTTGAATGCATTCAAATAAATGATTATATAGGAGTTTCCGCACATCTGCGACTTCAATTTGTTCGGAAGCAAACATTTCCGACCGAAAGCATCGGAGTATGGACTTCTTTATCTGGCCTAAAAACGTCTCTCAAAAACTGAACGAAATCCGTGACCCGAAATTCTACTTGCCAGCGTCGGCGTTATTATTCAAAAAATATTGTAATCTCATCATATGTACACACGGTTGATATCACTTACGGCAGAATCTCAAGATAATTGACTCGCGCCTAAATAAAATGTCCGAGCGATTGAAAACGATTACTTCGCGTCGATGCATCCAACGTTAGCGTTATATTCTTCATATTTAACACGTTGACTGTCAAGCGTATTTTGCTATGTTAGAACCGCGATGCGATGAAATACTGCACAGTTTGATTAAATCACGCAAAGTGAAGGTAACGCAGAGTTGTTAGAAGCCAAAATATCGAAGCGTCGTTCCAATATAAATTGCTTTCACAAGATTGCAAATAGGTTTCATGGCGAATTTTTTGCATTTTTAGTCAAATCTTTTGCGCAGGTTACCGGTGACCACCGTGGCATTTAACGTGTTAAATGCATTGCTGCTAGAAGGCTAAAATAAATTCAAATACAAGATCCTTTTCCATTTCTGGAAGCCCAAAGCGGATGCTGCCACGTTTTAATTACGAATTAAATCGTTATGAGTGTTCTTGTAGATTCTTGCACCGCTTTCAAACTAAACGCCGATCGACTCGCGACAAATCCAAACGACCGACTATCTCGTCCAAGCGTCACTCGTGTACGATCGATTAAAAATCGGCGAACGACAAATATAGCTCTGTTGAACATCCCGTATCTGAAAATACATCCAAACGATATCTCAAATGTTTACAGCGTTTCTTTCCTCGCGCCGACGGACAACGCGTTGCGCAAGGGTCGGGCCCCGCGAAATTATGCGAATTAGTGCGTAAGTTGAATGAACGACGGAAACAATATCTGCCGGGTGCACTCACCTGTTTCGTCTTACGCAACGTCGCGGACCGCAACTTATCGCGACCCGTCGCCTACTCGATAGCGACTGTTTGCGTCCCTATCAATTATTACACAACGCGCGGTGCAGTAATAAAGCCCGTCCGGCTGCGTGTTTCGCCTGGAAACGACGATATCCAAGGCAATGCGATCGATAGCGGTTCAAAGCACTGTCGATGAGCGGCGCATCATACACTGGCCTGACGTACGAACTTTTTCGAATCCGCGGAGAAAGAAACCAATCGCGACGACGCAGAAACGTTTTCTGTTGTCGAGACAAATTAGTTTCTAAAGACAAAAAAACAGCGCATTCATCGATTGCATTATCCTCGGTTATTTACGTTCGAGTTCTTCGGTCATTTTTTGCCGATTGCCGATAGCTGTCCCGGGCATATAAAATTTGTTACGCGAGTCGTTGATTTTTTCGCGGTGCTTTCGGTAATGAAACATTTTATGCGTGCAATTCATTTGCGAGGTCATTACGTCGAAGGTGTTTGTTTCTTTATCAATCTAGCAAGCTATAGACGGTTGTGCATTTCGGTTTGATGTCGGTTATGTAGTATGGTATGTTTTCTGTCACGAACTTGGCAGTTCGGATAACTTCGGGGAGTTACGTGAATTCGTTAATCGGCGCGATTGTCACGAATAAAAAATCGGAAACTTTCCGACCCGGCATCCAGCGAACCCATAACATTTTTGTACTTCAAGATCGATAAGATATCGTCCCCTTCGGCCCAACACGAAATTGTTTACGAAAGGCACTTTCCACGGGAGTCGATACAAAACACACTCTGTCCGATATCGTTTCCTGACGATCGATAAGTAAGGAAACACTGATAAGTTCGACGGAGGTGTAACTATTAAGAACGTCAACGTCTATCGGTCGTTTTATCGATTGAATCGAAGGCTGAACTGTGCTTGATGTGAAGAATAACAAGTATCGGCTGTGACGATCGCCAGACAAAAAACATTGATGATAAATCCACTTTTTTCTTTCGAACCATGTCGGCATTTGACTGAATGATTTAGCGCGCTTTTCTTGTATTCCTCCTATTTGTTAAGTTGTCGCTATTATATGGAGTGCGCGAAACTTTTGGAGTGGTATTAGAAATTTGATTTATAATGAGATGTATAATTATGTTTCGAATACAACTGTTATTGTATATCGAATTTACATCATATAATATATAATATTATATATATATTATATTTATATTATATATATTATGTTTATATTATATATAATATATTATATATATTATATGATGTAACTTCGATATACAATAACAGTTGTATTCGAAATATAATTATATATCTCATTATAAATCAAATTTCTAATACCACTCCAAAAGTTTCGCGCACTCCGTAAAATAGACAATACAATTCGAATAACAAATACAAATAAAACATACAATTCGATATATATATGCCAGGACACATGTTTGATATCTGATATGAAATATAACGCGGATGCGGATGAACACTTGGATCACAGCGGCTCATTACGGCAAGTCATAAAATTAACATCTCGGAGACTCACGTAACATGAAGTGGCCGTGAATAATTTACTATTTGTAGAACTCGAATGTACAGGCAAACGTGAAGCGAGTGTCAAATACAATAAAATTTAATAATTCTGTTGACAATACGTACAATAATGGACAAAAAAACTAATAGTAACGAAAAGAAGTTATCAATAATGAAATTGTGCAGTCGCTACCGAATATTCTGACGTTTATTTTAGTTTAAACGTCATTTTCCGAGAAGAAGCGAAAGCGAAGAATTTTACGTTAATATTCGGTTGAGCACAAAGGACATTCGAAATGTCATTTTAAGTAGCAGCCGGTTCTTATCTGACACGATGAATGCGAGTGCAAGAAGCTTTGCATTGCAACACGAAAATAATAACGTCAGGAATGCGCAACAGGACAAGGACGTTCGTGCGCTCGTTTAATCGGCAAACAATTATGAGCAACAATGCAATGACAGCAAATACAAAGTGCCATCCCCGAAAACGGACAAAGCCGGTAACAGATTGTTTTTAACGTTGCGATTACTTATCAGATAAAATACCGACGTTACTCATCGATAACTATTGCAGTCTTTTGTGAAAGCACGTAAAAGATATATACATATGTACGATAAATACCATCTTTATCAGGATGAAGGACAATTTTTTGCATATAAAGTAGAGTAAAATTATATACGAAATCCCCCCAACTAATATTGTGCACTCAACTAATATTCAAAATTGAGTAAATAATAAATTCGTTTAAGCCTTATGTATCGCTATATAGCCCCCTGAATAGGAAACTTATGTAGAGTAAACAAATTCAATTTTTGAAAAAAATGCAATTCCAATCAAGGTAGAGCATTTTTTCCTATGAACTATTACGCAAGGTTGAGTAAAATTCTTCAAAGTTGTTTTATTTCTGAACCGATGACACAAGATGTATTTCTGTGGCACGTTGCCACTCGTTACCTGCGAGAGATTAGATCGTCATGCACTTACTTTTACGCTATCTAATCTGTTAAGGCAAACTTTTTCCACGGTTAATGATGCTTTCCGGTTTAAGCGCGTGTTGCAAATGTCACCGAATTAATTGGAATTCTTGTGATAACACGAAGATTGCGGATACACGCGCAATCTCTTTCGATTTCATTTACTCAAGTCAGGCCGAAAAAATTTGGAGACAATATTCTTCGGAATGGACAACTGAATCCGTGCATCTAACAGCATCGATAAGCCATAGATTTATTCGGAACATAATATTGGACGCGATAATATGTCTTATTCCAACCATTGTTATTAATGATATTGCAAATGTAAGTGGCATACACAGTCAATGAGTCTGTGTGAATTATATTGTTTGAAAACCGTGGGTTTTAATACAAGATGTGTGTCCTTATCAAAGAATTAAACTATGCATAAAGGCAACGTTAACAAAATTGATGTTAAATGTTGAACAATATTGTTGCGATTGATTAGCTCTGATTGCTGTGGTGAACGATTATTAAAGTAATCATTTATGAAGAAATTATCAATGAGTTTAATTATTATAGATAGACTAAATTCGTAAATTGCATCAAATTAAAAAGAACGATGACGGTACTTCATTTTTTAGCACTATTACATTATATAAAAATAAACATATTGCCACTTTTTGATTATCAACTACTCACTAAATTATTACAATTATGAAGAATTATAGTAATCGAGAGTTATTACTGTAATCAATAATTGCAAGCAATTATAATCAGCGATTAGAAGTCGTCAACCGTAATTGTTTTTACCATTCAGCAATTGTCAATGTTAATAGTAATCGGTAATCAACTGTATTCAATCTATATTCGATATTCTATAAAGTATATCCAACTATATTCAAGCTGTCAAAATAACTCTAGTGAGCAACTGATAATCGCAAGCATGAACTGTAATCCGCGATCAATAGCCTCATTATTTTCCGCACCACTCTGTTGTAGTAACGTGATACGAATGCATTGTGTCGGGAATTGATAGGCAACGGCTGTTCGAGAAATAAATTCGGCGCGGCGATATTGGAGTCGTCTCCCGAAAGTAGCACCGTCTGTGCACGTTTCTGTATCAGCCGACCGCGAATGATACCTGTCTGCCGAAATTAGAACGATCGCATGCCAGGGGAATGTCCCTGACTCAGACGCGAGAAACGTAAAATTTGGCTGCAACGAATAACTTCCGGGGCTTCAAAGTTCGGACGATTATGACATCAAGCCAATAAATATATGTTTAAGCGGTAGGGTGAAGTGTTAGCAGAAAATCAACGATAGTTCGTGCGGCAAAATTAGAAATTTGCGTTTTGTTGGAATACAAAGAAATTGTAAACGATGCGTGCAGTAAAAATATATAAGGTGTATGTAGTCTAAAATTCTTGCACTACAGATCTCTTTTACGCGAAAAATCAAAGAATGCGTGTGGCAAAATTAGAAATTTGTGTTTCGTTGGAATATGATAAAATTGTAGGCGGTACGCGTACTAAAAATATATAAATTGTACGTAGTCTAAAATTCTTGCACCGTAGATCTCCGTCGCGTAGAAAAACAACGAGTGCGTGTGGCAAAATTAAAAATTTGTGTTTTGTTGGAATATGACAAAATTATAGGCGGTACGCGTACTAAAAATATATAAACTATACGTGGTCTAAAATTCTTGCACCGCAGATCGTCGCGCAGGAAATCAATGAGTGCGTGCGGCAAAATTAGAAATTTGCATTTCGTTGGAATATGAAGAAATTGTAAGCGATGCGTGTAGTAAAAATATATAAATTGTATGGAGTCTAAAATTCTTGCACCGTAGATCTCCGTCGCGTAGAAAATCAACGAGTGCGTGTGGCAAAATTAAAAATTTGTGTTTTGTTGGAATATGACAAAATTATAGGCGGTACGCGTACTAAAAATATATAAACTATACGTGGTCTAAAATTCTTGCACCGCAGATCGTCGCGCAGGAAATCAATGAGTGCGTGCGGCAAAATTAGAAATTTGCATTTCGTTGGAATATGAAGAAATTGTAAGCGATGCGTGTAGTAAAAATATATAAATTGTATGGAGTCTAAAATTCTTGCACCGTAGATCTCCGTCGCGCAGAAAATCAACGAGTGCGTGCGGCAAAATTAGAAATTTGCATTTCGTTAGAATATGAAGAAATTATAACGATGCGTGTAGTAAAAATATATAAATTGTATGTAGTCTAAAATTCTTGCACTATAGATGCACACTCTTTTACGCGAAAAATCAACGAGTGCGCGTGGCAAAATTAGAAATTTGTGTTTCGTTGAAATATGAAGAAATTGTAAGCGATGCGCGTACTAAAAATACATAAACTGTACGTAGTCTAAAATTCTTGCACCGTAGATCTCCGTCGCGCAGAAAATCAACGAGTGCGTGCGGCAAAATTAGAAATTTGCGTTTCGTTGGAATATGAAGAAATTTAAGCGATGCGTGTAGTAAAAACATATAAATTGGATGTAGTCTAAAATTCTTGCACCGCAGATCTCAGTCGCGCAGAAAATCAATGAGTGCGTGCGGCAAAATTAGAAATTTGCGTTTCGTTGGAATATGAAGAAATTATAACGACGCGTGTAGTAAAAATATATAAATTGTATGTAGTCTAAAATTCTTGCACTACAGATCTCTTTTACGCGAAAAATCAACGAGTGCGTGTGGCAAAATTAGAAATTTGTGTTTCGTTGGAATATGACAAAATTGTAGGCGGTACGCGTACTAAAAATATATGAATTGTACGTAGTCTAAAATTCTTGCACCGCAGATTTCCGTCGCGCAAAAAATCAATGAGTGCGTCCGGCAAAATTAGAAATTTGCATTTCGTCAGAATATGAAGAAATTGTAAGCGATGCGTGCAGTAAAAATATATAAATTGTATGTAGTCTAAAATTCTTGCACTACAGAACTCTTTTGCGCCAAAAATCAACGAATGCGTGGGGCAAAATTAGAAATTTGTGTTTCGTCGGAATATGACAAAATTGTAGGCGGTGCGCGTACTAAAAATATATAAATTGTACGTAGTCTAAAATTCTTGCACCGCAGATCTCCGTCGCGCAGAAAATCAATGAGTGCGTGCGGCAAAATTAGAAATTTGCGTTTCGTTGGAATATGAAGAAATTTTAAGCGGTGCGTGTGGTAAAAATATATAAATTGTATGTAGTCTAAAATTCTAGCATTACAAATCTTTTTTACGCCAAAAATCAACGAGTGCGTGTGGCAAAATTAGAAATTTGTGTTTCGTTGGAATATGAAGAAATTGTGAGCGATGCGCGTACTAAAAATATATAAACTGTACGTCGTCTAACATTCTCGTCCGGTGGATCATCTGTCAGTCACTCGGCTGACTAATCGATTTTCAGAATAATTCGTATCTTCCCGCATACATGTGCATTGTCACAGATGAGAAAGCACGAAACAATAGAACGTGATTCACGGTAAACTAAAATAAATACACCAAACGCACTTCTATGTGCAACAAATTCAGACAGACATCAACACTGCATAAGAATAACACGATATATACAATAAGCGTGGGTACCACCCAAATAATGACGTGTCGGACGTCTGTCTGCAATTGAAATGAATATGCACTTCTAAATTAAGAAAGCAGCAGACATTCCTTATCTATCACCGTACACTTATATATCTTCCAAACTAAGAAAGCAACAGACATTCCGTTGATGCGAAGAGAAAGTCATAGACTCGTCCATTTGAAACGTAACTGTACAATGACACTGCATGACAGCTTCTACTTGCATCTCCGTACTTTCTCAACTCAAAGCCGTATCTCTGACGCCACATTTCGCAAGACGTCGGAATTTTATCGGCCATCGCATCGGCGCCCTCTCGTCGCCGACAAAGACGCGCTACAGATTCTGCCGATAACAAATTGTAATTTCAGTTTGTCAATAGCGCGTTATCGCCGGAACTTTCGGAAGATGCGGAAAATTTCCAGGAACACAGAACGAAGTTAGGAACAAAGGCGCGGAGGTCTGCGGAAAATTCACTTTGGACGTAATCAAAGCGGTTTCTGTTTCGAGTTTTCCTGCGTTATTGCGATGGGAATGTATCGACTTTACTGCTCTGTCGACACGAAATAAACTCGGCGTTTTACGGAGGAGTATATCTATTTTTCGGTTAAATAATGGTTGGACGAATTTTAGGCAAAATTATATTTTAAACTCAACTAAGTGTATAAGATGTTTGGTATATGCTCTGATGTGCTGGGTACTAAATAAGTTGTGTACTGAACAAGGTCTCGTAACCTACGAATTTGAAAAGCTGCTATTTCCCTCAAGAGGGTTAAAATTAAGAGGGGAAAATGGGAGGTGCTGTTACACATACAAATTACAGTGTTAATTTTGTACGCGTGTTACACATACAAATTACAATATTAATTTAGTACATGTGTTCCACATACAAATTACAATTTGTGTATAAAATTTCGTCGGAGCCCTTGATACCCCATCTTCAGGCGTCTACAAACTGCACCTATGCCACGTGTGCAAATTATGCCAAAATGTTATTTCTCCAAAAAACATCTTGTACGTCAACATTGCTGCTATTTCCCTCAAGAGGTTTGAAATTAAGAGGGGAAAATGGGAGGTGGTGTTACACATACAAATTACAGTGTTAATTTTGTACGCGTGTTACACATACAAATTACAATATTAATTTAGTACGCGTGTTACACATACAAATTACAATATTAATTTAGTACATGTGTTCCACATACAAATTACAATTTGTGTATAAAATTTCGTCGGAGCCCTTGATGCCCCATCTTCAGGCGTTTACAAAGTGCACCTATGCCACGTGTGCAAATTATACAAAAATGTTATTTCTCCAAAAAACATCTTGTACGTCAACATTGCTGCTATTTCTCTCAAGAGGGTTGAAATTAAGAGGGGAAAATGGGAGGTGCTGTTACACATACAAATTACAGTGTTAATTTTGTACGCGTGCTACACATACAAATTACTATATTAATTTTGTACGTGTATTACACATACAAATTACAATTTGTGTATAAAATTTCGTCGGAGCCCTTGATACCCCATCTTCAGGCGTCTACAAAGTGCACCTATGCCACGTGTGCAAATTATACCAAAATGTTATTTCTCCAAAAAACATCTTGTACGTCAACATTGCTGCTATTTCCCTCAAGAGGGTTGAAATTAAGAGGGGAAAATGGGAGGCGCTGTTACACATACAAATTACAGTGTTAATTTTGTACGCGTGTTACACATACAAATTACAATATTAATTTAGTACGTGTGTTACACATACATATTTCAATTTGTGTATAAAATTTCGTCGGAGCCCTTGATACCCAATCTTCAAGCGTCTACAAAGTGCACCTATGCCACGTGTGCAAATTATGCCAAAATGTTATTTCTCCAAAAATCATCTTGTACGTCAACATTGCTGCTATTTCCCTCAAGAGGGTTGAAATTAAGAGGGGGAAATGGGAGGTGGTGATGCACGTACAAATTACAGTGTTAATTTTGTACGCGTGTTACACATACAAATTACAATATTAATTCAGTACGTGTGTTATACATACAAATTACAGTTTGTGTATAAAATTTCGTCGGAGCCCTTGATGCCCCATCTTCAGGCGTCTACAAAGTGCACCTATGCCACGTGTGCAAATTATACGAAAATATTATTTCTCCAAAAAACATCTAGTACGTCAACATTTTCCGGATTTCCGTATAATTGCGTTAATCGCTCTTAATCACATTTCCACCTTTGCACATTACTCTCGCCAGTTCCGAAAGTGGCAAATCCGGCGTTATTATTATCTCTTTACAAAGTTAGAGAATTATCTCTGTGCCGAATGCCTTTGTTTCACCGCTTCTCCGTCGGTTTGACGTCAGCATTGACATTTTCGACCAAGGAAGGGTTTCGCATCCCTTCATTATTCGAGCCAAGCGTGGCACGAGATACGTGCACCCCCAAAACTGGCGAAGGTGCAGAACTCGTTCTCTCAGCACGTGTTGGGAAGATAGTGCCGAGTTAGCTGAAAGGGGATATGCGTCACGAGGGTCGTTCAATACTCTGAGGGCTGAGATGGACGTGGGCAAATGAAATAACCCGAGGTCAGAGGGAGACAAAAACAAAGTGGCGGGTAGTGGGACGAAGATAGAAGTAAGGTTGAAGATAGACGATTGCCGCTTCATCTTGCACTCATGCCAAAAGTTAAGCAGGTGCACGTTCTACGAGCAAAGTTTATTGGGACAATTGCAGCTCCGCTTTATGCAAGCGTCAAAACTTGAGCGGTGGACAGTTTGTAGTACTTACACGTATGCAGGTTTACCGAAAAAATTGGGGTTGGAGTACGATGAAATCGGGGAAAGAGCGTATACGAGGAGCCTGAGTTATGCTGAGACAATTGCGGTGTCAGTTTATGCAAACGTCAGAAGTTTCGGGGTGTACGTTTGCGGAAAGGATGAGTGTTGGCATACGACGAAACCGGGGAAGACCACACGTGCGGAAACAAAGCTTGCTGAGATCATTGCAGTTTCATTTTATGGAGGCATCAACGTTTAGCAAGTACACGGGTATCAGAACTCAAAAACTGTTTACCGAAAAAAATAAGTCTTGAGCTACGATGAGATCATTGCAATTTCATTTTATGGAGGCATCAACATTTAGCAAGTACACGGGAATCAGAACTCAAAAACTGTTTACCGAAAAAAATAAGTATTGAGGTACGATGAAACCAAGAACGACCGTATGTGAGGAAACAAAGTTTATGTTAGGACCATTGCAGTGTCATTTTCTATAAGCTGCAAATGTTAACACGTATGCGTTTACATCGAAAGGATGAGTGTTGGCATACGACGAAACCGGGGAAGACCGCACGTGCGGAAACAAAGCTTGCTGAGATCATTGCAATTTCATTTTATGGAGGCATCAACATTTAGCAAGTACACGGGCATCAGAACTCAAAAACTGTTTACTGAAAAAAATAAGTGTCGGCATACGACGAAACCGGGGAAGTGCGTGCGAGTTGAGATCATTGCAATTTCATTTTATGGAGGCATCAACATTCAGCAAATACATGGGTGTCAGAACTCAAAAACTATTTACCGAAAAAAAAAATGTTGAGGTACGATGAAACCGAGAACGACTGTATGTGAGGAAACAAAGCTTGCTGAGATCATTGCAATTTCATTTTATGGAGGCATCAACATTTAGCAAGTACACAGGCATCAGAACTCAAAAACTGTTTACTGAAAAAAATAAGTGTCGGCATACGACGAAACCGGGGAAGACCGCACGTGCGGAAACAAAGCTTGCTGAGATCATTGCAATTTCATTTTATGGAGGCATCAACATTTAGCAAATACATGGTTATCAGAACTCAAAAACTGTTTACCGAAAAAAATAAGTATTGAGCTACGATGAAACAGAGAGCAACCGTATGTGAGGAAACAAAGCATGCTGAGATCATTGCAATTTCATTTTATAGAAGCATCAGAATTTAGCAAGCACACGGGTATCAGAACTCAAAAACTGTTTACCGAATAAAATAAATGTTGAGCTACGATGAAACCGAGAACGACCGTATGTGAGGAAACAAAGCTTGCTGAGATCATTGCAATTTCATTTTATGGAGGCATCAACATTTAGCAAGTACACGGGTATCAGAACTCAAAAACTGTTTACTGAGAAAAATAAGTATTGAGGTACGATGAAACCGAGAACGACCGTATGTGAGGAAACAAAGCTTGCTGAGATCATTGCAATTTCATTTTATGGAGGCATCAACATTTAGCAAGCACACGGGTATCAGAACTCATAAACTGTTTACCGAATAAAATAAGTGTTGAGCTATGATGAAACCGAGAACGACCGTATGTGAGGAAACAAAGCATGCTGAGATCATTGCAATTTCATTTTATGGAAGCATCAGAATTTAGCAAGCACACGGGTATCAGAACTCAAAAACTGTTTACCGAAAAAAATAAGTATTGCGGTACGATGAAACCGAGAACGACCGTATGTGAGGAAACAAAGCTTGCTGAGATCATTGCAATTTAATTTTGTGGAGGCATCAACATTTAGCAAGTACACGGGAATCAGAACTCAAAAACTGTTTACCAAAAAAATAAGTATTCAGCTACGATGAAACCGAGAACAACCGCACGTGCGGAACCAAAGCTTGCTGAGATCATTACAATTTCATTTTATGGAGGCATCAATATTTAGCAAGTACACGGGTATCAGAACTCAAAAACTGTTTACCGAATAAAATAAGTGTTGAGCTACGATGAAACCGAGAACGAGATCATTGCAATTTCATTTTATGGAGGCATCAACATTAGCAAGTACACGGGAATCAGAACTCAAAAACTGTTTACCGAGAAAAAAATAACGTATTGAGGAAACAAAGCTTGCTGAGATCATTACAATTTCATTTTATGGAAGCATGAAACCAATCAGAACTCAAAAACGACCGTATGTGAAAGGAAACAGTATGTGAGAAAACATAGTTTATGTTAGGACAATTGCAGTGTCATTTTGTGTAAGCTGCAAACGTTAACAGGTATGCGTTTACATCGAAAGAATGAGTGATGGAATACGCTGAAATGCAGGAAAGCTTGTACGTAGAGAAATACAGTTTATTTTGAGACTATTGCAGACTCATTTTATGGAAGCGTAAAAATTTAACAGGTATAGAGACAAGTGTTAGAATATGATGAAATCCGGGAAAGGTTGTACGTAGAGAAATCAAAATATTATGTTAAAACTATTGCAGATTCATTTTATGCAAGTGTCAGAACCCAACAGGTAACGCTTACTTAAACACGTATTATATCGTGTATTGAAATACGCTGAAACCGGGAAAGATTGCACATAGGAAGTTAGAGTTTATCTTGAAACGATCGTAAATTCATGTTATGCATGCGTCAGAACTTAGCAGGTATACGTTTACCGCGCGGTTAAGTATAGAAATACAATGAAACGGCTGAAAGACGGCACGTCGAGAATAAAGCTTGCCCCGAGTCGTGTTGCATTAATCTCGCACAGTTAGAAGTTAAACCACTACACTCTGAATGCATACATATCGAAGTATGACGAAAAACGAGCGCAAGAATGGAATTCGCACAAACTTGAATGAAGAAAGACGATTAACGTTCCGCGTTGCACCGTTGCCAGGAATCAAACAGTCGTACGTTTACTCCAAAGACGTACGTCACTAAGTGCAGAACACACGATCGACAGAACGTCTGCGCTATTTCAAGTTAACGCATCATACGAATTAATATATTGCGTTTCTGTGTCGTCGGCTTTGCGAATACATCTAAAACGTCATTTGCGTTGACGGTGACAGGCATTATTTGGGACGCTTTGATTGGAGTTTTACCTGGGCCTGCCACTGACACGTTTATTTCTATGAAAAGCGCGTGCACGTGCGTAATTCACAGCCACGTGATTAGCAGGGCGTATTTACGGCGGCGGGGGAGTTTCGTGAGAAGAAATGAGTCACAGTACGTCGTCGTAGGTCGAGAATTGCTTGTAAACCGAGTGGTAGGAGTATATCTCAGGGCCGGTGCAATAATCTGCAAGTTTCCGTGCGATAACATTTTTACGCTCGTGGCATCGTAATGGCAGACGTTTTGAGGCGGACAAATTTCAGGCCGTTCGAAAAGCGACGTTCAACTTAAAATGCTCTGTCATACGTGAGGATTCTGTGCTAACACTATGCCAACCGCGCATTGTTCGCAAGTAGCGCAGACTGAGCTTAAATACTTGAAAGACGAGTACACGGAAAGAAGGCATACATATTGTTTTAACGGTTGACACGTTGACTGCCAAGCATATTTTACTATATCAAAACCGCGAATTGCTGTATTACATTGGCGATGCTATGAAATAGTACAGCGTTTGACTGAATTATGCAAAATGTAAATAATTTGCAGGTATTGGACCCCAAAGGATCACTATTTTAACACTTGGCATGCGGGCAACGTATTTTTACGTTTTTTGTAGTCTGTCACTGGAGCGCGGGTCACGTAAAAATACGTATTTAGTTGATTTGGTGTTGTAGTGGATATCCACACAAATCTACTAAATACATGTAATTACATGAATGTGTGACATTATATGCGTGTTATTTGCGTTGCTAGGCAACGCTTTGCATTTTTTTCCCATAAGTTATAATTGTTGAGTTACTCGATCTTTTGCTGAGTTATTTCGTCTTCAATCGAATTCTTAGCTCCAGAACGTGTTTTATCAATTTGAAGCTTGATTTTTTATTATTGATTACAAAATTGATCGAATGAGCCGTTGTGACAAAGATAGTGATGAAGAAATATGCGCTGACAAATTATCGGACTTTTCCTATGATAGTGTGGAAAACTTTAAAAAACGCTTATTTTTATGATTTCGTGAAAATATCGTTTGTTTTTTGTTAAATAATCATACAGTATATATTTAAGTGTGAAATAAAAAAAGTTTCGTTCATAAAAACGAAGTAGTTTTCGATTTACAGCGATTTTTCTGAATAACCTATTTTCAAAAAGAAACGCCCGCTGCACACGAAATTCGGCGGCGAAGTATGCCCGCATGCCAAGTGTTAATACCAACTGCATTTATAAAATAATAATTGCAACCCATTGGGAATATTTTGGATCTTCAGTAAAATCTCTTGCGTCGGTCACCGGTGACCATCATGGCAGTCAAAGTGTTAATTTATATTTTGTGTTTCTGCGGAAAATTTCTGTTAAAATTCAATTTTATTGATAAGTGACCCCATGCCGAACTATTATCTTAAACGTTGAAATAAAACTTCGGCAGAAAATTTCTGCTACAATGAAATAAGTTTTATGGAATAATGAACTAGGTGATATCTACGCCCCGCCAATATGTAAACAATTTTAATTAAGCAAAATTGCACATGTTTCGATAAAAATAGAATTTAACGTGTATCGGCAGAAAATTTCTGTTACAACGAAAGAAGTTTTATCGAATAATGAAGCAGGTGACGCCAATGCCGCGCTATTACGTGAAAATTTTTAATTAAAGACCATTGCACACGTTATAATGAATACATAGTTTTACGCGTTTAGGCAGAAAACTTTTGTTATAATGAAATTCCACAGAATAATGAAATAAGTGACGTCACTGCCGCGCTACTGCGTTAAACATTGAAATGAAACATAATAGCACTCGTTCCATCGAAAGTACAATTTAGCGTCTTCCGGCAGAAAAGTTCTGTTATAATGAAATTTGATGAAATAATGAAGTGACGTTTATGCCGCCCCATTATATCAAACACTCCAATTAAACAGTTTTCTGCATTCATCACGCTCTTATTAAATCTGTCACCGTGCTCGTTAACGGAAGCACCGTTCAACACGCAGAACAGCTCCAGTTATTACGCGATCTTTCTCGCGTATAATTCAAACCAATCAATTTTTCGCCCACTGACATCTTCCTCTGCGTCTTCCGACCGCGCGCAAAATTACCATCGAAATGAACGTTCTCGCAGTTCTACCCGGGAAACTCCATAAGCGCCTAGGAATTCATTACGTCAACTTCGCAAACATCCAAATCCGTCTAGACAGGATTCCGCCAATAATGACGCGGCTTGACAAATCACGCGCATTCAACAGCGGGACTCACATGTTTCGACAAAACCGTCGACAACTTCTCTTACGTCGCGACTCACGTGGCATTGTGCAACAGCACGTTAATCGTCCGTTGTTTATCGGTGACGTCATTGCTCTGTCGACGAATGTGACAAGCGACGTCATACTAATCAAGTTACACGCCGCTCTCAAAGAAGCAAACTTTCCTCTTTCGAGACCACCTAAAGTTTGAAGACGTATGTTTGCGCGCGCTAATTGACGAGAACTGAATAAATTTGAAAGCGAGTCAGGCTGGATTTGTGCGGATTAAAGCGGCGCGCAGTAGTTGAAGAATTAAGACTATGAAAGAGTTTAAATGAAAAGGCTGCGCGGTAGTTGCTCTAGATGTAAATTGTGAATTTAATAAATAGGCTTTGGATAATTAACAACGTTGACCGGCACGGTGGGGCGAGCGGTTTGAAGGGTTATAATCGTAAAAGTTGAATGGATACTGACAGTTTAGACATTTTTAATATTGTTGGTAATTAAAGAATAGTTTGGAGTAAAATCTGTAATATTCTGTAGTTAAATATTTTTAGTAGAAGATCAAACATGAATGATTCATTTATGTAATTGTGACAAGTGGAACAAAAAGTTGTCTCAATACTCGCCCGCTAATTAATGCAAATAGAATACGTCAAAGATAAGATCGTCTGCGATTGCATTTTCCATGGACAAATAAAAATGGGAGTTGCCCCGAACACAAGTTTCGTAACGCTCCAAAAATTTGCCACTAATCGATCTAAATCGAACGATAAACAGAAGCTCGTTTCCGATTGCAAAATTCGATGGCCAAAAAAAATGACAGTCACGTCGAATAACAAATTTCGCATCCATCCAATCCCTTCCCACCAATCACTCTGAATACAGCAGGCCAAATAAAATCTCGTTCGCAACTGCAAATTTTAGTAAACGAATAAAAATGGGATCCGCCTCCAACAGAAATTGCTATCCGTCACCCTCTCACTAATCACTCCAAATGAAACACGCGAAGGAACCGCCCGTCGGCGACCGCAAATTCCGTTGAACAAATAAAAACGACCGTCGCCTCTCCTGCAAATTTCGTAACGCTCCAACGCTCTCCCACTAATCCCCCTAAATCGAACACGCGAAACAAAAGCCCGTCCGACAACTACAAATTTCCATTCCGGCGCTGCATCCGGCAATCACCCGACCCCCACGAAGCCGTCCACCCACGACTTCAAATCTCACCTCTGCCATCCCCACGCCCAGCACACCCGCGCACCCTGCCACTCATCCGCGTCCACTTAATTCCCCGAAATTCCGTCAGCCAGCCCCCGACCTCGAGCAGCGACTCGTTCATCAGCGATCGCGTAAAAAAAATTCGGCGAAATCCGCGTTGCCCTCGGCCCGCGTCCTTCGAAAATGGCGCGTGCGCGTGCTTACGGCCCTGACGTCTGGGAACGGGAGAAGGCGCAGGCCTCGAGCTCACGGCGCAAGTCTTCGACAAATGCCAAACGATTGCCTTAATTCGCTCGCGTCTCGACGGCACCAGTCGGTATAATTGGAGCGTACTCGTCCGATCGCCGAGCAGCTGTCTCGATCGTCGCTTATCTGTCGCGGGGCTCTCTCTTCTACGCACACGCTTCGTTGCGAGTCCGCCGTCCTGGCCAACGCGTACGCGTGGCAACGCTCAGAGGCGCTTTCGTGAAAAACGGAGCGCCGGCTTGTACACGGCTGCCGCCGCCATCTTGAATCGCTCCAAAGCGCGCACGCTGTCGACTGTCGCTGATTTCCGCACGAGACGTGCACAGAGTCTGGGAGGTTCCGGAATCCGGGTGGAACGGTGTGACGAAAGTCTGGTCACTGTGGGCTTGCGACGGAAGGCGAGGCAGAAGTTCCGACGGTGCAGGTGTCGGCGTTACGTGGCCCCACGTGAAAACTTGTGGCACGGCTGAGTGCGAAAAGGAAACGTCACGGGGCAGAGGCGTGTGTGGAGAGGCGTGCGTCGGGAAACGTGTGTCGAGTGCGAGGAATTCGTCTCGTGAGCACCGCGTTCTGTGCGGTGGATGCTGGGGTACAGGGGTCGTGTCCGTGAGCAAGGCGAGTACGCTGACGTGCATTGACGAGTGTCGACAGATGCGTGAGCCGGCGGGGAAACACCCTCGCGCGAAGAAGTGACTACCCGGCGGTGTCGGACGTTTTCTTTTCCGTTCCCTTGTTTTTCACGTTGACGGGGACTGGGCGTTTCGTTCGCGGGGGGCGAGTGTCGAAGGTCAGCATTATGAGTAAGAAGCTAGGAACAAACTATTGCACGGTGTTCTCTGTACTTAGAAGTCCCGAGGAGGGTGAAGCGTTTAAGCGGAGCATCTGAAAGATCGATTCGCAAGAGTGCGTGCGTGCCTCCGTCTTCTGGCCGAAGAGCAGGGGGAAGTAGCTGGAAAGCGCGGGTGTTGAGTGCGGTGTCGAGCGTTCGCAGTGACCGGTGCAACGCGCCATAGAGAACAGTGCCTTTCCTATGGGAGCCGTCTTTGAGCGGAGCACGTTGACGCAACGGGTCTATATATAGATCACCCGCAGCGGCCGAAGGTAGACTCCTGGCAAACGGCGAGCTCGAGGCTTTATCGCGCGCCCGGCACGTGAAGCCGTTCCATATTGAGCACGCGATCCATCGCCTCCCACGGTAGAACCGCCAACCTTCTCCGTTGTGTTGGACGATCGATCACTACTCCCGACCCGATCGGTAAGTCAGGCCGAAGGTCAGGCCAGCTGCCGCAGCAAGCCGTCCTCGCGACGCGCAACCTTCAGCCCCGGAAGCCTGCCAGCAGGACTCGTCCTCCCACCGTCCGCCGCTCGAGATCGTCCCGACGGCAATCCAAGAGACCCCTCCAACCCGTAATGTATTTGCGATCGCGCGTCGGCACAGCAACAGGGAGGCACGAGCACACAAGCGCGGCGTCGTCGGGAGCTGGTGTCTTGAGGAGCAGTGCCATCAGGAACCATCCGACCGCCAGCTGGCGCAGAAGCAGGCAAAACCAGACGTCCGCACTCCCGGAGCTCCTCGCTCTCCGTCCGCGGAGCCACAGCAGGTGCAAGGCCTCGGCGGGGGTGCGGCCGGTGGAGCGCGGCATGAGCGAGGGTGAGCGAGCCGTCACGACGCCAAGAATCGGCTGGCGGAAGCTCACCGACCCCGGCGACTGACACGAATTCCGGAACCCGGGACCAGGTCCGGAGCGATAGCAGCGACTTGGGCTTCCTCGTCAGCGTCCTAGCCTGCTCGTCGTCCTACTCGATGCCGGCCAGATGCGGGCGCACGCACTTCTGAGACGAGCCACGCGAGCACTCAAGAGGGACCCGACGATGGCGGGCAATCGGTGTCGGTAGCAGACGGGGTGGTACGAGTCACCTCCCCCTGCGCTGCTGCCTGCATTCTGCACTCTGGACTCTTGACTCCCGACGCGACTCCGCACGCGACTCCGCACGCGAATCCTCACCACCCGACGACTCCTGCGGATGTCGGACGTTTGACGCGCGTTGGGTGAAGCTCCGGACGTGCCGGTCCATGGACAATAATAAGTAGATAGTAGCGGATAGTATGTAAGGAGTAGACGTAGAGCGTAGGTCTGGAAGGTCAAGTGGAATCGAGCGCGGCAAGCGTTTGCGGTTGGGGGAGCGGAGAAGGAAGTTTCGGGTGAACGGTGACGAAACGGTCTTCGAGACGAGATGCCGCCGACGCCGAGCAAGCTGAATCTCAGCTTTGCCAGGAACGCGTACAACGTCTTTGGCGCCCGCGCCGCTGGCTCGGCGATGGAACATCAGCGCGAACAGAAAACGGAGCTACTCGAGGGTAAGGCGCGCCCCGCTCAAGCGGCTGCCGTGATTTTCTTGGCGGGAGAGACGGTGTAATTGCGACGAACGATGGAGGGTTTATAAGAGGCATTGAGAGGCAATGCGTCATTGGGATATAGGGTGGCTTCCCACGTGTAGGGTCCGATGCGTTGGTGGGAGAGATCTTGAAAGTTCTGCAAATGATCGAGAGGGTCGTAGGAAGTTTTACGTGGGCCGAGGCATGGTTATAAAACGCAGCGTCTTCGTGCGTCGTTAGGAAATAGGGTGGCCTCGCACGTGTAGTGTCCGATGCGTTGGTGGGAGAGATTTTACATGGGCCGAGATGTAATTATGAAACGCAGCGTCTTCGCGCACATAGTCCACAATGTCGGATGCGTTGGCGGAAGAGGTATTGAAATCGTTACAAATGCTCGAAGGTTCCTAGCGTGCATTACACGAGGTGAAGCGTAATAATGAAACCCAGCGACTGTGTACGTTTAATAATCGTACCGATAAGCGTGAGATCGTTTTTGTGTATAAAAGCAGGAAGTTCCGTGTTGCTAAACTTTGCCGCGGAGTAAAAGGTAGTTGTAACAACAGAACGCCTCCGCGTTGTTAAACATCATATTGATCATCGTCTGACCGTTTTCATAGACAACGCGAGCGGACGGCCCTTTCCAAGTAACAACGATCATCGATTCATTCTGTTGGAGAAATAAACGTAGAAACGGACGGGCGTAGACTTAACGCAATAAACTTGTCAAAACTGAAACAATCGTTCCTCCATCTTCATAGCGCAGCGACCGTATCATTACTCATACCATAATTATAAGCAAGCATCACGCCTATATGCGCCAGACTGATTCATCGGTGCCAACTAACCTGGAAGCCAACTGTCCGAATATCAAACTGCCAAATGTTTTCAGCGTATACCGCTTAATGACTACGCGAATTTTATCTTGCTTTGTCCCGACCATACCCGTGATTATACACGTAGCATATATAAGATGTCGCATGCGAGAATGCTTTGTTTACGGTAAAGCTTCTCAAGTATGACTTCAACTTATCGCGTTGAAGGACGTAAGGAAGATCCCTACTCAATGATTCGTTTTTTATCAGACATGATTCATTTTTTGTATTATACACGCGCTGCCGTAATATTTTCCGCTTCGCGAATTCCATGAAACCGGTGAAAGTGCCTTCAAGTCACGTGCGTTCCGTAGATTCTTAATAAACGAGATCGTTAGGTCGCGTCGTGTTACGGTAGGATGTTTGCATGAGACTTCAGGATGCCTGTTTTGTCAGCAGGTACTAGAGGCACAGGCCTCCTGCACCTCAAGAATGGCGTGGACTATATCAATCCCGGCGAAGAGGATCAGATGGAGATTTATGGGTAAGCGTAGAAGTTACTTCTTGACGGCAATATACGATGGAGTAGAAGTAAGCCGTGTTAACACCTGTTGAATTGGTTACGTCCGGTTTCAAGAAAGTCTGACAAAGAACAGACGAGTTCGAATTTCTACTCCGAATGATCCGAAACAAATGTTACATGCGGTGATTTTATTAACAGCTATTTTTCGTTATTTGTAAACATTTTATTGGGACATTAATTCAACAGGTGATGTTAAAGTGGCCAACCTCTACGAATGCCTTTCGCTTGTCACGCGTGTATCAATGAACCAAATTCACGTGCATTTTTAATGCGCAACATGCGTTAAATATTAGCGAATAAAAAATCGCGACAATAAGAATTGCTATTTATTATGAAACACCACATTGCAACCGGAGACTCTGATTGCCAGGTACAAAAGAAACCAGCTTCTAACCGTGGTTACGTGGTGCTTCATCATTATAACGGGAGGTCTCCTACGATTGGTCTTCCACTGGGTCCCACATCTAATGTTACTAGCCACACACTCAAAATGCCCACTAGAAGAAGCCGAGACCGTTCTGCTCGTGGAGCACTTTCAGGGAAAGCACACGAGTTATTACGTAAAGAAGCTAAGAACATTAGCAGCCCAGGACGTGGTGTTCGTATTATTGCTCAATTTAAACCGTACGTTTTTTGCTATTCGAGCTCCGCGCAAACTAACGAACGTAATTTTCTCAAAAGGAACAAATCGGTGGACGGAGAGTCCTTGATGGATAATGAGCCGTGGATGGAGAACGGAAGTATGATCACTATTAAGGAGGAAAAAGAGGAGTATCCGACGTTGGCTGTTCATTTGGCCGGAGGTCATTTTAAACGTGAGCAAAAAAATTCGAATACGTATCGCGTGTTTCGATAGGGAACTATTAAGAATTATGTACTGAGCCTTGAGCTACGAATTTTACATTAACTCAGGTTGTTCTTTGTAGCGTGTTTTTATATGTCTATTATATTTTTATACAGGAATTTCATATATCCAGATTCATCGTAACGTACTTTAGATCTTTATGTTGTCAAAGGTTCGAGTTGAAAGAATTAACTCGTTGACCGCTGAATACCGAATATATGAACTCTGTTGATTGATTAGACAAAGCGCGAGTTCTCGAATTTCATGAAAAAAATTGCAGAAATTGTTACTACTATTTCTTAATAACTTGTGCAGACTTTATCAGAAAGATCTACAAAAAGTTGGCCTCAAAGAAGTTTTTGCGTAAGCGATCCAGTCTATACCGCGACTGTTCTATTAATTTACAGAGGTCCCGTCGATTGTCATCTTCAGTCTGAAAAAGTTGACTTACGTGTGGGAAGCGGAAAGATCCGAGTTCGTAAAATTGCGCGGTCTCGACGTCGGAGTCTCAACGGCAACTTTACATCAAACGCAAGGTCTGAGTCTTCAGGAACAGTACATGAGGTGCGTCTTTGCATAGAATCAGAGATTAGTGCATGAAAACGCCTACGGACAAATGTCTCACGTCGTAATTTCTGGTCGTCGCGATCACGTACATTCACTCTAACGACGTAATCCGAGAAAATGCCTTAATGCGACGATTAACGTTGCGCGACTGTGTTACAGACGCTGTGTGTACGGAAACAATGAGATCGTGATTCCTGTGAAGAGCATATTCACGCTACTTTGCCTCGAGGTGCTCAATCCGTTTTACGTCTTCCAACTCTTCAGCTTCTGCCTGTGGGTCGCGGACGATTATTACTATTACGCGATGGTCATTCTCGCCATGTCCAGTGCCGGTATTATGATGGCCGTGTTCCAGACTCGACGAGTAAGTAGATCAGAATCTGTCGTTATTCTTATGGACCGCTGAATATTTCCAGTCATTTGCTGCACATTGGATAGTTATATCTAATCTCGCTAGACTGTGTCAAAGTGTTCCAACACCGATAAGATACCGTTTGCCGTTTCGAGTGCGCCGATAGACGGTTATGATTATGGAGGCGTGTCTATCCTTTTTAGCTACGCGTTTCGTTAATTTGGTAGTAATATGTGTCCTGTATTCCTTGACAAAAGACCAATGTGCAATAGTAGAGTTGAGAACGTACAATGCTTAACACGAGATTTACGGAACGTATCAAAAAGTGTACAATTTTCAAAATACTTGATATCACGGCAATACCATAGAAATATACATTACGCTCTACTAAAAATTTCTCTGTGAATCCTCTACTACAACTACTGCGTAGTATTAAAAAGTCTATAGTTTATAAAATACTCAATTCCATGACGTTACCATCGAAATACGAATTATGGAGGCGTGTCATTCCTTTTTAGCTACGCGTATCGTCAATTTAGTAGTAATATGTGTCCTGTATTCCTTGACAAAAGACCAATGTGCAATAGTAGAGTTGAGAACGTACAATGCTTAACACGAGATTTACGGAACATATCAAAAAGTGTACGATTTTCAAAATACTTGATACCACGGCAATACCATAGAAATATGTATTATGCTCTACTACAAATTTCGCGGTGAATCCTCTACTACAACTACTGCGTAGTATTAAAAAGTCTATAGTTTATAAAATACTCAATTTCATGACGTTACCATCGAAATACGAATTATGGAGGCGTGTCATTCCTTTTTAGCTACGCGTTTCGTCAATTTAGTAGTAATATGTGTCCTGTATTCCTTTACAAAAGACCAGTGTGCGATAGCTTAAATAGAGTTGAGAACGTACAATGCTTAACACGAGATTTACGGAACGTATCAAAAAGTGTACAATTTTCAAAATACTTGATATCACGGCAATACCATAGAAATATGTATTATGCCCTACTACAAATTTCTCTGTGAATCCTCTACTACAACTACTGCGTATTAAAAAGTCTATACTTTATAAAATACTCAATTCCATGACGTTACCATCGAAATACGAATTATGGAGGCGTGTCATTCCTTTTTAGCTACGCGTTTCGTCAATTTAGTAGTAATATGTGTCCTGTATTCCTTGACAAAAGACCAGTGTGCGATAGCTTAAGTAGAGTTGAGAAATGCTTAACATGAAATTTACGGAACGTATCAAAAAGTGTACAATTTTCAAAATACTTGATACCACGGCAATACCATAGAAAAATACATTACGCTCTACTAAAAATTTCTCTGTGAATCCTCTACTACAACTACTGCGTAGTATTAAAAAACCTATAGTTTATAAAATACTCAATCTCATGACGTTACCATCGAAATACGAATTACGTCAGATTCTTTGCACACGAAGATGAATTCAAATTTCTCTGCTACATCCCAGACATGCCGCTCCTGTCTCGCCAAGAGCTAAATACTTTTTTCCCATGCAGTATCCGGTATCCCTTTTATCCCTATACCTCCATAACTACCCAGAAGCAAGTATTTCCTCTGCCCGAAAACATTCGTCATGAAACCCGTGTGCGTATTGCACCTAATTCCGACTGGCCCAATGTTCTGCAAGCCATCGTCTGCACAGCCACAAATCTCGTTACAGAATCAGCAGAACCTGCGGTCGACTGTTCACTCGTCGGACGTCGCTACTGTTATGAGAGACCGTTCCACTGGCCAAACAGCGACAGTACCTGCGGAACGTTTGGTGCCCGGTGACATTTTAGTTATTCCGTCTCACGGCTGTCTGATGCCGTGCGACGCAGTGCTGCTCACTGGCAATTGCATTCTGAATGAGTCGATGCTCACGGGAGAGTCTGTTCCCGTTACGAAGACACCCATTCCCTCGTCCAACGACATTCTGTACAACACGAAGGAACACGCCAGGCATACGCTGTACTGCGGGACTAAAGTCATCCAGACGAGATACTTCGGTAGCGAAAAGGTATTTATGATTTGGTATTTGTTTGCACGTTACGTAATGGGAAAAAATTCTCGGCCAGGATAAATTAGTGCATCCCTCAATTTACGCGCAGTATCCGATCGATGTGTAAGTTAACATTTTCCGATTCGATTAAACAAACAGTGTTTCGAACACTTTCAACCCATAACTTGTAATATGCAAATTACAACCGCATATATTATATATATACAGCCAACCGATAACCTTATAGTTTAAGCAGTTACAACAGTCCCCATTTATTAATGCATATTGTGCATTTTGTAATTTGATTAGCCTGATTCAGTTGAAATCCCATTTCATCTCATTTGTGATACCCTTCTTCAGAATATATACCCTATTGTACCGAAATACGATTATATCGGTATAACGTTACTTTGATGGCTTCATACCGGTACTCTCAGAATGCGAATTCATTTGGGGTAAGAAATACAACTTAAAATACCGGTATCTTAGTCCTGATACTCGCAACCGAAGCATTGATTACTCTTACCGATATTCTCAGAATGCGAGTTCCTTTGGGGTAACAAAAAAACAACCTAAAATACCGGTATCTTAGTCCTGATACCCGCAACCGAAGCATTGATGACTCTTAATTGATTATACAAGGCCCAATTAAGCTGCACTCGTAATTCTTCAGTTGCGCTAAATTAATGGGTTATGCCTACTTGGGTCGGCGAAATGACATGATTTTCAAGATTTTTTTTTGCCGTTTTAGTGAGTACTATTTAAAATTCGCAAAATACTACCAAAAAGTACGTATTTAGTGGTATTTGTATAAATTTTTTTATAAGAAAATATTAAAAATGGAGGAAATATAGCTCTTCTCCTAGAGCGTCCGTTTATTTTCATCACTTGCGGTGACCACGATTTCTCAAAAACTACTTCACCGATCGGACTCTAATTTTATATACTTATTTATCATTACAATAGGTAGGACCTGAACGAAGGATTTTGAAACATTTAAATTTTTACAAGAATGGCAGCGATTTTACGAAAAAATCCGTCTTTTGAAGTGGTCTAACTGTCGTTTTTATGTTGTAATTTTTTTTTTTATTACCGAAATAAAAAATCCTTCGTTCAGGCCCTGCCTATTGTAATGACAAATAAGTATATAAATGAGAGTCCGATCGGTGAAGTAGTTTTTGAGAAATCATGGTCACCGCAACCGTATGTTTTGAAAAAGACAGTTTCGAGATAATCGCGTTTAAAGTTTCAAGCTCTTTACTAATCATACATAGTAGCGCTCCAGATAAACGCTTATAATTTTTGAACGTGTGCTCCGATTCATATGTACTTTTGAGGAAATATTCTTAAAATGATGTACATTAAGAAAATGCAATAAAAAAAAGTCGATTTTTTTCACCAACCCAAGTAGGCACAACCCCTTAAACGATGCAAGAAATTTTCCAAAGAACGCACGCGTATGAACAATTTTGCTGCGGCTTTAGACGCAAAACGCGGAAAACGACGACACCCTCAACCGTGATTCTCTCCCTCAGGTACTTGCCGTCGTAATTCGCACAGGCTTCAACACGAGCAAAGGCGGCCTCGTGCGTTCCATCATGTACCCGCCGCCGGTGGACTTCAAGTTCGAGCAAGACTCCTACAAGTTCGTGATGCTACTGGCCGCGATCGCGAGTGTCGGCGTCGTCTACACGATCGTGACGAAAGCCATGCGCGGCGTCCACAGCCGTCACATCGCCTTGGAAGCATTGGACCTCATCACCATCGTCGTCCCTCCCGCCTTGCCGGCCGCTATGACAGTCGGCCGCCTAGTCGCCCAGCGCAGACTAGAACGTAAGAAGATCTATTGCACGAGTCCGCGCACCATCAACGTCTCGGGCTCCATCGACTGCATTTGCTTCGACAAGACCGGCACGCTCACCGAGGACGGCCTCGACATGTGGGGAGTCGTGCCAGCATCTGAACGAAAGTTCCAGCTGCCCGTGAAGGACATTACGAGTCTGCCGGCGAACGAGGTGCTCATCGGCATGGTTACGTGTCATGGGATAACGATAATAGACAACCAATTAGTGGGGGACCCGCTGGATCTCAAGATGTTCGAGTCGACCAGCTGGAAACTTGAGGAGCCCGACGTCTCGGACACGTCTAAGTTTTCCATGCTATTCCCGACGGTGGTGCGACCACCGAAGGGCTGGCTCAAGAAAATGCCGGCGGAGCTGGGAAACGTGGCGAACCGGCAGGACTCGATGACGAGCGACTTGGTGGACAGCATATCGCTGACTAACCTGGACTCGGCGTTGGCTGGCTCGACGGCCGATTTGGGAGAGCAGGGCCTGGAAGTCGGTATTGTGAGGCAGTTCCCATTCACGTCGACTTTGCAGAGGATGAGCGTTATTACGAGGACCCTGGGCGCGACGCATTACGATCTTTATTGTAAAGGAAGCCCGGAGATGATTCTGAGTCTGTCGAAGCAAGAGTCGGGTGAGTGCTGTTTGATAGTGGGCATTTTCCGTACGTGCGGTTAGCTATAAATGAAGACGAAGAATAAGTGTAGTGGGTTGAGGTTCTATATTAGACCCCACAAGGTTTCGACACGGCGTTCCTACTATAACTATTGTCTCCCGCGGTAATCGTCGACCTTTTTATTGAGATCAGACAATAGGGTCTTGAGCTTATCTTTTGCATAGGTCTTGTAAGGTCTCGCGTGTTTTCACGATTGAATGAGGCCATTCGGTTGCCGATGCATAAACCTTTGGCTGCTGAGTACTTCTGCCCGAAGCGCTCGTTGAGGACAAAATTCTCTTCACTAGTGTGAACTCTATTGATTCATTATGTAAGGCGCAACCAAGTTTTAATGGAAATTCTTCATTTACATCAAATTAAATAATGGAAGAAAATAATTTGATAAGGAACGCATTCGCATTTATCCCAAACATTGATAATTGTGGCAGCAGTAGGTAAGAAATCGAAACGATTCAGAAACGTATATATGCGCCCATAGTCGACACCGATAGATCTCGGCAGACGCATATATGCGTCCATAGCAGTCAAAGGGATAAACTCGTACAGGCATTTGTTTGGGTGGTGTGATGTGGCGCGGAGTTAGTTTAGTGAAAATTTACATCGTGGTATCATCAAAATAACATAACAAGTAACATATAACACATCCGTTTCAGTTCCCCCGGACTTCGCCGCCGTTCTGCAAGAGTACACGTCGGAAGGCTACCGTGTGATCGCACTGGCGCACAAATCCCTAAACCGTCTTCCCTATGCCAAAGTGCAGCGTATCAGTCGGGAAGTTGCGGAGGTCGATCTGACGTTCCTAGGCTTTGTCGTAATGGAAAATCGGCTGAAACCTGAGACGTCGCCCGTGATCGCGGCCCTAAACTCTGCCTGCATGAAAACCGTCATGGTGACCGGCGACAACATGCTCACCGCCCTTTCCGTGGCGAGAGATTGCAATATGGTGAAGCCCGGCATGCCGGTGATCGCAGTCGCTGCAGTGACGCAGCAAAATCAGCTGAAGCCGCAGATTTATTTCACGAAGAGCGACAGTCAGCCGTCACCGGTTTCGCCAATGGGACAAGGCGATCTGAGCGAAATGACGGATTTGAACAGCGTCGCGAGCTTGGACACGGTTGAGAGTGGATCGTTCGGGAACAATCGGCTGGAGAATGATGTTAATTATCTGTCCGACGAGTAAGTATCTTGCGAGTGATATAATAGTTCTGAAGAAGCGAGGAGTGGAAGGTTCCCCTCGATTGCAAGGAAGAATTTAGAATCTGTTTGGCATTATGTTGCTTAAATGACTTTAGTTTCAGAGATTTTTGGGTAGAAACGCTGGGTGGGTTTTGTTAGGTAAATGTGGGACATATGGATGCGCATATGAACTGAGCTTTGCTAGTCATGTGAACGTACGACACGCACTGAAAAAAGATTCCTTTGTTCCAGTTTGCAACATTCCAAGAACAAATACGTCTTTTCGCTAACTGGCAGAACCTGGGCTTTAGTCAAACAATACTACCCCGAACTAATACCAAAGCTAGCCACAAGGGGTGCCATTTTTGCAAGAATGTCGCCTGACCAAAAACAGCAGCTGGTGCAAGAGTTACAGTCATTGGGATATTATGTCGGTAAGTTAAAACGAAATAAAACACGAATATGTACGTACTCAATCACGGATAGAATACATAAAAATAATGTGAACAAACGAACCAAAATTCCCTACTACCAAATCGCACCCCAGCCACCCCACATATCTATCTGTCTAGTTCCTTTAAATTATCATTATTTCCAATTATGAACGAGTAAAAATCTGATGATAAATTATTCACTAAATTTCGCTGCAGTCACTGCAAATTCGTAAGCAACCAAAACGAACATTTTTTCGTTGGCTGCACTGCTATTATACAATTGAGAATACGAGACTATTTTCTGCTTAAGGTTTGCACGGATTCGTTGTAGACGCCGCATTTGTCTAAACATGCCGACGTTACACAAACATGTGATATAAACACGATCTAAACATTACCTCAATGTGATATAAACGGAGCTCCAGTATCACAACTTCCTAACCCTGTTGATGCAAACTGTAACGTTCCCAAAACGTCAGCGCAATACTGCATGTAAACGCAGCACCCATCCCAAAGTCAATACCTCATAAAATATAAAAATCAATATGACCCGGCCTCCCTTTAAAAAAATTGACATTTTTGCAGCAATGGTTGGCGACGGCGCCAACGACTGCGGCGCACTGAAAGCCGCCCACACCGGCATCTCCCTCTCCGACACCGAATCATCCGTCGCCTCGCCATTCACCTCCCGCGAGACAAACATTTCCTGCCTATTGACCGTGATCCGCGAGGGTCGCGCCGCACTCGTCACCTCATTCGGCATCTTCAAGTACATGGCCGCTTATTCGCTGACGCAGTTCATCTCCGTGATGCTCCTCTACAGCATCGAGGCGAACCTCACCGATATCGAGTTCCTCTACATCGATCTCTTCATCATTTCTATCTTCGCCTTCTTCTTCGGCCGCACCGAGGCGTACGACGGGCCGCTTGTCAAGACGCCACCCCTTAACAGCCTGATCAGTACCTCACCCATCCTCAGCCTCGTCACCCAGATCCTGATCGTCGCCATCTTCCAGTACGCCAGCTTCTGGCACCTGCAGCAGATGGACTGGTACGAGCCTTTCAACGCCACCGCGCAGGCCGCCAACGACAAGGACGACGTTGGCTGCATGGAGAACTACACCGTCTTCATCGTCAGTTCTATGCAGTACATTATTCTGGCCGTCGCTTTCTCCAAGGGCCGTCCCTACCGCAAGTCCCTCTTCACCAACTACGGCCTCCTCACTTCCTTCGTCCTGCTCACCCTCTTCTCCTCGTACCTTGCGATCGCGCCGTTCCAGCAATTAGCCACCTGGTTCGAGCTTGTCCTGCCCCCCGACCTCACCTTCCGGTTCATTCTCGTCGCCTACGGCATCGCCAACTTCGTTGTCGCCGTGCTCGTCGAGTACCTCTTCGTCGACTACCTCGTCTTCGGCAGACTCCGCTACCGCTGGCACAACGTCGACAAATCGCGTCGCAAGTTCCTGGCCATCGAGCGCGACCTGGCTCGCGACATCAAGTGGCCCCCGATTTCGCACGAGCCACTACCCGAAGCCACGCCGGATATTCTTGTGCGCCAGAACGTCACGGAGATCAAGATCGAGAAGCGCGTCACCGAGACGTGCCGGCCGGTCGACACCAGCTTCATGAGCAGCCCGATTTGCCCGAACTTCAGGCACTTCGGGTCGGCGCGCGAAGTCACTTTGAATCCGCGCTCGTTGTTCAACGACCGGAGGAACACGGTGTCGATGCAGACGGTGCCATGTTTTGAGGACAAGGATGCTGCTGGCCTGCGCCAGCCGAGGATCGAGCTGGCGACGAAGCGACGGCACAATTCAGAGTCGGAGAACGGAGTGAGCATATACGAGAAGACGTTTAAGAATCACAACACGAACCCGATCGCGACGCTGCCGCGGAATCCGGCGGCCACGCTGCTGCAGCCGCAGAAGCTGAGGGACTTCAAGAGTGTGATGGTGCATAAGAGCGAGGACGGACTGGCGCCGAGTGCGCAGAGTGTGCTGGAGTTGGACACTTTGCCGTCCTGAGAGCTGGCGAGTTCGAGAATTCGCCGGGGCCTCGCGGGGGATGCTTGTCGAGGAGCGCCGGCGGGGCTCGAGAAGATTTTGGGGGGTGCGTTTAGCGTGCGGGGACTCGGTAGGTGACGCGACGGTCATGGGGGTGTGTGGGTCTTGTGTCGGCGGAGGTCAAGGGGCCTTTAGCTCGACGAACGGACGGGCTGGTTAGTGCGTTCTACCTCCTGATCTTCCTGAATTAATGTTCGCGACTGAAGAGTTCGGTGCGATGGGGCGAGGCTGTGAAGGGGGATGTTCTGGGAAAGTGGATTATGGTGTTGCGCTGTTGCAATGGTGTGGGTTTGGGTGCATGGTATAATGGGAAAATTGCGGTTGTGTGTATGATGATTTGTGTACACGGTATAGGTACTTGGAGTCACGCTTTTAGAGAAGTTTCATTTTCGAAGTTGCAAATGGGTATAGAGGATGAACGATTGCATGCGCTGCGTTGCGGGCCAATTCTCAGTTGTTCGCTCGATGCATTTAGAACGCTGTGATTTAGTCCGCTAATTATACTTTTGTGGATTATGATACCGCGGTGTTGCAACGGTGTATGTTTGGGACACTGTACGGAACGGTACTGTGCTATAATTGGGAAATTACAGTTTTATGTAATGATCTGTATACACGGTGGTATCGTATAGCTACTTTAACGTCACGCTTTTAACGAAGTTTCATTTTCGAAGTTGCAACTAGGTGTAGAGGATGAACGATTGCATGCTTTACATTGCGGGTCAATTCTCAGTTGTTCGCTCGATGCATTTAGAACGCTGTGATTTAGTCCTTCTCTAATTACACTTTTGTGGATAATGATCCTGCGGTGCTGCAATAGTCTATGTATGCAATATAGTCTATGTACTGTAATTGGGAAATTGCAGTCGTGCGTACGCCTGTTATATGTACGTACGATTTGTATGCACCGTGGTATCATACCTTTAATGTCACGCTTTCGAAGAAGTTGTATTTTATGTTACGAGGTCAATTCTCAGTTGTTCGCTCAATGCATTTAGAACGCTGTGATTTAGTCCTCCGTCAATTTACGTCTCCGAAAATACTCTTGCAGCATTTTCCCTGACCCCCACCGTCAACTACGTTAGAAAGCCCATTCTTAAAACTGCCTTAAGTTCCGCGTACGCTCGTCGCGCAATCGTAAATCAACGCGTGCGTATCTTGCTCATTTGTCAGCATCCAGTTTTCCAATCTTTATTCGTACGGCACGTATGATCGAGCTTCCACGTGTCATACGTGAGTTTGCTTATTGGCATGTCCGTTTGCCCCGAAAAATGCCCGGTTCGATCTGCACCAGTTCGATCAATGCATTTACAGCCGTGCCGCCCAATAAGAATTCTCGACTTGTTTCGTTAATGCGTGTGA
This sequence comes from Cryptocheilus praepositus, assembly GCA_033815515.1. Lineage (NCBI taxonomy): Eukaryota > Metazoa > Arthropoda > Insecta > Hymenoptera > Pompilidae > Cryptocheilus > Cryptocheilus praepositus. Next base: position 3,463,271 of record JAWWQZ010000190.1, read on the forward strand.
ATATTTAACGTTAAATAATCTTTGCTTATTATGGTTGAATGGTTTTATCTGATTCTGCGGGAGCTGTGAATATTTCGAAGTCCATTGGCTCGGCTTCAGGAGCCGATTGTACAAAAAAGTTTAGCTGCATTCTATTGTTTGTGTGCGCTCACGTTAGAAAGTATTTAAAATTGTGCTTAAACCACTTGCATTATGGACTTTTCACGAGTTTCACGGGGGATACTCATCTTCTGATTTATTTTATATATTGTTTCGGCTGGATTTCCTGCTGACTTGATATATACTAATCAGGCTGGATTTTTGTGCCTATTCTATGTATATTAATAAGGCTGAAATTTCTGCCTATTTTGTATATATTAATCAGGCTGTATTTTCGGTCTGTTTTAAGCCCATCGTAGAAGGAAGAGTATGTTGTATTGTCGTAGAAATTAGATAGAGTATCAATTACAATAGAATCACAATACAAAGCCATTGGTAGATACCCCTCCTTCTAATAAGGTTTAAAATGGGCAAAAAATATAAAATATATCGCAGGTTTTGTATTATAATTTGTACTGCATCACAAAACCTTCGGCAAATTCTCCTCCTTCTATGAAGGATTTAAAATAGGCAGAAAATATAAAGTGTAAAATAGCCCGCAGGTTTTGTATCACAATACAAATTATAATACAAAACCCTTGGTAAATATCGCTCCTTCTGTGAAGGATTTTGAAACAAACAGCAAATTCAGCTGAAGCACCAGATCAGACGATGTGCATCTTCCGAAAGAAGCTTGCAAACAATCCGTACTGCAAGCAGCCTCTAAGCACAATATTAAATACCACGTAACTTCGAAACCCACAAGCAACAGAATTAAGCTGAACCTATTTTTACAATAGACTCCTGAAGACGAAATCCACGGGCCTCCAACCATGCACAGCTTCCACACGACGAAATAAAACACATATCACCGTAATAGGCCAAAGCCATTTATCATCAAAAGTTTTGAATCGCAATCAAACGAAATCAGAGCAATCACGCATTACGGAACATTGTCGACACTGAAGTCTGGGGTTCCTGTTGACGCCCAGTCTTTCTTCCTCCTCCTCCCCCTTCCCTATCCTCCTCACGCGTATTCGAGCGTAGCACTCTCGAGAAAGTATTATTGTTAATTATTTATCTTAGAGACGAATTATAGATCGCCGCGCCCGACGCGCGAGCCACTCTCTTTCAGACTCGCCTGGATAAGAGAAAGAGGGCAGTTCGTAAAAGGTGCGGCGAGAATGTAGATAATTAGAAGCATAGATATTCGTTCCTAGCCCGTACCGCATCTCGCTCGACGGGAAAATTTAGCGTACGCGTTTCTGCTCTCAGACGTTACGTAGCTGGGGCTAAAATATACGATTGACAAAATTAACGAACGATGGCACGCGTCTGGTGCGGAGCTTGTTGAATCGGCGCACGTCTGTAAACTAGTGAAAATTGAGGAACGCGCGGAGGTTCGTCGGATGTGCCGTTTCAACGAGTCCGACGCCGCGTGAAGTTGGAACTTTGAAGAATCAAACTACGGCGAGTGCGGGAATTTTCTGTTCGCGAAGTGACGGACTTGTGAGCGTGGACTGTTCGCGGTTCGTTGTGGATGTCAATTTGGACGTGGCGGACGCAGGTTTTCGTGTTTTCGTTTCAGTGTTTTCGACGCGTCGCGACGCGTTCGGATGCGGAGACGAGATGCGCTACTCGCGAATTAACGCAGGAATTGATGTATTAGCGGCGAGGAAAAATATGCGGAGCGCCCGCCTGTTGAAGGTGGTATTTATTGTTAAAACCATTATGATGGATAAACGTGTACTTATATAACGCAACCAAGATAGATACTTAAACGCGTTGAACTATTTGCAGCGCTATAGCTTGTGTTGAAAAATAGCGGTTACCGAATAATAAAGTATGTTTTTAATGTACGCCTCTGACTTCTTTATTCAGCCGTTCCATTCTGATGAAGTACGCGTTCTACATTTTTGTGCGACTGCGGTAAGCATTTGTCGACTGAAGCTTTGAATCAAACATTGTATATTGTTGATATTTTTTAAACATTTTCAGGGTGCAACGATTAATAAAGTATTACTTACTGACACTTCTCAATAAAAATTGAATTTAGCGACAGCAACTTTGGATGTAATATAGTATTTGCTGATACAACATATTTTTGGAATTTATAAATTAACGTTGGTGCATCGCGCTTCTTTTATTCAGCCGTTCCACTGTGATGAAGTACGTATCCTACATTTTTATGCGACTGCGGTAAGCATTTGGCGACTGAAGCTTTGAATCAAACATGATATATTGTTGATATATTTTTAAACAATTCCAGGATGCAACGATTAGTAAAGTGTTTCTACTTAGTGACACTTCTCAATAAAAATTGAATTTACCGACAGTAACTTTGGATGTAATATAATATTTGCTGATACAACATATGTTTGGAATTTATAAATTAACGTTAGTGCATCGCGCTTCCTTTATTCAGCCGTTCCACTTTGATGAAGTACGCGTTCTACATTTTTATGCGACTGCGGAAGCATTTGGCGACTGAAGCTTTGAATTAAACATGATATATTGGTGATATTTTTTTAAACAATTCCAGGGTGCAACGATTACTAAAATATTTCTACTTACTGACACTTCTCAATAAAAATTGAATTTAGCGACAGCAACTTTGGATGTAATATAATATTTGCTTATACAACATATTTTTGGAATTTATAAATTAACGTTAGTGCATCGCGCTTCTTTTATTCAGCCGTTCCACTTTGATGAAGTACGCGTTCTACATTTTTATGCGACTGTGGAAGCATTTGGTGACTGAAGCTTTGAATTAAACATGATATATTGGTGATATTTTTTTAAACAATTCCAGGGTGCAACGATTAGTAAAGTATTTCTACTTACTGACACTTCCCAATATAAATTGAATTTAGCGACAGCAACTTTAGATGCAATATAATATTTGCTGATACAACATATTTTTGGAATTTATAAATTAACATTAGTGCATCGCGCTTCTTTTATTCAGCCGTTCCACTTTGATGAAGTACGTGTTCTACATTTTTATGCGATTGCGGTAAGCATTTGGCGACTGAAGCTTTGAATTAAACATGATATATTGGTGATATTTTTTTAAACAATTCCAGGGTGCAACGATTAGTAAAGTATTTCTACTTACTGACACTTCCCAATATAAATTGAATTTAGCGACAGCAACTTTGGATGCAATATAATATTTGCTGATACAACATATTTTTGGAATTTTTAAATTAACGCCAGTGCATCGCGCTTAATTAATGACCTGTATTGCACGATACTCTTCAAAATATCGTAAACGTGCCGCGAGAATTATTCGTAAGTAACACAGGTTCACTGACCGTGTAGAAGAATGTCCGATGAAACATCCTCGCGACTTCGATTTCACCCCCTAAAGAAACCAACCTGCTCATGAATAATACGAATAAAATCCGTCGGTAGCCTCCCAGTCAAAATGGAATATTTATTAAGCGCGAATACATACAAATATCACACGCACTTAATTTACAGTACATACAAGTCGATACGCTGTACAAGAATCGATTCGTCGAGAATCGTTGTCGGGGGAAAGAGCGATGCGTCGCTTTCGTTTATGCGAACGCACTAAGTACACGCACCTTGCTGATTATCGTTATTCATAGAAAAATAATACGCGTATATAGAGCCGTGCTCGATAAATAATTTCTTAACACATGGTTAAGACGTTTCGATTTTTCGCCCAAAAGAAAACTTTAACTCCGGATTAACGAGCCCGTCGTTCACTCGAGGTACGCAGCCTTTAAATAAAAATGGCCGTACGTCTATTCGATACGTAAGCATGACACGTCGAGCAATTATTACAGTTGTACAGGATGTCTCTGACATATTTCGTCAAACTTCAAGATTGCGTTCTGCTGGGAGTATTTAGAAGATTCTTAAAGAAAAGAATTGCAAAGTCACGGAAAAATCTTTGCCGACCTTCAGTATGAAATGTCAACATCGTGGTACGAAAAATGCACATAATTTACTCGTCAATTTCTAACTTCGACACAACAGTTTCGCTGATACTCTCCCACGTCTGATCACAAATATTTCGCGTCTAACATTTCATACGCAAATTTGTGACAAAACACTTTTATCCGACACTCGATCATCGGAACCCACAGAACTTTAAGACTGCGTTCTGCTTATTCTAATTACAAAATTTCTAAAAAAATAATTGCAGATTTGCATTTTTCCTTATATGTACGCCGTATGCAAAATAACAATATCACGTATCCAAATTCGTGACTTTGTCAACAAATCTTTGCTCGTCAATTTTTGACTCGGCACAATAGTTTCGCTGATACTCTTCTACGCGTGCTCACAACACGCATGCATCTACGATTTCATACGCAAATTTGTGACAAAACACTTTTGTTTTCGTAGCCAATCATCGCAGCGCGCAGGACGCATTCTGCCAACTTATCGAAACACATTCGTCGACACACTGTATTACAGTTGAATGTCCAGAGCTCTCCACCACTCGTTCGTTCATTGGTATAATTATCAACAACAACAACAAAAGTCCACTGCCCCTCGCGTCTCCGGCCTCCTAACCAAACGACGCACTTTCAATCCATTTTATGCACACAGCGAGGCCCTGCTTCATGCAAGGCCTACTCGATGCACAAGAAATCGAGACAGTCTCTCATCTCTTCGCTCGCTACGAATTTATCACATACGTTATCCAGTCGACGGTTTTCGCGACTCGATGATAAATTCCAGGCTGGCCGGGCTGGGCACACGAGTAGCCGGCTGACACGATGCCGATGAGGTACCATCGACCAGTTTTCTCCAACATCAACGGTCCGCCGCTATCGCCCTGCGAATTGCGCTCATTATTTTTCATGCCGCGTGTCCGGTTAGTGCGCGAATTGCAATGGGCTTTTCGATTGTGAAACTGTAGTTGCGTGAGCTGTTGTTACGTGTTACGGGGTAATGAATGTGTGGGTGAATTAAAAAAAGTGTTTGTGGCGTTTTTGGGCAAATTTCGGATTTTCGTGAATGCAGGGATAGGAATATATGTCCAAATTCCGAATTCGCGAGTAAAATGGTTAATGCGCGAATTGCAATGAGCTTTTCGATTGGGAAACTGTAGTTGCGTGAGCTGTTGTTACGTGTTACATAAATGTGTGGATGAATTAAAAAAACCGTTTGTGGCGCTTTCGGGCAAATTTCGGACTTTCATTAATGTAGTGGCAGGAATATATGTCCAAATTCCGAATTCGCGAGTAAAATGGAAAAATCGTTACTGTGATTTTAGAACAAATTTCACTGACTCTCATTAAGGGGTTACGCCTACTTGGGATCGGCGAAATGACATGATTTTCAAGATTTTTTTTTGCCGTTTTGGTGAGCACTAATTCAAATTCGCAAAATACTACCAAAAAGTACGTATTTAGTGGTACTTGTATACATTTTTTTATAAGAAAATATTAAAAAATGGAGGAAATATAGCTCTTCTCCTAGAGCTTTCATTTATTTTCATCACTTGCGGTGACCACGATTTATTTGTCGTTAAAATAGGCAGGGCCTGAACGAAGGATTTGGAAAAATTTTAATTTTTACAAGAATGACAACACTTTTACGAAAAAAATCCGTCTTTCGAGGTGAACTGACTTTCGTTTTTATGTTGTAACTTTTTTTTTATTACCGAAATAAAAAATCCTTCGTTCAGGTCCTGCCTATTGTAATAACAAATAAGTATATAAAATTAGAGTCCGATCGGTGAAGTAGTTTTTGAGAAATCGTGGTCACCACAACCGTATGTTTTAAAAAACACAGTTTCGAGATAATCGCGTTTAAAGTTTCAAGCTCTTTACTAATTATACATAGTAGCGCTCCAGATAAACGCTTATAATTTTTGAACGTGTGCTCCGATTCTTATGTACTTTTGAGGAAATATTCTTAAAATGATGTGCATTAAGAAAATGCAATAAAGAAAAAGACGATTTCTTTCACCAACCCAAGTAGGCATAACCCCTTAACACGTTGACTGCCAAGCATATTTTACTATATTAGAACGGCCATGCTATGAAATACTAAAGCGTTCGACTGAATTATGCAAAATGTAAATAATGTGTGGAAATTAGAGACCAAAGGATCGCATCACTATTCTAATAATAACTGCATTTATAAAACAATAATTGCTACCCATTGCGAATATTTTGGATCTTCAGTAAAATCCCTTGCGTCGGTCACCGGTGACCATCATGGCAGTCAAAGTGTTAATGTAGTGCCAGAAAGACATATCCAAATTAATTTCTTCCTTAGATCTCCGATTTTTAAATGCTGTGCATCGTATGCCTACATATTTCTCAGTAAATCAAGGGTATATACGACATAATTATATTTAAATAATGATACCAAAGTAACAAAACTCAATATTTTGACATAGATTGCATGCCATCCTTTGGAAAAATGACATTCAATCAAATCATAAATTTGTACAATTGGAGAGGAATCCAAATTGAACGTTAATCGATTCGTGAAATATATAATGCAACGAAAATTTATGTTACATAGATTATAAAAGTATGCTAAGTTTTTCGGAAGGAATCTGTATTATTAGAATTTTTTGAACTTGTGTTTTTCATGCAGACGGTGAATATGTGTGTGAAACAGTATCAGTGGCGTGTTTAATGTATCATTATTTGTGCTTAAGGACTAGAATATTTTCTTAGGTTAATATGAACCACCACCTTAGAGCACGTAGGCGGCCATTTACTTTAATCATGGGATGCAATATGACATAAAAGGCGCTGGAGGATATTGAAGCACACCATTTAGTTCAGAGTACGAAAATGATTAGTTATTGTAAATAGGATGCTTTTTGATGCAAGACCCGTGTACTCTCGTATGAATGTTTCGGGGTGCATTTCATACGTTATATTCTAGGTGTTTGTGGGCACAGACGAAAAAAATGTTTTAAATTCAGAATATCAGCCTGTCGGGTGCCTGTTTATTTCAACGAAGCCAGTGCGATGGGAAATTCGTGCTACACATGCGTTGCCAAAGTTTATTATATTCTGTCATATGGAAACTGTCTTCAAAGTTGTGTTGTTAACACAATACCTGTTTAACTGGAAATATTCACATCAATTAGTGAATTCGTGATAACCGTGCGCGATTGCTTCTGAATTTAATAGAACAAAACTCTATGCCGCCAAAAATCTTAACAAATTACTTAAATACATAAGAATTTCTTCCCAGTATACCAGTTAGTAAATTAAAACATTAGAAAAGTTGCCGTCACGAATTTCGACGACGGAAAGAACCTAAATGCAAACGGAATGTAAATGCCACCAAGTATGACATTCTTCACACGTAAATTGTGTGATTGAATCGTGTGCATTTTCATTCGAAAAGCGCCGAAGGATAAATTATGAACTTTTGGGGAAAGAGCGACCACCTGAGGTTGAACGTGTGCGATCGGTATGGGTTAATATTAGGTTGGAGGGAAAGTTCTGTCGTATTTTTAATAGGCAGGTAATTTTTCTTGTAAATAAAAAAAACATCTGGCTAGTGAGTCATTCGGATTTTTTTTTGTTTTTTATAGCTGCTGTGTAATATAAAAGGAGTCCTTTTTTACCATTCATCATTTACTTGTGATATTTAAAGTGAAAAACATGTCAGTAGATAAAGTGCATTTACGACACTGCATTTTGTATGAATTCCAAAAAGGAAGCAACGCATCGGTTGCATGTAAAAATTGATGTGCTGTATTTGGGAAAGATATTGTAAATGTTCGTACTTGTCAAAGATGGTTTAGCAAATTTCGTTTCGGGGATCTGAGCCTCCAAGAAAGTGATCGATCTGGACGACCATCCAAGATCGATAATGATGTTTTACGATCCATGTTGGAAAATAATCCACATTTAACAAGTCGAGAAATTGCAGAAGAGTTTGGCATTCATCATACAACACATTAAATGTATTATGATTAATATTAAACACATATTTTTATAAATTAATTCAAATAGTTTCTTTAAAATACGACAGAACTTTCCCTCCAACCCAATAGAAGTGCGTGAGTGGTTAATAAAGCCATCTTTGGCATTTTCTCACCTGGCACGAATCTTTACCGCCGCTGTGGTAGCCGGCGCACATCATTTCGTCATAAATGACGACGTTGATGCCGTTTGAACGATGCCATCTTTCGCAGACTCGATTGTCTATGACGGGTACGTCCACTGCTTGGAGCGTTTTTGGCCGTAGTCTGGAGCCTAATTATGGTTTCGACATTATGCGAAGGTTCTTGGGACTTTGTATGTGTGAATTGGCTTTCACGGAGTGTGTCGGGTGGCATTTTAATTGTGCTAGGAACTTACGGGTTTTCTCAAGTGCTTTCTCTATTTCACTTAGATGTCTGTTGCGGCGTACATTATGTTTTTATATGCTTTTATGCGCGTCAGCGGAAAATTGAAAGTCGTATTACTGTACTTATTTACGGTAATGCTGTCTATTTGTGTCAGAATACTAATGGATCATTGTGCATTATATTACAGATGCATTATGTTAAAATTCCTGGTATATGTAGCATGTGAATTCAAATTGAATGGTATTTATAGGACAACTGACACCTAAGGTAGTAACTCTTTTCACTTTCATGTGCTTACATTACGTTAACCCTGTGCGGACAATTAATATATCTATGTGATATGTATATAGGATAGGCGATGTAAAGAGATAGATCCATCATCTAATGGGAGTTTACGGTACATCTGGGAGCAGTGAAACTCGAATCCATTGATACATTCTCATTCATTTCGCTATAATAATGGTGCATACTGAAAATATGTGTATCTGCAGCTCTCTTAGGCACTTAGTAATAATCAAAAGTACTGAAAAGCGACTTTTACCTTACGACGTATGGTAGAAAATGGGCAAAAAATTTCAAATTTTTTCTTTGTTTCGGACCGGTACCATTGGATAGAGAGTACTTTGCCCTGAAAATAGACCACTTTCCGCGCGCTGAACTCTTCATAGTTTCCGAGATATGACGATTTTAAGAAAGCGAAAAAATTTTTTTTTCAAAATTGCTGATCGCGAATAGTCCCACGTGAAAGTGCGTCCAAAGAACTTTCAGAAAACCTATATTACTTATAGGTTTCGACCGCTAGTTTGTTCGTGACAAAGCCTTAAAGAAATCGAGAAAATCTAAACCCCTTGCCATTTTTGCGAAAAAATGATGGGTCTCCGATTTGATCGCCCGTTTAACATATCAAAGGGGGTCCAAAATGACTCGGAAAAATGCAAAGCGCACCCCAAAATTCGCAATAGTTTTCGAGATATCACCAAAAATGTGTGGAAAACCCGTGAAAAACGAGGTTAAAAATGGAGTCAAAGATGAAAACTCTACCGATCGACTTGTAATTGTACCAAGTGAAAACGGGAGACAACGGCATCAGAAAAATCGCAGCTGCATTGAAAAATTCGGAATTGTTTTCAAGATATGACAAAAAATCTATTAAAAAATCGAGAAAAAGACGAAAAAAGAACGCGTTTTTTTACAACCACCAAATGGAAGTAAATCATTTGACTCGCTCACCTGCATGAACATTTCGAATTTGCAAATTTACTTCTGGATAATTAATTTTTCAATGCCGAACCTTGCAGTGTCACATTTAAAAATTATAAATAATACACTATAATTTCTATAAATTTTCAGCAGGTATAAAATACCGCTGACAAATGCCGAATTTCTATCAAAAACCCTTTCGGTGATATATTCCCCTATTCTTTGCTAGCCGTGGATAAGGAAGACTGGGAACGAGATAATATTGTACCGGTCGCGATATATTAGGTTGGAGGGAAAGTTCTGTCGTATTTTTAATAGGCAGGTAATTTTTCTTATAAATAAAAAAATCATCTGACTAGTGAGTCATTCGGATTTTTTTTTGTTTTTTATACCTGCTGTATAATATAAAAGGAGTCCTTTTTTACCGTTCATCATTTACTTGTGATGCACTGCATTTACATGCAGTTACATTACACTGCATTTTGTATGAATTCCAAAAAGGAAGCAACGCGTCGATTGCATGTAAAAATTTATGTGCGGTATTTGGAAAAGATATTGTATTATAAATGTTCGTCCTTGTCAAAGATGGTTTGGACGACCATCCAAGATCGATAATGTTTTGCGACCCATGTTGGAAAATAATCCACATTTAACAAGTCGAGAAATTGCAGAAGAGTTTGGCATTCATCATACAATACATTAAATGTATTATGATTAATATTAAACACATATTTTTATAAATTAATTCAAATATTTTCTTTAAAATACGACAGAACTTTCCCTCCAACCCAATATTTAGCTGTGCCTAGCAGCACATGTGCGTCGACAGCATTCGAAGGGTCAACGAGCTTCGACTTTCGTATCACTCGTCCGCAAAGGGTTGAAAGCACAGTTTCTCCGCACTCGCCACCTCTCCTGCCTTCTTTGTCATTTTCTTACCCGCTTGCAGTGCGCCCCAGCCAGCGGCCCAACCGTATTGACCCAGGAAGTCCTCGTTCTTGTCCGGCAGACATATCGGTGCGATATGCGGCATGTAATGAACCGGACGATCCAGTCGTAGGACGGCGACGTCGAATCTGATGGCATCGTTAAATTTCACGCATCAGCGTTAATCGCTTCGGGACTATCCGAGTCGGCGCAAGTTTTAAGTGGAATTCGCGTCGCTAACTTTCGAATTGAACTGCCGATCGCTCGCATTCCTTCTTCAGCGGAAGCGTGCAAATCAGTTGCAAGCACGTTCGCGAACTTTCTCACTCCGACAGTCGTGAGGAGCGTTTTCGGGACATTGTTTTGCGCGGGGGCAGATGCGTTTGAGACGACCGGGCGACGTGATGGCCTTTTGGACTCTGTGACGCTCGATGTTGGGTTAAGTTCAGGTTAAATGTGAGAAAATTCAAATTTGAAACTCGATGTGTTCGTCAATTCCTGCATTTCACCCGCGTCAATCTTTTCTTCAAAGATCCACAACGCCGAAGCCAATGTCACCATCAAAATTTGTCAAAATCAAAAGCGCCTTGTAACATAAAACCCACCGCGATTCTCTCTCAACCCCATTATACATCGTTCGCATCGCCGCGAAACTATTAACACTTTGACTGCCATGCGTATTTTACTATATTAAAATTGCAACCGGATGAAGTACTACAGAATACTATTGAATTGTGCAAAGTGAAAATAATGCGAAGGTATCGGAGACCAAAGAATTGAATCGCTATCTAATATTAATTGCATTTACAAAATTATAACTGTGACCGATTGGGTATTTTTTGCATTTTTCGTAAGATCTTCGACTGCCGTGCGTATTTTACTATATAAAAACTGCAACCGGATGAAGTACTACAGAATACGATTGAATTGTGCAAAGTGAAAATAATGCGAAGGTATCGGAGACCAAAGAGTTGAATCGCTATCTAATATTAATTGCATGTACAAAATTATAAATGCGACCGATTGGGTATTTTTTGCATTTTTCGTAAGACCTTCGACTGCCGTGCATATTTTACTATATAAAAACTGCAACCGGATGAAGTACTACAGAATACAATGTTCTTGAATTGTGCAAGACGTCAAACAAAATAATGCGAAGATATCGGAGACCAAAGAATTGAATCGCTATCTAATATTAATTGCATTTACAAAATTATAAATGCGACCGATTGGGTATTTTTTGCATTTTTCGTAAGACCTTCGACTGCCACGCGTATTTGACTATATCAAAACTGCAACCGGATGAAGTACTACAGAATACGATTGAATTGTGCAAAGTGAAAATAATGCGAAGGTATCAGAGACCAAAGAATTGAATCGCTATCTAATATTAATTGCATTTACAAAATTATAAATGCTACCGATTGAGTATTTTTTGCATTTTTCGTAAGACCTTCAACTGCCGTGTGTATTTTACTATATTAAAATTGCAACCGGATGAAATACTACAGAATACGATTAAGTTGTCCAAAGTGAAAATAATGCGAAGGTATCGGAGACCAAAGAATTGAATCACTATTTATTATTAATCGCATTTGCAAAATTATAAATGCTACCGATTGGATATTTTTTGCATTTTTCGTAAGACCTTCGACTGCCGTGCGTATTTTACTATATAAAAACTGCAACCGGATGAAGTACTACAGAATACGATTGAATTGTGCAAAGTGAAAATAATGCGAAGGTATCGGAGACCAAAGAATTGAATCGCTATCTAATATTAATTGCATTTACAAAATTATAAATGCGACCGATTGGGTATTTTTTGCGTTTTCGTAAGACCTTCGACTGCCGTGCGTATTTTACTATATTAAAAGTGCAACCGGATGAAGTACTACAGAATACGATTGAATTGTGCAAAGTGAAAATAATGCGAAGGTATCGGAGACCAAAGAATTGAATCGCTATCTAATATTAATTGCATTTACAAAATTATAAATGCGACCGATTGGGTATTTTTTGCGTTTTCGTAAGACCTTCGACTGCCGTGCGTATTTTACTATATTAAAACTGCAACCGGATGAAGTACTACAGAATACGATTGAATTGTGCAAAGTGAAAATAATGCGAAGGTATCGGAGACCAAAGAATTGAATCGCTATCTAATATTAATTGCATTTACAAAATTATAACTGCTACCGATTGGGTATTTTTGGCATTTTTCGTGAGACCTTTGACTGCCGTGCGTATTTTACTATATTAAAACAGCAACCGGATGAAGTACTACAGAATAAGATTGAATTGTGCAAAGTGAAAATAATGCGAAGGTATCGGAGACCAAAGAATTGAATCGTTATCTAATATTAATTGCATTTACAAAATTATAAATGCGACCGAGTGGGTATTTTTTGCATTTTTCGTAAGACTTTCGACTGCCGTGCGTATTTTACTATATAAAAACTGCAACCGGATGAAGTACTACAGAATACAATTGAATTGTGCAAAGTGAAAATAATGCGGAGGTATCGGAGACCAAAGAATTGAATCGCTATCTAATATTAATTGCATTTACAAAATTATAAATGCGACCGAGTGGGTATTTTTTGCATTTTTCGTAAGACCTTCGACTGCTGTGCGTATTTTACTATATAAAAACTGCAACCGGATGAAGTACTACAGAATACAATTGAATTGTGCAAAGTGAAAATAATGCGGAGGTATCGGAGACCAAAGAATTGAATCGCTATCTAATATTAATTGCATGTACAAAATTATAAATGCGACCGATTGGGTATTTTTTGAGTTTTTCGTGAGACCTTTTGCGCCGGTCACCGATGACCACCATGGCAGTCAACGTGTTAATTCCAATAAACCCCGCCAAAAGTCGCGTTCGGCGAAGAAATTTTTCCGCGGGTCTGTTCAGAAAAACTTGGCACACGCGCCATTTTGTCCGGCCTACTTTTCCATCGTTAGGTTCATCCAGACATCATGTCACGCCGAGTCCGCCGTCTTTCATTTCGTTTACCCACCTATCCGCCTGCGGCGTAAATTTGAAGTAAGGATGAACACGTATCTCCCTTACGCCGAACGTGTAAGCCGGCAACGATTCGCTGGCCGAATTGACGACGTAATCTCCAAGGGTGACCTGTACCTGCCTGGCTGAGGCCCTGGTTGATAAAATTTTCATTTAATAAAAACGTGCTTGTCGAGTACGCCCACTGTCACGTATCGTTATAACGGCGACCTTAAGAAGTTACGCGCGTAAGTGGAAATTATCGGTTCTTGATGTACACAGGCTGTCCGCAAAGCTTGCCACCGAAGTTATACTATGTGTTAGCGGGGTGAGATAGATGAAAAAAGTTCATGTAAAGTTATGTCGAAATTTAATTTGTGCACTTCGCCGTAGATGTATACTGCGTGAAAGTGTGCGATACCATCGTAGAGCGACGGACGAAGGTTGGAGCAGGTTGGTCGTTTTATGGGATAGGTCTACCCGGATTTTCAGTTACTGGTGCAGTAATGTGAAACATGCGTCAAAGTGCACAATGCTGGCAATGAAAAGCTCGTGAAATTGATACAAGGATGTTCTGGCTAATAACAGCTGAATCAGGAGTGTATAGTGAATCTGTTAATAGTGTTAAGAAATGCAAGTAAAACGCTCACGAAATTTATGCGGGAATATTTATGTTGAAAACTTCAAGCCATGGTGTATATGCGTCAAAATGCACAATGTTGGCAATAAAAAGTTCGTGAAATTGATACAAGGATATTCTGGCTAATAACAGCTGAATGAGGGGTGTATAGTGCATCTGTTAATAGTGTGAAGAAATGCAAGTAAAACGCTCACGAAATTTATGCGGGAATGTTTAATGCTGAAAACTTCAAGTTATGGTGTATATGCGTCAAAATGCACAATGTTGGCAGTAAAAAGTTCGTGAAATTGATACAAGGATATTTTGGCTAATAACAGCTGAATCAGAGGTGTATAGTGAATCTGTTAATAGTGTGAAGAAATGCAAGTAAAACGCTCACGAAATTTATGCGGGAATATTTATGTTGAAAACTTCAAGTTATGGTGTATATGCGTCAAAATGCACAATGTTGGCAGTCAAAAGTTCGTGAAATTGATACAAGGATATTCTGGCTAATAACAGATGAAGGAGGGGTGTATAGTGAATCTGTTAATAGTGTGAAGAAATGCAAATTAAACCCTCACGAAATTTATGCGGGAATATTTATGTTGAAAACTTCAAGCTATGGTGTATATGCGTCAAAATGCACAATGTTGGCAATGAAAAGTTCGTGAAATTGATACAAGGATATTATGACTAATAACAGCTGAATCAGAGGTGTATAGTGAATCTGTTAATAGTGTTAAGAAATGCAAGTAAAACGCTCACGAAATTTATGCGGGAATATTTATGTTGAAAACTTCAAGCTATGGTGTATATGCGTCAAAATGCAGAATGTTGGCAGTAAAAAGTTCGTGAAATTGATACAAGGATATTTTGGCTAATAACAGCTGAATCAGGAGTGTATAGTGAACCTGTTAATAGTGTGAAGAAATGGAAGTAAAACGCTCACGAAATTTATGCGGGAATATTTAATGCTGAAAACTTCAAGCTATGGTGTATATGCGTCAAAATGCACAATGTTGGCAATGAAAAGTTCGTGAAATTGATACAAGGATATTTTGGCTAATAACAGCTGAATGAGGGGTGTATAGTGCATCTGTTAATAGTGTGATGAAGTGCAAGTAAAACGCTCACGAAATTTATGCGAGAATATTTATGTTGAAAACTTCAAGCTATGGTGTATATGCGTCAAAATGCACAATGTTGGCAGTAAAAAGTTCGTGAAATTGATACAAGGATATTCTGGCTAATAATAGCTGAATCAGGAGTGTATAGTGTACCTGTTAATAGTGTGAAGAAATGCAAGTAAAACGCTCACGAAATTTATGCGGGAATATTTAATGCTGAAAACTTCAAGCTATGGTGTATATGCGTCAAAATGCACAATGTTGGCAATGAAAAGTTCGTGAAATTGATACAAGGATATTCTGACTAATAACAGCTGAATCAGAGGTGTATAGTGAATCTGTTAATAGTGTGAAGAAATGCAAGTAAAACGCTCACGAAATTTATGCGGGAATATTTAATGCTGAAAACTTCAAGCTATGGTGTATATGCGTCAAAATGCACAATATTGGCAATGAAAAGCTCGTGAAATTGATACAAGGATATTTTGGCTAATAACAGCTGAATGAGGGGTGTATAGTGTATCTGTTAATAGTGTAAAGAAATGCAAGTAAAACGTTCACAAAATTTATGCGGGAATATATATGTTGGAAACTTCAAGCTGTGGTATATATAGCATACTGAATAAAACAATCGAGAAAACGTTGAATTTTCGGATGGGAGAGAATTAAATGTTAAGCATGCGATAAAATAAGCTACCAACCAAAACGAAGAACACCACAAATAAAACGTTCACAAAATTTATATCAGAACAATTATGCTTAAACTTCTAGCCGTGATCTATATAGCCTAGCCATTAAAAACCTTAAGAACACGGTGAATTTTCGAAGCGAAAAAAGGTAAATACCGACTTGAACGGAATTAATAGCGAAATGATGGCGGAATATGTTTGAAAGGATCACGCCTCGTCGAAGCGAAAAGCCGGGTAAATTCGTTTCGATTTCATGCGAATTATGATGATCGTCAAAGCCCCTGCGCTTCGGCGGAATTTGCCCGTAACTGTCCGGCGGGATGCGCGTAAATTAAATTAACTCAATGACTTTGTAAACCGCAATGAACGAGGTAACGAGTCATTAACGCGATTAAAACACTTTCAGCGGCGGATAACTCGAAATTGGATAAACCGAGGCGGGCTGCGCGACCTGTTTTCCAATATTTGATCGAATGTAACGACGATTCGTCGAGAGCCGCGTCTGCGCGCTCTCAACATTTTGAACGGAAAAATTTTACGCTGCACCTGATGCGTAACGCGTGTTTATTTTCACTTCTAAACATCTTCGATTTCTTGGCTGCTTCTTAGTTTGTTGATAGTCATATTTGTCGACGTAATTATTCAACAATTGCACACTTTTTTTACTGTGCGACAAAAAGTTCAAAATGCAACGAAAGGTTTCCTTTTTCTTTGACGGTGAAAATAATTATAATTTACAGAAACTAAACGTGTACGTATGGGGCAGTGTGCTTAAGGAGATTTATGACTTCTAAACTTATTTAGGTTCTTGCCCTTTTCTTAAAAACTTTGTTAATTGTGTTCTTTGTTAATGCCCGGATTTATTGGACTCACAAATTTTTTACCGCATTGCAAATGTTCACTGCAAATTTGCGTTTTCCACGTTAAAATTAATCCGCATAAATTGAGGAATTACTGCGTAAGTGATTCAATCATTTTTCTTCGTTCAACGTATTAACTTCTATTTATTCTATAAATTATCTTTTTATACAATAATGAGGCGTCATTGAATATATAAAATTTCATAAATCTTCTCTCTGAAGAATACCTATTAACGGCACTTCTCTTGTATAAACATATAATTCATACAATGGAGAGAAGTTAATACGTTAAAGTGTATCCGCGTAAATGGAGGGATGTAAGTTTTCCAATCCTGTTTCTTAGCTCAACGTATTAACTTCTCTGTATTGTAAGAATCATCTTTTTATACAATAAAAAGGCGTTATGGAGAACGTATGCTGTGGGAATTACTTTCCTATCATTTGAAAGTAGTCTTTCAGAGATCCAACAACGGTCGCTCCTATCGACGGCAGAGAAATCTCATGAACATCTCCATTCCGGCGTTATACGAGTATGTGCATGTAGCGAAAATAGAATATGTAATGTATTGACATGGACTGCCCATAATTATGTGTAATATATGTGAATCAATAAACCTGGTACTTTCTGAAACACAAAATGTATTAACGCCTCTTTATTGAATAAAAAGATAATTTACACCAGGAAGACAAGGTAATATGTAAAGCGGAAAAAACAAGTGTGAGAAACTTATAGGGTATCCTTTCATTTATGCGAATATACTTTAACGTTAAAACAGAAATCTGGGGGTGTCAAAGCGTAAATTATTAATTTTCAAGTCAACATTTTTTCCGATAAATATTAGTCAACGTTTGAGCCAATTTTCACCATTCACCCAAACCACAATTTATGCTGCACTTCACTTTGTAATTGAATCCCGATTTCGATATAATCGAATATATACAATTCCAGCGGTACGAAACAATTTTTATCGAAACAAAAATGAATCTCGTTCTGCTTAAACATCAGTTCTAACCAAATTTCACCATACACCCAAGCCACAGTTAATAGAACTCACTTTGCGACATAACCACCAACGCTAACGATATTAGTATACTGTTAATCGAATATATTCAATCCCAGCAAGACGAAACGATTCTCATCGAAACGAAAGTGAATCTCCGTAGGTATAATAAAATAGTCAATCACCAGTTGGAAGCAAATTTCAGCATCCACCCAAACCACAATTTATGCTGCAACTCACTTTGTAATTGAATTTCGATTTCGATATAATTGAATATATACAATTCCAGCGGTACGAAACAATTTTGATCGAAACAAAAATGAATCTCGTTCTGCTTAAACATCAGTTCCAACCAAATTTCACCATACACCCAAGCCACAGTTAATAGAACTCACTTTGCGACACAACCACCAGCACTAACGATATTAGTATACTGTTAATCGAATATATTCAATCCCAGCAAGACGAAACGATTCTCATCGAAACGAAAATGAATCTCCGTAGGTATAGTAAAATAGTCAAACACCAGTTGGAAGCAAATTTCAGCATACACCCAAGCCACAATTTATGCTGCAACTCACTTTGCAATTGAATTTCGATTTCGATATAATTGAATATATACAATTCCAGCAGTACGAAACAATTTTGATCGAAACAAAAATGAATCTCGTTCTGCTTAAACATCAGTTCCAACCAAATTTCACCATACACCCAAGCCACAGTTAATAGAACTCTGCAACACAACCACCAGCACTAACGATATTAGTATACTGTTAATCGAATATATTCAATCCCAGCAAGACGAAACGATTCTCATCGAAACGAAAATGAATCTCCGTAGGTATAATAAAATAGTCAAACACCAGTCAGAAGCAAATTTCAGCACACACCCAAGCCAGAATTAATACTACAACTCACTTCGCAACACAATGACCGGCGGTAACGACGTGATATCGATTGACAAGAGTGCCGCCACACCTGCTGGATCCAATCCGTATATAAGCCTACGAAAAAGGAGAAAGAAAAATTTCAACACAATCTCCAGATTTCTCAAGCGAACGCTAACTTCGTCGGATATCAAGACTCGACATTGAAAGTATCGCACGCAACCAACTCATAAGAGCTACGTGCTTAGCTACGCTTATAGGAAATTGCGTTCGTAAGTTTAAAGGCCTGGTATCTGACCTGCCAAGGAAAACTGCCGAAACCAGCGTCATCCCCGCCGACGATTCTTCTTTGCGCCGTTTGCTTCGACACTGGAATGCCACAGCCTGCGAACAACATGCCTGATATGGTACACTCGTCCGTTATAATCAAGTGACGCTACTTAATTAAACGGCCTTGTGGCACGAGCTGGCTCGTACGGGAAAGTAAAGAAGAAGAGAGTAAAGTTGAGCGGCGTTGTTGAGTGAAATGGCTCGTTCGGTAAGGCAACATTGCACGAGCAGGTCATAAAAGCACATGCGTGTGTCGGAAGTTCTAAGTATGTTCAATGGTGTTGGTGATAAGAAAGATTGTTTACGGGCGATAGGTACTGAATATTTGTAAATTATATAGCATCATATGAGCCGTTTATTTTGAAAGTGGCCTAACTCCATTTATCTTCAAATCGAGATAAATAACATTTACTGATAAATAACATGAATTTGTACATGTAATCATGGTAACCGAAAAATATTGAAAAACGGAGTTAGGCCACTTTCAAAATAAACGGCTCATATAATATATAATCATATATGAAATATAATTATATAATTATATATAATTGTATATACTTTCGAGTGTAATTTTGTAAATAAAGGTTTTGCACGAAATGGCCATACAAGCACATGCGTATTTTGACAGTAGTAAGTACATTGTATGGTGTCGAAAGTGAAAAAAGATTGTTAAGCGTAATAGGTATATAGTATTTGTAAATGCATTTAATGAGAAGCATAGATGTTTCGTAGCACTAAATATTATTTGAAAAGAAATTGGTATCGCATGAGTAAGAGAAAAATTATATGCGTGTAATGTCAGTAATAGTAAGTATATGGAATAGCATTAAAAGTGACGAAACTTATTTACGTTTAGCATATATTCGATAAGCCTTCATTGTTTCCATTTAAAACTACCTTCAATGAATATCATAAACGTATCACTAAATATGATAAACATATTACCCCACTTGGTTTTCCTCGAAACAATACCGAACGTATTCACTGATCGAAATCAGCATTAAAGAGTTAGAATTGAAGTACTTCAGTACGTAAAGTGCGTTGCATCCCTTAACAAAATATAATATGTAAAAAAATATGCTCGCAATCGATACAGCTTTCTCATAAATTTCAACATAAACATCTAACGAACTCGCAAAAAGATTTCTCTCTTCCTGATTTGCGCTTTTTTAAATAAACTTTAATTAAAATCAATTTTATTAAAACAAATCAAGTTTGTTTATTTTAATAAAATCAATAAAAATAAAATCGCAAACAAGAAAAAAGTCCAAACTTCTACTTTATCTTTATTTTGCTTCACGTAATATCATGAATACATATTCTGTTGAATAAATTGAAGGTCCGCGAATCTAGTATTAAAAGTTTCAAGTTCAGCATAATGTTCTCGACCAGTACCAGTACGAACGCATATGCTGTTAATATGCGAACTTTACATGAATGCATGGTAATAAATGGTCTGAAAACAATATACCGAATAATCGTTTTCCGAAGGAAGAAAGAGAAAGAAGCGGATTCATAGAGTTGCGAACAATACTTGATTTTTTGCTAAAGAAAAGATACTTCGGAAAGTGAGAGTGATCAGGAATTTATTTTTTCTCGTACAATGTCAGGTAGCAATATTAGATGAAGTTAATTCAAGGGACGATTTTTAATGATATCAATGTTAATCTTATCACAGGGTTAACTTTGCTGTGAATACTTGGATTAATAATTGCTAACAACAGAGTGGGTTATTAAAATTTCTGTAATAAAGGGCGTTTTGGCTTCGACGACATATATAGTATCATGGATTCTGCAGTAGTAATAATGGAATAGCATTTTATGCGTACTTTGATTGCCAACTGGTAATCGTCTAATATAAATTGATTTTATCGACTAAAATTTCTCCTTCGATGATATATCTATATAAGACAGTGGACATTAATATATCGATTCTACGGTAGTAATAATGAAATAGTATCTTACGTGTACTCTGATTGAATACCAGCAGTTGCCTATTATAAATTGATTTTATCCACTAACCATCGTTTATCGTTCTAACCGTCATTTTTACGATTGTTCTGCCGTGGGCATCGGTCGTAACTAATCAATCACACCGACGTTTTCAATCGACCGATGCCGAACACTGTCAGGCAACGCGTGCCGTTAATTTTTCGAAACTAATTTGCCGCTTTCTGCCCTCGAAAGATTTCTTCTCTCCCGAGACCCGCGTGAGATTTGATAGTATTTTTCTGTCGCGGGAATTAACTTGTCGCGGAACCCGATGGAGCGTATTATTGCCGATCGTGGGAAAAAGAGATCGGCGGAATGCAGATTTTCCGAAGTTTACATTGCGTGTACATAAATTGCATCAGTACGGAAACACGAAACACGAGCTGCAAAATTTAAGACGAAAGACGCAGAAGAAGAAGAAGCACGAAACATAGGAGAGAGCGGAAAATGGCAATATGAATTATGTGCTAGTATAAGGAAGAGTACTTGTGCAGATGGAATAGGAAACAATAAGAAAATCTGCAGAAATGTAGCATCCGTGCAGATACGAGGCGAGAAAGTATGGATAGTTAATATGGCAGAACCAAGAACAGCTGAAGGATTGAGGAAACGCTGTTAATCAATGGCATGCAATCAGAAATATTAACCGATGTGGTGTGTGAGACAATAGCAAATTTCCAACGGATCAAATGTTGAATTAAACGCGTGATACTCTTTAGTCTAAGAATATTTCTCGCAATATAATAATTGTTTATAATCACTATGGTGCAATATAATTATTGGATATAATGTTTATAATTACGCAATAATGCAATATTTATGGCGTATCATTACTTATAATCCAGCATAATAATTGTATGTAATTGTTTGGAATATAACAATTACATATACTTTATTTGTATATACTTTATTTGAAGAGAAATTAATCAACGGACGTACAGAACACGGACCGGTTGGAAATTGTGAAGATATCGCGAACCGTAAACGATTAGAACGTTCAGTGCCAATATACGAAATAACACTTCATAACTTGAATATCTACAATGTAATATCGGATGCTCAAAAGTTGCGTTGCTTTAAGGAAATTTTGGGATACGACCTAAAGCTCTTCCATAGCACTCAACGTTTTAAAGGAGCCATGTGCAGGATAATTTATGTTGGTAATCATGCGTTTGTATGTATAACTCATGCCACGACGTGTAAATGAAAATTCATGCGATCAGTGAACATGCAAACAGAAAACCACGTTCAGTGCCGACTGCAAGGTAACTTGTAACAAGGGTGTCTATAGTAAATGTCGAGTACATCGAGTTTTCAAATTATTATAATTACCGCTCAAACTATACGTGAGATAGTTTAAAATAATTTGATGGCTACTATAAGTTTAAATATCGATTTACACCGGAATGTTCTGAAATCCGTAAATTCAGTGTTAAAACGCCACGACTGTATTTGGAACCGATTAATATCGGACGCTAAGAACCTGCGCTATTTGTTTCAAACAAAAATGTTGACACCCTTCTTGCTGTGGCACCAAACCTCTTAAAGGACTCATGCGCTGGAAATTACAACTTCATTTAACACTGGACGTACCGAAAAATATATATATGACAAAGAGAATTAAAAAGTTAGGAACTTGATGAAACGATAAATGTGAACACATATTCATATCGCTCTATTAATGAAGCTCGGGAAAAATGATTAGAAACCGATAGTAACAATTCTCGTATTTTTACGCCGAAATGTTCTTAAATCCGTAAATCCAGTGTTAAAACGCCGCATCTGCATTTGCAACCGATTAATATCGGACGCCAAGAACTTGCACTATCCGTTTCCAGCAAAAATATTGACACCCTTGCTTTGGCACTAAACCTCTTAAAGGACTCATGCGCTGGACATTACGACTTCTTTTAACACTAGACGTACCGAAAAATATATATATGATAAAGAGAATTAAAAAGTTAGGAACTTGAGGAAACTATAAATGTGAACACACATTCATATGGCTCTATTAATGAGACTCGGGAAAAATGATTAGAAAGCGATAGTAACAATTCTCCTAATTTTTTCGCCGAAATATTCTGAAGTCCGTAAATCCAGTGTTAAAACGCTACGACTGCATTTGCAACCGATTAATATCGGACGCCAAGAATTTGCGCTATCAGTTTTCAGCAAAAATATTGACACCCTTGCTTTGGCACTAAATCTGTTAAAGGACTCATGCGCTGGACATTACGACTTCTTTTAACACTAGACGTACCGAAAAATATATATATGATAAAGAGAATTAAAAAGTTAGGAACTTGAAGAAACTATAAATGTGAACACACATTCATATCGCTCTATTAATGAAACTCGGGAAAAATGATCAGAAAGCGATAGTAACAATTCTCGTAATTTTACGCCGAAGTGTTCTGAAATCTGTAAATCCAGTGTTGAAACGCTACGATTGCATTTGCAACCGATTAATATCGGACGCCAAAAACTTGCGCTATCCGTTTCCAGCAAAAATATTGACACCCTTGCTTTGGCACTAAACCTCTTAAAGGACTGATGCGCTGGACATTACGACTTCTTTTAACACTAGACGTACCGAAAAATATATATATGATAAAGAGAATTAAAAAGTTAGGAACTTGAAGAAACTATAAATGTGAACACACATTCATATCGCTCTTTTAATGAAACTCGGGAAAAATTATTAGAAACCGATAGTAACAATTCTCGTAATTTTACGCCAAAATGTGAAATCTGTAAATCCAGTATTAAAACGCTACGACTGCATTTGCAACCGATTAATGTCGGACGCCAAGAACTTGCGCTATCCGTTTCCAGCAAAAATATTGACACCCTTGCTTTGGCACTAAACCCCTTAAAGGACTCATGCGCTGGACATTACGACTTCTTTTAACACTAGACGTACCGAAAAATATATATATGACAAAGAGAATTAAAAACTTAGGAACTTGAAGAAACTATAAATGTGAACACACATTCATATCGCTCTATTAATGAAACTCGGGAAAAATGATCAGAAAGCGATAGTAACAATTCTCGTAATTTTACGCCGAAATGTTCTGAAGTCCGTAAATCCAGTGTTAAAACGCCGGGTCTGCATTTGCAACCAATAAAGCACCAATATTGAAATCTCCAAAACGACCCATGCTCCGAACGTCACATTCTCAAAGCATGCGTTCGTCCGATTCATGCCGCAAATTCAAAAATTCGTGCTGCCACTCCGGATGCAAGCCTCTGCCATTCTGGACCGCTCATGCTGCCGGCTAATTGGCCTGACGAACGAAGCCGTAACTTTTCGTTTCGTCGGAAACAAAGTGCGAGTGGCTCTTAGCTGCGAGCGAAGCGATCTCATTTGCGGATGTGCGGGGGTGCGCATGCTTCCGTGCTTCACGACGTGCGGACGTTTTGTTACGCGGGGGATGCGCGATGTGCGTCGTTAGAGTGCCGCGAACTGTGCAACTTTTGATGCGCGTGGGTGTTTAATCCTTGGGACCGCGCGGAACACTTGTAAGAAGGCCTGCGACAGGTAATTTTCGGCACATTGCTTATGCAAGGCGCTTGTAAGCGGCGGGACAAATGCTGAAGAGTGGAGGTAGACTTTTACGATGGGTTGTGGAGAACCAGTTGTGGAATGGGTTGTTTCAGATGGGCCGGGGGGTT
Organism: Cryptocheilus praepositus; assembly: GCA_033815515.1. Lineage (NCBI taxonomy): Eukaryota > Metazoa > Arthropoda > Insecta > Hymenoptera > Pompilidae > Cryptocheilus > Cryptocheilus praepositus. Next base: position 3,487,995 of record JAWWQZ010000190.1, read on the forward strand.
GGAGAGCATGTGATGGTCATGCGGATTGCAGACGCTTTGAATGGAGAAATGTTAGTTGCTTGGATTTGCTGCTTTGACAGACTGACAAATGCTGAAGAGTGGAGGTAGACTTTTACGATGGGTTGTGGAGAACCAGTTGTGGAATGGGTTGTTTCAGATGGGCAGGGGGGTTGGAGAACATGTGATGGTCATGCGGATTGCAGACGCTTTGAATGGAGAAATGTTAGTTGCTTGGATTTGCTGCTTTGAAGTAGACGCGATGCGTAATATGGCGGGCGGAATATAAAGTTTTGAGGAAGTGAATTAACTCATTGCGTACGGCACGCTGATCGCCCAACGTGCTTCCAGGGCCCGCATATTTACGAGCGCTCCAAGACAACTTTGTGCAATGCATACATGCATTTTTTTAATTCGCATTTATAAAATATTCATCCTCTTTCTTCGTTTAATACGAGCACTTGTTGCAAAAATGTCGCTATCGTCACTAAGTTCATTTTCACTTGAAACGTTATTTGGTACATCAGATAAATCATCAAACAATAATTCATTTTGGCTTTCATTTTCTTCATTTCCATGAGACATGTTTGACTTTTTTAGAATTAGGGTTTATTTTGTGAACTAATTCAAAAACGGTTTCCTCACAAATTAAAATGCTATCGTTCAAATAATAAAATGCACAATACCGGACTGACTGATGTAATTGTGATACTGCCCGATTGTTTTCTACTGTTTCGGCATTTCGACATTCATTTATTTCGCGAATCTTCTGTTATAAGCTCACGCAAGGCTTCGTTATCTTGGTATCGTAATAATGACAATATTATCATGTTTCATTTCTCAACTCGTCAAGTCTCGTCACCCGGCCTCAACGTTCGGTTTGCTGAAGACGAGATTTCTCGTCACCCGTACGCAATGAGTTAATTAAGTTTCTGCGTCGAAACGCGTAGCTGCATCGCTGAGAATTTAAAGTCTTGAAAAAGTGAAGTAATGTTTTTGTATCGAAGCAGTTAGCTATATCGCGTAGAATATACGGTCTGGAAAACTGAAGTAATGCTTTTGTAACGATTCACATAACTGCACCATTTAGATTATCTAAACAAATAAAAAATTCCTATTATACACCATACAGCTTTCAGAAATAACTAGCCGTCGGTTACACAACACGCTCTTGTACCTTGAGAGTTAAACGAATGCATAACAACACGCATAAAATATAAGATCCGAAAGACGCCTAACTCATTCTTTTATACCCGACCATATGTTACGTACCTACGATATGCGATACATATCAAACGTCTACCATTAACACCGATTGCAGCGATTCTCCACAAACGTCACTCGCCACACGTAACGTCTGATACAACCACTCCCAACTGAACCGCATATTAACGAATATGCAATTCACGACTTCTCAAACACGCACCTGAACGATCGCAAGGATTAAGCCTAACACAGACGAACCACTTTAGCAGCATATCGCAACCACAAAACGGTTGCTCATGGGCAGCCATGAATTAACATGATGGCACGTAATAGTGCTCACATAAACCACTAAGTGAAGTGAGTTTCCTCGACAAGCCGACCACACGTTTCTTTTTTTCGTGCAAGAATTTTTTTTAAGGGTCATTTAATCAAATGGAAGCCGGATTTTATCACTGATTAGTAGTAGTCATTGGTAATTGAAGAGAAAATTAAATGTTTTCTGCAGTTTCAACCTTTGACCGGAGTATGCCAATCATAAAATCTTGCTTTCAAGTGTTGCTTCAAAATGTTAAAGTTTGGCGTTATTCAATGTGTAATAATTCACGATAATTGATTACATAACAATAAAATCGATGCTGATATGCAAAATAAAACTTCGCACATTCAATTTCGCCGTTTCAATTTTTCCGTCTTTCGCCATTTCAATTTTTCCGTCTTTCACCGTTTCAATTTTTCCGTCTTTCGCCGTTTCAATTTTTCCGTCTTTCTTTAAAATTAAGAGTACGACACCTCATTCGCCTGCATCCACTCGTCGTAATACAACACAACAGCAATTACACCCTCTACTGAAAACGATTTTGTCGCCGAACGTGTGGCTTCTTGTCGACAACGCTGTGACAATTCTTTGATCGCGATATGTTTACACCGATTCGTCTGTGCCAGGCCTCAACACCCGGTTTTCATGCATTCGCGGCTTGAATGATCGGGGTCTTGGCATGCTCGGGGGGTGCGTTATTCGGATGGCATGCTTTCTTCTTCAGGAAGGACTTACGATCGTCATTGGCTGTCTCCGTGAGCGTTTCCAGCGGAAGCGGCTGAGACTGATCTCTAGGCGCCTCGACCAAGTTATAATCGGACATAGCTTTATGATCTTTCCGCTGACAACACGCGTACATTATGCCGCCGCAACTACCGTCCAGCAGGCCGGCGGACATCCAGCACATTAGAAAAAATTCGCAGCTCCGGCCGTCGGCGCACAGAGTATCGTCGCCCTTCCACAGCGGTCTTTTTTGTTCCCGAGACTCTGCACAAGAATTCACGGGGAATAGTGCCACGTCCGAATTCGTATGGCCGGAACGCAGGCGCAAAATGCTGTGGCGCGGACCCGGGGGTGCGGCGATTTTCGTTTCTCTTCAATTTGGCGTGTCGGAGTTTTCGCGGCGAACAATTCATGCGTTTTTGATTATGGTTCTTAGCCAATTAATACGTGTTTTGCGGGTGACTCGTAATTTGATGTAGGTTTTATGGTTGACTCGTGAATCAATGTGTAAATGTTGCTTCTCGTGCTACGATAGTTAACAAGTATCACGTATATTTTATCGCGACTATAAATTCTTTGATTGGGAAGCCCATTTCCGATATTTCGAAAATATTTCACTTCTTCTGATATTTCGTTTTACGTTTAACCCTTTGACTGCTGAGTACTTCCGGCCGAAGCGCTCGTTGAGGACGAAATACTTTTCGCTAGTGTCAACTCTATTGATTGATTATGTAACTAAGTTCTAATGATAAGTCTTCATTTACGCCAAATTAAATAATGCGAGAAAATTATTTGATAAAGAACGCATCTGTATTAATCTCGTGCATTGATAATTGTGGCTGCAATAGATTAAAAATAGAAATTATTGGGATGCGTATATGCGCCCATAGTCGACACCGATAGATTTCGGCGGACGCATATATGCGTCCACAGCAGTCAAAGGGTTAACCGTTTGAGTCCGGGAATTTGCTCTTGTTTTGTATCGAGAATGCGAAGACGCTGCTGTTGGTAGTATACTTTACGCAATTATTGAGAGCAGTTGCAGTAATATCAGTAGCAGTTTTTATTCATTTAACTCAGTTGTGGCTTTTAACAATATAAGAATTAAATAGACTGCAATTTACTTCGAACATTATTGACACTATAGAGGAGGAATGGTTAGCAAGCAAAAATGCCACAGGAACATCACCAATAAGTAAAAAGTTTTCTTTAGAAAAATTGCCTGGGCGAAATTTGCGACAGTGTGATGTATGCAGTAATAAAAATGGTAATGGAATTAAATAATCCAACCTAATTTGCGCTATATGTAAAAAAGGAATTCATGGAATTTGAGCAGCAAAACATTTTTGTAATAAGTGAAAATAAAATTCTTTTTTTTATCATAATTATTTGTTACATAACAATTAGTGTTAATTATAACCATTTTCATTTATTCCCAAAAAAAATACTACGCATTTCATCCCGGACTTTTAGCATATGCATAAGAAAATGCTCCCGTACTCAAACGGTTAATGTAAACGCACGTTCTGTGTTTGACTCGCAATTTGAAGTATATATATTGATTCTCATGCTATGAGACTTGCCGTGTTCTCGTAGACATCGCATTTCCATAAAACGATAATTACCAAAGTTCCTCGAACATTTTTCCCCCGCCCCGGAATTCTTGAATTCGCGATCCATTTCCCACCGTATTACCTCGCGTTATCCCAACGCGTAAAATTCATCGCGCAGCATAAAGTCGTGCGCACCGCTGATTCCTTCGTCCGGCACACATTCCTCGACCGGCAAACGCACCGCTCGCCACTCGCGTGCCCCGCAAATTTCTCCCGTCGTTAATTCTACCTCCGCACGCACGCGTCCAGACGCTCTCGTCTCAATCTACTCCTAATCGGCCGGTTTCCGCGCCGGTTGCCTCGATTTCCGCTCTCTCGCCCAATTTCTTCCGCCGACGGCCGGCTCGATTTTCCGAAGAAGCTTCGACGCGCGCGCGCGCGCTTATGATCTTCACGCTCCGTTAACGGCACGAACGCGCAAGCGATTAAGACGGTTTCTGTGCCGGCCGGTGCGTAATAACGCGTACCGCGCCGTAATGAAGAGTCCGCGCGGTGAAAGTACGATGAAAAGTGCATCCGATTACTCCGAGTCCAGTTTGCGGGAGGCCAGATAACCGTGGTTAGGAGCGAATCGCTTGGGGAGGGTGCGTGGACTAAGGCGTGCGGCGATGCTGACGGTTAGATGGGATTGCGTGTTTGCGGTAAGTGCTGGCGGATTGTGTATACTGAACGACGACGCACGGTCGATGTCAGAATGTTGTTCAAGGTATGTTTGTTGAACAGAGGCGATTATTGGTATAATGTAATTGTTATGAAATGTGTTTAAAACTGACTGTTTGTATGAACTATGCAGTAAATTAAAGTACTATTTATGGTTGTTTCATTGTTTGTTGAAATATTCGTGTATTTAAGTTTTGTTAGGCGAATGCGATTTTATCGGTTTCACAAGGGCGTGTGGCTTTATGAAATAATTATGAAATGTGTTTAAAGATGAGCGTTTGTATAAATTATGCGGTCCATTGAAGCCCTTTTTATGATCACTTGATTTTTTATTGAAACGTTATTCCTGTATATAAGTTTTCACAAGCGGAGCCAATTATTGGTATAATGCAATTATTATAAAATGTGTTTAAAACTGAATGTTTGTATAAGCTATGCGGTAAATTAAAGTACTATTTATGGTTGTTTCATTTTTTGTTGAAATATTATTCGTGTATTTATGTTTTGTTAGGCTGATGCGATTTTATCGGTTTCACGAGGGCGTGTGGCTTTATGGAATAATTATGAAATGTGTTTAAAGATGACCGTTTGTATAAATTATGTTGTCCATTGAAGCCCTTTTTATGATCACTTGATTTTTTATTGAAACGTTATTCCTGTATATAAATTTTTTTAAGCGGAGCCAATTATTGGTATAATGCAATTATTATAAAATGTGTTTAAAACTGACTGTTTGTATAAGCTATGCGGTAAATTAAAGTACTATTTATGGTTGTTTCATTTTTTGTTGAAATATTCGCGTATTTAAGTTTTGTTAGGCGCGTGTGATTTTATCAGTTTCACGAGGGCGTGTGGCTTGATGGAATAATTATGAAATGTGTTTAAAGATGAGCGTTTGTATAAATTATGCGGTATATTGAAGCCCTTTTTACGATCACTTGATTTTTTGTTGAAATGTTATTTCTGTATATAAGTTTTCATAAGCGGAGCTAATTATTGGTATATTGCAATTATTATGAAATGTGTTTAAAGATGTCCGTTTGTATGAACTATGCCGTAAATTAAAGTACTATTAATGGTTGTTTCATTTTTTGTTGCAATATTATTTTTGTATTTAAGTTTTGTTAGGTGGATGTGATTTTATCAGTTTCACGAGGGCGTGTGGCTTGATGCAATAATTATGAAATGTGTTTAAAGATGACCGTTTGTATAAACTATGCGGTAAATTAAAGTACCATTTATGGTTGTTTCATTTTTTGTTGAAATATTATTCGTGTATTTAAGTTTTGTTAGGCAGATGCGATTTTATCAGTTTCACGAGGGCGTGTGTCTTGATGCAATAATTATGAAATGTGTTTAAAGATGACCGTTTGTATAAGCTGTGCAGTAAATGAAAGTACTATTTATGGTTATTTTATTTTTTGTTGAAATATTCGTGTATTTAAGTTTTGTTAGGCGAATGCGATTTTATCAGTTTCACGAGGGCTTGTGGCTTAGTACAATAATTATGAAATGGGTTTAAAGATGACCGTTTGTATATAATATGCAGTAAATTAAAGTACTATTTATGGTTGTTTCATTTTTTGTTGAAATATTATTTGTGTATTTAAGTTTTGTTAGGCTGATGTGATTTTATCAATTTCACGAGGGCGTGTGGCTTGATGCAATATTATGAAATGTGTTTAAAAATTACCGTTTGTATAAATTATACGGTATATTGAACCTCTTTTTACGATCACTTGATTTTTTGTTGAAATGTTATTCCTGTACATAAATTTTCTTAAGCGGAGCCAATTTTATCAGTTCCACGAGGGTTTACGACTTGACACGTCATAATGGAATAATTACGAAATGTAATAAAAAACAAATCACGTGATAATACACGTTATAAGAAGTTACAAAACACCATGCAGCCAAACGCTTTTCCAAAGACACGCTGCCACATTGTTTTTCACCACACGCACGTCCGGAAGACGATTCTCCGACACACCCTAACACAACCCCATACGCCTGCCACCCTCATTCACCCTCGAAGACCACAAATCGAATTTCCCGCGCACAGCTTCCAGCAAATACCGTTGACTGACATTCAGTCATGCGCGTTTAGGTCACTCACGCCTCCCCAGAAAAGGCGCAATTTTTCTCAGCACCCAGTGTTCGAAAAGTGACACGCCCGAATCAACGTGCGACGCCGTGCACGACGAAACGATTCTCGCAACGAGTCCCGGAACGATTTCTGCACAACGGAAATTGCCCCGGCAGGACAGGAAGTATTGCGCAATACGACCGCGACGCGATGCGAAAATTTCTCTAATCGGCGTGATGACGCAAAAATGAGCGGCACGCGTTTACGCGACGCAATCGAAGTCCGGGGGAAAATGAGGGGGCGCGCGCGGGTAATTAATCGGCTCGTGACAGGACCGTCGGGGGAGGTAACTGCTTTTGCGAAGCTGCGAAAAACTCGACTGATGCGGTGCTGCTAAGAAGCGGGTGACTGTGTGTGGGGGAGGAATGGGGGGATGTGGTGTGCGATGTTTGATGCATGGATATGCAACGTTTCTGTAGAAATTAATTTCTGTTGGTTTTCGTGATACTATTCATTTACTACCATGAAAATGCGTAGGTTGTATGTATGGACGATGTCTGGATGAATGTAGAGAAAATGCGATAAAATGTAACTTTGTTAATTGGTCTCGCGTCGTGTTTGCAAAAATGCATGTTTGTTGGGTTTCATGATACCGAGAAGCGCTTGACTGAAAAATCAGTTAATTATATGTGGAAGTTAAGACAGAGGGGATGTGCAGGAAATGCGATGGAGTGCGGTGTTTGATGTATGGACACGTGTTAGTTTTGCAGAAATTCATTTTTGTTGGTTTTTATGATACTAAAAAATTATTACCTCGAAAATGCATAAGTTATGTGTGTCAGGACGAATGTAGAGAAAATGCAATTAAATACGGTGTTTACTGTTCAGATTCATGCCGTTTTTTGTAAAAATGAATTTCTCTAATTTTTTGTGATGCCAAGAAATTATTGGTTGGCAAATGCGTAGACTACACCTATATATTACGCAAAAACGAATATAAAGATAAAGTAGTAGAATGCAACGTTCGTTATTTGGACTCCTGTCGCTTTGCATAAATTAAATACAGCCGTTTGTCATGAGATTATTAAGCGCATTCCTGGAAAATACGTAGACTATATGTGTAAATTACGCGAGAGTGAGAGTAAATAAAGTACAACATTCATTGTTCAGACTCAGAACGTGTTTGCGAAAATCACTTCTGCTACTTCTCTCGAAACCAATCACAGCCACACTTACATTTCAAAAACTTGAGTTCTCCTATATCCCCTGGCATATTACACGACAAACTAACCAATTATAATACGCAAAATCCCTTCACCGGTTTGCAATTTGCATGATTAAAAAATATAACATCAGTACCTACTTCAGAACCCGAAATTACGTCTGCAAACATTACGTCAGAAAAAAATATAAAAACCCCCTCAATTTTTGGCTCTATCTATCTCTACTACATTCCAAATTACTCGAAACCTACACTTTTCTTCCGGCCGCTACGACTTCCTAAATGAAATTTCTACCAAACTATCACGCAGCTAGTCGAGTTTTCCGTCGCATCGCGCGATTAATCGTTACGCGACAGGCAATGTATTATAAATAACGAGGCATCGTGAGTCATTATAAGCAGGCAGCATGCGGAAACTCTTAGTCGGGCGACTTCGAAATAAATCGACCAATAAATCGACTCTCCGATTAATCGACCTCCGTGCACGATCTGAATGAATCGCGCGTGGGCGGTTCGAAGATTAAGCAGCAATCAGGACATCGCATTTTGCATTGTGCACGGGGGCGGGGACGATTGGTAACAATATAGTTGAATGATTAAGGAATATAAAGCTACTATGACAAGCGCCCAATTTAAGGAAATGTTTCTCATCAGTCAAAAAAAATTCTGTGAACAAAAAAACGAACATCCGTGACGTATTTAAAATATATACACCTGTGGCTAGAATTACGCGGCACTTTTTTCTTGCTTCTTTTTACGCGGCAAATCGTATGTCTATTGAACTGGCACTTTTTTATGCGGTCGGATAGGTCACGTTGTCTATAATTTTTCATGGAACTCATTACATATCGGAATGACACAAAATTTTACTCGTTGTATCTATTGCATAGCTCTGACCTCTTTTGTTTTTCTTTCGTTGTGATAATGTTTAAACTCGATTGATTAACGATTTACCAGTGGATCGCGAATTAACACTTTGACTGCCATGGTGGTCATCGGTGACCGGCGCAAAAGGCCTCATGAAAAATTAAAAAAATACCCAATCGGTCGCATTTATAATTTAAAAAATGCAATTAATATTAAACAGTGATTCAATTCTTTGGTCTCCGATACCTTCGCATTATTTTCATATTGCACAATTCAATCATATTCTGTAGTACTTCACCCCGTTGCGATTTTGATATAGTAAAATACGCGTGGCAGTCAACGTCTTAACGGATATTGACATAATTCATACAATATCTTAATCCCCATTTAATGACGTATGTAAAAATGACTGTGAAGAGACAAATCTACTTTTCTAGATTCTTAAAAAAGGTGATACCAGCGGGCCCCAAACATGTTGACTTACAATAAATCCTAAAGTCACCACTTTCCACCAAAAAGGAACTTTATATTCCTTAATCTTTTAATTAAACTAGGACAAGGTTGAAATTGAATACATTATCTGAAAAAAATAGCGACGTGCGCGTTGAAGCGTTCTGCTGGTTTCGTTAGTATGGCGCAAAAATGGTAGGGTTAGCGGGTCGGAATAATGTAATGGAAAATTCGTAATCGGGTCGAATGCGCAAGCAGAGGCGCCGATGCTGACAGCCTTGGCGTGTGAGAAAATTCGGCGGTTTAAGGAATGTCAGACGTACCTGTTTCTAACCTAGGGTAATCGTCAAGTATTTGCTTTCGATGGTCTGAAAGGAGAATCATCGTCAAAACGAATGGCGCTGAACATTTTGTGACGAAACAATGAGACAAGGCGAATAATGCGAGAACCTAATCGCTCAGTCAATTAACGTAGAGGGTGTTCCGGAGTTTGTCTGCAGGTGACACTGATTATTCGTATGCCAAAAAATGTGTCCAAGACAGATTCGAGTCTATGAAAAGTGTAAAAGTAATAATGTGTAAATATGATTTAAAATAATAATAATTATATATTGATGTCATAATATGTATATTATACTAATAAAAAAATTATCACACGTGAGAGTATGAAAGTATACAACATTCTTTTCAACGAAAATGCCCACGTGCAAGATTGTTATAAAGCCCACCGGCTGGAACATTGACTGAATATCGCAAAATTGTAAAATTAAATGTGCCGGTTTTTTTTTGTATACTCATTTTTCACGAGTCTTTGTAAATGGCATTAATAAAAAATAAATAAAAAAGGTGGTCGCATGTACTGAAATAATGAAGGAAGTGTAAATGTTTTGCATCTGATGCAGTGGATTATGGCAATTTCACATCATTACGTCACAGTATATTTGTACGGACTCGTTAACGGCTGAACATGTTTTTTCTTATTTCTGCTCATAAAGCGTAATTCAAGATTTAAGATTCTTTAATAGACTCTGAAACACCCTCTTTCATCTTCGACAACGAATGCTATCTAAAACAAAGAATGTCCACACCACGAGAAAAAGCGAAGTTACACCTAACAACACATTCCACTGAATTAAATAGACAGGTTAAAACAACGCAGCACACACATGGAACGTCAAACATTGATCGTCAAACTCTAGAATCGATGTCACAAGGTTAATTTACAAACTGCACGTGCATCGAGTAAATTGATCCGATTTAACGAAAAGAGCCATCTCCTGCAAACATAAATTTCCTGGGCACGCTGAAAAATAAAGCAATAAAAAGAAGAAAAAATATACCTCGCGAAAATAAAGTTAGTGTAGAAAGTATCCTATATCGATCAATTTCGAAATTGTAATTTATTAATTAAGTTTTTATGATGAACGAATCTGTACACATTATCGGAAATTTTCAGAGTATTAACGTCATAATACTGCACATCACCAGAGTATTGATTTATGTCTGAATGAAAATTATCGTTCAAAGATGAGGTAAGAGTGTACAGAAGTTACGATAGAAAGGCAAAAATTATTCTCAACTTGCAATAACATGAGAAGTTATGTACTGTATGGCTACATACTGATTAAAATGTTCTTATAATTAAACATTTATCTAAAACTAACAAACTTCGACGTTTCGCACGTGTTGTATATCATCTTAAGAGTTTTAAATGTACAATTCTATCTATTACAGATATTTTTTTTTAATATGTGCAAATACGTTCGAAAAAAAACTTAGTTGATAAACAACAATTTCACGGAACATCATTCGACGTTGATAAGCGTATGATACTTTCTACCCTGCCTGCACCAGCTTACTGGCACCAGCGGCTACTAACCAACCGTACAATGCACCTCATAAACTAACCTAGTGACCATCCATCTCAACCGCAGCAACCAAAACCTCGAAATTTATTGGACTAACTTGCTAGACCCTTTTCGTCAATGTTAATAATTTCTGTGCCTCTTACTGGATGAATGTCCCTAACTGTATCCTATAGGAGCTCTATAAGATGTTTCGAGGCCCATGGGCTTCCTCTTCATGAGCCTACTCTACAAATAAGTCCATCTTATTTGTATTGTTCGTGTGTTTTATGTTACATAGTGTTTAAAATTGTGGTTAGAGTCTACTGACACTATGGGTTTTTCACAAGTTTCTTCTGGAAGATACTCATCCCCTGATTTACTTTATACACTGTTTCGATTCGATTTCCTGCCCATTTTAAATTATTCGTAGAAGATCTACACCTCCTTCTATGAAGAACTAAAAGTTTTCCGTACAATATAAATGATTTTATATAAAATTTCATTGCTATACAAATCCTCCGATCAATACACCTTCTCCTCTGAATATTTTAAAATGGACAAAAAACATAAAATATAAAACAACCCAGCAATTTTGTGTTACGATACAAATCAGAATTACGACAAATCCTTATTTCCGCAGGATTTTAAATCCCGCCGAAACGAATATAATTGTTACAGTGAAACACCGAAATCTGGAGAATGTCGACTTTCACCGGTGAATGTCAACATTCACATAATCGCTTGGTGCATGTCCGAAATATTTGCAAAATACCCTTATTTCTGACTTACATCGGTAAATGTTGACATTCACCATCTACTAATGGTCGACACACACCGGAGAGGGTCCGAATGTACAACAATGTAATGAAATATTCGATCTTTCACCGACGTATTTCGCATTTGTTGACATTCACCGGTGAAAGTCGACATTCTCCAATTTCGGTCATTCACGGTAACACCCCGCATACCTTCTGGAACAAACTCGCGGAACTCCATACCTCAACTATTCCCATGACAATTTTAAACACCGCCTAAAAGACGCAAACACCAGCCTCGCAACATCCCCAGCTCCCACAGAACTCATCAAAAACACCCCGACTTTCTATTCCCTCCTACACATCATCCCCCTCAACCGTGCAATCCTCTTTACCTCGCGCGTCGTCCTCGAAGTCCGGCAGCTGATTGGACTGAAAGAACGACGGTCCGCTCCCGACCCCCGGCTGTGGGAAGAAGTCATTGTCCCGGAAGATGAGCCTCGGCGTACGGTGTCCCATGACCGGCCTCGAGTACTCCGGACTCCTCCATAGCGCTTTGTGCTGCCGCCACGTCGGGTACTGCGCTTGTGGACCAAAACGCGCGATAGCATGGGGTCCCATGTTCCTTCCTTCGAAGAAGTAGCCGGCGGGACCCGTCGGGAAGCGAACGTATCTCTTCCGGCGCAGAGTTCGCGTGCGATTGGCCCGTGGACTGTCTGATGCAAGCCCCAATGCACTCAGGGGAGGCTGGGCAGGCCTGATGAGCGACGGTGCCGTGGCGGAGTCGAGGGCCGAGCACCCAGCGCTGCAGAAACTGAGGACCATGCCCATGAGAAACCATCGGCACGACTTGCTGGTCCCCATCGTTGGGCTGGGCAAGAAGACACGGTAAGGCGATGGTAGAGGGCTGGCGGTGGACGTTCGGGGATGTTGAAGGGGGATGGGCGCGGAGATGTTGATGAAATTTGTAAGATGGTGAAGATGCAGAAGAGATTTTACGGTGTAGTGAGAGGGTAGGGGAATGATGGGGTGATGTTGCTTGGGCCCTTGGGGTATTGGCTGTAAAGCTTGAGAAGAGAAGGGTTGAGGGAGTTGTTGATGTCTTGACGGATTTGTTTGATGTGCCCGGGAGGCCGGAAGAGAATTTTCATTTCAGTTTAACGGTGAAGGAATAAGAAACATGATTGTGTTATATATGGTTCATTTATCTTGTTGGCAAGTACCCTGGTAACTTTATGTACTGTGTGCACTAGGAGGTAAGGAAGTTGTTAATGAATTGACGATGGATTTGTTTGTTGCGTCCAGGGAGTCGGAAGAGATTTATCATGAATATAAGCAGTTAATGATAAAGTAATAAGAAATACGGTTTTATCCTTATACATAGTACATTTGTCTTGTTAGGCTATGAAATTGGTAAGGTGGTGAATGTGCAGAAGAGATTTTACGGTGTAGTGAGAGGGTAATGGGAATGATGGGGTGATGTTGCTTGGGCCCTTGGGGTATTGGCTGTAAAGCTTGAGAAGAGAAGGGTTGAGGGAGTTGTTGATGTCTTGACGGATTTGTTTGATGTGCCCGGGAGGCCGGAAGAGAATTTTCATTTCAGTTTAACGGTGAAGGAATAAGAAATATGATTGTGTTATATATGGTTCATTTATCTTGTTGGCAAGTACCCTGGTAACTTTATGTACTGGGTGCACTAGGAGGTAAGGGAGTTGTTAATGAATTGACGGTGGATTTGTTTGTTGCGTCCAGGGAGTCGGAAGAGATTTATCATGAATATAAGCAGTTAATGATAAAGTAATAAGAAATACGGTTTTATCCTTATACATAGTACATTTATCTTGTTAGGCTATGAAATTGGTAAAATGGTGAATGTGCAGAAGAGATTTCGCGGTGAAGTGAGAAGGTAATGGGAATGATGGGGTGATATTGCTTGGGTCCTTAGGGTATTGGCGGTAAAGCTTGAGAAGAGAAGGGTTGAGGGAGTTGTTGATGTCTTGACGGATTTGTTTGATGTGCCCGGGAGGCCGGAAGAGAATTTTCATTTCAGTTTAACGGTGAAGGAATAAGAAATATGATTGTGTTATATATGGTTAATTTATCTTGTTGGCAAGTACCCTGGTAACTTTATGTACTAGGTGCACTAGGAGGTAAGGGAGTTGTTAATGAATTGACGGTGGATTTGTTTGTTGCGTCCAGGGAGTCGGAAGAGATTTATCATGAATATAAGCAGTTAATGATAAAGTAATAAGAAATACGGTTTTATCCTTATACATAGTACATTTATCTTGTTAGGCTATGAAATTGGTAAGATGGTGAATGTGCAGAAGAGATTTCGCGGTGTAGTGAGAGGGTAATGGGAATGATGGGGTGATGTTGCTTGGGCCCTTGGGGTATTGGCTGTAAAGCTTGAGAAGAGAAGGGTGGAGGGAGTTGTTGATGTTTTGACGGATTTGTTTGATGTGCCCGGGAGGCCGGAAGAGAATTTTCATTTCAGTTTAACGGTGAAGGAATAAGAAATATGATTGTGTTATATATGGTTAATTTATCTTGTTGGCAAGTACCCTGGTAACTTTATGTACTGGGTGCACTAGGAGGTAAGGGAGTTGTTAATGAATTGACGATGGATTTGTTTGTTGCGTCCAGGGAGTCGGAAGAGATTTATCATGAATATAAGCAGTTAATGATAAAGTAATAAGAAATACGGTTTTATCCTTATACACAGTACATTTATCTTGTTAGGCTATGAAATTGGTAAGATAGTGAATGTGCAGAAGAGATTTCGCGGTGTAGTGAGAAGGTAATGGGAAGGATGGGGTGATATTGCTTGGGTCCTTAGGGTATTGGCGGTAAAGCTTGAGAAGAGAGGGGTTGAGGGAGATTTTGATGTCTTGACGACGAATCTGTTTGATGGGCCCGGGAGGCCGGAAGAGAATTTTTATTGTTCTAAGCGTTTAACGGTGAAGGAAAAAGAAATATCATTGTGCTATTACACATGGTAAATTTATCTTGCTGGCAATGATTTTGTATTGGATGCACTAGAAGGTAAAGGAGACGTTGAGGGAGTTGTTAGTGAGTTAACGATGGATTTGTTTGTTGCGTCCAGGGGATCGGAAGAGATTTTTCGTGAATATAAGCATTTAATGACAAAATAATAAGAAATATGGTTTTATCCTTATACATAGTACATTTATCTTACTAGGCCCCTTGGTGTACTATGTGTACTATGTGGCATTGGCGTAATTGTTAACACCCTAACTCACACATCAGATATACGTGTTGTTCTGAGGGAGTCGCAAGGGGAAGGCATGGTTATGTTTATGGGTTATCGGTGACGCTCGTTCGCTCTTTTTGTCGGTAGTAAACGCCGTAAAACTGAGAAAGAAAACGGTGCTTGCCCGTGATTAGAGATCGAGTCGACCGTTTTAGAGAAGCACTTGTTTTATCGTCGGACCATTGCCACGTCGACAGGCACGCTATGATTACAGTGACACTGATTTGCGTTTCCTCTGAATACAGTTTCTCTTTTAAAGAAACCACAAAATTTAAGACTGCCGTCCTCGATCATGACAATTCCTGACTAGATCACGCCTGCATCGCGAGTCAGCCCAATTTTCTTTCGGCTTCGAAAGCACACAGTGACTCAAAATGTAATAAGTGTAATTCATCCGACAAATAATTTCTTGGCGCATTCAACGCTGTCAATTTGTTAAAAAAATTCCTTACCAAATTTACGGATAAGAATTGCTTCCACTTTTCATGTTCAGAAATATACGGCATGTGAAAGTATTATCACTGTCATTTATGTTGCAGACCACTGCAAAATCCACCTTTTAAATCTGGATTGTTTTACCGTTGGTTTTATCTAATCAGACCTTGAGTATTTCAATATTTAATCATTTATGTATTACTACTATCGAATCGCGGTCATTTACTAAATTAACGATAAATTTAATTACCCCCTTTCGCCTTCAAACATATGTAGTATTTCAAGTTATAATTAGTGTAATTCATGTCGCCGAACATTATCCCACCCACATTGCATCGTAACACCCGCGTTTCCATCTCGTATCATTCGTTACTTCAATCTAAACAAACATTCATTTGCCCAATTTAGCAATACAATTAATTGCTTCATTTCGTTGTCAGAAACACACAATATTCTAAACTAAAAATATTGTAATTTATGTGCGGACTATTTCTCCGCTCTCTTCACACTATGAATTTCACCTTTTAATCCCTGATTATTTGACCGTTGCTTTTATCTAGTAAGATCTTAAATATTTCAATATCAAATTAATTAACTGCTACCACCGCGCAATTAAATTTTAATCCTTTACTACATTTAGGGGTCAACTTAATTACCCCTTTCACCTTAAAAAAAATGAAATATTTCAAGATATAATTAATGTAATCGCTATCGCAGAATATTTTCTTCACATTGCGAACTTCAACTTTTAACCCCGTATTACTTGATCGTTGCTTTTACCTAGTCAGATCGCGAATATTTCAATACCAAATTATATAGTTGTTACTCCTATCCAATGTAACAATTCTTTACCAAACCTGAGAAAAAGCTGAATCGCCCCTTCTCATCATCAAAACCACGCAGCACTTCAAGTTGTAATTACGATAATCCATGTCGCCGAATATTTTCTCACCCACTCCTCGTAAAATCTACCTTTCCACGTATTATTCGCTCCAATCCAGTCAAACAGTCTTCAACCAAATTTCGAAATAAAATGAATTGACCCGCCCCTACAAACTGGTAATCCAAATGAAATCGCCACGTGCGGTGCGCATCTCGCATATTAAATTGTCGCGGCGCAGTAATATTGGGCAAATAATACGTCAGCGCGACCATAGAGGATAATCATAATAGTCGCGTTTCAATCCGAGCGCATTCTAATTTGGTCGGCACAACTATTTGTAACCGATGCTCCGCGTGACCATAAAAGCGTCTCGTCAGGTCCATTAATAGCGAGCCATTTGCCGTAATTGCGCATTACGCGCAGTCAATCGCAAAGTGCAACGTGCAATTACGCAACTGTCTCCGCGGGTCGCGAGGAGAAAATTGAAAAGTCCGACGAATTGCATCGAGCGACAAAAACGTCGAGTCCGCTCTCGGACGGAATGAACGGCTCGATCATTTTTACGCGGCGCCTAAAACGACGCCGCGAACGTAATTGATATGACTTGTCGCGGGGCGTTAAACAAATCGCCCGCTGACTTTCTTGTTCCGCGAAAAGTCAGGTGCTCGGAATTCCGCGGCCAAATTATTGTTCGACCGAGGGAAGCGTAGGATCGTGCCCAGCACCGGAGAAACTGTTTGCGACTCCTTTAGCGACGATTTGCGATTTGGTGACAGCGCTGTACCAGGTTGCACGGTGTTAGTTTACAAATCCCTCGGTTTAGCCCTTCTTTGCATGATGGTGGAAATTTCCATCATAACATTGAATGCCCAAAAATTATATAAAAGAACAAGTTCACTTTAACCCATTCGAGACCGACCTGATTGCACACCGTGTGTAAACTCAAGTTGATTTCGGTACTTAGGGCTTTATAAGACGCTGTCTTGCACACCGTGTGTGCAATAACAGTAATGTGCAATAATAGTATATTTATTATTTATAGTATATTTATTAAAAACAATTTTTGCTCTACTTGTTTCGAAACCACATAGGCTTCCTCATTACGATCTCTCACATATTTCATTTCATACTTTAACCCATTCGAGACCGATTGCACACCGTGTGTGCAATTGATTTCCGAGGCTATAAGACGGCTTGCACACCGTGTGTGCAATGACAGTAATGTGCAATAATCAGTTATTCTGAGTAAACTAGTCGTCGAAATAAGATTTTCCTTGAACTAATGAAATCTGCAAGGTACAGGAAAACAAAATTTGGCATTGGTTTTACTGTGTACCAAAAATCTAAAAATTATTTGAAGCCTTTCTTACATGTAAAATGCTATGAATTGCCGGCAGTCCTACAAAGAAGGAAAATATAAACGTAATAATTACTCTTGTCCTGCTTGTGTCGGTAATTCTGGATTATGTTTGGGAGAATGTTTCAAGCGCTACCATCAACCAACTAATGTATAATTACTTTACGATCAGTGTACTATTTGCTAAAAGTGTATTTACAAATTATATTTTCTTTTTTATTACTGAGTTGCATTACTTTGTTATCTGTAGACATTTTTCTAAAAATTTATTTCTCGTTTGTTATTTTTTTCATTATTCAACTTATCTTTTTTTAACTTTTTACTACTTTTTAAACATTTTCTTTGCATTATATTCTGTTCTTTACTATGGAAAACAAAATAACGATTTTATATTATCTAACTGTTTTTTAAATAAATGTTCATAAATTGTTTAATGATGTATTTTCATTTTACCTTACATTGCACATCTGGTGTGCAATGATCTTATTTATGTGAATTCGCTTACGAATTGGGTGATTTCCATAGTAAACATGTTTTTTTTTTTTATTAAAAATGAAGAATATAAAGAAGAAAAAAGTTTCGCTCCTGGGGACCGTATTCCAAAAAAAATCGTCCTCTCGAATGGGTTAATCTAACTTTGTATGATGATGGAAATTTCCATCATATTGTTTTTTGCTAAATTTATATTATACTATAAATATATACTAAGATTTTTTTAACCATTTTTCCTTTCATTTTGAACATGAATTATATCACCTTGATTTATTTCACCAATAAAGAAAAAATCATGCAAAGAAGGGTTACACTTGCGATGGTATACACGTGATTTTTCTATGCAAAGAGAAAAGTCGGAACGATGTATGAAATGTTTGCTTCGGGGTTCAAGATGAGTGATGCGGTTGTATGCTATATAATATAATTCGGATGTTCGACTTTCCATCCAGGTTTTCACACAGTTAACAGTTGCATTGGGTGAAATAGACCTCATCCGACCATTCTTGTGGATTCTTTCTAATTAGGTAAGATCTCAAACATTGTACCGGTTTCAGATATATAATTTTGTAAGTAAGTTACACTTATTTTTCATAATGTTATGGGTAATTATTACATTCTGTCTGATGGGGTTATAGTATTTCAAAAGGACCTATATCACTTAATCTGAACTCAAAGCAAGTACGAACAAATTCGTTCTTGTTTTCTCTCTTTTCATCTAAAAATTACCTATCTACAACAGCAGAAAGCGTAGTCTAGAAAATACTATTTGTATCTCCTCTCCATACTATTTTTACTACATTTTTCAGACAAATGCTCTTTTCATACTTCTGCTATTTCCGGCTGCTATTGTATTTATATTCTATTTCTGCAACTATTCTTGTATACTTTTATACATTGAGCTGACTATAAAACTAATTTCAATTATTAAAATGCTTTAATTTTGCTTCTAACAAGCTCTTATTTAATTCTCCAACTAATGTCCCACCTACTTAGCTACTCAACTCCACGACATTTTCACTTTATTAAACTACTTTCACCTTTAATTAACACTAGATTAATGGAATCCGTCAGTTTGATAGATATCAAATTTCAGAAGAAAAATGACAGAAAGTATTACTATTATTTTCTAGCACCGTTTGCTGTATTTATTAATTTAATGATATGTATACACTTTCAAACTAGAATAGTGCCGAATAGTTATATGTTTCTCCGCAAATCTGACATTTATGAATTAGTACCTATACCTATACGTTTCTCCGTAAATCTCGCTTTAAACACACCGCCAAAACTTGAATACAAACAGTCGATGCGTATTCACGGGCAATCACTGTTATTCGCGAATGAAATGCACTTCGTTTTGTTGACGAGAACAGCATCGCGCACGCATGTAACGATTGGTAAAAGCCGCTGAGTCCATTGTGCGACTTTCTTTTGGCACGAAGCCGAACGAGACAAAGCTGAAAGTATTCCCGACGCGTTTCGCAGGAACGTTGCCGTACAATTTCCGACATCCTTTGATACGGCAGATGTGACAATTTGTTCAGTCGCACAATTAGCTTTCTCGGATTACACCGCGCCACGTCGTTGACCGACGTTCCGTGCACAGAGTGTCGCATTTCAAGACACGCGATGGGGCATTGCGAGAAAAGTTGCACGGAATCAGGAAGATCCGTTGTTTGTAGTATTTCTAACCAATGCGGGCTTGAGAAAGCGTTTATATTTTTCAGTTTTATGTAAAAGACAGATTATATTGGGTTGGAGGGAAAGTTCTGTCGTATTTTTAATAGACAGGTAATTTTTCTTGTAAATAAACAAAACATCTGGCTAGTGAGTCATTCGGATTTTTTTTTGTTTTTTATAGCTGATGTATAATATAAATATAGCTGCTTTTTTACCGTTCATCATTTACTTGTGATATTTAAAGTGAAAAACATGTGAGTAAATAAAGTGCATTTACGACACTGCATTTTGTATGAATTCCAAAAAGGAAGCAACGCATCGGTTGCATGTAAAAATTGATGTGCGGTATTTGGAAAAGATACTGTAAATGTTCGTACTTGTCAAAGATGGTTTAGCAAATTTCGTTCCGGGGATCTGAGCCTCCAAGAAAGTGATCGATCTGGACGACCATCCAAGATCGATAATGATGTTTTACGATCCATGTTGGAAAATAATCCACATTTAACGAGTCGAGAAATTGCAAAAGAGTTTGGCATTCATCATAAAACACATTAAATTTATTATGATTAATATTAAACACATATTTTTATAAATTAATTCAAATATTTTTTTTAAAATACGACAGAACTTTTCCTCCAACCCAATAGGTTTGTTCTGAGCATCAGAAACAAACGGAATTATCAGTAATAGATGTGGCTGACGATTTCGATGTGAACAATATGTAGAATTGTGTTGAAACTTCGGGTCGTAATTTTGTTCCCGGTTTCAAAAGTGGAATCATGAGTGACCGAGGTTGCTTATGATTTTAATCTGTACGCTATGTAGGACTATGACAAAGTCTCGAAATGTAGTTTTGTTCTCGGATGTAAGGAGTAGAGTCAATGATAATAGATGCAATTTACCATTTTTATCTGTGTAGTGTGCAGAATTATATCAAAGTGTCAGATTGTCATTCTATTGTCGGCTTCAAAAGCAATTTGAATTTCATCTCCACAGCCCATAGAATGCCATCAAAAAATTTCAGAATACCACAACATCGCAACAAAATACCATTACACTGTGCTCCTTTTGTTGAAACTTCGGGTCGTAATTTTGTTCCCGGTTTCAAAAGTGGAATCATGAGTGACCGAGGTTGCTTATGATTTTAATCTGTACGCTATGTAGGACTATGACAAAGTCTCGAAATGTAGTTTTGTTCTCGGATGTAAGGAGTAGAGTCAATGATAATAGATGCAATTTACCATTTTTATCTGTGTAGTGTGCAGAATTATATCAAAGTGTCAGATTGTCATTCTATTGTCGGCTTCAAAAGCAATTTGAATTTCATCTCCACAGCCCATAGAATGCCATCAAAAAATTTCAGAATACCACAACATCGCAACAAAATACCATTACACTGTGCTCCTTTTGTTGAAACTTCGGGTCGTAATTTTGTTCCCGGTTTCAAAAGTGGAATCATGAGTGACCGAGGTTGCTTATGATTTTAATCTGTACGCTATGTAGGACTATGACAAAGTTTCGAAATGTAGTTTTGTTCTCGGATGTAAAAGTAGAGTCAATGATAATAGATGCAATTTACAATTTTTATCTGTGTAGTGTGCAGAATTATACCAAAGTGTCAGATTATCATTCCATTGTCGGCTTCAAAAGCAATTTGAATTTCATCTCCACAGCCCATAGAATGCCATCAAAAAATTTCAGAATACTACAACATCGCAGCAAAATACCATTACACTGTGCTCCTTTTGTTGAAACTTCGGGTCGTAATTTTGTTCCCGGTTTCAAAAGTGGAATCATGAGCGACCGAGGTTGCTTATGATTTTAATCTGTCCACTATGTAGGACTATGGCAAAGTTTCGAAATGTAATTTTGTTCTCGGATGTAAAAGTAGAGTCAATGATAATAGATGCAATTTACAATTTTTATCTGTGTAGTGTGCAGAATTATACCAAAGTATCAGATTGTCATTCTATTGTCGGCTTCAAAAGCAATTTGAATTTCATCTCCACAGCCCATAGAATGCCATCAAAAAATTTCAGAATACCACAACATCGCAGCAAAATACCATTACACTGTGCTCCTTTTGTTGAAACTTCGGGTCGTAATTTTGTTCCCGGTTTCAAAAGTGGAATCATGAGCGACCGAGGTTGCTTATGATTTTAATCTGTCCGCTATGTAGGACTATGGCAAAGTTTCGAAATGTAGTTTTGTTCTCGGATGTAAAAGTAGAGTCAATGATAATAGATGCAATTTACAATTTTTATCTGTGTAGTGTGCAGAATTATACCAAAGTGTCGGATTGTCATTCTATTGTCGGCTTCAAAAGCAATTTGAATTTCATCTCCACAACCCATAGAATGTCATCAAAAAATTTCAGAATATCACAACATCGCAGCAAAATACCATTACACTGTGCTCCTTTTCTACAACTTTCAAAGCGCTCCGCTCCAAAACTGATCATCGTCCGTCAACAATTACTTTTCCCACCGCCAACTAACAACTGATCTCATCGACAAATTAAATGACTTTGCACGGCCTTATCTTCACACTTTACCGACCGCTATTGACTGAAGATGCCACTCACTAACGACCGACTCTGTTTTAGATATCGCGCAGGAATTGTGTATGTGCTTATTTGTAAAGCTTTATAACTAAAAAATATTGAATGTGTTATTGAGAATCATTTGGTTTCAAAGCAGTGTAATTTTACTGTCATTTAAAATTATCATAATGTCATCTGATATTTATTTTATCTAATATAACCGTTGAACTGAAAAGCCGATTAATCGGCTACCGGTAAATAAAAGTTGGAACCGGAAAGTCGATTAATCGGCTAGCTGTCGTTAAAGTGTTAATTGTTTGATCAAATGCATTTTCGTATTTCTATTTTATAGAATAATGCAGAAGCTTATTTGTTGAGGACCGTCTGCTGTGGGGTTTCACGCAGCTTTGCGATTCTGCAATTTTTTAAAGGGGATCTGTGGTGGGCGCGGTTTAATTGGTCCTTTTGCGGTGTTGCTGCATGCGTGTTCGGACTAAATAGTCCTGCACGAGTTGAACGCTTTTAAAATGTTAAGTCGTATAGGAATATAAATGTTCGCCCGGCAAATGTTGAGTTTTACAGGATTTTCGCTAAAACTTCTGTCTGCCAACCTCAATTCATCAACCGCAAAACATACTCAAATCACTCGGCATATTTCGCTGCATCTGAAGAAGACCGTAATGTCGGCGCATAGAAAGCCGGTAATCATCGATAAGTAAAAATCCGAGGCCACGAAAGCGTTTCGACTTGGCACACGGAGTCAGAAGTCACGGATAATATTCCGGAGAAGTTGCGCGGCTAATCAGGGATCATCAGCGGCGAGCGGAATAAGAAAAGAAAACAACTTCCTCGATGCCCGCCGAGAGAATCCTTCTCGGGCGGACGGGAGGAAATCCAGTTTGCGTCACGTTACCCCGTAACGAGTGAAAGTAAGGAGAAGCTCACCCGGAACTTTGTGAGGTGTCGTGCGCGCGTTTACATGAGGGCCCAATCCGGACGCATGCTTTGACCACTTAACGTTTCGTCATTTTATCGCACGACTGTCAGCAAGTAAACGCTAAGGTAACACTGAGTGGCTTTTATAAGATACCTTCTCGTTCTGGAATACGCAGCCCCCTTTCTGTTACCGTTAGTTTCATGTTAAAGTGTATGATCGATATTAATTCTTTCGTTTTTCAATTTTGCTGCGGTAATCAAGTAATTGACAATATATCGTCTAGTAACTTGACGCAAGATTAATTTATGCTGCTGATTATCTAACAAATATTAACTGTTTCCAATAATTTAGTACGTGGCAATACAAGTTGCCGTAAGTTTTTTTTATGCTATTGATTATGTAACGAATATTAAGTATTTCCTCTTTAAAGTTTACTGCAATAATCTAGTGAATGGCGATACAATTTGCCGTAAATTTCTTTTATACTGTTAATTACGTAACAAATATCAATGTTTTCCTTTTTAAAGTTTGCTGCAATAATCTAGTAATTGACAATACAACCTGCCGTAAGTGCCTTTTATGCTATTAATTGCATAACAGTTCATTACAATTTCGACATTAATATTTGCACTCGATGTTATACTTCAACATTAATAATTGCACTTAATTTTTTCGTTTTTCAATTTTGCTGCGGTAATCAAGTAATTGACAATATATCGTCTAGTAACTTGACGCAAGATTAATTTACGCTGCTGATTATCTAACAAATATTAACTGTTTCCAATAATTTAGTACGTGGCAATACAAGTTGCCGTAAGTTTATTTTATGCTATTGATTATGTAACGAATATTAAGTATTTCCTCTTTAAAGTTTACTGCAATAACCTAGTAAATGGCGATACAATTTGCCGTAAATTTCTTTTATACTGTTAATTACGTAACAAATATCAATGTTTTCCTTTTTAAAGTTTGCTGCAATAATCTAGTAATTGACAATACAACCTGCCGTAAGCGCCTTTTATGTTATTAATTACATAACAGTTCATTACAATTTCGACATTAACATTTGCATTCGATGTTATACTTCAACATTAATAATTGCACTTAATTTTTTCGTTTTTCAATTTTGCTGCGGTAATCAAGTAATTGACAATATATCGTCTACTAACTTGACGCAAGATTAATTTATGCTGCTGATTATCTAACAAATATTAACTGTTTCCAATAATTTAGTACGTGGCAATACAAGTTGCCGTAAGTTTATTTTATGCTATTGATTATGTAACGAATATTAAGTATTTCCTCTTTAAAGTTTACTGCAATAACCTAGTAAATGGCGATACAATTTGCCGTAAATTTCTTTTATACTGTTAATTACGTAACAAATATCAATGTTTTCCTTTTTAAAGTTTGCTGCAATAATCTAGTAATTGACAATACAACCTGCCGTAAGTGCCTTTTATGTTATTAATTACATAACAGTTCATTACAATTTCGACATTAACATTTGCATTCGATGTTATACTTCAACATTAATAATTGCACTTAATTTTTTCGTTTTTCAATTTTGCTGCGGTAATCAAGCAATTGACAATATATCGTCTAGTAACTTGACGCAAGATTAATTTATGCTGCTGATTATCTAACAAATATTAACTGTTTCCAATCATTTAGTACGTGGCAATACAAGTTGCCGTAAGTTTCTTTTATACTATTGATTATGTAACGAATATTAAGTATTTCCTCTTTAAAGTTTACTGCAATAATCTAGTAAATGGCGATACAATTTGCCGTAAATTTTTTTTATGCTGTTAATTACGTAACAAATATCAATGTTTTCCTTTTTAAAGTTTGCTGCAATAATCTAGTAATTGACAATACAACCTGCCGTAAGTGCCTTTTATGCTATTAATTGCATAACAGTTCATTACAATTTCGACATTAATATTTGCACTCGATGTTATACTTCAACATTAATAATTGCACTCGACGTTACATTTCGCCATTAACTCAACATTATATTTTCCGATTAATATTTGCACTCGACATTACATTTCGACATTAACATCTGCACTCGCATGAGAAAATCGCGGCCCACGTAAATGCGTATGCTGACCCGCGTCCGCAAGTAGAATTATGGTTAACGAAACGTGTTACTGACAAGCAGAGGAATCTCAACAGGCGTACGACAGATTGCGCGGTGTCAAGCACGTTAATCGTCGATTCAGCAACGTTCGGGGTAATTTAACGACTTAACGGCCCTTGCCTCCAATTTCGTAATGGACGAACGACATGGGAAGGCAGTCGAAAAAGCGTATATACGCGCGCAATTATTTCGCGCATCGCCGATTTGCGCGGCGACCCCGTTCGTTTCGTCGTTGCGATTGCCGAAACGTCTGACGACCGGTTTTCTCCGTCGAATTCTTCAAATTGTCGGACGCGCGCGCGCGTATCGAAGCCACGAGGGAAGGTCACGCGGGTAGGTTGATAATAATTCATAGCTGCAAACCGCTTATCACTGTCCGACGTAATTTATCGTTACGTGCGGTCAGTGCGGCGAATTATGAGGACAAATGAATTATGAAAATTCATGTTCGCGGGGTTGAACGATCCAGACGTTGCAGAAGTATAAATATAGCTATCAGGCGCGAGCAAAATATTTTTGATATGCAATTTTTATGTGTATTTTGGGCACGATACTGGTAGAGTGTGTTTTCGTGCTTGTACGTTAATGTATCAAATGTTTGTATTCTCCTGTGGTTTTTTTCTCGACATTTGCTGATCAGGAAAGAAATATATTAGAAGGAGGAAATTTGTGCAATCTCTTATGAAAGCGACTTATGCATAACGATTGAAAAGTATTGCAATTTTTATGTGTATTTTAGGCACGATACTTGAAAAGTACGTTAATGTATCAAATGTTTGTATGTGTGTTTCGACATTTGCTGATCAGGAAAGAAATATATTACAAAGGAAATACGTATGGACTTAGCATAACGTGTGTTTGGGCAAGATACTGGTAGAGTGTGTTTTCATGCATTTATGTTAATGTATCAAATGTTTGCATTCTCCTGTGTTTTTTTCTGCTCATTTGCTGATCAGGAAAGAAATATATTACAAGGAGGAAATTTGTGCAATCTCTTATGAAAGCGACTTATGCATAACGATTGAAAAGCATTGCAATTTTTATGTGTATTTTGCACGATAGTTATCTTTTATGTTAATGTACATGTTTGCATTCTTCTGTGTTTTTTCTGCTCATTTGCTGATCAGGAAAGAAATATATTACAAGGAGGAAATTTGTGCAATCTCTTATGCCAGCGACTTATGCATAACGATTGAAAAGCATTGCAATTTTTATGTGTATTTTAGGCACGATACTGGTAGAGTGTGTTTTCATGCTTTTATGTTAATGTATCAAATGTTTGCATTCTCCTGTGATTTTTTTTCTCGACCTGATGGTATATTATACGATTGCAATCTCGTATGAAACGACTTATGCATAACGATTAAATTTTTATGTGTATTTTAGGCACGGTACTAGTAGAGTGCGTTTTCGTGCTTTTATGTTAATGTATCAAATGTTTGCATTCTCCTGTGTTTTTTTCCTCATTTGCTGATCGTCCAATCTCGTATGCAGCGACTTATGCATAACGATTGAAAAGCATTGCTTAAGATGCACTTCATCAACATTAGTACAAAAGTAAAACTGAAAAAATTAGTGTTTGTGGAGTTGGAAGATTGAAACCGTGGTGTATACGATTGCACAAGTATAAATGCATTTTTCAGACGAACGTCACGATTATTTGATGTATGACATAAAGGATTACATTTTCAGTGCTATTCTTTTCGGACAAGATTTTCATGAAAAATGTGAAATCAAGTTTTCAGAAGCCTCTGCCTCGTTTAAAGTTAACATACGTTTTTATCAATCAACTTAAAGGTCAATTTCAGCAACTGCGAGGAGATTTTTCTGCAACATATTTCGAAAATATGCTGAACGTCGAGTTACATATCATTCGTACCCAGAAATAAATAGCAATGTTTCGTATTTTCGAAAATAAAAACATCAAGTGACACATGAAAACTTTATCACACTTTCGGAAAGTGTCGGCTATAAAACACAAGCTACAAAAAACGGTCAACGCAGAAACAGTAGTACGCCTTGTCTCGGTTGACAAGAACTAATCCCTAAAAACAACACTTTACTACCTTCACGCTTCAATCACTGCCTCAACAGGAGTTCGTCAAACTTTCTGCCCTCGACAAGATTAAAAAGAAACCAAAGATTAGTATTTCATCTCGGATCTCTTTCCGTCTCCTGTTTAAAAATCAATGCCTGTCAACCGATAAAATTTCGAAGTTTCAATTTGATCTCGTAAAGCATACACCAACGTACGCCTGCAGTTTAAACAGACTAATTTTTCCGCGCCATTTATATCAATACTTGTTTTACGCCCACTACTTCGCACTTCACGAAGAAACATTCCCAAACGCGAAGGGTTAAAACCCGGAAGCCGGTACGACGAGCGAAAGAAACTTTTTCGCGTAGGAAACGTAGCACGTTAGACGATTTGTGGACCAAAACCCATCCCTCAGTCGCTTCCCTTTTTTCCCTAAGACGAGGTTTTAGGGCGCACCCAACAAAAGGATCTTTTCGAAATAGAAGTGCCTCAGGACATCTTCCACTTTTCCAAGAATTCGGCGAACAACGAAAAGACCTCTCGGAGCCAAGTTTCCAAAAGCACCCCCTCCAATCATCCCTCGGAAGATAAAAGGGGGATGTCGAGCCACAAGCAGCAGTCACGATAGATTTTTGACCGGAGAAACCCTATTCGTCAATCTATCGCAACTATGATAAACATTCTGTCACTAGTCTTTAACACGTTGAACGCCATAGTGGTCACCGATCACCAACGCAACTGATCTATACAGAAATTCCTAACATACCCAAACAGTAACATTTATCATTTTGTAAATGCAAGTAATAAAAGAATAGTGGTTCAACCCGTTGCTCGCTAATTCCTTATTTAATAACCGTACTTCAACTTTACATCATGTTCAGTTCAATCATATCGTGTAACATTTAGTCACGATGCGGTTCTTATATGGACAATTTCGTTGCGGCGTTGGAGGCAAAAAGCAAAATACGCAAGGCAGTCGACGTGTTAATTATATGAACCCCTTGCCGTACAATTCAATTCAGAAGAATTCGGGCCCAAGCGATGCGCAGGAATGTACGCGAAAGAAGCCTTGTCTATTGTCTCCTGTTACCGGAACTCAAGACAAATATATATATATATATATATATATATAATAATATCTCGGGTCCGGCTTATGATCAAAATGTATATATTCTATTAGAAACAAATACATATTTTTTTCTAATACAATAAATAAATTTTGATCACCAGTCGAATCTGTGATATTCACGTTTGACATCAAATTACGACATGAGCCCAACTCATGATATTCACGTTTGGCCCGAAATTCTCATTATGATGCAGACCCATCAAAGTGCCTTAAGCGATTAACACGTTGACTGCCAAGCGTATTTTGCTATGTTAGAACCGCGATGCGATGAAATACTGCAGAGTACGATTAAATCAGGCGAAATTAAGGTAACGCAGAGTTGTGAAGCTAAAGTATCGAAGCACTGTTCATCTCCATCAATTGCAAATAGGCTTATCGCGAATTTTTAGCATTTTTAGTAAAATAGGCGGTGACCATTGCAATCAACATGTTAACACTTTTGCACTTTTACCGCGATGCGATGAAATATCAGAGTATAATTACACAAAACAAAGATCGCAGGTTGTTAGACCAAAGTAGTAACGCACCGTCAATATCAAGCTTTTGTTAACTTGCGAAATTCATTTTTGTTTATTTGACGTCGTTCCATTTATTCGGCACTATCGCGAGAGAATGGCCTTGCGCGTTTACCAATTGCTCTTACAAGCTTGCAAATAGGCTTCATTGCGAAGTTTTTGCATTTTTACTCAAATCTTTTGCACCGGTCACCGGTGACCACTGTGGCAGTCGAAGTTTTAATCAATTCTTTGTTTATTTGACGTCGTTCCATTTATTCGGCGCTATCGCGAGAGAATGGTCTTGCGCGTTTACCAATTGCTCTTACAAGCTTGCAAATAGACTTCATTGCGAATTTTTTGCATTTTTAGTAAAATCTTTTGCACCGATCACCGGTGACCATCATGGCAGTCAAAGTATTAATCAATTCTTTGTTTATTTGACGTCGTTCCATTTATTCGGCGCTATCGCGAGAGAATGGCCTTGCGCGTTCGCCAATTGTCGTGCCGAGCGAACGGCTCGTTGTGTTAGTAGGTCATTGGCTCGCGTATGGATCGAGCAGAAGTGAAAGTGCACCTCTCGCGTGCGGGACAGTGTGAAGTTCACGTTCACGCGGTGCCGCCCGCGAGTGCGCCGGAAGTTACGAATCGGCGAGCACGATTTGAGGCCGCGTTTTTCCTTCTGCCCCGACAACGCACAGTGGCCTTTGTCACGAAGTGCCGTTGTCGACGAAACGCTGGGCGTGATTGCGATGGCTTTTGCACGGGAGTTTAGTCAGAATCTTCGCTACTGGACCGAATGCGATTATTCACTTGCGTTTAACCCTTTGACTGCTATGGACGCATATATGCGTCCACCGAAATCTATCAGTGTCAACTATGGACGCATATATGCATTTCCCAATCGTTTCGATTTCTTACGTATTGCAGTTACAATTATTAATGTACCAGATGAATACAGATGCGTTGTTTATTAAAGCATTTTCTTGTATTATTTAATTTGGCGTAAATGAAGAATTATCATTAGAACTCAGTTGCGCTTTAAATAATCAATCAATAGAGTTCACACTAGCGAAAAGTGTTTCGTCCTCAGCAAGCGCTTCGGCCGGAAGTATTCAGCAGTCAAAGGGTTGATAGTGGCATTTTACAGACATTGCAGATATGCCGCGCTTCATTTTTTGCAGTGACGTTTGCGCCGTTAACACTTTAACTGCCATGATGGTCACATGGCGCAAGAGATTTTACTGAAGATCCAAAATATTCGCAATGGGTAGCAATAATTATTTTATAAATGCAGTTATTGTTAGAATAGTGATGCGATCCTTTGGTCTCCAATACCTGCATCTTGTTTACATTTTGCATAATTCAGTTAAACGTTATAGTATTTCATAGCATCGTCGTTCTAATACAGCAAAATATGCACGGTAGTCAACGTGTTAAAATTATTTTGAGAAGATTTCTTGAGGAAATAGACGCGACTTTTAAGTTCAGCATTGATTGCTTGCATTGGTTGCTTGCATCGTCAGAATTATCTTTAAAAAGTTTGCTTCTGGAACGGATGCCATGGGTGAGTTTAGTATGACACCAACGTTCCGGAAATATTGTCGCATAGATCATGTATTGTCTTCCCGACGTTTGAAACTTCCACAATTAGAATTATTCACAAAATATTGGCTTCTGGGACAGGTACCGCGTTCGATTTCAGCATAATACGACGCCTGGCAGATATTGCAGCATACATCACGCGTTTTCTCTTCTACGTTTGAAGCATTCGCAGCTGCAACAATTTTCGCAACCGTCGATTCTTAAATGGATGCCCCGTTTGACAATAGTACATATGCTGCAATGTCAACGGAACGGCGTACAACGCTGAAGTCTAACGCGGCATCTAATGCCGCAGCGAGTTTTTGAAGTCAGTTGCAAAAACCTCAAGCTGTACAAAAGTAAACGCGCGACGTCGGAAGTGTCGGAGAAACGTCAGCGTCTGAAGTCAAACGCGGCATCCATTTCAGAAGCGCATATTGTGAAAATAATGGTGCCTGCGAAGGCCGCAAACATGAAAAAGGAAACGCGCGATGTCGGTAATGTCTGCGAAACGTCGGTGTCTCGCTGAGGTGAAACGCGGCAACCATTCCAGGAGCGAAAATTTGAAAAAAATTCAAACTGCCATAGCAGTAATGAAGGCAAATGCGAAATCCACTTCGGATGCAAGGATCTTGCAAACATGATTTCTCTGCAATCTTTTCAAGGCCGAATTACGTTTTTACATTCACGTCATTTATTTGAATACGTTGTCGTGGACGTTGCGTCGTACGGACTACGAATAAAATGTAATATTTTATGTATAATTAGAGCAGTTATTTATGCCGATCGTATGTCAGCGTCCAAACGTTGACGGCGTAATTATATGTTTCGAACGAAAGGGTTAAATAAGTAAGCGTCGGATAAATAGACAGGCACACTGCGGAAGTTGAATATTATGCATGCAGTCTGTCGCAGTTGGGAGGAACAGGGGACTACAGAGGCAGGTCGGACCAGAGACAAGAGGGTCGGAAAAGGTGTGTGTGTATAGAAAAATACTGAGTGTACGAGCGCATCATTGATTGGATCATGAATTCAGCATTAAAAATTTGAGAGACCGTCACTGCGGTATTAAAAAATAAGGTCGAAAATTACAGGAACGATTATTGCGACGTTGAAAATTTCGAGCATGATAAATATCAGGATGATAATTCTGAGGTTGAAAGATTGAAGCATAATAAATACCAAGATGACAATTCTAAGGTTGAAAATTCCAAGCATGATGCGTACCAAGATGATAATTCTAACATTGAAAAATCGAGGCATGATAAATACCAAGATGACGATTCTAAGGTTGAAAATTCCACGCATGATGCGTATCAGGACGATAATTCTAACGTTGAAAAATCGAGGTATGATAAATACCAAGATGACGATTTTAAGGTAGAAATTTCCAAGCATGATGCGTATCAGGATGATAATTCTAACGTTGAAAAATTGAAGCATGATAAATACCAAGATGACAATTCTACGGTTGAAAATTCCAAACATGATGCGTATCAAGATGATAATTCTAAGGTTGAAAATTCCAAACATGATGCGTATCAAGATGATAATTCTAACATTGAAAAATCGAGGCATGATAAATACCAAGATGACGATTCTAAGGTTGAAAATTCCACGCATGATGCGTATCAGGACGATAATTCTAACGTTGAAAAATCGAAGCATGATAAATACCAAGATGACGATTCTAAGGTTGAAAATTCCAAGCATGATGCGTATCAGGATGATAATTCTAACGTTGAAAAATTGAAGCATGATAAATACCAAAATGACAATTCTAAGGTTGAAAATTCCAAGCATGATGCGTATCAGGATGATAATTCTAACGTTGAAAAATTTAGGCATGATAAATACCAAGATGACGATTCTAAGGTTGAAAATTCCAAGCATGATGCGTATCAGGATGATAATTCTAACATTGAAAAATCGAGGCATAATAAATACCAAGATGACGATTCTAACATTGAAAATTGCAATCACACTAAACACCAACATGTCAACTCCGCCAATTCGCCACTACTTCCGCCCATTTTCAATCTTAAATCAGCCGCACTTCGAAACTCACGTTAATTCCCAGCCACTCCGCATTTTTTCCTTCGCAAAAACACCTCTCCGTCGCCGTGCATTCGTCTAAACTCAAACATCCGCTGGATATTCGTCAACCGTCCTTTCACATCGCACACGAAAAAGTCCGCGCAAACTTACCGCGCACCATAACCGCCCGAAGAGCGCAGAATGCAGAAAAACGAGTTAACGTGCCGCCTGCGAGTAAAGCGAGGCTCGCGAGAGGAAAATCAGGGCTACGGCCGTGAAACTCGCCGACAGGAAAGTGAAAATCCGCAGCAGCGTTTAGCGGACAGTCCGCCTGCCGACTAATGCGGACACTGGTCTCCCGAGGACGACGAACAGGATCGATCGACCGTACCAGTCATCGTACGGTCGTTATAATCGCGACAATTATCTGGTGCACCGGCCCGGCCCGTTTTCTACCTGTCGGTAAGAACGGCGGTTTTACGCAAAGCTGCCTAAAAAGGGCCGTAAACGCGAGTTCGCCGAAGAATTTCTCGGACGGAAAGCAAACGGGCGGCGAAGGTGGACTTTTGTTGGAGTCGCAGTGGGGTGATGTTTCGCGGTATGAGATGCTAATTGCTCAAGTTGGGGAAGAAGGTGGCTTTGGATGACGGAAGTGCAAACGGAATGCAGGGGGAATTTGTCCGGTGGGTGTTATTATGATGGCGCTGCAGTTAGCGCGTTAAGTGGACGTGGACTTTGCTGCTTTTGTTACCAGCGTGGCAGTGAAACTGTCGACGAAAAGCGCGTCGCAATGAAATGTTCGAGAATACGGCTGAATTGTGCAGAAGTGTAGCAACGCGGGGTTATTAACGCATTGACTGCCATGCGTATTTTGCTGTATTAAAATGGCGATACTATGAAATACTACCGCGTTTGACTGAATTCTGCAAAATGTAAATAATGTGTAGGTATTGGAGACCAAAGAATCGCATCGCTATACTAACAATATCTGCATTTATAAAATAATTATTCCTACCTATCGCGAATATTTTGGATCTTCAGTAAAATGTCTTGCGCCGGTCATCGGTGACCATCATGGCAGTCAAAGTGTTAACCACTTGACATACAATGACATCTCGGAAACGTCATTTATTTCATGTGCCATTGTAGACTTTGATGTCTCCGGGACGTCAAGAACTATCTTTGGCGAAGACTGGGAAGTATACTATTAGATTATCTGTTTCGGTCGTGCATTGATGCTGTTTTGTTTAGACTGTTGAATATGCTTCCCCTTTCTCAACAGGACCTTATTGAATGTTATATAGCAATGTAAATTTGAAAATAAAACGCCCTGTTTCTGAACTTGTACATGAGTGTTCATAATTGAGCCAAATTAAATCGTATCCTACATGTTGTCGACGCGCATTTTATTTGTATGTCAAGGAGTTAAAGGCTGAAGTATTGGGTCGTGGCGCTAACATTAATTGGGCTTGCACAATTAGAAACTTTTTTGTTTCCGAATTTTACGCATTTTTGTTGATATTGGTGGCGCCGGTCTCACAGAATCAGCATGCAGTCAATATAAAGTTCAGCACCGATCATTGATGACCACCGTGGTATAAACCGTGTTAAATCTCAAAGGAACGTTTGAATGCGAAGCGTCGGAATATAGAATTGGGGGAATGTGCTTTTTTGTTTAGTGCTTAAGAATGCAACAATGCGTATCCGATGAAAATGGTAATCGACACAATTTGTGTGATTGCGTTACAGTATAATTACTGAGCGCCCATGGAGTATCGATATGCGAGTATGAGGAGAAATGAATGACTGACGATTAAATCTAACAGCTGCGTCGATTGTTTCTGACGCCGACTACGAGGACAACAATTGGGGTGCACTAAAAATGATTGTCAGCATAATGTATATAATTGCGCCACAATGAGATTACCGAGCATATATGGGGTGTGAATATTTGAATGTGCGGGAAGCGAATGATTCACCGTCGAATATAGAATTAACTGGGGCTGTTCCTTTTTCTTCTACTGTTTGTAAATGCAATAATACGGATATGTACAAAATGAATATCGCCATATTCTGTAATTACGTTATAATTAACACTTTGACTGCCGTGATGGTCACTGCTGACCGGCGCAAGAGATTTTACTGAAGATCCAAAATATTCGCAATGGGTAGCAATAATTATTTTATAAATGCAGTTATTGTTAGAATAGTGATGCGATTCTTTGGTCTTCAATACCTGCACATTATTTACACTTTGCATAATTCAATCAAACGCTGTAGTATTTCATAGCATCCCCGTTCCAATGTAGTAAAATACGCATGGCAGTCAAAGTGTTAAATTACTGAGTATCCATAAGCAATCATTGAATATGCAGAAAGTGAACGATTTATCATTGAATCGACGAGGCCTACTTTTTCCGCCCTACACTCTGCGAATATAAGAATTCAGATGTGCTAAAAATGTTAATCGCCGCATTCTTCATAATTTCATTGTAATTAAATATCTCTACGCCCCCGCACTATCAGTATTCGGGTATACAAAACCGAACCATCGTCTCGAATCTACCGTCTACGCCTATTCTTTCGTCCGGCAACTAGGAGTGCAGCAACTCCGACGTGTCGCCGTCTTCTCCCATCGAAAGAAAATAGTCGAAGACGATTCGACACCTTCGACTACAACTTTCACCTTCCTCCGTCTAGCCGGTTCTAACTTACACGCACGTACGGTCGCTCGCCAACGAAAGTGCCGAGTTTCTTCCTCAAACGTGTGTCCACATGCTCATCGCATACGTGTTCGTACTTCGCACGACGGATGTCGCACACTCTCATCTGTATTTCTACACGTATATCGGCGGGTCAGCACGCGCACGTAATTGCACGTTCGTTTTCCAGCTGTTCGTGAAAGCTCCTGTGTACGTACAGAGGCTAGCAAAAGTATACGTGCCCCGTGTTTTTGTGGCAAGGAAGTCGGCGTTTGTGGGATCATATGCGAATTGTTCTCGGCAAATCGATGGGGCATTCGAATACGGGCGGGCTAATTATAAAAAGAATCTGTAAAAGCCGTTTTAATGGTTCGTAGACTTCAACCGCGATGTGCTGAGATAATGAGATTTTTTGTGGAATGTATTCCGTTATTCGCAATTAGGTGGTAAAGCGGGTAGCAACAAAAACGTTTATGATTACTAGAAAATACGGAAGGCATGGAGTTTTTCAGGGTAATTGGCATAAATTGTAGTAGTTCGACAATTTACGTCTGTTCCTAGATATTTTTTATGTGAGAATTGTCAATTTCATGTAATATATACTAACGAAAATATTTAAATATTTATATAAATGCAGTTGAAATATTTTACTGCTACGTAGAAGACCGTACAACAGTGCTTAACCCTTCTTTGAATGATTTTTTCTTTATTGGTGAAATAAATCAAGGTGATATGTTCAAAATTAAAGGAAAAATGGTTAAAAAAAATCTTAGTATATATTTATAGTATAAATTTAGCAAAAAGCAATATGATGGAAATTTCCATCATCATGCAAAGTTAGATTAAAGTGAACTTGTTCTTTTATATAATTTTTGGGCATTCAATGTTATGATGGAAATTTCCACCATCATGCAAAGAAGGGTTAAGCGTTATTTAATATTTTCTTGCTGCATTTCCAATATTTGGAATACAGTCATCGGCGCCTGTTTCTTTTTAATCACCGTGTATGCAGCGTATTTTTTTCACACGCCCTTTGAATGGCGCCACATGTGGCGTCTGCGAAGGATCCCGAATTCCGTGTGAACTGGCATTAAGACCGCAATACATTACTTTCCCTGCGCAAGGAGCGAGAGTGTGCTCCGATACAAACGACTGTAAGAGAGAGAGGCCCGTTTACTTTCGCCGAAATCGGCGGATAATCGTGTTTTCGAGCGTTCCGTCGCACGGCACTTTTTTCACGCGGGAAGATTGTTTCAGCATTCACAGTGCGGTAGTTGGGCGTATAATTGAGAAGAAGATTGTAGCGGTCGAAACTTGAAATAGTGTCGAACAATTTCAGACAGTGTTGCATAAATGGTCTGAGGTCTCAAAGGTAATTTTCGTCACTAAATGTTGTCGTTAATTCTTCCAAGGGTGGCATTCTCGGTTGTCTACGGAAATATTTAAGGAAACTTGCTGCAGTGAGTTAGCAATCGTTGCTTGGGGTTTCGGCTACGTAATAATTTGCATCGGCAGGTTTAATCATTTAAAGTGTTCTCATCAAAGTTATTAAACGATGAAGACACAAAGTTACAATAAAGATCAACACTTTTCTCTCAACAAGTATAATATAATTATACCGCGGATGACTGTGCGTGATGCTGACTCTATGAGAAGTATTTAGTGAAATAGTGAAACTTGTCAACTTTCTCAAGTCTGTCTATTTCTTCTTGTCAAATTCAACAAAATAATCAAACTGACCAAACATGTAAAAAATAAGATGTCAAAACATTAATATTTCGTTTTTCGAACATTACAATTACTCGCACGCCTCTAGTAGATTGACTCTAACATAAAGCACAGATTAATTCCAAAATTCTGTCAAAAATGAAGTTAAAGCAACCGTGACGTCAGGAAAGGGAAAACGTTTGACGCAAAGCATGCCTACTGATAACCGAACACCGGTTGCCCGCAACAGATAAGTAGTTCGAAGAATAAAAGTTCTCAACTGCATTCCAACTTTCACCCAAAAAAGACCGTTTCTACTCATAATCCACAATGCGTAACATATATTATATAATAACACATAGTGATCTTCGCTACTGGACCGAATACGATTCTTCACTTGCGTTTAACCCTTTGATTGCTATGGACGCATATATGCGTCCACCGAAATCTATCAATGTCGACTATGGACGCATATATGCATTTCCCAATCGTTTCAATTTCTTACGTATTGCAGTCACAATTATTAATGTACCAGATGAATACAGATGCGTTGTTTATTAAAGCATTTTCTTGTATTATTTAATTTGGCGTAAATGAAGAATTATCATTAGAACTCACTTGCGCTTTAAATAATCAATCAATAGAGTTCACACTAGCGAAAAGTGTTTTGTTCTCAGCAACCGCTTCGGTCGGAAGTATTCAGCAATCAAAGGGTTAATAGTGGCATTTTACAGACATTGTAGATATGACGCGCTTCGTTTTTTGCAGTGACGTTTGTGCCGTTAACACATTGACTGCCATGATGGTCACACGGCGCAAGAGATTTTACTGAAGATCCAATGCGTAACATATATAATAAGACATAGTGTTTACGGCGTGTATCACAAATAATATTCGGCAGTTCTTTGTGTCCCTCAAGAGCGACGCTTGCCTGCAGGGATGTATGAGATGCAAAGCGTCGTGAAAAGGGCCGTTTCTACTCATAATCCACAATGCGTAACATATATAATAAGACATAGTGTTCACGGCGTGTATCACAAATAATATTCGGCAGTTCTTTGTGTCCCTCAAGAGCGACGCTTGCCTGCAGAGAAGTATGAGATGCAAAGCGTCGTGAAAAGGGCCGTTTCTACTCATAATCCACAATGCGTAACATATATAATAAGACATAGTGTTCACGGCGTGTATCACAAATAATATTCGGCAGTTCTTTGTGTCCCTCAAGAGCGACGCTTGCCTGCAGAGATGTATGAGATGCAAAGCGTCGTGAAAAGGGCCGTTTCTACTCATAATCCACAATGCGTAACATATATAATAACGCATAGTGTTCAGGGCGTCTGTCACAAATAATATTCCGCAATCTTTCGTGTCCCTAAAGAGCGACGCTTGCGTGCAGAGAGGTATGAGATGCAAAGCGTCGTGAAAAGGGCCGACGCATCGTCCGATGCGCCGCGGTCATTGATATCGGTCCTCGATAACGGTACTCCGCCGCCTCGTAGTTTCGTAATTTACGTTATTCTTCTGCCGAGCGCCCGCTGCACCTGCGCGTAACGGTTCCTCGATGCTCGAGGTGCCGTAACCCTTTCGAATTCTTTTTGCTCTCGTAACGCACTCGACCGCCTATTAGCCCTTTCCTCTTTCGAACGACACGCGCGTTCTCCTCCGGGAGAGAACCGGTTTGAAGAAATCTCGGCGTCACAGCTTCTGCTTCTCTTTCTGCGCGGCCTTGAAAGAGTGTGCTTCTTCGCGGTCTAATTCGCCGATACCCTTTCATGACGAACACTTTCCATTGTGTAACGAATCTCTTCGCCCCGTTCGACTTTTCGTACCGTGCCGACGGTGTCGCGCGTTTCGAAGCTTTGGACATTTGTTGGCCAGTTCTTTGGCAATTGTATGCCAATCGGAGTCGGAACTTACGGAAACGTACGAATGAAGCTTTTGGTCGCAAATTTGAGTAATGCCGTGGGTGAACAGATTTATTCTAAGACTGTTTGAAGTAATTGCTCGCCAATTCTTTGGCAATTGTATGCCAATCGGAGTTAGAACTTGCGGAAACGTACGAATAAAGCTTTGGTGAAGACGAGTGACCGAAAGATTGGTCGCAAACTCGACTAATGCTGTGGGTGATCAGATTTATTCTAAGACTGTTTGAAGTAATTTATTAGGGTGATGATGCAAGCAATCAAGGGTGCTCTTAGATGCGGCGAGTGGTCCTAAAATATTTTTTTACGTTTTCAAACTATGATATTTCGTATCACTTGGGGCTATTCTATAGTGTGTATGATTGTTACAAGTAATTGTTCTGTGTACTCGAGTAATTTATTTATGTGATGATGCAAGTAGACGAGTCTATTGTGAAATGAATTATGTGGTTAAGAAGATTTATTGTGCGCAAGCAAATTATTTATTCGGGTATTGATACAAATAAACAAGTCTGCTCTGAGATTCGTCAAATGCTAAAAAAATATTATTCTGCGTTTTCAAAAAATGTTTTCGTGTAATACTTGGAATGATCTATGAAAATTATTCCATGTACTCGAATAATTAATTGCAACAATAACGTAGAAACTAGACATTTTGATAGGTTGGTTTGGATACGTACTTCTTTGAATACTCTCATTAACAGCCGAAATAAAGCCGTCTAGCTGGTTCGCACATTATAATGGAGGTGATTCTCTACTACACTGACAGTGGGGCCAACAGTTCAGAATATTTGCAGAAGACACCATTCTACTGAACATTTGGATACGTACAACAAATACATCAACTATCTTCAACAATCCTGCGCCCACTTACCCAAATCCCACACGTTCATCAACTATCCAAGACAATCGTCCATTAAACCCAATTCCCCCTACCGACCAAATATTATAAATGTTGCAGATATTCAGAATTTGTATTGGGTACTTGCTTTTTGAAAATCTCGTGAAAGCCCGTAATAAAGCTGTCTGGCTGATTGACACACTATAACCAACAGCAAAATATTCGAAGCCGCACAATTTTCCTAAATTTTCAGATCCGTACATCAAGCACATCAACTCTCTTCAAAAATCCTGCGCCCACTTACCCAAATCCCACACGTTCTTCCACTATCTAAGACAACCGCCCATCAAACCCAATTCCCCCTACCGACCAAATATTATAAATATTGCAGATATTCAAAATTTATTTTGGATACTTGCTTTTTGAAAATCTCGTCAAACCCCGTAATAAAGCTGTCTAGCTGATTGACACACTATAACCAACATCAAAATATTCGAAACCACACAATTTTCATAAATTTTCGGATCCGTACATCAAGCACATCAACTCTCTTCAAAAATCCTGCGCCCACTTACCCAAATCCCAAACGTTCTTCCACTATCCAAGACAACCGTCCATCAAACGCAATTCCGCGTACTCACGAGTCGTTACAGTTTCCACCCAACGGCCGCCCGAAAACGCCGAAACCGCATTGCGTCTCCGGCGTTAAATTCTAGCCGCCATTAGGACCGGCCACCGACACACGAAGAGACAATCGCACAGCCTAATTGCGCGAGAGCCGACACCCGACAATCAACAAACGTACCCACGCACGTAAGGAAATACGAGAATCAGCGCGTGAATTATTTGCCCGACTGTAACCGAACTCTCGTTTGCGGCCGCGTCAAATCAAACAGGCCGAACGCACTTCCGTGCCAGAGACATCGTTTCTCTTTAAACCTCTATCGAATTCTCTTACGTAAAAGCGCCGGGGGAGTGGTGTTTAGGCAACGCGCGCAACGGTACCGAAGCGTGCATCCTTAATGCCGCGGGCAGTTTCGTTTTGGGAAAGAGCGGAAGTACTTTCACTGGCTACGAGGTCAGAAATTCAAAAATCCACATCGCGATTCTTCTCAGTGAGCTACTTCTTTCGCTTTTTTTGCCGTTTTCGTACTCGCTGACGATCGGACGCTTGTCGGTTTTGGCGCAATTTGCGACGGTGCGCGGGTGGAAGAGAATTTTAGTGGAGAATATTTATGTTTTCAAGCCACATGGGTTCCTTCTTCAAGACTCTGTAGTTGACGCATATGTTATATGGTCGGTGTGTTGTATTGTTATTTTGTAATACTAAAGAATCGCATAAGATAAGAAAGCGGTGTATCTGTGTGTGCGTGTAAGAAAACTACGATTGGCCTTTTAATGGGTGAAATTAACAGTTAGAGTGAAATTAAGTGAGTGGTAACACGACGTGTCGCGCAAATACACGGGTTCAGTCTTGAGGAGTTTATAATTGACGCATGTATTAGTATATGTGTCGATGTCTTGTATTAATATTTTATAATCGTGAAGAAGAGCATAAGATAAAAAAGTATTGTATGTGTGCGTGAGTGTGTGAAAATTTAACACGCGCGATAGAGGGTATTTAACATAAAATAAATTTATTTGAAGTGATACGCTTTTTCGTAGTTGGAACTTGGAGTTTATTTGTCAACTCGACATATTTGGAAGCCCACGTGGTCAAAAATCTATCTCTTACGCATGTGTTAGTAGTACATGCTCAGTGTAATATCCTTTTTGATGATATTACAAAGTATTATAAAATGGCACATAATTGAGATGACAAATATAGTCTAAGTTTCAACCAAAAAAAGTCGGGTTATTTCAAATAACTTAAAAGGTTGCAGAAAACATTACTAGAGAAAAAATGTTGAACTGCCTGCCATTTTGATCATTACTCCAAAGATTACGTCATTTCATTTTCAGTTGGGCAATCGAACATTTTTGTTTTGATACGAGACAACTTTTTCCATATTTTGTTACGCTAGGTGAAAAGTTTGTACCGCTTTGTTTTTATGCAGAAGAATATCTCGTGGTTTGGCGAAATGAAAGCCTGACGCGTTAGAAAAATTTCTCCACAACCGGGTTACGTTACTAATTGACTCAACTTCTGAAAAGTTTCCTTACGGTACAACTTAATGAATGAAGTGAAATTAAGAGATTGATGATTCGTTAATGGTAAACAGAATATTATTGGAATATATTTGCATACGAAGAAATA
This sequence comes from Cryptocheilus praepositus, assembly GCA_033815515.1. Lineage (NCBI taxonomy): Eukaryota > Metazoa > Arthropoda > Insecta > Hymenoptera > Pompilidae > Cryptocheilus > Cryptocheilus praepositus. The sequence continues at coordinate 3,530,197 of JAWWQZ010000190.1, forward strand.
TGTTGGTATACGACATACAGAAATGAAAAATTAGAAGCCTGTGGAGAAAATAAATCTGTATGTATACTCGTATCATTCCCTTATTACAAGTGAGCAAAAAAGTTGCAAGAAAATAACAGTAGCAGTTTCCGTAATTTTGCTCGTCGAGGAGGACACGTAGAAATTGGGGAAACGCAGGATCGCGGTTTGATTCGTTTCCTTTCCGCCCACAAAGCAGTATGCCACATTTTTCCTTCGTGCATATCAAGAAACGGTCACTCCCAAGCTTGCCCACGTTAATGAATACTTCGCGGCGGGCATTAAAATCGCCGGATTGATTTACCCCACCCGGCCGGCGCCGTAAACAGGGGGATAAGCTTTCTTCGAAAGGATACGTATTTCTTTCGCGACGACCTCACTTTCGCCTCGTTCTTGCGACAATGCGGCCCGGAGCCGGGCACGAAGCCCACTTCATTAAATTTCCTTCCTTCCTTTTAGACCGCGCGCCCCGTCGCCCGCCGACACTTTTTCGGCCCGCGTCTAGCGCCTTTTCACACTCAGTCTGCTCTCTCCCAAACAACCGACGGCAAAGCAACCAACAACCGCGGCCGCGACGCACAAACTTTCCTTTTCACGTCACTGCCGACTTCGCGACTCCTCCACCGCCCAAACTTTCGACTCCCGCGCAGCTAATCGCCCGATCCTCCCGAACCACCAAATTTCTCGCCGACAAAAAGAAGCGCGCGACGCCTACCGACACTTAGACTTTTCACGCGTCGCCGCGAACTCTAGAGCGGGCAACTTTCTCGACTTGAGACGAGACCGGCGCTTCTTTACTACCGAACTGAGCGAAGTGATACGGCGAGTCGAGCGTCATCGGACTCTCACACTAAGAGGCCTGGGCCCAGAAACGTGCGAAGGAGGTGATCTTCACTTTCCAATTTCCAGGTTCGCCCGAGTGCAGGACGCACGTGGGCAAAATCGATCGATGCAAAATCGACCGGACTCACCTAGCTGCGAAGCAGGCGTGAACGAGACCTCGTCGTTTCGCGTGCTGGACGATTTTCAAGACGGTCTTGCGCTCTTCAGGGCAGCGCGTCGGCTTCTGACTGCTGCTCGCTTCTACGGCGTCCTTTGCGGCGGCCACCTCTAGCCTTGACCCAGGCGGTCGTCAACACCATAACACAAGACCAGCGCGGTGCCGATCGAGTCTTTGCGGCGCACGCGAAAAATCGCGATGTTCCGAACGTTTCACTCGACACCAAGACACCCTTTCTTGATTATGTCGTCGGTGCTGACATCATGCGAGGTGTTTGTCGACGGCTGGAGTTTCGGACGGAACAAGAGGACAGTATGGAAAGCCGAAATGTTTGATGTAATTTGTATATCCTTACTGCTGCACTGATACAGAAGCGTCTTGATGGCTGCCAACGTGACGGTTTTAGTGAATAAACACACGTTCTTCTGCTAACAGTTAGACGGCAGACTCAACATTCTTCACTTTGACCTTGACGCAATGCACGTAGCGCGCAGCATCTTTCCACCGTCAAAATCACCTGCCCGCGTTTCTCTCCACTCAAAGTATCTTCTACAAATTTCCTCCCTTCCACCATCCATGAACTCTCTCCACGAAATTCCGCTATTCCCGAAATCCTCTAGTAGCGATCCAACGGTTTCCACCAATTTCTGCGCTGACTCCCGTCCGTCCGGTTTCCACAAACTCATTCACAGTTCTTCGAAAATCTGGATCTTCTGCCATGAAGCCGCAGACGTGCGTTTTCACTCCTCTCGCCCGATTCCCGTCCGAATCCCGTCTGTCTGCATTTCGGGCCACACGTCCGCCGCTGGCAGGTTGTCTCTCGTCGCAGAAGAATGTGGTGCACTGGTCGTCGAGGACGCGCTGAGTTTTTCCTGCGCGAGGAAAGGTCCACACGGATCGAGGGCTTACACCATGTCTATCCTCTCGCCTCGAGGAGCCCGGGACGCCTGCTCGTCGTTGCCCACCGTCCGCTACGTCGGCTCTCACTTTCTCCGGCGAGTAGTTTCATTTCGGTACGTAAAACTCTCTCGTGTATATATCCCCACCAGCCGCGCGCCGGGATGCCCTCGCGCCCGGCACCGACGACGACGAGAGCTTTCGGAACGAGAAAAAGCGGTTTCCAAGATATTCGGAGTGTACGATTCGAATGGTGGAATGTTTGCGGTGCCGGCGATGTGCGGTGTGTACGGTTACGAGCGGTTTCTTCTTCGGAAGGTTGCGAGGTGTAAAAATGGAGGAACGGCGTCAATGTCGGCCCGGGTAGCGTCAATGGTTTTCCGAGATATTGGGAGTGTGGAATACGAATCGAAGAGTATGTATGGTTATGAGTGGTTTATTGTTGGAAAGGTTGAGAGGTGGAAAAGTGGAGGAATGGCGCCAATGCCGGGACGGATAGTATCAATGGGTTTCCGAGATATTGAGAATGTAGAATTCGAATTGTAGGATATGTATGGTTACGAGCGGTTTATTGTTGGAAAGGTTCTAAGGTGGAACAATGGAGGAATGGCGTCAATGCCGGCCCGGGTAGCGTCAATGGGTTTCCGAAATATTGGGAGTGTAGAATTCAAATGGTAGGATATGTATGGTTACGAGCGGTTTTTTCTTCGGAAGGTTGCGAGGTGCAAAAATGGAGGAACGGTGCCAATGCCGGGCCGGATAGTATCAATGGGTTTCCGAGATATTGCGAATGTAGAATTCGAATCGTAGAATATGTATGGTTATGAGTGGTTTATTGTTGGAAAGGTTGTAAGGTTGAAAAATGGAGGAATGGCGTCAATGTCGGCCCGGGTAGCGTTAATGGCTTTCCGAGATATTGGGAGTGTAGAATACGAATCGTCGAATATGTATGGTTACGAGTGGTTTATTGTTAGGAAGGTTGTGAGGTGGAAAAATGGCGGAATGGCGCCAATGCCGGGACGGATAGAGTCAATGGGTTCCCGAGATATTGGGAATGTAGAATTCGAATGGTAGGATATATATGGTTACGAGCGGTTTCTTCTTCGGAAGGTTGCGAGGTGTAAAAATGGAGGAATGGCGTCAATATCGGCCCGGGTAGCGTTAATGGCTTTCCGAGATATTGGGAGTGTAGAATACGAATCGTCGAATATGTATGGTTACGAGTGGTTTATTGTTGGGAAGGTTGTAAGGTGGAAAAATGGAGGAATGGCGCCCATGCCGGGACGGATAGAGTCAATGGGTTTCTTAGATATTGGGAATGTAGAATTCGAATGGTAGGATATATATGGTTACGAGCGGTTTCTTCTTCGGAAGGTTGCGAGGTGTAAAAATGGAGGAATGGCGTCAATATCGGCCCGGGTAGCGTCAATGGGTTTCAGAGATATTGGGAGTGTAGAATTCGAATCGTAGAATATGTATGGTTATGAGTGGTCTTTTTGTTGGGAAGGTTGTGGAATGAAAAAATAGAACAATGGTGCCGATGATCGGTGCTATCAATGGGCTTTCAATATGTTCGTAGCATAGAATTCGAATCGTAGAATATGTATGGTTATGAGTGGTCTTTTTGTTGGGAAGGCTGTAGAATGAAAAAATAAAACAATGGTGCCGATGATCGGTACTATCAATGGGCTTTCAAGATGCTCGTAGTATAGAATCCGAATGGTAGAATGTTTGCTTTGGCGGCGATTTTTTTGTGGCATTCGAAATATTACGAAATGGAAAATGAGAAAAAATATGCCAATGCCAAGGGTATATGGGTCTGGGCTAAATTAATGGCTTCGAACGGTGCCCAAAATACTCGTAGAATAGAATTCGAATGTTTTTCATCGTAGCGATATTTGGCTTACTAAGTTAAGAGCGTTTTTTGTAGTCGTGGTATTCGAAAAAGGTGTTCCTGTCAGAATAAAAACGATAAAGGACAGCTAAGCGTTTGGTATGCAGAAGCATCGATCATATTGCATGTCCTGGCAGTACACGCGATGTAATTCGAGAGTCACTTTCAATGTTCGTGAATCGAATATCGAAAGTGATTGGGAGATTGAAGATATAGTGGAGGATGTTTGGCTCCGCTACCCATTTGGGTTACGATGAATCGTTTAATTAAAATCGTGCTTTTATTCCGTGCAGATCCCCAGATTCTGACTATCAGATGAAAAACAATTCGACTTTTTTTTGACAGAACGAATTTCCTCCACTGTCATATTTCAAGCAAGCAGTAACTTGTGCTACAATGTTACTTTAGGACCTGTACGACTATTTCGACAGTCATATGCATCATAACGCCAGTTCAAACGTACCTCGAATTTTGCATCATCAAACATGCAACACCTAAAAATCCGAGCAACATTTAGATTCCACTGATCTAAAACAATAGTATACTGCATATCTTATAAATAAAACAACTAATTTTAACATACAAGCTACTACAAATAATAATTCTGTTTTCTTATTAAATTACATTACTACATACTCTGAATTGTGTTACAAAAGGTTGCCCAATTCATTTTGGGCCATACATGTCATAATTCCGTAAAAATTTTCGAGGACTCACGGTTACACCATGAGTCGGCGTTCTCTATTTCGTACGCGACCGTGAAGAAAACAGTCCTACGCACAATTTCTTACCTCACGCCGCACAAAGTGTGCCGTGAATCGGCGCGAGTCGCGAGAGAGTTGTTCCTTTTCCGATTTGCACAATACTCGAGCCGGCCGCGGACAATTAGGAAGACGGTTTGGGACAGTTAAAAACGGTCATTAGTTGTAGAAAGGCGATGCCCACCAGGCCATTGTCTCGCCGAACAGGAGCATGAAAACGGCGAATAAGAGAAATTTCGAAAGACCGGAACGTTCGGAAATGGCGAGCGCGTCGTCGAAATTCTGAGGAGTGCGCGAAAGTTTCGAACAAAAGTTTTTTTTTGCGTGTGGAGGCGTGGTCGCCGAACTCGCATAAAGACTTTTGAGGGGGGATATAGAAGATGGACTAAATGAAGATCTGCGGTCTGCGGTATGAGATGTGTGTACATGCAGTGCGTACGTTGAATTCGCTGTACCATGATCGTATACGTAGGAATTGTGTAAAGCCTTTGTCTTTTGATTTGCAACTGTTATATAAGGAAATGTGCGATTGCGCGGTTTAAGATTGTATGCACGGACGTCGATGAGTCTGCGATGTTTACTGTATGATATTACGGATAACTGATATTTAACGGGTAACAATTACAAATAAATGATACTATATGTAAATATGACGAATTTAACCCTTCTTTGCATGATGGTGGAAATTTCCATCATAACATTGAATGCCCAAAAATTATATAAAAAAACAAGTTCACTTTAATCTAACTTTGCATGATGATGGAAATTTCCATCATATTGTTTTTTGCTAAATTTATACTATAAATATATACTAAGATTTTTTTAACCATTTTTCCTTTAATTTTGAACATGAATTATATCACCTTGATTTATTTCACCAATAAAGAAAAAATCATGCAAAGAAGGGTTAAAGGTCTCATCTGAGGAATAAAAAATTGCATTTATAATGCAACTCTGAACCGACAGTTCAATACGCATATATTCAGCCACCTAAAGTTAACTATAGTTTCGATTTATACAAAATAATCACTTCTTAAAATACTTATAGTAAGCTCCTTCAAGAACAATTGGTACAAATCTATGATTTATTCCACACATTTCAGAACATTGATCATAATAAATACGTGAATCTATAGCATCTAAAATTAATACATTTAGACGTCCTTTCAAAAATGTTCAACTGTCGATTGTGAATTTCTCAACTTTCGGAAAGCAGAAAAAATATTTATGACTCTTGTAGACATGTGGTATGGGCATCGGCCATAGCAGGATATAGATAGCATTAAAAAATGAGGAGTGCAGGTATTATATAAAGTAGTATGAGTTTGCACGATCTGAACTTTTTATATGCAATTATAGTTGAGTCCACGATATTTTCTGATTGATATTTTACGGATGATTCAACGTCGATCGTCTCTCAACTTTCTTTAAGGATAGGAAACGTTTATGACGCTTATGGATATGCGATATGGGCATCAGATAGCATTTAGAAATGAGGAAAGCAGGTATTATATAAAGAAGTGTGGGATTGCGCGATTTAAAATTTGATGTACAATCATCGCTGCGATATTTTCTGTTTGATATTTTACGGGTGACTCACTGTCGATCGCACGTTTCTCAACTTTCTGTAAGGAGAGGAAACGTTCATGACGTTTGTAGATATGAAGTATGACTATCGGACGATAGCAAGACTTGGACAATATTTAGGAATGAGGAGTGTCTGTCTTATATTGTTCCGCATGTCCATTTTGTGATATCCTTAATAACTATACAAGATCCACCAAATATCACTATTCTATAGAACATTTTTGACGAAAGGTACGGTTGATTGAGAATAGGCATATGCGACAATGCTATGCTCTCTAACAAGAAAAGCAAGACGTTCACGGTGGTTCAAGATGGAAATGCAACATACAGAACAAGAAAGGGTTAATGATTTCACAGGATATAATAACCCTATAAAATTGTTACAAAAGCAACTTTAACCATGCATCAGTGCAGAAAAGATATTTGAAAAACAAGAAATAATTTTCCAAACACCCACGCGTTCTTAGATACTTCGTTCTTCAGGAAAGATTTTCATCTACGTGTATGTTCCGAAACGTTTCGATGTAAACGCGCTTATCTTCTGCTACGATAAGAGACAGTAGGTCAAGTACGATTTTCCAATATAGATTTTCAACTCGATAGAAATCCCTAGGCATTTTCTTCAAAATGTAATAATCTTCTACCACGACAAAAAACAATTCGCGCATGGTATAGCAGCGCGCGTTGCCTCACAGAGATTTTCTTATAAACTCGCGTGGCAGTCAACGTGTTAACAGGAAATCTTGAATTCGCGATCGCGTCAATCCAATAAATCTAAAAGTAGTGAAACCGCGTGTGAAGAAAAACGTTCGCGGGGCCGATAAGATCATCGCAAGCGCTACATCAGCAAACATCGCGTCGCCGATTAGTTCGCGGCGTGTTCCCGGCCGCGGCTGTGAAATAAAAACGAAGACGCATGACTAAGTTATTTATGAACCGGGGAAAGTTGGAGACCGTCGGAAGGCGGCGAGGAAGAGAGCCGTTTAGAAAACGGGAGAAGATTTTGAACAAACGGAGCAGACGTAATACGGATCCGTCGATTAACGAAAGTGAATTGCGTGGCGAGAGGGGCCTCATGGGCGACCGTCGGGCATCAACTTCTGTTCTTCGGCACATCCGTTCCTTGGATGGCAGTTCGGAGAACAGATTATGCGTCATTAGCGGCCTTGTAAGATCGCGGACATATTCTTCGGCTAATATCCGCTTGTCGCAGAAGTTTTGTCCTTTCGTGGGTCTCCGAAGAATTCAGGTTTCGGCGCGATATTACGAAAACGTTACAAAAGATATGAGCCGTTTATTTTGGAAGTGGCCTAACTCCGTTTTCCAATATTTTCCGGTTACCATGATTACATGTACAAATTCATGTTATTTATCAGTAAATGTTATTTATCTCGATTTGAAGATAAATGGAGTTAGGCCACTTTCAAAATAAACGGTTTATATTGTCAGCGAAGAAAAGATAGGAAATTTATAGTTGCAGTTTCAATTACAGTTTATGTTATGCTGTTATATACTATGCGCGAAATTAATAGTTAACAAAAATGGCCGTTTTCGTGAGACTGAAAAATCCTCGTCTGACTGTACATTATAATGTGATACAAATAAATATTCTAATGAGATATGAAAGTGAGAAGATGCGCTGAAATTGGAAAGTCTACCGCTAATGGAGAAATCGAAAATATAGAAACTACAATTTGGAATGAAACAAATGATTAAACCAGCATCGTCATATTACGGTAACCTGACGCAAACTCAATCTTCAGGTCGATCTCACCCATTACGCATTTCAAATTAAGAGCACACATTTTGTAGCAAACCGTCACGTCATACATTTTTCTCCACACTAATCCAAAAACATTTACGAAATTATTGCAAACAAAAAATAACTTCGTGAGGTGAAGAAGTCACATTCAGGCTTCCCGCGTTTAGATTTCTGCCGCAAACCAGAAGTTCAATGCCGACGTTTTTTCGGCATAATTGCTTAGCAATAAGAAAGTCAACCGGAACGGGGCGCTTTCCTTCAATTCTCTGCTTGGAAATGTCCGATTGCCCGGTAAAATGATCATACAAAATGACATGCCCGTAGAAAGCGGCATTAGCTTCTTGACGGTCGCGTACGAGGAAACCGTGGACAGAAGTTAGCCGGCAGGAATAACGTGATATTTGTCCTAAGTTAACTTTAGTTGCGTCATTCGACCGAATCCACATCCGTTTTCGCAAGTCGGCGCCGTCGTTATCGGGGCACCGCGAACTATCGATTGCGGGCCGATAATCGAAGTGGGAAATAAAACGGCGTGTGGGTTGCGTGACAGACCGACGCGTCGCGGTGATGGAATCGAAGAAGAAAGTAAGAGCGCTTCCACCGCTAGGAAGTCGTGAATTTAGGTGACGTTATTTGGAACAGCCCGGCGAAAGCGTGTCTAGATGAAATTATATTCAGCGCGACGCGCGCTTGCCCGTGACTACGACAATGTCGCTTATCGTGTGTTACGATCGCTATGATGTTCAGATTGAAAATGAGCGGCTCAATTCGATACTTTGATACTTCGTCCCGTTTATTCACGCATTTCAAATTTTTGAGACGACTGAACTTGAGTTTTTTTTCTGGACATAAAATGATTGTCGACGGTTATTGCAGTATTGGCAACAAATACTAAATTCTGCGATCTTTTGTATATGACTATGTATTCCGTATACCATCTATGTACACGTCTATGTATTTTATATACGATAAATGTATAAGTGTATATTTACGGCAGGTAACTTTTAGGTATACAGTACATGCTTATCGTGTGTTACGATCGCTATGGCGCTCAGATTGAAAATGAGCGGCTCAATTCGATACTTGGTCCCGTTTATTCATGTACTTCAAATTTTCGAGACGTTTAAACTTGGGTTTTTTTTCTAGACATAAAATGATTGTCGGCGGTTATTGCAGTATTGGCAAGAAGTACTGAATTCCGCGATCTTTTGTAAATGTCTACATATTTTGTATACGATAAATGTATAAGTGTATATTTACGACAGGTAACGTTTAGGTATACAGTATATGCTTATCGTGTGTTACGATCGCTATGATTCTCAGATTGAAAATGAGCGACTCAATTCGATACTTTGATACTTCGTCCCGTTTATTCACGCATTTCAAATTTTTGAGACGACTGAACTTGGGTTTTTTTTCTGGACATAAAATGATTGTCGACGGTTATTGCAGTATTGGCAACAAGTACTAAATTCTGCGATCTTTTGTATATGACTATGTATTTTGTATACGATCTATGTACACGTCTATGTATTTTATATACGATAAATGTATAAGTGTATATTTACGACAGGTAACTTTTAGATATACAGTACATGCTTATCGTGTGTTACGATCGCTATGATGCTCAGATTGAAAATGAGCGGCTCAATTCGATACTTTGATACTTGGTCCCGTTTATTCATGTACTTCAAATTTTCGAGACGTTTAAACTGGGGTTTTTTTTCTAGACATAAAATGATTGACGGCGGTTATTGCAGTATTGGCAACAAGTACTAAATTCTGCGATCTTTTGTATATGGCTACGTATTTTGTATACGATCTATGTATACGTGTATGTATTTTATATACGATAAATGTATAAGTGTATATTTACGACAGGTAACGTTTGGGTATACAGTACATGCTTATCGTGTGTTACGATCGACACGATGCTGAGATTCAAAATGCGGTTAAATTTAATTCTTTGATGTTTCTCGGCTTATTGAGGCGTTGGCATTTTCGCGGTAATGGCAACGTGTACTTAATGTTGGATTATTTTCTTATGTCTGCGAACCAAATTACCTGTGAGTTTTGAAGTGATAATAATTATGACCAGATTTACGGAGAAATATATAAGTATACGACATTACGCGGAAAAATATTTTGGCATACAACGGATAGAATTAAAAATTGATAAGCCTATCGCAGAAATGAATTTGGGTATTCGCACTATTCCGTTAATAAAAGTGAGCAAAATTTGCTAGAAGTCAATAGTGACTAGTTTCTGTAATTTTGCTCGTGCTTGGGTTCCGTAAATATACTGTTAATCAGACGCCATTGTGCCTCATAAACGTCGCTTTACCGTCTCGCGCAAATGAAATCGCATCCAATCTCTTCGATGCCTCCGAATTAATCGACGGGTGAGAAAAGTCCGTCGAGAATTTCGCCGCTAATTGTGTAACGCCACTTTCCCGTTGAGCGCGCTCGCACGATGGAAAAATGCAAAGCGTATGCAAATATCGGTGGAAGATGAAAACGAAAGTAGTCGATGTAATGTCGTATGCCGCGCAGGATGCATAATTAACCTCTTTTGTGTTGTCTCGTAGACGTCGAATCAGTCGTCAACAGTCAGCAGCACAATGCGTTTTACGTACTGATCATTTTCCTCGGCAACGAAGCCAATAAAGAACTTGACCGTAAGAATTTAAGTACGGCAAACAAAAAGTATAGAACGTGGAGTTTAACGATCCGTTAAACGTTTAACGAAAACGAATCCAATTTAACTTTTTAACACTTGAACGATACGAATTAAAATTTCCCCGCTATCTGTTTTGAAGCAGGTTGAGAGTCAGTTTAGGTAAACGTTGCCTGTCAACCGGTGACAGTCAGTTTATTATAACTGAAGCCGATTTTATTAGTTGTTTATTTTATTTCTTAAGAAAGCGAAAGTGAATTTCGACTGATTTTTAATTATTGTAATCAAGCACAATACAGTTATATTTGAGTTTATTGTTTATCTTGACCGATTCGAGACGACGATTTTTTTCGAACACTATCCCCAGGAGCAAAATTTTTTCTTCTTTATATTGTTCATTTTTAATAAAAAAAACATGTTTACTGTGGAAATCACCCAATTCGTAAATGAATTCACATAAATAAGATCATTGCACACCAGGTGTGCAGATCGATCCTCGGAAAATTTTTATTGCGAGGAACGGATTGAACACCATGTGTGCAATGTAAGGTAAAATGAAAATACATCATTAAAAAATGTATGAACATTTATTTCAAAAATAGTTAGATAATATAAAATCGTTATTTTGTTTTCAATAGTAAAGAACAGAATATAATGCAAAGAAAATGTTTAAAAAGTAGTAAAAAGTTAAAAAAAGATAAGTTGAATAATGAAAAAAATACCAAACGAGAAATAAATTTTAGAAAAATGTCTACAGATAACAAAGTAATGTAACTCAGTAATAAAAAAGAAAATATAATTTGTAAATACACTTTTAGCAAATAATACACTGATCGTAAAATAATTATACATTAGTTGGTTGATGGTAGCGCTTGAAACATTCTCCCAAACATAATCCAGGATTACCGACACAAGCAGGACAAGAGTAATTATTACTTTTATATTTTCCTTTGTAGGACTGTCGGCAATTCATAGTATTTTACATGTAAGAAAGGCTTCAAATAATTTTTAGATTTTTAGTACACAGTAAAACCAATGCCAAATTTTGTTTTCCTGTACCTTGTAGATTTCATTAGTTCAAGGAAAATCTTATTTCGACGACTAGTTTACTCAGAATAACTGATAATTGCACATTACTGTTATTGCACACACGGTGTGCAAGCCGTCTTATAGCTTCGGAAATCAATTGCACACACGGTGTGCAATCGGTCTCGAATGGGTTAAAGTATGAAATGAAATATGTGAGAGATCGTGATGAGGAAGCCTATGTGGTTTCGAAACACGTAGAGCAAAAATTGTTTTTAATAAATATACTAAGCAACCGATAACAAGAGCTTGAATTTATGACATACTACCACACAAAAGATTGTTCTTAATATAATTTTCACTTAACAGTCCGTGGCACAATATGCTTCGCGTTACCGTCGCTTTCACGACAGCGAAGCGAATAAAGCGTAAGAACCTAAGTACCGCAAAGAGAAAAACGGAGACTTGAGTTTACACACCTGAGCGACGAGATTAAAATTTCCCTGCTATCGGTTTTGAAGCAGATTAGCAGTTTCGTTCGGTTCCGTGCAATAAAACAAGGAAATCAGTCCGTGTAAACATATGCCTGCAAACCTTGACTTTACGATCCTAAAATAAGCGAATGTACAGCAAGTGTCATTTTCAATGTAACTTATCACATTGTTGAACGTTAAATTATCACTCTGAATTATTGTGAAATGTATTAGCGAATTTCCACACATGCTATTATAATCGAGAGCATGTATTTAACTGACTGAAATATAGCCTACATAATCGAAGGAGATGTGTATCGAGTCTTAATTGAAAAGAGTAATCTTCGTTTCCTGGAACTGCATCTAATAGCATTTAAATAGCAGATCAGAAGGTTGTGCATCAGATAGGAAACGCAAACATTTACAGGAAGCAATCAACAGAGTCATAATAAGATCAATACAAGCATATGTTCATATAAACTTTTTCTCGTATTATAGCGTACTGAATTTATTCCCGCACTTACGTCCACGTTTTCGGAAACATCCTATATATCTGATGTATACGATATATATAAGATATGCCTAATATTTTATAGTTTGGAAACCTGTATTCAAGGCGAAGGTGACCACTTCGCGCAGTTTCTCTGAAAATAATTAAGTAACCGGTTTCAGATAAAAACAGTTATAATTCGAAGACAAGATCATATCGAGCATATGTTTATAGGAACTTTTTTCTTCTTTTAGCGCACTGAATCTATCCCGGAAGTTCCGCCGACATTTACGGAAACACCGTGTATATTTTTTCACATATGACCGTAAAAACCGAAACTCACGACAAATCGTTTTGAAACAACGTGTACATCTCGCCTGTAAAAACAACTACCTCACACTGAGGCCCGCTAACTAGATCCCCATCCCGCGTAATTACATGTAATTACGCGTCATCCTCCGCAATTACGAGGGCCCAACAAAGCGAAATATAGAAAACGCTCGCCAGTCGGCGTAATCTTTCTCTTAGGATTGCTGGTGGGGTCAACCGTGGTTAATTATGTACGCGGAGTATGCCTTCTTTCGCTTGACAAGTTCATTTTTCAAATTCTCTACATGCGTCACATCCTGCCGACGCCTCTGCAGGAGTCGACTAGTAGGATGTAATGCAATTTTGAAAACTGGCATTAAAACTACACAAAGAATGTCTAATAAAGTGACGTTACGATATAGTACACTTTGGAAACTGACATTGAAATTAAACAAACAATCAGCAATTTTACTCCCAATTGGATTAGAAAATTCTAGATGATCAACTTTTCCTTAGTATATGTATATACAGATAAAATGAAGTAAGTATATATTAAGTGTCTATGTGCTTAACTCTACTAAATAATTTATAATATAAAAACTGTAAGTTCTAATACAAAAACAAAATATATTTTTTACACTGCACATCCTTGTATCTAAAAAAATAGTCTTTGAGCAGCACCCACAATTTTTCTGTTATAAATTACATAGTACAATTAACTATAATGAAATATATTATACTACATATTATAATTCACGCCTGCATCGAGAACCTGTGTCATCCCGCAACATGTCGAGCTAACAAACAAATCCTACATTCCCACCATTACAGATGTATTATTACAAGTACTTTAATAAGGGTCCACAAATTAATAAAAAAAAATGGTTCGAAGAAAACGCATGGTTTTCGCATTGTTACACTTTTTTCAATCAATTTCATCCTATATGTACAAAAGGAGTCACCCTTGAAAAGGTTAACACGTTGACTGGATTTGGATTTTGCTGTATTCGGACGGCGATGCTATGGAATACTACAGCATTTGACTGAATTATGCAAAATGTAAATAATGTGCAGGTATTGGAGACCTTCGGTCGGGGTTAGGTGATTTTAACTGATAATAACAGAAAAAAAGGAAACGCGTTGCTAAGGTCAAAGTGGGAAATCTCTCAGATCGGTGCACCGATTTCTTCTAAAATGGGAAGATGTCCCCAATCGATCGACTAAGTGTTAACACGTTGACTGCCACGGTGGTCACCGGTGACCAGCGCAAAAGATTTGACTATAAATGCAAAAAAATCGCCATGAAGCCTATTTGCAATCTTGTAAAAGCAATTGATATGGAAACGGTGGTTTAATACTTTGGCTTCTAACAACTCTGCGTTACCTTAATTTTGCAGGATTTAATCATACTCTGCAGTATTTCATTGCATCGCGGTTCTAACATAACAAAATGCGTTTTTTGCTGTATTACAATGGCGATGCTATGATCTACGGCGTTTGCCTAAGTTATGCAAAATGTGAATACTGTGCAGGTATTTAAGACCAAAGTATCGCATCACTATTCTAACAATAACTACATTTATAAAATAATCATTGCTACAGTAAAACCTGTTTTTGTGCGGTCCTTTTTTGTGCGATTTTGTTTTTGTGCGATTTTATTTTTGTGCGGTCCTTTTTTGTGCGATTTTTTTTATGCGGTATATGAATCTAAGCGGCGTTAGCACCAGTTTAATGTTTCCTATCAATGTACATATACATGTTGTGGACGAAATATATGAATGTGTAATTAATCGAAACGTTACCGAAAACACGTCAACGTTATTATCTGAAATTAGTGCGCTCGCACATAACATCGGCGGAGAACGCTTTGATTTTTTTGGCGATAATGACCTGGACGAGATGACTGAGGACCAAACTGTCGATGATAGTGACATTATCAATAGTTTGATAGATTATGAAAATGGACAAGAAGAACCGGAATCTATTACAGCAGATAAAATATATGCATTGCAAATCTCGAAACGCATTTTCTTAAAATAGAACAATGCGGAAAGACGCTTAAAATTCCAAAAAGAAAAATGCATGTCTCACTATTTTTTACAAGCTGACCAGTCGACCGTCGTTGACTGAGTTTATGGTACCAAAAAACAAATCAATTGAAATCCTATCTTTAAGCCACGAAAGCGATTTTCAACCAATTCATCACAAGAAGATGCGCGTTTTGGATTACGACGAGTAGCAGCAAACTATTTAATGTGTAATGTGAAAACTTCTCCATGTATATGTACAATGAAGAATTAAATATTTTTACAATTTCTTTAGGTCTAATTTAATTATTTAATTTAATTGAAAGCATTCTCTCATCTATTTCTCCGACTTTTTTTATTCTATAACAATAACAAAATTGTTTATTATATGTAAGAATTTATAAAATTTTCGAATATTTTTTTGTACGATTTCTTTTATGCGGTCCCTATCCACCGCACAAAAACAGGTTTTACTGTACCCATTGCTAATATTTTGGACCTTCAGTAAAATCTCTTGCGCCGGTCAGCGATGACCACCACGGCAGTTAGTGTTAATAAAAGGTCTGATGATATCAGTGCATCGATACCCGACGATAATACGTCTCAATGAGCGCGAACCTCTGGAAGACAGAAGACAGACACGCCGGCGGTCCCGTTTGAAGATCGAAAGTGTTCGGCAGTCACAGCGAGGCCCGTAAACGTTTCGTGGAGAGCGCTGTTCATTAGTCAAGAAACAAGCGCTTTACGCGCAAGGTGCACGCAACTGGGAGTGAAAAAACGAGAACTGGGTCGTTGGCTGACGCGAGATCGCCGGAGATCGACGATGCTCCTTTTATTTCAGCTGCCTAGACCCGCGAGGTCTAAGCCGACGGACGCCGAGGCTTTGCTGGAGCAGAACTTTCACCGAGGACTCTCGAAAGTCTGACGTTTCCGCGGCGCTTATCCGCGTCGAGCTCACCTACGAGAGCGGACCTTGAGGCCTCTGTTTTCCGTTGCTGCCCCTGGCACGAGAGACTATCGTCTTCTCTCGTAAAATTCATTTCTTCTTTTATTGGCTATTGTTTTATATAGGTATGAGTAACGTATGGGGAGGTAGAATTTGAATTCCGTATCTTCATCAGTGTCTGGTGGCGAGTGATTGTATGTTTTGAGGCAAAATTGATTTCTTTCGTGCTTATGTAGGAATTTAATACGTGAAACTAGATGGTATAATATTTATAAACGATAGCAACACAATCAAAACACTTTCGTCTTATTTTCTAATCTCGTCGTTTCGTCGTTTCGCTTTTACGTTTTATCGTCAACCGACTCCTAAGCAACCAAAATAACACGATTTAACAAACTCGTCACCTATGATACATCAATATAATAATTCAGCATCATAGGTGACCTTTCCTCGCAAACTACAGGACCCTGTATTTGAGATCCCACACTTATATGGGTATAAGTAACATACACGGTGGAATAAGAATTCAATGTCTTTCGTCAGTGTCCGGGGGCAAGTGGTTCTGTCTTCTGGCGCAAAATGAATTTCTTCTTTGATGCTTATATGGGCATAATACACACACGACGGTAGGATCTGAACTCGGTACTTTTCATCAGCGTCCCGTGGAAAGTCGTTCTATCTTCTACCGTAAAATTAATTTCTTCTTTGACGCTTATATGGGTATAAATAACTAAGGCCAAAGTGAGTATTGTCTGGTGTTTTCCGTTGGCACTCGTGGAAAGTGGGTTTATCGTATTCTGCCGCAAAATTAATTTCTTTTATGATTATATGCATATAAGTAACATACGCGGCGATGGAATTTGTACTCGGTACCTTTCGTCAGGTTCCCGTGCCAAGTGATTCTATGTTCTGCCGCAAAATTAATTTCTTTCATGATTATATGCATATAAGTACCATACGCGGCGATGGAATTTGTACTCGGTACCTTTCGTCAGGTTCCCGTGCCAAGTGATTCTATGTTCTGCCGCAAAATTAATTTCTTTTATGATTATATGCATATAAGTAACATACGCGGCGATGGAATTTGTACTCGGTACCTTTCGTCAGGTTCCCGTGCCAAGTGATTCTATGTTCTGCCGCAGAATTAATTTCTTCGTTGATGCCTATGTGGATATATATAATGTACGGGAAAGTGTAATTTGAATTTGGCATTTTTGATCAGATAATTTTTTGTGTTTGCGTGACAAATGGATCTATTGTCTTCTGCCGTAAAATTGATTTCTTCTCTAATGCTTATAAGGGTATAAGGCATTTACGCCAGAATGAACCATAAATCTGGTACTTTCGTATACGCCTTATGGCAAGCGATTCTATCGACTTCTCTTGCAAAATTGATTTCTTCTTTGACGCTTATATGGATATAGGTAACTTAGACGAACGCGAACGTTACGCTTATATGGATATAACATACGCGAGAGTGGAACTCAAATTCGGTATTTTTCGTTAACATCCTATGGCAAGTTGTTTTATGGTCTTCTCCAGCAAAATTAAATTCTCTGCTGCCCACATGCGTATTTAACCCATTGACTGCCAACTACGAGATATCTCGTAGTAAGCGTCTGTACCAAAACTGCCAGCTACGAGTTATCTCGTAGCGTTCTTTTTTTCAATAAAAATACTGTAAATGCCATTACACTATAGTATCAGTAATTTAATATTATTATATATGGTGAAACTTTATGTCTTCTTTAAAATAAAACGTGGCACCCAGGGCAAAACGCACTAAATTTGCGTGGCAGTGAATGGTTAACCTATTGCTTTCTTGGTACAAATTGATAATCGTCCTTAATCGCAAGAAGAAGACCGTTCGCATTTATTATTTTCGTTGACGGGATATGAGTGCACCGTAGTCACGGAGTAAAATGAATTTAACGGCGCAAACGTAAATTCAAGCGTAATTGGCGCAAAAGCATTCTGCACAATTGTTACACCGGTACCGTGAAACGGATGCGTGGAAGCGCGAATGTTTTCGTTACTGTCAGAAAACTCCCGGTAAAACACGCCCACGCGTTCCTTCCGCTTTCCGTGAATTTTGCATTTGCACTTTAAAGCGATTTGTACGAATCGGACGTATCTATCCTTTCATTTCAAAGGGCCGGATAGTACTGATTGGAATTTCAGATTTACCTTAGCGTGAATATCCCATTGTTCCGCCGATTCTCCGGCTCTTTTCATCGATCCGGACAAAGTCAATTTCTTTGAACGACGATCGCCCAAACCTGACAATGCGAGTCATTGATACCGCACGACACACAGAGATGGCATTCGGCAGAATCCTTTATCACCGATATCGACGAGCAGTTATCGTGCTTCCCATTACGATCGCCGCGACTCAATTCCCAAAAATTGCGCAATTTCATTTTCGCAGATTAACGAGTGAAAGTTATTCAACGGCGGAGTAAACAACTGTGGCGCAGCTTAATTTCCCACCCACCCGCGAAGGACCGAAAATGGTACTCTCGGAGTAGCGTACTTTCGCGACCTACGTTTATCAAAGACCGGAAAAAAATGTCAGGGGTCGATAAAAATAGCGGACACCGCCCAAGTATGCAAATGCGCGGGGTGTAATGTGCGATTTCGTAGCGCGAAAATTAAATGCAGCAAGGCAAATTTGACCGGTATAACAGTGTGCACTGTCGTAGAAAGGATATTCTTAATAAAATATAAGGCTTAAACGTCAAAAATATTCGTGAAGGCTACGAGTACAAGGTAGATCATTAAAGTTCAACGTTGAAATACTCGTTCGTTTTTTATGATACCTAAAAATATCTTAAGAAGATTTTTTTTTCAATTAATTTGAAACATTTTTACCTGTTACAATTCAAGAATTATAACAGGAAATATGTTCTCAAATACAGTCATGAATAAATTTCATAAAGTACATATATTCCATTCGTTCTTCTTGTATTTTGAATTGGCTAATTAGTATCAGAGTGGCACTGATGTAAGTTTCGTTATCTAAGGTTAAGCAAAAATTCGAATAAATGGTGACATGGGAATCGATTATGTCTGTCCAGGAAATCTACCGTCAACATAATAAAATTCGTAATAAATGTTGCGCGTCGTTGTCGTGTATCGATCCTCCGACGTTATCATACAATCTTATCACTGCAGTCCGAACACGCGACTGTATTAAAACGTACGTTTTTTTACTTGGAAAACGCGATAGATCGTTTTCAAACGTTTTACGACAAATCGCCATAAGCGCCAGGCGTGTTTTTCCGATAATATTCAATGATCTGTATCAATTGCGGCAGGTTCAATGAACGGTGCACAACGAATCGCCGAGCATTAGAGTGATTCTTTAGATTTCCGCTTGGAAGATTATATTCGCGCGGAGTGAACGTATAGAGAAGTTATTGAAATAGCACAATTAAAACTTTGGGATTTGGAATCAACGACGAATATTCTGTGAATTGAAAAACTATCGTCCGCCCACCGATGTCTAGATCGTTTCGATAATGAGATTATAAAATATGACTAACGCATCAAGCACCTGAATTGAATTTTTGTATTCGGTACGTAATAATGAACGTTCAATTGCATTGCATTTTTTTTTACAAAATTTGGACTTTTATAACATTTACAATTATAAAATTAAAAGTGCAACATTTAGAATCCCAGTGCATTTACAATTATAAAATTACAATTGCAATGGTTAAACATTTTATAACATTTACAATTATAAAATTCGAATTATAATAATTCAGAATTTTAGATCATTAAAAGTTATAAAATAGGGCATTAGAGTGATTCTTTAGATTTCCGCTTGGAAGATTATATTCGCGCGGAGTGAACGTATAGAGAAGTTATTGAAATAGCACAATTAAAACTTTGGGATTTGGAATCAACGACGAATATTCTGTGAATTGAAAAACTATCGTCCGCCCACCGATGTCTAGATCGTTTCGATAATGAGATTATAAAATATGACTAACGCATCAAGCACCTGAATTGAATTTTTGTATTCGGTACGTAATAATGAACGTTCAATTGCATTGCATTTTTTTTTACAAAATTTGGACTTTTATAACATTTACAATTATAAAATTAAAAGTGCAACATTTAGAATCCCAGTGCATTTACAATTATAAAATTACAATTGCAATGGTTAAACATTTTATAACATTTACAATTATAAAATTCGAATTATAATAATTCAGAATTTTAGATCATTAAAAGTTATAAAATGGAGCATTAGAGTGATTCTTTAGATTTCCGCTTGGAAGATTATATTCGAGCGAAGCGAATGTATAGAGAAGTTATTGGAATAGCACAATTAAAACTTTGGGATTTGGAATCAACGACGAATATTCTGTGAGTTGAAAAACTATCGTCCGCCCACCGATATCTAGATCGTTTCGATAATGAGATTATAAAATATGACTAACGCATCAAGCACCTGAATTGAATTTTTGTATTCGGTACGTAATAATGAACGTTCAATTGCATTGCATTTTTTTTTACAAAGTTTGGACTTTTATGACATTTACAATTATAAAATTAAAAGTGCAACATTTAGAATCCCAGTGCATTTACAATTATAAAATTACAATTGCAATGGTTAAACATTTTATAACATTTACAATTATAAAATTCGAATTATAATAATTCAGAATTTTAGATCATTAAAGGTTATAAAATGGAGCGTTAGAGTGATTCTTTAGATTTCCGCTTGGAAAATTATATTCAAGCGGAGTGAACGTATAGAGAAGTTATTGGAATAGCACAATTAAAACTTTGGAATTTCGAATCAACGACGAATATTCTGTTAGTTATTCAACTATCGTCCGCTCACCGATATCTAGATCGTTTGGATAATGAGATTATAAAATATGACTAACGCATCAAACACCTGAATTGAATTCTTGTATTCGGTACATAATAATCAACATTCAATTGCATTTCATTTTTTTCTACGAAATTTAGACTTTTATGACATTTACAATTATAAAACTAAAAGTGCAAACATTTAGAATCCCAGCGCATTTGCAATTATAAAATTACAATCGCAATGGTTAAACATTTTATAACATTTACAATTATAAAATTCGAATTATAATAATTCAGAATTTTAGATCATTAAAAGTTATAAAATGGAGCATTAGAGTGATTCTTTAGATTTCCGCTTGGAAAATTATATTCAAGCGGAGTGAACGTATAGAGAAGTTATTGGAATAGCACAATTAAAACTTTGGAATTTCGAATCAACGACGAATATTCTGTTAGTTGTTCAACTATCGTCCGCTCACCGATATCTAGATCGTTTGGATAATGAGATTATAAAATATGACTAACGCATCAAACACCTGAATTGAATTCTTGTATTCGGTACATAATAATCAACATTCAATTGCATTTCATTTTTTTCTACGAAATTTAGACTTTTATGACATTTACAATTATAAAATTAAAAGTGCAAACGTTTAGAATCCCAGTGCATTTGCAATTATAAAGTTACAATTGCAATGCTTAAACGTTTTATAACATTTACAATTATAAAATTCGAATTATAATAAAAAATAAAAAATTATAAAATCTAACCGCTCTTCATCATTTACCATCCAAGATTAAGATATTAATATCTACGATTGACTAATATACCGAAATCAAATCCACATATCCCCAAATGAACAAGTCCCTGCCACGCATATATACTTTTGGAAAATATCGATACTGCATGCGAGTCCACGCGAACATCGCAACGCGGAACAAACGACCGAATTAAACATTAACCCGCTATTCAAAATTTGCAAACACTCCCGACGTCTCGTCTGCCGTAGAATGCATGGTTAACAGGACTGTCACATTGGACCGGTGTAAAATGCGACGGCATATAATGAGGTGACGAAGAACCCGGAGAGAAGGAAAACAGGGGAAAGCGTCCGTTTATGGATCGCAAATGTCGTGGACGTCGGTGACATCACGAAAAGAGTGAAAACAAAATCGATCACGTCACTCGTCAACAGCGACGCGCATACGTTACATACGATAATCGTCGGATGCATACTAATCGCGATGCACAATGTAGAATGTGTTCGCTCAATAGTTTCTAGTTGACTCTTTGCACAACGAGTTTTTAACGTAAGGAATATCGAACGAGTGGAATCCTTAGTACGCTGATTGCCGCGTCAATTTTACGTGTTGACGCAGGGGCCACAAAGGAATTTTAATTATTTTGAGAGGGTGGTGACAAGATGATGGGAAATGGGGATCATTTGAAATAGCACGACTTTTCATGGTTGCATCCATGATTATTTTCCCTTGAATAGCAGCCATGAACGTCTGTACTTTTACGTGTAGTGAAAGCTATCTATATAATATATATAATAATAATATATATCTTTCCCTGGCATTAGTGAATGATATTCTTCCGTATCGTGAAATAAATATTGGATAAATATTAAAAAAAAAAGTGTTGCCTAAATCTAAAATAAATATTTGATGTATATTTAAATATAGCAAAGAGATTTAATATCTTTGTAGTATTGGATACATACGCATTGAACATTTTATCCTACTACTGTATGACGTTCCAAATTTTTTAGTTGACGATAGTCATTATTCCAAGCATGTAAGGCGAACGTTACGCAACTGCATTAATTGCAATATTTTCGTAATCAGTTTCACCGAGCGTCGACGTGCGATTTCGTCCGTGAATGATCGAATGGCCGCTCGGCAAAAACTCTGATCGGCCGTTCTGGTATCTTCCGCTGATAGAAGATAATGAGACTCTTTAATTCGTGTAACGGAAAGACAGGAAGTGAGTTTAATGGCAAGAATCGATCTGAAACATGGTAAATTTCTCCTGTATTTTAACACACCGCGTCGCTTCAATTGACTTCCTCTTTTGTAATCGCGGGTAAAAAGTGTTTATATGTAAATGTGAATAAACTGGCTGCTCATCTTGTCGTATGTGCATTAGCGGATGAGCTACAACATACGAATTTGAACACGAAATTACCTTCGCGATAACACATTATTTTAATGTCACATGCTCCGATGCACATAATTATCCCGCCAATTTAGAAATCCGTGAATCGTAAAGAATATATATACTGCGAATATATCTATTAAATTGAAACTTAGAATTATAGCACCTCACGTGCAAAATTATCAGAATCGGAAATTAGGATCTTCTTGAAGTTACTGGTGACAATTCCTTTTGTATTAGCATGCACGTGCATACTTTTCAATTATCTAAAAAAAATCTTTTTTCGCAACTATTTTAGTTATTAAAAAAAATAAGTTATTTCAAGTTATCTTCCCTTTAAAAGAAAGCCCGTTTCCTATTGAACCAACACACATCCATTTCTACAAACTCTTGAAGAAGAGACACCAGTGACCCCGAAATACACTGAATTAGAGTAATGCAGTTTCATAATCAGCATTTTCAACGAAAAAAAGTGCCTTTTATTCCGCGACAGGGTCCACGCTTGCTCGGAGAGGCTATAAATACTCGCGATACTCTACTTTGCCATACATTAGCATACCCCGACGCAACATTATCATGCATATTTGATATATTTCAGTTTCACACCGCTGAGCCTGAATCTTATACACAGCGCGTACGGCAAAATGCAGATGCCTTCGGACGTGGATGTGTGCGCGTGTGTATGTGAATCCACGTTCAAACGAGGCTTTACTTTCTCAAGCACGCGACCGCCGTCACTCCATCGACTGCTCCTCTTACTTTCTCTCCCGGGCGCTCAAAAGTAGGTCCCAAATAGGATTAAGCACTCTTTCAAAGACCTTGGCAGAACGATCTGCTACCGTCTCCCATGCCAATATGCCACTTCCGATAACCTATATCCGCATTGCGACAGGAAGGTGAACAGAAGAAGGTTGACAAAAAGTAGTACGAGAGGTGCGGTGGCATATTTTAAGTTCACACCATGTACTGTACGTAGGTTCGTCATTTAACACTTTGACTGCCGTGCGTATTTTACTATATTAAAACCGTAACGTGATGAAGTACTGCAGAATATGATTAAATTGTGCAAAATGAAAATAATGCGAAGGTATCGGAGAACAAAGAATTTAAACACTATTTAATATTATTTGCATTTACAAAATTATAAATGCTACCGATTGGGTATTTTTTGAATTTTTCATGAGACCTTTTGCGCCGGTCACCAATGACCACCATGGCAGTCAAAGTGTTAAGGAATTGATGCACTGAGAGTTCACGATTTGATTATTGGCCATTGCTGATTACCGCAATATTTATTATGATCGTGGATAAAAATGTAAAAGAGAATGGAAAATTAAACGTTTCATGTTGTTGCTGTATAGGGCGATAATTTAAGATACTGATATATTGAGTTTTTGTAATTTGATTGGTAAGCACTTCTAATCACGACAACTCGTGTAATGATCATTGTTAGATCGTAATATTAACACTTTGACTGCCAAGCGTATTTTGCTATGTTAGAACCGCGATGCGATAAAATACTGCAGAGTATAATTAAATCGTGCAAAATAACGGTAACGCAGAGTTGTTAGAAGCCAAAGTATCGAAGCACCGTCCCTATGTCAATTGCTTTTACAAGATTGTAAATAGGCTTCATTGCGAATTTTTTGCATTTTTAGTCAAATCTTTTGCACCGGTCACGGGTAACCACCGTGGCAGTCAAAGTATTAACCTCAGTACAATACCATAATTTTTTAAGTTATTACTTCATACTGTACTTAGGTTTAATTTCATTATTGCACATTGCTAATTACGATAATTTACATAGCAATCACTGATACATAATAATAAGAAAATAAATACGGCGCAAAATGTTTTAAGTTATTGTTTCATATCATGCATATATTAATAGTTTGGGGTCTTTATATACCAGCAAATTTATGTTTTAAATATTTCGTATTGATCGTTGTGATTATATTTCGTTGGGCATGATTTCATCAGTATAATTTAAAAAAAGTTATTGAAATGAACAACGCTATAACTATCTGTATTTTTATACTATTTTTATGGAGATATCAACTGTTACGTATTCGAAGAACGACTTCATTATTACGAACTATAACTATGAAATTTCCTTAAGCAACAAATGACGACGTCTCGATGCAGAAACTTTGCACATTATCGAGAGTTGCACTGCGACTAATACCATGTAAATATTTCAAATATAGTGTGCCCACTTGAAACTGTGCATAGAATGTACCGAACCCATTCATTAATACCGTCTTCATGGCATTTTCTATTTTTTTACGAGCGTGAACACGGGATCGCGGGACAACGTACATTACCTCCTAACTTTGATAATGAACCAGTTCACTTTCTAATTGATAACCACGATTATTATTACCGACTAACTTTCGGGCTTGCTCCAGATCGTTCTGAAGACTCTGCTAGGAGTGCAAAGTGATCAAGCTATCAAATATATATACAACAATGATAAATATTTGTCATATTTACTGTTTCAGTTTTGCGCCAACAAATCGCAATGGTTTATTGAAGACCGATAGAACGGTACTTTTTTTTATAAATTGATTTGGTGAAAAAAAAGGGTCGACTCATACAATCGCCTTGAAATTGTTTCTGCAGATAGTAACCTGCTTACCAACCTCCCTAATGTGGGTGTGATGTTACCTGCTGGAATCCACGGCTGATCCGACGGGGGAGAAAGTTGACGGGTTATATGGGAAAATTCCGAGAAAGGGAGTGGAATTTGAGCTAAAGTCATTCGTGAGTGGATTTTCGGTGGGGGTGGAAAAGGAAGAATTTCGAGGAATCAGCAAAAACTAGAACTTTCCGAAATTCGTAATTAGGATTATTGGGCGGATTTTTATGGGGCGGCTTTATGGTACGGGCGGATGAATTAGGCTTAGATTATTTGCAGCTGCGCAGGATTAGCGGAAAAGGAGAGTGTACGTTGTTTTATATATTACGATACTCTTAACTAAGCCTAAAGCGGTTCAAATGATTTAACATAATTTTCAACTCTTTGACGAATTTAATTTAATAAAAAGGAGAGTGTATGTTGTTTTGTGTATTACGATACTCTTAACTAAGCCTAAAGCGGTTCAAATTATTTAACATAATTTTCAACTCTTTGACGAATTTCATTTAATAGGCCCCTTTTTGTAATGAAACTTTTTTAAGTGTAGTTAAACGCGTAATACGATATTCCGATGTAACGGAGAAACTTTGAATATTTTTATTGGAATATCTTTAGATCAAAATGTTTGTTGTCCTAGAGATCGTAGAGAGCAAGTATCTGAGAAATTGCTCGAAACCACCTATGTCTAAATACTGAGAAAAACGGAAAGCAACTCTCTTGTCCCAAACTAGTAATAGAAACGTGATTCCACCGTCCAGTTGCAAGAAGTCACTGTTTCTTTTCTGTTCTTCATTACAAGAATACGGACCGATTCAAAGTGATTTGATCAGATCATTCTTTTGACATAACAAACTTCGGATAACCCACATACTATTCATATCGACCATTGTAAATTGTTCGAATATTTTACTTTTACAATCATGAAAAGGAATCATGTAAAATCAATCATTAACCGCTTCTCTTTAGAAACAAAATGAAGTCCCTTTCCTTTCCCTATCCGCCATACCTGTCGCGCGACTTTTCCTTATTTTCATTAGCGAAAGTGAATGAGACCTGACGACGTTTCTAATTGATCGTCAGGCGATCGATCTCGAGCCTCCAACGGTCAGTATGTCAACGTCCAGGATCGGTGGCGAAACAACCGCCTACCACGTCATTAACCATTTACGGACGATTAATGCATATATGCGACTGGTGAAAAGAATCTACACAAGCTAAGTATGCAGGCATAAGTTGGACCACTTATTTTATGCGAATTTATTCTACATCCGAGAATAGGGGAAGCCAAAACCATCGATATATTCTTATCAATTATACTACAACACGAGTTCAAGGATGAAATTCGAGCCTAAAAAATGGGGTCAAAAATAAAAACTCCACTGATTGACTTGTCATTATATCCAAGGATAAGGGGTATGAAAGACTCGAGAAAATCGTAATCGTGCAAAAAAAATCGAAGTTATTTTCGAGTTATGACGGAAAATAGATGAGAAATGGAGAAAAATACAAGAAAAAAGCGCGTTTCTTTACAATCACCAACTGACAGAGTATTATTTGACCTGCTTACCTAAATGGAATGAAAAAGGGACGCAAGAGGTTAAATAAAATGTAAACCGCACCCCAAAATCAGCAACGGTTCTCAAGTTATGAGCAAAAATAAATTGATAAATAACGAAAATAAGGCGAAAAATAGGCAAAAAATGGCGAAAAATGTCAAATTTTTTTTTTGTTTCTGACCGATACCATTCGATAGAAGGTAATTTGCCCTGAAGATAGACCACTTTCCGCGCGCTGAACTCTTCATAGTTTCCGAGATATGACGATTTTAAGAAAGCGAAAAAAAATGTTTTTCAAAATTGCTGATCGCGATTAGTCCCATGTGAAAGTGCGTCCGAAGAACTTTAAGAAAACCTGTATTACTTATAGGTTTCGACCGCTAGTTTAGACGGGACAGGGCCTTGAAGAAATCGTGAGAATCTTAAGGTATACCCCTTGCCATTTTTGCCAAAAAATGATGGGTCACCCATTTTATTGCCCTTCTAACATATCAACGGGGGTCCAAAATGATTCGGAAAAATGCAATGTGCACCCCGAAAGTCACAATAGTTCCGGAGATATCGGCAAAAATGTGTGAAAAAATCATGAAAAACGAGCCTGAAAATGGGATCAAAAATTAAAACTCTACCGATCGACTTGTAATTGTTCCAGATGAAACGGGGGACAAAGAGACTTGGAAAAATTCCAATCGCGTTGAAAAATTCGAAATAGTTTCCGAGATATGACAAAAAATAGATTGAGAAATCGAGAAAAACATAAGAAAAACACCGATTTTTTAACAACACGCAACTGAAAGTAAATCAATTGACTTGCTCACCTATATGAAATGAAAGAGGGTCGACAGAGACTCAAAAAAATTTAATCCTCAGAAAAATCACACTCCTACCGAGCACAATTCCGTGCCACAATTGTTCCGAAGATACCGTCAAGAATATGGAATTAATTATCGAAACTCACGCGTCAACCAAATTATATATTCAGGTACAACTAATTATATATCCCAGTTATATATTCAACCAGGTATGCCCTGCGGCCTGGAAATTTATTCTCAGGCTAAGATGATGCGCTTACACCTTGTTGAAAAACGCTCTAATCACAAGTACCAGGTGTACAAGTATGAAATGCGGATTTTAAATAACAGATAGCGCTCCAATAGTGTTTATGTTATAAAGATTTTACTTTGCGCCATTTTGTTGTCTTATCAACAAGTGTCAGACGCGCACGTGTGATAAATTGGAAAAGTGTGTGCATAGTGTTGAATTGTTGTGTTCAATATGTCGAAATTTATACCGAACAAAGAGCATTCGCGGACGGCATTCATTTTTTGTTTTCATTTGAAGAAAACTGCTGCTGAATCTTACCGATTACTTCGCGAAGCTTATGGCGAACATGCTCCATCGCAAGATACGTGTGAACGATGGTTTCAGCGTTTCAAAACTGGTGACTTCGGCGTTACAGACAAAGAACGGGGAAAACCGCCAAAAAAATACGAAGATGTGGAATTGCAAACGTTGTTGGACGAAGATGATTCGCAAACACAAAAACAACTCGCCGAGCAATTGGGCGTTAGTCAACAAGCTGTTTCCAATCGACTAGGAGAGATGGGAAAGATTCAGAAGATCGGTAGATGGGTACCACATGAGTTGAACGACAGGCAAATGGAAAAGCGCAAAAACACCTGTGACATTTTGCTCACTCGGTACAAAAGGAAGTCATGTTTGCATCGTATTGTTACAGGTGATGAAAAGTTGATTTATTTTGAGAATCGAGGAGCACCATCCACATCAACCGCCGAATCGCTTTGGCAGAAAAACGATGCTCTGTGTTTGGTGGGACCAGACGGGCATCGTACATTATGAGTTGCTAAAACCTGGGGTAACGGTTAATGCTAAACGCCACCAGCAACAATTGACCGATTTGAACCGTTCGCTGCTTAAAAAGAGGCCACAATACCGAAAGAGGCAACACAAAGTCATTTTTCTTCATGATAATGCTCCATCACATACGGCAAAACCGGTACGCGACACGTTGGAAGCACTCAGCTGGGCAGTTCTACCCCATACGGCTTACTCACCAGACTTAGGTCCTTCCGACTACCACTTGTTTGCATCGATGGGTCACGCACTTAGTGAACAGCACTTTGGTTCGTACGAAGATGTGAAGAAATGGCTCGATGAATGGTTCGCAGCAAAAGGGGAAGATTTTTATTGGCGTGGTATTCACAAATTGCCCGAAAGATGGGAGAAATATATAGCAAGCGATGGAGCATACTTTGAATAAACCACTTTTTATCATTCTTCCGAATTTAACACGTTTTTTTTTGAGAAAAACAATCCGCATTTCATACTTGTACACCTGGTATACCACCAATCAATATACCGCCCCACCAAATGCCAACCCGCAAACCTGCTTAGATAATTCTCAACGGCCAAGAAGCACGTCTCAAAAATGTTCAAGTTGATCGATTGATCTTTTGTCGACAGAAATCGATTTGAAAAAAATTAATTTTTGTGTGCAACGTGAAATAACAAACCCGCCGATAGCGTAAAGTGCCGAAGGACGTTTTCCCATGTAACACGCCGTTAGCGCGTGCTCGTTCGGATGCTTATGCCGTAACTGCACGCGGCTAATTGGATTGTCCCGGTGCCACGTTGGAATTTTGCACGGCAGCTCAGCGTCGGGGGAAACGAGATGCTCGACGAACCCGGGGAAAATGTTGCTAGTCGGAAAGAGCGGGATGCGTTTAGCTGCGAGCGTCGATGAATTCTGTTTATTCGCCGATCTGTCTCTACTCAATTGTTACGAGCGGAGGTACAGTGGTTAACGAAAATACCTGCGCACACACGTTTCCCGGGAGGATGCTGGATTGGAGAAAGGTGCTTTGGCGAATGGTCAGGAGTTACTGGATATTAACGGTGTAAATAGTGGATTCATAAATGTTGAGTATTTGTCGGTGTAAATGATAATGTAGCGGAAAATGTGGCCAATTAATTTGAGCAAGAAGCCGATTCGTGCAAATAATTTGTTCGTGCTACTTTGGTCTGTAATGTTAAGCCATGCAATAAATTCGTAGCATTCTCAACAAAATTTGAAATTTCACTAAATAAATTTTATGAAACGCGAATACCACACACCGAACAAATGCTAACACATGCATAAATTGTAGACTCCCAGAAAGGGAACCCCTGTGGTTCCGAAACATGTCGAAATAACAAACAAAGACCACCCTCAACCATAAGGGGCGTATTATTTGAAATAATGCAAAAGATTTCATAGCACATTAAAATGAATGAATTTCTAACGGCTTCAGCACTAACTTATTCTCGCAACATTAATCATTCAATCGCATACACTCGCAAATAACGTGCTTCTTACCGTTTTTTGACTCCATATTCCTAACTGCATCTTAACTTTATCTTTCAATGTACTATTTCTCTTTATCTTTATCTACTCTATCTTTTGACGTATTATTTCATTTAACCCGTCGCTTTAATTCGCGTTAACCTGAACGAATTCCGGCTCAACGATATCTCCGTCGTGCAAAATCATTCTGTGAAAACGCCGTCTGCAAATATATTTTTCCTCGCTATTTTACGTACACGACGGTCATCTCAATATGTGCCATCGAAGAACAATATTGACAACACATGAGATTCGCGATAAACGCCGTGTTATTATTTCGACCGTGCGCGTGCTGAAAAATTACACAGAAATCATACAAGTAGAATATCAGACACCGATCGCACCGACCAAGTTTTCCTATTCACTTTTGTACATTTAGTACACTAAGTAATTGATTATTCTTATCAATTGCTCGGGTTTCTTTTATACATTTAATCGACTTCCAAGTGTTCGGCGAAGAAATCGGCGCTGCCAATAGATGCACATAAAAAAGATAAAATATTTATATGGGTACGTACGAACGAAAAAAATAACGAATGTGTACGTTCGTGAAGAAAAAATAACGAAAGATTTATGGCGATCGTCTGTACATCACGAAGTAAGCGGATTAACCCTGTAACTAGGCAGCAGTGTCGGATATTAAGCGAATCAAATCTTTAGTATGATCGATTCGTAACGACGAACAATTCAAAACAATTAATCCAATGACTGCCTTAATTGATCGATGCATTTATTTGTTAATTGCCGATTGAAAAGAGTAATCGTTACTCGCCAGGTATTAGTCACTCATCGAAAAAGAATGAAAACTGCGTTTCGTATGTTATTCACATTAAACTTGGTCGCGTCACGACGAAAGGGTGAAAAAAGCATTCAAACTCATATTCAGATGCATATTGACATATTTTTACACAAATCAATCAGTTGCTATTATTAACGCCAGCAATTAATTTAGTCGCATCAAACGTATTAAGAATATAACCATAAAATACAACTGATGCGATCAACAATTACACTTTCCAATAGTCATTAATCTACAACTCCATATATTATTTTCACTAGTCTTATGTGAATAACTTATCGTCAGTCGAATGCTACATTGCGCAACACCCCTGTAATTCTGCGGTATGAAACTTAATATGATTCACATAATGTGAAGAAAAATCCCTCTTCTCATTACAAGATTTAAAAGTATCTTTCTTGTCTTGGATGAAAACCTAATTATGATTTTATTCCTTTCGCTCTTTACTTGCGTTTAGGTGCTTTTTTACTTTTCGATTCTTCTTCTCAACGTGATACTAGTTTTACAATCCCGTCCGCAGACTGTATTTTGAACGGTTCCTGTTATTCACATTTTCCTTATTTTTTTGTGGTGTTCCCACTTGTTGCTGATTGGGTGTTTTTTTTTTATAATTTCGACAGCTGAATTTCCGTTTTGAAAAAACCGTTTCAAATGAAACACCTGAAAGACCCGAGGGAGCTAGTAAAATACTGCCACAATAGAAAAAAGAATCGAAAATCAAAAATGCATTCAAACCCAAGTAAAGGGCAAAATGAAGAGTGAATAGGTTTTCATTCAAGAAAAATAGAAATCACCCTGAAATCTATAACCGCTTCTAACCGAGCGAAAAACAACATATTTTCTTATTTCCACCCGTAGACCACACATTTAGCCCCAAGAAAATCCGGGACATATAACTCGCAAAATATTCATCAGCATCTGGAAGTTTCATTAATATCTCTTAATACGCGCAGTACCGCGTGACACGATTTATTCCGATATGTTACAGGTACATCACAGGCGTATGACATTACACAGTGTCGCAGGTAGTCACAGGGTCAAGCAGCGACATTCCGTCTCTCATATCGGATAGACTCTCGAGCGTCGATCTACTCTTATTGCAAAACCGGTATATCGACACTGACCGGATTTCACCCTCCGACGCTTTTACTTTCGACACTTCCCTCTCGAACAACCGGCGAACTGCTACTCCTCGCTGAACACCTGACATTCTCCATAGGCCAACGCGAAACAGCACTAACGTTGTGTTGACATTCGCGCGAACGCCTAACGGTAAATTTCGGCACCGAAGTTGAGCGAGTGCAACTTATGGGTGCATCTTATCGCAGGTGCCTGGAACTTTAGTTCTGCGAGGGCACGGACACCTTTATGCTTGCGTGCGTACTTTAGTGGGTGTCGCTACGTAAGTTGACTTGCGAAAAATGACGTGGGCGGTTGACGTCGAGGATCGCAGTCGAGTAGCGCAGTTGAGCGCTTCTTCAATAGGCGACTTTTGAAGAAATGGGAAATAGGTTCCCAGTAAACTGTTCGTTTGTCTGCAAGAGATTGATGGTGAAGCAAGAGCACTGTTCCGCGAGTGTGTGGACTTAACCCTTTGAGTGCTGAGTACTTCCGGCGAAAGCGTTCGCTGAGGACGAAATACTGTTCACTAGTGTGAACTTTATTGATTGATTGCGTGAAATGCAACAAAAATCTAATGGTAATTTTTCATTTACACCAAATTAAATATTGCGAGAAAATTATTTGACAAAGGGCGCATCTGTATTCATCTCACACATTATTGATTGATTGCGTGAAACGCAACAAAAATCTAATGGTAATTTTTCATTTACACCAAATTAAATATTGCAAGAAAATTGTTTGATAAAGGACGCATCTGTATTCATCTCGCACATTATTGATTGATTGCGTGAAACGCAACAAAAATCTAATGGTAATTTTTCATTTACACCAAATTAAATATTGCAAGAAAATTATTTGACAAAGGACGCATCTGTATTCATCTCACACATTATTGATTGATTGCGTGAAACGCAACAAAAATCTAATGGTAATATTTCATTTACACCAAATTAAACATTGCAAGAAAATTATTTGATAAAGGATGCATCTGTATTCATCTCACACATTGATAATTGTGGCTGCAGTAAATGAGAAAACGGAACGATTGGGACGCATATATGCGTCTATAGTCTACACTGATAAATTTCGGCGGACGCATATATGCGTCCATAGCAGTGAAAGGGTTAAGAATAAGTTGCAGTTGGAAAAGGTTGCTTTAAAGAAGTAGGCAGAGAAGAAACGTGCAAGTAAACGTCAACAGAAAATATCGTGGGGGTATTTTCTAAAGATGAAAGGGATGTGCTAGTTTAATTAACGAAAACTGCCCGAGTAGAGACTGTAATAAATGTATTAAATATCGGATGTCTTTTACTGTGTGCTTTACCTTCGAAAGATTGATAGTGGAGGAAAAGTCTTGTTTCGCGAGTGTATGGACTTAAAAGTAAGTTATAATTGAAAAGAATTGAATTCAAGGAAATAAGTAAAAAGGAAAGAAGCATACCAGCAACGGCCAGGTGAAAATATTGAAACGATCGTTGGTAACGGTAGAAATAATCTGCGAATTTATATTGGACTAAACGTGCTCGTATGAAGAACGCGGTAAAAGTATTAAATGCCGGGTGGTTTTATTTCGCACCGAAGTTTTAAGCTAAATGAAATTACATCTTTTACTAGATGCTTTACCCGCGAAAGATTAATGGTGAATAAAAATTTTTGTTCCGCGCGATGTATAAAGTTAAAAGTGAATTGTAACTGAAAAGAGTTGGTTCCAAGGAAACATAGTATGTATGTAAAAAAATAAGCGTACCAGTGACGACCAACTAAAAAAATTTGGAAACGATAATTTCTATAAGTATAAAAATTTAATTTTCAACTAAACATGCTCGGGTGAAAACCAAGATAAAAGTATTAAATGCCGGAAGGTTTAATTTCACGGCTTAGTTTTAAGCTAAATTGAATATCTTTTACTGGGCCCTTTACCCTAACTACGAAATTACGCATTGCCAGATTCACACGGACGTTTCCAAAGCCATAAATCGTGAATACCGGAGCTCCGGTCGTCTCGAACGTAAAGCCGGCTCACAATTCGACCGATTAAAAAATAGCGAAGTCCGCCGATGGGAAAGCGAAGCGAAGCGATCCGTTTTTGGCAGGAGATCGATTAAATGAACGCCGACGATTCCAATTTGCAACGAAGGTACTTTTATTCTACATGCCCCCTTTGGCTCATGTGACGAATTGCTTAACGCCTTAACGGTCGCAGACGACGGCGGGAAACTTTCGCGAAATACGCTTCAGCTACTGAAAATTGCCCAAACTAGCGATCGACCGCTGGAATAATTTGCGAGTCTTTGTTTCGTTACAAATGCAGAGATACAGGCAACCGTCGATTTGCACTTTTTCAATATTGCGCGTACGCTACGCAACTAGTAGAAGTTCGAATGCATGTCTATTGTAAGTGCAATAACGAAATTGAGGTAAAAATTGAAGATTTAAAAGAACGGAGACGCTATATGCTGATGTCAGAGTGCCTTTTACGTTTGACATCGGCATAAGCAAAAATCAATAGGTGTGAATTACTTACAAAGAAACGGTGACTTGAAAGATTCAGAGTAATCAACTTAAATTTCCTGCACTTCTTCCGCAAATTTCTCCAAAAAAAACCCTGAACTCCAAGTCACAAAGCAACCAACCGTCAAAAATTCGTGCGTCTCTCAACAAAACGTAAAACCACTGAACGTATCACTCCAAATTTCCCTGCATTGCCTCAAAAAAACAACATCCTCCGTCACAAACGAATCATCAAGAACTCAGCAATCGTCAAGCAATACTTCACCACCCAACCGCAACACACAAACGCGACTTAACATTACCAAAAACATCGAATCGCAATGAATCTAAAGGCAAGAGCTCTTCGCTCGCTACTCCCGAATTCCGCGACTAAAATCCGCCGATCGCCAAGGATCCGCACGTCTCGTCCACAAAAGCGTCGGTTACCTGGATCGCGCAGGGCTTAATCGGAAACGCGTGATAATCGGCCACAGCCAACCGACAGGCGTCTGCCAGCGACCGTTAAAGCGTTAATTGAAAGAAATCGTGGCGCGGTACAATCGAAGGTATTCCGAGAAGGTGAAACGGTCGAAAGAACGTCGGGTTCCGCCTAGCCGAGTCCTTCCAGGAGGTCCAGCGTGTCCAGGCGATTGTCCGCGTCTTTCCTGCTGTTCTCGAGCTCGGCCGAATCGTGTTTCGCGCGATCCATGTAGTCGAGCACGGTCTCGAAGTCGTTAATCGGCAGCAAACGGTGGACCTGCGACGCGGATCGTTTGCCGTAACGACCGTTTATCGAGAAGTAGCGGTCGTTCCTGGGGGATATCACCATCTTAGGCTCCGACGAGCTTTTCTGCAGCGTTGCGCTGCTGCGGCCGTAGCGACTGCCCGACAAGAAGAACGAGGCTGCAACAGAGTCGCGAACATGCGCGGATATTCGTTTGTCGAGAAACATCGAAGTGTCAGCGGTGAAGTTGATGCGAGGGTGCTCTTGCTTTGGCGGAAGATGACTGTGGTCACGGGAAGGTGTACGGACGTTTGTTTATCAAGCGAAAATGCACGCGTGCAACTGTGCAACTGACATGGAGGTAATGGGTGAATTTTGGTGAGAAACGAAATTGGTTTGGCGGAAGATGACTGTGGTAGCAAGAATATTTGCGGATATTCGTTTGTCAGGCAAAAATTAGAGGAGCAATTGTGAAACTGGTATAAAGGCAATGTGCCAGTATTTATGAGGATTTGTAGATGCTCGTGAAGAAAGTGGTGCTATTGCTTTGCCGGAAGGTGATTGTGGTACTGGGAGTGTGCGTGGAACAGAGAAATTGATATAAAGGAAATGTGTTGATGAAAAGTAGCAAAATTGGAGATGCTTATGAAGAGACTGGTGCTGTTGTTTTAGTGGGAAATGGTTTCCGAAGGTGTCAGCGGTGAAGTTGATGGGTGCTCTTGCTTTGGCGGAAGATGACTGTGGTCACGGGAAGGTGTACGGAAGTTTGTTTATCAAGCGAAAATGCACGCGTGCAACCGTGCAATTGACATGGAGGCAATGGGTGATTTTTGTGAGAAACGGAGGAGCTGAAGATGATGATTGGTTTGACGAAAGATGACTGTGATAGCGAGAATATTTGCGGATATTCGTTTGTCAGGCAAAAATTAGAGGAGCAATTGTGAAACTGGTATAAAGGCAATGTGCGAGTATTTATGAGGATGTGAAGATGCTCGTGAAGAAAGTGGTGCTATTGCTTTGTCGGAAGGTGACTGTGATACTGGGAGTGTGCGTGGGACAGTGAAATTGATATAAAGGAAATGTGTTGATGAAAAGTAGCAAAATTGGAGATGCTTATGAAGAGACTGGTGCTGTTGTTTTGGTGGGAAATGGTTTCCGAAGGTGTCAGCGGTGAAGTTGATGCGAGGGTGCTCTTGTTTTGGCGGAAGATGACTGTGGTCACGGGAAGGTGTACGGACGTTTGTTTATCAAGCGAAAATGCACGCCTGCAACCGTGGAATTGATATGGAGGCATTGGGTGAATTTTGGTGAGAAACGGAGGAGCTGAAGATGCTGATTGGTTTGGCGGAAGATGACTGTGGTAGCGAGAATATTTGCGGATGATCGTTTGTCGGGCAAAACTTAGAGGGGGCAATTGTGAAATTTGTATAAAGGCAATGTGCGAGTATTTATGAAGATTTGAAGATGCTTGTGAAGAAAGTGGTGCTATTGTTTTGGTGGGAAATGGTTTCCGGATCGAAAAAATGGGAAACTGTAGCGTGCAGCTTATAGCTTATGGAACAATATAATATAATAAACAATAGGTTGACACTTTATCAACAATTATTAAATGTAATAACCAACCCTTGCTTTCATACTAATCCTATACTTTTAATATTACTATATCTCTCTTATACACCATCTACCCAATATTGCGTACCCAAGCATTTTTCAACGCTCCCCGTCACATCAGTTTTATTGTTAAATGCCGGACTCTGATAATTGTCACCCCTTCTAACAAACTCTTTCTTTCATACTAACACTATCCTTTTAATATTACTCATATTCCACTTATACACCATCTACCCAATATCCATAACTCCACCCAGCGTAAGCATCAAAATGTTCTCCTACCGACCGCGTAACCAACATCCCCGAACGGACCCCATCGCATTTACCCAATACCACCCGGTCCCGTTTACAGCGAATTTCATTTACCCCCGTTCCCTCAACCATCCAAGCCAATTCGCGGTTCTTCCTCCAGTTGCAATCACGCAGCACGAAGTCGAGAAATGGAGTGCGCGTTAAAAAGCACCTTGACGTCAGAGCAACATTGTAGAAACACCGTGGCTAATGACACGAGAGAATCGTCGAATTATTCGCACCGCTGGACTCGGCGCGTAAAAGATCGAATAACATTGAACCGGAAACGTTATAATCGAAGATGACACGGTCGGCTGGCCACGTTCTGCGGCCATTTGCCCGTCACTGTCGCATTTCGCCTGTGATTAGAGCGACCCGAGAGGAAGACACTGAAAGAGGCGCAGAGTGGGTGGGGCGGTGGTTGGACATAATTAATAGCTGCGCGTTCTTGCGCGGGACTTTGTAACGGTCGACGATTCGTGCGCGCGGTGGGCTGCGAAGATTTCCCGCAGAATGCGGCAGTTCTGAGGCTGCGGACTGCGAAGGGTGCAGATTGGACGTGGGAGGAATTCTCTGTGGGTCATCGGCGAGCGACGCGAAATTAAGGATAGGTCAGTTTGCATGCGGTTTCAATGTAACGCTGTGTACGCGCGTTGAGGCATTTGTTGCGAGAATTTGAAAGGAACCGGATGAAATAATAAAACGTGATATACGGGGAACTATGTAGGTATGCGATACAGAGAGTTCGAGAAGATGAATTTTGAATCATAACACGCGATTTGCGAAGAAATGTGTAGGTATACGATATGGAGAATTTGGTAATTAAAAGTTTGAGCAAGAAACGAATTTGTATATATATATGTATGTATATCGAATTGTATCGAATTGTATCGAATTGATCGAATTAAATTGTATCAAGTTGAAATTGCATTGAATTAAATTAATTGCCGAAAATTTATAGCATTGTGGCAAAATGTAGAATTAATTATTCCAACACAAACGATTCACATTCTTTAACACTAAACGTACCGATACTTTACACCTAGCTGTTCTTACCATGAGGGGTCAGTTGACCCTTTATGAAATAAACGTTGATTTTCAAAAAGGAATCCCTAATTTATTAAAGCGAGAAATTGAATAACCGGATGATGCGCGAATTTACAGAAAGTGAAATGAGGGAAAGGAATAACAATGAATGTACGATTTTAAAGCAAATTTCGAAAGGAGTCATTTGACCCCGCTTGGTACGTTTGGTGTTAAAACCAGACGTACAATACATCGTATTAAACCCGCCACTACTTTACATCAGCATATTAAAAATTAAAGTTCAGTATACTTGAACGAAAATGAAATTTGTCATTACTTTAAATTAGCACACTAAAAATGAAAAGTCAATATGCTTGAATGTAATGTCTCAATTGCATCGAATTAACGTGTGTTACCGCCACTTCCTAATATTTTACCTAAAATTGCGCACAAACAAATTCAGAGAAAGCAAATCAACGCTTCAAAGAGGTCGTATATCAATTTGCGCGAACTTAAATCAAGTGACCGCTTATTCTCTTCAGCCATCACTCTCAACTATTTTCTCGTAAAAACTCAGGCTGTACGCCTGAAAAACGACTAGGCATACCGCGATGGCCTTAAAAGCCGGTAATTAGCGAACTCGTAAAGGAAAGGGTGAAATGTTGGAGACGTGTAACGTGTGCGTTGAATTCCCGATCATTACTCGGGGTGTGACTAGGTCCATGAATTGTAAGGACGTAGTACTCAGAATTGATCTTTTGAACTGAAATTTTTTCAATTACTTGAACCGATTGAGCTGCTTACATTTATCAAACTAGTGGATTTATAGTGTTCGTAGAAACATAAATCATCGATGTGACTTAGGTGTGGAAATTCTGAGAACGCCGTATAGGGAATTTATGTTTGAATGGAAATTTGACGAATTATTTGAACAGGATGAAGTGCTTGGATTTTAAAGCCGAATGATTTATGAAAAGCTGACAAATGCTCCGGCATTAGATTGTTCAAACGTAAACGTTTTCGTGAAAATGTATACATCTTTTCATTATAGTACCATAATAAATTAACTTTTTATCCATAAATAAATATTTTAATTATAGTACTGTGGTACCAGATAAGGGACGGACATCGTTTGCAGGAGATGTACTTAGAATAAAGCGAGCCTGTACGGTTTGGGTCTCGGGCTATTCTGTTTTTACCACCATACGTAGCAGACCATCTGATCCGTCTTAATAATCCCAGCAAATTGTATTTATTGTCTATTATTATTTATTTCTGCATTTATATTTTAATAATATATGAGATCCGCCAAATGTCGCTATTCTATAGTACTATAATAAATAAATGTTGTATTATAATTCGAAATACCATAATTCTTTAATTATAAATATATAAATCGCTTTCACACCCTGGAAAAATCAAACCCTCCGACACAATAAAACCCCATAACTTGCTGACCAACATCCAATTACCCGTGTTTCAACGTTAGACCCACCCACTGCTTAATAAATACTCACACGAATGGGATCCTTGCCGCTTGCCATAACGGCTCTGGATGTAAAAGCTCTGCTCAGAAGCGACCAACGTCAAAACGGCACATCCAATGCACAGCCACGTCACAAATTCGACGCTTCCCATATACGGCATCACGTGGGAACTTTTACCGCGAGATTGCATGACTTTCGTTCCTTTCCTTGTCTGCAAACAGAAGCGTGACGTTTTGCGTTTCGGACAAGGGCCACAAAGGCATTCCGATTGACCAAAGCGATTGGCCAAAATAGACGAGCTGCTACAATGAAATCGTCTATACTTCATCGGTGCCATTTTATTTTTCTTCGTTTGTACCATTGGGCTACTTCATTCAATTGCGAAGCAATTCAATCATTTGAAGTATTTTGAACTGTGTAATAATTGCGGTTTTGGGAACATCGTCAAGCGTTGATAGAGATATTATGTGTGAAGAGTTAGTGGTGCAACCAAATTTGTCGTCAATAATATCACCAAACACGATTTCATTTCATGAGAATATTCTATAGCAGGAAATTTCTTATGTTTGCACTGATGAACATATGAAATTAATAAATTGAATAAATAAATGAACACTTCAGTTCAAGCAATTTTGAAGTTTTACGGTGAACTAAGCAATTTTTGCATTTATCTAATAATAAAATAATTATATCTAATAATCCCAAGTATACTGATAAACGTATCCCATTGATAGATGAAGTGCGATTTCAATGTCTTACTATGGGATGGAGAATTTTACATGATTAAACGTATGAAATAGACAAGTGAGCAATATTTCAGCGGATATAGAGCCTTGTGTAATCGCGCTCGTTGAAAATAATAATCGAGCAAACGGGGCTATGATTAAATACGTTATCTTGGGGTTACATTCTTCGCGAGCTTATAATTAGTATGCATTACGGTCACTGTTTTCCGAGGTGATCGGATGCTTTATAAGAAAATTTGAAAAAGTTACGCGATAGTAAACGCAACAGCTGGCCCGATACGGAAAATATTGAACACTTCTGTCGAACTGGAATCATTTGCTATCTAACTTCCGCTTTGTATCGCTGGAACCAACACATCGCAAACTCATCGGACTTAATGAATACGTTTCAAATTTAACTTATAACTGCAAAATAATAAAAAATGTCCTAATCCGTTATTAAGTTTTCCTGAATTCGTTACGCGGCCAGGAATGCCTTTCCCACGAATCGGTATCTTTATAACGAAACTCGTGTACTGGCGCATTCTTATCGCGGAAATCGAAACGTTGAATTACTTCACATTATTTACATAATACCTGTTACATACAACTTATGAATGCGAAGTAAAAAATTACAAAAAAAAATTGAAATGAAAGTAGGGAAATATCAGAATTTGCTACTAAGTCCCTCTGCACCCAAATGACGCAACCGAAGACGTCTTTCCTAAGAGTCGTGATGTTTCTAACAAAATTCTTCTTTTCTAAAAAAAACTTCCATTTAACACAAAATTATGAAGAAACAAATAGCAGAAAATTGAAACAAAACACAAATTACGCAGCCGAAGACATCTTTCCCAAAAATTGCGACGCTTCCAACAAAACTATATGTATCTCTTATTTAACTCAAAACTTCGAACTTACAACTGGCACAAAAGTTGTAAACAAAACCGCCAAAATATTAAAATCCGTTATTAAGGCTCTTTGCACCCAAATTATGCAGCCGAAGACGTCTTTCTTAAGAGTCGCAATGTTTCTAACACAATTCGTCTTTTCTAAAAAAAAATTTCTATTTAACTTAAAATTGTGAAGTAATAAATAACAGAAAAATTGAAACAAATTACGCAGCCGAAGACATCTTTCCCAAAAATTGCGACGTTTCCAACAAAACTACATGTATCATCTATTTAACTCAAAACTGCGAAGTTACAGAGGGCACAACAATTTTAAACAAAACCGCCAAAATATCGGAATCCGTTATTAAGACTCTTTGCACCCAAATTATGCAGCCGAAGACGTCTTTCCTAAGAGTCGCGATGTTTCTAACAAAATTCGTCTTTTCTAAAAAAAAAACTTCTATTTAACTCAAAATTGTGAAGTAATAAATAACAGAAAATTGAAACAAATTACGCAGCCGAAGACAACTTTCCCAAAAATTGCGACGTTTGCAACAAAACTACATGTATCATCTATTTAACTCAAAACTGCGAAGTTACAGAGGGCACAACAATTTTAAACAAAACCGCCAAAATATCGGAATCCGTTATTAACACTTTGACTGCCAAGCGTATTTTCCTACGTTAGAACCGCGACGCGATGAAATACTGCAGAGTACCATTAAATCGTGCAAACTAAAGGTAAAGCCGAGTTGTTAGAAGCCAAAGTATTGAAGCACCATTCCAATATCAATTGCTTTTAAACGATTGCAAATAGGCTTCATTACGAATTTTTTGTATTTTCAGTAAAATCTTTTGCGCCGGTCACAGAGTATTTTGCTATTTTAGAACCGCGATGCGATGAAATACTGCAGAATACAATTAAATCGTACAAACTAAAGGTAACGCAGAGTTATTAGAAGCCAAAGTATTGAAGCACCATTCCGATTTCAATTTCTTTTAAAAGATTGCAAATAGGCTTCATTGCGAATTTTTTGCATTTTTGACAAAATCTTTTGCCCAGGTCACCGCGTATTTTGCTATGTTAGATCTGCGATGCGATGAAATACTGCAAAGTACAATTAAATCGTGCAAACTAAAGGTAACACAGAGTTGTTAGAAGCCAAAGTATTGAAGCACCATTTCAATATCAATTGCTTTTACAAGATTGCAAATAGGCTTCATTGCGAATTTTTTGTATTTTCCGTAAAATCTTTTGCGCCGGTCACAGAGTATTTTGCTATTTTAGAACCGCGATGCGATGAAATACTGCAGAATACAATTAAATCGTATAAACTAAAGGTAACGCAGAGTTATTAGAAGCCAAAGTATTGAAGCACCATTCCGATTTCAATTTCTTTTAAAAGATTGCAAATAGACTTCATTGCGAATTTTTTGCATTTTTGGTAAAATCTTTGCCCCAATCACCGCGTATTTTGCTCTGTTAGAACCGCGATGCGATGAAATACTGCAAAGTACAATTAAATCGTGCAAACTAAAGGTAACACAGAGTTGTTAGAAGCCAAAATATTGAAGCACCATTTCAATATCAATTGCTTTTACAAGATTGCAAATAGGCTTCATTGCGAATTTTTTGCATTTTCAGTAAAATCTTTTGCACCGCCCACCGGTGACCACGGTGGCATTCAACGTGTTAAGGCCCTCTGCAACCAAATGACGCAACCAAAGACGTCTTCCCGGCGAATCGCGGTGTTTCTAACAAAATTCTTCTTTTCTAAAAAAAAAACTTCTATTTAACTCAAAATTGTAAAGTAATAAATAGCAGAGAATTGAAACAAATTACCCAGCCGAAGACATATTTCCCAAAAATTGCGACGCTTCCAACAAAATTACTTGTACTTTCTATTTAATTGAAAACTGCGAAGTTACAGATGGCACAAAAATGTTAAACAAAACCGCCGAAATATCGGAATCCGTTATTAACACTTTGGCTGCCAAGCATATTTTGCTATGTTAGAACCGCAATGCGATGAAATACTGTAGAGTACAATTAAACCATGCAAACTAAAGGTAACGCAGA
Source organism: Cryptocheilus praepositus (assembly GCA_033815515.1). Taxonomy (NCBI): domain Eukaryota; kingdom Metazoa; phylum Arthropoda; class Insecta; order Hymenoptera; family Pompilidae; genus Cryptocheilus; species Cryptocheilus praepositus. The sequence goes on from JAWWQZ010000190.1 coordinate 3,573,903, forward strand.
CTTGTTAGAACCCAAAGTATTGCATTTTCAGTAAAACGTTTTGCACCGGTCACCGGTGACCACCGTGGCATTCAACGTGTTAAGGCCCTCTGCAACCAAATGACGCAACCAAAGACGTCTTCCCAGCGAATCGCGGTGTCCCAACCGAAAACCGCGATGACCGACACATCCGCGCAGTAAACCGTGCGATTTCTGAGCATGAAAACCCGCGACCGTTCGGTACCTGCGAGCACTCGTGCAGCGAAAATTATCGCCTCATCCTCTCGGCGTTCTCCGCGAAGTATTCGACAACGCAACCTCCCAACGGAACGTCACTGCTGCGACGCTTGCGATCACTGACGACAATTGGCGGCAAGAAATGGTGGAGGGTGTCTTCGGGGTGTCTTCGCTCGAGTCGCGCAGGGGAGAAGCGGCGAAACGTACGGCCGAATTGCGAGACTGGTACCAGCGAAGCAACACGTTGGAGCGACTGTGGTGTACCATGACCCGTGAAACGCTTTATATAGTCTCGCCCAGCCACCCACGAGGCATCCAGACACCCTTCGTGCCGACCAATCGCGCGCCAACCGTCGCACCCCTCGCCCCTGTCTTTTGTTAGCATCGAATCATTTTTTCCTCGCGCCGCCAGTTTAAACAATACGCGCGCGGCCAGAGATAAATATGCCCGCGCTCGTTATCGACCCGCATTAATCCCGACGATTCTATTAATTTCCGTCGATCGCCGCGCGGTCGGGTTCGAAGGCGTTTTGATAATGGGAGAAACGCAGTTTAGGAACATTTCCTGGGCGTAAATGTTGACAATGAACACTTTGACTGCCACAGTAGTCACCGGTGACCGGTGCAAAAAAGATTTGACTAAGAATGCAAAAAATTTGTAATGAAGCCTATTTGCAATCTTGTAAAAGCAATTGATATTGGAACGGTGCTTCAATACTTCGGCTTTTAATAAATTTGCATTACCTTTATTTTAGGCGATTTAGTTATACTTTGCAATATTTCATCACATCACGGTTCTAGCATAGCAAAATACGCTTGGCAGTCAACGTGTTAAAAATACATATTCATCAAATTGTCTTAGAATATATACACTGTATTTCTATCTATCGTTTTTCAATATGTAAAGTTTGAAACTTTCTGGGCGTAAATGTTGACAATGAACACTTTGACTGCTACAGTAGTCACCGGTGATCGGTGCAAAAAAGATTTGACTAAGAATGCAAAAAATTTGTAATGAAGCCTATTTGCAATCTTGTAAAAGCAATTGACATTGGAACGGTGCTTCAATACTTTGGCTTTTAATAAATTTGCATTACCTTTATTTTAGGCGATTTAGTTATACTTTGCAATATTTCATCGCATCGCGGTTCTAGCATAGCAAAATACGCTTGGCAGTCAACGTGTTAAAAATACATATTCATCAAATTGTCTTAGAATATATACACTGTATTTCTATCTATCGTTTTTCAATATGTAGAGTTTGAAACTTTCTGGGCGTAAATGTTAACAATTAACACTTTGACTGCCACAGTGGTCACCGGTGACTGGTGCAAAAGATTTTGACTAAGAATGCAAAAAATTCGCAATGAAGCCTATTTGCAATCTTGTAAAAGAAATTTGATATTGGAACGGTGCTTCAATACTTTGGCTTTTAATAAATTTGCATTACCTTTATTTTAGGCGATTTAGTTATACTTTACAATATTTAATCGCATTGCGGTTCTAGCACAGCAAAATACGCTTGGCAGTCAACGTGTTTAAAATACATATTTATCAAAATGTCTTAGAATATATATACTGTATTTTTATCTATCGTTTTTCAATGTGTAGAGTTTGAAACTTTCTGGGCGTAAATGTTGACAATTAACACTTTGACTGCCACAGTAGTCACCGGTGACCGGTGCAAAAAAGATTTGACTAAGAATGCAAAAAATTTGTAATGAAGCCTATTTGCAATCTTGTAAAAGCAATTGATATTGGAACGGTGCTTCAATACTTTGGTTTTTAACAAATCTGCGTTACCTTTATTTTAGACGATTTAATTATACTCTGGAATATTTCATCGCATCGCGATTCTAGCATAGCAAAATACGCTTGGCAGTCAACGTGTTAAAAATACATATTCATCAAATTGTCTTAGAATATATACACTGTATTTCTATCTATCGTTTTCCAATATGTAGAGTTTGAAACTTTCTGGGCGTAAATGTTGACAATTAACACTTTGACTGCCACAGTGGTCACCGGTGACTGGTGCAAAAGATTTGACTAAGAATGCAAAAAATTCGCAATGAAGCCTATTTGCAATCTTGTAAAAGAAATTTGATATTGGAACGGTGCTTCAATACTTTGGTTTTTAACAAATCTGCGTTACCTTTATTTTGCACAATTTAATTATACTCTGCAGTATTTCATCGCATCGCGGTTCTAGCATAGCAAAATACGCTTGGCAGTCAACGTGTTAAAAATACATATTCATCAAATTGTTTTAGGATATATACACTGTATTTCTATCTATCGTTTTTCAATATGTAGAGTTTGAAACTTTCTAGGCGTAACTGTTGACAATTAACACTTTGACTGACACAGTAGTCACCGGTGACCGGTGCAAAAAAGATTTGACTAAGAATGCAAAAAATTTGTAATGAAGCGTATTTGCAATCTTGTAAAAGCAATTGATATTGGAACGGTGCTTCAATACTTTGGCTTTTAATAAATTTGCGTTACCTTTATTTTAGACGATTTAATTATACTCTGGAATATTTCATCGCATCGCGGTTCTAGCATAGCAAAATACGCTTGGCAGTCAACGTGTTTAAAATACATATTTATCAAAATGTCTTAGAATATATATACTGTATTTTTATCTATCGTTTTTCAATGTGTAGGGTTTGAAACTTTTTCTTCTCAATGACCGTTTAAACAATATGCGACGCCCCTTACCAGAAAATTTCTACTAAGAAGTTAATATTTATTCACTTTAACTTTCTAAATTTTTATGTTCCTGCTACACATACAAAAAGAAATGACATACTTCTGTCCAGATTTTTGAGTTTCCCGCCTATGTACAATCATAATACCATGTGTCTAGTCAAATTTATGGATTGTGCGTTTTGGCGGATTCTACCATATATGCGACAGTCTCGCAGAATTTTCAAGAAGCGAATAGAAATACCGTAAAAAGTTTGAGCCTCTTGGGTGCTAAAGTTTTGTGTATCGTTACTTTTAATTACGATATGCAAACAAAGAAAAATGAGTATGCCCCGGGTAAACTTCATAAAACGACACCGCTTGTAGATCTAAGTCGATAAAAACGCCGGCTAAATCCCATGTTAATTTATGCGAGTTTACGTAAATTCGGCTTTAATTTTTTATATTCACTATTACACTGGACACTATCTACGCAATTACATACTGTACATTTTTTGCCTACTCTCTCTTCAGCTTTCCACCCATAGTTCATGTATGTAAGGAGACAAATTTGAAAAACTGAAGATCTCGACATGCATACGTATATGTATATATACATACGGCAATAACATAATTGACAGCACGAACAAAAATCTTTCGAATAAACAAATATCTCCTTTTAAAGAGCATTATTTCAGTATCATTAAACCAGCTCTATATTTTAATCTCGTCAGTGTAATTTTAATTGATCATGTAATGCCCACCTACTCCATGTACCCATAACCAAACACCCACACTAAAAATGAAACAACGAACAAACAATTCGTGAAAAACATACAATAACTACCCCCAAAAATCTGAACAATCGTATCGGTTCAGTAACCTGAAACCCGTCAAATCTTCGGGTCCTGTAAATCACCGAATGAGGGATTTATTTTTGTTCTTAGCGAACGAATGAAGGATTCATCGCCACCCGTCCATTATCGGAAGAATCGTAAAGAAGGTACATTTGAGTGCTTCAGCACTGAAAGCTCGGCTGTAAACGCATGTTTTTTACAATTCCGTCGATTCTCGCGGGAGTGACCGGATAGTTGCGGGTTCTGACATGTGCAGGGGTAGTTAAAAGAAAATACGCGGGAATGCCCGGTGGAAGGCGTTGATGAAAGCTAGCGTCCGTTCGTGAATGATTTTACTTGAGAAGGAGTTGCCAGCGACGGAATCTTGAATTACGCGTGGCACGCGACAATCGATGTGTTGGGAGGTTCAACGTCGAGTGGAACAAGTTAGACGAAGGCTTGTTCGATAAAATCGTAAGAAGGTTGAACGTTGTAAGGATGGGACGGAACAATTTTTGAAAATTCAAGGGTGGTAAGAACGATGTTGAAGGATGAAAAGATGGAAGGTGCGGTGTTAGAAGAAGGAAGAATAAAAAGTTGCAACCCTAGAAGGTGAGAAGGTGGTGAGTGCAGTGTTAAAATGTATACGCATGGATAGCATGATTATAGAAATTTCAAAGGTCGAAAGTTTGATGTTGGAAAATGAAAGAATGAAAAATTAAACATTGTTAAACGCTGTGAAAGTGATAAGTGCAATGTTAGAAAGTTTAAGTATGGAAAGATGGAAGATACGGTGTTAGAAGAAGAAAGAATAAAAAGTTGCAACGCTAGAAGGTGAGACGGTGGTAAGTGCAGCGTTAAAATGTATACGCATGGAAAGCATAATTATAGAAATTGCAAAGGTCAAAAGTTTCATGTTGGAAAATGAAAGAATGAAAAATTAAACATTGGTAAACGCTGAAAATAAAATAATGAAACGTTAAACATTGTTAAACGTTGTGAAAATGGTAAGTGCAATGTTAGAAAGTTTAAGTATGGAAAGATGGAGGGTACGGTGTTAGAAGAAGGAAGAATAAAAAGTTGGAACGCTAGAAGGTGAGAAGGTGGTAAGTGCGGTGTTAAAATGTATACGCATGGATAGCATAATTATAGAAATTGCAAAGGTCGAAAGTTTGATGTTGGAAAATAAAAGAATGAAAAGTTAAACATTGGTAAACGCTGTGAAAATGGTAAGTGCAATGTTAGAAAGTTTACATATGGAAAGCACAATTATGGAAATTGTAGAGGTCGAAGGTTTGACGTTAGAAGATAGAAGAATGAAAAGTTACATTGTTCAATGCTGTGAAAATTGTAAATGCACTGTTAGAAAGTATAAGGATGGAATGCACAATTATAGAAATTGCGAAGATCGAAGATACGATGAAAAGACGGGAGAATGAAAAGATTACTTTTGGTAATCGCCAATATCGGAAGTACAATATTATAAGATGAATAAATGATAAATGAATACATTCTAATCTGTGAAGAAGGCAAGTCCAAGGTCGGGCGTTGCAAATATAAAGATGAGAAGTACAATTGCGAAATATTACAATACTACATCATAAATGTATGTGTGAACAAGACGCAGACTGCAGTCCTAAAAACGCGAAATGCGAGGGGCGCAAAGCCGTAAACGAAAAGCACCGAAGACAACTCTCAACGCCACAAGCACATTGCGCATAAAAATGAAAATTGAGCTCCCGGAGAAAAACCACGCGCGCGTTTGCGAAATGACCGAAGCCCGGGAACGTCATGTCAACTGCCGTGGCCATATTATCGCGCTGTATTCTATGCGCGTTACGTCAAAAAAACGTCCGGCCAACAGTGAAACGTTCACATCTCGCGACTCCGCATTCGCACCATGCAATATTCCTTCATTATCCTCCACGCCGTACATTCACGAGTCCGTCTCGTGATAACAATTCCGAACCGAACATAAACATCACGAGCCTGACGCGGGATAACAATTTTCGGCCAAACGTGAAAGTTACGAATCTGACTCGTGGTGACAAGTTGAAACCGTACATTAGACTCCAGGAATTTTTTTATGCCGGCACTGACTGAAATCTAAGCAATCACATTCTTACTTTATGCTGCAACTTCATATACTATATACTATTGTAGCGTCAGAAAAACGGCCGTAGATGCGTCGCGTAAAACTGTCGTTGGGCCATTGGGCCCTACCGGATTAAATCGGTAGAGGTCCGTAAGGCGGCCCGGTTTGGGACACAGTCTCAGTGATGTTTCTTAGTTACAGTACAATTTACTTAGTTCAGTAATAGGTCAAGTTGTCGTTCAATGATACTATATACAGTCCAGTATTGATACGTTTTCTTGCCGTTTACCGAATCGTAATCGGATTATATACTTTCATTTTGTATTTATATGTATAATAGTGTTTCTATTTATCTTTAAATAAATTATTCTACTCAATATAATTCCGCATCACACTTCGACATCACCTAACATCTTATATCCCTACACTATATACTTTATATACTTTATAATAGCAACTTAATATACTATGTACATTCTTACTTTATGTTGCAACTTGATATAATACTTTATGTTGCGACGCAAAGATACATTGGATCCTTCTCCCTACTTCAACCTGGTTCAAAGACAACTTCAAATGTTCTTCAACGACAACTTCGAACGTTCTTGTTCATCACTTTGGGCTGATCGCGAGTGTCATAGCCTGCCTGCTGGTTTGACCCGGAATCTTCGAAACTTAGTCATACAGCCAGAGTTTAACCCATTTGCATCATTTGGCGGAATAATCCGCAAACAAAAACTAACCATTAATAAATAAATCCGCACACAATAATTTTTGTTTTCAGCTTCTCAGCAATCGTTAAAGAGTCTGTACGATAAACAAACAATAAAGAATTACGTGTAAAATATTATTTTTCTTACTTTTCTGGTTGTAAGTTAAAAATAATAAAATAATAAAAAAAATAATAGATAATAAAATTTAACAAAATTAGGTTACCATAATAAATTACAGTTCGGATTCGGATTCAAGCACAGAAATGCAAATATCCCATAAGCGTAAAAGTGCTACAGCTCTAATAGATAGTAGTGAAGATGACCAGCCCGATAATATTGAAACTGGAGATTTCTTATGGGAAAAACAAAATTGTATGCCAACATTACATGATTTTACTGCCGTAAGTGATGTAACCATCAACTCAATGGAATGTCCGGGCGCGATGATTTCCAATTATTTTTCAACGTGGAACTAGTCCAAAAAATAGTTTTGGAAAATACGAGGAATATACAATAATTTGAATAACCCTATAACACTATTTCTAATAAGAATAAACACTAAAAGTCTTCCTTGCGCACGCTGGTATCGGCAACGTTTAGCTGCGCATGTAGATTTTTGAGTATGATTGCGGATTTAGAGCGATGATGCAAATGGGTTAACGATCGACTGTTTTGCACCCGCGTTTGCTAAATAATGCTGAATGATTTTCGCCTGGAAACTCGCCGAGTGAAAAGGAACGCATCTGCACACAAGAGGGAAAAAGGAAAAAAGGAGGGAAGGAAACGACGCCACAAAATGCGGAAACAATCGGATTCGGCGACTTTCGTTTTCCACGTCGGAAGTCGTAGGTTCGCGTACGGTTTACTTTCATTAGTTTCGATATTCGAGGCATCGACTGGCATCGACTGGCGCCGGGAGCGCGAAAGTTTAATGCAAGCCGAAAGGGCACGCTGAGAAACTTAACGCGCAGTTTACGGAAGGGGCCGATGAGTTTGCCTCAATTAACTACGCCAACGCCGGCGGCAGACGAATTCATTGTAAATCGGGATGCGCGTCGATCTGATCTATACGAGAATTATTTATGCGAAGGGTGAGAGGGGGTTTTGGAATTTGCGGCAATGGCGGCTGCAATGTACGAAATTGAGAATAAAGGAAGTGTAATGTTGACAATCGGGAATTGTACGAATATGGAAGTTGCAGGGATGGCATGTGTAACATATAGAAATGAAAATAAAGAAAGTATGAAGATCAGTGGAAATTGTATGAATTTTCGTTGATTAAGTGTGGCAACGACGGCGACAGAAAAATTCATTCTAAACCGGTATTCGCTTCAGATTAATTTGCACAAACATGATTCATGGAGAAATGAAGAAAGTGTGCTGTGGATAATTACAAACAGGTACAGATTGCGTAGATGCTGAGTACTATGCTAAATAAAATTGAGCGTTAATGGTGTAAAGCGTGTCGCTAGATTCTGCAACTATGAGGGACTTCAACTTGGGAATTGTGAACATGATAAGAACGCGCAAGGATCGTAAATGTAGTTTCGTCACACCGACTACAAGAGTAAAACAATCGCCGAATTAAAAAATTCCTATCCATCGGATTACATTATATCACTAAATAAGTATTGAGTGATTTCGTCTGTAACAAAACCCTGTTTTCATCAAAAGGAACCTAATTACCACTAAATTATATTCCACGTCAATGTAATTCACAAAAGTATCACCATGCGTGAGAATTAAAACGCGCTTCCCACTTTATTGTAACTCAAAGTTCCCCGTGAACTACTTTCATGAACCAGTGCCCCGTTAATATAAAACACGAACGAAACTATGCGCAATTTTATTAACAACACGCACACGGTAACTCAATCTGTCGACAGTCCGACGCAAATGACATTTTAGGGCAAAAACGCAATTTGTTTGAACATATATTTTTAATATGCGCAAATGAGCTTAATTCGAGTGTAGGCCATTATTTGATTGCATTCGCCTACTATCGGACGAAACAAACATTATTTCTTGTGACGTAATTAATGAAAAATAACAACGTTATGTACTGCGAAGATGGTAAGTGCAGTGTTGAAAGTTGCAAACATAAAGACGTAAAGTACAATTGCGAAATGTTATAATATTATATATATTATAAAGGTGAAAGCCATAAATACCAAATATTATAATATCATACATATGATAAACGTATCCATACCATTGTAAAGATGGAAAGTACAATCACGTACGAAAATATTTGTGTATTTTCTTGTTCTTCTTAATATTCGCGCACATTAAGAAGATGAACCAGGGTTAGGCTGCCGCGCGAGAGAATTAGCTAAAAATTAACGAAAAGCCGGGCTTGACGAATTGGACAATCCCTTCGTTGAGACAGTTTCATTCATTTCCGACGGTCCCCGGTGATTACGCCGACTTTGGCGGAACTTAGTCGGACACTAGCCAGATCCTATCTTAGGTTCGAACATGAAGACGATCCCATGTCATGGGGAATGAAGTTACAAGTGACACTCAGTGATCCTCGAATTGGCGCAGCGACGAAAATACGCAAAAAGGCAAGAATCTTAGAAGGACAATTATTTCCGTTGTAAGAGGAAAAGCATGCGTACGCTATTGGCCATACGCTTAGGAGCATTTATCATTAAAAGAACAATCAAACGCTTGTTACTATTTTATGAGAGTGATAAAGAAAAAAATTCCAAGTAATAGTGAATTATAGAGTAATGACGCAAAGACCAAAATACTCAAAAGGGAAACATTTTATGACGACATTTATTTGTGACTCTAAGAAAAATAGTATATGTGCATTGCTGGTCATGAGATTCCGATCACTTTTAAGGAATAGACAGCAAATAGGGGAAGGTAGTCTAATTTGGATCATAGCCTTATTTGGACCGCTATGATATACAAAGACTGATGATATCTGCGAGATTTGAGATAGGCATTTTGTTATACGTAGATGTAGAAGAGGTTAATGCAATTGTGTTTTTAAAGAAATGCCTCGTGGTTACATTGAGAGAAGTGTTATTCGGTTGGCTAAGAAGAAAATCTGTTATTTCGACATAAGTGTGAAAGCAGTTAATTCGTCTAAACGTAAGTAATTACATGTCTTATTATACCATCACAAAACTTGCTGATTTATCTACAATTTGCAATTATAATTTTGCGAAGTTATGTTAGTTTGACGTTTCTGTACAATATCAAGCATTAAATATTCAAGTTTCCCAAGTTGGACCGAAAACAGTTGCCGAAATTGAACCGGTCCAATTTTGACAACGACATTTTTTCATGGATAAATTATAATTAAAAAAATATCTTCTAGTAGTGATGGTGATGAAGATAGAAGTGATAACGAAAATAAACGATTTAGGACAGTTCTTGAAAAAATATCACCGCGAGCAAAGAAAAATCCAAACCCAACTGGCCCTTCGTCTTCTCGCAGTGCACCAATAGTCCAGAAAGCAGTAGAAATAACAAGCAGCCCTTACAAATCGCGGTTATACCAAAACTTAAAAAAATCAGTTCACCAAAGTTTAACAAAATGCAGAAACATAAAAAAGAAACTGGTGATTCATGGTTTTGTATATTATGTGAAGAAACCAAGGAAGAAGAAATGATACAATGCATGAAATGTCACGCTTGGATACATATTCGGTGTGCTGGAGTTAGTGCTGCAATTAAAAGGTTCTTTTGTTGTAATTGCCGTTAAGGAAGCTCATGGTCCAATTTCGGAAACTAACGGTCCAAATAAGGAAACCGGTTTCCTAAATCGAACCGATGACACGATTTTTTTTAATTCATTTTTCACTGTTATAAATAATTTTCAAAATTTAATAAATGATTCTATTTTGAAGGTATACTTAGTGAGTTTATTTTGTACTACTTAATTTTTATTGGCACTTCTTCCGTCCTTCTATATTTGAAAAAATACAAAATTGGTCCAAATTAGGCTACTCTCCCCTATAACTTAAATCGATACAGTATAGGAGTGTGTGCTAAGTATGCGAACTCAATTAAAAACAGTGCAGCTCTGTATTAAACGCGGTATGAACGGATGATTTTACATTTCGTACGCTGCATTTTGACGATATTTTTCGTTGAAAACGAAGCGACGCGCGAATAAATAAATTCTACATTTTCAATTTATTTTCTACTGTTAGAACCTCCTGCACACAGATATCACCCATGACAGACGGAGTTTCGTCGGCGCGAGGCTGTACGCGTTCTTTTTTTTTCAATTAATGCTCGACAAACATTACGTTTGAACAATTTATTCACAAAAATATTGTTTAATCCGTCAACGCCGATCAAACGGCAATTTATGCAGCCGCACTAAGCGAAACGATTAATATCGTATCGTTCGAAAATTTTTACCTGTCGAAAATATAGGACCGCAAGGGAAAACTGCATGCAAATGCGTACGCTATGGGGTTTACTGGAATTAATTCGCATTGACGATCAGAAATGACCGGTCATAAATTGATAATACGCTATATTTAAACGTGATAAGCGAAAAGCCGTAACAATTTCCGCGTGTATATAAGTTTACCCGCGTAAGTTTTGAGGGAACAAATTTTGTAAGACAAATTGTTGTAGACTCCTGACGAATGGCCCCGTAATATGTTCAGTTACAGTATAAAATTCTATACTCAGCATTTTCAATTAGAAAGCAGCTTTATATCTCTTAATCATTTAAGTAAATCACAATAAGATTGATATCAAACAAGTTATGTAATATTTGGAGTATATTAACGGATTAATTCATTTGACATTAATTCCCATTATAAAAATAATTTTCATTGATTTTGCATTAAAAAGTTCTGCGAACAGTACTGTTGTCAAAATTTAAACAAGCAATCATTTGAAGTCCACGACCGGATTAGTCCATTTTACATTAATCCCTGTGGGGAAAATAATTGTTAGATTTCCAAGCAGAGTAATCTCATCTTTCTTGTCATAAATTTAACATATTTCATTGATTTCGCGTTATGAACTTGTACAGAAATACTGCCCTCCAAATTCCCATAAGCAATCATTCGGCGTCCACGTCCGTTTTAATCCATCTGACAGTAATCCCTGGCGAAAAAATAATTTCTGCTCACGTGGGACTTTCGCGAACGAATCGAATTCCTGCGGTGTGGTTACACTTGACCGAACGCCGCCTGCTTTTTCTTGTATCACCGGGCCGTTCGCATAATTACGTGCAGCGGCGTACGTCACAGAGTTCGTACGTGCATGGGGATGTCCCGCGTGTGCGAGCGTCGGCGGGCAATACAATAATGCAATCGTTATCGGCCTCATTATCGGCCTATTGTACTTAGGCGTAACGTTGAAATTACTATCGAGCCGGCCGGGTCATAAATTTCGATAAACCGCGATATTGCGCCTGACGACCCACTCGTCATTTTGCCAGACGTAATCCGGAAAAACGTCGGGCGGCCGAAAGAACCGCAGGATTCGCCTCTTTTGCGTCGTTCCGCCGGCGAATTCCGTTTTCGCTCGGCCGCGCGCGCTCACACTGTCCGTTAAGCGGCTAATTAATTTTCGCGAACGCGATTGCGAGCGTAATCGCCGCGCGGCGGTTTGTCAGCGATGCGTTCGCCGCGATAATACGATTTAAAAACATTAACATGCATGAGCGGCACTTTCGGCGCTTTTTCGACTATTAAGCGGCACCGCGAAATTTCGCGTACATTTCTGATAAAGTTTTGCGCATGTCTTATGGGTATCGCGCCTATCATATACAGAGTTCCCGAAAATCTAGGCATAGGTTTGGGGATAGAAACAGTGCGCCGAAATATGAAAAAAAATTGATGCCAATATGTGGCCGATATGACGGTGATTACGTGAAACCTGTTATTCAATCATTTTCTATGTATTTATTATATCTTCTATGTGATGAAGTTGTTACCAACTTTTATAGAAGTGTTACCAACGCTAAACATCTGATGTATACCCCGCGTTCTACAAAGTTTTACGCATGTCTTATGGGTATCGCGCGTATCATATACAGAGTTCCCGGAAATCTAGGCATAGGTTAGGGGACAGAAATAGTGCGCCGATATATAAAAAATTTTGGTGCCAATATATGGCCGATATGACGGTGATTACGTGAAACCTGTTGTTCAGTAATTTTCTATGTATTTATTATATCTTCTATGTGATGAAGTTGTTACCAACTTTTATAGAAGTATTACCAACGTTAAACATCCGACGCATATCTCGCGTTCTACAAAGTTTTGCGCATGTCTTATGCGTATGGCGCCTATCATATACAGAGTTCCCGGAAATCTAGGCATAGGTTTGGGTATAGAAACAGTGCGCCGAAATAAGAAAAATGTTGATGCTAATATATGACCGATATGACGGTGATTATGTGTAACCTGTTATTCAATCATTTTCTATGTATTTATTATATCTCCTATGTGATGAAGTTGTTACCAACTTTTATAGAAGTGTTACCAACGCTAAACATCCGACGCATACCTCGCGTTCTACAAAGTTTTGCGCATGTCTTATGCGTATCGCGCCTATCATATACGACGTTTCCGGAAACCTAGGCATAGATTTGGGGATAGAAACAGTGCGCCGAAATATGAAAAAAATTGATGCCAATATATGGCCGATATGACGGTGATTATGTGAAACCTGTTATTCAATCATTTTCTATGTATTTATTATATCTTCTATGTGATGAAGTTGTTACCAACTTTTATAGAAGTATTACCAACGTTAAACATCCGACGCATATCTCGCGTTCTACAAAGTTTTGCGCATGTCTTATGCGTATGGCGCCTATCATATACAGAGTTCCCGGAAATCTAAGCATAGGTTTGGGTATAGAAACAGTCCGCCGAAATAAGAAAAATGTTGATGCTAATATATGACCGATATGACGGTGATTATGTGTAACCTGTTATTCAATCATTTTCTATGTATTTATTATATCTCCTATGTGATGAAGTTGTTACCAACTTTTATAGAAGTGTTACCAACGCTAAACATCCGACGCATATCTTGCGTTCTACAAAGGATTTCAGATATGGAACAAATCTAGCCTAATTGGTATATATAGAACAGGTATGAAATCCAGCCGTAATATTACATAAAATAAATCAAAATATGGGTACCGTCCGAAGGAAACTTGTAAAAAATCCATAATGGAAGTAGATTCGGTGCACAATTTTAATGTCACATAAAAAGACACGAACAATTAACCTTGTCGACAATGAGGTGAAACGTAGAAATGAAGATACGGATATACATACTTATGTGGGTTATTTAAGGACACTGTATAAAAGCTTCGAAGGATCTGCTCTCTTCTCAGAAATTCTGTATATGCCGGCAGGACCTTACGTTATTATACTCTCGCAATATTTCACCGGTTATGTCTCCGTGTCGTACATACCCTAGGCGATTCAACGTATTGTAAAGGGTGAATCAAGGAAGGTGTTACATTCGAACGTGACTTCGGCCGGGTATATTTTCGCAAGGAACAGTTCAGCATCGCTCTTACAGAACGTTTGTTACCTCGACCGACAAAGAAAAACTATTTAATATCAGATCGAAAACGTCTTGACCTGTATATCGTCACAGGTATATATTATACAGGAAACTAGAGACACGGCAATCGCTATACTATTTATAAACAATAACAATAATGCAAAGGAAACACTTAATGAAAAGTTACATTGTTGAATGCTGTGAAAATTGTAAATGCAGTATTAGAAAGTATACGGATGGAATGCACAATTATGGAAATTGCGAAGGTCGAAGATACGATGTTAACAGGTGGGAAAATGAAAAGAATAATTTTGGTAATGGCCAATATTGGAAGTACAATGTTAGAAGATGAAGCAATGATCAATTAATACATTCTAAGCTGTGAACATGGCAAGTGCAATAATAATAATGCAAAGGAAACACTTTAGTCTTAGTTATTAGACTTTCGTCTTTAACTACCGTTTGTCTTTTTGTCCGCCTGTCCTCTCGCTTATCCTTTGCCAATTCGTCTTGCGTCCCTTATCTAGATACCCATGTACGTCATCACACCGCAAGTCCCAGACGCATTAATTCCAATACACATACGTTCACTCATCCTCACACACATTTATACATATCATGTGACCACACCAATGGATATTTCAATAAATCAGTCACATCAACTCAACAATTATCAGCGACCGCACTCTCCCCCTTCATCGGGTCACATCCTACTCTCAAACTCGCAGTTACCTTTGGCAACGTTTCACAAAAATCTGACCAAACCGTACGATCTTCAAAGCGCACATTCCGTGTTTCATTAATGTAGGATCAAAAATTCGCGAAATAATAATGCGTATCGAATGCGAAAAGTTAAGTGTGATGTGTGATGTGTGGCGTGAACGACGACGCATATAACAAAAGAAGGTTGAAGATGTTGTTCATATTGGGCAGTCGAAGACGGACGGTCAAAGACGAAAGACGTATAAAGACGAAGTCCGTCGAGCAACGACGCACTTAAAGACGTAAAAGACGCGAACAATTTGAAAGACGTATCTTAACCCATTGACTGCCACGCGTATTTACCGCGTCTTGCCTTGGGTGCCGCGGTTTTATTTGAAAGAAGACATGGAGTTTTACAAAATATAATAATATTAATTATTATATTATATTATAATAATTAAAATATAATAATATTATATTATATTATATTATAATATTAATTATTACTGATATAATATTGTAATGGCATTTACAGTATTTTTATTGAAAAGAAACACCACGAGATAACTCGTAGCTGGTAGTTTTAATACAGACGCTTACTACGAGATATCTCGTAGTTGGCAGTCAATGGGTTAATGTTTGCTTAATTTCTTCCGTGTGTGCAAAATTTGTGTTATCTTTATATTTCTTATAATAAACGATTTTGTTTCCTTTTCTATTATAGTAGGGGAAATCATTTTTATTCTAACCTGAAAGTTTTCCCCTACATTAACCGTTTGACTGCTAAGCAATTCTTGCAAGAACGCACGAAAACTGCGGGACATATTTTGACTTGATGTTGTCCAATAAAACACTCTCATTTAGGCAAATATCAATCAATTTTAATAATTCTTTTCGTATTATAAAGAAACAATATTAATTGTGGTTGTGAATAAGAAATAATAAACATTAAATTGTTTTCTTCTTTGAAAATTAAAATTTATAAAAAGATAACTTAAAGTTTATTGATCTTCTCTTATGATCAGCACGTAAAGGATCATTTTGATTAGGGGAAGATCACTGATTCTTACATGAGAAATTTATGTATGTTTTGCCGCACAAATAACGTGAAGACCTTTTACAACAAGCGCAAATAAGGCGGGATCGCCTGATCCCGCTCCTTCTGTTGCTACACACCGCACATTGTCGTAAGTTACGTCCCGATAATTTTTCAAGCGCAAATTTTTTGGTTGATGAAGATGGTTGTGTTGACGCGCTCTTTTTATGATTCATCCACTCCTTTTCGATATCGTCAATAATTTTCGTTGTGAATTTACTATGTTCATTCCCACGGACCAACAAAGATACACTGAAACTCGCAGCGCAAAAGCGCTGCGTTGCGGTTTTCGAGACAAACGAACGCAGCGCTTTTAATATAACGGTTAATATAAACCAATGAGAATTTTCATGATTTGGTAAAATTTACCTTGGCCCTGCGACACTTAGTACTCTCAGACCGTCGTGCACATATATCTTTTCCCCAGTAATTATCACCGCCAGAGACGTCACCGCGAGTTTTCGGTACATCTGGGCGAGGTTCATTAATCTCGCCGAACGTTCTTCCAGCGAGCAGGAAACGGAAACGACGAATTCAGTCTGCCTTTGTAGCGTAGCACTCCGTGCCCCGTTAATATCCGTCCAATGATTCGCTAATGAAGTGTAACGCCGTTTCGCGATATATAGAGACGTGCCCGAGATAAAACAACGTTTAATGGCGTCGGTTTCCCATTGCATCGCGAGCGTACAATTACCGATAGTTGCGGAGGTGTCGCTCTGACGATCAATGGAATCTAAGCAAAAATAAGTTCCGAAAATGGATTAAGCACGGTGCAAGGCGAGAAAAACAACACGCATTTCTTTACAATCACCAACTGACACAGCATTATTTGACATGCTGACCTGAATAAAACGAAAAAGGGACGCAAGAGGTTAAATAAAATGTAAACCACACCCCAAAATTAGCAACGGTTCTCGAGTTATGAGCAAAAATAAATTGATAAATAGCGAAAAATAAGCCGAAAATAGGCGAAAAATGGCAAAAAATCTCAAATTTTTTTTTTGTTTCGGACCGATACCGTTCGATAAAGGATAATTTGCCCTGAAGATATACCACTTTCCGCGCGCTGAACTCTTCATAGTTTCCGAGATATCACGATTTTAAAAAAGCAAAAAAAAATTTTTTTCAAAGTTGCTGATCGCGATTGAACCCACGTGAAAGTACGTCCAAAGAGCTTTAAGAAAACCTATATTACTTATAGGTTTTGGTCGCTAGTTTAGTCGTGACAGGGACTTGAAGAAATCGTGAAAATATAAGGTGTCATTTTTGCGAAAAAATGATGGGTCACCGATTTTATCGCCCTTTTAACACATCAAAGGGGGTCTAAAATGACTCGGAAAAATGAAAGGCGCACCCCGAAATTCGTAATAGTTCCGGAGATATGGCTAAAAATGTATGGAAAAATCGTGAAAAACAAGCCTAAAGATGAGGTCAAAAATTAAAACCCTACCGATCGATTTGTAATTGTGTCAAATAAAAAAGGGTGTAAACAGAATTAAAGAAATCGTAGCCGAGTCGAAAAATTCGGAATAGTTTCCGAGACATGACAAAAAATGGATTCAAAAACCCAGGAAAAACACGAGAAAAAACACGTTTCCTTATAATCACCAACTGGCGAATTATTACTCGACTTGCTTACCTAAATCAAATGATAAAGGATTGTTAGAGATTGAGTGCAATGTAAACCGCATCCCAAAATTAGCAATAGTTTTTGAATTGTGTCGGCGCGTTGACGGAAGGCCGGAAGATCGACCTGCGTAGAAATTAAGGCTGCGAAAAAGGGATAAAAGATCGTCGCACGTTTCCCCACCCTCGTAAGTTTCTATTCCGCGCCGGCCTCCCTTGATATTAGCCCCTGTGACGCGTAGCCTTTGAAAGGGTGTGCGAAGAATTAACCGCCCTCTCCTGCCTCGCGCGCTCGCTAAAGCGTGCGGATGAAAATTACGATTTAACGGTCTCGCTCGTCAGTAAATCCAACGAGGGAGAAGAAGCTGCGGTTCACCTCTTACCAGGAAGTATGTAGCGATACGAAGTGCACGCGCGTTTGTCACGTGCGACGCGAATGAAGACGGCGGACATCGGAGATTGGAGACATTTTTTCGGCCGCCAAATTTCTTACTTATGTGATGATAGCGGTTTTCGTAATTTTACGGAAATTTGTTACACGGCGTTAGAGGTCTTTATGATTTTACCGAAGTTCGTTATTTACTAGCCGGTTTACATCAACAACTTCGACAATTGTTCATTTGTTGCGGTGGATAAGCTTTTCAATGGATGCCGGAAAGTAGTGATATTTTTTCAGCGGCGAAATTTGACGTTACTAAATTTCACCCATGACTTTGATCTCGGAAGATATCGGGGTGAAAAATAAAAATTTTAGATTTCATCCATAAAAAGCCAAACCATCTCATATAACTCGTACACGCTTGTATTATTTCATATCATTTTCGTACAGTAAAGTAAAAATATTTTGAAGGAAAACAATACTTCTCGTATCATCTCAAATAATTTCCGTAAAGCAAAAAAAAAAACATTTTACTTCATTACGTTCGAAATATTCCCTTTTATACAAAACCGAAGCAAGCCCCCGAAAAACGTAGTTTCCGCATCATCTCAAGCAATTTCGGCACTTCTGAGGGCCGAAAACGCGAAATCGTCCGATTTACGATCTGAAAGCAGATTCGGTTTCTGTGCGTTTTACACGTCAAGCAACTGTCCTAAAACGATTC
This sequence comes from Cryptocheilus praepositus, assembly GCA_033815515.1. Lineage (NCBI taxonomy): Eukaryota > Metazoa > Arthropoda > Insecta > Hymenoptera > Pompilidae > Cryptocheilus > Cryptocheilus praepositus. Next base: position 3,592,496 of record JAWWQZ010000190.1, read on the forward strand.
GATCGAACGATTTCGAAAGAAAGAAATTAGTTGGGCCGTTTGTTCACACGCCGTCAGACAACCGCGCGCCTAAAAGATTCAGATCGACAACAGTCAAGAACGGGTTACGAGACCGCCGCCGAACGGTCCTCCGGGGTTGCATCGTTTCGAAGTTTTCCAAATGCGCGGCTTTTCTCGCGACGGCTCTCGAGGAGAGAGGCGGCGGCCGAGCAGATTGAGCGGCGACAAATTAGGGACGAAAATCAGCATTAAGTATTCTCGCGTGGCGGGAGTCGCGCGGAATCCTGTGGGAAATAACGCCCTGTACCGGCTTGTGTTCCTGTTTGTCGTCGTCGTAGTCGGCGTCGAGGTTGCTTTGAAATATTCAGCGGCAGGCTGCGTGTGCGGAGGCAGAGTGATCGTCGACTTCGCGATGTCGAAGATTGAGGAGAGTGCGAGGCTCGCAGTTTCGCGAGATGCGCGGAAAATCGGTACAATAAAACCTGTTTTTGTGCGGTCCTTTTTTGTGCGATTTTTTTTTATGCGGTATATGAATCTAAGCGGCGTTAGCACCAGTTTAATGTTTCCTATCAATGTACATGTACATGTTGTGGACGAAATATATGAATGTGTAATTAATCGAAACGTTACCGAAAACGCGTCAACGTTATTATCTGAAATTAGTGCGCTCGCACATAACATCGGCGGAGAAGGCTTTGATTCTTTTGGCGATAATGACCTGGACGAGATGATTGAGGACCAAACTGTCGATGATAGTGACATTATCAATAGTTTGATAGATTATAAAAATGGACAAGAAGAACCGGAATCTACTACAGCAGATAAAATATATGCAGGGATCCAAATCTCGAAAAAATTGGAAACGCATTTTCTTAAAATAGATACCAATGCGGAAAGACGCTTAAAATTCCAAAAAGAACTGAGATCATGCATGTCTCACTATCGTGGCGTTTACAAGCAACTGACCAGTCGACCGTCGTCACAAAAACTGATCACTGAGTTTATGGTACCAAAAAACAAATCAATTGAAATCCTATCTTCAAGCGACGAAAGCGATTTTCAACCAATCCATCACAAGAAGATGCGCGTTTTGGATTACGACGAGTAGCAGCAAACTATTTAATGTATAATGTGAACATTTCTCCATGTATATGTACAATGAAGAATTAAATATTTTTACAATTTCTTTAGGTCTAATTTAATTATTTAATTTAATTGAAAGCATTCTCTCATCTATTTCATAAATCATTGATGTATTTTCTAAGTCCGACTTTTTTTATGCGGTCCCTATCCACCGCATAAAAAAAATTTAGGTACTATATCGCACAAAATTGTTTATTATATGTAAGAATTTATAAAATTTTCGAATATTTTTTTGTACGATTTCTTTTATGCGATCCCTATCCATCGCACAAAAACAGGCTTTATTGTAGAGAGAAGTGTTATGCGCTGGTCCCGATGTTTATATTATTTTCATCTGTGCCTATATCAATATCTGTTTTGATAACCCATTTCTGATGATTGTAAGTGATTGTAATTATGTAATCGGGATGTCTTCGTTTTAATATTAACAAGTTGACTGCCGTGTGTATTTTACTATATTAAAACCGCAACGTGATGAAGTACTACAGAATACGATTGAATTGTGCAAGATGAAAATTATGCGAAGGTATCGGAGGCCGAAGAATTGAATCACTATTTAATATTAATTGCATTTACAAAATGTGTGTATAAATAAAATGTATAAATGTGTATAAACAAAATGTATAAATGCTTCCGATTGGGTATTTTTTTAATTTTTTCGTGAGGTCTTTTGTGTCGGTCACCCATGACTACCACGGGAATCAACGTGTTAACACGTTGACTGCCGTGCGTATTTTACTATATTAGAACGACGACGCTAAGAAATACTACAGCGTTTAATGGAATTACGCAAAATATAAATGATGTGCAGGTACTGGGGACCAAAGGATCGCATCACTATTCTAACAACATCTGCATTTATAAAATAATAATTGCGACCCATTGCGACCCAACATTGTTGACTGCCACGGTGGTCACCGGTGACCGGCGCAAAAGATTTTACTAAAAATGCAAAAAACTCGCCATGAAGCCTATTTGCAATCTTGTAAAAGCATTTGATATCGGGACAGCGTTTCAATATTTTTTCTTCTAACCTTCTAACAATGCTATTTTACACAAAATTCTTTATTGTTTGTTTATCGCACACTCTTTACGATTCTTTAACGATTGCTGATAAGCTGAAAACAAAAATGATTGTGTGCGGATTTATCCGCTCCAGGTGATAATGATCAGTTTTTGTTTGCGGATTATTCCGTCAAATGATGCAAATAGGTTAATGTACGCGACCAAAGGGTGGCATCAAAATTAATGAAGTAACGGATGTCGAAAATAAGGGGAAAATTAACTGAACGTGTGCAAATGACTAAAAAACTATAATTTAACGTCGATATATATTAACTATGTTTAACTATATGCAAACGATAATGTACCGCAAAAACAACTCTAACTAGATTAAATGAAGAGAACCAAAGAAATCTGAACACCTAACACCAAATTACCAAATGCCTAACCAGCAAAGTACGCTTGGCAGTCAACGTGTTAATGTGCGCGACCAAAGGATGGTATCAAAATTAATGAACTAACTGATGTCGAAAATAAGGGGAAAATGAAGTGAACGTGTGCAAATGACTAAAAAAAAACTATAATTGAACGTCGATATATATTAATTATGTTTAACTATATGCAAACGATAATGTACCGCAAAAGCAAACTCTAACTAGATTCAATGAAGAAAACCAAAGAAATCTGAGCGCCTAACACCAAATTGCCAAATGCCTAACTCACGAAGCTGATGTGGTCTCGCCCGAAACCAAAATCGTAATTCCTCTACTTTGCATCGTGAACGGATCCTACCCAATCGCTCACGTCCTATCCCTCCTACAAACGTTACCCGGTCGCATATGTACTTAACATGCTTGGAAACAATAAGCAGGCCACCCACTTATCTTCATTCACAAATACCCAAGTAGGCCAAAAGTAATACAATACAACTGATCCGGAAGAAACATGTCTTACCATTTTGTACCATTAGTTCTCCACCCTACACTTCTTTCACCCCCAGCAGTATATTAACACTTAAACGACCGTTTATGAGATTTCTCTGTGTATTTTCTGACAATGATTGAACTTCAAAGAATAAACAACCTAATAGAATAACAGCGGATGGCCGTAGTCACAATTAGTAGAGAAAGAGTTAAAAAATAAATGTGCTACAGTTCAGCTTTAGATGGTTTTCTGCGTCGTTGCCGATTTCTATTGTGTCGCAGTTGTTCGCATTTTAACGCGATCACACTTATGTAATGATATAAGTGTCAGTTATTATATTGATTGATTGTATCTATAGTGGCATAAAAACGTTCGGCAAATATCTTTTGAGATATTGGAAAAGTATTTCTTAAGACACACTTTTTAATATAGGAATAGTTTTGGATCTAAATGTCACAAGCGCGTATGAATTCATTATTTTAAATAATAATGCTAATGAATGCTAAAGAATATTTGGTTCCGAATATTAAATAAATAGCTATTTTATAATTTGCAAATTATATTTTTCTGAACCGAATATAAATAAAATATACGAATAAAAATGAAATATTATTTCCTGAACCGAAAATAGATGTTGCGAGTATATTTAATTACAATAAACTTATTCAATACCTTTTTAACATTGTATATATATCTACTCAACATTTTGTGCTACTAACAATATTTGTGCTACCAGTAATATTAAAAATGACGAACACGCACTTCGGTTAATTACAATTACTTTCGTTAAAAATTACAAAGACGTATCGTTTGAAACTGCAAAATGACTGAGTAGAAAAATGAAAGTGACAAAGGACACAAATTACAGCTACCTTAACTTCGGCGACTGTATAAATAATGAGAAGTTTCATCAAAATCGACTTTACGTCCCATCCTACAGCACCACTTTAAAACGAGGCATCGACTATCGAGGTATTAATATGCAAATCGTTAGCGGAAGAAGTTAACTAGTTACCCCAGGGAGATTTACGATAACCAGAAAACAGGCTATGCGTTTACGACTTTCGCGATTTACAACAAAACCGAAGTAGGATGGCAAAGAATAATACAGAAACTAACGCACGATTGCCCGGTTTTCATTTCTCAGTCATTCACGTCCACTGAAGTCAAGTGACCTTTTTTTCTTCCCTTCTCACTAGCAAAAAACATAATAAGTAAACATTATAAGTAACTAACGTTGACGTCTGTTCGATGAAGAACAGAATAAAATAATTAATTTTACAATGGAAAGTAACACATGTTTTTCAAAGAACTCCTGAAAAGGAAATTCTTGTTTTGAAACACGTAGGGCAATGAATTAGTTTAATAAAAACTATCCAACCTATAATGTAAAACAAAGTTTTATTAATTTTGTTAATGTTTATTAACGTTTGTAAATTTTTTCACTATTGTTTTTCATCATTGTTCGTCTATCTAACTTCAACTACCTGATATTGGTGTACAAGGAAATTCCAACTACTGCGCACATAATAGAATGTTTGAACAAAGCGAAATCAAGATTTTTACTTTTTTAAGAGAGATATGATTATTTTTTTTACACGTAAGCTGGATATCTAATCTCAGCTCATTAGTGAGTGGAAGCTTGAAAAGTGCGTTTTTAACGGATTAGAACCGTTATTGGATAAATCGTATCGCAACGATCAATTTGAGTGTGGAAAAACGTGCACAGTGACTCACTTTGTTATACAGACTCTTTTTGCTGAAGTCTGCGAGATACACGTTCATCTTGTACCTCAAGTTTAGCCAACAAACAATAAAGAATATATGAATGAATATACGCCCGCATAAAAAAGTTTGGAGCAGTTTACTAGTTTTACCTAAATTAAAATTGTCCCCATTTGCGAATCCCCTCGTCTTCTTAGAAAGATTTTTTTTTTGCCACAATAATGCCTCACTTAAAATGCCCACACACATTGCAAGATGCAAATGATAATCGACAGAAAACTATGTTTAAACTGAAACGTGAATAGGCTTTATGCTACGATTAACAGATGCTTCAAACTTATGTTGGCGGATGCATATTGAGAATTCAGGAAACTCGTCATTTACACAACAGAAAAACAACACGCATTTCTTTACAATCTTCAACTGACAGAGTATTATTTGATCTGCTTACCTAAATGAAATGAAAAGGAGCGCAATAGGTTAAATAAGATGTAAACCGCACCCAAAAATTAGCAAAGTTATCTGGAGTTATGAGCAAAAATAAATTGATAAATAACGAAAAATAAGCCGAAAATAGGCGAAAAATGTCAAATTTTTTTTTTGGTTTGTACCGATACCATTCGATAGAGGGTAATTTGCCCTGAAGATAGACCACTTTCCGCACGCTGAACTCTTCATAGTTTCCGAGATATGACGATTTTAAGAAAGCAAAAAAAAATTTGTTTCAAAATTGCTGATCGCGATTAGTCCCGCGTGAAAGTGCGTCCGAAGAGCTTTAAGAAAACCTATATTACTTATAGGTTTCGTTCACTAGTTTAGACGGGACAGAGCCTTGAAAAAATCGCGAAAATCTTAAGGTTGCCATTTTTGCCAAAAAATGATGGGTCACCGATTTGATTGCCCTTTTAATATATCAAAGGGGGTCCAAAATACCTCCGAAAAATGCAAGGCGCACCCCAAAATTCGCAATCGTTCCGAAGATATCGCCAAAAATGTGTGGAAAAATCATGAAAAACGAGCCTGAAAATGGGGTCAAAAATTAAAACTCTACCGATCGACTTGTAATTGTGCCAGATGAAAGGGGGTGCAAAGAAACTTGGAAAAATTGCAATCGCGCTGAAAGATTCGAAATAGTTTTTGAGATATGACAAAAAATAGATTGAAAAATCGAGAAAAACATAAGAAAGACACGGGTATTTTAACAACCAGCAACTAAACGTAAATCAGTTGACTTGCTCACCTACATGAAATGAAAAGGGTCAACAGAGACTCGAAAAAATTCAAATCGTGCCCCAAAATTTGCAATAGTTCTCGAGTTATAAGCAAAAATAAGGGGAACAAATAAGAAAAATAAGCTGAAAATAGACGAAAAATGTCAAATTTTTTTTTTGTTTCGGACCAATACCATTCGGTAGAGGGTAATTTGCCCTGAGAATAGACCACTTTCCGCGCGCTGAACTCTTCATAGTTTCCGAGATATGACGATTTTAAGAAAGCAAAAAAAAATTTGTTTCAAAATTGCTGATCGCGATTAGTCCCGCGTGAAAGTGCATCCGAAGAGCTTTAAGAAAACCTAATTACTTATAGGTTTCGACCGCTACTTTATTCATGACAAAGCCTTGAAGAAATCGTGAAAATCTTAAGGTATATCCCTTGCCATTTTTGCGAAAAAATGATGGGTCACCAATTTGATTGCCCTTTTAATATATCAAAGGGGGTCCAAAATACCTCCGAAAAATGCAAGGCGCACCCCGAAATTCGCAATAGTTCCGGAGATATCGCCAAAAATGTGTGGAAAAATCGTGAAAAACGAGCCTGAAAATGGGGTAAAAAATTAAAACTCTGCCGATCGACTTGTAATTATGCCAGATGAAACGGGGTACAAAGAGACTTGGAAAAATTGCAATCGCGCTGAAAAATTCGAAATAGTTTTTGAGATATGACAAAAAATAGATTGAAAAATCGAGAAAACATAAGAAAAACACGGGTTTTTTAACAACCAGCAACTGAAAGTAAATCAGTTGAATTGCTCACCTATATGAAATGAGAAGGCCGACAGGGACTCAAAAAATATTGAGCCGGTAAGTGAAACACCGCAAATTAAAAAGCAGAAGTCTTATGAGTAGATTTCACACGAAGCAGAAACATCGTGAAATGAGAATGTACAAAGTGCATCACGAAATTGTATGGTGGCGGCATCTACCATCTCGCGGTTCAAACTTGTTCTGAATGGCCAATTGCATCTGCCGATCATGCAGTTCTCTAACCATATCTTTTTTCCCGTTCCAGACGATTTCTAATAGTCGACGAACAAGCAGAATGAATATTATCGTTTACAACACGCTTTCGGGACTTGTTCGCCGAAATCATTTAGGCAGCTTAGCGGTAAGTTATGTGCTGTTGCACTTATTTCATTCTGTCACAACAAATCACACGTGGCACAACGTTAAACAATTTTATTTTGCCGCTTCTCTAACCTTGTTCGTACTTAACTCAAATAGAAGAAGAAGTTAACTATTTCTACAATGTTACTTCCGCGAGAACTTAAGTTAAACACAGTCATACAATAGACACTGTGTGATATTATTCGTATTCTTAAAAATACAAGTAAAAGTAGGCTAATTCTGCAATATTATTGCCTGGATAATTTAAGTTAAAAACAGTGACAATTGATAATGTTTACAACATGTGTAATATTGAAAGCATTTATAAAAATACAAGAAAAAGTCTGTTAATTTTGCAATTATTATTTCCGTGATCATTTAAGTTACGCGCATTGACAAAAGGTAATGTTCACAAAATGTGTAATATTGAAAGTATTTATAAAAATACAAGGAAAAGTTTGTTAATTTTGCAATTATTATTCCTGCGATCATTTAAGTTACGCGCAGTGACAAAAGGTAATGTTCACAAAATATGCAGTATTGAAAGTATTTACAAAAATACAAGAAAAAGCTAGCTAATACCATACCAGAGATACTGTGTGATATTTGTATGGACAAAAGTATAAGAAGTCAGCCTATTCTGCAATATTAGGTCCCTGATACTTTAAATTACGCGTAGTTATACCATAGACGTTGATATAATATCAGTTAAAGCATATCAGAAATATTCACAGACTTCCATTTTGCACACATTTCAGCTGAGACGCTGTAGTACAAAATGTGAAAAGACAGAGGAAGAAGAACCGGCTATACCAGTAAGCCCATTAGCAAAGGTTTATTCTTCATATAATCAAAAAGGACATGGAAAGATGTATGATAATAAACCGTTCAAAATGCCCTTAGAAGTAGGCAAAACGTATAGCTGGTGTTTGTGCGGTGAAAGCAAGAGTCAACCACTGTGTGATGGCACGCATAGAAACCAAGCGTTACGTATAAATCTCAAACCTATAAAGTTCGCAGTGACAGAGACAAAAGAGTATTGGATCTGCAACTGTAAGCGAACGAAGAACAGGCCATTCTGCGATGGCACACATCTGACCATTGTTACGAAGACTACAAAATCAGAACACTAGTTGTCTCAAATAAGCGGAATGCTTTACTCAGCAGCATAACGACTGTGTGATGAAGAACGAATTCTACAGGATGCGGAATCATGAAACATTGTACTGTGACACGCATGTACATATGGTAATTAGATACATGTAAATAAATATATGAAGTTTCCTATCTGAATTTTGTATATAGTCAAAATAATAATGATATCTCATGATAAACTCATCTATTATACGTTTTCATTCGCCTGGTCTTTATCTGTACAAAAGGATGGAAACAGAAATGTTTTAAGTGGTGTACGTCATAGTAAACCCCATGAAAATAGCAGTAATCAGCCTAAACCTTAGAAAAATAATAACGATATCTCATGATAAACTTATCGATTATACTTTTTTGTTCGCCTGGTCTTTATCTGTACAAAAGAATGGAAACAGAAATTTTTTAAATGGTATACGTCATAGTAAACCCCATGAAAATAGCAATAATCAGCCTAAACCTTAGAAAAATAATAACGATATCTCATGATAAACTTATCGATTATACTTTTTCGTTCGCCTGGTCTTTATCTGTACAAAAGGATGGAAACAGAAATTTTTTAAATGGTGTACGTCATAGTAAACCCCATGAAAATAGCAATAATCAGCCTAAACCTTAGAAAAATAATAACGATATCTCATGATAAACTTATCGATTATACTTTTTTGTTCGCCTGGTCTTTATCTGTACAAAAGGATGGAAACAGAAATTTTTTAAATGGTGTTCGTCATAGTAAACCCCATGAAAATAGCAATAATCAGCCTAAACCTTAGAAAAATAATAACGATATCTCATGATAAACTTATCGATTATACTTTTTTGTTCACCTGGTCTTTATCTGTACAAAAGGATGGAAACAGAAATTTTTTAAATGATGTACCTCATAATAAACCCTGTGAAAATAGCAATAATCAGCCTAAACCTTAGAAAACATATTCCTGTCTGTATCATTAGCAACGATATTAGATTTCTTTGTCAGTTCGAATCAGCCCACCCTAAGATCCATTCGGTAACCTGCAAAATGAACATATTCACTCACCAATGTTGACTTGTCAGCGCACCACTGCAACTCGCTGCAATGAAGGTGCATCACTCCTCCTGGATGTTTCTTGAGCACTTTTCACTTTTCACTAATTGATTCAAAATCGCACGCTGGCACTGTTGCACTATTATATACCGAAACTATTTTGGATTAAATGTTTAACAAAACTTTAATATAAAAATTCGTGATTTTTTGTGAACATTGTGATATATTTTCTAACAAACGCTTGATGAGACTTTTTTAAAGTAAATCATATAACTACCATGACCCGTAATACTTTCTCAAATAAATTATTCAGTAAAATAAGCAACAAAATTGTAATTATATGTTCACCGTGTATCGCAAAATATTTTTTAATAAAATAGTCAATAATATTTTTACAAATTACTTGCGCGTTAATTTAATTTTGCAAACATCTACATGCACGGAGTGACTTTATGAACAAATCGTACAAATTGTAAAAAACAAAAGTTGTAATTATATGTTCACCGCGTATCGCAAAATACTTTTTAATAAAATAGTCAATAATATTTTAACAAATTACTTGCACGTTAATTTAATTTTGCAAATATCTACATGCACGGAGTGACTTTATGAACAAATCGTACAAATTGTAAAAAACAAAAGTTGTAATTATATGTTCACCGCGTATCGCAAAATATTTTTTAATAAAATAGTCAATAATATCTTTACAAATTACTTGCGCATTAATTTAATTTTGCAAACATCTACATGCACGGAATGAGTTTATGAACAAATTGTACCATACACGTGCATTGTAAGGTAGTATTACGTGTAAAAGCGGTAGTAGAATTTGTTCGAATAAAATTTGTTTGAATAAAATTTGCACGAAAAAAATTATTTGACTAGAATTTCTTTGAATAAAATTTGTTTGAATAAAATTTACACAAAAAAAATTGTTTGACTAGAATTTGTTCGAATAAAATTTGTTTAAATAAAATTTGCACGAAAAACATTATTTGACTAGAATTTCTTTGAAAAAAATTTGTTTGAATAAAGTTTACACGAAAAAAATGGTTTGACTAGAATTTGTTCGAATAAAATTTGTTTGAATAAAATTTACACGAAAAAAATTGTTTGACTAGAATTTGTTCGAATAAAATTTGTTTGAATAAAATTTACACGAAAAAAAATTGTTTGACTAGAATTTCTTTGAATAAAATTTGTTTGAATAAAATTTACACGAAAAAAATTGTTTGACTAGAATTTGTTCGAATAAAATGTGTTTGAATAAAATTTGCACGAAAAAAATCGTTTGACTAGAATTTCTTTGAATAAAATTTGTTTAAATAAAATTTGCACGAAAGAAATTGTTTGACTAGAATTTGTTCGAATAAAATTTGTTTGAATAAAATTTGCACGAAAAAAAATTTTTGACTAGAATTTCTTTGAAAAAAATTTGTTTGAATAAAATTTGCACGAAAAAAATTGTTTGACTAGAATTTGTTCGAATAAAATTTGTTTGAATAAAATTTACACGAAAAAAATTGTTTGACTAGAATTTCTTTGAAAAAAATTTGCACGAAAAAAATTGTTTGACTAGAATTTCTATGAATAAAATTTGTTTGAATAAAATTTGCACGAAAAAAATTGTTTGACTAGAATTTCTCCGAATAAAATTTGTTTGCAAAGAATTATACGTGGAAGAATTCAATAAAACTAATTATTGGCCCAGCGTGCGCTTAAATCACACAGAAATATTGCACTTTTCACTAAGTTATCCCAAACAGCTACCTGATGAGGCGGACCCTTTAACCAAAAAAACGTACGTGTTACACACCAGACACGCAAAAAATTACGTCCCTAAGTATTCGTGACCTATTTGCAGGTGTGCATTCGTGGCCTATTTACAGGTGTGTGTTCTTGACCTACTTACAGGTATGCATTCGTTACTTTTCAAACGCTAACGGTCATTTACGCAAAATACATATATCCGCGAAATGAAATAAACGTGACAAACATATGTATTACCGTCTGTTATAAATTGTGAAAAAATTCTTAATCGCACGTAGATAAATTTTGTAATATTGTAATTTTACAGAAAACTTTTATGGAAACGGACTACTTTTCACAATCGGAGTAAAGTAACGAACTAATAAAAGCAGTACCACGATCGTTGTATTACTACGCCAACCGTTAACACCCCTCCCCTCCCCCCGCCCCCCGAAAACCCTTGGCGAACCGTTAATTTTTCGATATATTTCCGACGAAATAATGCATAAATCGGAATTTTGCCGAACTCCCGTTGCGTCATGCACAGCTACTCATATTTCGCTAAAATTTGGCAACGCTACTGACTCAAAAAGGGGGTAAACTCACCGGTGATGATACTCGAGTAATTATTGCGACAATGCAACGATTAGCTTCCATCTTAGTCGCAAAAGGGTACGTTCTTGCGAATTTTGGCGATCGCGAATACCTGAGAACAAAATCAGTTTTATCAGTTAAATCCAGCATAGCGGACCCCAAAATTATGACATCCAGGTTGCCCTCGCGCTAAATTTACGACTGAGACTATTTGAGGAGCCGAGAAATGTCTAAAACCGGTAAAATTTGAGGAAAAATCGGAGCTTACCGATACAGGAGTCACCTCCGGGGTTTCCACAATTGAACTGAGGTTTTCGCGCGCAAGACGCCCCTGATTGGTCGCCCTCCGATCGTGTTTTGTTACGCTCTATTGGCGCGCAGTTTAAAACCAATCGAACAAACAAAATAACCTCTCAACGGTACCTTTTACGAAAAATTGACGAACATCCCCGTAATTCAGGATTCTTAATTTTACATGTAACACGTTATTTCGCCCGGAAATTGCACATTCGTTTGCGTGCAGTATTTCCATGTCGTATTTATGGATACTCGTTCCGCATACTCGTTCCGCAAAGAAAGTACCGTACGAAAACAACCGTCGAATGGTTGCGGAGTTCGATATCCAGACATTCGTTTTTTTTAACACCCCAAATAAAGGTGCAAGCTTTTAATTACGCAGCGACGAATGCAGGGAGTCCTGCGTGCGAGCGATTGGTTAAGGTGAAAGCGTACAGCTAATCAAAGCCATAGGAGCGGAAGACCGATGCACCTGCGACTGCGTGAACGAACGGCTGGATCCCAATCACTTCTCGCTCTTCGTTATTTGAAGTTTAAATAGTGGCCGTCCATTGCAAAGAGGCGAGATCCAGGAAACACACGAAGAGTCGGTCTCGGTACTTACGGAGTTCCTTCGCAAATCGTCGATCCTACTTTCCCAGCATGAAGTCAGCGTAAGTTTTAGCAGGGTCGGTTTTATCTTGGTCGGCGTCCGACTGTTAGGTTATTACGTAGTGGGAACCTGTCGGCAGGGACATTAATAGTATTTCTCTGGTATGTCGCCAAGCCGAAGTGGTGGTTGTTCATTTTATGTGGTGTATTGAGGTTGTTTGACTGGATATCATATCCGAGAAAGTCGATAATGCGTTGAGACATATTGGAGAGAATCAGTGACTCAACAGGTGTTACGATGCAGTTGTCAGTTATTGTTTGCTTGATCTCTTTGGCGTAAGGTTCTAAGATTTGTAGTCCTGCGCTTGATGCAGTGAAGGGTGTGCTTGAATTTTTGTGCAGGCGTACCAAGGGACCCACTGGAACTAAAGGCCAAAATGGTCGCTCGCATCAGAACAGCAGCAGTTCTAAAGATCCAGTGCAAGTGTTCTGCCGTTTGAGACCGATGCTACATCCAGCGGATATACCGTGTATGAGAATTGTGTCTGACACAACCGTGATCATCACGCCGCCAGAGACTGCAGTGAACTATCGCAATGCGAGCAAAGTGATACAGACATCGTTTAGTCATGTTTTTGGACCTGACGATTCCCAGAGCACAGTGTTCAATGTGGTGGCACTGCCGCTGATTGAGAGTCTTATTAATGGAAAAAACGGTCTTTTGTTCACATACGGGGTGACTGGAAGTGGGAAGACACACACAATGACTGGAGACTTGAATGATCCAGGCATTATGCTGCGAAGTTTAGATGTAATTTTTAATAGTATAGCCAATTATCAAGCTAAGAAATTTGTCTTTAAGCCGGATAAGTTGAACGGGTTTGATGTGCAGAGTGAAGCAGATGCTTTACTTGATAGACAAAGCGAACTACGTGAAAGAATTATGACTCCGCACAATGGTAAAACAGTAAGAATGTAAGTCAAACATAGAACACATTAATGGTTCCTTTTTAATAATAGTGTAAACAAAGCATTCTGTAATATATACTTTGTTATATTGTGCAGGGGACATAAGAAAGTTGATAGTGATATTGATAGTAATCCAATTACTATATGCCAACCTGATCAAGTTCAAACTGTAACAGTTGATGAAGACAATGTTTACGCTGTGTTTGTAACTTATGTTGAAATTTACAATAACAGCGTATGTGATTTACTTGATGACGAGGAAATGAGATCAAAGTAAGAACACTTTATACAACTTACTTTTCAATCTTTAGTGAAACCATTAATAATGAAATTCAACCATTGCAGATCGTTGCAAGTCAAAATTATTCGCGAAGACGGTAATCGAAATATGTATGTACATGCGGTTAACGAGGTAGAAGTAAAAAGTACAGAAGAGGCATTAGAAGTGTTTCAACGTGGGCAACGCAAAAGACGTGTCGCACATACTGCACTGAATGCTGAATCTAGTAGATCTCATAGCGTTTTTACCATTAGACTTGTACAGGTACTGAACTATCAAAAAATATAAAATATGTATTAATGTATAACAACCATTTTCTTATTAAAATAATATTTTAGTTATACATTAATTACTTATATATACATTTAGCATCAAGTAATAACTTAATATATAGATAACTCTTGTTGTCTTAGATTACTATTGATAGATTATAGTTAATAACTTACTTTGATTTTTTTAGGCACCATTAGATTCGCAAGGAGAGTACGTCATTCAAGACAGACGAGTACTCTGCATTAGTCAATTGTCTCTCGTAGATTTAGCAGGTAGCGAACGAACAAATCGTTCGAAGAATACAGGACAAAGATTACGAGAAGCAGGTATGATTAACAGTTGAAATTGACAATTCTACCCGTTAATCGTTCATTGAATTAATCACAGCAACAGGAGTTTCTATCATTAACACGTTGACTGTCATGATGGTCACCGGTGACCGACGCAGGAGATTTTACTGAAGATCCAAAATATTCGCAATGGGTAGCAATTATTATTTTATAAATGTAATTGTTATTAGAATAGTGATGTAATCCTTTGGTCTCCAATACCTGCACATTATTTACACTTTGCATAATTCAGTCTAACGCTGTAGTATTTCATAACATCGCTATTCCAATATGACAAAATTCGGTTGGCAGTCAACGTATTAATATAATTCATACTATATATATTATATAATATATATACATACCATACCACATAATATATTCATCATATATTTCATACCAAATATTTTCTAGTACACTTTCTACCCAAACAGGAACTAACAATTAATAAAGAATACGGCAAGATGCTTCATTATCCGTATTGTAATCTGCTTGTAATTAATTTTTACAGGCAATATTAATAATTCGTTAATGACACTCCGAACGTGTCTGGAAATCCTTCGGGAGAATCAATTACAAGGTACCAACAAGATGGTACCTTACCGTGATTCGAAACTTACTCATCTCTTTAAAAACTTCTTTGACGGCGAAGGACGAGTAAGGATGATCGTTTGTGTTAATCCACGAGCAGATGACTACGACGAAACAATTGTAAGATCATTCATGCTCATCGCCTTTACGAGTCTCCTGAAAGATACTTAAATAACAGGTATTTCATTCGTTTTGTGCAGCAAGTGATGAAATTCGCAGAAATAACACAAGAAGTCCAAATCGCACGTCCTATGTCCACAAAATTGGACTTGGGATATACACCTGGCAGAAGACAAGCGAATAAGGTATGATACTAAATATAAGTCACGACAATTCGAAGAACCTCACATTTTACGTATGACGTTTTGTAATTCAGATGTTTAGAGAAGCACAGAATCGTTTAGAAAGAGCAGGACATTCTGAGGCAGCTGCGTTGGACGTCGATGTTGGCTTAGTATACAGGTATGTTTTGTTTATTAGCTGCTAAAGCACACCAGTCATTTTTCTGATTCATATAGTAAATGTACATAATTACATTTTCAGCCTGGGCGGACCATTTCCAGATACAGAAGTCTCAAGCCCCCACAACGATCAGGTTATCAGTACTCTTATGCGCTTCTTGGAAATGCGTATTCAAAAACGGAATGTTTTACGCGCGGACTTGCAACAGAAGCGTACGTTTTATTATCTGTTGTTTAGTAGTAGAAAAAACTTTGCATCTTATTTGCACTAATTTTTCTAGAGAATGACTTCAGAAACATGTTGGTGAAATTGGAACGCGATAATGTGTCCATAAAAATTGAAAACGCTTCTTTGAAGGCAGCTAGTGAACAACAAAAGAAGAAGGTAGTCTGTTATGTTACACAACGAAATATTATCATATTACTGACGCATTGCATACGATTGTTGCAGATAAGTGCTCTGGAAAAACACGTGTGTAAAACGGAAGCACAAATTGATACATTGTTATATAGATTAAACAGTGCCAATGATGTGATTAGAAGTTTGCAACACGAGGTACTTTGCTTTTGTTATCTACCTATCCTTGACCTCTTTGGTTATTTACATTGCCTATATTTTCGTAGTTAAAGGATAAAGAGCAGGCTCTAAATCAGCGGATGCTTAATAAGCAACGAGTGAAGCAGAAATATACCAATAAAATTCAGGCTGAAACTGAAAAAATGAATAAGGAGTTAGAAATGAAGTTGAAACGGCAGCGTGAACATCTTCAAGTAAATTCAGTTCCAAACCGATAAAGCGCCTGCAGCAATATGCAATCTCGCTTTCAATATGCATTATCTACTTTGCAGAATCAAATGAAGGACAAGGAAGAAAAGCTGAAGCTGGTGAAGCAAATATTAAATGATGGTGATGGTGATATCAATAGTATCGAAATAATTCCTGACAAACTACGTTCACCCTCGTCCGCGGAGATTGCTAAAGTACCTTCAACTACGGAGTCTGTGTATCCACAAATCGAAAGAGCAGTGAGTCCTACGGTGGAAACTGTCCACAGTCCAAGAACAGAAACGGCGACTAGCCCAAAAATTGAAACTGCAGGGTCTGCTCCAGGTGTGGCAGTATGCGGAGAACCCGACGATGTTCGACTATGCAGAAGAGTAAATTACTGCTGCTGTTATTACCATACATAATAATCCTACACCACTTTAAATGTTGCGTGCTTCATGTACTCTTTACACAGAGTGGAGCACAAAGCGCGATCAGCTTAGATTATTCTGCTGTTAATAGTTCGATTGGATTTTTTTTTAGCAAAAATAACATGGTATAAACAGGGCTGAGACGAATGGGGCAAGCATCATAAAATGTTTTCCCTCTTCATCTAAATCAAAGAAACATTAAAAATGATTAACCTTAATTGAATTGATGCTCAAGGTAGTATTCAGTAGCAACTGTGCATTCGCGTAAACGGTCAAGATATGACTGCTTCGTTCTTTCTATGACGTTTGTATTGATGGTTAAGCACACATCTACGTTTTTTTGTATTTTTGTATAAGGAACCTCCGACAACGCTGGAATATATACGACACAGTATTATAGATGCATGCTTATTCATTAATGCAGTTGTCACAAAAAGAACTGAGCGATCATTTCTTAACCGTTTACGCGAGTGCATTGCTGCTAGTGAACAAAAAAATGTGAGCACCGTTTCAACTAAGGTAAGTGCAGTTTTTTTAAATATTTCTTTACTTTAAGTCTCTTAAAAACGAGTACAAAAAGTGATAGATTTACTTGTAAAAAAGCTGAAGGTAACCTTGGGAACTCTGTAAAAGAATGGTTGACAAATAATTTGATAGTCATTTTAACCTTTCTTTACATGATTTTTTCTTTATTGGTGAAACAAATCAAGGTGATATAATTCATGTTCAAAATTAAAGGAAAAATGGTTAAAAAAATCTTAGTATATATTTATAGAATAAACTTAGCAAAAAACAATATGATGCAAATTTCCATCATCATGCAAAGTTAGATTAAAGTGAACTTGTTCTTTTATATAATTTTTGGGCATTTAATGTTATGATGGAAATTTCCACCATCATGCAAAGAAGAGTTAATGCTCTCCCTGACCCATGTTAATTCCACCAGGAAAATTTCAATCTGAATCTCTAACAGCAGAATAATCTAAGTTGACCACGCTTCATGGTCCATCCTTTAAATTCTGTATTGTGTATCATCATGAACGCATTATGCATTCTGTTTGCTACACCATACGCAGTCTGTTCCGTATCCTCCAGCCTAAGTAGCTCATGCATCGTGTAAGCACAGATCCAATTTCCCATCTATAGGACAACATTCCAGTAGTAAACCCACGCTACAGACGTTCGCAAAGTGCAGACAGATGGATCGATCATCGTCCTGGCCAATTAGTCCCACTCGGAACAGTATTACAACCATACATGCGACGCAAACGAAGCGTCACTCAGCTGACCGACCCGAAAGAAATTACTGACCGTGCGTCCAGATATTGCCTCGTAGCTCAGGAACAAGACACGGACGGTGAACTGGAAACCATGTTGTACAAGGTTGCTACGGTTACTTTAAATTATTAATCGAATTGAAAAGCCTCGAAAGTTTATTCGACTTACTCTCATGTTTTATTACAGGGTGACATACTGCCAACGAGCGGTGGCGGGGCACAAGTGGTGTTCAATGATATGGAATACTTGAAGCAAATGTCCCCTGTAGCAAGAAAAAAACGCAGCGGTCCATGGAGCCCGCAAAGTAAGACGGAGGTGGTTCCAGCAACCAATAACACTGAGACAAGTTCCAAGAAGCAGCGCGTTTAAATTCTAAACTTGTTCGTTTTTGTTAATGTGGTTGTGGACATATTGCAGCTTAACTACCGTAGCTTTTACTAAGAGTTTCTTTTTAATGTACATAACCGTACACATATTTATGTACATACTTACGTCTTTAAATATTATCTATATATATATGCCAAAGTTTATAAACAGAGATATTGCCATTTAGTTAATTATGTAGATCGGAAAAGTACAAATAATTTAATTTTTGTTCATCAACATAGTGCAATTTGTTGTTGTTTTCTAGTATAGATAATTATAAACTATCGTATGTTGTTTCAAACTTCTGTAACCATTTCTTAATGTTATCACTACTGTACGACACGTTAGTCGTATTCGTTTAGTTCTTATTCAAATATAAACTTGCTCAAGTTTGTCAGGCGTATAAAGACTAGTACATATCAGTTCGATATTCGATAAAACTCGGAATAAAGTTAGGCGTTAGGATTTTTTTCGTAATGTTCTTTATTCATAATTTTCATGTGTGTTAAATGTCCGCTTATTTCCCGAGGCGTATACAACACAGACTCCGTGAATAATACAATTATTAGGATAACAGAAGCCTGGACATATTGCCAACAGCAAATACTGATTATATACATCGTTTCTACACAGTGCAGCTTATGAAAGAAAAAGAAAAACTATTGTAACATTGATTCAATAAAGTGAAGTCATAAAAGGTATCATGCGACTCAACGAATCTCATTTCATTTGATCGCAAAAACAAAAAATATTTCATCGCGTACATTGTTAACATGTACCATATGTATCACGTATCTCTCTCTCTTTCTTTCCCAGCTCTTTCTCTCTGTTTCTATATGTGTGTGTTTTTGCACTCGTAAGAATTAACTATGATAAATTGCGAAGAAACGTGTGTTTAGAAATGAAAAATGTTCGTCTCGTCGAAGAGTAGTATGTAACAATATACCAACTAACGGAACTGAGATAACTTTATCCTACACAGACTACATATTACAAAGATTGAGCGTATTTTGTTCAACCCAATGGTGTATATGTTACAGTGTCATTGACGCCTATTAAGATATCAACTTTTTCCAATTCTCCCTCTCTGTCTCTATCTCAAACCCCTTAATACACCCTCCATATGTTGTCGGCAACGTATAAAATCATACAAAGTATCGAGACTAGATGAATACCTTAATCAGTAAAGTAATTAGTCGTTACATTACGATCAATCCTAACAAATTATAAAATATTGATTATTAGATTATTTTAAGAGATAATGTCTTATGCGACGGTGCATTCTCCTTAGTTTTCGTACGATAAAAAATTTTACAAAGGCTGGCTAGCGTAACTTTTGCTTCGTCGCAAGGAGAAAATCTAACGAGTAAAACGATGGACAATCCTCCTTCTCTCCCACTGCCTCTCCTTTCTATTTTATTCTCCTCGCCCGCGGAAACTTATATTATGCTATTTAAATCGTACAGTGCTTAAGAAACTTACGCAGTAAGCGAGAGATGCGTCTTGTAAGAAAGATGTGCCATTATTGTGTAACCGTGTTTCCGAGATAGTTACGTAGTAGTAAAAGCTGGGGTTCTTTGAGCAGTGTCACAATTTTAAGGAGACATGTATCGTGCATAAATGTCGCGCGACCCATCCGCCCTGTTTCCCCGTTTAACATGTCCTCACGAACAGAGCAAACCAATCGACACAAACCCTAAACTCATTTTGCCGAGCTCGTGGCAAATCGAAATAACCGAAGAGACGCAATTTACAGATCGTAACGTTTATTATTATTTCCTGTCTGTTATTTATATATAGGTCGAAGCTCTTATATATATATATACTATATATATATATATATATATATAGTATGATTTCCTGCACATGTAATATATTATCTTCGATTCGTCACAGACCTACGCTGAGGAAAGAAAGCTCGCGTCGTTCAACTGCAATTGCGTATATTCTAATACAAGTATTCGAAACATTCCGGACAGAATATCGCGGACTTGCGAGACCACGAGAACATGGCAACACCCGACGGAACATCAGCGATACACCGTGAGCTTGGAATCCATCCTTTCGTTCGACGAAACACTCAAGATTACGCTGCGTTTAGGAATCGATATATTTAACATCAACATTTAATCTTCAATATTTCTCAGTAATCTACGCTATATTATCTTTATCGCCGTCTCCCCCGCGTTCAATTACTACCTTGTGCAGAGCATTATGTGTACCCAGCGCCGATGGATACAACGAATCCAGGCCGTTCCCCATTAATATTCATACGCGGTATCATATCTAAATGGAACGGCCGTAACATAGGTCGCGTACATAATTAGCAACATTTACGTGCGTACGAATGAATTTACCTTCTCCTTCCAACGAGTCTTGAGTACCTTTCATTGAGTATCATGGATTTGACCTTACGAACAGAAATGACAGTTTCTATGCATTTACCGCGAAGAAAAATCCATCGCCACTCGTGGCGTTCTCCGCATAATTTCTGAACGTACACATAATGCTTACTCTTGTATTTCCCTGTACCTCTCTCTCCTGCACGTTTCCTTCTTCACACTTTTTTCTCTTAAGTATGTAGAGTCAGTCAGACGTTAGCCTTGAATGTATAATTCATACGAATACGCGGTGAGCCGTTACGCTGTAATATTCGAGAGAATATCTTTCTGGTTTCGTGGTGGACTCAGTTACGCGTTCGCCTGGCGAGCAATAAGATAAGAAGATCCATCCTCGCCGATGAAGGAAAAGAAGAAAACCGTCGCGCGTTCCTAGTGACCTGTTTCGTGAGGACGTAACCGATGCACTCCCGAAGCTCTCAATGTTTCACGGCGACGCGGCGTGCGTTCGTTGACTCTCTCCAAGCCTACGAGTCCTCAATTCTCACCTGACCTTCTATTGATCGTACAAACATGCGAGCGACAGTGCCGTCTCACGAAACGCGGTTCAGGTTTATCGACCCGAATTCTTGATAAGCTTAGCAACAAAATACGTAACAGCCTTATTCTATGGCCTTGCTCATGAACTCTATGAATCGCTTGCCGTACTGTTCCGGATCACAGGTTGATATGCCGTCGACATTGGCGCCGTACTTGACCGTTTTAGCTGCCTTCGCCGCTTGCTTGCGCACGCCGTAATGGGTCAGTACGTCGATTATGGCTAAAAAGTAGATCTCCTTCGTCGGTGCGCCTGCGGAACAGAGACGAAAAAGAAAAATCATTATCGCGCGCCCACGTACCGCGTACACCCGTTTCATTCTGGCACCGAGCGTTAACACGTTGACTGCCATGCGTATTTTGTTGTCTTAGAACGGCGATGCTGTAAAATACTACAGCGTTTGATTGAATTATGCAAAATGTAAATAATGTGCAGGTATTGGAGACCAAAGGGTTGCATCGCTATTCTAGCAATAATCGCATTTATAAAAAAATTATTGCTATCCACTGCGAATATTTTGGATCTTCAGGAAAATCTTTGGCGGTGGTCACCGGTGACCATCACGGCAGTCAAAGTGTTAATACGCCGCAGTTCTTGCCGTCTATCCTCTAAACGCTAAAACTGAAACGCCAACGAGCCAACGTATGCTTTCATGACACAGACAAGTTCGTCTCTAGCATGCGAATATACGTGCTGGAGAAAATTACTTTATGCCGTTCCGTTTAGCCGGGCAGCGGAAATTATAATACTTATACGCGAACTGAAACAAAACAAACGAATGAAACGTGATGAGTTGAGAACGACGGCTGAGCTCTCACCTTCTTTACTGGGAATGGCGTAGATATCGAGTTCAGGTATAATCGCGTCCTCGTACTGAAGACTCGTGTCGCGCATTAATGCTGCATGAGGCGACTCGGGAGGCGTTGCCATGCCTGCGACACCGCTCCAACCCCATAGACGACTGAAAAAGAACGTTGCATGTATGTTTCTCTGCCCCAAACAACGTCCAGATATTCAGTAAAATGTTAATGTCAAACACATTCAATCATAAGAGGGCTTTGCGTAATCATTCGTTATACAATTAAAGACATAATATGGTTAAAATTAAACACATCATCTAATAATGTATGTTTTGCAAACCAGTCAAACGTTTGACATTATGTTGGCTTTCCAATGGATGCCACGTTTGAATTTGGCATTGTGCCGACGTTAGAGGCGAACATTGCAGTTTGCATTAGGGACAGGGTGCCTTCAAACTGAAGATTACTGGGTTCTGATCCTTATCTGTCCCTGGATAATGTTCCGGTTGTTTGCACTGGTCAATCAGGACTTTTTTTAATTGATCCGCTGTTTAATTGGGCAGTTAAAAACTGGATGGACAGTGTACCAAATTGGATTGATTGAAAACTTCTTTCTTGATTGGGATTGTTAGAGTGTTTCAATATTTCTAGGCCCTCTCGATGTTTTCTGGCAAAGTAGCCTTGTGAGGGTGCCAGCATTTCAGATGTTGTCCAAGATGATGGTATGTCACCGTTGGTGTTCTTTCATTCGTGTTAATCTTCCTCCCGATTTATCCAATATACAATTTTCCACGTGAGTAAGGCGCTTTGTAAACTTCCGAACCAGTCAAGGGTGAATTTTGGTGTTTTAAGTTTGGGAATGTTTGAACGATCTTCTTCTATGGCTTGAAAAATACACAGACGTATTTTCTGAGTACCCAGCTAATGCGTTCCTTAGGTCCTTGGACGTATGAAACGATGGCCGTTTTCTCTTTATCCTCCGACCTTTGAATTGGAACTTCAATATCAAAGTTCCCTAGCCGTAATGATGCAAACTAACATTTGCAAAATGTCGACACAATACTGAATTCAAACGCGGCATCCGTCCGAAAGCTAGCACTTTATCAAACAAATTCTAGCCACGGAAACCTTAAGGAGAAAAGGGTCAAACGTTTGCGCTAAAGACTACATTCTGCGAAAGTTCGATAACACTTTATTACTAATGCATACACGTACTGTGACTTTTCCAATGTGGCGTACGTGTAAGGGACACATACTTTTGCGTCATTAAAAAAACCACGTCCTGACGTGGACTCGCTGGGAAACACGCGACATAACGCAACAATAGTTTATATAAGTTCCGGAATGTGAATCAGTTGTAGATCATGGTTTAACTAGCGATTTTTATCTGAAGGAAGTATTTTATGAGCGCTCGTTAAAACCCGTCTGTGCGTAACATCGCCAACAATGATAACGGGAACGTTAAATTCGTCTTTCGTATTAAAGAACGCGGTTGTGTTGAAGAACTAAAATTCTGGTTATAATGTGTCATGTAACGTATAGATGAATACTGCAGATTAGTGGTTCGCAATCGTGTAGATTTTATATATGACTTGTGTTTTGAAATTTTAGTATGCATTGAAATTAATGTCGAGGTATTCTTGAACCGCACTCGAACAATACGTAAAGTGCACTTTGCACTATGTGCTATTCTTTAGAAAGCTAGTCCATATGTTAATACGGCAGTTTCGATTAACGATCCAAACAGTTAGTTTATGTTGCGCATAAATAATCGCATACAAAGAAGATTATAGTACTCACTCTCCCATGGGTCCTCGTGAATCTAATCCACTTCCGGACTCACTGTCGTCTTCCTCTTCATGATTATCTTCATCCTCTTCCCTCTCCGCGCGTTCCCTGTTCTCTTGTTCAGCCCGTGCGCAATCGTGCAGACCCAGCAACAAAGAGTAATCCATCAGATGCAATCGCGTCAGGAACTGCAGTTAGATATTACCAATTATCTTCAGCGTCAAAAGTAGAATTGGCAAGGATTCAAAACGACGCAAATATCTGTCCAATACGTTTGCGCAGAACGCAGATAAACGATTATGGTATAATAAAGAAAATGTGAACACGGGATTATTTTCAGCGTTAAAAGATCTGGCGAAGATTCAAAATTACGCGAACACGTGTCTGACAGGATTTCGCTGAAAACAGATAAACGGTAACATTGCAATAGTATTTCGTAACGAAAATTTCGGAAGTCTATAATTGAATCACTAGAATGTGGGAACGGCCCGTTATTTTAGGTGAAAAATCTCACATCGACGTCGGCCGTTAAAGTTTCGATGAGCTTCGTCTTGGCTTCCTCGCCAATGTAAATCTTCATCCCCTCCTTAACGAAATCGTTATCTTTATAAGTCGGTAGATCCTTCTCTTTTTCCTTGTCGGACGCCTCCCGATCCACGGTGGAGCCTTTCAAGTCGAATTTTTTGTGCGTCGTTAGATGATTCGAAAAGACGTTTCTTATGGCAACGACATAATGTTCAACTCCGTCAACTGTCAGGCGGTACATTCCGAGATACTGTGGTAATAAAGTCTTTCCATGTCGTTCGACGATGTACTGAAAGCAATTTGATTATAATTCATCAGTAAATATATCTTCAATACCAACAAAAACATTACTGTTTACTGAATTGAATATGTAGAATTGGATCAATTGGTATATAGAATTGATCGATTGAGTTATGTAAATTTAAATTGATTCAACTACATGTAGAATAAAACTGGTCGAGATACAAATACACGCAGGATCAAACGGATTTGAATATATATAATATTAACTCGGGTTGAATATGTTTCAAATTGAATTGGTAAAACACATGACGGTAGGAAGGAATAAGATTACTCTTACCGGATGATAATGTTTCAAAAACGAATGCATTCTTTCGACTTCTTCGCTCGTAAGTGTCTTAATGATAAACAACTTATCGTACGACTGGTAAAACTTAGCACCGCTTTTACCCGAAGAATCATCTAGAATTGGTTGCGACCTGGAATAAACAGAATTGATATAATTACATTTTGTTTCGGCAAGTCTTTCAATCCTCATCGTTTCATGTCTGGTCTTGTCATGGAAAAGCACATTTTGAAGCTCACTGTAAAGAAGCAACTGTTGTTACTTGTCCTTTAAAGCTCGTTTAATCAAAAAAGCGAGATGTCCGTTTCTCAAAAAACTCAGACGCACGACTCCCGTTTTTGACTACCATGTAGTGTACAGCCGCCATATACCTTAAGCTTCGTTGATTGACTTTTGACTTTACCATTGGCTAACTGATCATACAGAACTCAAGAAACGGAAATGTTAAGCAACTAAATATTACTGCAACTAAATATTGCACGATTCTAGTATACTCCAACACCAACGAGTAGCTAAATGCAACACGGGACATATACAAAGTAACTGAACACAAGATAGTAAAAAAACGTCAACTACGATAAGATTAAAATGGCACTACCATAATAAACACGTCAAACATTATGCTAAAATAATTAGCACTAAGAATGCAATCGTGTGAACCATTCCCAAGTGAGACAAAACGCTTTTGACATACATCAGTAGCTTCAAAACCAATGCAGAATGTACAACCAGTCAGTTGCACTCTGATCATAAATGTCTTTAGTTATAATTATGTCATACTCGTGTTATTATCCACATGATCATATGTATTCCAATCGTTAATGCGGCTAAACTGATTTGACAATACACATAACTTTCCTGGACTCGACCTTTTCGCTGATGAACATATCAGAATTAGACTTCACTCGAAAGATCTCAAACATGCAGAACGTCTTGTATCCATGCTTCTACCGTGTGAGACTATGCCAGAACATAGTCTCATCGATCAAGGAAGAAGAGTGGACGAAAGAGCAGTTAACGAATTATGCGTCTTCGTGCTAATTCTCCGTCATGATAAGGAGAAACTCATCAAATTGTGTTAGCCACAAACGACACGTACATTATGGAAAATCAAGTCTAACCTCAGGCGCTTTGGCTTAAAACTGTAGGTACGCAGTGGCTTATTTAGGACCGGAATATGCGAGATGACAGGATGCGGGGAAAAGGTTATCGAAGGAGCGGTAGCAGAACGTTGAACCAATTGATGAGTCCTCCCACTGGCAGCTGCCATATCCGAACGCCGTTTTGCTCGCGAAGGATTAAATGCCCGACATCTGACAGCAGAATTTTTCTCATATTACAAGTGGTGATACTGCAGGTACGCCGTTAGGAGAGTGATGAACTTTCAGACGGCAGATACGAATGTCGGTTTTGTATGGCGAGGTACTGTATTGCTACTTGCATGGTTCTCGTGTCGTTTGAGATGGAGTGAGAAAGACAGTGCAATGAGTTCGTTACGCACGGTGGATGCTGAGACGTGATTGTTAGGCAACGAATGCAGATAAGTGTTCATTTGACCCACGCTAGTTTTCGAAAGGAGAGAAGACGAGGAATGGTTTATTGCGGCGGACGATCAAACGTTTGGCATGTCCGGATACAATGTAGAATCTATATATTGAAAGGCATTGGCCGTCCTATGAATCTAAGCGTTAGTCACAAAATGCACATATGCCGTATCTTCACATACATGCACCTGTACTGTGTTTCGGTATAGAGGAAACGTACAGATAGAAGTACTTTTGTAGAACGTGTCGTGCCTATTGACATAGGTGGAATTAAAGCCATCTAGACATGTGGTTTATCAATAAATACAACATATATGTTTACTGACGAAAACTACGTGTTCTGTTTTTTAGAGACAGCCTATCGAACGGAGACAGATAAAAATACACCCGCACTCGTTAAAAGTAACGTAAATAACATGTCATCGTCAATGCATCTAAGTTCAAGCTACATAGAAAGGCTAATCAAATCTTGATTTACATTGATTTGCGTGTGACTCACTCGATAGATTATCATCCTCAAGGTTGGATCAAGTAAAGGCACTACATCTGCAATGTTCTATAAATAAATAAATTGCGCTACATGGCATAAGGAACAAGGAAAACATTCACATGAATGATTCTAAGACATACTCATGCTTTGCACGTACGCTATAGCTAGCACAGTTTGCGTAAGGGGCAAGTGGCAAGTAGCAAAGTATTCTTGTTTATGTGTACATGCAGTATGTCTTAAAAAAAGAACTGGAGCATTTATCTTGTCAAAAATTAATCAATGTGGATATTCGTCAATGGAGCTATGTTGTTTACATGATATAGAGAAGCATTGCCATTATCTAAGATCTTTAGAGTACGGATGAATCTAACTTAATCTTTATGAGCTTATCTTCCTACAGAACATACTAGGTATGTATAATGTGTCACCTTACCTTGTCATTGACTCCTTGTAGTCTAAGTCATCTATACCAAACCTTTCTCTCAAATTTCGGAATACCAACGGACAGTATTCTTTGATTTTGAAATGTGACGGCATGTTTTCTCTGAAAGCAGGAAGAAAAAGATATGATGTTAAATCTGACGTAGGCATTCAGAATTAAACAGTGGCTAATGAAAATTTAACGAAGACATTTATATGTGCGTGAACAATACCAAAATGGCATGTTTATGTTGGCAGTGGTGATTGTCCGTGATCATTATTCATATTTCCGTTACAGTTCGCTTCCTGCAACATTTATACTTGCCCATTTAAAGGCCCCCATTATTCTGGAACTTACATTTTGTGCAATTGAGCAAACAAGGGTCAATATTTTGATTGTTAACTGGCATATTTGGTCAGGGGACCTTCATCGTTTCTATTATTAAAAGCTGTGACCAACCTACCGATCTAGTATAAAGCGGTATATTTAGAATAGTCTACCTCCTGCCTTGCTTTAAATTTACATTAATGATCTTTTAACCACGCCAAACTGAACAATGTCTGTTGTTCAAGCACATTAAATGCAAGGAAAAGCAGGAAAGAAGTGAGCCATCTGTGTAGGAAAGAAAATGCGTATTAAATTTTTACTAGAACAACAAGCTCACTGACCTTTCTTCCCACAGGAAACTACACAGTCAATAATTACAAACATGTAATAAACCTTGACAACTTACTTGTTAAATAAGTGATTATCCACTTTTAACTTGCTATAAGCTCTGAAATCATCTGGCAAGAGCATTACCGGTATATTAACATGACTAAGTTCATTTATCTGCAACACACAACAACAGGTTTCAGAGTTATGTTGCCTAATAATATGACAAATATTATTTTTACAGAACTCCTTGTCTGGTCGACGATATAACGATATATAATGTGACACCGTCGTTTGTAAATTATAGCCTAAGTAAAGCGTGACATCCATACTTAATGTGTATTCCACATGTACCGACTTGTATGTGATATTTATGAATTACTGCACATGCAATGAGATCATACGTCTGTATATACAGATGGCATCATCCATAGATGGGCACGTATCAGAATGTTGTTCTTATTCGTTTACATATATGTTTGGCATGACTGCTGAAACCAGGAAAGCACAGAGAACAACTATGTACTAACACGAACGTAATCAATTGTTAGCAAACTTAAACGCCATTCTCCACTACCTCCAGCTCCACTACGCCCTCGACAAGTTCTCAGCGCGTCAACTCCCTGGACACAGTTACGAAAAAAACATGTGCATGGCGCATTACGAATGACAGCCTACATTACTAAATCAATACCAATCAAGCGACACGTCTCTTAAGCTACACCCAACAATGCCAACATATATCTCCTTCACCCCAGGCAACAGACAGTGTGCTGCCAGGTAAACTTTATCTCCGCCACGATCGACAATTAAGCTCGCTACGTCGTCGGCATAGACGTTATCTGTCTAAAATAAAACGATCCTCCGGTCCTCAGGGACAGCAGATAAGCCAGCACAGTCAAAGACACCCAGCACACGCATCGTCCTATCAAGCGAATCGCAGCCCGTCAAACCTCGTATCCTCAAACACGCCAACATCTGCCGCCCCCAGCGCAAAACCCCGTGCCCAAGGTGCTCTACAAGCAGGAAACTCCGCCGACGGAAACGATAAAATGGCATTTCACCCGTCCGTCGCTTACCGTGTGATTGACACCCCACATGAAGACACTGAGGAGCGGCTCGTTGGCGCGGAACAGCTTAACCTTCTGATGCTTGACGCGAAAGTGTTTCTTCTTGAGCTTGCTCAGCCCGCTGGAAACCTGCGGCGCGCTCGACATCCTGACTCCCTTGCGTCCGGACGTGCCACCCGTCTCGTGCGTTCGCCAACAAACCAACGACTCTCCCCTCGCCCGGGAGGAAACCTCGACACGTTAACGCGCACCTCTCTTCTGGCCCGCCCCGTGCCTCCTTTACTCCGTCATCGTTGCGCTTTTTCGCGCACACCCTCGCCCACCTTCGGACAGACGGACACTGCGGATTATCGAGTAGCTTCTGCCAGGAATGGCCCCTGAGATCCCGGATCTCGATGTCTCTGACACACGGGCCGTGTGCTGCTGAGAAACGCACGCCCCAGACGAAACCCTCGCACTGTCGCAGTTGATTAGCGACTGAGGCTCCTTTTAAAAATGGCGAACTCGATGGACGACTGCTGCTGCTGTTGCTGCTGCTGACGGTGTCGACAGTAGTGTCCCACCTGCGGACACTGCTGCATGCTGTGTGACTATAGAGTCGCTGCAGATACCGCGACAGCTGCGCCCTGCACGTTTGCCCCGTCCTGTGTGCCCTCGTATGAGCGTCGCAAGCTTCGAAATGCGCACGCGAGATTGATCATGTACCGACGGGAGAGGGAGGGAACCTTCCGACGAATTTTGCGTGTCAATGACTGACGCGCAGATTTCATGACGGAGTTGGTGTTGGGCGGAATTAATGTCGGAGGTATTGTCTGCAAAATTAATCACTGAGTTGGGCTGTGTGAAATTAAGGATGTAATTTATATTTGGAGAATGAAGGAGGGAATCGTTGGCTGCGGAATTAATGATAGTATTTGGCGATTGAGCGCGCGCGCGCAATCGATCATGTACCGACGGGGAGAAGGGAAAGTTTGGTTGTTTGGTGGGGAAATTTTGCGTTCGACCGGGGAATGTTAATGCGCAGATTTGATGTTGGGCTGAAGAGTTTTTGAATGGGTGCCGGTGATAGCTTGTGTTCGGCAGCCTGGGAGAGTATTGAGGTTTCTGTTAATATGCGAGTTTCTTCAGTAATGGCATGCAATAATGATTTCAGATATTACATTATATGGAGACAGTAATTTAAAGGATCGTCAACCTTACATTGAATGACGTCTGATAACCGGTCTTCAATATTCAATCGTCCCTACATGCGCATCAAGTTTTGTGGGCGGGTCGTCACAGAATAAACATTCGGTGATCATTTTAAGAAGATTGTAAAGGCGATACGTCGTAGTTTCGTCAGAAATGTTGATTCACAAAGAGCTGTAGCCAGACGCCATCTTACGGATCGTACAGAAAACAAAGCCTGCATAAGATCACACCATAGACGAAATACAAAATATAGACGTACCACCTTACGGTAGTTTTATGTCTCACGAATGGAAATACCGACAGCGTAAAAAATTGAGCTTATCCGAGCACAATTTATATCTAAAAACAATGGTAGTATAAGCCGTTTAAGTATTCTCGTTAATTATGCTGTTATTATACTACAGTAAAATGACGAAAAATAAGCGGAAAATACGTGAAAATAGGCGAAAAATGTCAAATTTTTTTTTTGTTTTAGACCGATACCATTTAACAGAGGGTAATTTGCCCTGAAGATAGACCACTTTCCGCCTGCTGAACTCTCCGTAGTTTCCGAGATATGACGATTTTAAGAAAGCGAAAAAAATTTTTTTCAAAATTTCTGATCGCGATTAGTCCCACGTGAAAGTGCGTCCAAAGAGGTTTAAGAAAACCTATATTACTTATAGGTTTTGTTCACGAGTTTAGACGGGACAGGGCCTTGAAGAAATCGCGAAAATCTTAAGGTGCTATTTTTGCCAAAAAATGATGGGTCACCGATTTGATTGCCCTTTTAACGTATCAAAGGGGGTCGAAAATGACTCGGAAAAATGCAAGGCGCACCACGAAATTCGCAATAGTTCCGGAGATATCGCCAAAAATGTGTGGAAAAGTCGTGAAAAACGGGCCTGAAAATGGGGTACAAAATTAAAACCCTAACAATCGACTTGTAATTGCGTCAAATGAAAAAGGGTATAAACAGAATTAGAAAAATCGTAGCCGAGTTGAAAAATTCGCAATAGTTCCGGAGATATCGCCAAAATGTGTGGAAAAATCGTGAAAAACGGGCCTGAAAATGGGGTAAAAAATTAAAACCCTAACAATTGATTTGTAATTGCGTCAAATGAAAAAGGGTATAAACAGAATTAGAAAAATCGTAGCCGAGTTGAAAAATTCGCAATAGTTTCGAAGATCTCGCCAAAAATGTGTGGGAAAAATCGTGAAAAACGGGCCTAAAAATGGGGCCAAAAATGAAAACCCTAACAATCGACTTGTAATTGTGTCTAATTAAAAAGGGTATAAACAGAATTAGAAAAATCGTAGCCGAGTTGAAAAATTCGCAATAGTTTCGGAGATATCACCAAAATGTGTGGAAAAATCGTGAAAAACGGGCCTGAAAATGGGGTCAAAGCTAAAACCCTAACAATTGATTTCTAATTGCGTCAAATGAAAAAGGGTATAAACAGAATTAGAAAAATCGTAGCCGAGTTGAAAAATTCGCAATAGTTCCGGAGATATCGCCAAAATGTGTGGAAAAATTGTGTCTAATTAAAAAAAAACGGGAAAAATCCTGAAAATGGGGTCGCCAAAAAAAAAATTGAAAAACCCTAACAATTAATTTCTAATTGCGTCAAATAAAAAGGGTATAAACAGAATTAGAAAAATCGTATCGCCAAAAATGTGTGGAAAAATCGTGAAAAACGGGCCTGAAAATGGGGTAAAAAATTAGAACCCTAACAATTAATTTCTAATTGCGTCAAATGAAAAAGGGTATAAACAGAATTAGAAAAATCGTAGCCGAGTTGAAAAATTCGCAATAGTTCCGGAGATATCGCCAAAATGTGTGGAAAAATCGTGAAAAACGGGCCTGAAAATGGGGTAAAAAGCTAAAACCCTAACAATCGACTTGTAATTGTGTCTAATTAAAAAGGGTATAAACGGAATTAGAAAAATCGTAGCCGAGTTGAAAAATTCGCAATAGTTTCGGAGATATCGCCAAAAATGTATGGAGAAATCGTGAAAAACGGGCCTGAAAATGGGCTAAAAAATTAAAACCCTAACAATCGACTTGTAATTGTGTCTAATTAAAAAGGTTACAAATATACCCCTTACTACGTTGCAATGGTGTATCCTACCCGACTGATACCGCTACAACGATAGATTCAGTCATTAGACGGCATCTCTATCCCATAGCTAGTCTATGGTCATGGGACTTGCGACTCTGACTGAACTTCTGAACGCACGTTACGAATGCGGCATAACGCGTGAGGGCCGAGGAAGCCGCCACCAAACATCGTGGTAAAAAGCTCATTAAAAAAACAGAGCTCACGCGTGCCGTAATATAAAAGAGAATGGAGCCGATGGCTAATTCGTATCCGAAGAAAGCGCACGACACGTACGAAGATGAAGAGGAACGGAAGCACTTTCAGCGAATCGTCTCTGCGTTCAAATATTACAAGTGAGCGAATTCGTGCGAACGGGCCATCGTCGTACCGTAGTATCGCATCAATTGTTATACCTCTCGATTAGGCGATTTAACCTTATCTTCGTCGTCTCCCTCGCCGTGTACGGCCACAGCGTGATGTTCGTGACAAGTTGTGTCCCGTGTCATCGAACGATCTCACGTATCGTACGCTTCGAGTTTCCGGCAGAATCGGTTAACCTTGTCGGGTTAATTTGTTGTGACGTTTGTTCATAGGTATATGCTCGTTCTCATGTAATATCCTGTAATTGGGAGGTGATGTAGGGTGCTCGTGGTACGAGTCGTTAATGGTTTTCAGTGTTAGTCAATGTTGCATCAAAAGTGCGATGACCCGCATCTTATGTTATAAGCTTTTAGTACCTTGACGTACATTAGCGTGTGTATTTCATTGGCAAGTAGAGAACAATCAAAGTATACGAGTGTGGTGGTTGAAGGTGTTTTTGGAAATGGCATGTACAGTGAGATTAAGATTAATCTTATAAGCGATGCCAGCTGTGGAGACGGCGTCGGTGAATAAAATATGACCTTTCTTTCTTCGATACAGGCCTCATTCTCTGCAGAGGGTGAAGAAAACAGAATCCTACCTGATGTCACTGCCACCGCATCATCAGAAACTTTTATCTAAGTACAGAGAGCATCTGCAAGAGGTTAAAAGATGTATTGTGAACAACGATGATATAATAAAACTTATCATAAAAGATGTTGCACACATTTTTGAAAACGTGAGCCCAGCCAGTGCGCACAGTGAAAGTGTAAGAAAAATTTACCTGGTGTGTGGCATGTATAATTTCCTCGTATAATATATATATATTATTCTGTCTTTTGTCATCTAATCCTCTCACTTGCTAATAATCTTTCTTTTATGCTGCTATTCGATGTGTGCATATTAAAACAGTATTCACGTGTAAATATGATTCAAATCCATGAAATTAACACCAAGAATTCATGTTCTCAAGATCCCATGTAATATTCAGTAAAAATTTATACTTTTATAATCTTTTGTCAACTGTTATGCACAATTAATTGCAGTAGCATCATAAAATCAAATAACATTGCAACTTACTGTGTAGATATGGTCATAGTCTAGCATGAAGTGTTCAAATGTAAAAATCTAAACTCATATCTTTTCATTCATCCTACTAAGCTTTTTTTTCACAAACACGTATTCTATTGTACAAAATATAGGTAGATCTGATTGCAGACACTAAATCCCCGTCCTGTGATGGCTGACCAAGAAAAAGTTCAAGCTACCATTAAGCAATTAGTACGTGATTGGAGTGTGGAAGGAACTGAAGAACGTACAGCATGCTATCAGCGAATTATAGATGAAATATTACATCAGTTTCCCCTCGAATACTGGTATGAACACCTGTATAATAATAATCAGTATTTCAGAACATTTACCATAGAACACCTCAGTATCTAATCTATATTTATTTCAAATTTGTGTTCAATACTTTGTTCATGAAATTATAGTCATAAGAGCTACAATTCATGAAAAAAAAACGCAAACTTGCTGAGAACCGGCAGAGTGTAGTTCAGAAAAGTATGAAATGATAGGTAAATTTCCAGTACGCCGTCAGATGTGCAAATTCTAGTGCCTGGAGCAGGCCTGGGAAGACTTGCCTATGAAATCGCGAGGCGTGGCTATACTTGCCAGGGAAACGAATTTTCGCTTTTCATGCTCTTCGCCTCGTACTTCGTACTGAACAAGTATGTGCAATTCGACAGATTTTTTTTAACTCTTTAGCTGCATCTTAGCTCTTGCATAAATGTGAATAAATCATGTAAGATCATTGTTCAATCTCACAGATGTAGAGAGGTAAATTCGTATAGGGTGCATCCGTGGGTGCATCAGTACATGAACAATTTGAGACCTGAACACCAAACGCAGGCGGTCTTTTTTCCCGACGTGAATCCGAGTGACATGCCTGAAAAGGCACAATTCTCAATGACCGCCGGTGATTTCCTAGAGGTAAGATTCTATTCGCTGAAGCTTTCGTTTGTACATTCGAAAACAGTTAACACGTTGACTGCCATGGTGGTCATCGGTGACCGGCGCAAAAACTCTCACGAAAAATTAAAAAAATACCCAATCAGTAGCATTTATAATTTTGTATATGCAATTAATATTAAATAGTGTTTAAATTTTTTGCACAATTCAATCATATTCTGCAGTACTTTATGACGTTGCGGTTTTAATATAGTAAAATACGCATGGCAGTCAAAGTGTTAACGGTCTTGTAAAACATTGCAGGTGTACACTGAAGACAATCATTGGGATTGCGTTGCGACCTGTTTCTTCATAGACTGCGCAAACAATGTGGTACAGTTCATCGAGACGATTTATAAAATTCTAAAACCGGGTGGTGTTTGGATAAATCTCGGACCCCTGTTGTATCACTTTAGCGACATGCCTATGGAGGAATCAATAGAACCGAGTTACGAGGTTGTACGCGAAGTGATACAAGGGTTTGGGTTTCAAATAGAGGTAATGATGGGGTTTGTTTTAATAGTCAGTTCATATATTCATTCTAAGTACAGGTTAATGATTTTTATGCCTGTTTTGGTTGAATGGTTTTATGTTAATTAGTTAAATTAAAACCAAATCAATTAAAAAATTAAATAATAAGCTTAAATTAATTATATTGTTCGAGTGTTTTACGTTACATTTATTTACGGTGTCAAAATTGTGCTTGGAGTTGACATAACTACGGATTTTTCACAAGTATAATATAATCTATGTAATCTCAGTAGACTATAAGCACAATTCTAAATACTATGTAGCATAAAAAAACTCGAACAATAGAATTAACTAAATTTGTTTGTACAATAGGCCCTTGAGGGGTCCCATGGAAACATGTCGAGCCCTATAGGATAAAATAAAACCATTCACTTAAAACAGGCATAAAAATTGTTAACATCAACAAAAAAGGCTGAATTCACAATCGAGTTAATACCATCCATTCTAAGTACTGTCACACGTTACAAAACGCCGATTTCATTATCGTTTGTTTGTTTATATACCGTGACACCATAAGTTTAACACGTTGACTGCCAAGCATATTTTTTGCTATGTTAGAACCGCGATGCGATGAAATACTGCAGAGTATGATTAAATCGTGCAAAATGAAGGTAACAGAGTTATTAGAAGCCAAAGTATTGAAGCATCATTCCAATATCAATTACTTTTACAAGATTGCAAATAGGTTTCATGACGAATTTTTTTGCATTTATAGTAAAGTATTTTGCGCCGGTCATCGGTGACCACCGTGGCAGTCAACGTGTTAAACTAATTAAAAATCCCAATCTGGGAATGCAATCAATGGAACTGAATGCAACAAATTCTACAAGATCGTACCGACTGCATTGTCGCGAACATAAAGTGTGTTCATACAGAAGTTTCGAAAGTTTCATTTTGTTAATCGTGCAATACGATGTCTGCCTTAGTTTACAAAACGAATCGCGGATGTTAAGTAATGCATGACCGTACGAGGAATTACGTGATGTTGGGTGCGGTTGTAGACTTCTTTCATGTGGACGTTTTGTGTTTTCTAGAAGGAGGAAACGCATGTGAAGACACGTTACGCGCAAAACGTGAACAGTATGTTACAATGTGAATACAATAGTGTGTATTTCGTCTGCCGGAAGCCCAAGAGGCACACGGATGGGCTGAGTCACAGGAACGGTTCGGAAAGTAACGGTATGCTGGAGCAGGAGCATTAAATACCGAAGACCTGATTGTGTTTTACTCATACGGAAGTTTTGACAGAACTGTGTACGCTCATTGTGACAGTTTCGATTCTGCGCGGCAAGCTGTTATACTCAACATAGATTCAGAGTCTATTTTAATTCCGTCTCCGGTTCGGGGTCAAGAGGTTCTCTTAGGGAATGCGTCGTGACCGGATTTGAAAATGTATTTTCTACGAAAGTGTTTTAGTTGCGTACGGCGTGTCGAGGGAGAGAGTATAGATTTGCTCTGCCGACTTAACACGAATTTATCCTCACTCCGCGACGGAAGTGAAACGAAAATGACAACAGCCGAGAGACATTGTAAATTTTCTGACAGTCTTGAAATTTCCCGGATGAGTTTGACCATTTGTGATTTAGCATAATCGATAATGTTTATTGTTTGCATTATTTACCGATAGTCAGAAATAGTTTACAAATAAAGGTAGGGTTTATCGTTGCAACGTATGAACTGTTTCAGTCCCTCCAATTGTCTGACGCTCTCTTCTGATTTTCCTTGGACGTCGTTCTGAAAATGCCGCGACGATCCGCGATATCGAGAGTATGCGATTAAAGTATGTCCTTTATTACATATCCCCGCATTAGCTGGCAACCCGTTAACGGGTTTCACGACGGCTTTTACGACAGTTTTCAGTGCGAAGCAAATCAGAAGGTAACGCATCTGCGCCAAAGTTTTCAAACTTCGAGAAAGATCGTAGAAGTGGGTCGTTTCTTATTCTTTCCTATCCCGTTACATGTATATTCATTGTAGAAATTTAGCTTCCAAATTTTATCTACCTGCAATTGAGTTATGTTCACAACGCAAATACTATTTTGTTATAAATAAATTTCGATCTTAAGTTCATCGCTGTAATAGTGCCTTTCGAATTCTTCGTCATACTGCAACAACATTCGGTTTCCTTTTAAAAGTTAAACTGAAGTATGTTTCGTGTTATTCGATTCGTGTATGAGACAGTCCACAAACGTCTTCGGTTTGTGACGAAATAATTGACGATTGTGTATCGACGTTTCGTGACTTCCGCCATTTCGAAGTTTAGAATTACTGTTCGACAATTCAAAGTAGTAGTCGTGTAAAGCAAAGGAAAAAAAAAACAAAGAAAATTTTGTCATTGCAAAATCTATGCAAGCCAATATAAGTATAAGCTAAATTAGGCCTAATAATGTAATTAATATAATTTTTTATTAAAGATATATGTTGTAAAAATTTGTTAATAGATTAAAGACCTCTTAATGTGACAATTCACGGAGATTGTCTGCATTATTTTAAATGAACCATTAGGATAAGGCGTAGTATTGTGCACCGTTGAAATATTTAGTATCGCGAGCTTGTAAAAATAGGGAGATACCGTTTATTTACAAACTCTTGTTTAAATACTGTACAAATAACGCGGCTATTTGATTCGTCTCACACTGCTGCATCTTACTGTAGGTCAAGAATTGTCTTCTCAACCTCATTAGTTGCGGAGCATTGTCCGATTTTTGAACGGTCAGGCCATATCCAGGAATTTTTATCTCGTGCTCAATACCAAGTTGTTTCGCAGATAGTATCGCCTTTGAAAACGAAACTTGTGAGTTACAGTTTTGTAACATATTATTGAATACAATTAACACTTTGAGGACTGACACCTTTTTAGCCGTACCTGACACAGTTTGTCATAAAAGTATAACTATACATTTACTGTATACTAGAAAAGAGGTTATAATAATACTCCCAAACAGTTCTTTGTGTTACACAATGAGAAAAGGTAAAATTGGGGTAAATAGCCAATGTACAGCATGCATAAAACGGTTTTTTATCTGATGACTGGGTAAAGGAAGGAATACTGGTTTCCAGCCCTTAACGTGTTAACTACAATTCTGTTATGTAATTGATGCTGAACAATTGATTTTCGAATAAAGAAATAATAAAGAATTTGATTTGTCAATGTACGAACACTTTCAAATTAAATTCTGTTTTTCCATATTTGGAAAAATGGTTTACTTACGTTTATAATATCTTGTGTAATCCTATCTAATTCGTACAAATAATTTGTAGCTGACAGTGGTGGCTGAAACATTTCATCTTTTATAAGTACCTCATACCTGAGAAGCGGTTTTAGATGAAAAATATCAATGATACGTACACACTGCGTACTCATGTTTGGTTTTGGTGCTTTCACTTCATAGAGCGACTTGTAGATTTCACAGAAATTCAAGTCATCCTCAGGTAAAACTGCGAACAATGGTGAGTCCCAGCGGTTCTTACTATCTGGTGGTTCATACCTGTTATGCCAAGCTACATTATTCGCACAATTATAAGCGTACAACTTAATATTTCTATAATGCAAAATATTAATTCTGAATAAAGTATTTGTACGTAAATTACCGCATCACAAGAGCATCAAAAATTTCTCTTGTGTACTGTTCAGAAGCAGGTCTCTTTTCGTTCCACAACCATGCATGTTCTACTGGTATATCACAATATATCGTACATTGCGGGGTTTTGTATAATTTCGTCATACAATAAATCTCATACCGATAACCTTTAATATAATTACTGCCGTCTATTATCAAAACTTCGCTCGTATTCAATATACGTTGAGCGTTAGACTTTATGTCACCCCGTACGGCTTTTTCCTTTTTCGAATCTGGAAGATATATTGTACAATGCACTGGTACCCATCACAGATATGTAAATTGACATATTTCAAAGTTTGCACACATATGTTTATATCGTGAAAAATAGAATTTTTTGACGCACCAGCGTAGAAAGTGTTAATGTCATATCCAGCTCTGTTTATCGCTTCAAGTTCGCTTATTATTTCGACCTTCTTCCCTTTATTTTCGAAGTACTCTTTCAGTGTCAAAGTTCTGCTAGTTTTACCACTGCACGGGATACCGGTTATAATGATGACCGGCATTTTGTTAATAAATTAGTAGACTTTCTTGGAACAAGAATATGTTTATAACCTAATGTGTATTTGAACCGCGTGCGCTGCCATATTGGATTGCAGGAAATTTTTCATCTTGCATGCGCACGTGTATGTTTTCTATTTTTCGGCTGCAGAGTAAATCTGTTTTTAATTACGTCAAGTAAGTATTATAACAAATGCTAACTTCGAAAAAATTTCTTAGAAAAATAGATGATAAGCTAATGTAATTTGATTCGCTTTTTATGTATCATTAATAAGAATGTGCATCATAGCGACATTATGAAATGGTTGGAAAAATGGTATCAACAATTGAGAACTATTTCAAAATTGGATATATCAAAAAGATCTGCCTGCATGGTGATTATTTACTAATATAATTTCAAAACCAGCTTTAAATTAAGTGAAGCGTAGCTTAATTCAAACAGGTTTATCGAGTTTCAAGAATGCTACAGTAGATATTCAAATTACTTTCATTATTTTGTATCTACGCCTTTGTTGCCGCATTATCAAATTTAAAAACCCTCAGGTTCATGTTGATATTAAACAAGAATTGATACGGGATTAAATCTGTTGTCATCGTCATCGGTTGTACTTAAAATAATGAAAATTTTACTTCGCGATAATTACGGATAATGTTAAGGAAGTAAGTTCAAAAAGTTTGAACGGTTCTTCGTGTCACAGGAAGTGAAATACATCTTCCCAGTGATGCAAACTTTACTCGAATGCTGCGAAGTACGATGACAAATGAACTGGAAAACAGAATAAAGAAAATTCTGTTAATACTACAATCTATCATTCTTCAAAACTGCCTACTGACGTACGTACTACCAGCACAGTTAGCCCTCGAGTTTATATTCTTTACAATGTTTAGATGCACATTATTGTTCAAAGTGTGGATACTCGTTAAATCCAAGAAAAATTATATAGATGTACTACATAAGTAGTGGGACCAATACGAGAGGTACGCATCCGTGTAAAAATGCAAGTTTTTCTAGCTTACATTCGCAGTTAATGAAAAATCCCCCACAAGTCACGAAGTGCCACTAAAGCATTTTAACATGTTGACTGCCAAGCGTATTTTACTATATTAGAACAGCGATGCTATGAAGTACTACAGCGTTCGACCGAATTATGCAAAATGTAAATAATATGCAAGTATTGGAGATCAAAGGATCGCATCACTATTCAAATAACGTCTGCATTTATAAAATAATAATTGCTACCCATTGCGAGTATTTTGGATCTTCAGTAAAATCTCTTGCGCTGATCACCAGTGACCATCATGGCAGTCAAAGTGTTAAATCGACTGCTTCGAAATTTACCAAAGAATATCGCGCGGCATATTTTTAAAGTGCGAAACAAATAGCATCGATAACACGTACTGCTCAAGTAGTGGGGTCAGAACGAGGAATTCGCATCCATGCAAAAATGCACGTCCCTCTAGCTTACGTTCGCACTTAACAAAAATATCCTCACGAATCACGGACTGCCATTAAAGCATTTTAAACCCACTGCCTTTAAATTTACCCCGTTACGACGCACGGTATACACATGAGATGTGAAACAAACAGCATCGATAAGACGTACTACTCAGGTAATGCAGGTGGCACGAGAGATTCGCCTCTGTGCAAAAATGTGAGTTTTTTAGCTTACATTCGCACTTAATAAAAATTCTCCCACAAGTCACGAAGTGCCACTAAAGCATTTTAAATCGATTGTTTCGAACTTTACCAAAGAATATCGCGCGGCATATTTTTGAAGTGCGAAACAAATAGCATCGATAACACGCACTGCTCAAGTAGTGGGCTCAGAACGAGGAATTCGCAATCCATGCAAAAATGCACGTCCCTCTAGCTTACGTTCGCACTTAACAAAAATATCCTCACGAATCACGGACTGCCATTAACGCATTTGAAACCCAGTGCTTTTAAATTTACCCCGTTACGACGCACGGTATACACATGAGATGTGAAACAAACAGCATCGATAAGACGTACTACTCAGGTAATGCAGGTGGCACGAGAGATTTGCCTCTGTGCAAAAATGTGAGTTTTTTAGCTTACATTCGCACTTAATAAAAATTCTCCCACAAGTCACGAAGTGCCACTAAAGCATTTTAAATCGATTGTTTCGAACTTTACCAAAGAATATCGCGCGGCATATTTTTGAAGTGCGAAACAAATAGCATGGATAACACCTACTGCTCAAGTAGTGGGGTCAGAACGAGGAATTCGCATCCATGCAAAATTGCACGTCCCTCTAGCTTACGTTCGCACTTAACAAAAATATCCTCACGAATCACGGACTGCCATTAAAGCATTCTAAATCCACTGCTTTTCAATTTACCCCGTTACAACGCACGGTATACACATGAGATGTGAAACAAACAGCATCGATAAGACGTACTACTCAGGTAATGCAGGTGGCACGAGAGATTCGCCTCTGTGCAAAAATGTGAGTTTTTCAGCTTACATTCGCACTTAATAAAAATTCTCCCACAAGTCACCAACTGACCTTAAAGCATTTTAAATCCATTGCTTCTAATTTTATCTTATTACAACGCACGGTATATACTTGCGGTGCGACAAAAATGCTTTGATAAGGTGTGTTAGCCAAACAGTGGGAGAAGCGTGAAGTTTGTGTATCCGTGCGGAGACTATAAGCGTTTATAGACCCATATCTGACCGTTGCTGTACAGTTTAGCGCGAAAGACGGGGAGAGTTCGGTTCTATGCTCGATGAGACACTACGCTCGTCGGCAACAGGTTCTAGCCCCGTCTTTCTCTTCCGACCGCTCTTGGCTGCTAGCTCCGTGAAACTTTCTGCACTCCGTTTGCGGCCGGGCACCGAGTGAAAGCTGCTTGTTAGGACAATAACCCGTCAATGTTTGCATCCGCGACGACGATGAGCTCGACGTGGCTTTCGGTTCTTCTAACGATCCTGACGGTTCTCGCTTTTGGCGCGGCTGATAGCCATCGAGGTGAGTACGAAGTTTCGCTGACAAAAGGTGGGCGCGTGGTTTGGTGAGCGGATTCGTTGGGCAGACGACAAAGAAGTTCCGGCGTTCGTTTTTCGTATAAGACGAATCCCGGTGCATGGAATCGTTGGATTCTGTTACGGAAAATGCTGTTGTTATTTTTCGTAAAGCACATAGCGGTTGATGGTGGTGACATGCTGGGCGGTTGGGTATCATGTTGTTAACATCTGCGTTAGGCAGTTTAAGGGACAGTTGGCAAGAAATTTCGATGTTAGTTCTTGTATCTTTTAGACAATTGTTGGTCGATACCGGGCAGCAGGCGAAGAATTTTGTATTTTCACTTTACTGGCGAAACTTGTTTCTAGAGTTGTGTTCAAATTGTTTTCTAACAGTGTTGGAGCAAAATGCTGGACGGCTGTGAAAGATGTGTCATGATGTTAAAAACTATGTTCGGTGGTTTAAAGGAAAGTCGACAAAGGAATTTGGATGTTAATTATTATACCTCTTAGACAGTTATTGGTAGCAGGCGTAGAATTATATATTCTCATTTAGCTGGCAAGCTTGTATTGGAGCAAAATGCTGGACGGCTGTGAATGATGTGTCATGCAGTCAAAAACTATGTTCGGTGGTTTAAAGGAAAGTCGACAAAGGAATTTGGACGTTAATTATTATACCTCTTAGATGGTTATTGGCAGCAGGCGTAGAATCATATATTCTCATTTAGCTGGCAAGCTTGTTTCTAAAATTGTGTTCAAAATGTATTGCTTGAAACTTGTCCTGTAAACTGTGTTGTATTTCTCTTCATGCAGTTTAGACGAGGACATTTTTACTTCTATAATGTCACCGGGTGTAAGGCTTTTTACTAGAGGTCCCGATTACTTGTGTACGTTTTTACGAAAGGTCCTCATCGTATCGTACACGGAACCGCTCGAAGGATTTTGCCATGTTTTTTTTTCTCATCGCACGGTTCGCTCCCGCCGTTCTCTTGACACTGCTCTGACGTATCAGTTTAAACGCATTACTCGCTGCTAATATGGAATGTTTGACTTTAGCTCCTGTTTGTTCACCCACTCAACGTACCAATGTTTTGCTAATGGGTTGCTTCTGTTAATAGGCACCATTAATTTTTCATACACTTATTTCACATTGCAACCGCGTACACATTCTGCATTTGCGACTATTTCGATGAAATTGCGTAAGAAGCATACAATCTCTTTCTCGACTCGTAAGTCGTTCGGTGTCTGATTATTGAAATGTTAGACTGTGCTGACTCAAACTCTCGGATGTCTTTGACGTTAGGGTCGGTGCGTTGCACAATGCAAATCTGACATTTTACTGTGGCCTCTGTCTAACATTCCCCACAGAACGCGACCGGTTGCAATGCAGATTGCACCGACGCCGGGAAAACTTTCTTCTACCTTCACTGCGACAGGCGAGTCGAGTTGTCATAACTCACACTGTTAACGGAACTGTTGATATAACGGTAAACTTCAGGCTCTGCTACATAGAATGACGCGGGCTGTTTGTGTGTAACATTCTATATGTTCATGATCAATTCTTAACAACGCACCCAATTCGCAGGCATG
Source organism: Cryptocheilus praepositus (assembly GCA_033815515.1). Lineage (NCBI taxonomy): Eukaryota > Metazoa > Arthropoda > Insecta > Hymenoptera > Pompilidae > Cryptocheilus > Cryptocheilus praepositus. The sequence goes on from JAWWQZ010000190.1 coordinate 3,636,513, forward strand.
TGATTTGTTTGCTCTGTTAATCAACTACCTTAAAATATTCAATGAGGAACCCGTAATAGATACACGCAAAGCCGCTAATTCTACGTGGAACTACTTACTGCCCAATGTGTGAAGCATTTAAGCAAATTTAATTTGAAACATTTTTGTGAGCGAGCAAAGAATCTAAATAACTACAAGGTTCATTGCAAAACATCTGTGCAAGCAAATTCAATTTGCAACATTTTTGTAAGCGAGTAATAAATCTAAATAACTCCAAGGCCTCTTACAATCAGTTCGCGTATTTTTTAAATAACATTACTGTTACGACATCTCGGGCTGAACAGATTGATCATGTCGCCTGCGATCATTCACACTGCAGTAATAAATATAAACAGCACGATGAGTCATTTTCCGGATTTTGAACGCGTGACACGGTTCACCCCTTTCCAGTTGAATCGTCGGAATCGATGCGATAAGTTGTCAAATTAATAGCGTCTGAGTCATGCATCTCAGCAGACTTCTGCGTTGCGTTCCATGCTGCAACGTGCATTCCCCTCAACGTCAGTTAGTGATTCAGTATGCAACGTACGAGTCAGTTCGCCATTCTTATCTGTTGTGACAGTGCTAAAAGCGTCTACGCACTTTTGTAGGTTCCATCGCTATCTACGCAAGGTAAAAGTTAACGATGTGATATTATCTTACTACACAGGCTTGTATGGTCTTCCTCGTTACTTCGTCATAAATACACACATAGACTTTGGGATTATCAGATACTTGCGATATCGATTAGGCAGATTTCAGAAAATAACTGGTATGGATAGCAGTGGACGCGGGTTTTAGTTTACGTAATACTTGTAATTGTGTGTGGTAAGAGCACTAATACATTGCACGTTTATATACTATGTTTCTACGGGCATCATTTCGCTACCCACAGATACCTGTGTACTGGTGTTCGTAATCATACATGTATCAATACTGATGAAACCCGATAAAGCTAATTACGGTAAGGGGTTTAAAGGATTACTTAAGCTTTCAACGGTTAAATCATAATATCAGACGTGAACAACGTGTTCGGTAAACAGTTAATGTCGTTAATTGGAATTTGAATTTAAACGAAAGAATTTGTTTGTTTTATTACACGTAATCATCACTAAGTTGACGAATGATTACGCAGAATGCTAATAGATTTGAATAATTCGTGGACGAAATATCGAAAAAGTGTACTGCGGGTGGTGTGATAGGGACAAAATATTCTTAACAGATAAAATGTACGGTAATCTAAATAAGTTTTACAAACACGACAATAGCGACAGATACACTGTAACAATGTTCCATTCATAGATCATACCACCGGTTCGCAATTATCAACTATTCACCAAACTTACGGCTTAGCGACATTAAAAAGAAATGTTTGAAGCACAGTCAAAGAACAAACGCATATTAGTAGTTACGTTTGTATATACTCGGCGTTGTTATCTCCTGGAAACACAACTGTGTAAAAAATTAACGTTAATAATTCGCATTAACGAAAACAATAAATAATGTGTATAATGTATATAAATATCTTTCATCTGCGTGCTATTAATGTTATTCCGTATATTAATTATTACTTGGTTGTACTTTATGATTCAGCTACGCTCGACATAATGGAGGCAAAAAATGACAAGGTCGTTGCCTGTTACGTCGCCTCATGGGTAAGTTACAGGGGCGGCGACGGGAAGTTTGACGTTAACAACCTTCGTCCAGAACTCTGCACTCATCTTCTCTATGCATTCGCCGGATTGAACCCCAACACCTGGGAAATACAAATTAAGGACTCGTGGAAGGATGTGCAGGAAGACAGTAATTACACTTTCTATGTATTAAGTCAGATTGCAAAACCGAACTTCATAAAAAACTAATGGCCATTCATATAGAGTAATTTAATTGATTAATTATCGAATAACGTTACACGTAATTGAATAATTTTTCATTGAAATGGCAAATAAAACAGTATAACTCTTCCAAATCTGAAACTACAAAGCAACCGTGTGTGCTTCAAGTAAGAAAAATATTAGGTAATATTCTTACTTTCTAATTAGTATGTTAATAATTAAGTCTGCTAATAATTAAGAAATATAAAACACTTTTTTAGTCGAAAATGCTTTTGATTCTTTAGAACGGTCAAGCATTTTCCATTAAAAAAATTGCATTATATTTAAAATACCAAGTTACAGTACTACGACCGTTTGAAAACTCATGTTTGCAGATAAAGGGTATTACAAAAAGATGACTGAGCTTAAGTATAAATACGAAGGACTGAAAGTGTCAATCGCGGTCGGCGGATACAACGAAGGAACTGGGAATTTTTCGCTGATGGCTGCAAGTCCGGAAAAGAGGAAAATCTTCGTCGCGAGTGCCGTCAAGTTCCTCGCGTAAGTCTGTTAATTTGACGCCCAAACACGATATCTGTTCTATCGACTCATGCCGAGAATGTTTTGTTTAATTATAGCCGATTTGACTTCGACGGGCTCGACTTGGATTGGGAATTTCCAGCAGAGCACGATAAGGAAAATTTAGTTCAGCTCATAAAGGTGAGGCACTTGTCCCGTGTTGTGGCGAGCTTTTACGAAGACACAGAGGGATATTTTTAGTGCCGCGCTGTCGTTAACGGTGAAATGATCTGCGTATTCCATCGGTTGATTAGATTATCAACGGCATTAATGTGTTACACAATCTGCGGGAAAAATTTTAAACGCCGAGCACGTTTTATGATACCGCCGCAATCTTAGTGTCCACTCCACGTTATGAGTTCGTACATTCCGTGATAAGGATCATTGAGCAAAAATTTTCGTGACACTTTGACCACTCAACTACCGTTTCTGGTTAAGATCGTTCGTTGTTTTTTAATCTGCCATTTCTTAACTTATACATTCAGGCGATCAACTGCGACATGATCAAAATAGAGTTATACAGTATCAAGCCTAATATCGTAGTTTAGGAAGAGAGACGCACGTGTACATTTACATTTGTAATATACGCTGCGATCGTTGTATGAGAAAAAATTGACGTCATTTTATGGAAGGGCGTGGCCGTGTTTTTTGTCAGTTGGATTATTTTAGCCGACATAAGGTCGAATAATGAGATCGTCAGGCGGAGTTTACCCGAATTGAGTCCGTGTCGGTTTAAACCTCTTTTATGACGCATACATGTAAATATCGCGTTTCGGGCTGTGATACCGATGTGAAAGGAATCTTTATCGTACAATTCAAACTTAGCTGTATTGCAAAATTATTTTACGATCAAATTTTTAAATGCTACTATTACTATAACAATAAGCTATTACACCCAAAAAACGTTATATCAGACATTGTTAGTTTATAACTGTCCGCAAAATTGTCTTTCAGCGATTGGTACTATCAACGAATGTTTTGTTACAGGAACTCAAAGAGGCGTTTGCGAGTAAGAAGTACTTGTTGACTATAGCCACAAGTGCGAATCCGGACACGTTAAGAAAAGGCTATGACCTTCTTGAAATGTCGAAGTACCTTGATTATATTCATATAATGGCTTACGATTATCATGGCACATGGGACAGACAAATCCTTCCAAATGCACCCTTAAATGCGACAGATGGACTGTCAGTGGTAAGAACGTTCATTTTCGAATAAAAATTACACGACGCTACTTGTGATTTGTGCGGAAATTAAAGTAACGCTCGATATGTTTATTCCACATTTTAACGTATGGTTTACGTTTTAATACCCTAATAGTCTGTACGTTGATATTAAAAATTTTGTTACATCACATCCGTTACAATTATGCGTATATTATAACTGTCACTACGCGGAAATAAAGCAAAGCTTCTATGCTACATAGTCCATACAGGAAATTAATTATAAATATTTAAAATACCATACATTTTTTTGCAGGTTGACACAGTAAACCATTTTCTAAACGTGGGTGTTCCTCCGGAAAAGATAGTTTTGGGCCTACCAATGTATGGCAGGACATTTTACTTGGTAACCGAAGTACCAGCCGCTGAAAGTCCTATAGGAAAACCGTGCAAAGACAAAGGATTTGCCGGTCAATTTTCTACTGAGGCAGGCTTTTTGGGATATCACGAAGTATGTTTGCTATTTTTCACTTTTTTCACATTAAAACTTCTAAAAAATCGAGAAACAAATGCCCTTTTCACGTATTTTTTTTATATCTTCTCTCTCTCTCCCTTTCTGTATATATATATATATATATATATATATATATATATATATATATATATGTGTTACGGTAAAACACCGAAATCTGGAGAATGTCGACTTTCACCGGTGAATGTCAACATTCACATAATCGCTTGGTGTATGTCCGAAATATATGCGCTAATTGTCGACACACACCGGAGAGGGTCCGAATGTACAACAATGTAATAAAATATTCGATCTTTCACCGACGTATTTGGTATCTGTTGACATTTACCGGTGAAAGTCGACATTCTCCAGATTTCGGTCATTCACGGTAACATACATATATGTGTAATAACATCTTTTTGACCGTAACTATATACATGTGTATCAAATACGTCCTACACATATTGAAACAATGTGAATATTACAGTAGATCATGATAGGCGTTAGACCGTACGCGTTATAACAAAAATGATTTTGTATCTTTGTACAGATTTGCATGGAACGGATGAAGGAGCCAAAAGGTTGGCGAGTCGGTTGGGACAATGCCAGCACAACCCCCTACATGATTAATGGCGATCGCGTAGTGGCCTACGATAATGATAAAAGTATTGCGGCAAAGGTCAATTACAGCATGGAGAAAAAATTAGGCGGCGTAATGGTGTGGAGTGTCGACACCGACGATTTTCACGGCTATTGCGCCAAACTCAACAATAATTCCGAAACGCAATCAACTGCCACGGATTTCCCGCTTATGCGGACGATCAACCACGTTTTAGGCAGGATTGTGGACTCTGCGACAGATACCACTAGCGGTGGCGGAAACGTCCAAACAACGACGAAGAAACCTCACAAGAACAAGAACAAGAACAATTCGGCTAGCTACGGTGTCAGTCTCGGCTTAATGACACTGAGCATGGTCGTACTGAGTTGGTTCTCATGAAGACACGGAGTAAAAGTGACCAATGTATAATAGAATTGTTTCGTACATCTTCGTTAGTTAACTGAAGTCTTGGGTAAGGCTTAATTCAATTGAAGATGCCATTTTTGAGTACGATTCAATCGTTGATAGTACGGTAAGGTTTAATTGACCATTCGACCGTCCGTTCAACTAGTGATAAACATGGGAGCGCTTTCTCGGTCTTTATTCTATCGGCACGTGTAGTCTTAAAAAGACATTAGGTTATCGACTCTCCGGTAATTACGTATTCCTGTTCAATGTCACTGATACGTCGTATGAGCAGACGTTTATTGCATTTTAATTGAAAACTAGCAATTCACGAGAAACGGTTACTTTAAATAACAATCGGGGACCACGCTCATAAGAAAAATAATTGTAATTTTTTATTGAGCATTTTTTTTTGGTCCGTTATAGTCAATTAATCGCATTAGAAGTTTAAACAAATTGATGTTCGACATTGATCGCCAGAAAATATTTTCACTAAGCTGATTGGATACTTGACGAGGTTCTACGCATATAAGAATAAATTGAAGTGCATGGGAGTTATCAATACTATCACGTACAATACTATACTTATCTTGTGTTCAGATTCCTATTGAAGATATATTGTTGTTATTACACATAGGGCGAAAACGAACGATCGGGTAGTTTTACTTACTACTCGAGTTCTTTCAGACGTGCGATATGTTGTGTTTGTAACATGTGTGACGGACTGTTAACGTGAGAAATGCATCGCGCGTTGAGATAATGAACACTTCCGCAGGTTGTTATGTATTTGTAAATAACATAATGATAATATATGACACGTTCGCGTCACGCGTGCAAAGGGCCATTTCGTTGAATAAAAATTAATGCGACTTACATATTTTTCATTTTCACCATGATGCCTGGCATTTTTTCCTTGCATATCAGCAGTGATGAAACATTCGCGTGTGCTGATAGGTACTGTCGGCAATGTTCACGAAAAATTTTTCCACCGTTTCTGTACAGATGTGAGAGTAAGTTAATACTTATTTCGGATTAGATAGTGTGGTTAACTTCAACCTTATTACAATAAAATTCTAAATTAGTACTAAAATTCTGCACTCAAGCATTTCCAACCATAAGAGGGCTTTGTATTTCTTCATTATCCATTCAATATATAATTAGTACGGATTGACCAGCGCTAAACGCCAGGATGCTACGTATCCGTTCTACTTTATTTCGTCTATCGAAGCAAACAAAGCAATCGGCTGTACGTGACAGATGTTTTGCAGATGTTAACTGATAAAAACATTCATGTCATGCCAGCATAAGTGCCATTACGATTTTCTATAAATTGAAGCCCTTTTTATGGCGGTTTTCACGTCACGAGCTCCTGGACTATGTTGTTGCCAGAAAGTAAATAACTTGGTTCTTCAGATGCTTCTGAAATGCCCAAGAGCTCGTAAAGAAGAAACTCTAAATGTGTCCGAAACGTGTAAAGCAAAAATTGTTTTGAACAATTAAACTATATAATGTTCAACATTTTTGTACCTATTTTTGATTGAATCTCCCGAAGGAAACTTTTGCAAAATTCATAGCGTAAGCAGACTCTGAGTATAATTTTAAATACCGTTTAACATAAAAACACGCGAACAATAGAGTTGCAACAGACTTATATGCACAATAGCATACATATATATGTTACAGTGAAACACCGAAATCTGGAGGATGTCGACTTTCACCGGTGAATGTCCACATTCACATAGTCGCTTAGTGTATGTCCGAAATATTTGTTAAATACCCTTATTTCTGACTTATACCGGTAAATGTTGACATTCACCATGCACTAATTGTCGACACACATCGGAGAGGGTCCGAATGTACAACAATGTAATGAAATATTCGATCTTTCACTGACATATTTGGTATCTGTTGACATTCACCGGTGAAAGTCGACATTCTCCAATTTCGGTCGTTCACGGTAACATATACATACATACATATTTATACAAAACCATTCAATTAAAAACAGGTACAAATATGATTAATGTTAACAAAGAAAAGACTGAATTTGCAATCAAGTTACTCTAATAAATTAAACAACCAATGAAATATTCTTGACACTATTGGGACTACCTTATTCGCAACTCTATTTAAAATTGAATCGCGACTTGCCGACGCCGACATTCGTGGCAGGGCAGATGGCAATCAGAGCATATTGGTGGCATAACCAAATTCCGAACTGCCGACACGAGTGCCCATAGCACCCTGAGAAGCCTTCCGACAGTAGAATTCACTTTTTCCTCCTGTAATTACATAAGCAAGCATGCTCTCCCGAATGCTTAACGAGTAAACAGATAAGTGGGTCACCCTCGCTGACCGCGTTCCATATTGCCTTAGGTTAGTACAACTACGCTTTGCAGGATCGGTTTTAACAGTAGTAGCAACGCTGAGGCCACTCGTCGTGTTCTTGCGACAGAGTTAATCCGCTTAATTGTCATACGCATACGTGACAACGCCTGTAGAATGTCGATGGCGAACTTTCGCCCAAAGGTTGCACACTTTCGGGGTATTGCATCGGAGTCATATACGATCGAGTACCTGCGAAAAACAAGAATTGAGTAGATTAAAAAATATGGCCATTACGAAATATTTTGTAATCATACTGTGTTATTACCGAAGCATCATTTGCAACTAAGTATTGATATATGAGGGGTGGAAAAGTTAATACTGGGTCTTAAGAATTTGACCTGAATTTTGTATTAATGCATAACACCATGTTTGATGTTGCAGTTGACATCAATAATTTACAACTATGTATTGATACGCGAGGGACTGTAAAAATTAATACTGAGCGTCAAAATTGAATCTGAATTTTGTATTATTGTACGACACAATGTTTGACGTTGTGATTGAAATCAATAATCATGCTTATGCTCATATTGACACTTGCATCTGACATAACTATAGAAATTCATATAAGCATTACACGATTTGTCCTCTTTGTTCAATAATTCCAATACCAACAAAATGAGCTGTAACGCGTAAACGTTCCTCGTTTCATTTTCAATACACAGATTAACAAGAAAGAAATGGACGAAAGACGTATTGAGTGATCAGTACACATATGTCATTTCTCCCTTGTGACATACGTGGACCTGTTTCTAAATTTGTAAAGCCCGATCCGATTAATACCCAACACCATGTTTGATTTGCAACTATTTATTGACACGTGAGGGGGTGTAAAAGTTAATACTGGGCGTCAAAATTGGACCTGAATTTTGTATTATTGTACGACACAATGTTTGACGTTGTGATTGAAGTCAATAATCATCCTTATGCTAATATTGACACTTGCATCTGACATAACTATAGAAATTCATATAAGCATTTCACGATCTGTCCTCTTTATTGAATAATTCCAATACCAAGAAAATGAGCTGTAACGCGTAAACGTTCCTCTTTTCATTTTCAATACACCGATTAACAAGAAAGAAATTGACGAAATACGTATTGAGTGATCAGTACACACATGTCGACTCTCCCTTGAGACATACGTGGATCTGTTTCTAAATTTGTTAAGCCAGATCCGTTCCTATCCTAACACAGCAAGCGTCACATCACCGAATCAAAAAGCAGTCAGGCCGACCTTTCATTTTCGCGGCCGTATTTCGGATATGTGAGTGCGGGTTTCTTGTTAGGAATGAGAAAGAGAAAAAGAAAAGCGCCGGGCCAGGATGTGGGAGGCTGGCGCCAAACTATTGTGCAACATCGGCAAAGACTCGAAAGCGGCCTAAGGACGTTTGGTCCTTCTTCGCGAAACATTAAGATTTATTTATGTGTCGCTCTGAGCCCCGTGACCCGATTGATCTATATTCGGAGGTCAACAAAAAATACGGCCCCGATGCAATGCATTCTCTTGCATCGTTTCGCGTATTTCTCTTCTCGCGTTCTGTCCGCGTGTGTTGAATTTTTTCAAGGTGCCAACCGCCGAGTACGGAATTTGTCGTAGTTTGGAGAACAAGTCTTGCTGTTTCCATTTTTAACAGCGGATAATGCGATGAACGCCGGTTTCGGTTGAAAATGCGAATCGATTAAGAGATTTTATTTGGACCCATCTCATTATCCGGTATTATCAATAAAGTTGAAAATAATACACATTTTTGTGACATTTGCTTGCGGGTTCATAGCCATCTCATTGCCAGTTTTCAGATTTCCGAGACTAGAATGTCGTAACTTTTGAATGTATAACTCCAGAACTTTCAATTGCAAAAGTGCTAATTTACTAAATTCGAACTTCAGATCTTTCAATAAGTTACTTGATACACGATATTTATAAAAGGATCATTCAAATGACGCAATCGGCACAAAGAGCGATAAGCGTAAATTTAAGAACGTCAGAGTTAATCTTAAAATGTGTATCTGTCCGCTGGTATATGTGAATGTGACAATCGGTATGCTTAAAATATTTGAGTTATGTATCCATTTTTGTTACGTTTCCATTTTTTTGACATTTGCTTGCGGGTTCATAGCTATGTCATTGCCCGTTTTCAGATTTCCGAGACTAGAATGTCGTAACTTTTGAATGTGTAACTCCAGAACTTTCAATTCCACAAGTACTAATTTACTGAATTCGAACTTCAGATCTTTCAGTTAAGTTACTTGATACAGTCGCCCGATATCAACCCTTATAAAAGGATCATTCAAATGACGCAATCGGCACAAAGAGCGATAAGCGTAATTTAAGAACGTCAGAGATAATCTTGAAATGCGTATCTGTCCGCTGGTATATGTGAATGTGACGATCGGTATGCTTAAAATATTTGAGTTATGTAAGATTGAATACACGTACATAGCGTTTCTCGTCAGTGAAGGTAGTTGGCGCCTGAGAGGTAACGTATTGCTCCAGTTTGGAAGTGAATGTTTGTTATGAAAAATGTGGGTCACCGATTTCGGCGGGACCAACGCACGCATATTCGTGCGCATGTGTAGCCCAGCTGTCGATATCAAATTATACGCGAGACTTTCGCAAATTGCCCTTTTTCGCGCGAAAACGCGCACTGGGTTGTAACTTTCTACAGTCACACTTTAATATTTCAGAGCAATGTTTTACTTAAATCAATGTAAATTGGCTCGAATCGAACACTCTGATTTTTGTGACTCCTGCAAGTGTATAAGTATATTGACATTTGTTATATTCTTCTACGAAAGAGCAAGAGTTATTCAACAATCTACAATATACATACACAACATCCTTATTTTCCGTAGTTACACGATTAATTTCTTGTTCAATTACAAATTCTCGTTCTACCCGTCTTCGAAAAATGTTCTTTATGACCCTATGTACACTCATTACGCTCTTATGCAGAAGAAGAAATCGGCAATTCACATAGAATACCACTGCTCTAAGCAACTGTGTATTGAGTTCTTTACAGACATACACCTGCCGAACGAGATAATTTTTCAAAAATATCCATTACTCATCTTCCACCCATCATCTCACCAACGAAGACCCAAGCGCAGCCAGTCGAAGAGCTCGAATCCTTCGCAGAAACTATTCGCCGTCCTTCAAGGCGGAGGAGAAGTCGGGTTACTTTTTAGGCAATTTAAGGATAAGAGCGAAGATCGATCGCAGAATTCCTTCACCATTCAATGACGATCGTTACGAGGTCAGTACATTATCACACGATACTCTGAGCTTACCTCGCGAACGGGTATTTATTTCGGGGCCAGTCCCTACCCGACGTTCGAATCGAAAGGAACCGTCGAAACCTTTGGATTCGCGTAGAAAAAAATTCGGCTCCTCGAACCATCAGCGCTCTTGTCCTTTTTGAGCGAACGAGGATACGACTCGCTGCGAGGAGCAAACGAGCAAAGGACAACGCGGCAAACGACGCACTTCCAAATTCGAGCCTATTATGAACCGGTGATCCTCGACAGTCAACTTCCGCAATAACGCGTCTACGTTATTTTACTTATTTATTCAACCCCATCGGTATATCGGCATCTAAAAGAATGTTCAAGTACTTGGTTTTACTTTCAAGTAAGTTACACAAAACTACACCCCTGTCTTGTAGCGGGCACCCGGTTTTCTCTGTTTTTGAATGTAGTTTACAGTTCGCGCTCAATGATTTATGCTGACTCTGACGTGTGATTTTACTCGGGGCAGACGTAATGATTCTTGTGCGTATAATTAGTATTACAGCACAGGTGACAGTATTACTTTGATTGTGCCGGGATTTAATTGTATTGAGAAACCGTTGAACTGCGGATACGGATATTTGGACATGACCTGCAATAATTGCAGATCAGCAAATGATGCAACAAATATTATAAAAACTCAAGTTTGTGAAATTCAATCAATGTCAACTTACAGACGGGGATCCACGTTAGACTAATTCTACCGATTTTTAATAGTCGCTCAGTAATTATTAATTGTTACGTATTGTTTTATATCTTACTTCTTTTAGATAGATAATATTTTGTTGTTACCGAAGTTATTATGACGATTGCACGCGGATACGTTACATTGGAATGCTGTGAAAAATATTTGAATCTGTGAATACTGTTTCGAAAAGGTGTTTCATTGTTTTATACCTATTTTGCAGTCACGACGGGTATAGTTTTCGGCGGCCACTATCTAAATCACGATGGTACGCCACACGACCCTTATCATGAGTTACACGTGCCTCATGATCCACCCCTTTATCCTACGTATCGCAGTGTACCGAACACGGGATTTTCCTGTCAGGGACTTGGAAACCAATTATGGTCTGACATAGGTGCACAATGTCAGGTAAGAACAACGAATTTTCATAATATCCAAAAATACTAAGTCAATCCCTTACATTCATGTCCTATTTTTCCTGAATTCAAATGAGCTTTTTAAAGTATCTGTAAAAATGCAATTAACACGTTGACTGCCGAGAATATTTCACTGTATTAGAACAGCGATGCTATGAAATACTACAGCGTTTGACTGAATTATGCAAAATGTAAAATGTAAATAATGTGTGCAAGCATTTTCATAATATCCAAAAATACTAAGGTCCTATTTTTCCTGAATTCAAATGAGACCAATTAAAGGATCGCATCACTATTCTAACAACAACTGCACTTATAAAATAATAATTGCTACCCATTGCGAATATTTTGGATCATCAGTAAAATTTTTTGCGGTGATCACCGGTGACCATCGCAGCAGTCAAAGTGTTAATTTCGATATCTTATTCGTACATGTTCATGTAGGTGTGAGTAGAATAATATTCAATGACTATCAATTATTTGAGCATTTACCTTTAGTATTGTAATTGATGGCAATGCTGTGTTCAAAGATAAATGGACCACGCCACGTTTTTTTTTTTTGTTACTTGCTACTTCATTAACTTTCTATTCACTAACTTTCTATTACTTGTGTGTGAAGAAACGAAGGTGATATTGGTTCCAGGCTTATCACCTTTGTTACAACGGACAGTTGGTGTCCAGCCATCTTTGCGGCAACGGGACGTTATTTAACCAACAATTCCAAGTCTGTGATCAGTTTTACAACGTGCGCTGCGGGAGTCCTTACGAAGATTTATGAAAATGTGATAAATTGTACCGTGTTCGTGATAGAGATGAATATATTGCGCTATTGAGAGTAGTTCACTGTCAATCGAATACAGAACAAACAATCGAAAGTACTCCTTACACCGACAATGATTCCTAACTATAAGCACAAAGTTCAATCGACCTTCTTAAAGAGATTCTCCATCTGGATGGACGATATTTTCTTTCCAACTATGCACATTGGTCTTAGTAACTAGTACACTGCGTCAATTGTTAATAAAACTTGTACCAAAAAGATATATGTGATTTAATACATACCACACTGGCGTAACGACCACTGGCCAAAAGCACCATGTCTTCATGTTGCGATCATCATGGAATTTGAATAATGTCGATATTCATACCTCTCGATACTCGCTCGTTCGATTTTTGTACCTATACGCGATTGGTTCAGTAACATAAGGTGCGTTTCGTCAGATTGGGCAGGGTTTTCATGTACGTTGGCGGAGAAAATGGAAACGGGAGTTTAACGCATGTCTTCCCCAAGATGACATTTCAAACTTATAACAAACATGGCGCTGAGCAAGGGAGACTGGTATAATCCTGCACCTTTTTGGGAAAATGGACCGGCGCCGGGTGCATTTTACAATTTTCCTGGGAATTCCTCCTCCACCAATGTGTCCGGTATTCAAAAGTCACAGTGAGTTTCAACTTCTGACATTATTTTTCTTAGTATTCCATGTAAGCACTCAATGACTCGATATTCATTTTTGCAATATAAATAATGAAATAGTTTTTGAGCAAAACCGTATCTGAAATATTTCAACAGTCGGTCCTTCGTATCCCGTTTTTATATAAAGTAGAATAATGTTTCGTTACTGTTTTTCAAATAGTCATGATCGGCGTTCCTAACCTAAATGTTTGCTGGCAACGTTAATAATAATGTGTAGCTTAAATTGCATATGTAAATTTTACGTTTTCTTCCCTTGAAAAATTGCAGATCTCCCATGACGACCGGCACTTCGGTAATTGGAATCCAATTTAAAGATGGAGTTGTCATCGCAGCTGATACTTTGGCATCTTACGGATCATTGGCCAGATTCAGAGATTGCAACCGTATTATGAAGGTCAATGAAAATATTATCCTTGGCTCAGGTGGCGACTATGCTGATTACCAGTTCATCAAAAGTAATATTGAACGAAAAATGTATGTAAATCTCTGTTGAACAAAGATAATACATGTTCGCTATTTAGAGTTGGACCACAATTGAAATATTATGAAAATGCTCTGGTATACATTTCTTGCAGTCTAGAAGAAGAATGTTTGGATGATGGATTTAGACTAAAGCCAAAGTCCTTGCATTGTTGGCTGACCAGAGTGATGTACAATGGCAGATCAAATTTCGATCCATTCTGGAACAATTTCCTCATTGCCGGCTTAGAAGATGGCAAACCGTAATCTTACTCGATGATCATTTTTGTTAAGCTCTCAGCTTGGAAGATGCTCATAATGTTGTTGTTTATTGTACAGGTTCCTTGGCACTGTCGATAAACTTGGTACTGCATACACAGATCCAGTGATTGCCACTGGATACGGTGCCTATATGGCGACACCATTGTTGCGTAAAGCTTATGAGGAGAACCCAGAAATGAGCAGGGAAGAAGCCATGGAATTATTGTATAAGGCCATGCAAGTTCTTTTCTATAGAGATGCACGCTCATTTCCGAAAGTAAGCATCAAATTTTTGAACGTAGCCGATCGAGTATACGTGTTTCTCAATCAAAAAAATTATTTTGCTTACAGTATTACCTTGGCATTGTTACAAAGGAAAAGGGTGTCGAAATTGAAGGTCCATTGACATTGGAGAGTAATTGGGAGGCTGCTCTATTGGGAAGAAAATATTCATAATAAATGTCTTATTACGATTTGTTTAATAAATAAATATCTAAGGAAAAACAGTCAACATTGTATTAAAACTGAAAGTGATGACATCCAATAATTCAATTTTGTGCCGGTCATAATGGAAGACGGCATAGGTTAAAAATATTCTCGGGCAGGATTCAACAAGTTTTAACAGTTTTAGTCAAGGAAACTTACATATAATTACACGTGCCTGAAGAATATGTACAAATACAATTCCAACGTGACATGTTCGATATCGATCATCCTTAATTTTTTATAAAGTTAATATTTCACAGCCATTGTCAGTTATCAATATAGTATGCTCCACTTGAGCAGTTCGGGCATCGTCGGTAGTAACAACTGTCCAGCCATCAGCTAAATGCTTAATTTCAGTACCTCCCTGACTTAAAACCGGCTCGATAGTGAACGTCATTCCAGGTTTCATTAATTCAGTTGAATCATTTTCTAAAAACAAGAAATGCGACATTATGTTACGTTCAATCGTTAATATAAATGTTTGCCAATGCAGCACGTTATACGTTATACGACGTACCAACGTGATATATATCTGGTGGACCGTGAAAATAAGTTCCTATACCATGACCAGCGAATACAGGAATAACCTTGTACCCTAATTCGTCTGCCGTTTCTTCAATAATGCTACCTATAAACGTTGAATAATTTACTTAAAGTACTAAGAAATATAGAGCCTTTTCGGTAATAAACTAATAAAGTTCAATAGTTAAACATTTTCAATGCCAAAAAGACTTTATATTCCTTCATTATTTAAGTAAAGCATTTAAGCAAAGTATTTAAGTAAGGACTTAAAACAGCATCTATTGAATAATCGAATGAATTGTGCCTACGTGAATATTGTAGGCACATTTATAGAGGCAGTCTATCTGTAAGGCACTCGTGTCAGTAGATATCAATATAATTTAGTGCTAATCAACTGTATTTGTTGTAAAATACGTAAATATTTCTAGTTAACTCCTCGGGCACATTTAATCTCTTAGTAGCACGTAATTAGCTGAGTTATCTTTACCTATAGAGCTTATTTCTTCTTCTGGCTTGCAAATTTCTATTGCCTTTTTTAAGCAGATTTGAGTGGCTTCTATTAATCGCTTTCCCTCATCATCTGCTGCCCCTACTTGGAACATTGCTGAGCAATCTCCATGATAACCATTAAAGAATACCTGCATATGTAACCATTTCACTTGGTTTTGCAACGTACAAGGTATTGATTTAAAATTACGAAATATCGGTCTACTAACGGTGACATCGACATTGAGAATATCCCCAAACAGCAACGGTCGATTATCTGGAATACCGTGACACGCGACGTTGTTGATACTCGTGCAAATAGATTTCGGGTAATTATAATAGCCTAGCGGACTGGGGTAAGCGCCATTATGGATGATCAAGTTATGAAGTATCTCGTCCAATGTATCTGTTGTGACACCTGGCTGTATACATAACACGAATGAATTTCAATACTATTACACCATAATAGGAATAGCTTACCATAAATAAAGTAACATTCGTACATGAATAAATCTCATGGGGATAATCAATTGCCTATTTCCCACTTAATCATACTACATGAGTACAACAGACTCTCGGATGTAAAAATATACCCATATAAAAGAGCCTGGTGTAACATATGCCTACGTTTATAGTTTTCCAACAAGTACATTACAAAAATGAATAAAAAAGATTGAGTCTGCACCACTAGCTAGATGTTGTAGTTTGTTAAGAATGTAAAGTATAAGAAAAAAGAATATGAATCAAAACAATTCAAGCACGTAAATGTTATAACAATAAATATAACGTGTAACCTTTATATACTTATGTGCTTCTCCTAAAACTCTCTTAGCCAGATAGCAACTCTGTCGCATGGCAGCTATTGCTTCCTTCGTCTTGATTTCTGACTGCAGGGGTACAGGAGTACTTGTTCCGCTGCCATAGCATGGACGTGCTATATAATCAGGCACTTGTCTCTGTTCTGATACCTCCCATGGTTCAACCGCTTCATATTGGCCAAAAACATTATTTACTATCCTACGCTCTCGTACCTAATAAAAGTGTGCACAAAATTGTTTTGTTCTATCGCACCATATAAACCTACAGTAACATACCTTAGGCCCAGACTGTTCTGTCGCGAATTTTCTAGTTTGTTGCGATATTAACGAGAGAAATCGGGCGACTCTCATCGTGCAGCATCAATCATTCATCAAACGATAAATCTGTGCAACTCTGAAATTTTCATTGAATCCTTCAAATAACCTAACCCCGTAATGTAAATAATCCAATTATTTATGAGTCCTGGAGCGTACAGAAGTTACCAAAGATTAACTTACGCAAAAAAGTGAACGAATGTTACTCTATGGAACAGCAGTAGGGAAAAAACACGTACAATTACTGTCCGTTATGTTTAGATTTTCCCTTGTTCAAAGTGCATACATAGGTCTAAATATTCCATGTGGTCAGCTGATCGATGATAAATTTTAAAACAGGTTCCGGCAATAAAATAACTGAATGTAGCAAATATTTTAACCAATGAAGTACTCACATTCGAATCTGATGTGTCAAATTTATTATCCGATATGTTTTTAAGAAAATGCAGTCAAATGTTATTATTAGGTTCAAACTTGTTTCCCAGATACATTCTATTAATTTGGGTCGTCCGTGAACATGGAAGAAGTTACTGAATAAGTTTAGGGTGAAAGGCATCTAACGAAATTGCAAGATATATTGATTGCCGCTGTAATTATGCAAATAAAATTCTTTAAACCCGTATTTTCTTCATCACGTCGGCAGGAATATCACTCGATATTCAGGAACCTGCCCTACTTAATGCTAGTTTTAAAATTGTGAATATCTATGACCATTTACAACAATGACAACGTATGTCGATCGCTGTAACACGAATTTTAAGAGCAATTGGCATATGGTATGCAGTTTATTCGAGTTATTTCGAAAATGTGGATGAAAAAATTATAGAAATTAATAATCAAAAGTCATCACGTGCAATATATTTTAGGTAATATTAATTTATTTTATTATATAAAATAGTTTCTCTTCATGCCTTCTGTGCAGCATTCAAACGTGATTATTAAGTTTCGTAACTAGGGCTGAAAATAATGAGAGGAGGTGTTCAACATTTTCTTTTCATCTCAGCTATGTGAATTGTTAGCACATGCAGCAGCATATTTGTTCAGCCGTTTAGAAAATATTTTTGTGTTTAATGATATCACATTGTATTTGGCATTACATGTCAGGAATATCTTCTCTTCCTTTATTACCAAGTTTGGGCTGCAACAATAAGTTTCGAACATAGTAATTGTTATTCAGATTTACACAGAAATTGTTTGAAAACGAGTATCTATATATGTCTACGTATGACTTGTTGAAACGATTAAGTGCAAAACATTATGTGTTTTTAAAGAACAAAACAGGTACCTTATAACAAGCATCTCCTTGAACTAAACAGACTTCTGCATCGACGTTAAGGTCCATCAAATACTGCAACCAAAGCTTTTGTTTCGTTGACAGTTTGTCTGTGGGACCTTTCACCTCAACTATTTTGCACTGAAAGACGAGAGCGATGTGTTACCACTTTTTTATAAATTCCAACAACAAATAATATTTACCTTGTTCGTGGTCGAGTTCCATACGATTAAGTCGGGAAACCCTGCCTTCCAAATGCTATAATTTGTCGCAAGTTTCTTACAAATGCCTATTACACTTGTTACGCCCAGACAGTTTACGATTTCCTAACAATACAAAACAGAAAGAAATGTAGAGCGTTGATAGGAAGAAGCAACGAACCTAAATGTTTCTGTTCGGAGTACCTTGAAATGAGAACCTTTGTTGAATGGATTATTCTCCGTGATGTGCGAATATTTAACGATGTCGTTGAACCTAGCTTGCAGCATGTCACTCAAAGTTTCAGCGTCAAGATTATTAATATCGTTGAATTTTTTGTCTATCTGATTTCTCCGAAGCTTATAAAATATTTCAGTGGTTAAATCGCATGGCACCCACTGATAATTTGTCACCCATGCACCAGGAACGTCGACGTCATAAATCTCTTCCCACAAAAGTGTATAAAATAGCGTGAGTGGCAATTTACTTTCGCAATGTACCCCCTGCGAAAATCCTTGATCGCAGTAGTGTTGCAATGCAAGTTGCTCTACAGTTCCAAGTCTTGGGTCCTCACCGTTAGGCATTTCAATTTGCCATGTTGCCTTCAATCCCTGTTCATGCCTAATACGGGAACTTAGTTGGTATTAAATCTATGATTGACTTTGTTTAACTTTAGCAGTGGTCATTTTAGGGGACATCTAATATGAGATTGATCAAAGCTAGATTTTGGCTGTGAGGAATTTTCACTGTATAGTAGAAATGAAGCATGTGATCACGCAGAACATGATATTAAACATAGTAAAGAAATCGAACGGCTCCTTAAAATTCCACCTACTAAATTTTTACTACATACAACACACCTTTTAAATGATGTACCCTGTACCGTTATTGTTGTAGCATCAAGTTTTGGCACCATCAATGCCGCTTGTTTCAATATTTCTCTAACTTTATTCTTGGTATCATTGCAGATTCCCGTTTTCCTTTTAACAAGCATCTGCGCCCTCGCAAGTAAGTCGGTTATGTCGACATCCGTTAGATTATCTTCGGTTAGCGCGACCAATACTGTAGCCGCGCTCGATTCTAAATCTTTGTGATGATGCATTTCGATTAATGCCAATTCTGAATACCATCTCGCACGATAATGGCGTAAAAAACAGTTTTGACTTAGTAGAAATTTTAATATTTGCACAGCCTTATGCATCGTTTCCGGAGTTTTCTTAAACGCGTCTATGGTCTTTGAAAGAGCTTTCAACCAAACATACAGGGGTTCGTATCGCTTAACGTGGGTGGGAAGTGTAGATACTTCAAGCCTACAAAACAACAATTCACCGTTTACATTAATATAACACAATAATGCAAGGTAAATCCTCCGGCAGATATTCTTCCTTCTATAAAAGATTTAAAATGGACAGAAAATTCTGCCTGATTACTACATATAAAATAGGCAGAAAATCCAGTCGAAACAACAGACACAGTGAATTAGGGGATAAATATCTTCCGGAAGAATCTTGTGCAAAATCTGTAGTGTAAATAGACTCAAAGCACAATTTTAAATACTGTGTGACATAAAAACACATGAACAAGAGAATTAAGATAGACTTATTCATATATTAGGCTCTTGAAGAATCGGCCCAAGGGCCTTGAAACATGTACTGCAGGATAAAGGAAAACCATTCCATCAAAGTAGGCATGAAAAGTATTTACATTAACGGAAAAAAGGTTGACCTTGCAATCAAGTTAATATAATACGTTAATGCATATTTTGTGAATACTGATGACTAACGTACCTCTTCGCTTCAAGTTCTATCAAATCGATAGCACGCGTATAGCATTTTTCACCGTGCGATCGAACTTGTTCCCATTGTTTATTATCAATACTGTTTAATACTTTTGTGTAAATTGCTTTAGCCTTTGTATATCTGCAACAGTATGTTCAAATAATGAATTAATGTAAAATAACATTGCGAGTATTGCGTACGTGTCAATGTTATTTTATGTACCCTTCCAACTGAGCAGTATTAGCGAAAATAGGAAAATGATGTACTGTTATCTTCGGGATGACGACGTTCCCGTTTTCAACATTTCGGAACATAAAAAAGATATCGCTGAGCGTGTGTTCGGGGTCCCTGTTCGGCAGCAATAAGGTAATTATTTTCTCGAAAATCTGAACGGCCCTTGCTGCGATACGTACACAGAGTCCCAACTGCGACTTTACCAATGAAGTCAAGGCATCCATTGGACTTCTCATGCCGGGGAACAGGGGTTTCTTCGTATTATATGACTTCAAAATACTCTCGATTTTTGTGTCTTTACTACCAGTGCTGTTTAGTTTTAATTTGCGACAAATTTTCGTCAGTTCGTCGACTTGCAACAAACCGAGCATTGTCGACATGTTATCACTTTCGATATCAGAATCGAAAAAGGATTTCGTTATCAACTCTTCGAATACTGGTTTTAAGTTATCAGTTACTTCAGGGTAATTAAGAAGATTGATCCTGTGCCACGTATGCTTTCTCTTTAGCATGCGTATGAACATCATTTGTGCCCTCTTTGACAGAGTAAGTATGGAGAACACAAAGTCCAGTTCTGATTCTGAAAAGTAACCACAATTGACAGGGTTGGAGAAAACTGTTGTAATTGCTGTAAACATATCTTCAGAATATTGTTCTAAAGGCATGACAATATTTTCTTCATCGTATCTCGTTGCAGTTGATGCATCAATCGGATTGTATGTGAATGTAAATTTATTTGTCGCGTAAATTTCCTCCAAGTCAAAATCATTTGCAGATATGGCACCTTCTTTGGCAAGGTTCATCTGAGCAACAGCTTCAGATAACAACCTTGTTTCTATTAAGTTAGAGTACAATTTCCTGTGAGGTCTCTTTTTTGGTGATGCAGTTTTGTTTGATGCTGGAGTTTTTGGACTGAAGCCACTCTTTTTCTGAGGCGTAGAGTCAGGTGTGGGACTTGTTAATGTCACACTAGATTGTGAAGAAGACTGTAGATTAATATTAGAAAAATTTATGTCCATATTTTCATTACTTTTTTGACTAGAATAGAGGATATCTTCTTCAGTATGCCGTTTTTCTGTTAAATCAGCATTTGTAATAGATGCTCCTTTATCAGGAGTCGATAAACATTCATTTGCATTAACAGGTAACTCACTTTTTTTCTGTGCCAAGAGAGGCGATTTCTTTTTAGAACTATTTTCATTCTGGGCGAGTTTCCTTTTTTTTGATAGTGTTAACGAAGTAGATTTGGTCTTTTTTTGTTGCGTCTGCGGCATTGGTTTTTTGTACGTAAGTCTCTGCACAGAACATTGATATTAGTATCAATACTGTTTCTTAGAAACATATGCATACAAGTAATAATGCAAACATTAACCTGTACGTTTGAAGGTGTTGATGAGTACAGTTTCGTCTCATCAATTCTGTTCAACCACGTGGACGAAGTCTTCGCTTTGTAAAAAGTATCCAGAGTAGTTTGACGCATTTTTTCTCAACAATCAGTCCTTTTCACACGCAGAACAAAATATTTCTCCGTATATATACAAATTCGTGTAACCATTCACTCCCTCAGTGACATGCACAATTGCGAACAAGTCATAATGATAAGATTCACTGAAAGAATTAGCTATCATTTTCACTATCTCTCCTCCTACTAGTCAGTCATCATTTATATTACTCATCATATTAGTGGAAATAATATCGCAACAAACTTAGCAGTCACATCGTGTTGTCGCCTCAATGTTTAGTGCCATTATATACACTTTATCATTTTCCCATCACATCCAACTTTATCGACCGTATTCGGTACAAACTCACAACGCTACACGTGGTGAAAATGTATACTAAACATATGAAAAATAATGCATTGTTAAATAACGAAAAATGAGCCGAAAATACGTGAACATAGGCGAAAAATGTCAAATTTTTTTTTGTTTCGGACCGATACCATTCGATAGAGGGTAATTTGCCCTGAAGATAGACCACTTTCCGGCTGTGATACCGCACGGATCGTGAGAGATAAGCTCCTCAGTTATTCTCTCCTATTGTCAAGTTTTTGTAGTATAATGTCTCGACCTATCGAAATACTGTGAATTTAGTATGGGGCAACGCGTATTGTGACGCGGCTTTGTTTGCTTCTGTGAACTACGCAAGATATTTGGCTCTGTAATCAGGTGCCCCTGTGATCGAAGAGAACCGGGACGCCATGACATGGAAACATCGCATTTTACAATATTTGCATAATTTTCGGTGAGTACGACCACATCCAACTATCTAATACAGTGTGCGGCTTACATGTGCAACTAACTCGTGACATATATCCGGCTTGTTCATTGAGAATGTGTCAAAATAGTTCGATAATGAGATTTTCGATGTAGTGTAGTTGTGTGGGGTTGCACGCACACGCGTACATTCGTGTATGCTTTGGCGCGGAAACGGGGACTGCTCGAATTAGTTCGATTTGAACATAGTCATTGGTCGTACATCAGCCAATCTCTACTTACTTCAGATGAACGGCCATAGTTCGAGCCCGGCAGTGACACCGTACGGATCGTGAGAGGTAAGCTCCTCAGTTATTCTCTTCTATTGTCAAGTTTTTGTCGTATCATGTCTCAACCTATCGAAATACTGTGAATTTAGTATGGGGCAACGTGTATTGCGACGCGGCTTCGTTTGCTTCTGTGAACTACGCAAGATATTTGGCTCTGTAATCAGGTGCCCCTGTGATCGAAGACATCGAAACATCGCATTTTGCATTTTTCGCATCATTTTCGGTAAGTACGACCACATCCAACTATCTAATACAGTGTGCGGCTTACATGCGCAGCTAACTCGTGACATATATCCGGCTTGTTCATTGAGAATGTGTCAAAATAGTTCGATAATGAGATTTTCGATGTATTGTAGTTGTGTGGGGTTGCACGCACACGCGTACATTCGTGTATGCTTTGGCGCGGAAACGGGGACTGCTCGAATTAGTTCGATTTGAACATAGCCATTGGTCGTACATCAGCCAATCTCTACTCACTTCAGATGAACGGCCATAGTTCGAGCCCGGCAGTGACACCGTACGGATCGTGAGAGGTAAGCTCCTCAGTTATTCTCTCCTATTGTCAAGTTTTTGTAGTATAATGTCTCGACCTATCGAAATACTGTGAATTTAGTATGGGGCAACGCGTATTGTGACGCGGCTTTGTTTGCTTCTGTGAAGTACGCAAGATATTTGGCTCTGTAATCAGGCGCCCCTGTGATCGAAGAGGACCGGGACGCCATGACATGGAAACATCGTATTTTACAGTTTTCGCATCATTTTCGGTGAGTACGACCACATCCAACTATCTAATACAGTGTGCGGCTTACATGCGCAGCTAACTCGTGACATATATCCGGCTTGATCATTGACAAAGTAGTTCGATAATGAGATTTTCGATGTAGTGTAATTGTGTGGGGTTGCCAAGCACACGCTTTTGCACGCCACGCATCCATTCGTGTATACTTTGGCGCGGAAACGGTGGCTGTTCGATTTGAACATAGCTATTGGTCGTACATCAGCCAATCTCTACTTACTTCAGATGAACGGCCATAGTTCGAGCCCGGCAGTGACAGAGTGCAAGTCGTGCAAGGTAATGTGCAACATTTATGGTATTTAATGGTTAAAGTGTTATCGTCCGATCTCTGAATTTATTGAAATCATGTACCTTCTACACTGGGCAACACTTATTTCAATGCAGCTTTACTCGCAACCCCGTATTAACTGAGATATTCGACTGTGATTTCAGGCGACTTTGTGGCCGAGTAAAACGGTAGACGCCGTGGTATGGAAATACGGTATTTTGCAGTTTTCATATAAGTTTCGGTGAGTACGACTATGTTCAAGTATCTAGTTCTGTAAGTGACAAATATCGGGGTTATTCATTGTATAAATATCGTAATTTTGTGCACTTGGGGAGGTTAGGTAAGGACACGATTTCTTATGCACACACACACGCACACACACACACACATAGCCAAATCTATTTTGGCGCGGGAACAGTGTACAGTCCGTTCAAGCGTTCTCAGTTGTTGGCTACAGCATAACAGTTTCAAAATTTTTCAATATCTTTTTAAAAGGCTTGGAAACTTTATATGACAACCGTTTTTATACCAATTTCAGTTAGTTTTCGTGAAGATATTATTTTGATTAAAATGAAAAGGATAAAATATTTTTGTTGGATATAATTAATACTGGTGTTATATTATTGTGGCGGATCACCATACGTAGCGACCTCCTCGAGGTGTGATCTGGAAACCGGCGTTATCCTATCGGATCTTTAGCCTGAATCAGTGATAATGCCGGGCTAACGGCTGCGTATCGCGTGTTGCACTCGAAAATAACTAATTTTTCGACTTATATAAACATTTACGTGTTTTAAAAATTCCGCGTTTTCTATTAAATCCCCAATTTCGCTGTTTTGCTCATGTTAGTATTTACATTTTTTGTAATTCACTTTTCCTATTAAATCTGTAGTGTCATTTTTAGCTTGTACAAATATCGGTTTATCTTCAAAATTTCGTTTTCACATGAAATATATACACATGACTAATAATATTTTCTTCCAGAATTTTGTGGCTGTGCGCAATGCGGTTTAGAATCAGTGTTTGCATATAATGTTTAATTACCCTTGTTGCCGCATAGGCATATTGTATAACTTCGTCCTTTTTTGTATTACATTATAGAGTCATGTCAAATAGAGTCAGTGTTTGTTTATCGTCCTTTCATTGCAGACATTTTGATCTACAATTAAAGCCAATATTGCTTGCTGATATTAATATTCGAACAGAACGATAAGTTAGTTATTTAGGTCATGAATATGAGTCAGTATTATTTGTCAATACAAGTATGTAATTAGAATAATGAAACACAGTTTGTCATCGCGTGGTAGAGTCAGTGTCCTTTGATGTTAATAATGGACACCAATTTTTCAAAAAATTACAATATATTGTAAGTATTTACTTTATCGCATAGAATTATTCATTCATACAGTTATGTCTAGTTGACAATAGATTACAATTCTTTTTTATTGATGTTAGACTAAAGCAGTTGTATCCAGAATGCTGAAACCTGAGGCTGCAAAGATCTAAGGGTCAAAGAAACATCGGGCAGCGTGTTCCTGTGGTATGCTAACAAGCCAACACCGATGAGTCAAATTTGTCAGTCCCTCCGACCATCCAATCATGTCATAGGACGAATGGTCTGAATCGACACGGATGGTCGGTTGTAATTATCCTTCAAAATGTTAACAAAGAGCATAGTGGCCGTAGGTGGACTCCGCGGAATCCATCTATGAGTGGGCATTTTTTTATGTTGCATGTGTATTTAGATTAGGATAGGTTTTCTTGGCTCATTTTGTGTTATATTTGCTCCGCGATTCGCGATTATGATAAGTATTATAATGCAACGAAAATTTTGTAAATAACCACTTTGAACATTAGTTAAAGTTCGTAATGTTTATGTTTACATACTGTCGTTATATCAACATGACCATGATCAAGTTACTGTGTTAAAGTTATATTTTGTAATTGCCAATGTTCCTGGTTATATTGCTAGTTTAATCAGGAACCTTTCTCGGTTGTCATTCGATTTATAATTCAATGAGCAAGAAGGCACTTCGCGACGAGTAGTGCTTGGATTCAGAGGGATAAAAGAATGTTTGATTATCTATTTACAATATTCTCTCTGAAAACAGGTCGCTCGAGGTTAATGTATGTTTAATTATTTTGGTGTCTATTTTACAATTGTATATGATATATATTTTTTGTATATTTTAAAGTTTTAATTCAGTAGATTTTCATGCATGTATAGATTTGCCTTTAAATTGAGAAAAATTAAAGGTAAAGTTATTTTAGTTAAATGTGATTTATATATGAAATGGATTCAGAGTTATATTAGTCCGTTTATCAACAGTACTCTTATATACATTACTAATCTTAGCTTAGGATGTTTTCAGCAAAATGGTTGGTATACTTTTCATTGACCGTGTTCATTATTTAAGGTCTGAACCCATTCATGCGCACAGGTGCCGCATGTATGGATCAGGCCGGTGAACATGAATTTAACTTTAATATCCCTAATGCATATATTAGCGACTGTCAATACGTTTACCAGGTGTGTCGGTAACTCCTTTCCGGTTTTTGTAACAGATGTCACTAGCCATAAGTATGAAATGTTATGATTTTATACATATGTCATTTGTTTCTACTAACATTAACCTCAAAACTGCACAAGTTACATTCCGCCAAAGTAACAGTTTTATAGATTTATAATTTTTTGAAAATGTCGAGTTTTGTGCCTGGAAACGTGCATTTGCGGCACGCATTACTTTTCTTGTTTCATCAAAAGAAAAAAGCCGCTGAAAGTCATCGTTTGCTGGTAGAGACTTACGGTGAGCATGCTCCAACCATAAGAACATGTGAAACGTGGTTTCGACAATTCAAATGTGGTGATTTCAACGTTCAAGACAAAGAACGTCCTGGTAGGCCGAAAATGTTTGAAGATGCGGAATTGCAGGAGTTATTGGATGAAGACCCAACACAAACTCAAAAACAATTGGCAGAAAAGTTGAATGTGAGCCGAGAAGCAATTTGTGAACGATTACAAGCGATGGGAAAGATCCAAAAGATGGCAAAGTGGGTGCCACATGAATTGAATGACAGGCAATTGAAAAACCGAAAATTCGTCAGTGAAATGCTGCTTCAAAGGTATGAAAGGAAGTCATTTTTGCATCGAATAGTAACGGGTGATGAAAAATGGATTTATTTCGAAAATCCCAAGCGAAACAAATCATGGTTATCTCGTGGCGAAGCTGGCCCATCGACTGCAAGGCCAAATCGCTTTGTCGCAAGACCATGCTCTGTGTCTGGTGGGACCCGGTTGGTGTCGTATATTATGAATTGTTGAAACCTGGAGAAACAGTTAATACTGACCGCTAACGAAAACAAATAATCAATTTGAACTGTGCATTGATCGAAAAACGTCCACAATACGCTCAAAGACACGATAAGGTGATTCTGCAGCATGACAACGCGCCGTCTCATACGGCAAAACCAGTCAAAGAAGTGTTGAAATCACTTGGATGGGAAGTTTTATCGCACCCGCCTTACTCTCCAGACCTGGCTCCATCCGACTACCACCTTTTCGCATCGATGGGGCACGCGCTTGCAGAGCAGCACTTCGCCGATTTCGAAGAAGTTAAAAAATGGCTCGATGAATGTTTTAGCTCAAAGGAGAAACTGTTCTTTTGGAATGGCATCCATAAATTGCCTGAGAGATGGGCAAAATGTATAGATTCAAATGACCAATACTTTGAATAAATAAATTTTAATTATCCATTGTACGTAGCGTGTTTTCTTTAGCGAAAAAACCGGAAAGGACTTACCGACACACCTGGTAGTATGTTATAGTACACCGGAAGCGCTTTAAAATGAGCCCTCGCGGACCTCTCTAGCTTGTCTAGTATCGGAGATATCGCACTTTTAAGATTTTGGCGAAAAACGCGAAAGTTGTCAATACCCCCCAACGTCCAACTTTTCGGCCCAAATCGGCAAAAAAAAAAATTTTCGATAATCGCACCGGACTTTTTGCCAGTGCTAGTAGACTCAAAACCATCACGAACGCAACTTCCCGGACCGTTCTAAGTCGTTTAGTTCGCGAGGAAAGTGGATTCAAAGTTCGAAGCGAAATCGCGAAAAATGGCCAAACTTCCGGCCTTCGCCAGCGGCGTAATTTTCGAGTAAGACAATCGCCCTTATAGCCTGTTATAGTACACCCGAAGCGCTTTAAACTGAGCCCCCGCGGACCTCTCTAGCTTGTCTAGTATCGGAGATATCGCACTTTTAAGATTTTGGCGAAAAACGCGAAAGTTGTCAATACCCCCCCAGCCTCAACTTTTCGGCCCAAATCGGCAAAAAAAAAAAATTTTCGATAATCGCACCGGACTTTTTGCCAGTGCTAGTAGACTCAAAACCATCACGAACGCAACTTCCCGGACCGTTCTAAGTCGTTTAGTTCGCGAGGAAAGTGAGATTCAAAGTTTGAAGAGAAATCGCGAAAAATCGCCAAATTTCCGGCCTTCGCCAGCGGCGTAATTTTCGAGTAAGACAATCGCCCTTATAGTATGTTATAGTACACCCGAAGCGCTTTAAATGAGCCCTCGCGGACCTCCCCAGCTTCTACAGTATCGGAGATATCGCACTTTTAAGATTTTGGCGAAAAACGCGAAAGTTGTCAATACCCCCCCAGCCTCAACTTTTCGGCCCAAATCGGCAAAAAAAAAAAATTTTCGATAATCGCACCGGGCTTTTTGCCAGTGCTAGTGGACTCAAAACCATCACGAACGCAACTTCCCGGACCGTTCTAAGTCGTTTAGTTCGCGAGGAAAGTGAGTTCAAAGTTTGAAGAGAAATCGCGAGAAATCGCCAAATTTCCGGCCTTCGCCAGCGCCGTAATTTTCGAGTTAGACAATCGCCCTTATAGTATGTTATAGTACGCGCGGAGCGCTTTAAAATGAGCCCTCGCGGACCTCTCTAGCTTGTCCAGTATCGGAGATATCGCACTTTTAAGATTTTGGCGAAAAACGCGAAAGTTGTCAATACCACCCCAGCCTCAACTTTTCGGCCCAAATCGGCAAAAAAAAAAAATTTTCGATAATCGCACCGGGCTTTTTGCCAGTGCTAGTGGACTCAAAACCATCACGAACGCAACTTCCCGGACCGTTCTAAGTCGTTTAGTTCGCGAGGAAAGTGAGTTCAAAGTTTGAAGAGAAATCGCGAGAAATCGCCAAATTTCCGGCCTTCGCCAGCGCCGTAATTTTCGAGTTAGACAATCGCCCTTATAGTATGTTATAGTACGCGCGGAGCGCTTTAAAATGAGCCCTCGCGGACCTCTCTAGCTTGTCCAGTATCGGAGATATCGCACTTTTAAGATTTTGGCGAAAAACGCGAAAGTTGTCAATACCCCCCAGCCTCAACTTTTCGGCCCAAATCGGCAAAAAAAAAAAAAATTTTCGATAATCGCACCGGGCTTTTTGCCAGTGCTAGTGGACTCAAAACCATCACGAACGCAACTTCCCGGACCGTTCTAAGTCGTTTAGTTCGCGAGGAAAGTGAGTTCAAAGTTTGAAGAGAAATCGCGAGAAATCGCCAAATTTCCGGCCTTCGCCAGCGCCGTAATTTTCGAGTTAGACAATCGCCCTTATAGTATGTTATAGTACGCGCGGAGCGCTTTAAAATGAGCCCTCGCGGACCTCTCTAGCTTGTCCAGTATCGGAGATATCGCACTTTTAAGATTTTGGCGAAAAACGCGAAAGTTGCCAATAATACCACCCCTCCTTCAACTTTTCGGCCCAAATCGGCAAAAAAAAAAAAAATTTCGATAATCGCACCGGGCTTTTTGCCAGTGCTAGTGGACTCAAAACCATCACGAACGCAACTTCCCGGACCGTTCTAAGTCGTTTAGTTCGCGAGGAAAGTGAGTTCAAAGTTTGAAGAGAAATCGCGAGAAATCGCCAAATTTCCGGCCTTCGCCAGCGCCGTAATTTTCGAGTTAGACAATCGCCCTTATAGTATGTTATAGTACGCGCGGAGCGCTTTAAAATGAGCCCTCGCGGACCTCTCTAGCTTGTCCAGTATCGGAGATATCGCACTTTTAAGATTTTGGCGAAAAACGCGAAAGTTGTCAATACCCCCCCAGCCTCAACTTTTCGGCCCAAATCGGCGAAAAAAAAAAATTTTCGATAATCGCACCGGACTTTTTGCCAGTGCTAGTGGACTCAAAACCATCACGAACGCAACTTCCCGGACCGTTCTAAGTCGTTTAGTTCGCGAGGAAAGTGGATTCAAAGTTCGAAGAGAAATCGCGAGAAATCGCCAAATTTCCGGCCTTCGCCAGCGCCGTAATTTTCGAGTTAGACAATCGCCCTTATTGTATGTTATAGTACGCGCGGAGCGCTTTTAAATGTGCCCTCGCGGACCTCTCTAGGTTGTCCAGTATCGGAGATATCGCACTTTTAAGATTTTGGCGAAAAACGCGAAAGTTGTCAATACCCCCCCAGCCTCAACTTTTCGGCCCAAATCGGCAAAAAAAAAAAAATTTTCGATAATCGCACCGGGCTTTTTGCCAGTGCTAGTGGACTCAAAACCATCACGAACGCAACTTCCCGGACCGTTCTAAGTCGTTTAGTTCGCGAGGAAAGTGAGTTCAAAGTTTGAAGAGAAATCGCGAGAAATCGCCAAATTTCCGGCCTTCGCCAGCGCCGTAATTTTCGAGTTAGACAATCGCCCTTATAGTATGTTATAGTACGCGCGGAGCGCTTTAAAATGAGCCCTCGCGGACCTCTCTAGCTTGTCCAGTATCGGAGATATCGCACTTTTAAGATTTTGGCGAAAAACGCGAAAGTTGTCAATACCCCCCAGCCTCAACTTTTCGGCCCAAATCGGCAAAAAAAAAAAAAAAAAATTTTCGATAATCGCACCGGGCTTTTTGCCAGTGCTAGTGGACTCAAAACCATCACGAACGCAACTTCCCGGACCGTTCTAAGTCGTTTAGTTCGCGAGGAAAGTGAGTTCAAAGTTTGAAGAGAAATCGCGAGAAATCGCCAAATTTCCGGCCTTCGCCAGCGCCGTAATTTTCGAGTTAGACAATCGCCCTTATAGTATGTTATAGTACGCGCGGAGCGCTTTAAAATGAGCCCTCGCGGACCTCTCTAGCTTGTCCAGTATCGGAGATATCGCACTTTTAAGATTTTGGCGAAAAACGCGAAAGTTGTCAATACCCCCAGCCTCAACTTTTCGGCCCAAATCGGCAAAAAAAAAAAAATTTTCGATAATCGCACCGGGCTTTTTGCCAGTGCTAGTGGACTCAAAACCATCACGAACGCAACTTCCCGGACCGTTCTAAGTCGTTTAGTTCGCGAGGAAAGTGGATTCAAAGTTTGAAGAGAAATCGCGAGAAATCGCCAAATTTCCGGCCTTCGCCAGCGCCGTAATTTTCGAGTTAGACAATCGCCCTTATAGTATGTTATAGTACGCGCGGAGCGCTTTAAAATGAGCCCTCGCGGACCTCTCTAGCTTGTCCAGTATCGGAGATATCGCACTTTTAAGATTTTGGCGAAAAACGCGAAAGTTGTCAATACCCCCCAGCCTCAACTTTTCGGCCCAAATCGGCAAAAAAAAAAAAAAAATTTTCGATAATCGCACCGGGCTTTTTGCCAGTGCTAGTGGACTCAAAACCATCACGAACGCAACTTCCCGGACCGTTCTAAGTCGTTTAGTTCGCGAGGAAAGTGAGTTCAAAGTTTGAAGAGAAATCGCGAGAAATCGCCAAATTTCCGGCCTTCGCCAGCGCCGTAATTTTCGAGTTAGACAATCGCCCTTATAGTATGTTATAGTACGCGCGGAGCGCTTTAAAATGAGCCCTCGCGGACCTCTCTAGCTTGTCCAGTATCGGAGATATCGCACTTTTAAGATTTTGGCGAAAAACGCGAAAGTTGTCAATACCCCCCCAGCCTCAACTTTTCGGCCCAAATCGGCAAAAAAAAAAAATTTTCGATAATCGCACCGGGCTTTTTGCCAGTGCTAGTGGACTCAAAACCATCACGAACGCAACTTCCCGGACCGTTCTAAGTCGTTTAGTTCGCGAGGAAAGTGAGTTCAAAGTTTGAAGAGAAATCGCGAGAAATCGCCAAATTTCCGGCCTTCGCCAGCGCCGTAATTTTCGAGTTAGACAATCGCCCTTATAGTATGTTATAGTACGCGCGGAGCGCTTTAAAATGAGCCCTCGCGCACCTCTCTAGCTTGTCCAGTATCGGAGATATCGCACTTTTAAGATTTTGGCGAAAAACGCGAAAGTTGTCAATACCCCCAGCCTCAACTTTTCGGCCCAAATCGGCAAAAAAAAAAAAAATTTCGATAATCGCACCGGGCTTTTTGCCAGTGCTAGTGGACTCAAAACCATCACGAACGCAACTTCCCGGACCGTTCTAAGTCGTTTAGTTCGCGAGGAAAGTGAGTTCAAAGTTTGAAGAGAAATCGCGAGAAATCGCCAAATTTCCGGCCTTCGCCAGCGCCGTAATTTTCGAGTTAGACAATCGCCCTTATAGTATGTTATAGTACGCGCGGAGCGCTTTAAAATGAGCCCTCGCGGACCTCTCTAGCTTGTCCAGTATCGGAGATATCGCACTTTTAAGATTTTGGCGAAAAACGCGAAAGTTGTCAATACCCCCAGCCTCAACTTTTCGGCCCAAATCGGCAAAAAAAAAAAATTTTCGATAATCGCACCGGGCTTTTTGCCAGTGCTAGTGGACTCAAAACCATCACGAACGCAACTTCCCGGACCGTTCTAAGTCGTTTAGTTCGCGAGGAAAGTGAGTTCAAAGTTTGAAGAGAAATCGCGAGAAATCGCCAAATTTCCGGCCTTCGCCAGCGCCGTAATTTTCGAGTTAGACAATCGCCCTTATAGTATGTTATAGTACGCGCGGAGCGCTTTAAAATGAGCCCTCGCGGACCTCTCTAGCTTGTCCAGTATCGGAGATATCGCACTTTTAAGATTTTGGCGAAAAACGCGAAAGTTGTCAATACCCCCCCAACCTCAACTTTTCGGCCCAAATCGGCAAAAAAAAAAAAAAAAATTTTCGATAATCGCACCGGGCTTTTTGCCAGTGCTAGTGGACTCAAAACCATCACGAACGCAACTTCCCGGACCGTTCTAAGTCGTTTAGTTCGCGAGGAAAGTGAGTTCAAAGTTTGAAGAGAAATCGCGAGAAATCGCCAAATTTCCGGCCTTCGCCAGCGCCGTAATTTTCGAGTTAGACAATCGCCCTTATAGTATGTTATAGTACGCGCGGAGCGCTTTAAAATGAGCCCTCGCGGACCTCTCTAGCTTGTCCAGTATCGGAGATATCGCACTTTTAAGATTTTGGCGAAAAACGCGAAAGTTGTCAATACCCCCCAGCCTCAACTTTTCGGCCCAAATCGGCAAAAAAAAAAAATTTTCGATAATCGCACCGGGCTTTTTGCCAGTGCTAGTGGACTCAAAACCATCACGAACGCAACTTCCCGGACCGTTCTAAGTCGTTTAGTTCGCGAGGAAAGTGAGTTCAAAGTTTGAAGAGAAATCGCGAGAAATCGCCAAATTTCCGGCCTTCGCCAGCGCCGTAATTTTCGAGTTAGACAATCGCCCTTATAGTATGTTATAGTACGCGCGGAGCGCTTTAAAATGAGCCCTCGCGGACCTCTCTAGCTTGTCCAGTATCGGAGATATCGCACTTTTAAGATTTTGGCGAAAAACGCGAAAGTTGTCAATACCCCCCAGCCTCAACTTTTCGGCCCAAATCGGCAAAAAAAAAAAAAAATTTTCGATAATCGCACCGGGCTTTTTGCCAGTGCTAGTGGACTCAAAACCATCACGAACGCAACTTCCCGGACCGTTCTAAGTCGTTTAGTTCGCGAGGAAAGTGAGTTCAAAGTTTGAAGAGAAATCGCGAGAAATCGCCAAATTTCCGGCCTTCGCCAGCGCCGTAATTTTCGAGTTAGACAATCGCCCTTATAGTATGTTATAGTACGCGCGGAGCGCTTTAAAATGAGCCCTCGCGGACCTCTCTAGCTTGTCTAGTATCGGAGACATCGCACTTTTAAGATTTTGGCGAAAACGCGAAAGTTGTCAATACCCCCCAGCCTCAACTTTTCGGCCCAAATCGGCAAAAAAAAAAAAAAAATTTTCGATAATCGCACCGGACTTTTTGCCAGTGCTAGTAGACTCAAAACCATCACGAACGCAACTTCCCGGACCGTTCTAAGTCGTTTAGTTCGCGAGGAAAGTGAGTTCAAAGTTTGAAGAGAAATCGCGAGAAATCGCCAAATTTCCGGCCTTCGCCAGCGCCGTAATTTTCGAGTTAGACAATCGCCCTTATAGTATGTTATAGTACGCGCGGAGCGCTTTAAAATGAGCCCTCGCGGACCTCTCTAGCTTGTCCAGTATCGGAGATATCGCACTTTTAAGATTTTGGCGAAAAACGCGAAAGTTGTCAATACCCCCAGCCTCAACTTTTCGGCCCAAATCGGCAAAAAAAATTTTCGATAATCGCACCGGACTTTTTGCCAGTGCTAGTAGACTCAAAACCATCACGAACGCAACTTCCCGGACCGTTCTAAGGCGTTTAGTTCGCGAGGAAAGTGAGTTCAAAGTTTGAAGAGAAATCGCGAGAAATCGCCAAATTTCCGGCCTTCGCCAGCGCCGTAATTTTCGAGTTAGACAATCGCCCTTATAGTATGTTATAGTACGCGCGGAGCGCTTTAAAATGAGCCCTCGCGGACCTCTCTAGCTTGTCCAGTATCGGAGATATCGCACTTTTAAGATTTTGGCGAAAAACGCGAAAGTTGTCAATACCCCCCCAGCCTCAACTTTTCGGCCCAAATCGGCAAAAAAAAAAAATTTTCGATAATCGCACCGGACTTTTTGCCAGTGCTAGTAGACTCAAAACCATCACGAACGCAACTTCCCGGACCGTTCTAAGTCGTTTAGTTCGCGAGGAAAGTGAGTTCAAAGTTTGAAGAGAAATCGCGAGAAATCGCCAAATTTCCGGCCTTCGCCAGCGCCGTAATTTTCGAGTTAGACAATCGCCCTTATAGTATGTTATAGTACGCGCGGAGCGCTTTAAAATGAGCCCTCGCGGACCTCTCTAGCTTGTCCAGTATCGGAGATATCGCACTTTTAAGATTTTGGCGAAAAACGCGAAAGTTGTCAATACCCCCCAGCCTCAACTTTTCGGCCCAAATCGGCAAAAAAAAAAAAAAAATTTTCGATAATCGCACCGGACTTTTTGCCAGTGCTAGTAGACTCAAAACCATCACGAACGCAACTTCCCGGACCGTTCTAAGTCGTTTAGTTCGCGAGGAAAGTGAGTTCAAAGTTTGAAGATAAATCGCGAGAAATCGCCAAATTTCCGGCCTTCGCCAGCGCCGTAATTTTCGAGTTAGACAATCGCCCTTATAGTATGTTATAGTACGCGCGGAGCGCTTTAAAATGAGCCCTCGCGGACCTCTCTAGCTTGTCCAGTATCGGAGATATCGCACTTTTAAGATTTTGGCGAAAAACGCGAAAGTTGTCAATACCCCCCCGCCGCAACTTTTCGGCCCAAATCGGCAAAAAAAAAAAAAAAAATTTTCGATAATCGCACCGGACTTTTTGCCAGTGCTAGTAGACTCAAAACCATCACGAACGCAACTTCCCGGACCGTTCTAAGTCGTTTAGTTCGCGAGGAAAGTGAGTTCAAAGTTTGAAGAGAAATCGCGAGAAATCGCCAAATTTCCGGCCTTCGCCAGCGGCGTAATTTTCGAGTTAGACAATCGCCCTTATTGTATGTTATAGTACGCGCGGAGCGCTTTAATATGAGCCCTCGCGGACCTCTCTAGCTTGTCCAGTATCGGAGATATCGCACTTTTAAGATTTTGGCGAAAAACGCGAAAGTTGTCAATACCCCCCAGCCTCAACTTTTCGGCCCAAATCGGCAAAAAAAAAAAAAATTTTCGATAATCGCACCGGACTTTTTGCCAGTGCTAGTAGACTCAAAACCATCACGAACGCAACTTCCCGGACCGTTCTAAGTCGTTTAGTTCGCGAGGAAAGTGGATTCAAAGTTTGAAGATCGAGAAATCGCGAGAAATCGCCAAATTTCCGGCCTTCGCCAGCGCCGTAATTTTCGAGTTAGACAATCGCGCTTACAGTATGTTATAGTACGCGCGGAGCGCTTTAAAATGAGCCCTCGCGGACCTCTCTAGCTTGTCCAGTATCGGAGATATCGCACTTTTAAGATTTTGGCGAAAAACGCGAAAGTTGTCAATACCCCCCAGCCTCAACTTTTCGGCCCAAATCGGCAAAAAAAAAAAAAAATTTTCGATAATCGCACCGGACTTTTTGCCAGTGCTAGTAGACTCAAAACCATCACGAACGCAACTTCCCGGACCGTTGTAAGTCGTTTAGTTCGCGAGGAAAGTGAGTTCAAAGTTTGAAGCGAAATCGAGAGAAATCGCCAAATTTCCGGCCTTCGCCAGCGCCGTAATTTTCGAGTTAGACAATCGCCCTTATAGTATGTTATAGTACGCGCGGAGCGCTTTAAAATGAGCCCTCGCGGACCTCTCTAGCTTGTCCAGTATCGGAGATATCGCACTTTTAAGATTTTGGCGAAAAACGCGAAAGTTGTCAATACCCCCAGCCTCAACTTTTCGGCCCAAATCGGCAAAAAAAAAAAAAATTTTCGATAATCGCACCGGACTTTTTGCCAGTGCTAGTAGACTCAAAACCATCACGAACGCAACTTCCCGGACCGTTCTAAGTCGTTTAGTTCGCGAGGAAAGTGAGTTCAAAGTTTGAAGAGAAATCGCGAGAAATCGCCAAATTTCCGGCCTTCGCCAGCGCCGTAATTTTCGAGTTAGACAATCGCCCTTATAGTATGTTATAGTACGCGCGGAGCGCTTTAAAATGAGCCCTCGCGGACCTCTCTAGCTTGTCCAGTATCGGAGATATCGCACTTTTAAGATTTTGGCGAAAAACGCGAAAGTTGTCAATACCCCCAGCCTCAACTTTTCGGCCCAAATCGGCAAAAAAAAAAAAAAAATTTTCGATAATCGCACCGGACTTTTTGCCAGTGCTAGTAGACTCAAAACCATCACGAACGCAACTTCCCGGACCGTTCTAAGTCGTTTAGTTCGCGAGGAAAGTGAGTTCAAAGTTTGAAGAGAAATCGCGAGAAATCGCCAAATTTCCGGCCTTCGCCAGCGCCGTAATTTTCGAGTTAGACAATCGCCCTTATAGTATGTTATAGTACGCGCGGAGCGCTTTAAAATGAGCCCTCGCGGACCTCTCTAGCTTGTCCAGTATCGGAGATATCGCACTTTTAAGATTTTGGCGAAAAACGCGAAAGTTGTCAATACCCCCCAGCCTCAACTTTTCGGCCCAAATCGGCAAAAAAAAAAAAAAAAAAAAATTTTGGATAATCGCACCGGACTTTTTGCCAGTGCTAGTAGACTCAAAACCATCACGAACGCAACTTCCCGGACCGTTCTAAGTCGTTTAGTTCGCGAGGAAAGTGAGTTCAAAGTTTGAAGAGAAATCGCGAGAAATCGCCAAATTTCCGGCCTTCGCCAGCGCCGTAATTTTCGAGTTAGACAATCGCCCTTATAGTATGTTATAGCACGCGCGGAGCGCTTTAAAATGAGCCCTCGCGGACCTCTCTAGCTTGTCCAGTATCGGAGATATCGCACTTTTAAGATTTTGGCGAAAAACGCGAAAGTTGTCAATACCCCCCCAGCCTCAACTTTTCGGCCCAAATCGGCCAAAAAAAAAAAAATTCGATAATCGCACCGGTCTTTTTGCCAGTGCTAGTAGACTCAAAACCATCACTAACGCACCTTCCCGGACCGTTCTATTTCGTTTAGTTCGCGAGGAAAGTGAGTTCAAAGTTTGAAGAGAAATCGCGAGAAATCGCCAAATTTCCGGCCTTCGCCAGCGCCGTAATTTTCGAGTTAGACAATCGCCCTTATAGTATGTTATAGTACGCGCGGAGCGCTTTAAAATGAGCCCTCGCGGACCTCTCTAGCTTGTCCAGTATCGGAGATATCGCACTTTTAAGATTTTGGCGAAAAACGCGAAAGTTGTCAATACCCCCCCAGCCTCAACTTTTCGGCCCAAATCGGCAAAAAAAAAAAAATTTTCGATAATCGCACCGGACTTTTTGCCAGTGCTAGTAGACTCAAAACCATCACGAACGCAACTTCCCGGACCGTTCTAAGTCGTTTAGTTCGCGAGGAAAGTGAGTTCAAAGTTTGAAGAGAAATCGCGAGAAATCGCCAAATTTCCGGCCTTCGCCAGCGCCGTAATTTTCGAGTTAGACAATCGCCCTTATAGTATGTTATAGTACGCGTGGAGCGCTTTAAAATGAGCCCTCGCGGACCTCTCTAGCTTGTCCAGTATCGGAGATATCGCACTTTTAAGATTTTGGCGAAAAACGCGAAAGTTGTCAATACCCCCCCAGCCTCAACTTTTCGGCCCAAATCGGCAAAAAAAAAAATTTTCGATAATCGCACCGGACTTTTTGCCAGTGCTAGTAGACTCAAAACCATCACGAACGCAACTTCCCGGACCGTTCTAAGTCGTTTAGTTCGCGAGGAAAGTGGATTCAAAGTTTGAAGCGAAATCGCGAGAAATCGCCAAATTTCCGGCCTTCGCCAGCGCCGTAATTTTCGAGTTAGACAATCGCCCTTATAGTATGTTATAGTACGCGCGGAGCGCTTTAAAATGAGCCCTCGCGGACCTCTCTAGCTTGTCCAGTATCGGAGATATCGCACTTTTAAGATTTTGGCGAAAAACGCGAAAGTTGTCAATACCCCCCAGCCTCAACTTTTCGGCCCAAATCGGCAAAAAAAAAAAAAAAAATTTTCGATAATCGCACCGGACTTTTTGCCAGTGCTAGTAGACTCAAAACCATCACGAACGCAACTTCCCGGACCGTTCTAAGTCGTTTAGTTCGCGAGGAAAGTGGATTCAAAGTTCTAAGCGAAATCGCGAAAAATGCGATAAATCGCCAAATTTCCGGCCTTCGCCTGCGGCGTATTTTTCGAGTTAGACAATCGCCCTTATAGTATGTTATAGTACGCGCGGAGCGCTTTAAAATGAGCCCTCGCGGACCTCTCTAGCTTGTCCAGTATCGGAGATATGGCACTTTTAAGATTTTGGCGAAAAACGCGAAAGTTGTCAATACCCCCCCAGCCTCAACTTTTCGGCCCAAATCGGCAAAAAAAAAAAAAAAATTTTCGATAATCGCACCGGACTTTTTGCCAGTGCTAGTAGACTCAAAACCATCACGAACGCAACTTCCCGGACCGTTCTAAGTCGTTTAGTTCGCGAGGAAAGTGAGTTCAAAGTTTGAAGAGAAATCGCGAGAAATCGCCAAATTTCCGGCCTTCGCCAGCGCCGTAATTTTCGAGTTAGACAATCGCCCTTATAGTATGTTATAGTACGCGCGGATCGCTTAAAATGAGCCCTCGCGGACCTCTCTAGCTTGTCCAGTATCGGAGATATCGCACTTTTAAGATTTTGGCGAAAAACGCGAAAGTTGTCAATACCCCCCAGCCTCAACTTTTCGGCCCAAATCGGATAAAAAAAAATTTTCGATAATCGCACCGGACTTTTTGCCAGTGCTAGTAGACTCAAAACCATCACGAACGCAACTTCCCGGACCGTTCTAAGTCGTTTAGTTCGCGAGGAAAGTGAGTTCAAAGTTTGAAGAGAAATCGCGAGAAATCGCCAAATTTCCGGCCTTCGCCAGCGCCGTAATTTTCGAGTTAGACAATCGCCCTTATAGTATGTTATAGTACGCGCGGAGCGCTTTAAAATGAGCCCTCGCGGACCTCTCTAGCTTGTCCAGTATCGGAGATATCGCACTTTTAAGATTTTGGCGAAAAACGCGAAAGTTGCCAATAATACCACCCCTCCTTCAACTTTTCGGCCCAAGTCGGCAAAAAAAAAAATTTTCGATAATCGCACCGGACTTTTTGCCAGTGCTAGTAGACTCAAAACCATCACGAACGCAACTTCCCGGACCGTTCTAAGTCGTTTAGTTCGCGAGGAAAGTGGATTCAAAGTTCGAAGAGAAATCGCGAAAAATGGCCAAATTTCCGGCCTTCGCCAGCGGCGTAATTTTCGAGTTAGACAATCGCCCTTATAGTATGTTATAGTACGCGCGAAGCGCTTTAAAATGAGCCCTCGCGGACCTCTCTAGCTTGTCCAGTATCGGAGATATCGCACTTTTAAGATTTTGGCGAAAAACGCGAAAGTTGTCAATACCCCCCAGCCTCAACTTTTCGGCCCAAATCGGCAAAAAAAAAAAAAATTTTCGATAATCGCACCGGACTTTTTGCCAGTGCTAGTAGACTCAAAACCATCACGAACGCAACTTCCCGGACCGTTCTAAGTCGTTTAGTTCGCGAGGAAAGTGGATTCAAAGTTCGAAGCGAAATCGCGAAAAATCGCCAAATTTCCGGCCTTCGCCAGCGCCGTAATTTTCGAGTTAGACAATCGCCCTTATAGTATGTTATAGTACGCGCGGAGCGCTTTAAAATGAGCCCTCGCGGACCTCTCTAGCTTGTCCAGTATCGGAGATATCGCACTTTTAAGATTTTGGCGAAAAACGCGAAAGTTGTCAATACCCCCCCAGCCTCAACTTTTCGGCCCAAATCGGCAAAAAAAAAAAAATTTTCGATAATCGCACCGGACTTTTTGCCAGTGCTATTACACTCAAAACCATCACGAACGCAACTTCCCGGACCGTTCTAAGTCGTTTAGTTCGCGAGGAAAGTGAGTTCAAAGTTTGAAGAGAAATCGCGAGAAATGGCCAAATTTCCGGCCTTCGCCAGCGCCGTAATTTTCGAGTTAGACAATCGCCCTTATAGTATGTTATAGTACTCTGGTAGCGCTTTAAAATGAGCCCTCGCGGACCTCTCTAGCTTGTCTAGTATCGGAGATATCGCACTTTTAAGATTTTGGCGAAAAACGCGAAAGTTGTCAATACCCCCCCAGCCTCAACTTTTCGGCCCAAATCGGCAAAAAAAAAAAAAAAAAAAATTTTCGATAATCGCACCGGACTTTTTGCCAGTGCTAGTAGACTCAAAACCATCACGAACGCAACTTCCCGGACCGTTCTAAGTCGTTTAGTTCGCGAGGAAAGTGAGATCAAAGTTTGAAGAGAAATCGCGAAAATCGCCAAATTTCCGGCCTTCGCCAGCGGCGTAATTTTCGAGTTGGACAATCGCCCTTATAGTATGTTATAGTACTAGCGTAGCGCTTTAAAATGAGCCCTCGCGGACCTCTCTAGCTTGTCCAGTATCGGAGATATCGCACTTTTAAGATTTTGGCGAAAAACGCGAAAGTTGTCAATACCACCCCAGCCTCAACTTTTCGGCCCAAATCGGCAAAAAAAAAAATTTTCGATAATCGCACCGGACTTTTTGCCAGTGCTAGTAGACTCAAAACCATCACGAACGCAACTTCCCGGACCGTTCTAAGTCGTTTAGTTCGCGAGGAAAGTGGATTCAAAGTTCGAAGCGAAATCGCGAAAAATGGCCAAATTTCCGGCCTTCGCCAGCGCCGTAATTTTCGAGTTAGACAATCGCCCTTATAGTATGTTATAGTACGCGCGGAGCGCTTTAAAATGAGCCCTCGCGGACCTCTCTAGCTTGTCCAGTATCGGAGATATCGCACTTTTAAGATTTTGGCGAAAAACGCGAAAGTTGTCAATACCCCCCAGCCTCAACTTTTCGGCCCAAATCGGCAAAAAAAAAAAAATTTTCGATAATCGCACCGGACTTTTTGCCAGTGCTAGTAGACTCAAAACCATCACGAACGCAACTTCCCGGACCGTTCTAAGTCGTTTAGTTCGCGAGGAAAGTGGATTCAAAGTTCGAAGAGAAATCGCGAAAAATCGCCAAATTTCCGGCCTTCGCCAGCGCCGTAATTTTCGAGTTAGACAATCGCCCTTATAGTATGTTATAGTACGCGCGGAGCGCTTTAAAATGAGCCCTCGCGGACCTCTCTAGCTTGTCCAGTATCGGAGATATCGCACTTTTAAGATTTTGGCGAAAAACGCGAAAGTTGTCAATACCCCCACAGCCTCAACTTTTCGGCCCAAATCGGCAAAAAAAAAAAATTTTCGATAATCGCACCGGACTTTTTGCCAGTGCTAGTAGACTCAAAACCATCACGAACGCAACTTCCCGGACCGTTCTAAGTCGTTTAGTTCGCGAGGAAATTGGATTGAAAGTTCGAAGAGAAATCGCGAAAAATGGCCAAATTTCCGGCCTTCGCCAGCGGCGTAATTTTCGAGTTAGACAATCGCCCTTATAGTATGTTATAGTACGCGCGGAGCGCTTTAAAATGAGCCCTCGCGGACCTCTCTAGCTTGTCCAGTATCGGAGATATCGCACTTTTAAGATTTTGGCGAAAAACGCGAAAGTTGTCAATACCCCCCAGCCTCAACTTTTCGGCCCAAATCGGCAAAAAAAAAAATTTTCGATAATCGCACCGGACTTTTTGCCAGTGCTAGTAGACTCAAAACCATCACGAACGCAACTTCCCGGACCGTTCTAAGTCGTTTAGTTCGCGAGGAAAGTGAGTTCAAAGTTTGAAGCGAAATCGCGAAAAATGGCCAAATTTCCGGCCTTCGCCAGCGGCGTAATTTTCGAGTTAGACAATCGCCCTTATAGTATGTTATAGTACGCGCGGAGCGCTTTAAAATGAGCCCTCGCGGACCTCTCTAGCTTGTCCAGTATCGGAGATATCGCACTTTTAAGATTTTGGCGAAAAACGCGAAAGTTGTCAATACCCCCCAGTCTCAACTTTTCGGCCAAATCGGCAAAAAAAAAAAAATTTTCGATAATCGCACCGGACTTTTTGCCAGTGCTAGTAGACTCAAAACCATCACGAACGCAACTTCCCGGACCGTTCTAAGTCGTATAGTTCGCGAGGAAAGTGGATTCAAAGTTCGAAGAGAAATCGCGAAAAATGGCCAAATTTCCGGCCTTCGCCAGCGGCGTAATTTTCGAGTTAGACAATCGCCCTTATAGTATGTTATAGTACGCGCGGAGCGCTTTAAAATGAGCCCTCGCGGACCTCTCTAGCTTGTCCAGTATCGGAGATATCGCACTTTTAAGATTTTGGCGAAAAACGCGAAAGTTGTCAATACCCCCAGCCTCAACTTTTCGGCCCAAATCGGCAAAAAAAAAAAAAATTTTCGATAATCGCACCGGACTTTTTGCCAGTGCTAGTAGACTCGAAACCATCACGAACGCAACTTCCCGGACCGTTCTAAGTCGTCTAGTTCGCGAGGAAAGTGAGTTCAAAGTTTGAAGAGAAATCGCGAAAAATTGCCAAAATTCCGGCCTTCGCCAGCGGCGTAATTTTCGAGTTGGACAATCGCCCTTATAGTATGTTATAGTACGCGCGGAGCGCTTTAAAATGAGCCCTCGCGGACCTCTCTAGCTTGTCCAGTATCGGAGATATCGCACTTTTAAGATTTTGGCGAAAAACGCGAAAGTTGTCAATACCCCCCCAGCCTCAACTTTTCGGCCCAAATCGGCAAAAAAAAAAAAATTTTCGATAATCGCACCGGACTTTTTGCCAGTGCTAGTAGACTCAAAACCATCACGAACGCAACTTCCCGGACCGTTCTAAGTCGTTTAGTTCGCGAGGAAAGTGGAGTTCAAAGTTTGAAGAGAAATCGCGAAAAATGGCCAAATTTCCGGCCTTCGCCAGCGGCGTAATTTTCGAGTTAGACAATCGCCCTTATAGTATGTTATAGTACGCGCGGAGCGCTTTAAAATGAGCCCTCGCGGACCTCTCTAGCTTGTCCAGTATCGGAGATATCGCACTTTTAAGATTTTGGCGAAAAACGCGAAAGTTGTCAATACCCCCAGCCTCAACTTTTCGGCCCAAATCGGCAAAAAAAAAAAATTTTCGATAATCGCACCGGACTTTTTGCCAGTGCTAGTAGACTCAAAACCATCACGAACGCAACTTCCCGGACCGTTCTAAGTCGTTTAGTTCGCGAGGAAAGTTTATTGAATAGTTTGAAGAGAAATCGCGAAAAATGGCCAAATT
The DNA here is from genome assembly GCA_033815515.1 of Cryptocheilus praepositus. Classification (NCBI taxonomy): domain Eukaryota; kingdom Metazoa; phylum Arthropoda; class Insecta; order Hymenoptera; family Pompilidae; genus Cryptocheilus; species Cryptocheilus praepositus. Next base: position 3,680,365 of record JAWWQZ010000190.1, read on the forward strand.
TCCGGCCTTCGCCAGCGGCGTAATTTTCGAGTTAGACAATCGACCTTATAGTATGTTATAGTACTCCGGTAGCGCTTTAAAATGAGCCCTCGCGGACCTCTCTAGCTTGTCTAGTATCGGAGATATCGCACTTTTAAGATTTTGGCGAAAAACGCGAAAGTTGTCAATACCCCCCCAGCCTCAACTTTTCGGCCCAAATCGGCAAAAAAAAAAAATTTTCGATAATCGCACCGGACTTTTTGCCAGTGCTAGTAGACTCAAAACCATCACGAACGCAACTTCCCGGACCGTTCTAAGTCGTTTAGTTCGCGAGGAAAGTGAGATCAAAGTTTGAAGAGAAATCGCGAGAAATCGCGAAAAATCGCCAAATTTCCGGCCTTCGCCAGCGCCGTAATTTTCGAGTTAGACAATCGCCCTTATAGTATGTTATAGTACGCGCCTAAGCGCTTTAAAATGAGCCCTCGCGGACCTCTCTAGCTTGTCCAGTATCGGAGATATCGCACTTTTAAGATTTTGGCGAAAAACGCGAAAGTTGTCAATACCCCCCCCCAGCCTCAACTTTTCGGCCCAAATCGGCAAAAAAAAAAAATTTTCGATAATCGCACCGGACTTTTTGCCAGTGCTAGTAGACTCAAAACCATCACGAACGCAACTTCCCGGACCGTTCTAAGTCGATAAGGTCGCGAGGAAAGTGGATTCAAAGTTTGAAGCGAAATCGCGAAAAATCGCCAAATTTCCGGCCTTCGCCAGCGGCGTAATTTTCGAGTTAGACAATCGCCCTTATAGTATGTTATAGTACGCGCGGAGCGCTTTAAAATGAGCCCTCGCGGACCTCTATAGCTTGTCCAGTATCGGAGATATCGCACTTTTAAGATTTTGGCGAAAAACGCGAAAGTTGTCAATACCCCCCCAGACTCCAACTTTTCGGCCCAAATCGGCAAAAAAAAAATTTTCGATAATCGCACCGGACTTTTTGCCAGTGCTAGTAGACTCAAAACCATCACGAACGCAACTTCCCGGACCGTTCTAAGTCGTTTAGTTCGCGAGGAAAGTGAGTTCAAAGTTTGAAGAGAAATCGCGAAAAATGGCCAAATTTCCGGCCTTCGCCAGCGCCGTAATTTTCGAGTTAGACAATCGCCCTTATAGTATGTTATAGTACGCGCGGAGCGCTTTAAAATGAGCCCTCGCGGACCTCTCTAGCTTGTCCAGTATCGGAGATATCGCACTTTTAAGATTTTGGCGAAAAACGCGAAAGTTGTCAATACCCCCAGCCTCAACTTTTCGGCCCAAATCGGCAAAAAAAAAAAAATTTTCGATAATCGCACCGGACTTTTTGCCAGTGCTAGTAGACTCAAAACCATCACGAACGCAACTTCCCGGACCGTTCTAAGTCGTTTAGTTCGCGAGGAAAGTGAGTTCAAAGTTTGAAGAGAAATCGCGAAAAATCGCCAAATTTCCGGCCTTCGCCAGCGCCGTAATTTTCGAGTTAGACAATCGCCCTTATAGTATGTTATAGTACGCGCGGAGCGCTTTAAAATGAGCCCTCGCGGACCTCTCTAGCTTGTCCAGTATCGGAGATATCGCACTTTTAAGATTTTGGCGAAAAACGCGAAAGAAGTCAAAACCCCCCCCCTTCAACTTTTCGGCCCAAGTTGGCAAAAAAAAAAATTTTCGATAATCGCACCGGACTTTTTGCCAGTGCTAGTAGACTCAAAACCATCACGAACGCAACTTCCCGGACCGTTCTAAGTCGTTTAGTTCGCGAGGAAAGTGGATTCAAAGTTTGAAGCGAAATCGCGAAAAATCGCCAAATTTCCGGCCTTCGCCAGCGGCGTAATTTTCGAGTTGGACAATCGCCCTTATAGTATGTTATAGTACGCGCGGAGCGCTTTAAAATGAGCCCTCGCGGACCTCTCTAGCTTGTCCAGTATCGGAGATATCGCACTTTTAAGATTTTGGCGAAAAACGCGAAAGTTGTCAATACCCCCCCAGCCTCAACTTTTCGGCCCAAATCGGCAAAAAAAAAAATTTTCGATAATCGCACCGGACTTTTTGCCAGTGCTAGTAGACTCAAAACCATCACGAACGCAACTTCCCGGACCGTTCTAAGTCGTTTAGTTCGCGAGGAAAGTGGATTCAAAGTTCGAAGCGAAATCGCGAAAAATGGCCAAATTTCCGGCCTTCGCCAGCGGCGTAATTTTCGAGTTAGACAATCGCCCTTATAGTATGTTATAGTACGCGCGGAGCGCTTTAAAATGAGCCCTCGCGGACCTCTCTAGCTTGTCCAGTATCGGAGATATCGCACTTTTAAGATTTTGGCGAAAAACGCGAAAGTTGTCAATACCCCCAGCCTCAACTTTTCGGCCCAAATCGGCAAAAAAAAAAAATTTTCGATAATCGCACCGGACTTTTTGCCAGTGCTAGTAGACTCAAAACCATCACGAACGCAACTTCCCGGACCGTTCTAAGTCGTTTAGTTCGCGAGGAAAGTGAGTTCAAAGTTTGAAGAGAAATCGCGAAAAATCGCCAAATTTCCGGCCTTCGCCAGCGCCGTAATTTTCGAGTTGGACAATCGCCCTTATAGTATGTTATAGTACGCGCGTAGCGCTTTAAAATGAGCCCTCGCGGACCTCTCTAGCTTGTCCAGTATCGGAGATATCGCACTTTTAAGATTTTGGCGAAAAACGCGAAAGTTGTCAATACCCCCCCAGCCTCAACTTTTCGGCCCAAATCGGCAAAAAAAAAAATTTTCGATAATCGCACCGGACTTTTTGCCAGTGCTAGTAGACTCAAAACCATCACGAACGCAACTTCCCGGACCGTTCTAAGTCGTTTAGTTCGCGAGGAAAGTGAGTTCAAAGTTTGAAGAGAAATCGCGAAAAATCGCCAAATTTCCGGCCTTCGCCAGCGCCGTAATTTTCGAGTTAGACAATCGCCCTTATAGTATGTTATAGTACGCGCGGAGCGCTTTAAAATGAGCCCTCGCGGACCTCTCTAGCTTGTCCAGTATCGGAGATATCGCACTTTTAAGATTTTGGCGAAAAACGCGAAAGTTGTCAATACCCCCACGTCAACTTTTCGGCCCAAATCGGCAAAAAAAAAAATTTTCGATAATCGCACCGGACTTTTTGCCAGTGCTAGTAGACTCAAAACCATCACGAACGCAACTTCCCGGACCGTTCTAAGTCGTTTAGTTCGCGAGGAAAGTGGATTCAAAGTTCGAAGCGAAATCGCGAAAAATGGCCAAATTTCCGGCCTTCGCCAGCGGCGTAATTTTCGAGTTAGACAATCGCCCTTATAGTATGTTATAGTACACCGGAAGCGCTTTAAAATGAGCCCTCGCGGACCTCTCTAGCTTGTCAGTATCGGAGATATCGCACTTTTAAGATTTTGGCGAAAAACGCGAAAGCCAGTGCTAGTAGACTCGAAACCATCACGAACGCAACTTCCCGGACCGTTCTAAGTCGTTTAGTTCGCGAGGAAAGTGGATTCAAAGTTCGAAGCGAAATCGCGAAAAATGGCCAAATTTCCGGCCTTCGCCAGCGCCGTAATTTTCGAGTTAGACAATCGCCCTTATAGTATGTTATAGTACACCCGAAGCGCTTTAAAATGAGCTCTGGCGGACCTCTCTAGCTTGTCTAGTATCGGAGATATCGCACTTTTAAGATTTTGGCGAAAAACGCGAAAGTTGTCAATACCCCCCCACCTCGTACTTTTCGGCCCAAATCGGCAAAAAAAAATTTTTCGGTAATCGCACCGGACTTTTTGCCAGTGCTAGTAGACTCGAAACCATCACGAACGCAACTTCCCGGACCGTTCTAAGTCGTTTAGTTCGCGAGGAAAGTGAATTCAAAGTTAGAAGCGAAATCGCGAAAAATCGCCAAATTTCCGGCCTTCGCCAGCGGCGTAATTTTCGAGTTGGACAATCGCCCTTATAGTATGTTATAGTACACCGGAAGCGCTTTAAAATGAGCCCTCGCGGACCTGTGTTGTTTGTTCTATTATAGGAGATATCGCACTTTTAAGATTTTGGCGAAAAACGCGAAAGTTGTCAATACCCCCCACGTCGTACTTTTCGGCCCAAATCGGCAAAAAAAAAATTTTCGATAATCGCACCGGACTTTTTGCCAGTGCTAGTAGACTCAAAACCATCACGAACGCAACTTCCCGGACCGTTCTAAGTCGTTTAGTTCGCGTGAAAGTGGATTCAAAGTTCGAAGCGAAATCGCGAAAAATGGCCAAATTTACGGCCTTCGCCAGCGGCGTAATTTTCGAGTTGGACAATCGTCCTTATAGTATGTTATAGTACGCCGAACGCTTTAAAATGAGCCCTCGCGGACCTCTCTAGCTTGTCTAGTATCGGAGATATCGCACTTTTAAGATTTTGGCGAAAAACGCGAAAGTTGTCAATACCCCCCACGTCAACTTTTCGGCCCAAATCGGCAAAAAAAAAAATTTTCGATAATCGCACCGGACTTTTTGCCAGTGCTAGTAGACTCAAAACCATCACGAACGCAACTTCCCGGACCGTTCTAAGTCGTTTAGTTCGCGAGGAAAGTGGATTCAAAGTTCGAAGCGAAATCGCGAAAAATCGGGCCAAATTTCCGGCCTTCGCCAGCGGCGTAATTTTCGAGTTAGACAATCGCCCTTATAGTACCTGTTATAGTACACCCGAAGCGCTTTAAAATGAGCCCTCGCGGACCTCTCTAGCTGGGGCTGTTTGGGAGATATCGGAGAAGTCAGATAGTGGCGAAAAACGCGATATGAGTTGTCAATACCCCCCCAGCCTCAACTTTTCGGCCCAAATCGGCAAAAAAAAAAAATTTTCGATAATCGCACCGGACTTTTTGCCAGTGCTAGTAGACTCAAAACCATCACGAACGCAACTTCCCGGACCGTTCTAAGTCGTTTAGTTCGCGAGGAAAGTGGATTCAAAGTTCGAAGCGAAATCGCGAAAAATGGCCAAATTTCCGGCCTTCGCCAGCGGCGTAATTTTCGAGTTAGACAATCGCCCTTATAGTATGTTATAGTGCGCGCGGAACGCTTTAAAATGAGCCCTCGCGGACCTCTCTAGCTTGTCCAGTATCGGAGATATCGCACTTTTAAGATTTTCGCGAAAAACGCGAAAGTTGTCAATACCCCCCAGCGTCAACTTTTCGGCCCAAATCGGCAAAAAAAAAAAAAAATTTTCGATAATCGCACCGGACTTTTTGCCAGTGCTAGTAGACTCAAAACCATCACGAACGCAACTTCCCGGACCGTTCTAAGTCGTTTAGTTCGCGAGGAAAGTTGATTCAAAGTTCGAAGCGAAATCGCGAAAAATTGCCAAATTTCCGGCCTTCGCCAGCGGCGTAATTTTCGAGTTGGACAATCGTCCTTATAGTATGTTATAGTACGCGCGGAGCGCTTTAAAATGAGCCCTCGCGGACCTCTCTAGCTTGTCTAGTATCGGAGATATCGCACTTTTAAGATTTTGGCGAAAAACGCGAAAGTTGTCAATACCCCCCAGCGTCAACTTTTCGGCCCAAATCGGCAAAAAAAAAAAAAATTTTCGATAATCGCACCGGACTTTTTGCCAGTGCTAGTAGACTCAAAACCATCACGAACGCAACTTCCCGGACCGTTCTAAGTCGTTTAGTTCGCGAGGAAAGTGGATTCAAAGTTCGAAGCGAAATCGCGAAAAATGGCCAAATTTCCGGCCTTCGCCAGCGGCGTAATTTTCGAGTTGGACAATCGCCCTTATAGTATGTTATAGTACACCGAAAGCGCTTTAAAATGAGCCCTCGCGGACCTCTCTAGCTTGTCTAGTATCGGAGATATCGCACTTTTAAGATTTGGGCGAAAAACGCGAAAGTTGTCAATACCCCCCCAGCCTCAACTTTTCGGCCCAAATCGGCAAAAAAAAAAATTTTCGATAATCGCACCGGACTTTTTGCCAGTGCTAGTAGACTCAAAACCATCACGAACGCAACTTCCCGGACCGTTCTAAGTCGTTTAGTTCGCGAGGAAAGTGGATTCAAAGTTGAAGCGAAATCGCGAAAAATGGCCAAATTTCCGGCCTTCGCCAGCGGCGTAATTTTCGAGTTGGACAATCGTCCTTATAGTATGTTATAGTACACCCGAAGCGCTTTAAAATGAGCCCACGCGGACGTCTCTAGCTTGTCTAGTATCGGAGATATCGCACTTTTAAGATTTTGGCGAAAAACGCGAAAGTTGTCAATACCCCCACCTCAACTTTTCGGCCCAAATCGGCAAAAAAATTTTCGATAATCGCACCGGACTTTTTGCCAGTGCTAGTAGACTCAAAACCATCACGAACGCAACTTCCCGGACCGTTCTAAGTCGTTTAGTTCGCGAGGAAAGTGGATTCAAAGTTCGAAGCGAAATCGCGAAAAATGGCCAAATTTCCGGCCTTCGCCAGCGGCGTAATTTTCGAGTTAGACAATCGCCCTTATAGTATGTTATAGTACGCGCGGAGCGCTTTAAAATGAGCCCTCGCGGACCTATCTAGCTTGTCTAGTATCGGAGATATCGCACTTTTAAGATTTTGGCGAAAAACGCGAAAGTTGTCAATACCCCCCCAGCCTCAACTTTTCGGCCCAAATCGGCGAAAAAAAAAAATTTTCGATAATCGCACCGGACTTTTTGCCAGTGCTAGTAGACTCGAAACCATCACGAACGCAACTTCCCGGACCGTTCTAAGTCGTTTAGTTCGCGAGGAAAGTGGATTCAAAGTTCGAAGCGAAATCGCGAAAAATGGCCAAATTTCCGGCCTTCGCCAGCGGCGTAATTTTCGAGTTGGACAATCGCCCTTATAGCATGTTATAGTACACCCGAAGCGCTTTAAAATGAGCCCTCGCGGACCTCTCTAGCTTGTCTAGTATCGGAGATATCGCACTTTTAAGATTTTGGCGAAAAACGCGAAAGTTGTCAATACCCCCACGTCAACTTTTCGGCCCAAATCGGCAAAAAAAAAATTTTCGATAATCGCACCGGACTTTTTGCCAGTGCTAGTAGACTCAAAACCATCACGAACGCAACCTCCCGGACCGTTCTAAGTCGTTTAGTTCGCGAGGAAAGTGGATTGAAAGTTTGAAATCGCCAGAAATGGCCAAACTTCCGGCCTTCGCCAGCGGCGTAATTTTCGAGTAAGACAATCGCCCTTATAGCCTGTTATAGTACACCCGAAGCGGTTTAAAATGAGCCCTCGCCGACCTCTATAGCCTGTCTAGTATCGGAGATGTCGCACTTTTAAGATTTTGGCGAAAAACGCGAAAGTTGTCAATACCCCCCCAGCCTCAACTTTTCGGCCCAAATCGGCAAAAAAAAAAAAAATTTTCGATAATCGCACCGGACTTTTTGCCAGTGCTAGTAGACTCAAAACCATCACGAACGCAACTTCCCGGACCGTTCTAAGTCGTTTAGTTCGCGAGGAAAGTGGATTCAAAGTTCGAAGCGAAATCGCGAGAAATGGCCAAATTTCCGGCCTTCGCCAGCGGCGTAATTTTCGAGTTAGACAATCGCCCTTATAGTATGTTATAGTACGCGCGGAGCGCTTTAAAATGAGCCCTCGCGGACCCCTCTAGCTTGTCCAGTATCGGAGATATCGCACTTTTAAGATTTTGGCGAAAAACGCGAAAGTTGTCAATACCCCCCCAGCCTCAACTTTTCGGCCCAAATCGGCAAAAAAAAAAAAATTTCGATAAACGCACCGGGCTTTTTGCCAGTGCTAGTAGCCTCAAAACCATCACGAACGCAACTTCCCGGACCGTTCTAAGTCGTTTAGTTCGCGAGGAAAGTGAGTTCAAAGTTTGAAGAGAAATCGCGAGAAATCGCCAAATTTCCGGCCTTCGCCAGCGCCGTAATTTTCGAGTTAGACAATCGCCCTTATAGCATGTTATAGTACGCGCGGAGCGCTTTAAAATGAGCCCTCGCGGACCTCTCTAGCTTGTCCAGTATAGGAGATATCGCACTTTTAAGATTTTGGCGAAAAACGCGAAAGTTGTCAATACCCCCCCAGCCTCAACTTTTCGGCCCAAATCGGCAAAAAAAAAATTTTCGATAATCGCACCGGACTTTTTGCCAGTGCTAGTAGACTCAAAACCATCACGAACGCAACTTCCCGGACCGTTCTAAGTCGTTTAGTTCGCGAGGAAAGTGGATTCAAAGTTCGAAGCGAAATCGCGGAAAATGGCCAAATTTCCGGCCTTCGCCAGCGGCGTAATTTTCGAGTAAGACAATCGCCCTTATAGCCTGTTATAGTACACCGGAAGCGCTTTAAAATGAGCCCTCGCGGACCTCTCTAGCTTGTCTAGTATCGGAGATATCGCACTTTTAAGATTTTGGCGAAAAACGTGAAAGTTGTCAATACCCCCCCACCTTCAACTTTTCGGCCCAAATCGGCAAAAAAAAAAAAATTTTCGATAATCGCACCGGACTTTTTGCCAGTGCTAGTAGACAAAACCATCACGAACGCAACTTCCCGGACCGTTCTAAGTCGTTTAGTTCGCGAGGAAAGTGAGTTCAAAGTTTGAAGAGAAATCGCGAGAAATCGCCAAACTTCCGGCCTTCGCCAGCGCCGTAATTTTCGAGTTAGACAATCGCCCTTATAGTACGTTATAGTACGCGCGGAGCGCTTTAAAATGAGCCCTCGCGGACCTCTCTAGCTTGTTCAGTATCGGAGATATCGCACTTTTAAGATTTTGGCGAAAAACGCGAAAGTTGTCAATACCCCCCCAGCCTCAACTTTTCGGCCCAAATCGGCAAAAAAAAAAAAATTTTCGATAATCGCACCGGACTTTTTGCCAGTGCTAGTAGACACAAAACCATCACGAACGCAACTTCCCGGACCGTTCTAAGTCGTTTAGTTCGCGAGGAAATTGGATTGAAAGTTTGAAATCGCGAAAATCGCCAAATTTCCGGCCTTCGCCAGCGGCGTAATTTTCGAGTTAGACAATCGCCCTTATAGTATGTTATAGTACGCGCGGAGCGCTTTAAAATGAGCCCTCGCGGACCTCTCTAGCTTGTCCAGTATCGGAGATATCGCACTTTTAAGATTTTGGCGAAAAACGCGAAAGTTGTCAATACCCCCCCAGCCTCAACTTTTCGGCCCAAATCGGCGAAAAAAAAAATTTTCGATAATCGCACCGGACTTTTTGCCAGTGCTAGTAGACTCAAAACCATCACGAACGCAACTTCCCGGACCGTTCTAAGTCGTTTAGTTCGCGAGGATATTGGATTGAAAGTTTGAAATCGCGAAAAATGGCCAAATTTCCGGTCTTCGCCAGCGGCGTAATTTTCGAGTTAGACAATCGCCCTTATAGCCTGTTATAGTACACCCGAAGCGCTTTAAAATGAGCCCTAGCGTAACTCTCTAGCTTGTCTAGTATCGGAGATATCGCACTTTTAAGATTTTGGCGAAAAACGCGAAAGTTGTCAATACCCCCAGCCTCAACTTTTCGGCCCAAATCGGCAAAAAAAAAAAAATTTTCGATAATCGCACCGGACTTTTTTGCCAGTGCTAGTAGACTCAAAACCATCACGAACGCAACTTCCCGGACCGTTCTAAGTCGTTTAGTTCGCGAGGAAAGTGATTCAAAGTTCGAAGCGAAATAGCGAAAAATGGCCAAATTTCCGGCCTTCGCCAGCGGCGTAATTTTCGAGTTAGACAATCGCCCTTATATCTTGTTATAGTACACCCGAAGCGCTTTAAAAATGAGCCCTCGCGGACCTCTCTAGCTTGTCTAGTATCGGAGATATCGCACTTTTAAGATTTTGGCGAAAAACGCGAAAGTTGTCAATACCCCCAGCCTCAACTTTTCGGGCCAAATCGGCAAAAAAAAAAAAAAATTTTCGATAATCGCACCGGACTTTTTGCCAGTGCTAGTAGACTCAAAACCATCACGAACGCAACCTCCCGGACCGTTCTAAGTCGTTTAGTTCGCGAGGAAAGTGGATTGAAAGTTAGAAATCGCGAAAAATGTCCAAATTTCCGGCCTTCGCCAGCGGCGTTATTTTCGTGATTGACAATCTCCCTTATAGTATGTTATAGTACACCGGAAGCGCTTTAAGATGAGCCCTCGCGGACCTCTCTAGCTTGTCTAGTATCGGAGATATCGCACTTTTAAGATTTTGGCGAAAAACGCGAAAGTTGTCAATACCCCCAGCCTCAACTTTTCGGCCCAAATCGGCAAAAAAAAAAAATTTTCGATAATCGCACCGGTCTTTTGCCAGTGCTAGTAGACTCAAAACTATCACGAACGCAACTTCCCGGACCGTTCTAAGTCGTTTAGTTCGCGAGGAAAGTGAGTTCAAAGTTTGAAGCGAAATCGCGAAAAATGGCCAAACTTCCGGCCTTCGCCAGCGGCGTAATTTTCGAGCTAGACAATCGCCCTTATAGTATGTTATAGTACGCGCGGAGCGCTTTAAAATGAGCCCTCGCGGACCTCTCTAGCTTGTCCAGTATCGGAGATATCGCACTTTTAAGATTTGGGCGAAAAACGCGAAAGTTGTCAATACCCCCCCAGCCTCAACTTTTCGGCCCAAATCGGCGAAAAAAAAAAAAAAATTGTCGATAATCGCACCGGTCTTTTTGCCAGTGCTAGTAGACTCAAAACCATCACGAACGCAACCCCTCGGACCGTTTTAAGTCGTTTAGTTCGCGAGGAAAGTGGTTTCAAAGTTTGAAGCGAAATCGCGATAAATCGCCAAATTTCCGGCCTTCGCCAGCGGCGTAATTTTCGAGTTGGACAATCGCCCTTATAGTATGTTATAGCACACCGGAAGCGCTTTAAAATGAGCCCTCGCGGACCTCTCTAGCTTGTCTAGTATCGGAGATATCGCACTTTTAAGATTTTGGCGAAAAACGTGAAAGTTGTCAATACCCCCCCGACCTTACAACTTTTCGGCCCAAGTCGGCAAAAAAAAATGTTCGATAATCGCCCCGGTCGTTTTGCCAGTGCTAGTAGACTCAAAACCATCACGAACGCAACTTCCCGGACCGTTCTAAGTCGTTTAGTTCGCGAGGAAAGTGAGTTCAAAGTTTGAAGAGAAATCGCGAAAATCGCCAAATTTCCGGCCTTCGCCAGCGCCGTAGTTTTCGAGTTAGACAATCGCCCTCATAGTATGTTATAGTACGCGCGGAGCGCTTTAAAATGAGCCCTCGCGGACCTCTCTAGCTTGTTCAGTATCGGAGATATCGCACTTTTAAGATTTTGGCGAAAAACGCGAAAGTTGTCAATACCCCCCCAGCGTCAACTTTTCGGCCCAAATCGGCAAAAAAAAAATTTTCGATAATCGCACCGGACTTTTTGCCAGTACTAGTAGACTCCAAACCATCACGAACGCAACTTCCCGGACCGTTCTAAGTCGTTTAGTTCGCGAGGAAAGTGCTTTCAAAGTTCCAAGCGAAATCGCGAAAAATGGCCAAATTTCCGGCCTCGCCAGCGGCGTAATTTTCGAGTTAGACAATCGCCCTTATAGTATGTTATAGTACACCGGAAGCGCTTTAAAATGAGCCCTCGCGGACCTCTCTAGCTTGTTCAGTATCGGAGATATCGCACTTTTAAGATTTTGGCGAAAAACGCGAAAGTTGTCAATACCCCCCCAGCCTCAACTTTTCGGCCCAAATCGGCAAAAAAAAAAAATTTTCGATAATCGCACCGGACTTTTTGCCAGTGCTAGTAGACTCAAAACCGTCACGAACGCAACTTCCCGGACCGTTCTAAGTCGTTTAGTTCGCGAGGAATGTGGATTGAAAGTTTGAAATCGCGAAAAATGTCCAAATTCCTGCCTTCGCCAGCTGCGTTATTTTCGAGTTAGACAATCGCCCTTATAGTATGTTATAGTACACCCGAATAAAATGAGCCCTCGCGGACCTCTCTAGCTTGTCCAGTATCGGAGATATCGCACTTTAATTTTCGAGTTAATTTCAGACAACTTTTCGGCCCAAATCGGCAAAAAAAAAATTTTCGATAATCGCACCGGACTTTTTTGCCAGTGCTAGTAGACTCAAAACCATCACGAACGCGGACCGTTCTAAGTCGTTTAGTTCGCGAGGAAAGTGAGTTCAAAGTTTGAAGAGAAATCGCGAGAAATCGCCTTCGCCAGCGCCGTAATTTTCGAGTTGGACAATCGCCCTTATAGTATGTTATAGGACGCGCGGAGCGCTTTAAAATGAGCCCTCGCGGCAGTCTCTAGCTTGGCTAGTATCGGAGATATAGCAATATTAAGATTTTGGCGAAAAACGCGAAAGTTGTCAATACCCCCCAGCCTCAACTTTTCGGCCCAAATCGGCAAAAAAAAAAAAAAATTTTCGATAATCGCACCGGACTTTTTGCCAGTGCTAGTAGACTCAAAACCATCACGAACGCAACTTCCCGGACCGTTCTAAGTCGTTTAGTTCGCGAGGAAAGTGGATTCAAAGTTCGAAGCGAAATCGCGAAAAATTGCCAAATTTCCGGCCTTCGCCAGCGCCGTAATTTTCGAGTTAGACAATCGCCCTTATATACCCCCCCAGCCTCAACTTTTCGGCCCAGAATGACGAAAAAAAAAAAATTTTCGATAATCGCACCGGACTTTTTGCCAGTGCTAGTAGACTCAAAACCATCACGAACGCACCTTCCCGGACCGTTCTAAGTCGTTTAGTTCGCGAGGAAAGTGAGTTCAAAGTTTGAAGAGATATCGCGAGAAATCGCCAAATTTCCGGCCTTCGCCAGCGGCGTAATTTTCGAGTTAGACAATCGTCCTTATAGTATGTTATAGTACGCGAGTAGCGCTTTAAAATGAGCCCTCGCGGACCTCTCTAGCTTGTCCAGTATCGGAGATATCGCACTTTTAAGATTTTGGCGAAAAACGCGAAAGTTGTCAATACCCCCCCAGCCTCAACTTTTCGGCCCAGAATGACGAAAAAAAAAAAATTTTCGATAATCGCACCGGACTTTTTGCCAGTGCTAGTAGACTCAAAACCATCACGAACGCACCTTCCCGGACCGTTCTAAGTCGTTTAGTTCGCGAGGAAAGTGAGTTCAAAGTTTGAAGAGAAATCGCGAGAAATCGCCAAATTTCCGGCCTTCGCCAGCGCCGTAATTTTCGAGTTAGACAATCGCCCTTATAGTATGTTATAGTACGCGCGTAGCGCTTTAAAATGAGCCCTCGCGGACCTCTCTAGCTTGTCCAGTATCGGAGATATCGCACTTTTAAGATTTTGGCGAAAAACGCGAAAGTTGTCAATACCCCCAGCCTCAACTTTTCGGCCCAAATGACGCCAGTGCTAAAAAAAAAAAAAATTTTCGATAATCGCACCGGACTTTTTGCCAGTGCTAGTAGACTCAAAACCATCACGAACGCACCTTCCCGGACCGTTCTAAGTCGTTTAGTTCGCGAGGAAAGTGAGTTCAAAGTTTGAAGAGAAATCGCGAGAAATCGCCAAATTTCCGGCCTTCGCCAGCGCCGTAATTTTCGAGTTAGACAATCGCCCTTATAGTATGTTATAGTACGCGGGGAGCGCTTTAAAATGAGCCCTCGCGGACCTCTCTAGCTTGTCCAGTATCGGAGATATCGCACTTTTAAGATTTTGGCGAAAAACGCGAAAGTTGTCAATACCCCCCAGCCACAACTTTTCGGCCCAAAAACGCAAAAAAAAAAAAATTTTCGATAATCGCACCGGACTTTTTGCCAGTGCTAGTAGACTCAAAACCATCACGAACGCACCTTCCCGGACCGTTCTAAGTCGTTTAGTTCGCGAGGAAAGTGAGTTCAAAGTTTGAAGAGAAATCGCGAGAAATCGCCAAATTTCCGGCCTTCGCCAGCGGCGTAATTTTCGAGTTAGACAATCGCCCTTATAGTATGTTATAGTACGCGCGGAGCGCTTTAAAATGAGCCCTCGCGGACCTCTCTAGCTTGTCCAGTATCGGAGATATCGCACTTTTAAGATTTTGGCGAAAAACGCGAAAGTTGTCAATACCCCCCAGCCTCAACTTTTCGGCCCAAATCGGACAAAAAAAAAAATTTTCGATAATCGCACCGGACTTTTTGCCAGTGCTAGTAGACTCAAAACCATCACGAACGCACCTTCCCGGACCGTTCTAAGTCGTTTAGTTCGCGAGGAAAGTGAGTTCAAAGTTTGAAGAGAAATCGCGAGAAATCGCCAAATTTCCGGCCTTCGCCAGCGCCGTAATTTTCGAGTTAGACAATCGCCCTTATAGTATGTTATAGTACGCGCGGAGCGCTTTAAAATGAGCCCTCGCGGACCTCTCTAGCTTGTCCAGTATCGGAGATATCGCACTTTTAAGATTTTGGCGAAAAACGCGAAAGTTGTCAATACCCCCAGCCTCAACTTTTCGGCCCAAATCGGCAAAAAAAAAAAATTTTCGATAATCGCACCGGACTTTTTGCCAGTGCTAGTATACTCAAAACCATCACGAACGCAACTTCCCGGACCGTTCTAAGTCGTTTAGTTCGCGAGGAAAGTGAGTTCAAAGTTTGAAGAGAAATCGCGAGAAATCGCCAAAAATCCCCAAATATCCGGCCTTCGCCAGCGGCGTAATTTTCGAGTTAGACAATCGCCCTTATAGTATGTTATAGTACACCGGAAGCGCTTTAAAATGAGCCCTCGCGGACCTCTCTAGCTTGTCCAGTATCGGAGATATCGCACTTTTAAGATTTTGGCGAAAAACGCGAAAGTTGTCAATACCCCCCCAGCCTCAAATTTTCGGCCCAAATCGGCAAAAAAAAAAAAATTTTCGATAATCGCACCGGGCTTTTTGCCAGTGCTAGTGGACTCAAAACCATCACGAACGCACCTTCCCGGACCGTTCTAAGTCGTTTAGTTCGCGAGGAAAGTGAGTTCAAAGTTTGAAGAGAAATCGCGAGAAATCGCCAAATTTCCGGCCTTCGCCAGCGCCGTAATTTTCGAGTTAGACAATCGCCCTTATAGTATGTTATAGTACGCGCGGAGCGCTTTAAAATGAGCCCTCGCGGACCTCTCTAGCTTGTCCAGTATCGGAGATATCGCACTTTTAAGATTTTGGCGAAAAACGCGAAAGTTGTCAATACCCCCCCAGCCTCAACTTTTCGGCCCAAATCCGCAAAAAAAAAAAAATTTTCGATAATCGCACCGGACTTTTTGCCAGTGCTAGTAGACTCAAAACCATCACGAACGCACCTTCCCGGACCGTTCTAAGTCGTTTAGTTCGCGAGGAAAGTGAGTTCAAAGTTTGAAGAGAAATCGCGAGAAATCGCCAAATTTCCGGCCTTCGCCAGCGCCGTAATTTTCGAGTTAGACAATCGCCCTTATAGTATGTTATAGTACGCGCGGAGCGCTTTAAAATGAGCCCTCGCGGACCTCTCTAGCTTGTCCAGTATCGGAGATATCGCACTTTTAAGATTTTGGCGAAAAACGCGAAAGTTGTCAATACCCCCCCCTGTCGTACTTTTCGGCCCAAATCGACAAAAAAAAAATTTTCGATAATCGCACCGGACTTTTTGCCAGTGCTAGTAGACTCAAAACCATCACGAACGCACCTTCCCGGACCGTTCTAAGTCGTTTAGTTCGCGAGGAAAGTGAGTTCAAAGTTTGAAGAGAAATCGCGAGAAATCGCCAAATTTCCGGCCTTCGCCAGCGCCGTAATTTTCGAGTTAGACAATCGCCCTTATAGTATGTTATAGTACGCGCGGAGCGCTTTAAAATGAGCCCTCGCGGACCTCTCTAGCTTGTCCAGTATCGGAGATATCGCACTTTTAAGATTTTGGCGAAAAACGCGAAAGTTGTCAATACCCCCCAGCCTCAACTTTTCGGCCCAAATCGACGCAAAAAAAAAAAAATTTTCGATAATCGCACCGGACTTTTTGCCAGTGCTAGTAGACTCAAAACCATCACGAACGCACCTTCCCGGACCGTTCTAAGTCGTTTAGTTCGCGAGGAAAGTGAGTTCAAAGTTTGAAGAGAAATCGCGAGAAATCGCCAAATTTCCGGCCTTCGCCAGCGCCGTAATTTTCGAGTTAGACAATCGCCCTTATAGTATGTTATAGTACGCGCGGAGCGCTTTAAAATGAGCCCTCGCGGACCTCTCTAGCTTGTCCAGTATCGGAGATATCGCACTTTTAAGATTTTGGCGAAAAACGCGAAAGTTGTCAATACCCCCCCAGCCTCAACTTTTCGGCCCAAATCGCAAAAAAAAAAAATTTTCGATAATCGCACCGGACTTTTTGCCAGTGCTAGTAGACTCAAAACCATCACGAACGCACCTTCCCGGACCGTTCTAAGTCGTTTAGTTCGCGAGGAAAGTGAGTTCAAAGTTTGAAGAGAAATCGCGAGAAATCGCCAAATTTCCGGCCTTCGCCAGCGCCGTAATTTTCGAGTTAGACAATCGCCCTTATAGTATGTTATAGTACGCGCGGAGCGCTTTAAAATGAGCCCTCGCGGACCTCTCTAGCTTGTCCAGTATCGGAGATATCGCACTTTTAAGATTTTGGCGAAAAACGCGAAAGTTGTCAATACCCCCCCCCTCTTTTTTTTCGGCCCAAATCGAAAAAAAAAAAATTTTCGATAATCGCACCGGACTTTTTGCCAGTGCTAGTAGACTCAAAACCATCACGAACGCACCTTCCCGGACCGTTCTAAGTCGTTTAGTTCGCGAGGAAAGTGAGTTCAAAGTTTGAAGAGAAATCGCGAGAAATCGCCAAATTTCCGGCCTTCGCCAGCGCCGTAATTTTCGAGTTAGACAATCGCCCTTATAGTACGTTATAGTACGCGCGGAGCGCTTTAAAATGAGCCCTCGCGGACCTCTCTAGCTTGTCCAGTATCGGAGATATCGCACTTTTAAGATTTTGGCGAAAAACGCGAAAGTTGTCAATACCCCCCAGCCTCAACTTTTCGGCCCAAATCGGCAAAAAAAAAAAATTTTCGATAATCGCACCGGACTTTTTGCCAGTGCTAGTAGACTCAAAACCATCACGAACGCACCTTCCCGGACCGTTCTAAGTCGTTTAGTTCGCGAGGAAAGTGAGTTCAAAGTTTGAAGAGAAATCGCGAGAAATCGCCAAATTTCCGGCCTTCGCCAGCGCCGTAATTTTCGAGTTAGACAATCGCCCTTATAGTACGTTATAGTACGCGCGGAGCGCTTTAAAATGAGCCCTCGCGGACCTCTCTAGCTTGTCCAGTATCGGAGATATCGCACTTTTAAGATTTTGGCGAAAAACGCGAAAGTTGTCAATACCCCCCAGCCTCAACTTTTCGGCCCAAATCGGCAAAAAAAAAAAAATTTTCGATAATCGCACCGGACTTTTTGCCAGTGCTAGTAGACTCAAAACCATCACGAACGCACCTTCCCGGACCGTTCTAAGTCGTTTAGTTCGCGAGGAAAGTGAGTTCAAAGTTTGAAGAGAAATCGCGAGAAATCGCCAAATTTCCGGCCTTCGCCAGCGCCGTAATTTTCGAGTTAGACAATCGCCCTTATAGTACGTTATAGTACGCGCGGAGCGCTTTAAAATGAGCCCTCGCGGACCTCTCTAGCTTGTCCAGTATCGGAGATATCGCACTTTTAAGATTTTGGCGAAAAACGCGAAAGTTGTCAATACCCCCCCCAGCCTCAACTTTTCGGCCCAAATCGGCAAAAAAAAAAAAATTTTCAATAATCGCACCGGGCTTTTGCCAGTGCTAGTGGACTCAAAACCATCACGAACGCACCTTCCCGGACCGTTCTAAGTCGTTTAGTTCGCGAGGAAAGTGAGTTCAAAGTTTGAAGAGAAATCGCGAGAAATCGCCAAATTTCCGGCCTTCGCCAGCGCCGTAATTTTCGAGTTAGACAATCGCCCTTATAGTACGTTATAGTACGCGCGGAGCGCTTTAAAATGAGCCCTCGCGGACCTCTCTAGCTTGTCCAGTATCGGAGATATCGCACTTTTAAGATTTTGGCGAAAAACGCGAAAGTTGTCAATACCCCCAGCCTCAACTTTTCGGCCCAAATCGGCAAAAAAAAAAAATTTTCGATAATCGCACTTTTGCCAGTGCTAGTAGACTCAAAACCATCACGAACGCACCTTCCCGGACCGTTCTAAGTCGTTTAGTTCGCGAGGAAAGTGAGTTCAAAGTTTGAAGAGAAATCGCGAGAAATCGCCAAATTTCCGGCCTTCGCCAGCGCCGTAATTTTCGAGTTAGACAATCGCCCTTATAGTACGTTATAGTACGCGCGGAGCGCTTTAAAATGAGCCCTCGCGTACCTCTCTAGCTTGTCCAGTATCGGAGATATCGCACTTTTAAGATTTTGGCGAAAAACGCGAAAGTTGTCAATACACCCCCACGTCCAACTTTCCGGCCCAAATCGGCAAAAAAAAAAAAATTTTCGATAATCGCACCGGACTTTTTGCCAGTGCTAGTAGACTCAAAACCATCACGAACGCACCTTCCCGGACCGTTCTAAGTCGTTTAGTTCGCGAGGAAAGTGAGTTCAAAGTTTGAAGAGAAATCGCGAGAAATCGCCAAATTTCCGGCCTTCGCCGCCGTAATTTTCGAGTTAGACAATCGCCCTTATAGTACGTTATAGTACGCGCGGAGCGCTTTAAAATGAGCCCTCGCGGACCTCTCTAGCTTGTCCAGTATCGGAGATATCGCACTTTTAAGATTTTGGCGAAAAACGCGAAAGTTGTCAATACCACCCCAGCATCAACTTTTCGGCCCAAGTCGGCAAAAAAAAATTTTCGATAATCGCACCGGACTTTTTGCCAGTGCTAGTAGACTCAAAACCATCACGAACGCACCTTCCCGGACCGTTCTAAGTCGTTTAGTTCGCGAGGAAAGTGAGTTCAAAGTTTGAAGAGAAATCGCGAGAAATCGCCAAATTTCCGGCCTTCGCCAGCGCCGTAATTTTCGAGTTAGACAATCGCCCTTATAGTACGTTATAGTACGCGCGGAGCGCTTTAAAATGAGCCCTCGCGGACCTCTCTAGCTTGTCCAGTATCGGAGATATCGCACTTTTAAGATTTTGGCGAAAAACGCGAAAGTTGTCAATACCCCCCCAGCCTCAACTTTTCGGCCCAAATCGGCAAAAAAAAAAAAAAAAAAATTTTCGATAATCGCACCGGACTTTTTGCCAGTGCTAGTAGACTCAAAACCATCACGAACGCACCTTCCCGGACCGTTCTAAGTCGTTTAGTTCGCGAGGAAAGTGAGTTCAAAGTTTGAAGAGAAATCGCGAGAAATCGCCAAATTTCCGGCCTTCGCCAGCGCCGTAATTTTCGAGTTAGACAATCGCCCTTATAGTACGTTATAGTACGCGCGGAGCGCTTTAAAATGAGCCCTCGCGGACCTCTCTAGCTTGTCCAGTATCGGAGATATCGCACTTTTAAGATTTTGGCGAAAAACGCGAAAGTTGTCAATACCCCCCAGCCTCAACTTTTCGGCCCAAATCGAAAAAAAAAAAAAAAAAAAATTTTCGATAATCGCACCGGACTTTTTGCCAGTGCTAGTAGACTCAAAACCATCACGAACGCACCTTCCCGGACCGTCTAAGTCGTTTAGTTCGCGAGGAAAGTGAGTTCAAAGTTTGAAGAGAAATCGCGAGAAATCGCCAAATTTCCGGCCTTCGCCAGCGCCGTAATTTTCGAGTTAGACAATCGCCCTTATAGTACGTTATAGTACGCGCGGAGCGCTTTAAAATGAGCCCTCGCGGACCTCTCTAGCTTGTCCAGTATCGGAGATATCGCACTTTTAAGATTTTGGCGAAAAACGCGAAAGTTGTCAATACCCCCCAGCCTCAACTTTTCGGCCCAAATCGGCAAAAAAAAAAAATTTTCGATAATCGCACCGGACTTTTTGCCAGTGCTAGTAGACTCAAAACCATCACGAACGCACCTTCCCGGACCGTTCTAAGTCGTTTAGTTCGCGAGGAAAGTGAGTTCAAAGTTTGAAGAGAAATCGCGAGAAATCGCCAAATTTCCGGCCTTCGCCAGCGCCGTAATTTTCGAGTTAGACAATCGCCCTTATAGTACGTTATAGTACGCGCGGAGCGCTTTAAAATGAGCCCTCGCGGACCTCTCTAGCTTGTCCAGTATCGGAGATATCGCACTTTTAAGATTTTGGCGAAAAACGCGAAAGTTGTCAATACACCCCCAGCCTCAACTTTTCGGCCCAAATCGGCAAAAAAAAAAAAAAATTTTCGATAATCGCACCGGACTTTTTGCCAGTGCTAGTAGACTCAAAACCATCACGAACGCACCTTCCCGGACCGTTCTAAGTCGTTTAGTTCGCGAGGAAAGTGAGTTCAAAGTTTGAAGAGAAATCGCGAGAAATCGCCAAATTTCCGGCCTTCGCCAGCGCCGTAATTTTCGAGTTAGACAATCGCCCTTATAGTACGTTATAGTACGCGCGGAGCGCTTTAAAAAGAGCCCTCGCGGACCTCTCTAGCTTGACCAGTATCGGAGATATCGCACTTTTAAGATTTTGGCGAAAAACGCGAAAGTTGTCAAAACCCCCCCAGCCTCAACTTTTCGGCCCAAATCGGCAAAAAAAAAATTTTCGATAATCGCACCGGACTTTTTGCCAGTGCTAGTAGACTCGAAACCATCACGAACGCACCTTCCCGGACCGTTCTAAGTCGTTTAGTTCGCGAGGAAAGTGAGTTCAAAGTTTGAAGAGAAATCGCGAGAAATCGCCAAATTTCCGGCCTTCGCCAGCGCCGTAATTTTCGAGTTAGACAATCGCCCTTATAGTACGTTATAGTACGCGCGGAGCGCTTTAAAATGAGCCCTCGCGGACCTCTCTAGCTTGTCCAGTATCGGAGATATCGCACTTTTAAGATTTTGGCGAAAAACGCGAAAGTTGTCAATACCCCCCACGTCGAACTTTTCGGCCCAAATCGGCAAAAAAAAAATTTTCGATAATCGCACCGGACTTTTTGCCAGTGCTAGTAGACTCGAAACCATCACGAACGCACCTTCCCGGACCGTTCTAAGTCGTTTAGTTCGCGAGGAAAGTGAGTTCAAAGTTTGAAGAGAAATCGCGAGAAATCGCCAAATTTCCGGCCTTCGCCAGCGCCGTAATTTTCGAGTTAGACAATCGCCCTTATAGTACGTTATAGTACGCGCGGAGCGCTTTAAAATGAGCCCTCGCGGACCTCTCTAGCTTGTCCAGTATCGGAGATATCGCACTTTTAAGATTTTGGCGAAAAACGCGAAAGTTGTCAATACCCCCCAGCCTCAACTTTTCGGCCCAAATCGGCAAAAAAAAAAAATTTTCGATAATCGCACCGGACTTTTTGCCAGTGCTAGTAGACTCAAAACCATCACGAACGCACCTTCCCGGACCGTTCTAAGTCGTTTAGTTCGCGAGGAAAGTGAGTTCAAAGTTTGAAGAGAAATCGCGAGAAATCGCCAAATTTCCGGCCTTCGCCAGCGCCGTAATTTTCGAGTTAGACAATCGCCCTTATAGTACGTTATAGTACGCGCGGAGCGCTTTAAAATGAGCCCTCGCGGACCTCTCTAGCTTGTCCAGTATCGGAGATATCGCACTTTTAAGATTTTGGCGAAAAACGCGAAAGTTGTCAATACCCCCCCCCTGTCGTACTTTTCGGCCCAAATCGGAAAAAAAAAAAAAATTTTCGATAATCGCACCGGACTTTTTGCCAGTGCTAGTAGACTCAAAACCATCACGAACGCACCTTCCCGGACCGTTCTAAGTCGTTTAGTTCGCGAGGAAAGTGAGTTCAAAGTTTGAAGAGAAATCGCGAGAAATCGCCAAATTTCCGGCCTTCGCCAGCGCCGTAATTTTCGAGTTAGACAATCGCCCTTATAGTACGTTATAGTACGCGCGGAGCGCTTTAAAATGAGCCCTCGCGGACCTCTCTAGCTTGTCCAGTATCGGAGATATCGCACTTTTAAGATTTTGGCGAAAAACGCGAAAGTTGTCAATACCCCCCAGCCTCAACTTTTCGGCCCAAATCGGCAAAAAAAAAAAAAAAATTTTCGATAATCGCACCGGACTTTTTGCCAGTGCTAGTAGACTCAAAACCATCACGAACGCACCTTCCCGGACCGTTCTAAGTCGTTTAGTTCGCGAGGAAAGTGAGTTCAAAGTTTGAAGAGAAATCGCGAGAAATCGCCAAATTTCCGGCCTTCGCCAGCGCCGTAATTTTCGAGTTAGACAATCGCCCTTATAGTACGTTATAGTACGCGCGGAGCGCTTTAAAATGAGCCCTCGCGGACCTCTCTAGCTTGTCCAGTATCGGAGATATCGCACTTTTAAGATTTTGGCGAAAAACGCGAAAGTTGTCAATACCCCCCCCAGCGTCCAACTTTTCGGCCCAAATCGGAAAAAAAAAAAAATTTTCGATAATCGCACCGGACTTTTTGCCAGTGCTAGTAGACTCAAAACCATCACGAACGCACCTTCCCGGACCGTTCTAAGTCGTTTAGTTCGCGAGGAAAGTGAGTTCAAAGTTTGAAGAGAAATCGCGAGAAATCGCCAAATTTCCGGCCTTCGCCAGCGCCGTAATTTTCGAGTTAGACAATCGCCCTTATAGTATGTTATAGTACGCGCGGAGCGCTTTAAAATGAGCCCTCGCGGACCTCTCTAGCTTGTCCAGTATCGGAGATATCGCACTTTTAAGATTTTGGCGAAAAACGCGAAAGTTGTCAATACCCCCCAGCCTCAACTTTTCGGCCCAAATCGGCAAAAAAAAAAAAAAAATTTTCGATAATCGCACCGGACTTTTTGCCAGTGCTAGTAGACTCAAAACCATCACGAACGCACCTTCCCGGACCGTTCTAAGTCGTTTAGTTCGCGAGGAAAGTGAGTTCAAAGTTTGAAGAGAAATCGCGAGAAATCGCCAAATTTCCGGCCTTCGCCAGCGCCGTAATTTTCGAGTTAGACAATCGCCCTTATAGTACGTTATAGTACGCGCGGAGCGCTTTAAAATGAGCCCTCGCGGACCTCTCTAGCTTGTCCAGTATCGGAGATATCGCACTTTTAAGATTTTGGCGAAAAACGCGAAAGTTGTCAATACCCCAGCATCAACTTTTCGGCCCAAATCGGCAAAAAAAAAAAAAATTTTCGATAATCGCACCGGACTTTTTGCCAGTGCTAGTAGACTCAAAACCATCACGAACGCACCTTCCCGGACCGTTCTAAGTCGTTTAGTTCGCGAGGAAAGTGAGTTCAAAGTTTGAAGAGAAATCGCGAGAAATCGCCAAATTTCCGGCCTTCGCCAGCGCCGTAATTTTCGAGTTAGACAATCGCCCTTATAGTACGTTATAGTACGCGCGGAGCGCTTTAAAATGAGCCCTCGCGGACCTCTCTAGCTTGTCCAGTATCGGAGATATCGCACTTTTAAGATTTTGGCGAAAAACGCGAAAGTTGTCAATACCCCCCAGCCTCAACTTTTCGGCCCAAATCGGCAAAAAAAAAAAATTTTCGATAATCGCACCGGACTTTTTGCCAGTGCTAGTAGACTCAAAACCATCACGAACGCACCTTCCCGGACCGTTCTAAGTCGTTTAGTTCGCGAGGAAAGTGAGTTCAAAGTTTGAAGGGAAATCGCGAGAAATCGCCAAATTTCCGGCCTTCGCCAGCGCCGTAATTTTCGAGTTAGACAATCGCCCTTATAGTATGTTATAGTACGCGCGGATCGCTTTAAAATGAGCCCTCGCGGACCTCTCTAGCTTGTCCAGTATCGGAGATATCGCACTTTTAAGATTTTGGCGAAAAACGCGAAAGTTGTCAATACCCCCAGCCTCAACTTTTCGGCCCAAATGACAAAAAAAAAAAAAATTTTCGATAATCGCACCGGACTTTTTGCCAGTGCTAGTAGACTCAAAACCATCACGAACGCACCTTCCCGGACCGTTCTAAGTCGTTTAGTTCGCGAGGAAAGTGAGTTCAAAGTTTGAAGGGAAATCGCGAGAAATCGCCAAATTTCCGGCCTTCGCCAGCGCCGTAATTTTCGAGTTAGACAATCGCCCTTATAGTATGTTATAGTACACCGGAAGCGCTTTAAAATGAGCCCTCGCGGACCTCTCTAGCTTGTCCAGTATCGGAGATATCGCACTTTTAAGATTTTGGCGAAAAACGCGAAAGTTGTCAATACCCCCCCCGCCTCAACTTTTCGGCCCAAAATGACGAAAAAAAAAAATTTTCGATAATCGCACCGGACTTTTTGCCAGTGCTAGTAGACTCAAAACCATCACGAACGCACCTTCCCGGACCGTTCTAAGTCGTTTAGTTCGCGAGGAAAGTGAGTTCAAAGTTTGAAGGGAAATCGCGAGAAATCGCCAAATTTCCGGCCTTCGCCAGCGCCGTAATTTTCGAGTTAGACAATCGCCCTTATAGTATGTTATAGTACACCGGAAGCGCTTTAAAATGAGCCCTCGCGGACCTCTCTAGCTTGTCCAGTATCGGAGATATCGCACTTTTAAGATTTTGGCGAAAAACGCGAAAGTTGTCAATACCCCCCAGCCTCAACTTTTCGGCCCAAATGACGAAAAAAAAAAAAAAATTTTCGATAATCGCACCGGACTTTTTGCCAGTGCTAGTAGACTCAAAACCATCACGAACGCAACTTCCCGGACCGTTCTAAGTCGTTTAGTTCGCGAGGAAAGTGAGTTCAAAGTTAGAAGAGAAATCGCGAGAAATCGCCAAATTTCCGGCCTTCGCCAGCGCCGTAATTTTCGAGTTAGACAATCGCCCTTATAGTATGTTATAGTACACCGGAAGCGCTTTAAAATGAGCCCTCGCGGACCTCTCTAGCTTGTCCAGTATCGGAGATATCGCACTTTTAAGATTTTGGCGAAAAACGCGAAAGTTGTCAATACCCCCCAGCCTCAACTTTTCGGCCCAAATCGGCAAAAAAAAAAAATTTTCGATAATCGCACCGGACTTTTTGCCAGGGCTAGTAGCCTCGAAACCATCACGAACGCACCTTCCCGGACCGTTCTAAGTCGTTTAGTTCGCGAGGAAAGTGAGTTCAAAGTTTGAAGGGAAATCGCGAGAAATCGCCAAATTTCCGGCCTTCGCCAGCGCCGTAATTTTCGAGTTAGACAATCGCCCTTATAGTATGTTATAGTACACCGGAAGCGCTTTAAAATGAGCCCTCGCGGACCTCTCTAGCTTGTCCAGTATCGGAGATATCGCACTTTTAAGATTTTGGCGAAAAACGCGAAAGTTGTCAATACCCCCCAGCCTCAACTTTTCGGCCCAAATGACAAAAAAAAAAAAATTTTCGATAATCGCACCGGACTTTTTGCCAGTGCTAGTAGACTCAAAACCATCACGAACGCACCTTCCCGGACCGTTCTAAGTCGTTTAGTTCGCGAGGAAAGTGAGTTCAAAGTTTGAAGGGAAATCGCGAGAAATCGCCAAATTTCCGGCCTTCGCCAGCGCCGTAATTTTCGAGTTAGACAATCGCCCTTATAGTATGTTATAGTACACCGGAAGCGCTTTAAAATGAGCCCTCGCGGACCTCTCTAGCTTGTCCAGTATCGGAGATATCGCACTTTTAAGATTTTGGCGAAAAACGCGAAAGTTGTCAATAACCCCCCAGCCTCAACTTTTCGGCCCAAATCGGAAAAAAAAAAAAATTTTCGATAATCGCACCGGACTTTTTGCCAGTGCTAGTAGACTCAAAACCATCACGAACGCACCTTCCCGGACCGTTCTAAGTCGTTTAGTTCGCGAGGAAAGTGAGTTCAAAGTTTGAAGGGAAATCGCGAGAAATCGCCAAATTTCCGGCCTTCGCCAGCGCCGTAATTTTCGAGTTAGACAATCGCCCTTATAGTATGTTATAGTACACCGGAAGCGCTTTAAAATGAGCCCTCGCGGACCTCTCTAGCTTGTCCAGTATCGGAGATATCGCACTTTTAAGATTTTGGCGAAAAACGCGAAAGTTGTCAATACCCCCCAGCCTCAACTTTTCGGCCCAGAATGACGAAAAAAAAAAAAATTTTCGATAATCGCACCGGACTTTTTGCCAGTGCTAGTAGACTCAAAACCATCACGAACGCACCTTCCCGGACCGTTCTAAGTCGTTTAGTTCGCGAGGAAAGTGAGTTCAAAGTTTGAAGGGAAATCGCGAGAAATCGCCAAATTTCCGGCCTTCGCCAGCGCCGTAATTTTCGAGTTAGACAATCGCCCTTATAGTATGTTATAGTACACCGGAAGCGCTTTAAAATGAGCCCTCGCGGACCTCTCTAGCTTGTCCAGTATCGGAGATATCGCACTTTTAAGATTTTGGCGAAAAACGCGAAAGTTGTCAATACCCCCCAGCCTCAACTTTTCGGCCCAAATCGGCAAAAAAAAAAAATTTTCGATAATCGCACCGGACTTTTTGCCAGTGCTAGTAGACTCAAAACCATCACGAACGCACCTTCCCGGACCGTTCTAAGTCGTTTAGTTCGCGAGGAAAGTGAGTTCAAAGTTTGAAGGGAAATCGCGAGAAATCGCCAAATTTCCGGCCTTCGCCAGCGCCGTAATTTTCGAGTTAGACAATCGCCCTTATAGTATGTTATAGTACACCGGAAGCGCTTTAAAATGAGCCCTCGCGGACCTCTCTAGCTTGTCCAGTATCGGAGATATCGCACTTTTAAGATTTTGGCGAAAAACGCGAAAGTTGTCAATACCCCCCAGCCTCAACTTTTCGGCCCAAAATGACGAAAAAAAAAAAATTTTCGATAATCGCACCGGACTTTTTGCCAGTGCTAGTAGACTCAAAACCATCACGAACGCACCTTCCCGGACCGTTCTAAGTCGTTTAGTTCGCGAGGAAAGTGAGTTCAAAGTTTGAAGGGAAATCGCGAGAAATCGCCAAATTTCCGGCCTTCGCCAGCGCCGTAATTTTCGAGTTAGACAATCGCCCTTATAGTATGTTATAGTACACCGGAAGCGCTTTAAAATGAGCCCTCGCGGACCTCTCTAGCTTGTCCAGTATCGGAGATATCGCACTTTTAAGATTTTGGCGAAAAACGCGAAAGTTGTCAATACCCCCCAGCCTCAACTTTTCGGCCCAAATGACGAAAAAAAAAAAATTTTCGATAATCGCACCGGACTTTTTGCCAGTGCTAGTAGACTCAAAACCATCACGAACGCACCTTCCCGGACCGTTCTAAGTCGTTTAGTTCGCGAGGAAAGTGAGTTCAAAGTTTGAAGGGAAATCGCGAGAAATCGCCAAATTTCCGGCCTTCGCCAGCGCCGTAATTTTCGAGTTAGACAATCGCCCTTATAGTATGTTATAGTACACCGGAAGCGCTTTAAAATGAGCCCTCGCGGACCTCTCTAGCTTGTCCAGTATCGGAGATATCGCACTTTTAAGATTTTGGCGAAAAACGCGAAAGTTGTCAATACACCCCCAGCCTCAACTTTTCGGCCCAAAATGACGAAAAAAAAAAAATTTTCGATAATCGCACCGGACTTTTTGCCAGTGCTAGTAGACTCAAAACCATCACGAACGCACCTTCCCGGACCGTTCTAAGTCGTTTAGTTCGCGAGGAAAGTGAGTTCAAAGTTTGAAGGGAAATCGCGAGAAATCGCCAAATTTCCGGCCTTCGCCAGCGCCGTAATTTTCGAGTTAGACAATCGCCCTTATAGTATGTTATAGTACACCGGAAGCGCTTTAAAATGAGCCCTCGCGGACCTCTCTAGCTTGTCCAGTATCGGAGATATCGCACTTTTAAGATTTTGGCGAAAAACGCGAAAGTTGTCAATACCCCCCAGCCTCAACTTTTCGGCCCATAATGACGAAAAAAAAAAAATTTTCGATAATCGCACCGGACTTTTTGCCAGTGCTAGTAGACTCAAAACCATCACGAACGCACCTTCCCGGACCGTTCTAAGTCGTTTAGTTCGCGAGGAAAGTGAGTTCAAAGTTTGAAGGGAAATCGCGAGAAATCGCCAAATTTCCGGCCTTCGCCAGCGCCGTAATTTTCGAGTTAGACAATCGCCCTTATAGTATGTTATAGTACACCGGAAGCGCTTTAAAATGAGCCCTCGCGGACCTCTCTAGCTTGTCCAGTATCGGAGATATCGCACTTTTAAGATTTTGGCGAAAAACGCGAAAGTTGTCAATACCCCCCAGCCTCAACTTTTCGGCCCAAATGACGAAAAAAAAAAAAAATTTTCGATAATCGCACCGGACTTTTTGCCAGTGCTAGTAGACTCAAAACCATCACGAACGCACCTTCCCGGACCGTTCTAAGTCGTTTAGTTCGCGAGGAAAGTGAGTTCAAAGTTTGAAGGGAAATCGCGAGAAATCGCCAAATTTCCGGCCTTCGCCAGCGCCGTAATTTTCGAGTTAGACAATCGCCCTTATAGTATGTTATAGTACACCGGAAGCGCTTTAAAATGAGCCCTCGCGGACCTCTCTAGCTTGTCCAGTATCGGAGATATCGCACTTTTAAGATTTTGGCGAAAAACGCGAAAGTTGTCAATACCCCCCCAGACTCAACTTTTCGGCCCAAAATGACGAAAAAAAAAAAAAATTTTCGATAATCGCACCGGACTTTTTGCCAGTGCTAGTAGACTCAAAACCATCACGAACGCACCTTCCCGGACCGTTCTAAGTCGTTTAGTTCGCGAGGAAAGTGAGTTCAAAGTTTGAAGGGAAATCGCGAGAAATCGCCAAATTTCCGGCCTTCGCCAGCGCCGTAATTTTCGAGTTAGACAATCGCCCTTATAGTATGTTATAGTACACCGGAAGCGCTTTAAAATGAGCCCTCGCGGACCTCTCTAGCTTGTCCAGTATCGGAGATATCGCACTTTTAAGATTTTGGCGAAAAACGCGAAAGTTGTCAATACCCCCCAGCCTCAACTTTTCGGCCCAAATGGCGAAAAAAAAAAAATTTTCGATAATCGCACCGGACTTTTTGCCAGTGCTAGTAGACTCAAAACCATCACGAACGCACCTTCCCGGACCGTTCTAAGTCGTTTAGTTCGCGAGGAAAGTGAGTTCAAAGTTTGAAGGGAAATCGCGAGAAATCGCCAAATTTCCGGCCTTCGCCAGCGCCGTAATTTTCGAGTTAGACAATCGCCCTTATAGTATGTTATAGTACACCGGAAGCGCTTTAAAATGAGCCCTCGCGGACCTCTCTAGCTTGTCCAGTATCGGAGATATCGCACTTTTAAGATTTTGGCGAAAAACGCGAAAGTTGTCAATACCCCCCAGCCTCAACTTTTCGGCCCAAAATGACGAAAAAAAAAAAATTTTCGATAATCGCACCGGACTTTTTGCCAGTGCTAGTAGACTCAAAACCATCACGAACGCACCTTCCCGGACCGTTCTAAGTCGTTTAGTTCGCGAGGAAAGTGAGTTCAAAGTTTGAAGGGAAATCGCGAGAAATCGCCAAATTTCCGGCCTTCGCCAGCGCCGTAATTTTCGAGTTAGACAATCGCCCTTATAGTATGTTATAGTACACCGGAAGCGCTTTAAAATGAGCCCTCGCGGACCTCTCTAGCTTGTCCAGTATCGGAGATATCGCACTTTTAAGATTTTGGCGAAAAACGCGAAAGTTGTCAATACCCCCCCATACTCAACTTTTATGACCAAATACGAAAAAAAAAAAAATTTTCGATAATCGCACCGGACTTTTTGCCAGTGCTAGTAGACTCAAAACCATCACGAACGCACCTTCCCGGACCGTTCTAAGTCGTTTAGTTCGCGAGGAAAGTGAGTTCAAAGTTTGAAGGGAAATCGCGAGAAATCGCCAAATTTCCGGCCTTCGCCAGCGCCGTAATTTTCGAGTTAGACAATCGCCCTTATAGTATGTTATAGTACACCGGAAGCGCTTTAAAATGAGCCCTCGCGGACCTCTCTAGCTTGTCCAGTATCGGAGATATCGCACTTTTAAGATTTTGGCGAAAAACGCGAAAGTTGTCAATACCCCCCAGCCTCAACTTTTCGGCCCAAATCGGCAAAAAAAAAAAATTTTCGATAATCGCACCGGACTTTTTGCCAGTGCTAGTAGACTCAAAACCATCACGAACGCACCTTCCCGGACCGTTCTAAGTCGTTTAGTTCGCGAGGAAAGTGAGTTCAAAGTTTGAAGGGAAATCGCGAGAAATCGCCAAATTTCCGGCCTTCGCCAGCGCCGTAATTTTCGAGTTAGACAATCGCCCTTATAGTATGTTATAGTACACCGGAAGCGCTTTAAAATGAGCCCTCGCGGACCTCTCTAGCTTGTCCAGTATCGGAGATATCGCACTTTTAAGATTTTGGCGAAAAACGCGAAAGTTGTCAATAACACACCAGCCTCAACTTTTCGGCCCAAAATGACTAAAAAAAAAAAAATTTTCGATAATCGCACCGGACTTTTTGCCAGTGCTAGTAGACTCAAAACCATCACGAACGCACCTTCCCGGACCGTTCTAAGTCGTTTAGTTCGCGAGGAAAGTGAGTTCAAAGTTTGAAGGGAAATCGCGAGAAATCGCCAAATTTCCGGCCTTCGCCAGCGCCGTAATTTTCGAGTTAGACAATCGCCCTTATAGTATGTTATAGTACACCGGAAGCGCTTTAAAATGAGCCCTCGCGGACCTCTCTAGCTTGTCCAGTATCGGAGATATCGCACTTTTAAGATTTTGGCGAAAAACGCGAAAGTTGTCAATACCCCCCAGCCTCAACTTTTCGGCCCAAATGACGAAAAAAAAAAAATTTTCGATAATCGCACCGGACTGTTTGCCAGTGCTAGTAGACTCAAAACCATCACGAACGCACCTTCCCGGACCGTTCTAAGTCGTTTAGTTCGCGAGGAAAGTGAGTTCAAAGTTTGAAGGGAAATCGCGAGAAATCGCCAAATTTCCGGCCTTCGCCAGCGCCGTAATTTTCGAGTTAGACAATCGCCCTTATAGTATGTTATAGTACACCGGAAGCGCTTTAAAATGAGCCCTCGCGGACCTCTCTAGCTTGTC
The DNA here is from genome assembly GCA_033815515.1 of Cryptocheilus praepositus. Taxonomy (NCBI): domain Eukaryota; kingdom Metazoa; phylum Arthropoda; class Insecta; order Hymenoptera; family Pompilidae; genus Cryptocheilus; species Cryptocheilus praepositus. The sequence goes on from JAWWQZ010000190.1 coordinate 3,711,245, forward strand.
CAGTATCGGAGATATCGCACTTTTAAGATTTTGGCGAAAAACGCGAAAGTTGTCAATACCCCCCAGCCTCAACTTTTCGGCCCAAATGACGAAAAAAAAAAAAAAAAATTTTCGATAATCGCACCGGACTTTTTGCCAGTGCTAGTAGACTCAAAACCATCACGAACGCACCTTCCCGGACCGTTCTAAGTCGTTTAGTTCGCGAGGAAAGTGAGTTCAAAGTTTGAAGGGAAATCGCGAGAAATCGCCAAATTTCCGGCCTTCGCCAGCGCCGTAATTTTCGAGTTAGACAATCGCCCTTATAGTATGTTATAGTACACCGGAAGCGCTTTAAAATGAGCCCTCGCGGACCTCTCTAGCTTGTCCAGTATCGGAGATATCGCACTTTTAAGATTTTGGCGAAAAACGCGAAAGTTGTCAATACCCCCCAGCCTCAACTTTTCGGCCCAAATGACGAAAAAAAAAAAAATTTTCGATAATCGCACCGGACTTTTTGCCAGTGCTAGTAGACTCAAAACCATCACGAACGCACCTTCCCGGACCGTTCTAAGTCGTTTAGTTCGCGAGGAAAGTGAGTTCAAAGTTTGAAGGAAATCGCGAGAAATCGCCAAATTTCCGGCCTTCGCCAGCGCCGTAATTTTCGAGTTAGACAATCGCCCTTATAGTATGTTATAGTACACCGGAAGCGCTTTAAAATGAGCCCTCGCGGACCTCTCTAGCTTGTCCAGTATCGGAGATATCGCACTTTTAAGATTTTGGCGAAAAACGCGAAAGTTGTCAATACCCCCCCAGCCTCAACTTTTCGGCCCAAAATGACGAAAAAAAAAAATTTTCGATAATCGCACCGGACTTTTTGCCAGTGCTAGTAGACTCAAAACCATCACGAACGCACCTTCCCGGACCGTTCTAAGTCGTTTAGTTCGCGAGGAAAGTGAGTTCAAAGTTTGAAGGGAAATCGCGAGAAATCGCCAAATTTCCGGCCTTCGCCAGCGCCGTAATTTTCGAGTTAGACAATCGCCCTTATAGTATGTTATAGTACACCGGAAGCGCTTTAAAATGAGCCCTCGCGGACCTCTCTAGCTTGTCCAGTATCGGAGATATCGCACTTTTAAGATTTTGGCGAAAAACGCGAAAGTTGTCAATACCCCCCAGCCTCAACTTTTCGGCCCAAATCGGCAAAAAAAAAAAATTTTCGATAATCGCACCGGACTTTTTGCCAGTGCTAGTAGACTCAAAACCATCACGAACGCACCTTCCCGGACCGTTCTAAGTCGTTTAGTTCGCGAGGAAAGTGAGTTCAAAGTTTGAAGGGAAATCGCGAGAAATCGCCAAATTTCCGGCCTTCGCCAGCGCCGTAATTTTCGAGTTAGACAATCGCCCTTATAGTATGTTATAGTACACCGGAAGCGCTTTAAAATGAGCCCTCGCGGACCTCTCTAGCTTGTCCAGTATCGGAGATATCGCACTTTTAAGATTTTGGCGAAAAACGCGAAAGTTGTCAATACCCCCCCAGCCTCAACTTTTCGGCCCAAAATGACTAAAAAAAAAAATTTTCGATAATCGCACCGGACTTTTTGCCAGTGCTAGTAGACTCAAAACCATCACGAACGCACCTTCCCGGACCGTTCTAAGTCGTTTAGTTCGCGAGGAAAGTGAGTTCAAAGTTTGAAGGGAAATCGCGAGAAATCGCCAAATTTCCGGCCTTCGCCAGCGCCGTAATTTTCGAGTTAGACAATCGCCCTTATAGTATGTTATAGTACACCGGAAGCGCTTTAAAATGAGCCCTCGCGGACCTCTCTAGCTTGTCCAGTATCGGAGATATCGCACTTTTAAGATTTTGGCGAAAAACGCGAAAGTTGTCAATACCCCCCAGCCTCAACTTTTCGGCCCAAATGACGAAAAAAAAAAAATTTTCGATAATCGCACCGGACTTTTTGCCAGTGCTAGTAGACTCAAAACCATCACGAACGCACCTTCCCGGACCGTTCTAAGTCGTTTAGTTCGCGAGGAAAGTGAGTTCAAAGTTTGAAGGGAAATCGCGAGAAATCGCCAAATTTCCGGCCTTCGCCAGCGCCGTAATTTTCGAGTTAGACAATCGCCCTTATAGTATGTTATAGTACACCGGAAGCGCTTTAAAATGAGCCCTCGCGGACCTCTCTAGCTTGTCCAGTATCGGAGATATCGCACTTTTAAGATTTTGGCGAAAAACGCGAAAGTTGTCAATACCCCCCAGCCTCAACTTTTCGGCCCAAATGACAAAAAAAAAAAAATTTTCGATAATCGCACCGGACTTTTTGCCAGTGCTAGTAGACTCAAAACCATCACGAACGCACCTTCCCGGACCGTTCTAAGTCGTTTAGTTCGCGAGGAAAGTGAGTTCAAAGTTTGAAGGGAAATCGCGAGAAATCGCCAAATTTCCGGCCTTCGCCAGCGCCGTAATTTTCGAGTTAGACAATCGCCCTTATAGTATGTTATAGTACACCGGAAGCGCTTTAAAATGAGCCCTCGCGGACCTCTCTAGCTTGTCCAGTATCGGAGATATCGCACTTTTAAGATTTTGGCGAAAAACGCGAAAGTTGTCAATACCCACCCCATCTTCAATTTTTCAGCCCAAGTCGACAAAAAAAAAATTTTCGATAATCGCACCGGACTTTTTGCCAGTGCTAGTAGACTCAAAACCATCACGAACGCACCTTCCCGGACCGTTCTAAGTCGTTTAGTTCGCGAGGAAAGTGAGTTCAAAGTTTGAAGGGAAATCGCGAGAAATCGCCAAATTTCCGGCCTTCGCCAGCGCCGTAATTTTCGAGTTAGACAATCGCCCTTATAGTATGTTATAGTACACCGGAAGCGCTTTAAAATGAGCCCTCGCGGACCTCTCTAGCTTGTCCAGTATCGGAGATATCGCACTTTTAAGATTTTGGCGAAAAACGCGAAAGTTGTCAATAGACCCCAGCCTCAACTTTTCGGCCCAAAATGACGAAAAAAAAAAATTTTCGATAATCGCACCGGACTTTTTGCCAGTGCTAGTAGACTCAAAACCATCACGAACGCACCTTCCCGGACCGTTCTAAGTCGTTTAGTTCGCGAGGAAAGTGAGTTCAAAGTTTGAAGGGAAATCGCGAGAAATCGCCAAATTTCCGGCCTTCGCCAGCGCCGTAATTTTCGAGTTAGACAATCGCCCTTATAGTATGTTATAGTACACCGGAAGCGCTTTAAAATGAGCCCTCGCGGACCTCTCTAGCTTGTCCAGTATCGGAGATATCGCACTTTTAAGATTTTGGCGAAAAACGCGAAAGTTGTCAATACCCCCCAGCCTCAACTTTTCGGCCCAAATGACGAAAAAAAAAAAAAATTTTCGATAATCGCACCGGACTTTTTGCCAGTGCTAGTAGACTCAAAACCATCACGAACGCACCTTCCCGGACCGTTCTAAGTCGTTTAGTTCGCGAGGAAAGTGAGTTCAAAGTTTGAAGGGAAATCGCGAGAAATCGCCAAATTTCCGGCCTTCGCCAGCGCCGTAATTTTCGAGTTAGACAATCGCCCTTATAGTATGTTATAGTACACCGGAAGCGCTTTAAAATGAGCCCTCGCGGACCTCTCTAGCTTGTCCAGTATCGGAGATATCGCACTTTTAAGATTTTGGCGAAAAACGCGAAAGTTGTCAATACCCCCCAGCCTCAACTTTTCGGCCCAAATGACGCAAAAAAAAAAAAAAAAATTTTCGATAATCGCACCGGACTTTTTGCCAGTGCTAGTAGACTCAAAACCATCACGAACGCACCTTCCCGGACCGTTCTAAGTCGTTTAGTTCGCGAGGAAAGTGAGTTCAAAGTTTGAAGGGAAATCGCGAGAAATCGCCAAATTTCCGGCCTTCGCCAGCGCCGTAATTTTCGAGTTAGACAATCGCCCTTATAGTATGTTATAGTACACCGGAAGCGCTTTAAAATGAGCCCTCGCGGACCTCTCTAGCTTGTCCAGTATCGGAGATATCGCACTTTTAAGATTTTGGCGAAAAACGCGAAAGTTGTCAATACCCCCCAGCCTCAACTTTTCGGCCCAAATGACAAAAAAAAAAAAAATTTTCGATAATCGCACCGGACTTTTTGCCAGTGCTAGTAGACTCAAAACCATCACGAACGCACCTTCCCGGACCGTTCTAAGTCGTTTAGTTCGCGAGGAAAGTGAGTTCAAAGTTTGAAGGGAAATCGCGAGAAATCGCCAAATTTCCGGCCTTCGCCAGCGCCGTAATTTTCGAGTTAGACAATCGCCCTTATAGTATGTTATAGTACACCGGAAGCGCTTTAAAATGAGCCCTCGCGGACCTCTCTAGCTTGTCCAGTATCGGAGATATCGCACTTTTAAGATTTTGGCGAAAAACGCGAAAGTTGTCAATACCCCCCAGCCTCAACTTTTCGGCCCAAATGACGAAAAAAAAAAAAAATTTTCGATAATCGCACCGGACTTTTTGCCAGTGCTAGTAGACTCAAAACCATCACGAACGCACCTTCCCGGACCGTTCTAAGTCGTTTAGTTCGCGAGGAAAGTGAGTTCAAAGTTTGAAGGGAAATCGCGAGAAATCGCCAAATTTCCGGCCTTCGCCAGCGCCGTAATTTTCGAGTTAGACAATCGCCCTTATAGTATGTTATAGTACACCGGAAGCGCTTTAAAATGAGCCCTCGCGGACCTCTCTAGCTTGTCCAGTATCGGAGATATCGCACTTTTAAGATTTTGGCGAAAAACGCGAAAGTTGTCAATACCCCCCCACGTCTAACTTTTCGGCCCTAAATGGGAAAAAAAAAAAAATTTTCGATAATCGCACCGGACTTTTTGCCAGTGCTAGTAGACTCGAAACCATCACGAACGCAACTTCCCGGACCGTTCTAAGTCGTTTAGTTCGCGAGGAAAGTGAGTTCAAAGTTAGAAGAGAAATCGCGAGAAATCGCCAAATTTCCGGCCTTCGCCAGCGCCGTAATTTTCGAGTTAGACAATCGCCCTTATAGTATGTTATAGTACACCGGAAGCGCTTTAAAATGAGCCCTCGCGGACCTCTCTAGCTTGTCCAGTATCGGAGATATCGCACTTTTAAGATTTTGGCGAAAAACGCGAAAGTTGTCAATACCCCCAGCCTCAACTTTTCGGCCCAAATTACAAAAAAAAAAAATTTTCGATAATCGCACCGGACTTTTTGCCAGTGCTAGTAGACTCAAAACCATCACGAACGCACCTTCCCGGACCGTTCTAAGTCGTTTAGTTCGCGAGGAAAGTGAGTTCAAAGTTTGAAGGAAATCGCGAGAAATCGCCAAATTTCCGGCCTTCGCCAGCGCCGTAATTTTCGAGTTAGACAATCGCCCTTATAGTATGTTATAGTACTCGCGGAGCGCTTTAAAATGAGCCCTCGCGGACCTCTCTAGCTTGTCCAGTATCGGAGATATCGCACTTTTAAGATTTTGGCGAAAAACGCGAAAGTTGTCAATACCCCCCAGCCTCAACTTTTCGGCCCAAATGACAAAAAAAAAAAAAATTTTCGATAATCGCACCGGACTTTTTGCCAGTGCTAGTAGACTCAAAACCATCACGAACGCACCTTCCCGGACCGTTCTAAGTCGTTTAGTTCGCGAGGAAAGTGAGTTCAAAGTTTGAAGGAAATCGCGAGAAATCGCCAAATTTCCGGCCTTCGCCAGCGCCGTAATTTTCGAGTTAGACAATCGCCCTTATAGTATGTTATAGTACGCGCGGAAGCGCTTTAAAATGAGCCCTCGCGGACCTCTCTAGCTTGTCCAGTATCGGAGATATCGCACTTTTAAGATTTTGGCGAAAAACGCGAAAGTTGTCAATACCCCCCCAGCCTCAACTTTTCGGCCCAAAATGACGAAAAAAAAAAATTTTCGATAATCGCACCGGACTTTTTGCCAGTGCTAGTAGACTCAAAACCATCACGAACGCACCTTCCCGGACCGTTCTAAGTCGTTTAGTTCGCGAGGAAAGTGAGTTCAAAGTTTGAAGGGAAATCGCGAGAAATCGCCAAATTTCCGGCCTTCGCCAGCGCCGTAATTTTCGAGTTAGACAATCGCCCTTATAGTATGTTATAGTACATCGGGATCGCTTTAAAATGAGCCCTCGCGGACCTCTCTAGCTTGTCCAGTATCGGAGATATCGCACTTTTAAGATTTTGGCGAAAAACGCGAAAGTTGTCAATACCCCCAGCCTCAACTTTTCGGCCAAATTGGCAAAAAAAAAAAAATTTTCGATAATCGCACCGGACTTTTTGCCAGTGCTAGTAGACTCAAAACCATCACGAACGCACCTTCCCGGACCGTTCTAAGTCGTTTAGTTCGCGAGGAAAGTGGATAGAAAGTTTGAAATCGCCAGAAATCGCCAAATTTCCGGCCTTCGCCAGCGCCGTAATTTTCGAGTTAGACTATCGCCCTTATAGTATGTTATAGTACGCGCGGAGCGCTTTAAAATGAGCCCTCGCGGACCTCTCTAGCTTGTCCAGTATCGGAGATATCGCACTTTTAAGATTTTGGCGAAAAACGCGAAAGTTGTCAATATCCCCCCAGCCTCAACTTTTCTGCCCAAATCTGCAAAAAAAAAATTTTCGATAATCGCACCGGACTTTTTGCCAGTGCTAGTAGACTCGAAACCATCACGAACGCACCTTCCCGGACCGTTCTAAGTCGTTTAGTTCGCGAGGAAAGTGAGTTCAAAGTTTGAAGGGAAATCGCGAGAAATCGCCAAATTTCCGGCCTTCGCCAGCGCCGTAATTTTCGAGTTAGACAATCGCCCTTATAGTATGTTATAGTACGCCGGAAGCGCTTTAAAATGAGCCCTCGCGGACCTCTCTAGCTTGTCCAGTATCGGAGATATCGCACTTTTAAGATTTTGGCGAAAAACGCGAAAGTTGTCAATACCCCCCCAGCCTCAACTTTTCGGCCCAAAATGACGAAAAAAAAAAATTTTCGATAATCGCACCGGACTTTTTGCCAGTGCTAGTAGACTCAAAACCATCACGAACGCACCTTCCCGGACCGTTCTAAGTCGTTTAGTTCGCGAGGAAAGTGAGTTCAAAGTTTGAAGAGAAATCGCGAGAAATCGCCAAATTTCCGGCCTTCGCCAGCGCCGTAATTTTCGAGTTAGACAATCGCCCTTATAGTATGTTATAGTACGCGCGGAGCGCTTTAAAATGAGCCCTCGCGGACCTCTCTAGCTTGTCCAGTATCGGAGATATCGCACTTTTAAGATTTTGGCGAAAAACGCGAAAGTTGTCAATACCCCCCAGCCTCAACTTTTCGGCCCAAATGACGCAAAAAAAAAAAAAAATTTTCGATAATCGCACCGGACTTTTTGCCAGTGCTAGTAGACTCAAAACCATCACGAACGCACCTTCCCGGACCGTTCTAAGTCGTTTAGTTCGCGAGGAAAGTGAGTTCAAAGTTTGAAGAGAAATCGCGAGAAATCGCCAAATTTCCGGCCTTCGCCAGCGCCGTAATTTTCGAGTTAGTCAATCGCCCTTATTGTATGTTATAGTACTCGTGAGAGCTTTAAAATGAGCCCTCGCGGACCTCTCTAGCTTGTCCAGTATCGGAGATATCGCACTTTTAAGATTTTGGCGAAAAACGCGAAAGTTGTCAATACCCCCCCCAGCAACAAATTTACGGCCCAAAACGGAAAAAAAAAAAAATTTTCGATAATCGCACCGGACTTTTTGCCAGTGCTAGTAGACTCGAAAGCATCACGAACGCACCTTCCCGGACCGTTCTAAGTCGTTTAGTTCGCGAGGAAAGTGAGTTCAAAGTTTGAAGAGAAATCGCGAGAAATCGCCAAATTTCCGGCCTTCGCCAGCGCCGTAATTTTCGAGTTAGACAATCGCCCTTATAGTATGTTATAGTACGCGCGGAGCGCTTTAAAATGAGCCCTCGCGGACCTCTCTAGCTTGTCCAGTATCGGAGATATCGCACTTTTAAGATTTTGGCGAAAAACGCGAAAGTTGTCAATACCCCCCAGCCTCAACTTTTCGGCCCAAATGACGCAAAAAAAAAAAAAAATTTTCGATAATCGCACCGGACTTTTTGCCAGTGCTAGTAGACTCAAAACCATCACGAACGCACCTTCCCGGACCGTTCTAAGTCGTTTAGTTCGCGAGGAAAGTGAGTTCAAAGTTTGAAGAGAAATCGCGAGAAATCGCCAAATTTCCGGCCTTCGCCAGCGCCGTAATTTTCGAGTTAGACAATCGCCCTTATAGTATGTTATAGTACGCGCGGAGCGCTTTAAAATGAGCCCTCGCGGACCTCTCTAGCTTGTCCAGTATCGGAGATATCGCACTTTTAAGATTTTGGCGAAAAACGCGAAAGTTGTCAATACCCCCCCAGCCTCAACTTTTCGGCCCAAATCGGCCAAAAAAAAAAATTTTCGATAATCGCACCGGACTTTTTGCCAGTGCTAGTAGACTCAAAACCATCACGAACGCACCTTCCCGGACCGTTCTAAGTCGTTTAGTTCGCGAGGAAAGTGAGTTCAAAGTTTGAAGAGAAATCGCGAGAAATCGCCAAATTTCCGGCCTTCGCCAGCGCCGTAATTTTCGAGTTAGACAATCGCCCTTATAGTATGTTATAGTACGCGCGGAGCGCTTTAAAATGAGCCCTCGCGGACCTCTCTAGCTTGTCCAGTATCGGAGATATCGCACTTTTAAGATTTTGGCGAAAAACGCGAAAGTTGTCAATACCCCCCCAGCCTCAACTTTTCGGCCCAGAATGACGAAAAAAAAAAAATTTTCGATAATCGCACCGGACTTTTTGCCAGTGCTAGTAGACTCAAAACCATCACGAACGCACCTTCCCGGACCGTTCTAAGTCGTTTAGTTCGCGAGGAAAGTGAGTTCAAAGTTTGAAGAGAAATCGCGAGAAATCGCCAAATTTCCGGCCTTCGCCAGCGCCGTAATTTTCGAGTTAGACAATCGCCCTTATAGTATGTTATAGTACGCGGGTAGCGCTTTAAAATGAGCCCTCGCGGACCTCTCTAGCTTGTCCAGTATCGGAGATATCGCACTTTTAAGATTTTGGCGAAAAACGCGAAAGTTGTCAATACCCCCAGCCTTTTTCGATAATCGCACCGGACTTTTTGCCAGTGCTAGTAGACTCAAAACCATCACGAACGCACCTTCCCGGACCGTTCTAAGTCGTTTAGTTCGCGAGGAAAGTGAGTTCAAAGTTTGAAGGGAAATCGCGAGAAATCGCCAAATTTCCGGCCTTCGCCAGCGCCGTAATTTTCGAGTTAGACAATCGCCCTTATAGTATGTTATAGTACGCCGGAAGCGCTTTAAAATGAGCCCTCGCGGACCTCTCTAGCTTGTCCAGTATCGGAGATATCGCACTTTTAAGATTTTGGCGAAAAACGCGAAAGTTGTCAATACCCCCAGCCTCAAATTTCCGGCCTTCGCCAGCGCCGTAATTTTCGAGTTAGACAATCGCCCTTATAGTACGTTATAGTACGCTCGGAGCGCTTTAAAATGAGCCCTCGCGGACCTCTCTAGCTTGTCCAGTATCGGAGATATCGCACTTTTAAGATTTTGGCGAAAAACGCGAAAGTTGTCAATACCCCCCCAGCCTCAACTTTTCGGCCCAAAATGACGAAAAAAAAAAAAATTTTCGATAATCGCACCGGACTTTTTGCCAGTGCTAGTAGACTCAAAACCATCACGAACGCACCTTCCCGGACCGTTCTAAGTCGTTTAGTTCGCGAGGAAAGTGAGTTCAAAGTTTGAAGAGAAATCGCGAGAAATCGCCAAATTTCCGGCCTTCGCCAGCGCCGTAATTTTCGAGTTAGACAATCGCCCTTATAGTATGTTATAGTACACCGGAAGCGCTTTAAAATGAGCCCTCGCGGACCTCTCTAGCTTGTCCAGTATCGGAGATATCGCACTTTTAAGATTTTGGCGAAAAACGCGAAAGTTGTCAATACCCCCCCTGCCTCAACTTTTCGGCCCAGAATGACGAAAAAAAAAAAATTTTCGATAATCGCACCGGACTTTTTGCCAGTGCTAGTAGACTCAAAACCATCACGAACGCACCTTCCCGGACCGTTCTAAGTCGTTTAGTTCGCGAGGAAAGTGAGTTCAAAGTTTGAAGGGAAATCGCGAGAAATCGCCAAATTTCCGGCCTTCGCCAGCGCCGTAATTTTCGAGTTAGACAATCGCCCTTATAGTATGTTATAGTACTCCGGAAGCGCTTTAAAATGAGCCCTCGCGGACCTCTCTAGCTTGTCCAGTATCGGAGATATCGCACTTTTAAGATTTTGGCGAAAAACGCGAAAGTTGTCAATACCCCCCCAGCCTCAACTTTTCGGCCCAAATCGGAAAAAAAAAAAAATTTTCGATAATCGCACCGGACTTTTTGCCAGTGCTAGTAGACTCAAAACCATCACGAACGCACCTTCCCGGACCGTTCTAAGTCGTTTAGTTCGCGAGGAAAGTGAGTTCAAAGTTTGAAGGGAAATCGCGAGAAATCGCCAAATTTCCGGCCTGCGCCAGCGCCGTAATTTCGAGTTAGACAATCGCCCTTATAGTACGTTATAGTACGCTCGGAGCGCTTTAAAATGAGCCCTCGCGGACCTCTCTAGCTTGTCCAGTATCGGAGATATCGCACTTTTAAGATTTTGGCGAAAAACGCGAAAGTTGTCAATACCCCCAGCCTTTATAGTACACCGGAAGCGCTTTAAAATGAGCCCTCGCGGACCTCTCTAGCTTGTCTAGTATCGGAGATATCGCACTTTTAAGATTTTGGCGAAAAACGCGAAAGTTGTCAATACCCCCCCAGCCTCAACTTTTCGGCCCAAATCTGCAAAAAAAAAAAAATTTTCGATAATCGCACCGGACTTTTTGCCAGTGCTAGTAGACTCAAAACCATCACGAACGCAACTTCCCGGACCGTTCTAAGTCGTTTAGTTCGCGAGGAAAGTGGATTCAAAGTTCGAAGCGAAATCGCGAAAAATGGCCAAATTTCCGGCCTTCGCCAGCGGCGTAATTTTCGAGTTGGACAATCGCCCTTATAGTATGTTATAGTACCCCGGAAGCGCTTTAAAATGAGCCCTCGCGGACCTCTCTAGCGTGTCTAGTATCGGAGATATCGCACTTTTAAGATTTTGGCGAAAAACGCGAAAGTTGTCAATACACCCCCAGCCTCAACTTTTCGGCCCAAATCGGCAAAAAAAAATTTCTCGATAATCGCACCGGACTTTTTGCCAGTGCTAGTAGACTCAAAACCATCACGAACGCAACTTCCCGGACCGTTCTAAGTCGTTTAGTTCGCGAGGAAAGTGGATTCAAAGTTCGAAGCGAAATCGCGAAAAATGGCCAAATTTCCGGCCTTCGCCAGCGCCGTAATTTTCGAGTTGGACAATCGCCCTTATAGTATGTTATAGTACACCGGAAGCGCTTTAAAATGAGCCCTCGCGGACCTCTCTAGCTTGTCTAGTATCGGAGATATCGCACTTTTAAGATTTTGGCGAAAAACGCGAAAGTTGTCAATACCCCCCAGCCTCAACTTTTCGGCCCAAATCGGCAAAAAAAAAAAAATTTTCGATAATCGCACCGGACTTTTTGCCAGTGCTAGTAGACTCAAAACCATCACGAACGCAACTTCCCGGACCGTTCTAAGTCGTTTAGTTCGCGAGGAAAGTGGATTCAAAGTTCGAAGCGAAATCGCGAAAAATGGCCAAATTTCCGGCCTTCGCCAGCGGCCTAATTTTCGAGTTAGACAATCGCCCTTATAGTATGTTATAGTACACGCGGAAGCGCTTTAAAATGAGCCCTCGCGGACCTCTCTAGCTTGTCTAGTATCGGAGATATCGCACTTTTAAGATTTTGGCGAAAAACGCGAAAGTTGTCAATACCCCCCATCGTCAACTTTTCGGCCCAAATCGGCAAAAAAAAAAATTTTCGATAATCGCACCGGACTTTTTGCCAGTGCTAGTAGACTCAAAACCATCACGAACGCAACTTCCCGGACCGTTCTAAGTCGTTTAGTTCGCGAGGAAAGTGGATTCAAAGTTCGAAGCGAAATCGCGAAAAATGGCCAAATTTCCGGCCTTCGCCAGCGGCGTAATTTTCGAGTTGGACAATCGCCCTTATAGTATGTTATAGTACACCGGAAGCGCTTTAAAATGAGCCCTCGCGGACCTCTCTAGCTTGTCTAGTATCGGAGATATCGCACTTTTAAGATTTTGGCGAAAAACGCGAAAGTTGTCAATACCCCCCACGTCAACTTTTCGGCCCAAATCGGCAAAAAAAAAAAAATTTTCGATAATCGCACCGGACTTTTTGCCAGTGCTAGTAGACTCAAAACCATCACGAACGCAACTTCCCGGACCGTTCTAAGTCGTTTAGTTCGCGAGGAAAGTGGATTGAAAGTTTGAAATCGCCAGAAATGGCCAAATTACCGGCCTTCGCCAGCGGCGTAATTTTCGAGTAAGACAATCGCCCTTATAGCATGTTATAGTACACCCGAAGCGCTTTAAAATGAGCCCTCGCGGACCTCTCTAGCTTGTCTAGTATCGGAGATATCACTTTTAAGATTTTGGCGAAAAACGCGAAAGTTGTCAATACCCCCCACGTCTCAACTTTTCGGCCCAAATCGGCAAAAAAAAAAAAATTTTCGATAATCGCACCGGACTTTTTGCCAGTGCTAGTAGACTCAAAACCATCACGAACGCAACTTCCCGGACCGTTCTAAGTCGTTTAGTTCGCGAGGAAAGTGGATTCAAAGTTAGAAGCGAAATCGCGAAAAATCGCAAAATTTCCGGCCTTCGCCAGCGCCGTAATTTTCGAGTTGGACAATCGCCCTTATAGTATGTTATAGTACACCGGAAGCGCTTTAAAATGAGCCCTCGCGGACCTCTCTAGCTTGTCTAGTATCGGAGATATCGCACTTTTAAGATTTTGGCGAAAAACGCCAAACTAGTCAATACCCAACCACGACGTACAATTCGGCCCAAATCAAAAAAAAAAAAATTTTCGATAATCGCACCGGACTTTTTGCCAGTGCTAGTAGACTCAAAACCATCACGAACGCAACTTCCCGGACCGTTCTAAGTCGTTTAGTTCGCGAGGAAAGTGGATTCAAAGTTCGAAGCGAAATCGCGAAAAATGGCCAAATTTCCGGCCTTCGCCAGCGGCGTAATTTTCGAGTTGGACAATCGCCCTTATAGTATGTTATAGTACACCGCGAAGCGCTTTAAAATGAGCCCTCGCGGACCTCTCTAGCTTGTCTAGTATCGGAGATATCGCACTTTTAAGATTTTGGCGAAAAACGCGAAAGTTGTCAATACCCCCCCACGTCGTACTTTTCGGCCCAAATCGGCAAAAAAAAAATTTTCGATAATCGCACCGGACTTTTTGCCAGTGCTAGTAGACTCAAAACCATCACGAACGCAACTTCCCGGACCGTTCTAAGTCGTTTAGTTCGCGAGGAAAGTGGATTCAAAGTTCGAAGCGAAATCGCGAAAAATGGCCAAATTTCCGGCCTTCGCCAGCGGCGTAATTTTCGAGTTGGACAATCGCCCTTATAGTATGTTATAGTACAACGGAAGCGCTTTAAAATGAGCCCTCGCGGACCTCTCTAGCTTGTCTAGTATCGGAGATATCGCACTTTTAAGATTTTGGCGAAAAACGCGAAAGTTGTCAATACCCCCCACGTCAACTTTTCGGCCCAAATCGGCAAAAAAGAAAAAATTTTCGATAATCGCACCGGACTTTTTGCCAGTGCTAGTAGACTCAAAACCATCACGAACGCAACTTCCCGGACCGTTCTAAGTCGTTTAGTTCGCGAGGAAAGTGGATTCAAAGTTAGAAGAGAAATCGCGAAAAATGGCCAAATTTCCGGCCTTCGCCAGCGGCGTAATTTTCGAGTTAGACAATCGACCTTATAGTATGTTATAGTACTCGCGTAGCGCTTTAAAATGAGCCCTCGCGGACCTCTCTAGCTTGTCCAGTATCGGAGATATCGCACTTTTAAGATTTTGGCGAAAAACGCGAAAGTTGTCAATACCCCCCCAGTCTCAACTTTTCGGCCCAAATCGGCAAAAAAAAAATTTTCGATAATCGCACCGGACTTTTTGCCAGTGCTAGTAGACTCAAAACCATCACGAACGCAACTTCCCGGACCGTTCTAAGTCGTTTAGTTCGCGAGGAAAGTGATTTCAAAGTTTGAAGCGAAATCGCGAAAAATGGCCAAACTTCCGGCCTTCGCCAGCGGCGTAATTTTCGAGCTAGACAATCGCCCTTGTAGTATGTTATAGTACACCGGAAGCGCTTTAAAATGAGCCCTCGCGGACCTCTCTAGCTTGTCTAGTATCGGAGATATCGCACTTTTAAGATTTTGGCGAAAAACGCGAAAGTTGTCAATACCCCCCCCGCCTCAACTTTTCGGCCCAAATCGGCAAAAAAAAAAAAATTTTCGATAATCGCACCGGACTTTTTGCCAGTGCTAGTAGACTCAAAACCATCACGAACGCAACTTCCCGGACCGTTCTAAGTCGTTTAGTTCGCGAGGAAAGTGGATTCAAAGTTCGAAGCGAAATCGCGAAAAATGGCCAAATTTCCGGCCTTCGCCAGCGGCGTAATTTTCGAGTTGGACAATCGCCCTTATAGTATGTTATAGTACTCCGGAAGCGCTTTAAAATGAGCCCTCGCGGACCTCTCTAGCTTGTCTAGTATCGGAGATATCGCACTTTTAAGATTTTGGCGAAAAACGCGAAAGTTGTCAATACCCCCCAGTCTCAACTTTTCGGCCCATAATTTCGAAAAAAAAAAAATTTTCGATAATCGCACCGGACTTTTTGCCAGTGCTAGTAGACTCAAAACCATCACGAACGCAACTTCCCGGACCGTTCTAAGTCGTTTAGTTCGCGAGGAAAGTGATTTCAAAGTTTGAAGAGAAATCGCGAAAAATCGCCAAATTTCCGGCCTTCGCCAGCGCCGTAATTTTCGAGTTAGACAATCGCCCTTATAGTATGTTATAGTACGCGCGTAGCGCTTTAAAATGAGCCCTCGCGGACCTCTCTAGCTTGTCCAGTATCGGAGATATCGCACTTTTAAGATTTTGGCGAAAAACGCGAAAGTTGTCAATACCCCCCCAGCCTCAACTTTTCGGCCCAAATCGGCAAAAAAAAAAATTTTCGATAATCGCACCGGACTTTTTGCCAGTGCTAGTAGACTCAAAACCATCACGAACGCAACTTCCCGGACCGTTCTAAGTCGTTTAGTTCGCGAGGAAAGTGGATTCAAAGTTCGAAGCGAAATCGCGAAAAATGGCCAAATTTCCGGCCTTCGCCAGCGCCGTAATTTTCGAGTTGGACAATCGCCCTTATAGTATGTTATAGTACGCGCGGAGCGCTTTAAAATGAGCCCTCGCGGACCTCTCTAGCTTGTCCAGTATCGGAGATATCGCACTTTTAAGATTTTGGCGAAAAACGCGAAAGTTGGCAATACCCCCCCAGCCTCAACTTTTCGGCCCAAATCGGCAAAAAAAAAAAATTTTCGATAATCGCACCGGACTTTTTGCCAGTGCTAGTAGACTCAAAACCATCACGAACGCAACTTCCCGGACCGTTCTAAGTCGTTTAGTTCGCGAGGAAAGTGAGTTCAAAGTTTGAAGAGAAATCGCGAAAAATCGCCAAATTTCCGGCCTTCGCCAGCGCCGTAATTTTCGAGTTAGACAATCGCCCTTATAGTATGTTATAGTACGCGCGGAGCGCTTTAAAATGAGCCCTCGCGGACCTCTCTAGCTTGTCCAGTATCGGAGATATCGCACTTTTAAGATTTTGGCGAAAAACGCGAAAGTTGTCAATACCACTCCATCTTCAACTTTTCGGCCCAAATCGGAAAAAAAAATGTCGATAATCGCACCGGTCTTTTTGCCAGTGCTAGTAGACTCAAAACCATCACGAACGCAACTTCCCGGACCGTTCTAAGTCGTTTAGTTCGCGAGGAAAGTGTATTCAAAGTTTGAAGAGAAATCGCGAAAAATGGCCAAATTTCCGGCCTTCGCCAGCGGCGTAATTTTCGAGTTAGACAATCGCCCTTATAGTATGTTATAGTACGCGCGGAAGCGCTTTAAAATGAGCCCTCGCGGACCTCTCTAGCTTGTCTAGTATCGGAGATATCGCACTTTTAAGATTTTTGGCGAAAAACGCGAAAGTTGTCAATACTACCCCCAGCCTCATAATACCACCCCTCCTTCAACTTTTCGGCCCAATTCGGCAAAAAAAAAATTTTCGATAATCGCACCGTTTTTTTTGCCAGTGCTAGTAGACTCAAAACCATCACGAACGCAACCTCCCGGACCGTTCTAAGTCGTTTAGTTCGCGAGGAAAGTGGATTGAAAGTTTGAAATCGCGAAAAATGGCCAAATTTCCGGCCTTCGCCAGCGGCGTAATTTTCGAGTAAGACAATCGCCCTTAAAGCATGTTATAGTACACCCGAAGCGCTTTAAAATGAGCCCTTGCGGACCTCCCTAGCTTCTGTAGTATCGGAGATATCGCACTTTAAAGATTTTGGCGAAAAACGCGAAAGTTGCCAATAATACCACACCTCCTCCAAATTTCCGGCCCAAGTCGGCAAAAAAAAAAAATTCGATAATCGCACCGGTCTTTTTGCCAGTGCTAGTAGACTCAAAACCATCACTTTCATAAAATGAGCTCTTGCGGACCGCCCCAGCTTCTATGGTATCGAAGATATCGCACTTTAAAGATTCTGGCGAAAAACGCGAAAGTTGTCAATAATACCACCCCTCCTTCAACTTTTCGGCCCAAGTCGGCAAAAAAAATTTTCGATAATCGCACCGGTATTTTTGCCAGTGCTAGTAGACTCAAAACCATCACGAACGCAACCTCCCGGACCGTTCTAAGTCGTTTAGTTCGCGAGGAAATTGGATTGAAAGTTTGAAATCGCAAAAAATGTCCAAATTTCCGGCCTTCGCCAGCGGCGTAATTTTCGAGTAAGACAATCGCCCTTATAGCCTGTTATAGTACACCCGAAGCGCTTTAAAATGAGCCCTTGCGGACCTCCCTAGCTTCTATAGTATCGGAGATATCGCACTTTAAAAGATTTTGGCGAAAAACGCGAAAGTTGCCAATAATACCACCCCTCCTTCAACTTTTCGGCCCAAGTCGGCAAAAAAAAAAAAAATTTTTCGATAATCGCACCGGTCTTTTTGCCAGTGCTAGTAGACTCAAAACCATCACGAACGCAACCTCCCGGACCGTTCTAAGTCGTTTAGTTCGCGAGGAAATTGGATTGAAAGTTTGAAATCACGAAAAATGGCCAAACTTCCGGCCTTCGCCAGCGGCGTAATTTTCGAGTAAGACAATCGCCCTTATAGCCTGTTATAGTACACCCGAAGCGCTTAAAATGAGCCCTTTTAGTTCAAGAAGGAAATTGGATTGAAAGTTTGCAATCACGAAAAATGTCCAAATTTCCGGCCTACGCCAGCGGCGTAATTTTCGAGTAAGACAATCGCCCTTATAGCCTGTTATAGTACACCCGAAGCGGTTTTAAATGAGCCCTTGCGGACCTCCTAGCTTCTATAGTATCGGAGATGTCGCACTTTAAAGATTTTGGCGAAAAACGCGAAAGTTGCCAATAATACCACCCCTCCTTCAACTTTTCGGTCCAAGTCGGCAAAAAAAAAATTTTCGATAATCGCACCGGTCTTTATGCCAGTGCTAGTAGACTCAAAACCATCACGAACGCAACCTCCCGGACCGTTCTAAGTCGTTTAGTTCGCGAGGAAATTGGATTGAAAGTTTGAAATCGCAAAAAATGGCCAAATTTCCGGCCTTCGCCAGCGGCATAATTTTCGAGTAAGACAATCGCCCATATAGCCTGTTATAGTACACCCGAAGCGCTTTAAAATGAGCGCTTGCGGACCTCCCTAGCTTCTATAGTATCGGAGATATCGCACTTTAAAGATTTGGGCGAAAAACGCGAAAGTTGCCAATAATACCACCCTCTTCAACTTTTCGGCCCAAGTCGGCAAAAAAAAAATTTTCGATAATCGCATCGGTTTTTTTGCCAGTGCTAGTAGACTCAAAACCATCACGAACGCAACCTCCCGGACCGTTCTAAGTCGTTTAGTTCGCGCGGAAATTGGATTGAAAGTTTGAAATCGCAAAAAATGTCCAAACTTCCGGCCTTCGCCAGCGGCGTAATTTTCGAGTAAGAGAATCGCCCTTATAGCCTGTTATAGTACACCCGAAGCGCTTTAAAATGAGCGCTTGCGGACCTCCCTAGCTTCTATAGTATCGGAGATATCGCACGTTAAAGATTTTGGCGAAAAACGCGAAAGTTGCCAATACTACCACCCCTCCTTCAACTTTTCGGCCCAAGTCGGCAAAAAAAAGTTTTCAATAATCGCACCGGTCTTTTTGCCTGTGCTAGTAGACTCAAAACCATCACGAACGCAACCTCCCAGACCGTTCTAAGTCGTTTAGTTCGCGAGGAAATTGGATCGAAAGTTTGAAATCGCGAAAAATGTCCAAATTTCCGGCCTTCGCCAGCGGCGTAATTTTCGAGTAAGAGAATCGCCCTTATAGCCTGTTATAGTACACGCGAAGCGCTTTAAAATGAGCCCTTGCGGACCTCCCTAGCTTCGATAGTATCGGAGATATCGCACTTTAAAAATTTTGGCGAAAAACGCGAAAGTTGCCAATAATACCACCCCTCCTTCAACTTTTCGGCCCAAGTCGGCAAAAAAAAAAATTTTCGATAATCGCATCTGTTTTTTTGCCAGTGCTAGTAGACTCAAAACCATCACGAACGCAACCTCCCAGACCGTTCTAAGTCGTTTAGTTCGCGAGGAAATTGGATTGAAAATTTGAAATCGCGAAAAATGTCCAAACTTCCGGCCTACGCCAGCGGCGTAATTTTCGAGTAAGACAATCGCCCTTATAGCCTCTTATAGTACACCCGAAGCGCTTTAAAATGAGCGCTTGCGGACCTCCCTAGCTTCGATAGTATCGGAGATATCGCACTTTAAAGATTTTGGCGAAAAACGCGAAAGTTGCCAATAATGCCACCCCTCCTTCAACTTTTCGGCCCAAGTAGGCAAAAAGAAAATTTTCGATAATCGCACCGGTCTTTTTGCCCGTGCTAGTAGACTCAAAACCATCACGAACGCAACCTCCCAGACCGTTCTAAGTCGTTTAGTTCGCGAGGAAATTGGATCGAAAGTTTGAAATCGCGAAAAATGTCCAAATTTCCGGCCATCGCCAGCGGCGTATTTTCGAGTAAGACAATTGCCCTTATAGCCTGTTATAATACACCCGAAGCGCTTTAAAAATGAGCCCTTGCGGACCTCCCTAGCTTCGATAGTATCGGAGATATCGCACTTTAAAGATTTTGGCGAAAAACGCGAAAGTTGCCAATAATACCACCCCTCCTTCAACTTTTCGGCCCAAGTCGGCAAAAAAAAAATTTTCGATAATCGCATCTGTTTTTTTTTGCCAGTGCTAGTAGACTCAAAACCATCACGAACGCAACCTCCCAGACCGTTCTAAGTCGTTTAGTTCGCGAGGAAATTGGATCGAAAGTTTGAAATCGCGAAAAATGTCCAAACTTCCGCCTTCGCCAGCGGCGTAATTTTCGAGTAAGACAATCGCCCATATAGCCTGTTATAGTACACCCGAAGCGCTTTAAAATGAGCCCTTGCGGACCTCCCTAGCTTCGATAGTATCGGAGATATCGCACTTTAAACATTTTGGCGAAAAACGCGAAAGTTGCCAATAATACCACCCCTCCTTCAACTTTTCGGCCCAAGTCGGCAAAAAAAAATGTCGATAATCGCACCGCTCTTTTTGCCAGTGCTAGTAGACTCAAAACCATCACCAACGCAACCTCCCGGACCGTTCTAAGTCGTTTAGTTCGCGCGGAAATTGGATTGAAAGTTTGAAATCGCAAAAAATGTCCAAACTTCCGGCCTTCGCCAGCGGCGTAATTTTCGAGTAAGAGAATCGCCCTTATAGCCTGTTATAGTACACCCGAAGCGTTTTAAAATGAGCCCTTGCGGACCTCCCTAGCTTCGATAGTATCGGAGATATCGCACTTTAAAGATTTTGGCGAAAACGCGAAAGTTGCCAATAATACCACCCCTCCTTCAACTTTTCGGCCCAAGTAGGCAAAAAAAAATTTTCGATAATCGCACCGGTCTTTTTGCCCGTGCTAGTAGACTCAAAACCATCACGAACGCAACCTCCCAGACCGTTCTAAGTCGTTTAGTTCGCGAGGAAATTGGATCGAAAGTTTGAAATCGCGAAAAATGTCCAAACTTCCGGCCTTCGCCAGCGGCGTAATTTTCGAGTAAGACAATCGCCCTTATAGCGTGTTATAGTACACCCGAAGCGCTTTAAAATGAGCCCTTGCGGACCTCCCTAGCTTCGATAGTATCGGAGATATCGCACTTTAAAAATTTTGGCGAGAAACGCGAAAGTTGCCAATAATACCACACCTCCTTCAACTTTTCGGCCCAAGTCGGCAAAAAAAAATTTTCGATAATCGCATCGGTTTTTTTGCCAGTGCTAGTAGACTCAAAACCATCACGAACGCAACCTCCCGGACCGTTCTAAGTCGTTTAGTTCGCGAGGAAATTGGATTGAAAGTTTGAAATCGCGAAAAATGTCCAAATTTCCGGCCTTCGCCAGCGGCGTAATTTTCGAGTACGACAATCGCCCTTATAGTCTGTTATAGTACACCCGAAGCGATTTAAAATGAGCCCTTGCGGACCTCCCTAGCTTCTATAGTATCGGAGATATCGCACTTTAAATATTTTGGCGAAAAACGCGAAAGTTGCCAATAATACCACCACTCCTTCAACTTTTCGGGCCAAGTCGGAAAAAAAAAAAATTTTCGATAATCGCACCGGTCTTTTTGCCAGTGCTAGTAGACTCGAAACCATCACGAACGCAACCTCCCGGACCGTTCTAAGTCGTTTAGTTCGCGAGGAAATTGGATTGAAAGTTTGAAATCGCGAAAAATGTCCAAATTTCCGGCCTTCGCCAGCGGCGTAATTTTCGAGTAAGACAATCGCCCTTATAGCCTGTTACAGTACACCCGAAGCGCTTTAAAATGAGCCCTTGCGGACCTCCCTAGCTTCTATATTATCGGAGATATCGCACTTTAACCATTTTGGCGAATAACGCTAAAGTTGCCAATAATACCACCCCTCCTTCAACTTTTCGGCCCAAGTCAGCAAAAAAAAATTTTTCGATAATCGCACCGGTCTTTTTGCCAGTGCTAGTAGACTCAAAACCATCACGAACGCAACCTCCCGGACCGTTCTAAGTCGTTTTGTTCGCGAGGAAATTGGATTGAAAGTTTGAAATCACGAAAAATTGCCACATTTCCAGCCTTCGCCAGCGGCGTCATTTTCGAGTAAGACAATCGCCCTTATAGCCTGTTATAGTACACCCGAAGCGCTTTAAATGAGCCCTCGCGGACCTCCTAGCTTCGATAGTATCGGAGATATCGCACTTTTAAGATTTTGGCGAAAAACGCGAAAGTTGTCAATACCCCCCCAGCTTCAACTTTTCGGCCCAAGTCGGCAAAAAAATTTTCGATAATCGCACCGGTCTTTTTGCCAGTGCTAGTAGACTCAAAACCAACACGAACGCAACCTCCCGGACCGTTCTAAGTCGTTTAGTTCGCGAGAAAATTGGATTGAAAGTTTGAAATCGCGAAAAATGTCCAAATTTCCGGCCTTCTCCAGCGGCGTAATTTTCGAGTAAGACAATCGCCCTTATAGCCTGGCATAGTACACCCGAAGCGTTTTAAAATGAGCCCTTGCGGACCTCCCTAGCTTCTATAGTATCGGAGATATCGCACTTTAAAGATTTTGGCGAAAAACGCGAAAGTTGCCAATACCACCCCTCCTTCAACTTTTCGGCCCAAGTCGGCAAAAAAAAAAATTTTCGATAATCGCCCCGGACTTTTTGCCAGTGCTAGTAGACTCAAAACCATCACGAACGCAACTTCCCGGACCGTTCTAAGTCGTTTAGTTCGCGAGGAAAGTGGATTGAAAGTTTGAAATCGCGAAAAATTGCCAAATTTCCGGCCTTCGCCAGCGGCGTAATTTTCGAGTAAGACAATCGCCCTTATAGCATGTCATAGTACACCCGAAGCGCCTTAAAATGAGCCCTTGCGGACCTCCCTAGCTTCTATAGTATCGGAGATATCGCACTTTAAATATTTTGGCGAAAAACGCGAAAGTTGTCAATAATACCACCCCTCCTTCAACTTTTCGGCCCAAGTCGGCAAAAAAAATTTTTTCGATAATCGCACCGGTCTTTTTGCCAGTGCTGGTAGACTCAAACCATCACGAACGCAACCTCCCGGACCGTTCTAAGTCGTTTAGTTCGCGAGGAAATTGGATTGAAAGTTTGAAATCGCGAAAAATGTCCAAATTTCCGGCCTTCGCCAGCGGCGTAATTTTCGAGTAAGACAATCGCCCTTATAGCCTGTTATAGTACACCCGAAGCGCTTTAAAATGAGCCCTTGCGGACCTCCCTAGCTTCTATAGTATCGGAGATATCGCACTTTAAAAATTTTGGCGAAAAACGCGAAAGTTGCCAATAATACCACCCCTCCTTCAACTTTTCGGCCCAAGTCGGCAAAAAAAAAAAAATTTTCGGTAATCGCACCGGTCTTTTTGCCAGTGCTAGTAGACTCAAAACCATCACGAACGCAACCTCCCGGACCGTTCTAAGTCGTTTAGTTCGCGAGGAAATTGGATTGAAAGTTTGAAATCGCGAAAAATGTCCAAATTTCCGGCCTTCGCCAGCGGCGTAATTTTCGAGTAAGACAATCGCCCTTATAGCCTGTTATAGTACACCCGAAGCGCTTTAAAATGAGCCCTTGCGGACCTCCCTAGCTTCTATAGTATCGGAGATATCGCACTTTAAAGATTTTGGCGAAAAACGCGAAAGTTGCCAATAATACCACCCCTCCTTCAACTTTTCGGCCCAAGTCGGCAAAAAAAAAAATTTTCGATAATCGCACCGGTCTTTTTGCCAGTGCTAGTAGACTCAAAACCATCACGAACGCAACCTCCCGGACCGTTCTAAGTCGTTTAGTTCGCGAGGAAATTGGATTGAAAGTTTGAAATCGCGAAAAATGTCCAAATTTCCGGCCTTCGCCAGCGGCGTAATTTTCGAGTAAGACAATCGCCCTTATAGCCTGTTATAGTACACCCGAAGCGCTTTAAAATGAGCCCTTGCGGACCTCCCTAGCTTCTATAGTATCGGAGATATCGCACTTTAAAGATTTTGGCGAAAAACGCGAAAGTTGCCAATAATACCACCCCTCCTTCAACTTTTCGGCCCAAGTCGGCAAAAAAAAAATTTTCGATAATCGCACCGGTCTTTTTTGCCAGTGCTAGTAGACTCAAAACCATCACGAACGCAACCTCCCGGACCGTTCTAAGTCGTTTAGTTCGCGAGGAAATTGGATTGAAAGTTTGAAATCGCGAAAAATGTCCAAATTTCCGGCCTTCGCCAGCGGCGTAATTTTCGAGTAAGACAATCGCCCTTATAGCCTGTTATAGTACACCTGAAGCGCTTTAAAATGAGCCCTTGCGGACCTCCCTAGCTTCTATAGTATCGGAGATATCGCACTTTAAAGATTTTGGCGAAAAACGCGAAAGTTGCCAATAATACCCCCCTCCTTCAACTTTTCGGCCCAAGTCGGCAAAAAAAAAATTTTCGATAATCGCACCGGTCTTTTTGCCAGTGCTAGTAGACTCAAAACCATCACGAACGCAACCTCCCGGACCGTTCTAAGTCGTTTAGTTCGCGAGGAAATTGGATTGAAAGTTTGAAATCGCGAAAAATGTCCAAATTTCCGGCCTTCGCCAGCGGCGTAATTTTCGAGTAAGACAATCGCCCTTATAGCCTGTTATAGTACACCCGAAGCGCTTTAAAATGAGCCCTTGCGGACCTCCCTAGCTTCTATAGTATCGGAGATATCGCACTTTAAAAATTTTGGCGAAAAACGCGAAAGTTGCCAATAATACCACCCCTCCTTCAACTTTTCGGCCCAAGTCGGCAAAAAAAAAAATTTTCGATAATCGCACCGGTCTTTTTGCCAGTGCTAGTAGACTCAAAACCATCACGAACGCAACCTCCCGGACCGTTCTAAGTCGTTTAGTTCGCGAGGAAATTGGATTGAAAGTTTGAAATCGCGAAAAATGCCAAATTTCCGGCCTTCGCCAGCGGCGTAATTTTCGAGTAAGACAATCGCCCTTATAGCCTGTTATAGTACACCCGAAGCGCTTTAAAATGAGCCCTTGCGGACCTCCCTAGCTTCTATAGTATCGGAGATATCGCACTTTAAAGATTTTGGCGAAAAACGCGAAAGTTGCCAATAATACCACCCCTCCTTCAACTTTTCGGCCCAAGTCGGCAAAAAAAAAAAATTTTCGATAATCGCACCGGTCTTTTTGCCAGTGCTAGACTCAAAACCATCACGAACGCAACCTCCCGGACCGTTCTAAGTCGTTTAGTTCGCGAGGAAATTGGATTGAAAGTTTGAAATCGCGAAAAATGGCCAAATTTCCGGCCTTCGCCAGCGGCGTAATTTTCGAGTAAGACAATCGCCCTTATAGCCTGTTATAGTACACCCGAAGCGCTTTAAAATGAGCCCTTGCGGACCTCCCTAGCTTCTATAGTATCGGAGATATCGCACTTTAAATATTTTGGCGAAAAAACGCGAAAGTTGCCAATAATACCCCCTCCTTCAACTTTTCGGCCCAATTTTGCAAAAAAAAAAAATTTTCGATAATCGCACCGGTCTTTTTGCCAGTGCTAGTAGACTCAAAACCATCACGAACGCAACCTCCCGGACCGTTCTAAGTCGTTTAGTTCGCGAGGAAATTGGATTGAAAGTTTGAAATCGCGAAAAATGTCCAAATTTCCGGCCTTCGCCAGCGACGTCATTTTCGAGTAAGACAATCGCCCTTATAGCATGTTATAGTACACCCGAAGCGCTTTAAAATGAGCCCTTGCGGACCTCCCTAGCTTCTATAGTATCGGAGATATCGCACTTTAAAGATTTTGGCGAAAAACGCGAAAGTTGCCAATAATACCCCCCCACCTTCAACTTTTCGGCCAAGTCGGCAAAAAAAAAAAAATTTTCGATAATCGCACCGGTCTTTTTGCCAGTGCTAGTAGACTCAAAACCATCACGAACGCAACCTCCCGGACCGTTCTAAGTCGTTTAGTTCGCGAGGAAATTGGATTGAAAGTTTGAAATCGCGAAAAATGTCCAAATTTCCGGCCTTCGCCAGCGGCGTAATTTTCGAGTAAGACAATCGCCCTTATAGCCTGTTATAGTACACCCGAAGCGCTTTAAAATGAGCCCTTGCGGACCTCCCTAGCTTCGATAGTATCGGAGATATCGCACTTTAAACATTTTGGCGAAAAACGCGAAAGTTGCCAATAATACCACCCCTCCTTCAACTTTCGGCCCAAGTCGGCAAAAAAAAAAATTTTTCGATAATCGCACCGGTTTTTTTGCCAGTGCTAGTAGACTCAAAACCATCACGAACGCAACCTCCCGGACCGTTCTAAGTCGTTTAGTTCGCGAGGAAATTGGATCGAAAGTTTGAAATCGCGAAAAATGTCCAAATTTCCGGCCTTCGCCAGCGGCGTAATTTTCGAGTAAGAGAATCGCCCTTATAGCCTGTTATAGTACACCCGAAGCGCTTTAAAATGAGCCCTTGCGGACCTCCCTAGCTTCGATAGTATCGGAGATATCGCACTTTAAAGATTTTGGCGAAAAACGCGAAAGTTGCCAATAATACCACCCCTCCTTCAACTTTTCGGCCCAAGTCGGCAAAAAAAAATTTTTCGATAATCGCACCGGTTTTTTTGCCAGTGCTAGTAGACTCAAAACCATCACGAACGCAACCTCCCGGACCGTTCTAAGTCGTTTAGTTCGCGAGGAAATTGGATTGAAAGTTTGAAATCGCGAAAAATGTCCAAATTTCCGGCCTTCGCCAGCGGCGTAATTTTCGAGTAAGAGAATCGCCCTTATAGCCTGTTATAGTACACCCGAAGCGCTTTAAAATGAGCCCTTGCGGACCTCCCTAGCTTCGATAGTATCGGAGATATCGCACTTTAAAGATTTTGGCGAAAAACGCGAAAGTTGCCAATAATACCACCCCTCCTTCAACTTTTCGGCCCAAGTCGGCAAAAAAAAAATTTTCGATAATCGCACCGGTCTTTTTGCCAGTGCTAGTAGACTCAAAACCATCACGAACGCAACCTCCCGGACCGTTCTAAGTCGTTTAGTTCGCGAGGAAATTGGATCGAAAGTTTGAAATCGCGAAAAATGTCCAAATTTCCGGCCTTCGCCAGCGGCGTAATTTTCGAGTAAGAGAATCGCCCTTATAGCCTGTTATAGTACACCCGAAGCGCTTTAAAATGAGCCCTTGCGGACCTCCTAGCTTCGATAGTATCGGAGATATCGCACTTTAAAGATTTTGGCGAAAAACGCGAAAGTTGCCAATAATACCACCCCTCCTTCAACTTTTCGGCCCAAGTCGGCAAAAAAAAAAAATTTTCGATAATCGCACCGGTCTTTTTGCCAGTGCTAGTAGACTCAAAACCATCACGAACGCAACCTCCCGGACCGTTCTAAGTCGTTTAGTTCGCGAGGAAATTGGATTGAAAGTTTGAAATCGCGAAAAATGTCCAAATTTCCGGCCTTCGCCAGCGGCGTAATTTTCGAGTAAGACAATCGCCCTTATAGCCTGTTATAGTACACCCGAAGCGCTTTAAAATGAGCCCTTGCGGACCTCCCTAGCTTCGATAGTATCGGAGATATCGCACTTTAAAGATTTTGGCGAAAAACGCGAAAGTTGCCAATAATACCACCCCTCCTTCAACTTTTCGGCCCAAGTCGGCAAAAAAAAAAATTTTCGATAATCGCACCGGTCTTTTTGCCAGTGCTAGTAGACTCAAAACCATCACGAACGCAACCTCCCGGACCGTTCTAAGTCGTTTAGTTCGCGAGGAAATTGGATTGAAAGTTTGAAATCGCGAAAAATGTCCAAATTTCCGGCCTTCGCCAGCGGCGTAATTTTCGAGTAAGACAATCGCCCTTATAGCCTGTTATAGTACACCCGAAGCGCTTTAAAATGAGCCCTTGCGGACCTCCCTAGCTTCGATAGTATCGGAGATATCGCACTTTAAAGATTTTGGCGAAAAACGCGAAAGTTGCCAATAATACCACCCCTCCTTCAACTTTTCGGCCCAAGTCGGCAAAAAAAAAAAATTTTCGATAATCGCACCGGTCTTTTTGCCAGTGCTAGTAGACTCAAAACCATCACGAACGCAACCTCCCGGACCGTTCTAAGTCGTTTAGTTCGCGAGGAAATTGGATTGAAAGTTTGAAATCGCGAAAAATGTCCAAATTTCCGGCCTTCGCCAGCGGCGTAATTTTCGAGTAAGACAATCGCCCTTATAGCCTGTTATAGTACACCCGAAGCGCTTTAAAATGAGCCCTTGCGGACCTCCCTAGCTTCTATAGTATCGGAGATATCGCACTTTAAAGATTTTGGCGAAAAACGCGAAAGTTGCCAATAATACCACCCCTCCTTCAACTTTTCGGCCCAAGTCGGCAAAAAAAAAAATTTTCGATAATCGCACCGGTTTTTTTGCCAGTGCTAGTAGACTCAAAACCATCACGAACGCAACCTCCCGGACCGTTCTAAGTCGTTTAGTTCGCGAGGAAATTGGATTGAAAGTTTGAAATCGCGAAAAATGTCCAAATTTCCGGCCTTCGCCAGCGGCGTAATTTTCGAGTAAGACAATCGCCCTTATAGCCTGTTATAGTACACCCGAAGCGCTTTAAAATGAGCCCTTGCGGACCTCCCTAGCTTCTATAGTATCGGAGATATCGCACTTTAAAGATTTTGGCGAAAAACGCGAAAGTTGCCAATAATACCACCCCCTCCGTCAACTTTTCGGCCCAAGTCGGCAAAAAAAAAATTTTCGATAATCGCACCGGTCTTTTTGCCAGTGCTAGTAGACTCAAAACCATCACGAACGCAACCTCCCGGACCGTTCTAAGTCGTTTAGTTCGCGAGGAAATTGGATTGAAAGTTTGAAATCGCGAAAAATGGCCAAATTTCCGGCCTTCGCCAGCGGCGTAATTTTCGAGTAAGACAATCGCCCTTATAGCCTGTTATAGTACACCCGAAGCGCTTTAAAATGAGCCCTTGCGGACCTCCCTAGCTTCTATAGTATCGGAGATATCGCACTTTAAAGATTTTGGCGAAAAACGCGAAAGTTGCCAATAATACCACCCCTCCTTCAACTTTTCGGCCCAAGTCGGCAAAAAAAAAAATTTTCGATAATCGCACCGGTCTTTTTGCCAGTGCTAGTAGACTCAAAACCATCACGAACGCAACCTCCCGGACCGTTCTAAGTCGTTTAGTTCGCGAGGAAATTGGATTGAAAGTTTGAAATCGCGAAAAATGTCCAAATTTCCGGCCTTCGCCAGCGGCGTAATTTTCGAGTAAGACAATCGCCCTTATAGCCTGTTATAGTACACCCGAAGCGCTTTAAAATGAGCCCTTGCGGACCTCCCTAGCTTCTATAGTATCGGAGATATCGCACTTTAAAGATTTTGGCGAAAAAACGCGAAAGTTGCCAATAATACCACCCCTCCTTCAACTTTTCGGCCCAAGTCGGCAAAAAAAAAAAATTTTCGATAATCGCACCGGTCTTTTTGCCAGTGCTAGTAGACTCAAAACCATCACGAACGCAACCTCCCGGACCGTTCTAAGTCGTTTAGTTCGCGAGGAAATTGGATTGAAAGTTTGAAATCGCGAAAAATGTCCAAATTTCCGGCCTTCGCCAGCGGCGTAATTTTCGAGTAAGACAATCGCCCTTATAGCCTGTTACTCCCTAGCTTCTATAGTATCGGAGATATCGCACTTTAAAGATTTTGGCGAAAAACGCGAAAGTTGCCAATAATACCACCCCTCCTTCAACTTTTCGGCCCAAGTCGGCAAAAAAAAATTTTCGATAATCGCACCGGTCTTTTTGCCAGTGCTAGTAGACTCAAAACCATCACGAACGCAACTTCCCGGACCGTTCTAAGTCGTTTAGTTCGCGAGGAAATTGGATTGAAAGTTTGAAATGTAGACTCAAAACCATCACGAACGCAACTTCCCGGACCGTTCTAAGTCGTTTAGTTCGCGAGGAAAGTGTTTTCAAAGTTTGAAGAGAAATCGCGAAAAATGGCCAAACTTCCGGCCTTCGCCAGCGGCGTAATTTTCGAGTTAGACAATCGCCCTTATTGTATGTTATAGTACGCGCGGAGCGCTTTAAAATGAGTCCTCGCGGACCTCTCTAGCTTGTCCAGTATCGGAGATATCGCACTTTAAAGATTTTGGCGAAAACGCGAAAGTTGCCAATAATACCACCCCTCCTTCAACTTTTCGGCCCAAATCGGCAAAAAAAATTTTCGATAATCGCACCGGTCTTTTTGCCAGTGCTAGTAGACTCGAAACCATCACGAACGCAACTTCCCGGACCGTTCTAAGTCGTTTAGTTCGCGAGGAAAAGTGAGTTCAAAGTTTGAGAGAAATCGCGAAATCGCCAAATTTCCGGCCGTCGCCAGCGCCGTAATTTTCGAGTTAGACAATCGCCCTTATATCATGTTATAGTACGCGCGGAGCGCTTTAAAATGAGCCCTCGCGGACCTCTCTAGCTTGTCCAGTATCGGAGATATCGCACTTTTAAGATTTTGGCGAAAAACGCGAAAGTTGTCAATACCCCCCCAGCCTCAACTTTTCGGCCCAAATCGGCAAAAAAAAAAAATTTTCGATAATCGCCCCGGACTTTTTGCCAGTGCTTGTAGACACAAAACCATCACGAACGCAACTTCCCGGACCGTTCTAAGTCGTTTAGTTCGCGAGGAAAGTGGATTCAAAGTTCGAAGCGAAATCGCGAAAAATGGCCAAATTTCCGGCCTTCGCCAGCGGCGTAATTTTCGAGTTGGACAATCGCCCTTATAGTATGTTATAGTACACCCGAAGCGCTTTAAAATGAGCCTCGCGGACCTCTCTAGCTTGTCTAGTATCGGAGATATCGCACTTTTAAGATTTTGGCGAAAAACGCGAAAGTTGTCAATACCCCCCCACGTCGAACTTTTCGGCCCAAATCGGCAAAAAAAAAAATTTTCGATAATCGCACCGGACTTTTTGCCAGTGCTAGTAGACTCGAAACCATCACGAACGCAACTTCCCGGACCGTTCTAAGTCGTTTAGTTCGCGAGGAAAGTGAGTTCAAGTTTGAATCGCGAGAAATCGCGAGAAATCGCCAAATTTCCGGCCTTCGCCAGCGCCGTAATTTTCGAGTTAGACAATCGCCCTTATAGTATGTTATAGTGCGCGCGGAGCGCTTTAAAATGAGTCCTCGCGGACCTCTCTAGCTTGTCCAGTATCGGTTATATCGCACTTTTAAGATTTTGGCGAAAAACGCGAAAGTTGTCAATACCCCCCCAGCCTCAACTTTTCGGCCCAAATCGGCAAAAAAAAAAAATTTTCGATAATCGCACCGGACTTTTTTGCCAGTGCTAGTAGACTCAAAACCATCACGAACGCAACTTCCCGGACCGTTCTAAGTCGTTTAGTTCGCGAGGAAAGTGAGTTCAAAGTTTGAAGAGAAATCGCGAGAAATCGCCAAATTTCCGGCCTTCGCCAGCGCCGTAATTTTCGAGTTAGACAATCGCCCTTATAGTATGTTATAGTACGCGCGGAGCGCTTTAAAATGAGCCCTCGCGGACCTCTCTAGCTTGTCCAGTATCGGAGATATCGCACTTTTAAGATTTTGGCGAAAAACGCGAAAGTTGTCAATACCCCCCCACCCTCAACTTTTCGGCCCAAATCGGCAAAAAAAAAAATTTTCGATAATCGCCCCGGACTTTTTGCCAGTGCTAGTAGACTCAAAACCATCACGAACGCAACTTCCCGGACCGTTCTAAGTCGTTTAGTTCGCGAGGAAAGTGAGTTCAAAGTTTGAAGAGAAATCGCGAGAAATCGCCAAATTTCCGGCCTTCGCCAGCGGCGTAATTTTCGAGTTGGACAATCGCCCTTATAGTATGTTATAGTACACCGGAAGCGCTTTAAAATGAGCCCTCGCGGACCTCTCTAGCTTGTCTAGTATCGGAGATATCGCACTTTTAAGATTTTGGCGAAAAACGCGAAAGTTGTCAATACCCCCCCAGTCGAACTTTTCGGCCCAAATCGGCAAAAAAAAAATTTTCGATAATCGCACCGGACTTTTTGCCAGTGATAGTATACTCAAAACCATCACGAACGCAACTTCCCGGACCGTTCTAAGTCGTTTAGTTCGCGAGGAAAGTGAGTTCAAAGTTTGAAGAGAAATCGCGAGAAATCGCCAAATTTCCGGCCTTCGCCAGCGCCGTAATTTTCGAGTTTGACAATCGCCCTTATAGTATGTTATAGTACGCGCGGAGCGCTTTAAAATGAGCCCTCGCGGACCTCTCTAGCTTGTCCAGTATCGGAGATATCACACTTTTAAGATTTTGGCGAAAAACGCGAAAGTTGTCAATACCCCCCCACGTCCAACTTTTCGGCCCAAATCGGCAAAAAAAAAAAAATTTTCGATAATCGCACCGGACTTTTTGCCAGTGCTAGTAGACTCAAAACCATCACGAACGCAACTTCCCGGACCGTTCTAAGTCGTTTAGTTCGCGAGGAAAGTGAGTTCAAAGTTTGAAGAGAAATCGCGAGAAATGGCCAAATTTCCGGCCTTCGCCAGCGGCGTAATTTTCGAGTTGGACAATCGTCCTTATAGTATGTTATAGTACACCGGAAGCGCTTTAAAATGAGCTCTCGCGGACCTCTCTAGCTTGTCTAGTATCGGAGATATCGCACTTTTAAGATTTTGGCGAAAAACGCGAAAGTTGTCAATACCCCCCCACGTCGAACTTTTCGGCCCAAATCGGCAAAAAAAAAATTTTCGATAATCGCACCGGACTTTTTGCCAGTGCTAGTAGACTCAAAACCATCACGAACGCAACTTCCCGGACCGTTCTAAGTCTTTAGTTCGCGAGGAAAGTGAGTTCAAAGTTTGAAGAGAAAACGCGAGAAATCGCGAAAAATCGCCAAATTTCCGGCCTTCGCCAGCGGCGTAATTTTCGAGTTGGACAATCGCCCTTATAGTATGTTATAGTACACCGGAAGCGCTTTAAAATGAGCCCTCGCGGACCTCTCTAGCTTGTCTAGTATCGGAGATATCGCACTTTTAAGATTTTGGCGAAAAACGCGAAAGTTGTCAATACCCCCACGTCGTACTTTTCGGCCCAAATCGGCAAAAAAAAAATTTTCGATAATCGCACCGGACTTTTTGCCAGTGCTAGTAGACTCAAAACCATCACGAACGCAACTTCCGGACCGTTCTAAGTCGTTTAGTTCGCGAGGAAAGTGGATTCTAAGTTAGAAGCGAAATCGCGAGAAATCGCCAAATTTCCGGCCTTCGCCACCGCCGTAATTTTCGAGTTAGACAATCGCCCTTATAGTATGTTATAGTACGCGCGGAGCGCTTTAAAATGAGCCCTCGCGGACCTCTCTAGCTTGTCCAGTATCGGAGATATCGCACTTTTAAGATTTTGGCGAAAAAAGCGAAAGTTGTCAATACCCCCCCCTGTCGAACTTTTCGGCCCAAATCGGCAAAAAAAAAAAATTTTCGATAATCGCACCGGACTTTTTGCCAGTGCTAGTAGACTCAAAACCATCACGAACGCAACTTCCCGGACCGTTCTAAGTCGTTTAGTTCGCGAGGAAAGTGGATTCAAAGTTTGAAGAGAAATCGCGAAAAATGGCCAAATTTCCGGCCTTCGCCAGCGCCGTAATTTTCGAGTTAGACAATCGCCCTTATAGTATGTTATAGTACTCCGGAAGCGCTTTAAAATGAGCCCTCGCGGACCTCTCTAGCTTGTCTAGTATCGGAGATATCGCACTTTTAAGATTTTGGCGAAAAACGCGAAAGTTGTCAATACCCCCCCCAGCATCAACTTTTCGGCCCAAATCGGCAAAAAAAAAAAATTTTCGATAATCGCACCGGACTTTTTGCCAGTGCTAGTAGACTCGAAACCAACACGAACGCAACTTCCCGGACCGTTCTAAGTCGTTTAGTTCGCGAGGAAAGTGGATACAAAGTTCGAAGCGAAATCGCGAAAAATGGCCAAATTTCCGGCCTTCGCCAGCGGCGTAATTTTCGAGTTGGACAATCGCCCTTATAGTATGTTATAGTACGCGCGAAGCGCTTTAAAATGAGCCCTCGCGGACCTCTCTAGCTTGTCTAGTATCGGAGATATCGCACTTTTAAGATTTTGGCGAAAAACGCGAAAGTTGTCAATACCCCCACGTCCAACTTTTCGGCCCAAATCGGCAAAAAAAAATTTTCGATAATCGCACCGGACTTTTTGCCAGTGCTAGTAGACTCAAAACCATCACGAACGCAACTTCCCGGACCGTTCTAAGTCGTTTAGTTCGCGAGGAAAGTGGATTCAAAGTTCGAAGCGAAATCGCGAAAAATGGCCAAATTTCCGGCCTTCGCCAGCGGCGTAATTTTCGAGTTGGACAATCGCCCTTATAGTATGTTATAGTACACCGGAAGCGCTTTAAAATGAGCCTTCGCGGACCTCTCTAGCTTGTCTGGTATCGGAGATATCGCACTTTTAAGATTTTGGCGAAAACGCGAAAGTTGTCAATACCCCCCACGTCGAATTTTTCGGCCCAAATCGGCAAAAAAAAAATTTTCGATAATCGCACCGGACTTTTTGCCAGTGCTAGTAGACTCAAACCATCACGAACGCAACTTCCTGACCGTTCTAAGTCGTTTAGTTCGCGAGGAAATTGGATTCAAAGTTTGAAATCGCGAAAAATGGCCAAATTTCCGGCCCTCGCCAGCGGCGTAATTTTCGAGTTGACAATCGCCCTATAGTATGTTATACTACACCGGAAGCGCTTTAAAATGAGCCCTCGCGGACCTCTCTAGCTTGTCTAGTATCGGAGATATCGCACTTTTAAGATTTTGGCGAAAAACGCGAAAGTTGTCAATACCCCCCCACGTCGAACTTTTCGGCCCAAATCGGCAAAAAAAAAAATTTTCGATAATCGCACCGGTCTTTTTGCCAGTGCTAGTAGACTCGAAACCATCACGAACGCAACTTCCCGGACCGTTCTAAGTCGTTTAGTTCGCGAGGAAATTGGATTGAAAGTTTGAAATCACGAAAAATGGCCAAACTTCCGGCCTTCGCCAGCGGCGTAATTTTCGACTAAGACAATCGCCCTTATAGCCTGTTATAGTACACCCGAAGCGCTTTAAAATGAGCCCTTGCGGACCTCCCTAGCTTGTCAAGTATCGGAGATATCGCACTTATAAGATTTTGGCGAAAACGCGAAAGTTGTCAATACCACCCCACGTCGAAATTTTCGGCCCAAATCGGCAAAAAAATTTTTCGATAATCGCACCGGACTTTTTGCCAGTGCTAGTAGACTCAAAACCATCACGAACGCAACCTCCCGCGACCGTTCTAAGTCGCTTAGTTCGCGAGGAAAGTGGATTCAAAGTTTGAAAGTGAAAATGTCCAAATTTCCGACGCTTCCCCTTATAGTACGTTATAGTACGCGCGGAGCGCTTTAAAATGAGCCCTCGCGGACCTCTCTAGCTTGTCCAGTATCGGAGATATCGCACTTTTAAGATTTTGGCGAAAAACGCGAAAGTTGTCAATACCCCCAGCCTCAACTTTTCGGCCCAAATCGGCAAAAAAAAAAAAATTTTCGATAATCGCACCGGACTTTTTGCCAGTGCTAGTAGACGCAAAACCATCACGAACGCACCTTCCCGGACCGTTCTAAGTCGTTTAGTTCGCGAGGAAAGTGAGTTCAAAGTTTGAAGAGAAATCGCGAGAAATCGCCAAATTTCCGGCCTTCGCCAGCGCCGTAATTTTCGAGTTAGACAATCGCCCTTATAGTACGTTATAGTACGCGCGGAGCGCTTTAATATGAGCCCTCGCGGACCTCTCTAGCTTGTCCAGTATCGGAGATATCGCACTTTTAAGATTTTGGCGAAAAACGCGAAAGTTGTCAATACCCCCCAGCCTCAACTTTTCGGCCCAAATCGGCAAAAAAAAAATTTTCGATAATCGCACCGGACTTTTTGCCAGTGCTAGTAGACTCAAAACCATCACGAACGCACCTTCCCGGACCGTTCTAAGTCGTTTAGTTCGCGAGGAAAGTGAGTTCAAAGTTTGAAGAGAAATCGCGAGAAATCGCCAAATTTCCGGCCTTCGCCAGCGCCGTAATTTTCGAGTTAAACAATCGCCCTTATAGTACGTTATAGTACGCGCGGAGCGCTTTAAAATGAGCCCTCGCGGACCTCTCTAGCTTGTCCAGTATCGGAGATATCGCACTTTTAAGATTTTGGCGAAAAACGCGAAAGTTGTCAATACCCCCCCAGCCTCAACTTTTCGGCCCAAATCGGCAAAAAAAAAAAATTTTCGATAATCGCACCGGACTTTTTGCCAGTGCTAGTAGACTCAAAACCATCACGAACGCACCTTCCCGGACCGTTCTAAGTCGTTTAGTTCGCGAGGAAAGTGAGTTCAAAGTTTGAAGAGAAATCGCGAGAAATCGCCAAATTTCCGGCCTTCGCCAGCGCCGTAATTTTCGAGTTAGACAATCGCCCTTATAGTACGTTATAGTACGCGCGGAGCGCTTTAAAATGAGCCCTCGCGGACCTCTCTAGCTTGTCCAGTATCGGAGATATCGCACTTTTAAGATTTTGGCGAAAAACGCGAAAGTTGTCAATACCCCCCCAGCAACAACTTTTCGGCCCAAATCGGCAAAAAAAAAAAAAATTTTCGATAATCGCACCGGACTTTTTGCCAGTGCTAGTAGACTCAAAACCATCACGAACGCACCTTCCCGGACCGTTCTAAGTCGTTTAGTTCGCGAGGAAAGTGAGTTCAAAGTTTGAAGAGAAATCGCGAGAAATCGCCAAATTTCCGGCCTTCGCCAGCGCCGTAATTTTCGAGTTAGACAATCGCCCTTATAGTACGTTATAGTACGCGCTTTCCGGCCTTCGCCAGCGGCGTAATTTTCGAGTTGGACAATCGCCCTTATAGTATGTTATAGTACGCGCGGAGCGCTTTAAAATGAGCCCTCGCGGACCTCTCTAGCTTGTCCAGTATCGGAGATATCGCACTTTTAAGATTTTGGCGAAAAACGCGAAAGTTGTCAATACCCCCCCCTGTCGAACTTTTCGGCCCAAATCGGCAAAAAAAAAATTTCGATAATCGCACCGGTCTTTTTGCCAGTGCTAGTAGACTCAAAACCATCACGAACGCAACCTCCCGGACCGTTCTAAGTCGTTTAGTTCGCGAGGAAATTGGATTCAAAGTTTGAAATCGCGAAAAATGTCAAAATTTCCGGCCTTCGCCAGCGCCGTAATTTTCGAGTAAGACAATCGCCCTTAAAGCATGTTATAGTACACCCGAAGCGCTTTAAAATGAGGCCTTGCGGACCTCCCTAGCTTGTATAGTATCGGAGATATCGCACTTTAAATATTTTGGCGAAAAACGCGAAAGTTGCCAATAATACCACCCCTCCTTCAACTTTTCGGCCCAAGTCGGCAAAAAAAAATTTTTCGATAATCGCACCTGTCTTTTTGCCAGTGCTAGTAGACTCAAAACCATCACGAACGCAACCTCCCGGACCGTTCTAACTCGTTTAGTTCGCGAGGAAATTGGATTCAAAGTTTGAAATCGCGAAAAATGTCAAAATTTCCGGCCTTCGCCAGCGGCGTAATTTTCGAGTAAGACAATCGCCCTTGCAGCCTGTTATAGTACGCCCGAAGCGCTTTAAAATGAGCC
Source organism: Cryptocheilus praepositus (assembly GCA_033815515.1). Classification (NCBI taxonomy): domain Eukaryota; kingdom Metazoa; phylum Arthropoda; class Insecta; order Hymenoptera; family Pompilidae; genus Cryptocheilus; species Cryptocheilus praepositus. Next base: position 3,748,200 of record JAWWQZ010000190.1, read on the forward strand.
TTTGCGGACCTCCTAGCTTCTATAGTATCGGAGATATCGCACTTTAAAGACTTTCGCGAAAACCGCGAAAGTTGCCAATAATACCACCCCTCCTTCAACTTTTCGGCCAAGTCGGCAAAAAAAATTTTTCGATAATCGCACCGGTCTTTTTGCCAGTGCTAGTAGACTCAAAACCATCACGAACGCAACCTCCCGGACCGTTCTAAGTCGTTTAGTTCGCGAGGAAATTGGATTCAAAGTTTGAAATCGCGAAAAATGTCAAAATTTCCGGCCTTCGCCAGCGGCGTAATTTTCGAGTAAGACAATCGCCCTTATAGCCTGTTATAGTACACCCGAAGCGCTTTAAAATGAGCCCTTGCGGACCTCCCTAGCTTCTATAGTATCGGAGATATCGCACTTTAAAGATTTTGGCGAAAAACGCGAAAGTTGCCAATAATACCACCCCTCCTTCAACTTTTCGGCCCAAGTCGGCAAAAAAAAAAAATTTTCGATAATCGCACCGGTCTTTTTGCCAGTGCTAGTAGACTCAAAACCATCACGAACGCAACCTCCCGGACCGTTCTAAGTCGTTTAGTTCGCGAGGAAATTGGATTCAAAGTTTGAAATCGCGAAAAATGTCCAAATTTCCGGCCTTCGCCAGCGGCGTAATTTTCGAGTAAGACAATCGCCCTTATAGCCTGTTATAGTACACCCGAAGCGCTTTAAAATGAGCCCTTGCGGACCTCCTTAGCTTCTATAGTATCGGAGATATCGCACTTTAAATATTTTGGCGAAAAACGCGAAAGTTGCCAATAATACCCCCCTCCTTCAACTTTTCGGCCCAAGTTGGCAAAAAAAAAAAAAAAAAATTTCGATAAACGCACCGGTCTTTTGCCAGTGCTAGTAGACTCAAAACCATCACGAACGCAACCTCCCGGACCGTTCTAAGTCGTTTAGTTCGCGAGGAAAGTGGATTCAAAGTTTGAAATCGCGAAAAATGTCCAAATTTCCGGCCTTCGCCAGCGGCGTAATTTTCGAGTAAGACAATCGCCCTTATAGCCTGTTATAGTACACCCGAAGCGCTTTAAAATGAGCCCTTGCGGACCTCCCTAGCTTCTATAGTATCGGAGATATCGCACTTTAAAGATTTTGGCGAAAAACGCGAAAGTTGTCAATAATACCACCCCTTCTTCAACTTTTCGGCCCAAGTCGGCAAAAAAAAATTTTCGATAATCGCACCGGTCTTTTTGCCAGTGCTAGTAGACTCAAAACCATCACGAACGCAACCTCCCGGACCGTTCTAAGTCGTTTAGTTCGCGAGGAAATTGGATTCAAAGTTTGAAATCGCGAAAAATGTCCAAATTACCGCCTTCGCCAGCGGCGTAATTTTCGAGTTGGACAATCGCCCTTATAGTATGTTATAGTACACCGGAAGCGCTTAAAAATGAGCCCTCGCGAACCTCTCTAGCTTGTCTAGTATCGGAGATATCGCACTTTTAAGATTTTGGCGAAAAACGCGAAAGTTGTCAATAATACCACCCCACCTTCAACTTTTCGGCCCAAGTCGGCAAAAAAAAATTTTCGATAATCGCACCGGTCTTTTGCCAGTGCTAGTAGACTCAAAACCATCACGAACTCAACCTCCCGGACCGTTCTAAGTCGTTTAGTTAGCGAGGAAATGGGATTCAAAGTTTGAAATCGCGAAAAATGTCCAAATTTCCGGCCTTCGCCAGCGGCGTAATTTTCGAGTAAGACAATCGCCCTTATAGTATGTTATAATACACCGGAAGCGCTTTAAAATGAGTCCTCGCGGACCTCTCTAGCTTGTCTAGTATCGGAGATATCGCACTTTTAAGATTTTGGCGAAAAACGCGAAAGTTGTCAATACTCCCCCACGTCGTACTTTTCGGCCCAAGTCGGCGAAAAAAAATTTTCGATAATCGCACCGGTCTTTTTGCCAGTGCTAGTAGACTCAAAACCATCACGAACGCAACCTCTCGGACCGTTCTAAGTCGTTTAGTTCGCGAGGAAAGTGGATTGAAAGTTCGAAGCGATATCGCGAAAAATCTCCAAATTTCCGGCCTTCGCCAGCGGCGTAATTTTCGAGTTGGACAATCGCCCTTATAGTATGTTATAGTACACCGGAAGCGCTTTAAAATGAGCCCTCGCGGACCTCTCTAGCTTGTCTAGTATCGGAGATATCGCACTTTTAAGATTTTGGCGAAAAACGCTAAAGTTGTCAATACCCCCCACTAGACTCAAACCATCACGAACGCAACCTCCCGGACCGTTCTAAGTCGTTTAGTTCGCGAGGAAATTGGATTGAAAGTTTGAAATCGCGAAAAATGGCCAAATTTCCGGCCTTCGCCAGCGGCGTAATTTTCGAGTAAGACAATCGCCCTTATAGCCTGTTATAGTACACCCGAAGCGCTTTAAAATGAGCCCTTGCGGACCTCCCTAGCTTCTATAGTATCGGAGATATCGCACTTTAAGATTTTGGCGAAAACGCGAAAGTTGCCAATAATACCACCCCTCCTTCAACTTTTCGGCCCAAGTCGGCAAAAAAAAAATTTTCGATAATCGCACCGGTCTTTTTGCCAGTGCTAGTAGACTCAAAACCATCACGAACGCAACCTCCCGGACCGTTCTAAGTCGTTTAGTTCGCGAGGAAATTGGATTGAAAGTTTGAAATCGCGAAAAATGCCAAATTTCCGGCCTTCGCCAGCAGCGTAAACCGGTCTTTTTGCCAGTGCTAGTAGACTCAAAACCATCACGAACGCAACCTCCCGGACCGTTCTAAGTCGTTTAGTTCGCGAGGAAATTGGATTGAAAGTTTGAAATCGCGAAAAATGGCCAAATTTCCGGCCTTCGCCAGCGGCGTAATTTTCGAGTAAGACAATCGCCCTTATAGCCTGTTATAGTACACCCGAAGCGCTTTAAAATGAGCCCTTGCGGACCTGCCTAGCTTCTATAGTATCGGAGATATCGCACTTTAAAGATTTTGGCGAAAAACGCGAAAGTTGCCAATAATACCACCCCCTTCAACTTTTCGGCCCAAGTCGGCAAAAAAAAAAATTTTCGATAATCGCACCGGTCTTTTTGCCAGTGCTAGTAGACTCAAAACCATCACGAACGCAACCTCCCGGACCGTTCTAAGTCGTTTAGTTCGCGAGGAAATTGGATTGAAAGTTTGAAATCGCGAAAAATGGCCAAATTTCCGGCCTTCGCCAGCGGCGTAATTTTCGAGTTAGACACCGCCCTTATAGTATGTTATAGTACACCGGAAGCGCTTTAAAATGAGCCCTCGCGGACCTCCCTAGCTTCTATAGTATCGGAGATATCGCACTTTAAAGATTTTGGAGAAAACGCGAAAGTTGTCATTGACTTCCACGTCGAACTTTTCGGCCCAAATCGGCAAAAAATTTTCGATAATCGCACCGGACTTTTGCCAGCAAGGTAGACTAAACCATCACGAACGCAACTCTGACCGTTCTAAGTCGTTTAGTTCGCGAGGAAATTGGATCAGTTCGAAGCGAAATCGCGAAAAATCGCCAAATTTCCGGCCTTCGCCAGCGGCGTAATTTTCGAGTTCGACAATCGCCCTTATAGTATGTTATAGTACACCGGAAGCGCTTTGCTTCCTCGCGGACTTCTAGCTTGTCTAGTATCGAGATATCGCACTTTAAGATTTTGGCGAAACGCGAAAAGTTGCCAATAATACCACCCCTCCTTCAACTTTTCGGCCCAAGTCGGCAAAAAAAAAAAATTTTTCGATAATCGCACCGGTCTTTTTGCCAGTGCTAGTAGACTCAAAACCATCACGAACGCAACCTCCCGGACCGATCTAAGTCGTTTAGTTCGCGAGGAAATTGGATTGAAAGTTTGAAATCACGAAAATGGCCAAAATCCCGGCCTTCGCCAGCGGCGTAATTTTCGAGTTAGACGATCGCCCTTATAGCCTGTTATAGTACACACGAAGCGCTTTAAAATGAGCCCTTGCGGACCTCCGTAGCTTCTATAGTATCGGAGATATCGCACTTTAAAGATTTTGGCGAAAAACGCGAAAGTTGCCTATAATACCACCCCTCCTTCAACTTTTCGGCCCAAGTCGGCAAAAAAAAATTGTCGATAATCGCACCGGTCTTTTTGCCAGTGCTAGTAGACTCAAAACCATCACGAACGCAACCTCCCGCCCGGACCGATCTAAGTCGTTTAGTTCGCGAGGAAATTGGATTGAAAGTTTGAAATCGCGAAAAATGGCCAAACTTCCGGCCTTCGCCAGCGGCGTAATTTTCGAGTAAGACAATCGCCCTTATAGCCTGTTATAGTACACCCGAAGCGCTTTAAAATGAGCCCTTGCGGACCTCCCTAGCTTCTATAGTATCGGAGATATCGCACTTTAAAATTTTGGCGAAAAACGCGAAAGTTGCCAATAATACCACCCCTCCTTCAACTTTTCGGCCCAAGTCGGCAAAAAAAAAAAAAATTTCGATAATCGCACCGGTCTTTTTGCCAGTGCTAGTAGACTCAAAACCATCACGAACGCAACCTCCCGGACCGATCTAAGTCGTTTAGTTCGCGAGGAAATTGGATTGAAAGTTTGAAATCACGAAAAATGGCCAAACTTCCGGCCTTCGCCAGCGGCGTAATTTTCGAGTAAGACAATCGCCCTTATAGCCTGTTATAGTACACGCGAAGCGCTTTAAAATGAGCCCTTGCGGAGCTCCCTAGCTTCTATAGTGTCGGAGATATCGCACTTTAAAAAACTCGTCAAAACCATCACGAACGCAACCTCCCGGACCGATCTAAGTCGTTTATTTCGCGAGGAAATTGGATTGAAAGTTTGAAATGGCGAAAAATGTCCAAATTTCCGGCCTTCGCGAGCGGCGTAATTTTCGAGTAAGACAATCGCCCTTATAGCCTATTATAGTACACCCGAAGCGCTTTAAAATGAGCCCTTGCGGACCTCCCTAGCTTCTATAGTATCGGAGATATCGCACTTTAAAGATTTTGGCGAAAAACGCGAAAGTTGCCAATAATACCACCCCTCCTTCAACTTTTCGGGCCAAGTCGGCAAAAAAAAATTTTCGATAATCGCACTGGTCTTTTTGCCAGTTCTAGTAGACTCAAAACCATCAAGAACGCAACCTCCCGGACCGATCTAAGTCGTTTAGTTCGCGAGGAAATTGGTTTGAAAGTTTGAAATCACGAAAAATGGCCAAATTTCCGGCCTTCGCCAGCGGCATAATTTTCGAGTAAGACAATCGCCCTTATAGCCTGTTATAGTACACGCGAAGCGCTTTAAAATGAGCCCTTGCGGACCTCTCTAGCTTCTATAGTATCGGAGATATCGCACTTTAAAGATTTTGGCGAAAAACGCGAAAGTTGCCAATAATACCACCCCTCCTTCAACTTTTCGGCCCAAGTCGGCAAAAAAAAATTTTCGATAATCGCACCGGTCTTTTTGCCAGTGCTAGTAGACTCAAAACCATCACGAACGCAACCTCCCGGACCGTTCTAAGTCGTTTAGTTCGCGAGGAAATTGGATTGAAAGTTTGAAATCGCGAAAAATGGCCAAATTTCCGGCCTTCGCCAGCGGCGTAATTTTCGAGTAAGACAATCGCCCTTATAGCCTGTTATAGTACACCCGAAGCGCTTTAAAATGAGCCCTTGCGGACCTCCCTAGCTTCTATAGTATCGGAGATATCGCACTTTAAAAATTTTGGCGAAAAACGCGAAAGTTGCCAATAATACCACCCCTCCTTCAACTTTTCGGGCAAGTCGGCAAAAAAAAAAAATTTTCGATAATCGCACCGGTCTTTTTGCCAGTGCTAGTAGACTCAAAACCATCACGAACGCAACCTCCCGGACCGTTCTAAGTCGTTTAGTTCGCGAGGAAATTGGATTGAAAGTTTGAAATCGCGAAAAATGGCCAAATTTCCGGCCTTCGCCAGCGGCGTAATTTTCGAGTAAGACAATCGCCCTTATAGCCTGTTATAGTACACCCGAAGCGCTTTAAAATGAGCCCTTGCGGACCTCCCTAGCTTCTATAGTATCGGAGATATCGCACTTTAAAGATTTTGGCGAAAAACGCGAAAGTTGCCAATAATACGACCCCTCCTTCAACTTTTCGGCCCAAGTCGGCAAAAAAAAAATTTTCGATAATCGCACCGGTCTTTTTGCCAGTGCTAGTAGACTCAAAACCATCACGAACGCAACCTCCCGGACCGTTCTAAGTCGTTTAGTTCGCGAGGAAATTGGATTGAAAGTTTGAAATCGCGAAAAATGGCCAAATTTCCGGCCTTCGCCAGCGGCGTAATTTTCGAGTAAGACAATCGCCCTTATAGCCTGTTATAGTACACGCGAAGCGCTTTAAAATGAGCCCTTGTGGACCTCCCTAGCTTCTATAGTATCGGAGATATCGCACTTTAAAAATTTTTGCGAAAAACGCGAAAGTTGTCAATAATACCACCCCTCCTTCAACTTTTCGGCCCAAGTCGGCAAAAAAAATTTTCGATAATCGCACCGGTCTTTTTGCCAGTGCTAGTACACTCAAAACCAAAACGAACGCAACCACCCGGACCGTTCGAATTAGTTTAGTTCGCGAGGAAAGTGAGTTCAAAGTTTGAAGAGAAATCGCGAAAAATCGCCAAATTTCCGGCCTTCGCCAGCGCCGTCATTTTCGAGTTAGACAATCGCCCTTATAGTATGATATAGTACGCCCGGAGCGCTTTAAAATGAGCCCTTGCGGACGTCTCTAGCTTGTCTAGTATCGGAGATATCGCACTTTTAAGATTTTGGCGAAAAACGCGAAAGTTGTCAATACCCCCTGTCAACTTTTCGGCCCAAATCGGCAAAAAAAAAATTTTCGATAATCGCACCGGACTTTTTGCCAGTGCTAGTAGACTCGAAACCATCACGAACGCAACTTCCCGGACCGTTCTAAGTCGTTTAGTTCGCGAGGAAAGTGGATTCAAAGTTAGAAGCGAAATCGCGAAAAATGGCCAAATTTCCGGCCTTCGCCAGCGGCGTAATTTTCGAGTTGGACAATCGCCCTTACAGTATGTTATAGTACACCGGAAGCGCTTTAAAATGAGCCCTCGCGGACCTCTCTAGCTTGTCTAGTATCGGAGATATCGCAATTTTAAGATTTTGGCGAAAAACGCGAAAGTTGTCAATACCCCCCCAGCCTCAACTTTTCGGCCCAAATCGGCAAAAAAAAAAAAAATTTTCGATAATCGCACCGGACTTTTTGCCAGTGCTAGTAGACTCAAAACCATCACGAACGCAACTTCCCGGACCGTTCTAAGTCGTTTAGTTCGCGAGGAAAGTGGATTCAAAGTTCGAAGCGAAATCGCGAAAAATGGCCAAATTTCCGGCCTTCGCCAGCGGCGTAATTTTCGAGTTGGACAATCGCCCTTATAGTATGTTATAGTACACCGGAAGCGCTTTAAAATGAGCCCTCGCGGACCTCTCTAGCTTGTCTAGTATCGGAGATATCGCACTTTTAAGATTTTGGCGAAAAACGCGAAAGTTGTCAATCCCCCCCCCTGTCGAACTTTTCGGCCCAAATCGGCAAAAAAAAAATTTTCGATAATCGCACCGGACTTTTTGCCAGTGCTAGTAGACTCAAAACCATCACGAACGCAACTTCCCGGACCGTTCTAAGTCGTTTAGTTCGCGAGGAAAGTGGATTCAAAGTTCGAAGCGAAATCGCGAAAAATGGCCAAATTTCCGGCCTTCGCCAGCGGCGTAATTTTCGAGTTGGACAATCGCCCTTATAGTATGTTATAGTACACCGGAAGCGCTTTAAAATGAGCCCTCGCGGACCTCTCTAGCTTGTCTAGTATCGGAGATATCGCACTTTTAAGATTTTGGCGAAAAACGCGAAAGTTGTCAATACCCCCCACGTCGAACTTTTCGGCCCAAATCGGCAAAAAAAAATTTTCGATAATCGCACCGGACTTTTTGCCAGTGCTAGTAGACTCAAACCATCACGAACGCAACTTCCCGGACCGTTCTAAGTCGTTTAGTTCGCGAGGAAAGTGGATTCAAAGTTCAAGCGAAATCGCGAAAAATGGCCAAATTTCCGGCCTTCGCCAGCGGCGTAATTTTCGAGTTGGACAATCGCCCTTATAGTATGTTATAGTACGCCGGAAGCGCTTTAAAAATGAGCCCTCGCGGACCTCTCTAGCTTGTCTAGTATCGGAGATATCGCACTTTTAAGATTTTGGCGAAAAACGCGAAAGTTGTCAATACCCCCCCAGCCTCAACTTTTCGGCCCAAATCGGCAAAAAAAAAAAATTTTCGATAATCGCACCGGACTTTTTGCCAGTGCTAGTAGACTCAAAACCATCACGAACGCAACTTCCCGGACCGTTCTAAGTCGTTTAGTTCGCGAGGAAAGTGAATTCAAAGTTAGAAGAGAAATCGCGAAAAATGGCCAAATTTCCGGCCTTCGCCAGCGGCGTAATTTTCGAGTTGGACAATCGCCCTTATAGTATGTTATAGTACACCGGAAGCGCTTTAAAATGAGCCCTCGCGGACCTCTCTAGCTTGTCTAGTATCGGAGATATCGCACTTTTAAGATTTTGGCGAAAAACGCGAAAGTTGTCAATACCCCCCACCTCCTACATTTACGGCCCAAATCGGCAAAAAAAAAATTTTCGATAATCGCACCGGACTTTTTGCCAGTGCTAGTACACTCAAAACCATCACGAAAAAATGTCAAAATTTCCGGCCTTCGCCAGCGCCGTAATTTTCGAGTAAGACAATCGCCCTTCCAGTGCTAGTACACTCAAAACCATCACGAACGCAACTTCCCGGACCGTTCTAAGTCGTTTAGTTCGCGAGGAAAGTGAGTTCAAAGTTTGAAGAGAAATCGCGAGAAATCGCCAAATTTCCGGCCTTCGCCAGCGCCGTAATTTTCGAGTTAGACAATCGCCCTTATAGTATGTTATAGTACGCGCGGAGCGCTTTAAAATGAGCCCTCGCGGACCTCTCTAGCTTGTCCAGTATCGGAGATATCGCACTTTTAAGATTTTGGCGAAAAACGCGAAAGTTGTCAATACCCCCAGCCTCAACTTTTCGGCCCAAATCGGCAAAAAAAAAAAAATTTTCGATAATCGCACCGGACTTTTTGCCAGTGCTAGTAGACTCAAAACCATCACGAACGCAACTTCCCGGACCGTTCTAAGTCGTTTAGTTCGCGAGGAAAGTGGATTCAAAGTTTCAAGCGAAATCGCGAGAAATCGCCAAATTTCCGGCCTTCGCCAGCGCCGTAATTTTCGAGTTAGACAATCGCCCGTATAGTATGTTATAGTACGCGCGGAGCGCTTTAACTGAGCCCTCGCGCACCTCTCTAGCTTGTCCAGTATCGGAGATATCGCACTTTTAAGATTTTGGCGAAAAACGCGAAAGTTGTCAATACCCCCCCAGCCTCAACTTTTCGGCCCAAATGGGCAAAAAAAAAAAAATTTTCGATAATCGCACCGGACTTTTTGCCAGTGCTAGTACACTCAAAACCATCACGAACGCAACTTCCCGGACCGTTCTAAGTCGTTTAGTTCGCGAGGAAAGTGAGTTCAAAGTTTGAAGAGAAATCGCGAGAAATCGCCAAATTTCCGGCCTTCGCCAGCGCCGTAATTTTCGAGTTAGACAATCGCCCTTATAGTATGTTATAGTACGCGCGGAGCGCTTTAAAATGAGCCCTCGCGGACCTCTCTAGCTTGTCCAGTATCGGAGATATCGCACTTTTAAGATTTTGGCGAAAAACGCGAAAGTTGTCAATACCCCCCAGCCTCAACTTTTCGGCCCAGAATGACGAAAAAAAAAAAATTTTCGATAATCGCACCGGACTTTTTGCCAGTGCTAGTACACTCAAAACCATCACGAACGCAACTTCCCGGACCGTTCTAAGTCGTTTAGTTCGCGAGGAAAGTGAGTTCAAAGTTTGAAGAGAAATCGCGAGAAATCGCCAAATTTCCGGCCTTCGCCAGCGCCGTAATTTTCGAGTTAGACAATCGCCCTTATAGTATGTTATAGTACGCGCGGAGCGCTTTAAAATGAGCCCTCGCGGACCTCTCTAGCTTGTCCAGTATCGGAGATATCGCACTTTTAAGATTTTGGCGAAAAACGCGAAAGTTGTCAATACCCCCCAGCATCAACTTTTCGGCCCAAATCGGCAAAAAAAAATTTTCGATAATCGCACCGGTCTTTTTGCCACTGCTAGTACACTCAAAACCATCACGAACGCAACTTCCCGGACCGTTCTAAGTCGTTTAGTTCGCGAGGAAAGTGAGTTCAAAGTTTGAAGAGAAATCGCGAGAAATCGCCAAATTTCCGGCCTTCGCCAGCGCCGTAATTTTCGAGTTAGACAATCGCCCTTATAGTATGTTATAGTACACCCGAAGCGCTTTAAATAATAGTACCATAACAAAATATTACTTGGATTACTTAAGTGTGATTTAGCATTATCGTTAGATAATGTGTGTAATTACAACGTTACAATAATTTTTTCTCGGATAATGAATGATTTTATAAAGCCCTGTTATGAGTTAAAATGTTTGGATTTTGAATTTTCTACTACAAAAGGACTTTACACATACCCCCGTTATCCAAGTAAAATTATGTTTATCTTTAAATTAATTGCATAATGAAGGAATATGTATAGTCCCCTTATGGTTAAAAATGGTTGAATTTGGCATAGATTGAATAAGACGATATTTTTTCTCTTCGCTACATGAAGAGAATTTAAAAAACAAATCAACAATGTAAATCAAATATACAAATATAATATATACAATATAAGAATACATGCAAATATACAATACACAAACATACAATACAGTATAAAAATATATACAAATATAAATCAAATATAGATAAACAAACAATCAAAAAATAAGTCACCCAATATAACACTTACATGAGAATAATGCACACTTCACTTACATAATAATAATTTTACAAATTATTTAAATATATTTATAATTTATAATAATTTATTTATTTTAATAGTACATTAAATATATATATAATATGTATTTTAACAATATATTCATTACATATTATATATTTATAATTAATTTTTTAATAAATTATTTATAATTTATAATTTACATCAATTTACAAATAATTATTAATTATACATACAAATAATTTTCCACTCATCGATCCCTCCAACAATTCTAGAACATTTCAGAACAATTTTAACATTGACCACCCTACTTCCAATTCTTCAAGTTAAGAAACTGGCGCGTACTTATTTATTTTTTCTCTTCGCTACATGAAGAGAACTTAAAAAACAAATAAAAAATATATATAAAGCATACAATATAGAATAATACACAAATATACAATACAATATAAAAATATATACAAATATAAAATACACATAATACAAAAATATAAATCAAATATAAATAAACAAAAATAAAAAAATAAGTCACACAATATAAAACCTACGTCAGAATAATGCACACTCTACTTACTTAATAATAATTTTCCAAATTATTTAAATATATTTATAATTTATAATAATTTGTTTATTTTAATAACATATTAATTATATGTGTTTTATATATATGTATATATATTTTTTAATAATATATTAATCATATATTATATATTAATAATTAATTCTATAATCAATTATTTATCATTTATAATTTACATATATTTACATATAATTTACATAAATTTACATATAATTTAATAAATTTACATATTATTTATAATTTACATATATTTACATATAATTTACATAAATTTACAAATAATTTATTTCTTATACATACAAATAATTTTACACGTATCGACCCCTCCATCAATTCTAGATCTTTTCACAACAATTTCAACATTGACCGCCCTGCTCCCATTTTTTCAGATCAAACGACACGCGTCGATCATCTTCCTTCGAAGACGACATCGACACCCACGAAAGCATCGGCCTCGGCCGTGCATTGAGCAGCTCCGCCAAGAACAAACTCCTCCCCAAAGACCCCGCCGAAAAAACAAAGCCCCTCATCAGCGCCTGGACCGGCGCCCCAATTTTAGCCCACGGCGCCCCCTTCTCAGAATCTCCCGAAGACACCACAAAACTACCCCAAACCTACGAGCGCAACGATTCCACCGAAGAATCCGCCGATTTTTACGACCCCGACATCGGCGGCACCACAACAGCGACCTACGAAAGTCAAGAAGTCACCAGCAGGCAAGAATTAACTTCGAACACAGAAACAAACACGACTCCGCGACCGAATTTCGACGCCAAAAACGGATCCCGGGAGGTCTTGGCTAAAAGTTCAACGAAACATTACGGCACGAAGGAATTTTCGGCCAGAATCGACACACGGCATCAAAATTCAGAGATTCTCAGGCCACACAGCAGGTTCAGAATCAACATTCCTGACCGACGTTCCCATCAGGCGACTGAAGAAAATACCGAGGTGCCTTTCCACACGACAAGTTTTAGTCTAGAAGCTTCTGGAGTCACGACCCAAAAGTCTCCTACGAATACTGAGGCACCGAATGGGTCTTCTGTTAAGGGACCCCGGTATCATTCGACCATCAGAATAAATTCGCATCCAGCAGACGCTTTTGCGTCCATAGGCAGTCTTCATTACGATTACACCAGACAGAGGACGACTGAAAAGTCGGATAGTAGTGGAGAACCAGCGCTGTCGAGGGATTTTATTGTCGACCTGCCGATAAGTGACTTTGTTCCGCCGATTGTTGATTATAATGATGGGTATGATGACTTTTTGGCGCCGGAAGAAATGAAGGGGGATGAGAAGAATAATAGCGAAGTACAGGTGCTGGCAAAGTATAATGCGGATTTGAAGTTTACGATCAGAGGGGCTGGGGTGGAAGGAAACGAGAAGGAGGAAGGGAGTCATGGGGTTGAGAAGAAGGGGGGTGAAGGTGGGGGGAGTCATGGGAAAATTGTGCCGTTGAGGCAAGCGATTGAAAAATTGACTAAGTTGGAAGGTGGAAGTAGTGACGGTGTTATGGGGAAAAAGAGTGGTGTTTTTGAGGGAAGTGGGTCTAGGGGTGAAGGTTTGAAAGATGGTATTTCAAGATCAACGGCACAGAATAAGAATTTTGAAGCAACTACTTCTACGCCGTCAAGTAACGGTTTTAAAGATGGAAGTTTGGAACGGAGTAGTTTTGGGCATTCTGGAATAGCTGATCACATTTCAAGATCAACGGCACAGAATAAAAATGGCGATGGATCTGTTTCTACGCCTTCAAGTAACGGTTTTAAAGATGGAAGTTCGGAACGGAGTAGTTTTGTGCATTCTGGAATAGTTGATGATATTTCAAGGTCAACGGCACAGAATAAAAATGTTGATGGATCTGTTTCTACGCCTTCAAGTAACGGTTTTCAAGATGGAAGTTTGTCACGGCATAATTTTGCACATTCTGGAATAGTTGATCACATTTCAAGGTCAACGGCACAGAATAAAAATGATGGATCTGTTTCTACGCCTTCAAGTAACGGTTTTAAAGATGGAAGTTTGGAACGGAGTAGTTTTGGGCATTCTGGAATAGCTGATCACATTTCAAGATCAACGGCACAGAATAAAAATGTTGATGGATCTGCTTCTACGGCTTCAAGTAACGGTTTTAAAGATGGAAGTTCGGAACGGAGTAGTTTTGTGCATTCTGGAATAGTTGATCACATTTCAAGATCAACGGCGCAGAATGAAAATGTCGATGGATCCGTTTCTACGCCTTCAAGTAACGGTTTTAAAGATGGAAGTTCGGAACGGAGTAGTTTTGTGCATTCTGGAATAGCTGATGATATTTCAAGGTCAACGCCGCGATCAATTTCTTTTGCGCCGTCAAGTGACGGTTTTAAAGATGGAAGCTTGTCACGGGGTACTTTTGTGCATTCTGGAGTGGATGGCGGTATTTTAAGATTAACGCCACAAGATAAGAATTTTGAAGCAACCGCTTCCACGCCGTCGAATGATGGTTTCAAAGATGGAAACTTGTCACTTCGTAATGTTGCAAGTTCTGGAACAATTAGTGATGTTTCAGCATCGACGCCGTCAAGTAATATTTTTGATGGATCTGTTTCTACGCCATCGAGTAACGGTTTTAAAGATGGAAGCTTGTCACGGCATAATTTTGCACATTCTGGAATAGTAGATCAAATTTCAGCATCGACGCTGCCGAGTAATCTTTTTGAAGGAACTGTTTCTACTCCGTCAAGTAACGGCTTTAAAGATGGAAGCTTGTCACGGCATAATTTTGCACATTCCGGAATTATTGATGATATTTCAAGGTCAACGCCGCAGAATAAGAATTTCGAAGGAACTGTTTCTACTCCGTCAAGTAACGGTTTTAAAGATGGAAGCTTGTCACGGCATAATTTTGCACATTCTGGAATAGTAGATCAAATTTCAGCATCGACGCCGTCAAGTAATATTTTTGATGGATCTGTTTCTACGCCATCAAGTAACGGTTTTAAAGATGGAAGTTTGTCACGGCATAATTTTGAACATTCTGGAATAGTTGATCACATTTCAAGGTCAACACCACAAAATAAGAATTTTGATGGATCTGTTTCTACTCCGTCAAGTAACGGTTTTAAAGATGGAAGCTTGTCACGGCATAATTTTGAACATTCTGGAATAGTTGATCACATTTCAAGATCAACGCCACAAAATAAGAATTTTGATGGATCTGTTTCTACGCCATCAAGTAACAGTTTTAAAGATGGAAGCTTGTCACGGGGTAATTTTGAACATTCTGGAATAGTAGGCGATGTTTCAAGATCAACGCCAAGGTCATTTGCTTCTACGCCATCAAGTAATGATTTCAAAGATGGAAGCTTGTCACGGCATAATTTTGCACATTCCGGAATAGTCGGAGATATTTCAAGATCAACGGCGCAGAATAAAGATTTCAAAGGAACTGTTTCTACGCCATCGAATGACGTGATTTTAAAGATGGAAACTTGCCGAGTAATATTTTTGATGGATCTGTTTCTACGCCATCTAGTAACAGTTTTAAAGATGGAAGCTTGTCACTTCGTAATTTTGCACATTCCGGAATTATCGATGATATTTCAAGATCAACGCCGCAGAATAAGAATTTCGAAGCAACCGCTTCTCCGTTGAATGACGATTTCAAAGATGGAAGTTTGTCACTTCGTAATTTTGCACATTCCGGAATAGTTGATCAAATTTCAAGATCAACGCCACAGAATAAGAATTTCGATGCAACTGTTTCTACGCCATCAAGTAACAATTTCAAAGATGGAAGTTTATCACTTCGTAATTTTGCACATTCCGTTGATATTTCAAGATCAACGCCACAGAATAAGAATTTCGAAGCAACCGCTTCTCTGTTGAATGACGATTTCAAAGATGGAAGTTTGTCACTTCGTAATTTTGCACATTCCGGAATAGTTGATCATATTTCAAGGTCAACACCACAGAATAAGAATTTTGATGCAACTGCTTCCACACCATCAAGTAACAATTTTAAAGATGGAAGTTTTTCACTTCGTAATTTTGCACATTCCGAAATAATTGACCACATTTCAACATCAACGCCGCCGAGTAATATTTTCGAAGCAACTGGTTCTACGCCATCAAGTAACAATTTTAAAGATGGAAGTTTTTCACTTCGTAATTTTGCACATTCCGGAATAATTGATCACAATTCAGCATCGACACCGCCGAGTAATATTTTCGATGCTCATTTATTAAGTGATGCTCCTGTTTCTACTCCTTCCACTAACAATTTCAAAGATGACGCATTAGCTCGGCATCGTTTTGCAAATTCCAGAAAATCTGATGTTGCTGCAGCATCGGCGCGTGATCTTTTCGATGCAAAATTATTTGATGCCGCTTCTGTTTCTACGTCATCCGGTAATGATTTCAAAAAGACAAGTTTTTCTCGGCATCATTTTGCAAATTCCAGAACACCTGACATTATTTCAGCATCCACACGACCGCATGACACTTTCGATTCAAAATCATTTTCTGATGCTTCTGCTTCTACACCCTCCAGCGATGATTTTAATTACGAGACTGCGCCTCGACGCCATTTTGAAAATCCTCGAATATCCGACACCATTTTAACATCAGTACCGCGTAACATTTTCGATGCAAACTTCGATGACGCTCCTGTTTCTGTATCTTCAAGTACGAATTTGAAAAACGATGAATTATCTCGGCGTAATTTTGCAAATTCTGGAATATCTGCTAATATTTCACCGTCAACGCCGGCAAGTAATATATTCTCTACAAATCCGTCAGATGACACAACTTCAACGCACAACTTCAAAAATCCTTACGATTTTCAACGTTCCATCAGCACATCGTATAACCTTGACGACGGCTTCGTTACCCAAAATCCTTTGAGTTTCACAACGCAAAAGCCATTCAAAGATCAAAAGAAAGTTTCGAGTCCCGCGCATCAGGATTCTGAAGATTTTCCTGGCGACAATAAAGAATCCGATAAAATATCTTTTGGTACCTTAGACCATCGTGTAGAAGAAAGGACGACAGTAAATCCTGTAAAGTTCATCAGCGATCCACACGACTTCAATGATCAACATTTCAAAAACTCCCCGCACTCAAAACATCCTGGTTTTGCCTCGACATCAAAGCCATCAGCAGAATTCATCGACAGTTTCAATCGCGAATTCCTAGGCCCAACTGCCTCTCCAACTTCCGACAATCTTCAGAGGACCCCCGAAAATTACGCAGGGCCTAAGTTACTCGCTGACGAAATAAAGAATCGCGAAGAAGCGAAAAGTCATCAGTAACTCAGCGAAGCGTTGATCAAACGAAGAAAGAAGAACCGCACGAAATTGTTGCGTCGACTCCGAATAATCTGTTCCGATCCTTCCGGCTGGAGACGTTGAAAGAAATTGAAGATACGATCGACAACAGCAAGTCGCCTTATCAAGTGTCACTGACTGTTAATAAAGACACCGATTTGGTGCCGGGGGATGATTTTATCGCGCGATTAATCGCGCAGCATGAATCGAGGAATTTCTCGAACGAGCGCCTCGATGGTTTTGAAATCATACGATCAGTGGATCCTGATGTATTAAGTGATGATGCTGGAGCACAAATTAGTGATCACAATAATCAAACGGCCGAAAATATTAATGCTAAAGAAGAGAATACGGGACAACATTTTGCCGAAGTCAATCATAAGAATCCTGTTAGTAAACAGGCGCATCATTTTTATTACAGCGCAGCAAGTTACCGAGGCTTCGGCAACAATAGTGGACCCACCAATTACCCTAACGATAATCCCATTCCTCCTCGCACAAATGCGCATTTTATTAACAGCACCGACCCAACTAATCATCAAAATCACAATGACCACTCAGGTACCAATTATCACTCGCGACTTAGTGATCATGGCCGCGATTACAATTACACAGTTTCGGTGACGAACTCAACTAGCGTCAAAATTGGAAGTCACCCGCAAACATTCGCAAGAGACACGAAGCTGAACTCCCTCAGTCTCCTGCAGCTGATGGCAGAATTGTTGAAAATCGACAGACTCCCCCGACCTTTTGCCTTGCAGGATCCAGAAAAGATCGAAGTCAGAG
The DNA here is from genome assembly GCA_033815515.1 of Cryptocheilus praepositus. Classification (NCBI taxonomy): domain Eukaryota; kingdom Metazoa; phylum Arthropoda; class Insecta; order Hymenoptera; family Pompilidae; genus Cryptocheilus; species Cryptocheilus praepositus. Next base: position 3,765,769 of record JAWWQZ010000190.1, read on the forward strand.
CGCGGGCGGATTTAACTCCAGAAATTATTGATCTCAGAACGAAATTATTATCCGCACCAGAAGTGTCAAGTACTTCGCCGAGGTCGATCAGCAAAAATCTCGAGAGCTTCGATCTGCTGTCGGGTTTCAACCCTGGAACCCCTTCGGCAAGATTCAATTCGGACGCTGAAATAAAGATCCGTTCGACGCAGAGTCCCGAAATTCCGACTGCGCATCTAAGTTCGACGTCGGAAGCCATCGAAGTCCGCAGCAGAGGAAGTTCTAGTCTGCAGAATCTGCTGTCTACAACAACTCACAGGCCTTTACTTCCAAATTTGCAGGCTGAATCTCTAGAAACTTCGGCGAGCAGGAACCCGCGGCCGCTCAAAAGGAAGATATTCTCGAACGTTTGGCTGAGAACTTCGGGCAACCAACTTACACTGCCAATCGCCAGCCAATTTTCGAACTGCCGCACGTGAATCGCGAAGTTGAGTTCAGAAGTGGTCTCCCTCTCGACCGCGAAAATTCGAAATTGCCGGCTTTTGAAGACGATCTAAGTGGACATATTTTAGACACGGATTCCAGGGAGGCACATTTCGAGAATCTCAAAATTCCAAACTTTAGATCGTCCGACAGGCCGAGTTACGAAGATTATAAAGGTACCCCGGGGTCCAGCTCGACTTCTGACTTCAGACACCCAGATGGCGCTGTTGGCTTTGAGCAGACGAGTCCCAAGCCGAGTTTGAAGTTTGGAGGTCCAAGTGTGGATTTCCAGGCGCTGAATGCGGAGTCGCGGCAAAAATTGGCGGAGTTGAAACTGGCGAAAGAGGCAGAGGAGAGAATTAAAGTGACGACGAGCACGACGACGGAAGCGGCGAAAACGATTGTTGAGACGGAATTTGTGCCGTCGATCGGTTTTTCTTTTGACACAGATGAGGGAGAGAAGAATATGTCGAAGCTGTGCTTGGAGGTTTGATACATGGGCCTGGAAAGGAAAAAACTCGGGAGCCGGAGGGGAAGAATGACACGCGACGACTTTAAGATTTTGGATTAATAAAGTTACAGTTACGACCGGCGTATTGTGAGATATTGTATATGTAGATGAATTTTTTGTATCAGCGTATGTATACGTAGCTGTAAGGATTAGGGATAAGATTCGATAGGATTTACGATTTTTGTATGTGGGCTGAGTGAGTGTAGAACGCGCATCGGTGATAATTGGATTGGAAGCAAATGGGTGCGTGATAATAAATAGAGAGAAAGCGCATGCAGCGATCCTAATGATTTTTGTACCTTATGTAACCCAAGATTTTGCATACTTTTTTAAATACACTTTACCCGTTGTACCAAAAGCGTACTGATGTACTTCATTGGTGGGTAGCATTGCCAAATTAAATCCATGAAAACATTCCTTCCCGCAGCCATTTTGTACAAAGACAGGTTCATTAGAATCGAGCGTGTTTCAGTAGGAAAATTGGAAGATATTTTTACTTAGTAAAACAAATGCCAATTGCCAAATTAAATACATGAAAACTTCCTTGCGAATTCCCGTGTCCATTTTGTACAAAGACAGATTTATTAGAATCGAGCGTGTTTTAGTAGGAAAAATTGGAAGATATTTTTACTTAGTAAAATAAATGTCAGTTGACAAGTTAAATCCATGAAAACCATTTTGTACAAAGACAGATTCATATGAATCGACCTTTTTTAGTAGGAAAAATTGAAAGGCATTTTCACTTAGTAGAATAAATGTCAATTGCCAAATAAAATCTATGAAAACTTCCTTGCGAGGTCCTGCGGCCATTTTGTACAAAAACAGATTCATTAGAATCGAGATTTTTTTAGTAAGAAAAATTGGAAGGCATTTTCACTTAGTAAAATAAATGTAAATTTCCAAATTAAATCCATGAAAACTTCCTTGTGATGACCCGTGGCCATTTTGTACAAAAATAGATTCATTAGAATCGAGCGTGTTCCAGCAGGAAAAATTGGAAAGCATTTTGACTTAGTAAAATAAATGTAATTATGTTACGGTGACTAAAAGTAAAGGAAACTTGAAAAAATTGTTATTTCGTATAATAGGTTACGTTAGGTTTATTTTTTCATTCGGGTGTAAGAATAATTGCTTTCTTGGCTGAATGTTGCTTTTTTTAGCGTCCATTTTAACTTAATCTTTTATACAGGGTGTCTGAGGGGTTTCTGGACAAACAGTGTTAGCTTGTTTTATGCGTTAAAATTAAAAAATCTTAATTTTTCTAGGATAATAATTGCTTTCTGTGCTAAACTTGGGGCTCATAGGGGCCACTTTAAATTAAAGTATTATACAGGGTGTCTAAGGGTTTTCCGAACAAACGTTGCCAGCATATTCTGTGCATGAAAATAAGAAACAAAATTATTATGCAAATGTCAACAAGTAAAGCTTTATTACAAAATTGAAACGTAAACTGTGAAGTCGTAAAAAATAAATTGTAATAGTTACTATCAGTACCGCGGTTGAGTGTGTTTCCTTATATGTGTGTAATGTTTACTATACTGCAGTAATCCAACGATTTCTAATCGATATCACATTATTGCCAGTTTCAGAAAATTAATTAGATAAATCATATCTAATGGACATCATTTTATTGCCTTATATTTAATTAATTTAATAATTATATATTTTATTGCCGTATATTATTGCCATTATCAATAAATACGCGGATATTTATTACGCGTATGATTTGTGTGATGAAAATAGTAAAAATGCAAAAGGCATGCATTTGAATAAAAATTATACGATTTACAACTTATTTTAATAATAATTACATAACATTGTAATAATTCACTTTATCTTACAAATATTATAAAGATACAAGCATTATGCATAAATATGATATATTATTATAACGTAATACATAAATATAATATTACATAAATATTATTTGTCGACTTTCACATAATACCTTTTCCTTATTTTCATGCAAAGAATACACTTACAGTGTTTATGCGCGGAAACCTCGGACACCTGTACATAGCATAATATTTGGCGATACGAAATAAAGCATAAATAAAAACCTAAAGTAATAATATTTCGTCTTTCAGATCTTCTAAATCACCTCTCACTTTTCAGTGTATTCATATAACTGTTTACAACATGCATATATAGTGTGTCATTTATACACAATTACTTATTTTTATCGCATTCATATAGTTATTTCACACAATTACTTAATATACGTATACTCATTTCGTCGCTTACATATTTGTATTTTATATATAACTATTAATTTCGATCGCAGTCGAGTCACACAATTAATTCACTAAATGAAAAAACCATCCAAATTTTTCCATTGGAAATCTCTTCAGTTTATTATTAATTTTTATCGCAGGCCATTCATATATAATAATTATTTCACATAATTATTTAATATACGTATACTGATTTCATAGCATTCATGTTTAGACTTTACATATAATTATTAATTTCAACCGCAGTCGATTCAAACAATTAATTCACTCAGTGAAAAAACCACCCAAATTTTACTACTGGAAATCTCTTTAGTTCATTATTCACTGTCATCGCAAGCCATCACATAATTATTTCACATAATTACTTAATATACGTATACTCATTTTCTAACATACATATTTGTACTTTACATATAACTATTAATTTCGATCGCAGTCGATTCACATAATTATTTCACTTAATGAAAAAACATCCAATTTTTTTCCCTGGAAATCCCATCAATTTTCTATCGAAAAAAATGCATAAAAGATGTCTCAAATGGACTGACATTTGAATTTATATTATTAATAATATTATTTGTTCTATTGGATTTTATTTAATAAAATTCAATTTAATTATTACATTTACATTTATAACAATATTAATAATATTGAGAATATTATTAATTTAAAATAATTAATATAATATTATTAATTTATACTACTAATACTCTATATTCACTACAAGAAAATGCGCGTAACTTAAAATGTCAGTTAATTTTGAGACACCCTTTATAATCCTTCCCCCCATTGACCGTTTTTCTCCTAATTCCTTCGATCGTTGTAAACACAGCCCTTGTTTATTCGTCATGACAACCTGGAAGCCTCTTTCACAACGTAAAGTTGTCTCCTGTACAGAGTCGCTTAGACTTTCTAGCCGGCTTTGGTTAATTATAGTACAAAGTGAAATATAACTATTGTTCTGTTACGTTATTATAATGCAAACAAGTTCGCAGTGGTACTTTTAACCTAGGATTTTTAAGTTAACTCGAGATCCGAACATATATTTTGAGGAAAAATGGACTTTGCTGGAAAATTGGAGGATGATTCGGATTCTGTAAGTCTGGACTCGGTTGACGATGATTATGGAGAAGGAGAATATGGGGAAGGAAGTGACAGGGGTGAAGAAGTGGAAGACGGTTTGCAGTTAGATAATAGGTACGTGTAAGGAATTTAATTTTTGGAAATTTACTATTCAAAGAATCATGTTGTGACATTGAATGCGTGTCTTTAGTAGAGGATTAAAATTTTGCGTTGTTGGGAGACTGCAAAATTTACAATTGAATATAATATAATAATATAATATTTTAATACTTAATATAATATTATAATATTATAATATTTAATATTTTAGAAATCTGCTATTCAAAGATTCATGTTGTGACATTGAATGCGTGTCTTTTGTGAAAGATTAAAGTTTTGCGCTGTTTTTGGACTGCGAAATTTAAAATTGAATGTAACATAATAATATAATAATATTAAAAAAAAATAAATTTCTTGTCGAAACGTCAGGGTTCTTTGTAGGGTCAATTTCAAAAGTTTTTACTCATTTCCGGTGCGAGTCAAAAATCGTTTAAGTTCATCAGGAACGGCGATCGAAATAATGTGATAGAATGTATGTAGAGCAAAGGATTTATTAATTTTTCATGTAATATGTATAGGAAAGAATTTAGTATTTTGGAAATTTGCTATTCAAAAAATCATGTTGCGGCATTGAATGCGTGTCTTTAGTAAAGGATTAAAATTTTGCGCTGTTTGGGGATGTCAGGGTTCTTTGTACAGTGAATTACAAAAGTTTTTTACCAATTTTTGGTGCGAGTCAAAAATTGTTTAAGTTCATCAGAAACGGCTGTTTGGGGATTTATCATATAATAGGTATAGGAAATTTAAAATTGAGTATAATATAATAATATAATAATGTAATATATAATAAAAAATGAATTTCGTGTCGAAACGTCAGGGTTCTTTGTACAGTGAATTTCAAAAGTTTTTACCAATTTCTGGTGCGAGTCAAAAATTGTTTAAGTTCATCAGAAACGGCGATTGGAATAATATGGTAAAATGTATGTACAGCAAAGGATTGATTTATTGATTTATCATATAATAGGTATAGGAAAGAATTTAATATTTTGGAAATTTACTATTAATAAAATAAAATCATGTTGTAGCATTGGGGTTAATGGGGTTGAAAATGGTTGTAAACAAACTCTGAACCAGAAAAGATTAGAAGGGCCAAAATTAATTGGAAAACAGGATTGAAAAGGGATCAAAACTGATTGAAAACCATTTTTCCAACCGGAAAAACGTTGAAACGTATCCTTCAATGACAAAAATATACAAAGTCTTCTTATAAAAAGTAAATCTTTCGTTTTCTGCGCAGGTTACTATGGATTCGTGACCGTGTGAACAAGTTCCTGGGCCTAAACAGTCACGACCATCTCTTCTACGATCTCATAACCGTAATTTTCCTCTTTCAACGTCATTCCAATTATCTCCACGTTGTACTCAAATGAATCATTAATAATGAATTAATAATTAATTCCTCATTAGTTACTAATTAATTAATAATTGAGTAATAATTTGTTCCTCATGAGTTACTAATTAATTAATAAATGATTAATAATTAATTAATGATCATTGATATCTACTTTATTAATAATCAAATCATCATTAATTAATCATTAATTCCTGATTAATTAATAATTGATTACTAATTAATTCTAAATTAATTCATGATCTTCAATTCCTAATTTCTGATTATAAATCCGTATATAATATCCATAAATTCCTGATTAAATTATCGTTAATTATTATTCATTTGAATAATAAATAATTGATTAATAATTCATTCCTAATTAATTAATGATCATTAATTCGTAATTGCTGATTATAAATCTATGTATAATATCCATAAATCCCTGATTAATAATAATTAATTCCTTATCAATTAATTATTATTTCCTGATTAATTAATAATTTAATTAATAATTAATTCCTAATTGATTAATCATCATTAATTCCTAGTTTCTGATTATAAATCCATATATAATATCTATAAATTCCTTATTAATTATAACTAATTATCTAATTAATTGATAATCAGTTCCTCATCAATTAATCATTAATCCCTCATTAATTCCTAATTAATTAACAATCGATTCCTAATTAATTAATGATTAATTCCTAATTGATTAATAATCAGTTCCTAATTAATTATAATTAATTTCCAATTAATTAATAATTAATTTTGAATTAATTACTAATCAACCACTCATGACCCGACCCCATAGGCCAATAATCGGAAATTCGAAGACAAGCTCCTCTCCTTCCTATCGCACGATCTCCATGGCGTGATGAACCTAAAAAAAAAAGTCATTTACTTCTTCAAGACATACCAGACAGAAACCGTGCAAGAAGAAGTTTCGGTCTGGGAAGAAAGTGAGTACCCCACGATCCGTTCACACCATCATCTCGCCACTCTCTCACGCATTTACTTTCTTGCAAGCGACGGCAGCGCAGCGCGCAAAAATAACGGCGCTCTCCGTATTCACAACAAAAGGGCGGGCGCATAGACTAACAAAAAGTGCTCCGGGTAAAGGCGTCACGAATCTAAACAGCGGCGTAATTTTTTTCGAAACGCCAGAATAATGTGTGTACGCGACAGGAAAAGTCGACGACGAGAAGCGAAAAGGAAGGCGTTCGGCGAGGAAGGCGCTGAAACGGGCGAAGAGCAAAATGGCGCAGATCGATGCCACGCCGATCACCAGTACGATCGAAATGTCGGCGGCAAGTTTGCGGACGGTGTCCACGTCGGAGTCGATAAGCGAAGCTGAAGAAGAAGGGGAGGGCGAGGAAGAGGGACAGAAATTTGAGGAAGGAATGGGAGATCCTAGGAGGTCGACGAGAACGAAGGCGCTGTCGAAAAGTCCGCCGTCAGGTAAGAGATAAATGGGGTTATGGGGGAAGAGTATTTTAGGGGTGCCGTTTGTTGTGCAGTAATGCTTTAATACTAAACGTACCGGTACTTTAACTACGGATTCTTACCATGATGGATCATTTGACTCCATTTGAAATAAACATGGATTTTCAGAAAGAAATTCCTAATTCATTAAAGCGAGAAATTAATAAGCGGATAATATGAGAATTTACAGAAACTCAAATGAACGAAGGAAATAACAATGAATGTAGGATTTTAAAGGAAATTTTGAAAGGGGTCATTTGAACGGTTTGGTACGTTTAGTGTTAAAATTGCGGCTTGATAATCGATAATGCCTAAAGGTATGAAAGTACATTCACAAAAATATAAAATTCTCGTTTAAAAATGGACAATATTTAAATTTATCGGATTTAATCGTACTGCTTGAAAATTAGCAATATTTAAGTGAAGATCATTTAAAAGTGCAGCATGAAAATCGACAATGTCTAAATTTATGGAAATACATTCACAAAAATACATAATTCTTGTTTAAAAATTGACAATATTTTAATTTGCCGGATTTAATCGTACTGCTTGAAAATTAGCAATACTTCAGTGAAGATCATTTAAAATTGCCGCAAGAAAATCGACAGTGCCTAAATATATGGAAATACGTTAACAAAAATACAAAATTCTCGTTTAAAGTTGACAATATTTAAATTTGTCAGATTTAAACGTACTGCTTGAAAATTAGCAATATTTAAGTGAAGATCATTTAAAATTGCCGTATAAAAATTCGACAGTGCCTAAATTTATGGAAATGCATTCACAAAAATACAAAATTCTCATTTAAAAATTGACAATATTTAAATTTGTCAGATTTAATCGTATTACTTTGAAAGTTAGCAATATTTAAGTGAAGATTATATATACACATATGTATAATATGTTCACCGATACTCTATTATTATAGCCGATCTTGGTAATTTCGTATGTGTATATTAACATGTATATTTGCAAATACACGTATGTAATTTGCAAGTATAATATTCACAAGTTCATATATATGATTGTGCATATGTATATTTGCAAGTATATTTTACATGTATATTTACAAATATTGCATCGTTTATACGTCATAATTCCTACTTAATCGTATCCAACGTTTGTTATTGTTTACAATTTAACAGACAGTTCCAGTTTCGCACCACCGCCCGGGGAAGAAGACAAATACGTACTCACAAAGGTACCGTTTAGCTTATCTCAACCAACGATTGTCTCAGCAAACGATTGCATCCAACTATTAATTGAGCAAATATCTTTAACATCGAAGTCGCGAAAATCAGTCACTTCCTGAAATGGCCAATGGCATTTGCTGTTAGATTAGCATACAAAAGCACACTTTCAAATCAGTATAACAAAATCATTAAGTCACCATCGCTATAATTATTTAAAACGAAATTGTGACGTTTCAAGCGTCAGTTCTTAGTTCAAATTGTTTTCCTTTTCAAAGAACACGGGTTTCCTGTTGAAAATTTGACAAACTTACAATTCTGTCATAAATTATATATATATATATGTGTATATAATTATATTAATAAGTAATTATATGCATACTTTTTTCTTGGCAATTAAATGATAATATTTATGTTTCTATTGCATGGTGTATCATTTTTGAAACACTTCATGTTTCAGAAAAAAAATTAATATCTACATACTATTTTTTTTAGTTTTGGCGTAAATATAATTCACATAATACGGAATTTTTCGGTCAAAATTCAAAAGTTATGCATTCAACTGTTAAGAAGTTTTGTCTTTCTTGAATTGGAACATGTTCACTCTATATATGTCGGTTCCGTCAGACGAGTAAAACATTAGTTTATTCAAAAAGAATCAAACCTCAGTTTAACGCGAAGAATAAAACACCAGTTGATTCGAGAAAAATCAAACGTCGGTTTATTCAAAAATAATAAAACACCAGTTTATTCGAGAAAAATCAAAAGTCAGTTTATTAAAAAATAATAAAACACCAGTTTATTCGAGAAGAATCGAACGTCAATTTACGCAATAAAAATAAAGCCCCAGCTTACTCGTGGGGAACAAAATGTTTTAAAAGCGCGATTTATTATATCGCATCCTCAAAACTGGCAATAATAGTAAAAAATGTACAGTTTTATTGGAATCCCATACATTTCCCAATTTCAGAAAATAGTCGAGCGAGTCAGAAAAGTTCCGGTTCTCAATCTGCGTTTTGGAGAAGTCGAAGTCAACCGACAAGACCTTTTTGACACGAATTTATTTTACTTCTTGCGAACAACAGAAGAAGGAGTACCGCCATACGATTCTTACGAGCAATGTTGGGACTACATCACCAGCTATTTGATAGTCGGCTCCTTGAACGGGAAATTTCTGACGTCGATGACGAATCTGCTCGTTCACGTACTGCACTGATAAGTTTATGCCTATTTCAATTCAGTATTTGCTTCTTTTATCGTCTCTCTCAGCATCAGAAAAAATATTAAGTGTGACGTTATGGTGAACTGATGAAATTAACGGTGTGCGTTTAGAGTGAAATTTTAGTAACATAATTTTATAATGATGAATTTTTAAATGAATGAATAAAATTGTAATTGAATTTTTTAAACGTAAATGTACAATAGCTTTGCATATAATGAAAGCAATTTTTTACATTTTAAACAAATTAAAACAGTTGTTTACAATCCGGCAACACGTTGATTACGCAAAGTTATAAAACTTTTTATTATATTGAAAAGTTTATTTACTACTTTAAAAGTGCACCGTATAATACCATTGCATATAAGAAATATTAATATCATTGTATATAAAAAAAAAGATAAGGGCGGTTTCTTTTGCAAAAATGCAGTATTTGGTGCATCTTTTGAAAATGAAGTGGGTCTTCAACGATTCTTAGGTATTTAGACCGCTGGTTGAAAAGCAGTTCAGGGGTCCGAGCATCCCAGAAGAACCAAAAGCGGATGATGAAAGTGCTGAAACGATGAGAAGTGTCGAAAGAGTATCTGAAAGCTTGGTAAGTATTGACCAAATGATCAAATGTTAAGATAATTACTCTATACAGCTTCTTACGTATATAATAGATTATAACTATATAACTAACAAATAATAAATATATAACTCACAATTTCTTATTTTCTTTGGTTGAACCCAGTTGAACAAATGTCAACAGCATCAAAATCAGAATCTTCAGGAAATTGTCAGTGACAGGTTCTTTTATATTAAAATACGAGGGCAATCAAATTGTTTTCAAAATCTTTATTTCACTAGTGTTTCAGTTATTTAAAAAAAAGATCAAATTGCAACCGTTTCAGTGTCAGAATTTATTCGAAGTTATTTCCTCTTTAAACGAAAAGAAATAAATGAAATAAATGAAATAGATGAAATATATGAAAAAAATGAAATAACTGATATAGATGAAATAGATAAAATATCTAACGTAAATTAAATCAATTAAATACGTTAAATAAACGAAATAAATTAAATAGATGAAATATATGACATAAATTAAATACATTAAATAAATTAAATAAAAGAAATATATGATATAAATGAAATAAATGAAATAAATGAAATAAACGAAATAAATTAAATAGATGAAATATATGACATAAATTAAATACATTAAATAAATTAAATAGAAGAAATATACGATATAAATGAAATAAATGAAATAAACAAAATAAATGAAATAGATGAAATAGGTGGAATGAATAAAATGAATTAAAAGAAGGAAACAAATAAGATAAATAAAATAAGTCAAATAATAAAAGGCGTATCATTTATTCAGTTATTTCATTAAATCCATTTATCTAAACGTAAAATAGAGATAAAATACAATTGAACAACACAAAATATTAATTTTCTCATTTTACCTATCTTTTTTAATAATTCGTATTGTGGCGCCATTTATAAAATATAATTTATAATATTCTGTCTCCATTACTTAGACGACTTAGCATTTTTATTTTTTGGTATTTCCGATGTAACAAAACCTATGAAATTTTATAAAGTAAATCAAATAATAGAAGACGTATCATTTAGTCAGTTATTTCATAAAATCCATTTATGTAAACGTAAAATAAAAATAAAATACAATTGAATAACACAAAGTATTAATTTTCCCATTTTATGTATCTCTTTAAATAATTCATATTGTGGCGTCATTTATAAAATATAATTTATTCTGTCTTTGTTACTTAGACGACCTAGCGTTAGTTTATTTAAAAATGTAAGTAAACTTTAAATAATTTAAATGTAAATAAATTTTAAATAAACAGAACCTATGTAATTTTAACCGCATCATAAAAATAACATTTTTCATGAATAAAATATAACATCATTTCGTACATTGCCGATTATAAAGCGCAATGCATTTTTCTGCTGCCAAAAAATTTACTGAGTCAATTAACATGACTGCTTTTTATTTACAAGAATAAACCAGACTCCTTTTTTCATATTTAATACCAGTATTAATTATTAAATAATTTTAGTTCAGTATTAAATATTAAATCATTTAACCCCAAATTTTTCTCTTTAGCCGTTTTCATTTTCGATAATTCGTTATTTTTGGTAAATTGTTACCTTAAACATTTGACAGAGTGCAGGTTTGCGCAGACCATCAGAATTTCGCCGGATGTCCTTGTCGATTTCGAAAAGGAAGAGTCTAAAGGACGAACAATCCTTAAGCGAAGAACAACAACCCACTTCCACGCACATTGTTTTCGAGACGCAATCTGCAACCAGTGAAAGAAAGTCGAAGACTCTCTCGAGAACCAGAAGCAGCAAAAAATCGAAGTCCGGCGTTTCATTCGCAAAATCGAAATCATTAATGGCCGGTTCGAAAGTGGACGAAAAATCTGACGAACAGCCGGAACGATGCAAGACTGACGTTTTGCAGTACTTAGACAAGCTGATATCATGCGTTGAATGGTAAGTAGGTGAATTATGATGTAAACAAATATTTATTGTGTAAGGAAAAGGCTGTCGGACGAAAATTAACATTTTTCTACGCCGCTTTTTATTTGAGAAACTTGTACGTTGGAAAAAATGGTAACTTTGTTATTTATGAAGCAATTTCTGTGAAATTTCCAAAAATTGTATAATAGGAAGTGTTTTAGGTATTATAAAGAAAAATTATGTTTTTTTAATATTTATCATAACTTTTTTACTTAAAGAATAAATTTGTATGATATTTAGAGAAATTATTAAATAGGATGCAATTTAGGTATTATTTAAAGAAATTCTTTAAAAATTATTTAAAGAAATTATGATAAAATTTTATTTAAAAGTCCACTTTATCAGAGTTTTCGTTAAAAAATAAAAATAATACTAAACAAATATAAATGATAGTTAAAAAATAAATTTGTATGAAATTTAGAGAAATTGTAAAATAGGATTAATTTTAGGTGTTATTTAAAAAAAAATTGTTTAGCAAATTATGTAAAGGAATGATCATAAAATTGTATTTGAAAGTCAATTTTATAAAAGTTTTAGTTCAAAAATAAAAATAATACATTAAAAATAAAAATGTTACTTAAAGAATAAATTCGTATGAAATTTACAGCAATTTTAAAATGGGATGCATTTTAGGTATTATTTAAAAGAAATGTTTGAAATATTATTTGAAGAAATTATGATAAAATTTTGTTTAGAAGTCAATTTTTTCAGAGTTTCTAGTAGTTTTTTAAAGTATGGTATTGCACGAATCACTTTTCTGTATGAAGATGACCATACAAAATTATTGTTGTATCGTGATTCGCTTCGTTTTCCATTGAATAATGATGTAAATACTTAAATAGACAAAATAGATACAATGTAAGAAAACACGATCAACCGAGGAACAGATTTATAATATTTACCGATTTTACACAATAAAACTGACTCAAATATCGTCGCACAAACATGCCGAAATTTATAACAGCGTGAAATAGAACAACATTTTTAAAATTAATGAAATAAATATTACAAATGAAATTTGTAAGCACGTATTCTAACATTCCGCAATAATTCAAAAACTGGTAAAAACTCAAATTAAATTGTTTTCATTGTACACCAAACTCCTGAATGTGAAACGTCCAAACTGTTACCCTAAAAAACGCAAACAACATAAATTTGATCAAAACAAGTGTTTCGCTACATTCATTGCATTAAAGGTTTCATAAAAATTATGGTTACTTAGGACTTTAGAACATGTGGAAGGAGACATCTTATTAACGATGCCTGAGATACCGGAATTGCATAGAATTTCGATTACGGACGAAGCTTTAGCGCAAAACAAAGATATGATCGAGCACCTAGAAGAAGTCGTGATGTCTTGGGGCCAACATATACAAAAGGTATTCCACACTTGAGACTAAAGTGTTAACACTTTAAGGATACCTAAGAAATCTGTATAATATACGCTGATCTGATCTGGAATACGCTGGATCGCATGTTTTTGGGAAACTTGTACAACACAAAAAATCCTAACTTTGTTATTTATGAAGCAATTTTTGTGAAACTTTCCGATATTGTATAATTGGGAGTATATTAGGCATTATTAAAAAAAAGTTATGTTTTTCAATCATTATCATAACTTTTTTACTTAAAAATAAATTTGTGTGAAATGTATAGAAATTGTAAAATAGGATGCATTTTAGGTATTATTTAAAAAAATTGTTTAAAAAATTATTTAAAGAAATTATCATAACATTTTATTTAAAAGTCAATTTTATCAGAGTTTCTAGTAGTTTTTTAAAGTATGATATTGCGTGAAACATTTTTCTCTATGAAGAGAAACCATACAAACTTTCCATATGTATCATGATTCGCTATGGATATATTTGCTTACTAATGTAGGGATATTTGATGTTAGGTGATTTCGAAGTGTGATGCGGAATTATATTGAGTAGAATAATTTATTGAAAGATAAATAAAAGACACTAATTATACATATAAATACAAAATGAAAATAGAATTATGGCAATCCGACTACTATTCGGTAAACGGCAAGAAAACGTATCTATACTGGACTGAACTACTCTCTGAACTTGACTGAACGACAACTTAAAACTCTCTGCCCTATTACTCAACTATCTCTAACGAAAATTCTATCTCCTCGCCGGGCCGTTGCTATGCACCCCCGTCCTTCCCCAAGGGTTCGGCATCCAATCATTCGTAAAAAAAACACGCATCCTCTCATTCGTACCTACATTCTCTCTCACTCACTCTAAATGCGTTACAGTCGACACGCGCAATAATGAGACATACGTCACGCATTCTTCAAACAAAACCACGCTATCGTTATACCTCACTTGCAACAATCGGTCGCAGCCACTCATACACACACACACACACTTCCTACATTTATGCGACACATCTACGGCCGTTTTTCTGATGCTACACTAATTATTATGAAATTTTAATTATTTTATTTTATTAGATTTTATTTGTATTTGCGTTTCATTCAATTTTATTTTATTGTCACTCCTAACTTTCACGAATTTCTTCGGAAGCGCCAAAACAATTCGTCAATTTTAAATATCATATTAAAGTTGCGCGAATTTACTTTTATTCGTATACAGGATTTATCTATATTAATATTGTATATATATTAAATTTTTTGAAACTAAGTGTTTCAAAAATAATATACCATACAGTTAAATCATAAATAATATCGTTTAATTGCTAAGAAAAAAATGTGCACATATTTACTTAGTAGTTATTATGAAATTTTAATTAATTTATTTTATTGTTTTTTTTATTAATTTTTATTTATTTTATAATTTATTAACACGTCCGTGCCAAGCCATTTTGTCCAACTTTTCATTGAGGCCATTTGATATTTTAACTAAAGACTGATATATTATCACGCAATATTTCATTACTTTATCAACCCGTAATTAATTAGTTTGTTTAGAATAGTTATCATATCGTCTATAATTTACAATAGTCGCGACTTTGCGATCAGTTCGATTCTAAAAGTCGGTCAGTAGAAACTTTTCAATTAGTGAAAAGAATCTGCTGTATTCGAATTTGTTAAGTGAAAAACGAGGAAAGAAAATATTCATCAAAAGACGAAGTAACTAAATATACAGACACAGCATTTTTTGTTTTTTATTCGTTTCTGCTGGAAAACAAATTTTTATCATTATCCTTCATTCTTTTGTCATTTAATTATTTCTGATACTGCGTTAACTTTTTATTTTTCCTATTCAACGTCTAAATGTATTTTATTTAAATGTAAACAAGACTTTTTTTCTATATTTTAAAACTATTGTTAACCTTCATTCCTTTATCGTTTAATTATTTTTATTACTGCATCAACTTTTTATTTTTCCTATTTATCGTATAAATGTATTTTATTTAAATGTAAGCAAGACTCATTTTCTACATTTACATTCATTCTACCGTGATACCATTCGAGAAATTCTCACGAGTAATAAAATACTCGTTCACCTACCTCGCCTTTTCTTCTCTTTCAAAAAACACAATGCAATCCTTGACCTTTTCTCAAACGAATCCTTCCATTTAAATAACTCCGTATATTCAGCCAATGCGTCTATACTTTCACTTGACTTGATTCTATAATAACATTCTCTTCCCTCGACATTTCCATCATCAAAAAAAAATTTTAAAAAAAATGTAAACAACACCTCAACATTTGAGAAGTAACACGTTCCAGATGACGTAATAAATCCCTAGTGCCGTCAATAAACTGCATTGCATTCATAATAATTTTGATCGCAAGATACCATAGTGCGTTGGTCGATTTTTTTGCAGGTTCTCGACTCTTACGAAAACAAAGTGCCAGCCGGAAAGGGACCCTTGGCAGAATACGAATATTGGTACGAAAAAGAAGCGTGTTTGTCGATGCTCGTCGAACAACTAAGAATGCCTATTGTCAAGAGAATGCTTACTATATTGAACATTGTTCTCTCTCCGATCGCATCTGCGTTCGCACTTTTTGAAGTTGACCTTTGGAAAAGTTACTCGGAAGCGCGGGAGAATAATAAGTTTCTGTTGACGGCCCTGAGATTTTTCCAGGTAAAGTTAAAAGTAATACGTTTTTAAGAATAAAATATGATTACTTAAGTAAGAGCTAAATATTTGTGGGGCAGAAAGGTTATAAATATTGTTTTAATTATGATTACGATCGGTTGTTGGATCAATTATGATCGGTGGTAATGATGGAATTCATGAAAGAAAGAACGTGAACTTCAATATGAATGATGTGATAAAGTATTTTTGGTAGTTTATGCAAAACCTGAGATTAACGGTGAATTGCATAATTTAAATACGGAATTAAAAATATGTGATATAGGTAGACATAATTTATTATTTTTTTAATAAAGTATTTTTTGTAGTTTATGCAAAATCTAAAATTAACAGTAAATTGCATAATTGAAATAGAGAATCAAAAATATGTGACGGACTATAGTGTGTTTTTAAAAAAGTATTTTTTGTAGTTTATGCAAAATCTAAAATAAATGGTAAATTAAAAAATTCAAATACGAAATACAAAATATGTGAGGTACTTTAATATTTTTTATAAAATATTTTTTTTGTAGTTTATGCAAAACCTAAGATTAACAGTAAATTGCATAATTTAAATACGGAATTAAAAATATGTGACGGTCTGCAGTGTGTTTTGAATAAAGTATTTTTTGTAGTTTATGCAAAATCTAAAATTAACGGTGAATTGCAAAATTTAAAAACGGAATTAAAAATACGTAATGTACTTTATTATTTTTTTGCAGTTTATGCGAAATCTAAAATTAACGGTAAATTACATAATTTAAATACGGAATTCTAAATATGTGACGTAGTTTAATGTTTTTTTTTTAATTAAGTGTTTTTTTTTGTAGTTTATGCAAAACTTAATATTAACGGTACATTACATAATTTGAATAAACAATTAAAAATATGTGATGGGCTTTAGTCTTCCTTTTAATTCAGTATTTTTTATAATTTATGCAAAACCTAAAATTGAGGGTAAATTACATAATTTAAGTATGGAATTATAAATATGTAACGTGTTTTAGTGTTTTTTTTAATAAGGTATTTTTTGTAGTATATGAAAAACCTAAAATTGACCGTAATAATAATGAAATATTAAAAATAAAAACAATTCAATCTTTTTAAGAATACACTACACTGAGTAAGAAAGCCTTAGTAAACATATGTCAAAAGGTTAGCCGTTTCTGAAATATAAACATTTTTATATGTTAATATCATTATAAACCTATTATTGGCTTATTCATATTTATGTGTACATATTTAGAATTTCATTAGCTTCACTAGATTCAGGTTCGACTTGAATGGATTAAAGTATAATATAGATGCACTTGATCCCAACAGCTCATTACCAATTCTGATTCATTCAAATCGATCGCCGACTGTTTGCTACCCCTAACAAATCATCTGCGTATGGTATGGGTACTCTCGGCCTACTATTCATCGGAAGAAAAAATGACGCTGCTGTTCGAACGCATCTCCTGGCAACTGTGTCAAAACATCACCAACAATCTCACCATCACAGAATTGTTCAAGTACGTAAAACTTTAACACTGTAATTGACACGTATTTCAGAAATGGGATAACTACTTGCAATATTAATAATGTAAATTATATAGTATATATAAATGACTATAATATAAATGCATATAAACAAAGAAATAAATATAAATAAAGAAGTATATATAGATGTTAATAATATAGATAAATATAAACAAAGAAACTTTATTTACATAAAGTAGATTGATATTTGTATTTGTTTGCATATATGCTGGCTACTATTAACTACTATAACTATTTGCAATATTAATAAGATAAATTATATAGTATATATAAATGACTACAATATAAATGCATATAAACAAAGAAAGTTTACTTACTTAAAGTATAATGATACTTGTATTTATTTGCATATATGCTGGCTACTATTAACTATTATAGCTATTTACAGTATTAATAATGTAAATTATATAGTATATAAAAATGACAATAATATAAATGCATATAAACAAAGAAACTTTATTTATATAAAGTAAAATTATATTTGTGTTTGTTTGCATATATGCTGGCTACTGTTAACTACTATAACTATTTGCAATATTAATAATGTAAATGGTATAGTATATATAAATGTCAAGAATATACCTTTTAATTTATATAATTATAACCTTTTCTGCACATACATATTGAAATATAAATATTAAAAAATAAATAATTAACATAATATAATTAAATAAATAATTAACAATAATTATATATAATAATAATATAATTATAATAATTAACATCATATACTAAATATTAATAAATATTGAAAGATAAATTAAAAAAATTGTTTCACATATTTTAAAAGTGTATTTGTCGAGCTCAATCATTTTTATATCAATACCTATAATAGCAACGTAAAAAAATCGTAAAATACTCCATCTTTCGAGCGTCTAAAATATAATAATCCCATAAGAATCTTGCCGCCGACCACTATGTCAAAACATCACTCATTATTCAGTCGGGTCACCAAAGACCCGGGATCCCCGTCGCTGTCAATGCAAAAACTCCAATAACACAAACCTTCCCATAGAAACCCTCTAGACGTCGTCTTATGCAAAACTCGATATATATATTACCGTTTTTTGATATATAATATATATATGTATAGTATGATCTATAATAGCAACATAAAAAAAAATTGTAACAAACACCCAATTTTTCAAGCGTCTAAAGTATAATGACCCCATAAGAATCTTGCCGCCCACAATCATGTCAAAACATCAATCATTCATCAGCTGGTTAACCAAAGACCCGAGATTCCATCAACCTAAAAACCCCAATAACCTCAAACTTTCCCATAGGAACGCTCTGGATGTCGTCTTACGCAAGACTCAATATATATATTACCGTTTTTTGATATATAGTATATATATAATATAATCTATAATAGCAACGTAAAAAAATCGTAACAAACACCCCATTTTTCAAGCGTCTAAAGTATAATGATCCCTTAACAATCTTGCCGCCGACCACCATGTCAAAACATCAATCATTCTTCAGCCGGGTCACCAAAGACCCGGGATCGCCGTCGCTGTCAATGCAAAAACTCCAATAACACAAACCTTCCAATAGAAATCCACTAGACGTCGTCTTACGCAAGACTCGACATATATATTACTGTTTTTTGATATATAATATTTATATGTATCGTATGACCTATAATAGCAACATAAAAAAAATTGTAACAAACCCCCAATTTTTCAAGCGTCTAAAGTATAATGACCCCATAATAATCTTGCCACCCACAATCATGTCAAAACATCAATCATTCATCAGCTGGTTAACCAAAGACCCGGGATCCGCGTCGCTAACAATGCAAAACGCCAATAACTTCAAACGTTTCCATAGAAACCCTCTGGATGTCGTCTTACGCAAGGTTCAATATATATATTATCGTTTTTTGATATATAATATATACAACATATATGTATTAAATATGATCTGTAATAGCAACGTCAAAAAAAATTTGTAACAAAAACCCAATTTTTCAAGCTTCTAAAGTATAATAATCCAATAAGAATCTTACCGCCTACCATCATATCAAAATATCAATCATTCTTTAGCCGGGTCACCGAAGACCTGGGTTCCCGTCAACCTAAAAACCCCATAACCTCAAACTTTTCCATAGAAACCCTCTGGACGTCGTTTTACACAAGACTCAATATATATATATATATATATATATATATATATATATATATATTGAGTCTATTATATATATATATATATATATAACCGTTTTTTGATACATAATATACATATAGTATGATCTGTAATAGCATTACCGCCCACCATTATGTCAAAATATCAATCATTCATCAGCCGGGTCACCAAAGACCCGGGATCCGTGTCGCTGTCAACCTAAAAAAAAACCAATAACACAAGCCCTCCCATAGAAACCCTCTCGACGTCATCTTCCGCAAGACTCAATATGTATACATATATATATATATATATATATATATATATATATATATATATATATATATATTATATAATATGATCTGTAATAGCAATGTCAAAAAAATTAATAAAAAAACCCAATTTTTCGAGCGTCAAAATATGATCCCATAAGAATTTTGCCACCGACCATCATGTGAAATCATCAATCATTCTTTAGCCGGGTCACCAAAAACCCGGGATCCCCTCAACCCAAAACCTCCATAACCTCAAACTTTCCCATAGAAACCCTTTGGACGTCGTCTTACGCAAGACTCAAAACGCTCACCACGCCATGAAGAACTGGAAGGCCTCCTACATGGCGACCCGTGCCGACATCGAACTCTCCGGCAAAGGTGCCCGTTGGGAATTCGACCAAAAACGTCTGTTCAGCGCGACGGAATACATCGCCGACGTTTGCCACGACCTGCACAAAGTAGCCAACGTTCTAGACGACTTCTACAACATCTTCAGCGAGGACCTCAAGTCCATCATCAGCGACCCCGTGCAGATCGACACCATCGTGAAGAGAGTCGACACTTTGGTGGAACCGTTCGAAGAAGCGGACTTTGAAATCTTCGACGAGTTCAACCGCGAAAACTGGCTGGCGCTGATGGCGTCTTTCGATGAAGAAGTCAGGTTCCTGGAGAATGAGGCGAAGTTCTATATTGATGAATGTTTTATGGCGCTGATAAATGCGGAGAGTGCGCTGGAGAAACTCATGAAGTTGAAGGAGAATAAGACGAGGGAGACTATTAAGGATCAACTCAATAATAAGTTCGATGTTATCATGCAGCAGTTCAGCAAGGAAATTGGAGCGGTGGAGAATGTGTATAATAGAGGTAGGTGGCACAGGAGTTGAAAGTATGGTGGAAATTTGGAATTGTTTTTTTGTAGCGAACATAAAGTACTAACCATGGATAAATTACACGATCGAACAAGGCATTGATTTTTAAATAGATTATACGATTTATTAATAAATTGAAGTGTTGTGTAATGTAAAATTTTTGAAGTATACGCACTCACGGTAATTATTTGCCGATTGAACTGTTGGAGGGAAAATTGGTGAATGGCTTTTTTTGTAATTGTTTACGAATTGCGTCTGTGGATATTATTGTGTGCTTACATTAATTAACAAATTTTTCCTTTTCTTTATCAACTTTGCTTTATTCTTATTATTAACCCTTTCCGGACGAGAGGCGACTCTTGGCCGCCATGGTGTTTCGTGTAGCAGGACCCAAATCATAGCAGGAACCTAACCCATAGGAACGCGGTATTACACCAGTTACTTTTTAGCTAATGCATTACATAAATTGAAATGTTTGACTGGGGCAAT